>JACONQ010000009.1:0-1450193 GCA_014281115.1 Laburnicola sp. R22_1
TATTGCTAAGGTTAAAAGGATTCATTCCCACGGTAACACCAGCACCTAACCCTAACCCTAACCCTAACCCTAACCCTAACCCTAACCCTAACCCTAACCCTAACCCTAACCCTAACCCTAACCCTAACCCTAACCCTAACCCTAACCCTAACCCTAACCCTAACCCTAACCCTAACCCTAACCCTAACCCTAACCCTAACCCTAACCCTAACCCTAACCCTATTCCGCCCACCACCCCAGCGTTTCCCCTCCTTTTAACCCTACCTAAACCGCCCACCCTTAGCTCTGTGCCGTACCAGCGTTTCCCCCCTTTTAACCCTACCTAAACCGCCCACCTTTAGCGCCTTGTGCACTTACAAACCGATTCTCTAACTAAAACACCTTCTTACGTACTTGTTTCCCTTACTACTCTTTCTTTTGTCTTACCCTCTGCTTTATACTCTCTTAGACCCCCCTAGTTTTCTAGACCCCCCTAGTTTTCTAGACCCCCCCAGTTTTCTAGACCCTCCTAGTTTCCTAGACCCCCCCAGTTTCCTAGACTCCCCTACTTATTTAAATTCTTTTACTTTTTTTACTCTTTTTACTCTTTTTACTCTTTTTACTCTTTTTACTCTTTTACCCTCTACTATTTTATATTTCTTTTAATTTTTATCTTTTTAATATACTATACTTCTATTTTTATTTTTATATATATTAATATCTAACCCTTAATAAATACTTTATTGTGTACTTTTCCTTTTTTTTATTTTCTATTTTATAATTATTCTTCTTAATCTACCTTTTCTATCTTATGCTTTTATCTCTCTTTAAAAATTCATTTTTATATTTTATCTACCTATGATTTTTTGCTATTTTTCAAAAATTTAAAATACTCCTTACTTATAAACCCTAAAATTTAATACTATCCTTATATACCCTTAACTTTTTAATCCTTTATTACAACTTTTGTATTATTTTTTATTCTTTAATTTTTCCTATTAAATCCTTCTACTCTCTACTCTCTATATTTATTTACTTTATACCTTTTACTTATAAACTTATTCTTTCTAATCTCCTTATTTATAAAATCTTTTAATATCCCTTTTTTTTATTCTTTTAATATAGTAATCTACCTTTTATTTTACCTTTTATATAAAACTTAATCCTACACTATCTTCTATCTTTTTAAAAAAAAAAAAAAAAAAAAATCTCTTATACTTCTAAATTAAATAGTGTATAATTCTACTCCTTTTCTTTACACTACATAAATTAACGTCTTACTTTTTTTAGTAGTTTATTAAACTTCCCTACTTTATTCTATTTTTCTCTTTTTCCTTTTTCTTTTCTAAACATATTAATCTTATTACTCTTTTTTTTTTTTTTTTCCTTATAAATTTTTTTGGCTCTTCTTACTATGCTATCCCTAAACTTTATATATGTATAACCCTTATTAACTTCTCTTTTACTCTTTTCTCATTTATCTCCTTTTTTTTATACTCCTTATTTTCCCATAATATTATATACTTATAAACAGATTTTATAATTTAATCTTTAATCTCACTATTATACCTAAATTTTTACCTTTATTTTATTAATACTATGTATCTTAATTATCATTTATGTTTAAACCCTAACCTATTCACTTAATGTTATTCTAATCCTTATATTAATTAAAATCTAACCTCTTTATAAAATTAAATTTTATTTCGTTTGTTATCTTATCCTCTAATTATAACGGCTCTTAATTATACAATTTTTAATTTATAATTTGTTTATTTTATATAAATTTAATTTTATTAAAAACACTATTGTAATTCTTATTGTTCTATAACGGCTAATCTTTTTAATAAACTAAAACCCTGACGCTTTATTATTTTAAATACTAAGTAAGCATTAAGTTTTATACAAACCTATAATTAAATAAAATTCTATTTCTATTTTTATTATAATTGCCAACCCTTTATCTTATTACCTAAATGCTTTTAGTTTTATATACTCTATTTTCTAAATTTTTTATTTTCTACTATTTATACAATTTAAACATTATTTTTAAAATATTTAATTGTTTAATTTTAACCTATTCTTTACTATTATTTTAACTATTCTCTTTTACTTTCTATTTTTCTTTATATTTAATTACTTTTATAATAAATCTTTTCTACTTCTTTAATTTATTTTCTTAAATAAATATTTACTTATAACTTTCTTTACTTTTTATTCTATTTTACCTTTTTAAAGATGTTATTAATTTTAATGCCACTCCTATACAAATCCTACTTATTCTTAAATTCTATATTTGTAATATTTACTTCTTTAAAATTACTATAATATTATATTTAGAACCCTAATTATGTTAATATTTAAAAAATGTAAATTCTTTTCTACTAGCATTAACATTTATACTCTAAATTATTTCTCTAATTTCCTAACTACTATATATTAATATATAATTACTTATTTACTATTTTCCTCCTATTTTATATATTTTTATCTTTACTTTTTAACTATTATATATTTTTACTTTAATCTTAACCATTATGCTATAAATAATATCCCAACTTTACAAAAAAAGCCCTTTAATTTACTTTTGCTTAAAAATTAACCCTAATCCTAATAACTCATTTTATAGTTAGTTAAATTATACCTTTAATATAATTAACTAACTATACCTATCCACCTTTATTTTTATTAAAACATTAATCTAAAATACACTAGCTATTACTATTATTTTACTATTATTTATTTGCTATTATTGAATTTTTTATTTTTTATTATTTTTATTAATTATATATTATGAGTTTTATACTTTAATGTTAGTTTACTAGGGTATGCTAAGTATCTATTTTTAGTACATATATAAAATTTTATATACTATACTATACTACTAATTTATCTATTAATTGCTTTATTTATTTTACTGCTAAATATTTTACTTTTTCTTTTTATTTTTTAATAATGCCTTTAGTTTTATTTATTTCCTAAATATTATATATAAAAAATAGTAAAATTAAACTTCTTATTTTTTATATATAATTATTATTACCACTAACATATTTGACCAGTACGTCGGTCAGACCACTTCGCCGGCCACTTTTTTCTTAGCACGAATATTCTTTCTAAAACCTTAATAACTTTATAAATACTAGCTTATATAATATAAAACCTTTAAATTATACTTTTATATATATATATATATATATATATATATAGTTTTAGTTTTTAGAATAAAATTTTAGATTAATAATATATTACGTAAGATATTTAGGTTTAAACTTAAGTGTACTCGCTTGAGGTTTATACCTACTAAGCACTACTATACTAGCCTAATAAACTATAATACTTTTTTATATAAAGTTATATATATAATCTATAGCATATTAGTAGTATATAGCGTGCAGCTTAGTATTACTAGTACTATTTAGGTTTTAGTTTAGAAAGACTAAAAATAGAAAAAGTATTCTTAAATATAGTAATATAAATATATATAATATATTTTAACTTTCTAACTACTTTAATATATATAGATAAGTATAGTAAAAAAATATTTTAGTTTTATTTTAATTATATACTAATAGAATTAAGTAATAGAAATTAGTAAAAGTAAAGTATTAATTTGTTATAATTATAAACTATTATTACTATATATAAACCTTTAGAACTATTTTATATAATGGTATGAATAGTAGAAAGTAAAAAAAAAAAATTAAAAATAAGTTATGATAGCTTATATAAATAAAAGAGTAATTTTAGACCTTTACCTATTTAGGTTAATTAAACTAGCCTTATAAGTAGGCTGCACGCTTAGTAAGCTATGCTATAGTATAATATAATATATATATTATATATAAAAAATAGTTGTTACGTTTATTATAAGTTATATATAGGTGTTACTAGGTATAAACCTTAAGCGAGTCTACATAACTTTAAACTTAAGTAACTTACGTAATATATTATTAATATAGACTTTTATCTAAAAAAATAGAAAGTATATATATATAAAAGTCTAATATTAAAATTTTATTTTATAGAACCTGCTATTTATAAAGTTATTAAAGCTTTAAAATGTAAATTTATGCTAAGAAAAAACTAACTGACAAAGTAGTCTAACCGGCTCACTAGTTAAATACGTTAACATTACTACTTTATTTAATACCTTTATTTAGTTTTATTATATTCCTTTTGTTTCTACCTTTATAATAAACTTATTTAAATATAAACTTTTAATTCTCTTTATTTTTTATTCTTTACTAACCTCTTTATAAATTTTACTAATTTAAACTCTACTTTATTTTATATTTCTAAACCACTTTACTTTTTATTTATCTTTTTAATTATATTCTTAACTACTATATATTAATACTTATTTACTTATTTACTATTTATTCTTTTAATATATTTCTTTTATTTTAAATCCTTTATCTTACTTTATTTTATATTTTATATGTGTATTCTAACTATTATACTCTGCGTAATATTATATCTAATAAGATTAATTTTACCTTTTTTGTTTTTAAAAAAAAAAATAATTAGACTATATCCCTAGCCCTAATTTTTACTAACCCTAACCCTTTTATGTTTTAAAATTCTAACCCTCTTCTCTTTATTTTTTTCTTTAATAACACTCTTCTTTTTTTTATTCTATTCTTTTTTTTTTGCTATTTATATAACTCTTTTTAATACTCTTTTTTTTATACTATTTTATTTTTTTAAATTCTAACTATATACTCTCTTTCATCCCCTTAATCTTTTCCCTACTTTTTTGTTTTTTAACTCTTTTTACCCTTAGGATTAGGGTTAACCCTAACCCTAATCACGGGAATCGGCCTAGCGCGGATATTCTATCCCTAACAAATTAACGATGCTATAACGATACTATCGACATGTTACCCAACATGTTTAAGCCGCCCTGGGTTAGGGTTAATTAGCCCGCGGGAACCTTATTCTAGTGGGATTTAAGTAAATATTCCAGCGAGTCTCTGTGCTAAAAAGTACCCACGCGAATCGTGCTAGCGCGGATATTCTATCCCTAACAAAGCGTTCGCCGTAAATATCCAGTCCAATCTCACTAGAATTGCAGCCCTGGGTTAGAATAAGCACAGTCTCCTACATTAAAAGAAGTAGATAAGGTAAGTTGACTCTATTTTTAAAAAGCTACACTAAGATAAGGAGACTCTAGGTACATAGGACTTACGCGCTTTTATGCGCAGCCGTTGGGGCGGAATAACTATCCATCCAAGGTAGCTGCGCTGGGTGCGCGAGCAGTTGCCCTAGGTGTAGGAGGCAGTCGCACTAGGGCGTAAGGCAGTCGCGCCAGGTGCTTATGTGACTTGCCAGTATACTGGACCGTCACACTCTGCAATAGTAACAAGTAAGGCCAATACCTTACGAAGGTCCTTTTGGATATTGATTCTCGATATTAATCCGGGTATTCTTTCCCTGCAGGATCGGCTCTTCTATCGTCTTGTAGAAACTGGCTGGGTTAGGGCCTCCTGCATGCGTTGCTAGCGTAGTCTGCTCCTCTGCATACGTTGCCCACGCCCTTGATATCTGCGCCCACGCCTCTACCCAGTCCTGTGACATATTGTTAGGACGCGCGCAGTACTACTCCTTAGGTATGCAGTATGGGGCTAGCGTGTCTTTGTACAGCTCACGGTCCTTTGTGATTGCATACAACATAGTCGTCTTAACAGTCTACAGGCCCTTGCCTCTGGCAATACGAGTAGCATTAACGGGCCCAATACCAGAGTGCATCACTATTCGCTACATTAGCCTAGATGCCACCTTAAGCATAGCAAGTAGAAAGGGATACTCACTCGTCTTCGTAGAACCGATGGCATGCTTCCGAATAGCCGTTATGGCAAGCGCAAGGAAGCCATTTGGTAGCCCACGAGTATCAAGCGTACTAAGCGAGTTCTCTTCCTGCACCGGCAGCCCTTGCACGCTCCACAGGCAGAGGGTAGAAGTAAGTAGACGAGAGAACAGCATGGCTGTAGGTAGATAGAGACAAGTTTTATGTACTCTTATTTGGGGAGAAAAGGTAGCGTATCTAAGAGAGTAATAAATAAAGCCGTGGGCAACCCAGAAGTGGCTGCAGACCTGCCTTTCTACTCATCCACGAATGGGCCCAATCGGTGGAGGTCGCGATCAGCATTGCGCCGTATACGCCGCTTAGGCCCCAGTGAACGCCAGGGGCGGCGTATAAGGATGCCAAAGGGTGCATGGCAGCATTCGCCTCAACTAGCGCTGATTAGCGCTGAAGCCTGATCGGCACGGCCTCGCCAGAAGGTTTCAGGGCAAAACATGCGTGGCACGGTGTCGTGTAATTGCCGCATCTATTATAAAGGTGACCGTGTCCTCGCTTAAGTGTCGACCTTACCTACTTACACCTAACCCTAGGTACCAATTGCTGCATCACAAAAGCCACGCCGCTAGCGACGCCCTATCTCGTGCACTACGGTATCAAAACTGGCTACACAATTCGCACGCCCTTTCGCCTCAATAAGCAGTAGGCACACGTACGCATCCATGGCTGCACGAAACGCTGGGCGAGCATTGCTTCAAGCGTGCAAACAAGGCGCCTTGGCAGACGTTAAGGCCTGCACCGCTCAGCTACTGGCTATCTCTAACGCTAAAGAAACCAATCCGCCAATAAAGATGGCAATGGGCGAGGCTGCAATAGGTGGCCATACGAACAGTCTTCGCCATCTCATGGCCAGCCTCCCTAGGGATCACTGGCAGGGCTCGTACGGTCCCTGGGACCCGGTCGTCCCCCTCGTCGACGACCTTCCCTAGGAATGGCGTGTTGCAGCCATGTCCGACTACGTAGTATATCTCGCTGCTGCTGGAGGCATACCCGACGTAATTCAAGCGCTTTTGGATGCTGGCCTTGGGCTCAATTACGACGTGGAGCGAATAGGATCGCCGCTCGGCATCGCCATCCTCTATGGCAAACTGGACCTCATACGCTTTCTACTTGCTAAGGGTGCGGACCCAAACAGGCCCTATTCATTTCCCCCCATCTCCTTCCTTAACCAGGCGGCTTTGCTCCAATCAACGACCATCATGCAGTTGCTTCTCAACCACGGCGCAGCCGTGCGAGAATCGATGGCCTTGCAAGGCGCCGCAGAGGTGGGTTGCCTCGAAGCCGCAGAGCTCCTGCTCGAGTCGGGCGCGGAAGTAAACGAGGTTCTCCGCTAGAATCAGACTGACCGTGACGTAAACATAATAGGCACGCCCCTCCACGTTGCCGTGCGGCGCGACCAAGAGGCCATGGTTGAATTCCTTCTACAACGCGGCGCGAGGCAGGACTTGCTGGATAGTAACAGAGCCACGGTGAAGACATTGGCTGCAGAGAAGGGAAACCCTAGGATCATACGTCTGTTGCAGAAGCACGACAAACCTAGCTAGCCCCAGAGATCCTTCGTAGACGGATCGTTAACCTATTCAATCCGTTACTATACAAGTCCTCCTGCACCACGTGAACGTGCACATGCCGCAGAAGCTCGAGGCGTGGGTGAGAGGATCCTGCGCCTCGGTCGCCGCCGCCTGTGCCTCTCATCACGTCCCGTCCGTACCAACTACGAGTGATGAGCCCTCATCTGTCAGTGCCGTACTTTCTGGTTTCATGGTCAAAGTCAGCGCGCAGATCGTTGTACTACGAGTCCTACAAATAGAAACACTATCAAGGTTAAGAGCGCACATCTGACCCAGTCAACGCTATGCGCGGCAATCCTTCACTCACAAGATACTGTGCCGGTCCAAGCCACCCGCACCAATTGCTTAACTATGCCCGACGCCGCGTCTAGTCTGTCCTAAGAAGGAGGGGGCTAGGCAGACTTGTAGCAAGGTATTTAAGAGGCTCCCTAATCCGTCTCTCCCTGAACAGCAAGTCCTCGCTTCGTCATTCATCTTTATCCTATCCACCTTCTTACGGAGACGCCTTCTTAACAAACTGCAAGTTCCCACGCTCACGCTATAAAGCCAAGTATCACCACTGGCGTCGCTGTGGCCGTGAGCCTCATCTCCGTTACAGCGCGTGCTACCACCATCCCCGCACGCGGTGTAGATCCGCAGTTCTCGCCTTTCACTAAATGCATCCAGGGGCATCATCCAGGCTTCCCAAAGGACGGCAGTAAGCCTACGTCGCAGGAGATGCGCGCTTATATCAACTAGACACAAACGCACGCCCGCTGTGCGGAGATTGGTAACAACAACGACGATGACAACAACAACGTCCTACTTTACAAGCCGCAGGAGGTGGACACCGTAAAGCCTCGCGGTATCGTCGATAAAGTGCAGGTGCTAGGTAAGCAGCTATACCTAAACCAAAAGCCGTGGTGCGACGGCACGGAGGTCCATGACAACTTCATATGGGTAGAAGATATTAAGAAGGACGCGAACAACGTCTGCTCATAATTAAAAGAGCAGATCGACGCCTATAGCATCAAAGAGGATGGTGGTGTTGGTGCAGTTGTTAATCTTCTAACTAATAGGCACGACAAGCAAGGCCACCAGCTTAAGGATAATCGCCACGTTACCGCAACCTACCTCCTGAATTTCTATCCGCCTGCCAAGATGGGAATTGAGGAGATAAAGCGGCTGGCTTCGGGGGTGTACGACCTGTGCAATAATGCCATCGAGCGGATTACAACAAAGGACGAGGGTTGTACAGCCAACATTAAATACTTCTAACTAAGTAAGGCAAAGACCTACCGTGGAGACGGAGCGATTGGTGGTGCCATTAGGATGTTCTTTGGCCAGGATACACGCCCGGTAGCCGATTTCTCTCTTGGCTTTTCAAACGACGGCTAGTAGCTACCCTTTCCCCTCTTTCGATTAACGAACCGGCTTCTCCTTCGCTCTCTTTAGCGCTGCCGTGCAGTATTCTGTACCGTAGCTCACCACACTCGCTTATGTCAAGAATAAATGCTAAGCCTTTTCCCTTATTCTATCTACATTGTCACTTATAAATATAAGCTTATTGCTGTAAAGCTGCTCATCTCTTCTTGCCATCGTCCCTCTATACCGAATTACATAGTCCTCTACTCTTTTCTATCCGGATTGGCCGGGTGGGTAGTCTACCCAACCAGAAAGTAACACTTAGTAGGGAAGTAACCTAGTGCATTCCACCATAAAGGTGATGTGCAAGAGCCACAGAAGGTAGGGTTCAGGCCAACGATCCTAAGGCGGCAATGTTGGGACGAGGGTCGATGGGCGCGTGGACAGCTAGGGAAACGTACGTGTAGTGGAACGAGAAGGCGCCTACGAGCTCGTTGTAGGCCCGACGTTTCAAGCACCTGTACCCTCGACGTATTCGGCTCCTGGGGTTAGTAGGTAGGCAAAGGGAAAGGATAGCTGGGGGCCTGTCTACACACGACACGCCTGTCACCTAGGCAGTTGGTTTATGCCCTCCTACTTTGTCATCTTGGCCCCCCACCTCCTGCCTCACGCTCCGTTCCTATGGCCCAGCCCACCCCTGGGCTATGGAGAGAAGGCATGCCTCGGCCGTAGCTTAGCTTACTAGGATACTGGGCGCCCGGGGATTGTCGGTCGAGGCGCTAGACTGTTAGAGCAGGACCACTACGCCAAGGCCGTTCCCTACGCGCTAGCTGCGCCTCTGTTCTGCTGGGGCGTGACGCCGCCTACGCTTCTTGTCTACAACGTCATATCTGTGCCTCTCTCCTCTTACCGTGCCCGATGGTCTGAAACACCACCCGCGCCTCTCTCTACTACAACTCCCGAAGCACCAACAACACCTAAACACCCCCCTTCCTACTTTTTGCTAACACTACCTGGCCTTACGCCAACATGGCTGGGCCGTGCTGACATATGTATGCAGGCGTGCTGCCTAGCCAGAAACTGTGCCTGCCCTACTGCTCCTCCCAACTACATAGGCAGAGGGCGTAGGTAGCTCCTACTAGGGGCCAGCGTTGTATTGGCTACGCAAACAAGGCATTCAGCGATAGAGAAGTGCGGTGTTAAGGACTGCTATCTAGTGGCCATGCAAGACACACAGTAGTGTGCGTATAGTAGACGGGCATCTTAGCGAACCACGCCGTCCGCAGCACCTCTACTACTCCTACCCTGTGCCCGCCCTCCTGAGCGCCTTTGCGCTTCGCCGCTTCGACACGCAATGGGTTTGGTCTTGTCTACCCACTATGTATAAAGTCCGCAACGCTTCTTTCCATGGACGATAACCCTACTGTAGGAACCTAGACCATGGTTAGTACCACGGCTCAATACGGCGTCTCTCCTCCTACAAGCTCTGGCCTATCCACAGCCTCAATCGCCGGGTTCGTCGCTTTGGCGGTAGCCTTTTGCCTTTGTGCGCTGCTTCTTCTGCTCTACTGCGTTGGCCCACGAATGCGTGACAGGCGACCCCCTCCCCCCGTCCCCAAAAAGGACCGTCGCCTGCCAGTTGCTTCAACCGAACCTACCTCAAGGCGGAACACAGCTACTCCCAGCAGACCTGCCCTCGGAAAACCTTCCCTCGGCACGTGGTGGCTAGCGGGAGCCAACCGCCGTAAGGCTCACAAACCCATCACTGCCTTTCAGGGTACCAAGGCTTCGCTTCCCACGCATCCAGCCATTTTAGAGTCCCCCATCCATCGCCAAAATCTCTTCCAGCCAACGTGCCAGCGTTCGAGGCATTTAAGGGGGATCGGCTCGGATCTAGAGAACGCTTAGCCCCAGCCTTTGCAGCCAGGTCGTACCAAGATGGAGCGCATGCCGGAGCGGCGGCCATGGCCCGGCTCCAGCCGTGGCAGCAGTTAGTACTCGCGACCCAGCTCGTGCTGAACGGTTTTCGAGCAAGACCTAGGAGAAGGTCTCGAGCGCGAGTTGGGAGGAAGCCTAGGGCCAACAATGAGATCGGTCCAAGCAGCGGCACATGGCCATGCAATAGTGCAGCCCACGCGTACGCGTGAAGGTCGACGTGGCGTGCTCAGCATGGCGGGGACCAATGGAATACGCGACGTCTAAGCTACCACCGCACAACCATAAACAACGGCACGCCTATGCACCCCTTGCCTGCGTGACCGCAAGGGGGAGCGCTATCCATCTGTCGAGCCTACGTGCGGCACGTGGCCAAAAGCGTAGCCATCCGTTGCTACGTGTGCCAGCATCCCCCAAGACTGTTACGTTGCGAGGGGGTGGTACATTCACCACAGGAGGTGTCCTGCCAAGGCGAGGAACCACCAGAGAAGCGCCACCTAGTATTGCCTTTGGCTTCCCCTTTGCCTTAAGGGAGTAGGAGCCTGACCCCTACGCCGTCCCCAGGGTTGGGGTGGCGCAGGTGCTCGTCGTTAGTTGGTGCATTGGGGCTAGGGTGATAGAGTAGGCAGCAGGATAGATAGATCGTATCGCTATCGACGGAATGAAGGTGGAGGGAAAGCATCTGGAAAGGAGGAAATGGTTGGCAGAGGAAAGGAGTGTGCTTCTGCTACTTCTCTATATAGGCTACGCTCCAGGCGAGGACGTGCGACGCTGGTACGTGGCGACGCTTTGCACCGTCTGGTTGGTTTGCACGCCCCTCACATGCAAGCCTTGCAGGTTCAGCAGGCCCTTGCCCGCCGCCTCCACCACAGCCTTGTACCATACCAATGCCATGCCCTGGTACCCGATATCCGTAGGGTGGATCCCATCAGGACCCAGCCCATCCTTACCAACGTTCGGATACATGTCGCCAAGTACAATACGCTACCCTTTGTGGCGTCTCGCCTCTGCAATGGCGCGGTACTTAGGATTCACAATCGTCCTAATACAGTCGTCGCCCGTGGGATCGGCGTTGGGCAGGAGGGTAGATAGCACAATTGTCACGCAGTGAATCTGGTCGAAGAGTCTATCCAGGAGTTTGTCCATCCGTCAGTCAATGGAGCCAAGGGGGTATTAGGGAGAATGGCTAAGCACATTGTTTGTTCCCGCACTACTTTGTTAGCGTTGTGTAGGGGACCACCTATATAAGGTAGGACTTACTTAATCAGCACAAGGTGGGGTTGGAAGCGGAGGTCCTACTTGGCGTGCATGGCGACTTGATGCACTAGGGCGCCTAGATAACCTTCGTTTTGCTGTTCGGGTTGTGGCTATCAGCACCATGGTAATGGGGGTGAGGAAGTGTAGATGAACGCACCCTGTCCTTTATCTTACCCGAAGATACCATGCCTACCATATTAATGGCTATTCCCGCGTGTTGCAGCATGTGCTGGAGGTACTCGCGGTACCTATTTCTATTGCTTAAGCCCTGGCCGTAAGTGATTAATGCACCAAGGGGGAGGATGCGTAAGGGGGATTGGTCGGAACTAACGTGGGATACTATTAAGTCGACCTTATAAGCCTTAAGGGTTTGTGGGGTGACTTTCCTTGCAACATGGAGCGTACTCGTCGTTCCCAAAGAGAAAGGGAGTGCGCTCGCCAGAGCTAGCAGTGTAGCTGTGAGCACTATATGGCTATACATGCCTGTGTACAATACGATGGATTTGAGAGTGGCAACAACGGTTAATAGGGTTGGGAAGGTCTAGTAACGCTAGTAGGTGATAGCAAGACTTAGCATTTACGGGTGACCTAGGCGAGAGGATTGGTACCGTACAGACTAGATGCTAGGAAGAGATGAATGGAAAGAGCGCTTCGACGAAGAACCGCTATAGGTACAACAACGCAAACGTGCTGAGTGTGGATGTTTAGCCGCAAATGTAGCGGTAAAGGCCTTCTTCTACAGCTTAGGTGGAGAGGCGTTACTAACTTTTTGTAGCACAGATGGCGTTGCTTCTAATGATTGTACGGCGCGCTCGCTACGCCTCCATTCCACCAAACCGAAACGCTTACCACGCCTCTACCTAAGGCTTATGCCCCAAAAAGCGCCGACTACGCCCTCCTTAGGCCCTTTATCATTGCACCTTCCATCTTGGATGCATATGCAAACGTGTCATCTAGCGAAAAGTCTACCTGCATGTACGCTTTCCCTAGATAAACCACGGGAAATTAGTACAGATACTGTGTTGTACGCCATGCCAGCAATACAAGCGCCCGAAAAAAAAGAAGAAGAACGAAGAGAGTTGGGGGATTTTAACGTGCCACAGTAGGCTACTATATTTAAACTGTGAGACATACAATGTGCTCCTCAATTTGGACAATATTTCTTTACTGGATCTAGCGTGTTACTATTTCACTCTTATATAGTAGCTAGTCTTCCCTTAACTTTTCTAGCAATAAGACTCTAACGCCACAATATATAGTAATACATAACCGCTTCCTAGTTTTATTACCCGTTACTTAGTTGCAATCGTCATCCTCATCGTTAACAAAGACCACCTATATAACCTACCATTTCCCCACGCCCAAACCATGTCTTTGGTGGGACTAGACGTTATCTCTACCTCTACACGCTCTATAACGTCTATGGTACTGGTAATTAGACTCGTTCTTACAACTCTAGGGTGCCTCCTATGCGCGCTGTTAGCATTTCTACACCTTCGGCTGTGGATACGTAGTAGGCATTTAGCTGCACAACACCAGCATCCTCCACCCGTGCCCCAAAAAGACCCGCCGCGTACCAGGCCAGCCACCATGCCCAAAGGATCCACAAAGCACGGTGCAGCTCCCCCTACTAGGCCCGTTTACACCTTGTCGCACCCTCTGCCAAAGAGGGCTAGCCCCATCAAGGCGTGCAACGCATTCACCATCTATCGCAGCATAGAGGCTTTACCCACCGTGCATTCGAACAGGTCAAGCGTAACAAAGAATTCCGCTCATCCTTCGCTACAGAAACATAGGTACACAGGAAGATTCAGCGTAGACTTAGAGCATGCATAGCCCTAGCCATTACAACCGCCACAGGCTACGTTAGGAAGCTTATTGGGACGACAACCTTGGCGCAGCTTAAGCGGCAGCAGCAGCCTCTACTCGCGGTTGAGCTCGTGGTACAGCATCGCCGACATAGAAGAGCCAAAGGAGAGCCTTACGTGTGGGACACAGGCAGGCCTAGGGTTAATAATAAGTCTAGTTCAAGCAACTGCAAACCGCTATACAACGCCACCAGTCGCGTTTCCGCAGAGGGAAAAGGAGTGGGCTATGGAAGGAACCGACTGGATATAGGCTAGTTAGTGAGAATGCGGCCAAGAATAATTATACGAAAACTTACTAATTATCTTTTACCTTTCGACTTTATAACGTTAAGTGAATTTTCTATCTAGTACTAAGAGTAAATACGTTATATAGTTTTATGTAGCCTTACTTTTATAAGATGCTGTCGAGCCTAGTGGATATGTTTAAACCTTAAGAGCACTCTCCCACGGCGCTGCTTTTCTGTTTTGCGACGCATTCAGTTGCTGTTAATAGAGGGTACAAATACACTGCCGCTTTCGCTCCGCTCCTCTCTAGCCCACTTAGAATATTGGGCGATGCTTAGCTTCTCTAAAGACATTGCAACCGCTGTTAGAAAGGCCTCTATACAAGTCTCTATTCCTTAGACTATAGCTCCTTGCTCTCAAGTGAACGCTACCATTAGCGCGTCCAGCTTATCTAGACTCAGACCTCTAATCCTCTCTCGCATCGACAGGGTCGAAGGCATCCCTCGCTCCCATATAGGTAGGAATCCCTTTGTGCTAGCGCTCGTCCAGCTGGCGATCCAATACTCCACCGTCTTGTCCCAGCCCAGCATTAGCAGCCCCCTCTTTCTACACGCCTTAATCAGCATTGCCGTCTCCCATGCCTGATTGTATGCGCCCACTCGACCAGCGTATCGGTGCGCTTGGTAGACAAGATTAAAGACTGTTCTGGGCGGTTCTTTAAATAGCAAAGCAACCATGCTAGGATCTGCAAACACAGCTAAAAACCACATTATCTACCCTATTAAGCTTTGCGTGCGGCTTTCTTTTGTAGACGCGATTAATGACTTGTTCGACGGGTAGGGCAGAATCCAATGCGTTAAGTGGACAAGGTAGAAGAACTCGTCTAGCCACCTGCTCGCCCACTGGTAGCCTAGCTGGCTCTCTACAAACTTGAAGCTCTTCTGCAGAATGAGACAATAGGGTCTGCCTCCCCATCCTGCACGCTCTTGCTCGTCGTCCCAGAGAAACAGAAAGTCCAGCAGCTTATCTACTATAGAGAAGCGCATCTTATTCCCTATGACTAGGTGTGGCGGCGCAACCGCACCCTCTTCCAGAAACATGCGTTTCATTCCCTTGTAGCAGAACGTCATGTTGCCGTCCTGCCTAAGCGCAGCTGGCGACAGCTCAGGACGGCTCTTGTGGGCGGCCAGCATCAATGACCACACATCGGCATCGAATTGCTTCAAGCTAAGCGCATGTAGATACTCCAGCCACTTTCGGAGCAGCTAGGGGTGCTGCTGCATATTGTACTGCCGGTACCAGCCTGTTGTCTGGTTAAACCGGACAAACACGTCCCGCAGGTCCTTAACTGCTCTCCACCAGCGCTTATACTCGGCATGCATTAACAAGTTCCTAACGAGCATGTTGTCGCCATGCGGCTGCGCCAGCCGCCTGGTCACCCAGCTGAACTTGGGCAGGAACCAGCCTATACCGCACCTCTCCAGCGTCTCCTGCATGCCAAGGCCCTCTTTCACGACAAGATCCTGCCCGCGCCTCTGTTCCCAGCGATCCTTATACAGCAGCGACTCTCTGCATAGTAAGCTGCTGCCGTAGCAAAACCGGAGCGCTCGCAGCGCGATCACCATCACCATGGTCTTGGGAAGCGAGTACGTCCGGGCGGTATGCGCGAGCGTATGCTCGAACAAAAAACAGTACTTGTTGATTTGTGCGCGGAGAAAGCCGAACAGCTCCTGCGATAGTACGACGTAGTACGGGAGCGGCGAGCAGACGTCGTCGATGCTGTCGTCGTAGAGATCCCACGCACGCCATTGCTCACAAATCTCATCCATCATGGTGAGAGAAATTCGATGCTCTTCCCGGATCCCGTACGATCGCCGCTGGTTGTCTCTGAGGTTGGAGAATGCACGGCCTTTGCTGTGGAGGTAGGAGCCCTTGCAGACGTTCTCAGAAAAGGTAGCACCCCCACCCTGCTGCTGCAGCGAGCGGATGTAGCCAGGATCCAGCGCCAGATTCTCTACCGCCTCGTTGTCAAACACGTACACCTTGGAGTCGTCAAACAGCATCTTGATGTTCGTGTAGAACTGTGAGTACACCAGTCCATCCATGTTCTCCTGCCCACATGGCACCGCGGACAGCGTCTGGCCCATCGTGTCTCTCATGGTGGCCCAGGGGTAGGTGGTCACCCGCGGACTCCCTCTAGCCTGTTTGCCGTCTTCCAGCAGCTTCACGCGCGTGCGGGCATAGGACTCCAGGCAGCAGCGCTTCCAGAGAAAAGTCTCGGCCTCGAACTTGGCTGGGACCACGTCGTACGGGTAGGCATAGTCCTCTAATGTGACCGTCTTGGCAAGGTCTACGTAGGTGCGATCTTTGCTGTAGAATTGCGGATCAGCAGCTTCTGCCCAGGCCTGTTCCCAGCGTCCGTACGCACCGGTCAAGTCGCCTATCATGTGTGCAAGCTTGGTGTTCTTTGCATGCACGAATAGGGTAGCGTTGTTAAAGCGATCTAAGCCAGGGTTTTCAGCAATCCGTTTAAGGACGGTAGTCCACAGCGGATCAAGGTGCTAGTACTGTAGCCTATACGCTAAGAGCTGCTCCCGCGCGCTCTCTTTTCGCTTCGACGTCTCTGCCAACACCGCAGTTACTCCCCTGCTAGCATTGTCCTCAGAGGCGGGAAGATACGACGCCAGGGTCGAGTCATTCACGGTTTTGCCAATGGCTGGGAGCAGCACAGCATCTAGCCAGAGCTATTGGTCTTGCTTGCTTAGGTAGGTACTATGCTCGTACTAGCTTTCAAGGTAAAGTTCTAGGAAGAAGACGAATATTAGCAGCGACTTAATGCTGCCTGCAACAGAACCGAAGCAGTAATAAGGGATCTTGTGCAGCGGCAGGTTCCTTGTCGCTAAGTCGCTGCGACAATTATACGCAGACACTATAAGGCTGAAATATATATCTGCGTCCAGGTTTAGGATGAGATGCGCTTAAGGGTGCCAGTCAATACTGTTCTAGGCAAACGCTAGGCTGCTGGGAAAGCAGCACACACTATCTATATTAAACCTAACCTTAGCAGCACGTCCTTTCCTACTACTGTTGTGGTGCTGTTAGAGGCAGAGGTTGCGGGGCAGCTTCTCGTTAGGCGTGCCAACGTCTTCAGGGAAAGCGACAGGACTCGTGCCCTCGAACGCAGCCTTCAGGTCTAAGCTCTCAGGCAAACTAGAGGGTTGCATCAGCTTTAGGTTGCTAAGAACATCTAGGAGAGGCGTTCCCCCATTGTGCACTCCGCGAAGCAGGTACGTAATCTCCTCAAACAATGAGCATGCAGAGTGTACGTCAGGGCGCTAGTAATGTTCCTAGTGGAGTCTGTCTGCTGCTGCGTGCTCCTCGTGGGTACAGCCTTGAAAGTTCCGCAGCTGCTTAGCGAGCTTGTAGGCGGTTCGCTCAGTGGGTGGAGTAGGTGGACTGCCTACTCTAGGTGTCGATTGCGTCGGCGACGCTGCTTGGACAGCGCGTAGGCTAAGCACATTACTGGGGTGGGCGAATAGTAAGGGAGACACGGTGGCTAGTGTTCCTTGCGCAGCTGGCTGAGTGTTGCTGCTGTTAGACGGCTGTGGCAGGCGAGGTGTGCTATGATTAGTTAATGGGGGTAGTGGTGGAGGGGTGCTATGGCTGGGAGTCGGCTGCACTAGCTGCGGCGCGTTGCTGCCCTTAGACGCTTGTCTAGATATAGGTTTAACCCAAGAGAGTAGTGTGTTGCTCTGGGCTAGGAAGGTCTTGCGTTGGCTGCTTAACCGAACCAAAGAGACGCTGCACTGGCTTTGTGGGCTATTTAGAGCCTCTAGAGAAGCGTTAGCAGCTCTTGCTAGAGTGGGTGTTAATATGTGGCTAACACTGTAAGTGTTTGCAACAAAGAGTTCTTCTATAGTAGCTAAATCCCTAGCAATAGGCGCTGTGGATAATCGCTGCAGGTTACTGCTCTCGATAGCATAACTCTGGCCTGCTATACTATGAATACTATTGCTGTTTAGTTCTGCATGCCTTTCCATATTCCCTAAGTGCTCTAGAACTTTATCTGCGCTTGTACGTACTTGCGCAGTTCCAGCCTGCATCTTAAGTAAAATACCAGCAGTCCTTGCATCTCTGTCCTTTATCTGTTGCAGTATACATTGTTCATACTCGATACGCTTATTTGTCTGTTTCCTATCGCTCGCGCGGAGTTAACTAATAACTGTCGCGGCCTCTACGTTGTCTACTGCTAGCGATGCAAGAGGAGATAGTGCTCTATATGCATCCTCGCCTTCTAGTAACTTGTCTGGCTAGATAAGAGGGTTGCGAGGAATGGGAACGTCGGCGCTAAGTCGAAGACCGAGGTCTGGGTAGGTGGTAGTTAGAGCGCCTAAGAGTGCAGGTTCGTAGTGGATAAAGTTAGGGCGAGCTATATGCTGGAAAGAGCGGTTCTTTCTACGCAAGTATTCTTTGTAATTGCGTCTCCGCTTTGCCTCAGCCTTGGCTTTGGCCGTAAGATACTTCTTTGGTCTTCCTCCTGGCATACTATAAGCTATAGGGTCACGCTAGAATCGAAAACGCGTCGCGTATTAGAGATTAGGAGGGACTCTTTTCAGCTTAGCGCGTTTAGGCCGGAACTCTTTTTGGCTTAGCCCCACACCTTACCAAATTGGGACCTCACTTCACGACCATACCACCTTTTAACGCAGGTAACTACACGACCACGACCTTAATCAAAAATTAGAAGAGTACGTTTATTTCGCATGCCCTTGCTTTATACTTTGCACCTTAGAATAAAAATCTGCGAACTAGGGATTCAGTAGGGGTTCTTCTTGGCTTAGCGCGTTTAGGCCAGAACTCTTCTAAGCTTAGCGCCTCCGCTTCGCGCGCCTTACCAAATCGGGACCTTACTTCGCAACCACACCACCTTTCGACGTAGATAACTACACGACCACGACCTTAATTGCAAATTGGAAGAGTACGGCCGATTTGCACGCTCCTACTCTTTGTTTTGGCACCTTAAAATAAAAAAATTATTTCTCGAAATTTTCTAACCTTACCCGTGTATCGTACCTTCATTATGGCTAAATAAAAATAGTTAGTTTTAGAATAGTATAAAAGTAGTATACTGTCTTATAGAGCTAACCTATTAAAAATAGCTAGAATAGTTAAAAGAGCTAGTTAAATTAATACTATTCTAAAATAGTAGATAAGAAAGAAATATAGGGGGCCCTTTTTTATATAGAGGACAGTGTAGGATATAGGCCCATGCTAACTACTATGCTAATACTAACTAGGAAAGGCGTAAATAGGAGAAAATAGGATATAAAAGAGAGGTAATAGGGTGTGTTTAGTAGGGAGGCTAGTAAGTACCATTATAATAATAAAGGCCTACTAAGTCCCCCTATAATCTAAGCTTATACTATACTAAAAAGGATAAAAAATAGCTAAAAATAGCCCTCTAAAATACTAAAAGATTGCGTTAAAAGCTTATAAAAAGGCTCCTATAAAGCTATAATTATACTTTGTCTATATACAAAATATAGCTATAATATAGCCTAGGAGATAGCTACGTATATATAGCGTATAGAATATACTATAAGACGTACTATTATATGTAGTATAGTATATTATTAGCGCTATATCTTAATAACTCCTACCTTAATAACTTTTACCTTAATAACTTTTACCTTAATAGCACTAATCGCTTAAAAACTAGAAGGGAGATTCGAGGTTATACATAGTAAAAGATAGGGCAGAACTCGTAATAGGCATACTAGGGATTAAGGTTAAGCGTTTCTAGATAAAGACCTATGAGAAAATATTATTTTAACGTTTCTAATATTACTTTCTACTTTTTTTTCTCTACTAGAATTCCCTAGTAAATTCGATACAAGGAAGAAGACGAGAATTTAAAAAACCTACTCGTATTTAGTATAACGTGTTTATAAGCGAGCTACAAATATAAGCGAGCTACGAACCTCACTAACTTTCTATCACTAACTTTCTATAACGCGTTACCTATTAACTATAATAGCTTAACTAACACTTATTCGATTGCCCTATAGCAAAGCAGATATCTCCCTAGCTATCTTAGCTATTAATTAGAATTAGATCTAGAGCATTAATTGCGCTGCAGCGACGTTTAACGTTTCTAAAAGCACGCTTTATAGCTAACGCGCTAGAACTACTACATAATATAATTATAAGCCTAAATTAAAGAAGCTTACTAAGCTAGAAGAGGAGGTTATTATTAAGCATATACTTAACCTAGATTCGCGAGGCTTTGCGCCTACTCTAGGTGCTATATAATATATAGCGAATAAGCTACTTACTAAGCGTAGCGCAGGCCACGTTAGCGAGCAGTAGTCTAGAAACTTTGTTAAGCGAATAGACAGCCTTATAACGCGATTTAATCGAGCCTACAATTAATAGCAAGCCCTCTATAAGGATCTAATAGCTATACAGACCTAGTTTGAGCTAGTAGTACGTATAAAGGCTACCTATGGTATCTGCAATAAGGATATCTTTAACTTTAATAAGACTGGCTTTCTAATAGGGAAGATATCCTCCCAGCTAGTCATTATAGGCTTAGAGAGACGTAGTTAGCCAAAAGTAATCCAGCTAGGCAATTATGAGTGGGTAACAATAATCTATAGAATTAACGCTACTAGGTAGGCAATCTCGCCCTTTATTATCTTCGCTAGTAAGTACTACCTCTTGGCCTTATATAAGGGCGACAATATACTAGATAACTAGACTATTAGTCTTAGCGATAATAGGTAGACTATAAATAAGCTTAGTGTTACCTAGCTATAGCACTTTATTAAGCATATAGTAGAGCGTAGAGTAGGCGCGCGTTAGCTTCTAATACTTAATAGCCATAAGAGCCACAACTTACTTAAATTCTAGGAGATCTATAGAAAGAATAAGATCTATACCCTATACATGCTACTATATTTGTTACACCTCCTATAGCCACTTAATGTGGGCTACTTCTCGCTGTTAAAGCGGGCGTACAGGCGCTAGGTTAAGGGCCTAATACGCAACTATATTAACTATATTACTAAGCTTAAGTTTCTACTAGCCTTTTGTGCCGCCTATAACTAGTTAATTATAAAGGAGAATATCTGCGTAAGCTTTTAAGGCTCTGGGCTAGTCTTACACAATCTAGAGGCAGTGCTCTTAAAGCTTAATATTAAGCTTCGTACACCGTCGCCAGCGCTAGCGCTAGTAGCCCTACTAGAGGCCCTATAGGAGTCTGTAACACTAAGCAACGCACGCGAGCTAGACGCTTAGTTAACTCTAGTTTGTAAGCGGATTTAAAGGCATTAGAAATCCTCTCCTACCTTAGTTATCTAGTCGCTTAATTAGCTTATAAGAGGCGCTAAGAGAATGACGCATTTAATAGTGCTTATACGCAAGGAGATAGCTACTCTATAAAGGGCAAATGAGGCAGCTACAACGCGTAAACAGCGTAAAAAAAAGCGGATTTAAAAGCGAGGCACTTTATTAAAGGCAGAGAGAGAGGATATTATTACTTAAAAGGCTGTTAAGCAGCAACTAGAGGGAGAAATATAGTAAGATAAGGCGCAGTTAGGTGCAAGCCGGCAGGCTTTTGCGCGCTGCAGGCGCTATAGGAAGTCTGGGCACAACTTACGCACGTGTAAAAAGGCTTTTATAAATACTACTTAATTTAGGATAGCTATTATATTAATAGAATATTAATGCGTTATAAATTTATATGCTGCAAAAGGCTTAGAGACTTAGTAGGGTTCGTAGCTCGCTTGTATTTGCAGCTCGCTTATAAACACATTAACTATAAGTCTGCCTTAAAATATATAAAAAGAGGTTAAAATATTCTTATCCTCTATTTCTTATTTTCTCCCTTTTCTATTACCTATCTACTACTAGCTATGCCCTATCTCCTCTTACCTATTTCCTATCTTCTATTCCCTATTATCTATATCTAATTACCTATTATCTATTACCTATCTACTATCTATTATACCCTATCTAGTATTTTCTATATTCTATATTTACTATTTACTATCTTTACTTTCTTAAATATAATATTACTATAAAGTGCCGAGATGCTTTAGGGCCGGCCTAAGTAAAGTTATAGCAAGTAAATACTAGAGCCTAAGCGATACAAGTAGAGTCGTTTTAGTATTGTATATGCCGGGCTCTTATTAGGATTAAAGAAACATACAGTCTAATGCCTTATAAGCGCGTAGGGGCGGGACTCTAAGTTACTAGGCGTTGTCTAAAACGCATAGCAGAAACGTGCAGATAGAGAATATTAGTGTTAGTTAGTCTTTGTGTGGTTGCGATACTAACTTATAGCAGAATGCATGGGCCAAAAGTTTAAAGAGGCCATGGTGAAAACTAACAAGATAATATCTTACTAATAATACTTTTTAAGCTAGGTGCGGTCTAGGACTAAGGTATGTTACCACCTAGGACGTTGGCGCCCAGATAATTCCATACAATCGAAACATCGTACTTAGCCAGCGCGTTAAAATCGCACCTAAGAAGTCCCCTCGCAAAAAGTGCTACCTCCTTTTTAGCCTGCTCCTCTAAGATGTAAATCCCGCCCACAGTCTGTTCCTAGTTGATCGCTTTAATCTTCACACCACTAGCGCTGCTGCCATTATCACTGGGCTTCACAACTAGTACAAGAGTTCCTTGCATGTCTAGCTTCAAGCAAAGTAGATAAAGATAGTGCCACTCTGGCTCTGCTCGGTGACTGCGATACGCCATTTATCATCCATGTCTTAAGGCTTGAGCCCGGGTTTGAATTCTCGAAGTCGGCGTGGCTGATGGTGAGACCCCAGGGTGCTGTCGCGGGCGCCTGCATCGCGTTCTGTAGTTTGCTTTCAAGGTGAGCATGAAAACGCCCTACGTGGGTTCTGAAGCTCACAAGTACGTCCGCGTGCTGCAGGAACGGATTCTGCCTGGGAAGAGTTGAGAAAGGAGGAAAGAGAACACGCTCGAGGCAAACAACCTGGGAACCTTGGAACCTTGGAACCTTGGAACCTTAAGGTATTCTAGTCACATGCCCAGTTGTCATTGGCAGGGTAATACAGCCGAGGTCGATGCACGCCAAGCCGTCCGCGTCATTGCTTCGCCTGCCTCCTCTCCCGCCGCACCAGCTCCACCTCGACTCGCAGCATCTCGTCGCCAAGGACGCCCTTCAGTCCATTGTCGTCCACGTCAAAATAGAGCGCCCACTCGCCGGGACAGTACCGGACCGCCATGAACCCTTCCCAGCCTGTCAGCGTGACTCTGCGGTCCATCTTGGTCACATCCCATGGCCCGACGATGTGAGGCCCTGATGCCATACGGTCGCCGTACTTCACCTCACAAGTGTCCTCGTCCACGTATATCCAGTTGAGCTGCGGCGGGTCGTCTGAAATAGTTGAAACCATGCCTTCGCCTTTCCGGCCCCAGTTCTGATCCGGGTACGGCAGGAAGTATCCTGCGAATGGATGGTCCTCAGTGCATCCGTCTGGGTAATCGTCCGATGGAATTGCAATATACAACTGCAATATGGTCAGTATGCGCAAGCCTCTGTGAGTGGTTTGTTTCTTCCCCGAGGCTTTGAAGAAGGGAGACGCTGCACCTTATTATTGCTCAATACCACTGTGCATCCGTCGATTTCTCGGCCGCCGCTCGAGGCCCTCGAACATTTCACAAAAAGATTCGTCTTCAGACCCCGATGCTTCTCTCTGGCGTTCTGCCGTTGGCCTTGGCGCACCGCTTCCGTGGTCCCTATGATGGCGGGGCAAGCAGCAATGGCAGTAAGAATACCCAGTACCATGATGCGAATTCGATAACGAAATCTCGTGTGGAAGTCAGGCGACGGCTGACGTTGGAAAAGCGTTGGAAGGAGTGTTTACCCGTTAATCTGCAGCGGTTCGACTACCCTGGCGGCAATAGTAGAAACTGTGCGCGCTTGTACGAAAGCTGTCGCACCGCCTGATATGTCTTCCCAAGTAGGTTCTATTTAAACCTGCTTTTACCCCAAAGCACCCCGTGAAGGATGCAGCCGTCCTACATTGCGCCTAGTACGCGAGTACCGATTTTCTTTTGGGCGGGGTATGGAACCTGCGCATTTCCGCAGTTGCCAAATAAACTTGATTGACGCCTGCTCATTTGAGGATATCTGATTTGGAATGTTCGCTTTCGAGATGCGATGCTGTCATCGTGGAATGGGCATCCAAACCGCATGTTGTGTATAAAAGACAGGTCTTGCGCCGACTAACGCCATCCTATTGCATTAAACCAGCATACAATTCATTGTTCTACCCCTTACCAATACGGCAACTGCACCGGGCGCAGAGCAATAAGACTCTGCTATAGCCATGTCCTCTGAGTACGTCGCAACCTCTGACTGATAGATACACAATCCCAGCGTTGCGCGAAGATCGAAATTAACATATCCTCCAGAGCCGACCCCGTCACCAAGCTCCCCGCCAACGGCACGACACCCAAAAGCTCTGGTAGCCCAATTGCCGCGCGCGAGAAGCCCAAGAAGATCAGCCAGGAAGAACAAGGCGTCCTCGAAAAAGCGCCCAAACAACATGAGGCCGCCGAAGAAGACGACGACGACGATGCCGGCGACGCGCCCGAACACCCTGTGAAGATCCGACCGGCTGGTGGCCGCCGCATGGTACCCGTGCACCAGTCGCGCATCGCAGACCGGCCGTCCCAGATCGGCAAGAAAGACAGTAGTCTGAAGATCAAGATCGAGCTGGACCTGGAAGTTGAAGTAGGGAATTATAAAGAGTAGAAATAGCACTAAGCACTTTAGCTAATGGGGCCTAGGTCGAGATTTACGCGAGAATAAAGGGTGATATTACGATTGGCTTATTGTAAGATGTGAGTGTTCCGTTTGCAGGTTGGGATGTTGTAGTAATATGTCGCCTTTTTAGTACTGGCGAAGCCTGAAGAGTGAAAATATGCGATTTGCGGGCATCTATACCCAAAATCTTCTAGCAATTTAGACCCTATTTATTGCTATATATTTTATTGCCATACTATTCGACGGGCGAGTGGACTTTTTATAGGTGTGTGCCGATTACAATCATGATGGTCGAATACGAGGCAGAGGTATCTTAGCCTTCGCCTTGATGGCCTGTGATATCTACTTCTGCTAATCTGGGTTAGCTATCGCCATTTACTATTAATATTTCTCGCAATTATATGGTTCAAATATACACTATGTTATTGTGTAGGCGCTAGAGTACGTCGATGTTGACATCATTCGCAATTGCATAGCTATGCACCCATTAATATACAGTACTAGGACAAAACATGAGTACCATATGTTACCCCAGGATAGCAGTACCAATTCCAACTGTGCATAGAAACGTTCAATGGCGACCAGATTCCCGATTGCTGGGCTCTTCCACAGGTGTCCGAATTGTAGTTGGAGATTTTTCGTCAAAGTTGTTGGCGTCCAACTTGTGCTCGAGAACATCTTCTCCCTTCTCTCGATGCGAAACCGAACCAAAAAGCACATCGATCTCCTCCAGTGGAACGCCTTTGGTCTCGGGGAGACAACTGCTGACGTTAGTCTGGAGACAATGCGATGGGAGAGCGCAGCATGCAGAAGAGACTTACAAGAAGACGAAGGTCACCAACATTGCATTGATGCCAGCGAAGAAGAAGAAGGTGTAGAATCCACAATCCTTTAGGAATTGCGGGAAGAACTGATTGAGAATCGTTGAGGCGATTCCTTGTGACTGAGCGCCGATGGCGATACCGTGAGCCCTCACATCAGTCGAGAAGATCTCGGACGTGTAGATCCAGACCGTAGCTCCCCAGGATGGCTTGTAAAAGAAGTTGAAGAGGAAGAACATTGCTGCTACTGTCACGCCCATTCCATAGGGTCTGGAGCCATCCGGATTCGCGGGTATTTTGATACCGAGTATGGCGACGACTAGTAGCACGGCACCCATGCCGGCCCCACCGGTCATCAGTACGAATCGACGACCAGAACGATCGATGAGGACACTGCAGGTAAGAGTGAAGAGGATGGAGAAAGTGCTTGAAAGTGCGTTGATGAGGAAGACAGTGTCGGCGTTGGCAAAGACCTGCTTGTAGATGAGGGTTGTGTAAGCGTTTAGAGAACTGCTTCCGGAAATCTGCTGGCCGACGTTTATGGCTATGACGATCAAAACACGACGGAGTAGGGAAGGCTGCGAAATAATGGTCCAGTCTGCACGGGTTTAGAAGTCAGCCACAGTAGACGACGCCTGTGGAAAGTATCAAGACTTACAAGGTGCCCACCATTTGTCCCAGTGCTTTGTTGTTGACCTCTCGTATGCGACTGCGGAGACGATTTCTGCAACTTCCAAGTGGGGATCCGTGGTGCGTACCCGGGCCATGGCCTTTTCAGCATCCTCTATCCGGTCTTGCTCGACGAGCCACCTAGGCGACTCGGGACAAAACTGCATGGCAACGATAATATATACGGGAAGAGGAATCTGGACAAAGATCGGTGTTCGCCACTGCCAGTCGCCCATGTGGAAGCTGGAAAGTTGTGCCCCATAGGCTGCCCAGTACACCAAGAATGCTCCAATGGTAAACCACACTATTCGATTTCAATGGGTCAGTCAACGAGGCACACATGAACATGACGGGATGGGTGAAACATACATTGCCAGAGAGATAACATGATGCCGCGAATTTTGGCGGGGGCAATCTCTGCAATATAGGTCGGACCATTACTCATGCTGATACCTTTCCCGAGGCCCATGACGACTCGGCCGGCGATGAAAGCCGTAATGTTGGGTGCAAACGATTGGATCATAGCGGATACAAGCACGATGGAGCTGCCGGTCTGAATGGGGATGCGACGGCCGAACTTTTTGGAGAGGGTCGGGGCGATGAGCAGCCCAGAAAAAATTGCACCGACATGGTAGGCTACGCACACATGTTAGCATTGTCCAAAGTTGGAGGAATGGATGCAAAAGCACTTGCCGGTATTGATGCCCCCGAGGATGGTTGGCTGGATCTCATCATCTTGTGGGTTCTTGAAGTGGTTGATGAACGTGTCAAATCCCTGGATGGAATTGAAGGTTGAAGCGTCGTACCCCGCTAGAGCCTACATATGTCAGTCAGAAGGTAGCCCTGACAATCTTATTAAGTGGGCGATTGATGGGTGACACCTACCATGACCATGGCGGCGGAAGTCGCCGCAAGCCATGCAGTGCGCTCTTGTCGAGTCATCATGATAACAGTTTCCAGGAGTGCTCAACGAGGCTTGGAGACTCAACAACAAGGAAGGATCTCAGTACACCAAGCAGTACCAACAAGGTGATTCCAGGACATATATGCCCACAAAGGCGCTGAGACAGTGCGGGGCCCCGCATCCTCATGATCCACGCACCGGGACAGAGTCCCCTCCGTGTTCCATGCTAAATATTACCCTCTGGGGTGATGGCCGTTGCTCGCTATCCGGAATCGCGTGTTTTCGTACTCGCGTATTCGATGTTCACTAGCGCAACGGTGCTCCGATTGGATCCAGACCGTCGGCCTCATCTTAGCGGCCTTTCAATCTAGTTGCCGGTGTTACCACTCCTTCCGGCCGCCATCCTGTTTGCCAGCAACCATGCGACATAGGAGCCCGGCCAGGAATACAGCCGGACTGCGAAACTTGAATCCGAGGCAAGTGGTATCGCGGGCAAGTCAGTACCCCGATCTCGCTGCTACTTTCTTCCCAACCTCGCCCTGTGAATGTACATGAACTTTTATTGAAAAGCTTATCATCACGAATGTGTCCATGTATTCGATTATGTCCATAGTCAACTTCGCCCCCTACAGATTTTTACAAGTGCGCATTGCCGTACGGTTAGTTTGAGCGGCGTTTTTCTCATTGTACCAATTCAACGCACCACTCCTCGCCCCGTTGCAATGGAGTCAATTTTCCACCGAAAAGAAGGTTTTTTCGGTAGAATTTCGGCAGACAATTACGAAGTAACCGTTGGGGCCGATGATGATTTTTTATCGAGCAATTAAAAGTGAGCCGCTCGTACTTTTAGATGCCCTCCGTATTCCATCACCGGTGCAGCCATGAGTCGATTTTTCGCCGAAAATACGTAAATACGTGGGTTGATCGAGTACCAGGAGCTTCGTTGTAGGCGCAATGGCATGATAGGGTATACTTTTTGGCACATGCCCGATCGGGTTGACAGTCCATATTTTTTTACTAGCCCTGTCAAAAGTATTGACATGCCCGATAATAGATGGCGCTGATCTCTCGAGGCACCTGCCGCGAGAACACCATATGGCCCCAACACCTGCGCAGGATGAGCTCCACATGCCCACGCACGATCTATATTCAGGCAGTCTCCGAACAACATTATGCATCCACATCATGGGAGGGGATGGCATACGAGGCCTTAACGCATGACATAAATAAGGCCAATATCCGCAGGAAATCTCAGGCACGCTGCGATTGTCCTCCTCACCACGCCTCGACAGTACCCAGCCATGCACGCCGCCATGTCTTTTATCCTCTCGGTGAGGCTTGCCTCGACCGCAGTGGGGGTGGGCGCAGCAGTCCTTTCGATCCCCCAAGTCCCAGGAGACGATGCAGAAGTGCTCGACCCAGCTCCGGTGTCATTCGGGTGCGTCACACCTCTCCGACTGTGGAAGCTCCAACATGCTTAAATTACGCAGATATCCGTTTGCCACACTCGAAGGCTATTTCCCCGGCATGCCACTTACTATCAAGTGCATGAATACATTCAGAAGCCTGAATACTGTATGGCCTAATATTCGCGTAGGCGGAACATCCGAGTACGTCTTTGCCTAAATACACTCCGGCCTTTGGTGCCCCCGTTGAGCAAGACTGACTTATGTGAAGGGATTATGGCATTTTCGATCCGGAGCTGGATATCCCTAATATTTTCACCGATACAGCGCCCACCGGGCAAGCCAAGACTACCTTTGGTCCATTGCTCATGCGACTTGTGGCTCAGTACGAGGGCACGATAGTATGGGGTGCGTATCCACCTACTGCATTAAAGTGTGGGCCCTTGGAGCTGATACAACATTGTGCAGGCCTGAACCGTGGGTACAACAACATCTCCAATACCATCGCAGCAGCGAAAGCAGCGGTGCGCGAGATCCCAAACTTGCATGCCCTAGAGGTTGGAAATGAACCAGTGAGTCACTCGTCTAGATTGATATTTTGCGGAGCTAATCGTGAATCAGGATGGTAAGCTGAAGATTACAACCTTCGAATCTGTCCGTTTGCTCTGCTAACACGCTTACCCGTAAGTTTTTGCCGCCATCGGGCAGCCTATCGCCGAGACCGTCGACGAGTGGACGCCCAAGACTGAGGCTGAGTGCGAATCCGAATGGCAAATTGCCATTGGTACCGCCCTTGACCAAGAAGCCATCATCCAAGCTGCCAGCTACTATCAGACGCCCGATCTTGGATGGGGCGCGCAAGGCTACTTTGAGTACGCCAACGAGACCGCTGACAAGTACATCCGCGTCTTCTCCCACCATAACTATCCGCAATCTGCAATTCAATCGGTCCATGAGCCACCGGATCTCAAGGCTCTAATGAGCCACATTAATATCACTAAAAACATTGGCCTCTACACAGAGGATGTCAAGGCTGCCAGGGCGCGCGGATTTGATTACGTATTCGGCGAGACGAATTCTGGTAAGTCTAATTGGCCTCATCACCCTCCAATTCCCTCAAGTCGGTATGCTGACTGGGTGGCATTACGTAGTTTCTGGCAACGGAGAGCCTGGTCAGGGATCCACCTTTGGTACTGGCATGTGGGCGCTAGACTACACGCTTCGCGCAGTATCCATTGGAATCAAACGCATATACTTCCATCAAGGCACGCCTGGCAAATCCTACTACGTCTGGTTCAATGACGTCGGCATCCGGTCGCCATTTTACGGCGGCTACGTTGCTGCTGAGGCGCTCGCGAATGGTGCATCAATTGTTCCGCTCGACGATGGAACTACCAACTACGCTGGTTACGCCGTTTATGATTCTGCTGGAGCGGCAAAGAAGGTTGTCCTTATCAACTCCGACTTGTTCGAAGGCAACGGTGCTCGGAGTGAGCACACGTTTTCCGTGGGCGGTGTGAGTGGTACCAGTTTGAAAGCGAAGAGGCTCACAGCCACGAATGGACTGTCGAGACAGGAGGAGGGCGATGCGCCAACGTACGCGGGCAGATCGGTCAGCGATGAAAGTTGCGAGTTCGAAGGGGATGAAGTTGTCGAGACGCTCGAGATCGTAGTAGGGAGGGTGAACGTTACGCTAGCTGCGTCAGAAGCACTACTCATTACGCTCTAAAGGTGGTGCTAGATCCTGTTCATGTATATAGTTCACGAAGAAGGCTGGACAGCGGGGCTTGGAGATTTATGCGCAGGAGAATTGTTCCGGCGGTCAGTATCTTTATTCTTGAATAGTAAATAATATGTGTATACCTCTAACTCTTGCTGAGATTCCGGGTGATAACTAGATGATTCAATTTCAAAACTCGTGCTGGGCCACTATTAAGGGTTTTCATGACAAAGACTTTGCGCACGTTCGGTACACGGTATAAAGCTGTAAGGGAAAAAGCTGTTGGGGTGTTGAAAACGCAGTGAACCAAGGCAAAGCAATGAAACCTACCAATGGTTTATCGAACAAAAGCCAGCACGCCCTATCCAGGACTCCACGTACCGTAAAGGGGCTTGACATTCGAGCTCTGACGCTATATAAAGTGTTTTTAATGCATATTTTCGGCCTAGAAATAGTACAGAAGAGCATTGTCTAAGGCATGGCTTGTAGATGTATACTAGGTCGACTCTAAGACGTCACATGGCCAACACCTGCACCACTTTCCGCCATTACCGCTCCTCATATGAACAACGCTGCCTCAGCACAGTGAAAGAAGCATTACACTATGATTTTACTAGCCCGCTGCTTCAATTGCATGCACAGATGAACTATAACTTCCAGACCCCCAGTCAAGCCTTGCGGTGCATGACCGTTGCAGCGGCCTAACCCGGAGTAATTAGCCATCTTGTGAAACAGACAAGCTACAGAACTTACTTGATGATTCGGAAAGATGAGCGAGTCTGCTAGCACCACATTCTCTCTTCTTCCGGCCGCGAACACGATGATTTCCGCAATGTCATCTGGCGTTAGGGGTTCGCATCCACTGCAATAGCATTGCGAAGTTAGTCTTCGGGTACGTGTGAATAGTGGATATAGAAAATACTAACGCATAGACAGCATCCGCTTTGCTCTTATCGCCATAGAATCTGACGACGGAAAATTCCTGAATAGATTGTCAGCCTGATTTTCCCGCATTGGGTCATGTCGCCATATCTGGCAATGACTTATGGCATCAAGAACAAGACGAAGTACAAGAGTAAAACATACCGTCTCGACCTGTCCCGGATCAATTTCAATCACTCGCACTCGTGTCGCTATGAGCTCTTTTCTTAATGCTTCGGTAAAACTGCGCACTGCCGCCTTGGTCGCGCAATATATGCTGCCACTCGGATATCCCTCCCTACCAGCAATGCTGCCAATATTGATAATATCTCCCTTACCGCGTTGAAGGAATATGGGGAGAACGGCCTGCGTGAGGTTGACAAGACCCGTAACATTGGTCGCAATCATGATTTGCATATCTTCAAGTTGAATATTGGGAGCTTGCGCGACGCCTTTGACGAGACCGCTTTGCGAAACTATGGGTTAGTTGACCGTTGCAGTGAAAGAGGATGGTTCTAGCGGGAGCTTACGCATTGTTGACTAGGACGTCGATGTCCTGGAAGTCTGCTGGCAAATTTTGGGCCAACGAAGCAACTTCGACTGGGTTGCTGACGTCCAGCTTCACTGGGAGTACCTGTGCGCTTTGGCCGAATTCGTTCTTGATCTCCTCCGCGAGGGACTGCAAGGCTTCGATGCGTCGCGCCGTAACAATTAGCTTGATGTTGCCGGACGTCGTTCGCGCAAATTCTTTAGCGGTGCTCCGACCAATTCCAGAGGAAGCCCCGGTGATGAGAATGGTCTTGCCTGCCAGGCGCTCACCCATGGCTGAGGTCATGGTTCAATTTCTCGATGATCCTGGAGCGGATGTGCGTCGATTGTTAAAGATGGATCGGTTATTTTTCTCAACGATGTGTTGGGCTCAGAAAAGTTTGCGCGGTTACTGGCGACACAAGGGCATAGGCACGATTTTTTATTTCATGGTATACTTCAAATGGCCACAGCACGGCTACGCGAAGATAGTGTCCGATGGAGGCAGCCTCACTGTGTTCCGGTCCAATCCCGGGTTTAGCACGGCCGGCTATTCTGGCAACTAGATCAAAGGGCCAACGGCGCAGTGCAGATCATTATGCGCGAACTACCGCAGCAACGGAGTCTGATCGTCCCGCACTCGGTGGCGTCGTTTTTGATTCCTACCCAAGCTATTTGAAATTGCGTCTGGGGTAGCTCCATCCCTAGTTGGCAGTTTTCGGGACGGCTTCCTGCCTTGCTCTCTATCTTGCGCATTCTCACATACCTTGCGCTGCAACATGGTTGCTCTGACCAAGCCTACCAAGTGGTGGACAGAGTCCTTTGGCAATGTCCAGACGAACCTTCGAGAGATCGATGCGGGTATGGACGTTGAAGCCGTAGCGGACTGGATCAAGGATTTTGGAGCAACCTCGTGGCTTTGCACTGTCGGTGGAATACAGGCACAATATCCCACCGATCTCACATTCCAAACGCGCAACCCACATCTAGCCGAACGACCCAGCGGAGACCTCGTTCGCGATGCAATCAACGCCGCGCATGCCCGTGGCCTCAAATTCCTCGCGCGGATGGATTTTTCAAAAATTGCGCCCCACGTGGCTGCCGAGCATCCTGAGTGGTGCTACATGTCACCGACCGGGCAGCTACAAGAACATACTGCTGGCCTTGTGTCAGTATGCCCTTCAGGGGGTTACTACCAGGAACGCATCTTCGAAATTCTTGCCGAAGTCACGACGCGCTATAAGATCGACGGTATGTTTTTCAACTGGGCCACTATGAATGAGGAAGACTACTACAAGCATTACCACGGCGTGTGTCACTGCGTGAACTGCCAGAGGCTATGGCACAACTATGCGGGGAACCTCGAGATGCCCAAAGGCCCAGAGTGCCCAAACTACGGCACTTGGCTGGTCTTTAGCAGAGAGATCATAGATGGCATTACGGCGAGGATCCGGTCTTTTATAGCGGAGAGTTTGCCCAGTGCGGCACTCATACGGGGCAAGACAGCCGATATCATCTACCAGGAAGCGAATAATGAGATCCATCGAGATTTCTGGCACCATCTTGCGTCCGAGAACGTGAGCTCATGGATTGCATTTCGACCCGAGGTTCCAGTGCTGGGCAACTCAACTTGCTTCATCGACATGCGGTACCGAATGGCTGGCGAAGAACCTGCGCATTTTGCACAGTATCTTGTGCAGTGTATCTCCCGCGGAGGCACTCCATCGACGTACATGATGGGAATACCAGGAAAGATCCCATACCCATGTCTCGACGTGGCTAGCAATATCACCAAGTTCCACCGTGATCACGCGGAGGTATATTCGGGCATGCGACCTTGTGCTTTAACCGGCCTTGTTCGTCCAGATCGCGGGTACATGAAGGGCAAGGCATACACGAGCGCTCTTTCGGAGTTCCGTGGCCTCTACACGGCAATGCAAGAATTGCAGATCCCCTTCGATGTTATTGCCATGGAACATTTGCCGAACATTGAAGCAAACGGGAGCATGGATCGATACAAGAACCTGATCCTCCCCGATCTTGGTCATTTGCGAGGTGAATCCGCCACCATCTTTGACAATTGGGTCAAGCGAGTCGGGGGTACACTGATCGCCACGGGGTCCACAGGGCAGGGAGACGCAGGCCATATTCAGCTGGCGTCGCTTCCCGTTCAGCGTTGCCGGGCTACCGTGAGCGACGGGCGTTCGCTGTGGTCTTCTTACGTTGTCCCGCCTCAAAAAGCTCGCGGCATTCATTATTACACCGGCCCTACTATTCTTATCCATGGCGCGTCGTACTACTTTGACTGGAAGCCGGAAAGCAGCACTGAATACAAGATACTGGCTCGCGCTCCCTTTGCTCCACCAGAAAAGGCGTTTGGTAACATCCAGATCGACCAACCGGGCTTTGGGTCAGCCGAATACGGTTCTGGAAAGGGAGTCACAATACCATTTACCATTGGCCGAGGATATCGCGAGACGGGTCTTACCTGTGGCCGAGACCTTTTCTTGCACGTCTTCAAGCAGCACTGCGTCCATGAGTCCCTCACGTTCCGTATCGCAGAGCAAGTTGAGGTTACCTTGAATCAAACAGGCGACAAGACGGTGGTGCATCTTGTGAACATGTCGGGCGCCCGCAGGCTGAATTTCGGCACGCATATGCCTATAGCTGGGGGTACGATCGGCGTCTCGAACAACACAGAGGGAGTCAAAGCCCGAGCTTTGGTGACCGGGGAAGATCTAAGCCCTGTTGGGGGCGTATTGCAGTTGCCCACATTGGACTTGTTCGAAGTGATAGTCATTGAGGGTTTGGCGGCGAGAGATGCTACTGGAGTCGAGGTCCCGATGGCCCAGGGAATGATGGCAAATGAGCAGACGGGTTTGAATGGGGGAGACCACGGCACAGACAACGCGACCAACGGTGTAGCAACGACGGAGGTCCCAGCAGAGTTGTCAGTTTCTGGTGGATCCCATCTTACGAATGGCTCTTCCACCCCGAACGGTTCTTTGGTCACCGACGCGCCTTCTCTCCCGATTGATTTTTCCGGTCCAAATGGTTTTTCAGCCCCGAGCGGTTCTCCTGACACAAACGGTGCCCCTCTCTCCAATGGCTCTTCCATTATCAACGGCTCGTCTATGGTAAACGGGTCATCGTATTAGAGCAGTGTTTCTTTTTCCATCGGTTCTATCTTTTAGAATAGTCTGCTATACATACAAATCACTATGAATTAAGCGCAGCTAGCTATTTCCCCTAGGCTGATTAGTATTTTAATGTGGTCTTTATTAGATTTATTAAGTACTCTATTAAGTCTTATATTGTGTATAGTTTAAAGTTAATAATTATATTAATTATTTAAGATTACTTTCTTTATTACTAGTTTAGGATATTTTAAATTTAGCTTTTTTAATATATATATCTTTATCTTAATACTTTATTATTATTATTAAGCTTATAGTTTTTATTCTTTTTAATAATAGTAGAAAAAGTAGCTTTTAATCTTTAAATATACGCGTAATTAATATAGTGTTAATTTAATCTAGCTAGGCATAGAATAATAAATATTTTTATCTTAATAAAAGAACAGTAGAGCACTCTACTTAGTAATTAAAAAGAGTATAAAAAGATAATTATAGTGTAATTAATACTTTAATAATAATTACTTACTATTTTTATAGACTGTTATTTAATCTATCTAATAGTCGGATAATAAAGACTATAATCTAAAATAGTTTAATAGAAATTTTATTATATAGTAATATAATAGTTTATTATTTATATCTTATTATAAATAATAATAATTATTCTTAGATTACTCTATATTGCGTCGCGTTACTATATGTATATATTATTTTATTATTAATTCTTTTAAAGAACTTAGTTTATATTATTACTCTGTTATTATTATAGTATTATAGTATTATTACTGTATTATTATTGTATTATTATTGCATTATTATTGCATTATTATTGTATTATTATTGTATTATTATTATTTTATTATTTTATTATTATTATTCTATTATTATTATTATTATTTTATTATTATTTTATTATTATTTTATTATTATTTTATTATTATTTTATTATTATTTTATTAATATTATTTTATTATTATTATTTTATTATTATTATTTTATTATTATTATTTTATTATTATTATTTTATTATTATTATTTTATTATTATTATTTTATTATTATTATTTTATTATTATTATTTTATTATTATTATTTTATTATTATTATTTTATTATTATTATTTTTAATAGTAGTTAACTATACATACTATATATACTATACTATTACTATTATATAATTATTTATATAGTAGCTATAGGCCAACTTTCTTAAGCTAGATAATTTAGAAATATATTTATACTTAGCGTAGATTTAGTAGGTCTCTTAAGTACTATATACCTATTTTTTTAAATATACCTTTTAATATCTTAGTATATTATAGTATTACTACTTTATTAATAGATATACTCTTTAGCTTAGCTATTTTAGTAGGTGTAAAAGTAGAGCGAATTAATTTCTAAAGTAATTTTAATATGGTATAAAGAGAAGGTAAAGAATATAATAAGTAAGTATTACTAGATATTTAAACCTATAGTATAAACCTATAGAAAACTAGTTAATAGTTAATAGTTTTATTTATAGTAATATATTATATATACTTATAGCTTATAAGTATAGAGTAATTACTAATATATATATATATATATATATATATATATATATAGTTTATTTCTATTTTTATAACTAAAGGGTTTCTAATAAAAATATTATAATAATACTAAATATCTCTTCTACTATTATATATATAAAAAAGCGTTTTAAGATATTAATAAAAAGAGGTTAGAGTATTAGCCTAAGCTTACTAAGTAAGTATATATATATATAGTGCGCTAAAATATTATTATATAATATATAATTATTATAGCTAGCTAATATTTCTTTTCATAAGAATAGTCTAGTAAATATAAAAAATAATTATCTTAAATAATATAATAAAAAAGTAGAGCCCTCTACTTAGTAATTAAAAAGAGTATAAAAAAGTAATTATAAAAAAGTGGTACTCTTTTTGTTAAAAAAATTAAGTAAAAATAATTTAAACTTATAGGTTTATTTTATAATATTTATAATTATATTTTTATACTCTTTTTAATTACTAAGTAAAAGACTCAAGTTTTTTTATTATATTATTTAAGATAAAAGCCTTTATTATTCTACTTTTAGATAGTTAATTAATAATATATATATATAGAGTATATAGTGTTAATTTATTTATTTAAAGGTAGAATAATAAAGACTTTTATTTTATATAATATAATAACAATAGTAAAGCCTTTTACTTAGTAATTAAAAAGAGTGTAAAAGGTAATTATAAAAATATAGAGTATACAAAAGTAATAAAGAAATGTATTAATAAAATTAGAATTATTATATTAATTATAAATTATTTTTACTAGGTAGAAGGCTTTGCTTTTTATATTATATTATTTAGAGTTAGCTTACTAAATATCTTTTTAATTCTTTTTTAGTTTAAGATTAAAATAAATTAAAATAAAAAGTTATTATGTACTACTATAACGTAGTTCACCAGCGAGTAACCCACACTAGTAAGCGCGCCACCTTTGCCAAGACCCCACCATTACCAACAATACCATTATAATACAACCACCTACCATGTCTTCTAAGCCATCTAATAAAGCTTGGTTACTTATTGCTATTAGAGCTATTAAACAAGACCTAAATCTTATAAAGCGAGTAGCAGCAGGGCTATATAACGTTAATTGTAGAACGCTTAATCGAAGACGTAACAAAACAACTACACGACGCGATAACCCACCTAAATTAAAGAATTTTACTCTCCTTAAAGAGCAGGCGCTTATTAATTGTATAATCGAGCTAGACAGGCGTAGATTCCCTCCTACGAAGCTTATAATTCGCACAATGGCTAATTCACTACGTTTACAGAGAGAAAAGCTACCTATTAGCATTAACTAGACAGACAGGTTTATTAAGCGCAGACGTAAAGTTAAAACGCGTTAGTCTTAGTTATATAACAACTAGAGGGTATAATAGGAAGATCCTAAGGTTATAAACGCGTAGTTTAAGCTTGTAGAGGGCATTAAAGTTAAGTACAGCATTATAGATAAGGACATCTACAACTTTAATAAATTAGGCTTCCTAATAGGGGTTATAAGGTCTTAGCTTGTGGTTACTACATTAGAGAGGCGTGCGAAACCCAAATTAATATAGCTAGGCAACCGCTAGTAGATTATAGTAATCTAGGGTATCTGCGCTACTAGATAGGCAATCTCTTCCTTTATTATCTACGCCAGCAAGCGTCACATCTCCACCTAGTACGAAGACGCGTTAATTCCTAGCGATTGGGTAATTGCTGTTAGCGAGAACAGCTAGACAAATAACAAGCTTAGTATCGTGTAGTTAAAATACTTTAACGCGCATATAAAGGGACGCGCCAAAGGAACCTATTAGCTGCTAGTTATTAACAGCTATAAGAGCTATAACTTAATTAAGTTCTAGGATTACTACAAGGAATATAAGATTATTACTCTCTATATACTACTATATTTGTCACACCTACTACAGCTGCTAGATATGGGCTGTTTTTCCCCACTAAAGAAGGCATATAGTGCTAAGATCTTAGGCTTGGCGCGTTGGCTAATAACCTATATTACAAAGATTAAGTTCCTTCTAGCCTTTAAAACCGCGTTTTTAAAGGTTTTCTCTGTAGAGATAATTAAGAGTAGTTTTCGCAGTGCTAGGCTAGTCCTATTAAATCCAGAGGAGGTGTTGCAGCACCTTAATATCCGCATCCGTACACCTAGTCTGTCTATTAAAGAGCCTACCACCTAGGAGTCTAAAACACCAAGTAATCTACGCGAATTTAAGGCGTAATCAACACTAGTTCGCAAGAGAATTAGAGATCACTTTGATTTATTACTAACTTTAACTATGCAGGTGCTTAAGAAGCTTAAAAAAGACGCTCTAAATGCAATATATAGTTAGGTACTAGTGTTAAATAAAATTGCAGGCCTTCGCAAGACAATTAAGGAGACTATAAGGCGAAAATTGCGTAAAAGGAGGTATATCCAGCATTAGAGATTACTTATAGTAGCAGAGGGATCTTAGCTAGCCACTTCTAAGGACGCTAGTAGATAGAAGAAGGGTAAATAGTTATTAGGTACTAGTCGCGCTGCAATAGAGCTATTAACTTAACAGTATTGTGGCATTTATAGGCAACCTAGACACAATACACAAACCTGCTAGGGAGTTAAAGAGGAAGAATCTAAATTAAATATATTAACTTAGTATATATTTTTAAGTAGTGTTGCGACGTAGTCTAATAATAAATAAAATGGTTTGGTGGGGTCTTGGCAAAGGTGGCGCGCTTACTAGTGTGGGTTACTCGCTAGTGAACCACGTTATATAGTATTTAGTATTTCTTTCTTAGAGTTAATCTATAATATTATATAATTCTAGACTAGCTATTTAACTAACTATTATATTACGTAGTTAATAATTTCTTTAATAATATTTTTACAGTAATAATAATAATAATAATAATAATAATAATAATAATAATAATAATAATAATAATAATAATAATAATAATAATAATAATAATAATAATAATAATAATAATAATAATAATAATAATAATAATAATAATAATAATAATAATAATAATAATAATAATAATAATAATAATAATAATAATAATAATAATAATAATAATAATAATAATAATAATAATAATAATAATAATAATAATATAATAATAATAATTATTATAATAATTATAATAGTAACTAAATTAATTATTTTATTGCTCTTTTATAGTAGATTTCTTTTTATAACTAGTAAGTTATATACTACTTTTTAGAATCTTACTACTACTACCTATTTGCCTTATACTTTTACTACTACTACTTACCTTTACTTTTATTACTTATAATTTTCTATCTTAATAGCACTTTAAATAATTACCACTATATTAATAAGCTTTATATATTATTATTATATCTTTAGTATTATTTATATTATAATAAACACCTTTTTTTACTTTAGTTTTTACTCTTATAGTTTTTATTATCTTTATTATTAACTATATTTTTATACTTTTATAGTATATAGTGTTAAACTAACTACCTAAGAGTAGTATAATAAAGGCTTTTATCTTTAATAATATAATAAGAAAAGTAAAGCCCCTACTTAGTAATTAAAATAGCGTAAAAAGGTAATTATAAAAATACAGCTTTTATAATATAATTTTTATATTATACTATTATTATATTATAAAGACTATATTTGTTTAATAATATTTAAATACTAAAAAGTGCTTTATACTTTAGAATTTAAATGTATAAGGTATAGCAAATTAGCTTAAAGATATTACTAATAAAGTTCTTAAAAATAAGCTTTAAAAATTCTTTTAATAATTCTTTTAGTTATATAAGGTTACTAAATCTCTAGAAATTATTTTTAACTTTATCTAGCTAGTTATCTATACCCAACTAAATTTAATAATAGTTATATTACTATAGATTATAATATTAAAATGATTTCTTCTAGATAGAAGTATAAACTATCTCTACTTATTTAGTTTTTAAGTAGCCCTATTATATTTAATTACTACATTTTTTATTATATTACTAGCGCCTATATAATATAATATTATATAATATTATATATAAGTGCTAAGCTCTAGAACTAGAGTGTGTTAAAGTTTTTCTAATGTCTTCCTCTAGCTTCTAAGATAACTAACTGTCAGATAGACGGTCACTGTGCATTCTAGTAATAATCTCTCTGTGAAATACACTAAGGAGGCTGGCGCACTACTATTTTGCATTGCCCCTATACTATTCTAGATAGTATAAGGGCCTTAGCATAGATAGAAACTTCTCGCGATAGCTAGGCTTCTCCATTATAATAAATCATCATAGTTATTAATTCTCATTAATATATTATCTTAAAGTGACAGAACACTATTAAATCTAACAATTAAGAGCCCTACTACCTTAATCGACCCTAAGAAAAGACAATGTCGCTGTTAACGCTCCGCGACTTAACAATTGTGTTGACTAATTACACTAACTATACACCATGGCTATAGTAGCTAAAAGCGCAATGCAAGCCAATAGATATATAGCCTATTATTAATCTAGACAGAGCCAAACTCCCACGCGAAAAGCCGACACCGCTGTCGCCACTAGAAATAGCGAGTTACTAGCCAATTATCCGCGTAAACAATAATAATTAACAGAACCCTTTAACACGCCTATTAGAGCTATTAAACTTAGGCCTTAAGGCATATAAGAAGGATATTAAGTTCTATAAGATATAGCTTAAGGACTACAAGATTAAGGATAAAGAATACTAAGAAGAGAGAATAAGTCTTAAGAAAGTAGTTATCTATATCTAATCTACTATATTGCAATACCTGCAACGTAACTACTATAAGCCTAGAGAGCAGATCTAAAAATAGATTAAATCTCTAACGCAGACAGTAGGCGTTAATAAGAAAGACAAGCAGAATAGGGCGAGAGCATAATACCTACAGGCTCTTAAGCTAATAAGACAACCCTTAAACTAGGATACCTAGCTAACTAAGTATAATTAGGTAGCTATTAAAGTAGAGACAAACAATATCGCTAAAGTACAATTAATCCATAATACTATAAAGGACTTCCTAACTACGATTATAAAGGCTGCCCCTACCTAGGGCGTATCCTTTTAAGAAACTAGACGCTAAGACGCAGATATAATAAGGAAGGAGATAATAAAACACTTTTAAGAATATATGGCAATACTCCACCTAATTAAGGGCAAATAGCATAGGGGCGCCTTTACTGCTAGTAAGCCATCTCTCGCTACTAGTGGTGTATCCACCCTAGGCACTAATAGGGACGCCTCTTACGCTGCTAAAGACGCGCTATCTTTTACAAATAACTAACATAGATAGGGGAGACCTTAACAAAAACAATCCTTTAGTTAAAGTACTATATCTAAGTAGTCCTTAATAGAGGATACAACGGTAGTTAAAGGCAGAAAATGCCCTGCTTATAGACAAAGGCATAGTCTAAAAGACTGCTTCTACGCATACCTAGATTATACACCAGAGTGGTTTAGGCCACAACCTAGCTTAATAGACATAGTACAATACAGAATCCAAAATAATTTAGATCTATAAGAGGAGATAAGGAAGGTGAAAAGACTAAGGTCTTAAACACCCAGAATTAAACTATCGCATACTCCTACTCTAACCCAAATTACTAAGGTTACTAACAATAAATAACTAGATAGTAGATAAATTACTATCCTCTTAGCGAGCTTTAATACTATTGCATCTTCCTACTACTTAGACCCAAATACCTATCTACTACGTTACTCCGCAATCCTTAATTCTGGAATAACATGCCACATCTTTAACAATATTAACTGTTTTGTTATAATGCGACCACTATCGCCAGGAGACTTTATATAGGCGGGATTATTACGAGTTTAGATAAGGGGATATAGGAGTGTCTATCTACACGTTAAGAGCGTACACGGAAATAGGGTACTAAGACTAGACAACGTTGCCTACTACCCTAATCTACTATGTAATCTTATGTCCTTCTAATTACTCCGCAGACAAGGCCTCTAGTAGGACACAAAGGCAGATCTAACAATAATTAAGAGAAGGGATAATATAGTCCTGGCTAACCTTTAAGAACTCTATAGTTAATGGGTACTAGAATACATGCCCGAACAAAATCGTACTATACACAATAGTACGTATGCCACACACAAAATCACAACGCGCACTATATAAGGTGCGCAGAAGGCAGACGCTATTATATAGCATAAACAACTAGGCTACCCAGGTCCTTAGGCACTAGAACACACTGTAAATTACTATAAGGGGGTGCGCCTTAAAGGACTTACTACAGTCCAATACGACGCCTACGGCAGATTAAAGCTTAAGCAACAAATTAGACAATAACCTAGGCAAATTAACGACAGTTCTAGTAAGAAAGTCGCTATAGACTTTTACAATTATGAAGATTAGAGCTTTACTAGTAAGAAAAGCCAGATGCTTATTACTAATTAATTCTTAGGCATAGCTTGGGATTTCTACTTTAAAGATAATTAACTAGCACGAATAATTATTAAGTTGCTAAAGGAATTTGTACTATTTATAAAAGTACAATTTAATATAACAGTTAAGGTTATTAAATCTAACAATAAGATCTTTTTAGTTAAATAAGACGTTTATAGGTGGTGCGTTAGTAAAGGTATTATTATTAAGCCTTTAGCACCTAATACCCAAGCTTAAAATAGAGAAGCTAAACGCTTAGGGGGTATAATTAAGGAGAAGAGTTATGCAATACAACTTAACGCCAATCTCCCTTTTAACCTATAGCTAGAAATCACACGAGCGGCTGTATACCTATACAATTAAACTCCGAACTACGCTAACTAATAGCAATCACTATATAAAGTATTCTTTATAATAGTTGCTTTCTAAAATAGTATTGTCACTTAACTAAAGAAACTAAACCAGGCTTACCTTAGGGCCTATGGCTATAAAGCCTTCGCCTTAACTAACAATACTAAACGCGGTAAGAGTAAGCTCTAAAGGTTAGACCTAAAGGCATAGGTTAGATACCTAGTAGGCTACTAATTATTAAACATCTGGAGGATATAGATCCTACCACTTAACAAAGTCATTAGTACACGCGACGTTATCTTTAATAAAAATAAGATGTTCTTAGGTAAAATAGAGAACCTATTAGACAACCTTATGCACAGCACTACTAAAGAGATTGCTATATAGACCTAATTAGTAGAGTTGCCACCTCCACTACCTAAGTAAGAAAACACTAAATCCTTCTATAAGAATAAGTTAATTACTAACACTCGCAATCGCGAGGATAAAGAAGAAGACCCGCTAGGGTATTACTAAGGGAGGAAGATTAATTACACCTACCCAACACTACTAGTAACACCTTTGCCTATCGCATTACTTATCTAATTAATGGCGAGCTTTAAACACAATTAACATAACTAGTTACCTATTAGATTACCACAGCCAGATTAACGCGCTGTGCTATAGGCAGCCGCTTTCCTAGCAGGTATACAAGTAGGAAGCAGAGGCAAGTATAAGGGGAAGCCGCTTAACAAAGCTTAATTTAATCGCATGCTCGCAATAGAATAGAAACTCCACTAAAGTTAATTACTAGAACCTCTATCTAGCGGAACACAGATAGACAATTACCCGCTATTTAATATGTAGAAGGAGGCCAAGCAGGTATACCTACAAAGCTACAAGGAAATAAAGTCTTAGAGTAAGGTGTCTATTACCCTAGTGTAATCACGCGGCCACTAAATCCTTAATTATATGTAGGTGTATACTTACAAACTTAATAAACATTATTAATTTCAGAAGTGCAAGGCTAGGTTAGTAGTGCGCAGAGATTAACAACACTACCTTACTACTCAAGACACCTACACTGCAACCCTTGCAGGACAATTATTTCGCCTAATTATGTCTATGGCAGCTTAATACAACCTAGAGCTCAGCTAGTCTAATATTACTAACGCTTTCGTCTATGCGAATCTAGACAGAGAACTCTATATAAGAATGCTGCAAGGTTATATACAACCTGGCACTATCCTATAGTTACACAAGGCACTGTATAGTCTTTAAATTTCACCACTACTATGGCAGAGAGAATTTACTAGCGCTCTTAGGAATCTTAGTTTTACTATAGTCTCTTATAAGCCTTACTATATAATTAAAGATAGTATTATTATCTTCTTCTATATAAACGACCTTATTGTCGCCTACTCTAAAGATTAGAAACACGCTGCTAACGCAGTAATAGAAAAGATAAGTACACAGTTTATCCTTACTAGTGGTAATAATCTTTAGTGGTTTCTAGGGATTAAAATTGTTAGAGACCGTGCAAATAGGCAACTCTAGCTGTCCTAGGCGTCCTATATAGACAAGATTAGTCGCCTAATTAACTAACGCGACCTTAAACACAATACCCTAATATCCGCAGTTAAACTACTACCCTAAGAAGGACTTACTACAAAGGCTAAGATTAATTAATACTAGCGAAAGATCGGATTAATCCTTTACGCTGTAGTAACCACACACCCTAATATCACATTCGTAAGCTCTCGATTATCGCGATTCCTATTAAATCCCAGCGAGGAGTATTACAACGCCGCCGACCGCGTACTGCTTTACCTGTCCTCTACCCGATTATTAGGGCTACGCTTTAGAGGAGCAGACACTTATAAGGTTGCTAGCAATGCCTTGTTCGCCAACAACACCCTTAATAGAAAGAGCTTATAAGGATACATTATTAAGCTGATTAGTAGTCTTGTTGCCTAGAAGGCAAGCAAGCAAGACACAGTCACTACCTTAACAACTAAAGCTAAGTTGCTAGCCCTTTCACAAGTTGTAAAAGAGGCACTCTTTACCTCTTAGTTAATTACTAAACTTAAGATTAAACTCTCCCCATTAACAATCACTATTAACTGCGATAATTAACAAACTATTCGACTCGTTACTAAAGAAATCGCCAAGTTACAGACTAAGCTTAGGCACGTCGATATATACAATTATTGGCTTCGACAAGAAGTAGCTTATAGAGCTATTAAAATCCAATACCAACAGTTAGAAGAAATAGCAGCAGATGGCCTTACAAAGGCTCTGCTAGCTAGAAAATAGGCCAAGTTTGTAAATTAACTTGGACTTAAAGACGTTAAGGGTAGAATTACTGACCACGAGGTCGACCTAGACAAATTAGAACAAAGGATAGAAGCTTTTGGACTATGAGCAATAGTACAGCTACGAAGAATTGGGTCCAGCTTAGGATGGCTCCAAGCTAAGGGGGTGTGTTAGATAGACGGTTACTGTGCATTCTAGTAATAATCTCTCTGTGAAATACACTAAGGAGGCTAGCGCACTACTGTTTTGTATTGCCCCTATACTATTCTAGATAGTATAAGGGCCTTAGCATAGATAGAAACTTCTTGCAATAGCTAGGCTTCTCCATTACAATAAATCATCACAGTTATTAATTCTCATTAATATATTATCTTAAAGTGACAGAACACTATTAAATCTGACACTAACCCTATAATAATAACACTCTAACTTACTTGCCTATTTACTATATTACTAAACAATTAATATTACTTTACTTTTATTATATTACTAAATAATTAACTACTTAGAACTTTTATTCTACTCTACTACTATAATATATAATAAATTATACACGCGTCTACTTTAAATACTAAATAGCACTTTACTATTTTTTACTAATAATTTATTAACTTTTAAATACCTAGCGATTACTCTATCTATTTTTATAAAAATTCTATAGTATAAGTATATATCTTTATATTCTCTACACCTTTAGTATCTACTTAATATAGCTATTACTATTATTATAAAAGTAATAAGCTATTAATTAAAAGTCTAATATTACTTATAGCCCTTAGTAGTAATTACTTTTATAAGCTATATAGTAGTATATAGTTACTAGCCTAAACTCTTACTTTATAAAAATATTTATATGTTTTTAGTTTTTATTATTAATAGTTATAAGCACTATATACCTAAAATAACATAAAGTAATTTATATTATAAGACTTATTTTACTTTTAATTCTAAACTTCTACTTAAAAAGATATATATTTTTCTTAACATAGTAATCTAATTTTATAGTAGCTATTTATTTACTATATAAACTTTAAGTAAATACTATATAGTTTTTACTATTTAGTAGTATTTAGCTATTATATCTAGCTATATTATATCTAGCTGCGTTATTATTTACATCTTTTAGATAGAAGTATAATATTATATATTTAGTAGTAATAGTGTCTTTAAAATAAAGAATAAATATAGTAACCTTAAGATCTTATATAATAATTAAATATATTATATAGTAGATAAATAAACACTTAATTTCTAATTATAGATTTTATATTACATATATATAGGTAATAATATATTATATTATTAACTACTTTTAGTATAAGAAACTAATTTACACATACTAATAAATAGTTATAATAAATAGTTTTTAGTCTAACCTATCTTTAAGCTGCTTTGCCTTTTTTAATACATTTTTAGTATACCTATAGCTTTTTTATAGTGTTATACTATATACTAGAAGGTTTATAATATTTTTCTTCTTAATATATTAAGATTAGACATAATATTAGATTAAAACTAAAAAGTTAAATTTAAAAAAAAGCAGTAATGTGGTTCACTAGCGAGTGACCCACACTAGTAAGCGCGCCACCTTTGCTAAGACTCCACCATCACTAACAATACTATTATGTAAGACTGCCGCATGGCTGTATAGTCGGTCCTTGGTCACATAACCTCGGCCGGAATAACCTTATGCCTAGCCTCACCCATACACCTTCAGGCCCTCGGTCCTCCATAGTAATAACACACCTCTTTTCTTATGGTTAACCCATATTACTATGAATTACTGTGATCTCTACTATCTTATAGTTATGAGCCCGGCACGACGCTTATTGCGCACCCTCTAAAACTCCTTACTAGTCAGTCCTGCTGCCATATTATCGCTCGCACGGACTAGAGTAGAGTTTTTACAATAATAACGCGAAAAGTCATTTGCAAAAACTACGATTATAGTCACTATATAAAACACTATAAGACTCTAAATCACGACAAAAAGCCCACACTAGTGGCCAAACACGCGAAAAGTTATCGCAAACGCGTTATAATGGCAACGCCAAAGGACAAAAAAGTCATACTAAAAGGGATGGACAACTTTAAACCATGGTACACAGTTTTTAAACGTACCGCGCGCACACTACGCGCCCTAAAATACGTCGACCCAGAGACTACAAACCTTGCGGTGCTGGAAGACGTTGAATCTGACCCTAATAAAAATCTTAATATTGTAGTGTGGAAAGAGAAATATAAGCGCAAATAAGAACGCGAGAAATTGCTAAGCAAGCTTAAAAGCTATATTATAAGTATAGTAAGGGACAACATACTAATTTCTATGCCTACTAACTACACTGTTGTAGAATAAATTAGGTTCCTTTATAAGAACTACTTAAAACTAATAGTTATAAAATAAGAAGAAGCAGACTATTAATATAACAAGGCGAAGAAGTACACGCCTAGTTGCTAGTTAATTAAGGACTAGATAAACGACTTCTAAATTTATCTTAATAAGGTCATTGAACTGAAGGTTCTAGCTGTCTAGGGTTTCGCTCCCTAGCTCGATCTTCTTAAGGTCTTTCACGCTATTAATTTAGGGTTTGCAGCGATAATGAACGAGAAAGTCTATAAGGCCTGTTTAGCATACGTTAACGCAGAACTTAATCTACTAGCTTCGACAGTCTACACTATACTAGCTATTATTAATCGCGCAGGCGTTGTTGTTACACCAGAATAACTTATTATAGTCCCTGCACCACCACCAAGTATACCCAACGAGGTATCTATTGCGGCGCTTATTTAACACTACTAAACGACGCCGTACCTACATAGCTCAAATAAGGGCAATATACAAGGCACCGCCCATGCCGCGCTTAATAGAGCACAGTCTCCTTACTATATAGATGCAAGAAATTAGAGCTGTAGCTCAATGCCTTTAAATAATATAGGAGGACTTTAGAATAATAGGAAGCGCACTAACACTAAGATCGCTGGTGGTTTACAAAGAAAGCCTTGTCCTTGTGGCAAAGGCGACGCCTACCTAGATAACCTATAATAGGGAGCTTGTCTATACATCTGCACCTGGCTGCAAGGAATTAGGTTTAAAATTAACCCAGCTTGCGTTAAAGCTATTTAAAGATATAGTGAGGTTACTAGACAGGCTAAGCTGCTTAATAAAATATAAATAAGAGAGAAGGCGAAGCGAGATTGCGTTATACCTATAGGTTATATTAACACTAGCGACTAAGCCTCTAATAGAGAATACAAATAGGCATATATAATAAAATATCTTGCAATAAGCAATAAGCGACGTCCGACCTTAGTACTTTATCACTCTTAGATTCTTAATTGTGGTTTAGATATATATATCTGTAATAAGCCTAATAAGTTTATATGGATTTGTCCTGCGATACTAGGCAAAAGGATTGGTTGTAGAGAAGACTTAGTGGAAATCGCCATATGGGGTAAATGCGACATTAAAATCCAGACACTAGGTGGACCTATAAGGACTATATTAAGGAATGTTACCTTATGTCCAGGCTTTATTACCTTACTAGTGTCGCTCTTAAGGCTTAGAGGAAAAGATATCTACTTTAACTTAGGGCGTAAATGCCTGTACACAAAGGATAGCACTAAGAATCCTATTTAGGCAATAGTCAAACCTATAGGCGGTCACTATGTTCTAGTGGACTAATGGTCTCCCCTGGCACCACTAGAGGACCACACTAACAGACCTTTTCTGGCGCTTACTAATAAAAGGAGCTACAAGAAACCCTCTATTGCACCACTACCTAACCGCACGTTATCTAGTCTTCACGCACACGTCTTGATGGGCCATACTAGAGCTAAATTAATAGAGAAACTAAGTTACAACGTTGCTGGCATAGCTCTACTTATATCTTCTCCCCCTAGTATATAAGACTGCAAACAATGTAGAGTTAATAAGGCTTTATAGATTATCTTATAGAGATCTAATAGAGAGCACTAACCTACACGTGCATTTAAAGCTATTGCTATTAATATTATCGCACTTAACGCCAAATCTCTTGCGGGCAACTAGTATATCTTTTATAGTTACTGTCTTGTCTCTAAGACCTATATAGTGTATGGCATACCCGATCGATCTATAGATGTCCTAGATAGAGTCTTTAAACTCATAGACAGACACATTAAACGCTGCTACAACGCCAGCCTAGTGTTCGTACTAATGGATAGAGAGAAAGCTTATAGGTTTTAGAATAACCTTAGTGTAGTCGAGCACTGCAAACAACAAGGCATTACTATACAGCTCTAGTCCCCTAACACTACAGAACAATTAGGCCATGCAGAATAGTTAGGAAAGATACTAATTACTGTGTCTTAATTACTTAGGACTATGTCTAACCTTCTACTTTACCTATGCGAAGAGATGTACGTCTATGCGACATATCTACTCAATCAGACTCCTATTAAATTATTAAACTAGACTACACTGTTTAAGGCTGTACACAGCAAACCGCCCTCTATCGCTTATCTACGCATCTATAGATGTAGAGCATACTACCTTTGCAAGAAGATTCCCCAAATAGATAAGCTTTTCCTAAGGGCGCTTATTAGTTACTTAGTAGGCGTAGACTCACGCAATATCTACTATATATGGGTACTAAAAGCTGTATCCTACGGACACAGAGGCAAGGTCATTTAAATAAGGGATATTACCTTTAATAAAGAACTATTTTTTGGGTCCACTAATAAAGAGAGCCTACTTGGCATTTAGTTAGATTAAGCCATCGACGATATCAAGGTTAAAGAATTAGAAAGTGAGTAGGAAGATTCTGATAAGGAAGTACATAAAGACGCTAAGCTGTCTATCCTTCCTACTAAAACCCTACTTATAGGCAAGAAATCAGGCCAAGCTTATAATGTACACTGTGGCAGAGATGCATACCCTTTACTAGTTTCTATAGTTAATTAGACCTCCGCGCCGCTAACGTTAGTAACAGCTACACCGCCGACGTCCTCTTAGTCCTCTGCGTCCCCTACACCTATATTAATAGGACCTCCTGCGCAAAGAAAGCAATATAGGACTAATACTCATCTCTAAACTACTAACGTGTTGCCCAAACGCACACGAAATTCTGCTGCCAACACTATCCAGACTTATTAGAACACGTTCGTGTCGGCCTTACTACTAGACAAAGTGCCCCAATTAATCGCACTATTACAGCGAGTCTATAGAGACTAGCTTTCGCCCCTGCCTTAATTTTGGAATAATGTCCTAAAACTCCCTACGTAGTTTAGAGAAGGCTTTATGGCAGCTGCGAAGAAGGAGCTAAATACTATTACCAGAAAGGAGACATACACTAAGATTCCGCTTTTAGAGCTCCCTCTAAGTACTAAAGTCTTGCCACTTATATAGGTCTTTATATACAAATTCGATTAAGGCTATCTAGCCAAGTTTAAAGCAAGAATCGTTGTAAGAGAAGACTTACAGACTATTATAGGTGACACCCATATTGCTACTCTTACTATACGAATATTCCGCGCTCTTATGGCAATTGCCGCCTACTTTAATATGGACATACGTTAATACAACGCTGTTAATGCTTTTACTAACGCCAAACTCCCCAAACCTATTTACACCTTTTAACTAGAAGGTTTCTATAACAGCGGGCACTACTAGCAACTTTATCGCGCCCTTTATTACCTTAAGACGTTACCACTACTCTGGTACAAAGACTTTACAACTACACTTAAGAGCTTTGGTCTATTACTAGTACTTAACGCACCCTGTCTATGGAGAGAAGACCGCATTATCGTCTTCTTTTACGTGGACAACATTATTACTATGGCCCTTCTAGGTTATTTATCCTTCCTTAACGCCTTTAAACGCAAGCTTGTTAAATGGTATAAAATCACTAACTTGCAAGGCCAAGAGAACTCTACTTTCTGTGGTATTACCACATATAGAGACCGCGATAATAGTTATCTTTAGTTGTTATAATATAACTATATCTAGAAAATCTATGCCAAATACCTAGCACCTTAAAAGTTGTTCTGGACTAAGGCACCTGCTTTACCTCTACCTTTTAAGGAGCTTGTACCATTAACAGAGTCTAAGAACAAGGACGCATCTTATTGTTACTCCTAGATAGTTGGATCTATTGGCTACGCCGCTAGTGCTACACGTCTAGATATTGCCAAAGCTTATTTAAAATTGGCTGAATTTCTTACTAACCCTGGCCCTAAACACTTATTAGCTGCATATTAGTGCCTCGCATACCTATATTACTCCTAGGACCTGGCACTGCACTACTCTGTAGACTACACTACTCCGCATCTCTATTAAAAAGATACTAAAGAGACCAACTTCTATAGCGCAACTAACGCGTCTTACGCTAATTATAAGGCAACCCGTAAGTCCTTATAAGACTATATCTTCTTCCTATTTGGCGGTCCAATTAACTAAAAAGCAACGCTCCAACGCTGCGTTGTTAAGTTAACTACTAAAGCTGAACTTATCTCACTCTCTGTAGGGTACACTAAGTACTACTAGTGGTCTAGGATCTTTAATAATCTCTACCTAGACTTTAAGAAACAACCCTCTATATACTATGACAACAAATAGATAATTTGTCTACTAGTTACAGAGTCCCCTTAGCTAAAGACAACCCTTTAACACGTGGATATACACCACTATTAGTTATAGGAATAGGTACTATAAGGAACTATTACTCCCGCTTATATTAAAACTAACTCTTAGCCTACTAACGGCTTTATAAAACTTCTACCTAAACAGAAGTATTAGGAATAGTTAAAGCTCTTATAACTTAAGCCTATTCCAAAGTAGATTATAGGTGAATAAGTAGAGTCTTTAAGCTCTTACACCTCTGCGACCTTATAGCAGAATATTGGCGGTTTAGGTGACCTATAAATCTTACTCTATTCCTGCGCCCACAGTCTCTAGAATCACTGTGTTTTACTATGTCGATGAGGCCTATAGCTACGCGCTCCTCTAGTCTAATGCTCCTCCATCTCTATATGTTAATAAGGCATATGGCTACGCGCCCCTCTAGTCTAACATTGCCCCTAAGCACTGCTCTATTTTAGCACCCTACTTTCCTTATGTTTTATAGTGACAAGACCTTACACGTGTTATATTACAGCTCTAGTAAGAAGAATTTTAATATTTAACGTAGAGCACTGTCTATTAAGAAGTTAACGATAGCTAATAACTGTCTACACCTAGGTGGATTAGCTACCTATCCTGCGGATTAGTTCCCTTAGTACCTACATACCTAAGGCACAAGTCTAGGTATTAGCAAGGAGTTTTGTCTCCTTGTGCTGGCGCAGCTATATAGAGTGGTTCCGCCCACTTACGCTGGAGTTAATCACACTGGAGTTATTAAGACGGCTTATATTAATAACAAACACGGGCAGACCTCAGCACTAGACTAGGACCTACCTTTTCTTATTTTAAGACTAGACTCTCCTATAAGGTACGCCCTTACTTACTAGCCTAGCTATATAGAACAGTTACAATTGTTTACGCTAGTACCTGGGCAGACTACTTTCTTATAGTAATTTCATATTAAAATAGACCCAATCTACTATTATAAGCTATATGCTAAGGACACTTAGACGCCGACCTACACACAGATGGCTCAGGTGACCTATTAGTCTCACCCTGTCCTGGCGGTTTAGGTGACTAATGAATCTCACCCCATTCTTGCACTCACAGTCCACAAAATCACTGTGTTTCACACTGTTAATAAGGCATATGGCCACGCGCCCCTCTGGTCCGACACCATGTTAATAAGGCACATGGCTACGCGCCCCTCTAGTCTAACACCTTTTAGCTTACTCACACTGTTGTCACAGTGTTTTAGGGTAACTTTTATAGCAAGCAGCCCACACAAGAACCTACTAACAGCTCCTTTTTCTTCCCCTTACTAAGGTTAGGAGTTGTTTATTGCCTGTCGCGCCATTTTGACTTTATCTCTTATCGCCACGCATACCTGTTTTGACTTAGGACCTGGCATTTCTCAGATCACCACTATTGGCAATCTGAAGGGGGTGTGTAAGACTGCCGCATGGCTGTATGGTCGGTCCTTAGTTACATGACCTCGGCCGGAATAACCTTATGCCTAGCCTCACCCATACACCTTCAGGCCCTCGGTCCTCCATAGTAATGATACACCTCTTTTCTTATGGTCAACCCATATTACTATGAATTACTGTGATCTCCACTATCTTACACATTATAATACAACCACCTACTATGTCTTCTAAGCCATCTAATAAAGCTTGGTTACTTATTACTATTAGAGCTATTAAACAAGACCCAAATCTTATAGAGCGAGCAGCAGTAGGGCTATATAACGTTAATTGCAGAACGCTTACTTAAAGACGCAACGAAACGACTGCACAACGCGATAACCCACCTAAATTAAAGAATTTTACTCTCCTTAAGGAGCAGGCGCTTGTTAATTATATAATCGAGCTAGACACGCGTGAATTCTCTCCTACGAAGCTTATAATCCACATAATGGCTAATTCACTACGTTTATAGAGAGGAAAGCCACCTGTTAGTATTAACTAGATAGACAGGTTTATTAAGCGCAGACGTAAAGTTAAAACGCGTTAGTCTTAGTTATACAACAACTAGAGGGCACGACAGGAAGATTCTAAGGTTATAAACGCGTGGTTTAAGCTTATAGAGGGCATTAAAGCCAAGTACGGCATTACGGATAAGGACACCTACAACTTTAATAAATTAGGCTTCCTAATAGGGGTTATAGGGTCTTAGCTTGTAGTTACTATATTAGAGAGGCGTGCGAAACCCAAATTAATACAGCTAGGCAACCGCTAGTAGATTACGGTAATCTAGGGTATCTGCGCGGCTAGATAGGCAATCCCTCCCTTTATTATCTACGCCAGCAAGCGTTATATCTCTACCTAGTACGAAGACGCGTTAATTCCTGGCGATTGGGTAATTGCTGTTAGCGAGAACGGCTAGACAAATAACGAGCTTAGTATCGCGTAGTTAAAACACTTTAACGCGCATACAAAGGGACGCGCTAAAGGAACCTATTAGCTACTAGTTATTAACGGCTATAAGAGCTATAACTCAATTGAGTTCTAGGATTACTATAAGGAACATAAGATTATTACTCTCTATATGCTGCCATATTTGTCACACCTGCTACAGCTATTAGATATAGGCTATTTCTCCCCGCTAAAGAAGGCATATAGTGCTAAGATCTTGGGCTTAGCGCGTTGGCTAATAACTTATATTATAAAGATCGAGTTCCTCCTAGCCTTTAAAACCGCGTTTTTAAAGGTTTTCTCTGCAGAGATAATTAAGAGTGGTTTTCGCGGTGCTAGGCTAGTCCTATTAAATCTAGAGGAGGTATTGCAGCACCTTAACATCCGCATCCGTACACCTAGTCTGCCCATTAAAGAGCCTACTACCTAGGAGTCTAAAACACTAAGTAACCTACGCGAATTTAAGGCGTAATCAACACTAGTTCGCAAGAGAATTAGAGATCACTTTAATTTATTACTAACTTTAACTATGCAGGTGCTTAAGAAGCTTAAAAAAGGCGCTCTAAGTGTAATGTATAGTTAGGTACTAGTGTTAGATAAAATTGTAGGCCTTTGCAAGATAATTAAGGAGACTATAAGGCGAAAATCGCATAAAAGAAGGTATATTTAGTATTAGGGATCACTTACAGTAGTAGAGAAATCTTAGCTAGTCACTCCTAAGAACGCTAGTAGACAGAAGAAGGGTAAATAGTTATTAGGTACTAGTCGCGCTATAATAGGGCCATTAACTTAATAGTGTTGTGGCATCTATAGGTAACTTGGACATAATGCGCAAACCTGCTAGAGAGTTAAAAAGGAAGAATCTAAATTAAATGCATTAACTTAGTATATATTTTTAAGTAGTGTTGCGACGCAGTCTAATAATAAATAAAATGGTTTAGTGGAGTCTTAGCAAAGGTGGCGCGCTTACTAGTGTGAGTTACTCGCTAGTAAACCACATTATATATATTGTTAAATTAACTACCTAGAGGTAGAATAATAAAGGCTTTTATCTTAAATAATATAATAAAAAAGTAGAGCCCCTACTTAGTAATTAAAAAAGTGTAAAAAAGGTAATATAATTATAAAAAGAGCGTAAAGTATTATATATTAAAGTAAAGATTTAGTATACTAGATATTACTAATTTTATAAAAGATAGACTTTATATACTATATATATAGTAAATTATAGTTATACTATTACTAAATTATAAGTATAATAACTAAACTATAATTAAATATTTTATTACCTATAACGTGGTTTACTAGCGAGTAACCCACACTAGTAAGCGCGCTACCTTTGCCAAGACCCCACCAAACCATTTTATGTATTATTAGACTGCGTCGCAACACTACTTAAAAATATATACTAAGTTAATGTATTTAATTTAGATTCTTTCTCTTTAACTTCCTGGCAGGTTTGCGTATTATGTTTAGGTTGCCTATAGATGCCATAACGCTATTAAGTTAATGGCCCTATTGCAGCGCGACTAGTACCTAATAACTATTTACTCTTCTTCTGTCTACTAGCGTTCTTAGGAGTGGCTAGCTAAGATTCCTCTGCTACTATAAGTGATCCCTAATACTGGATATACCTTCTTTTATGCGATTTTCGCCTTGTAGTCTCCTTAATTATCTTGCGAAGGCCTGTAATTTTATCTAACACTAGTACCTAACTATGCATTGCACTTAGAGCGCCTTTTTTAAGCTTCTTAAGTACCTATATAGTTAAAGTTAGTAATAAATCGAAGTGATCTCTAATTCTCTTGCGAACTAGTGTTAATTGCGCCTTAAATTCGCGTAGGTTACTTAGTGTTTTAGACTCCTAGGTAGTAGACTCTTTAATGGGCAGACTAGGTGTATAGATGCAGATGTTAAGGTGCTGCAACACCTTCTCTAGATTTAATAGGACTAGCCCAGCACTGCGAAAACTACCCTTAATTGTCTCTGTAGAGAAAACCTTTAAAAACGCGGTTTTAAAGGCTAGGAGGAACTCGATCTTTATAATATAAGTTATTAGCTAACGCGCTAAGCCTAAGATCTTAGCACTATATGCCTTCTTTAGCGGGGAGAAATAGCCTATATCTAATAGCTGCAGTAGGTGTGACAAATATAGCAGCATATAGAGAGTAATAATCTTATGTTCCTTATAGTAATCCTGAAACTTAATTAAGTTATAGCTCTTATAGCTGTTAATAACTAGCAGCTAATAGGTTCCTTTAGCGCGTCCCTTTGTATACGCGTTAAAGTGTTTTAACCACGCGATACTAAGCTTGTTATTTGTCTAGCTATTCTCGCTAATAGCAATTACCTAATCGCTAGGAATTAACGCGTCTTCGTACTAGGTAGAGATATAACGCTTGCTGGCGTAGATAATAAAGGGAGGAATTGCCTATCTAGCAGCGCAGATACCCTAGATTACCGTAATCTACTAGCGGTTGCCTGGCTGTATTAATTTGGGTTTTGCACGCCTCTCTAATATAGTAACTACAAGCTAAGACCCTATAACCCCTATTAGGAAGCCTAATTTATTAAAGTTGTAGGTGTCCTTATCCGTAATGCCGTACTTGACTTTAATGCCCTCTATAAGCTTAAACCACGCGTTTATAACCTTAGAATCTTCCTGTTGTGCCCTCTAGTTATTGTATAACTAAGACTAACGCGTTTTAACTTTACGTCTGCGCTTAATAAACCTGTCTATCTAGTTAATACTAATAGGTGGCTTTCCTCTCTATAAACGTAGTAAATTGGCTATTGTACGGATTATAAGCTTCGTAGGAGGGAATTCACGCGTGTCTAGCTTAATTATATAATTAATAAGCGCCTACTCCTTAAGGAGAGTAAAATTCTTTAATTTAGGTGGGTTATCGCGTTGTGTAGTCGTTTTGTTGCATCTTTAATTAAGCGTTCTACGATTAACGTTATACAGCCCTACTGCTGCTCGCTCTATAAGATTTAGGTCTTGTTTAATAGCTCTAATAGCAATAAGTAACCAAGCTTTATTAGATGGCTTAGAAGACATAGTAGGTGGTTATATTATAATGGTATTATTAGTAATAGTGGGGTCTTGGCAAAGGTGGCGCGCTTACTAGTGTGGGTCACTCGCTAGTGAATTACGTTACTACTTTTATAGTTATAACTTTATATAGATTTACTATAACTCTCTAATAGTTTACTAGTTAAGAGATAATATATAACTTAGTTATACTAAATAGTAGACTATTTATTAATTACTATTGCTAATACTACTATGTGTTATTAAATTAACTATCTAGGAGTAGAATAATAAAGGCTTTTAACTTAAATAATATAATAAAAAAGCAAAGCCCTCTACTTAGTAATTAAAAAAGAGTATAAAATAGGCAATTATAAAAAAAGCGCGTTTAAACTACTAAGCGAGCCAATATTACTATATAAAAAATTAATAATAAAATTATTAATATTTTATATATATTTTAATACTACTACTATATACTAAATACTAGATTTTAGTGTCTTCTATTTTACTTTTCTCTATATATAGTATAGACTTAACCTGAGTTAGAATCTCTATATAATAAAAATCTTTAATAGTATTTAATTCTAATTAAAACTAACTTTAAATACTACCTAATAATATAATAACAGTTTAAACTCACTTATACCTTTTAATATCTAAAAGAGAAATATTATGAACCTTTTATTATATAGTATAATACTATAAGAAAACCTATAGGTATACTAAAAATATATTAACTAGTTATAATATAAAATTTACTTATACTATATATAATTTACTTAGCTTACTACTACTACTATTATTAATTATTTATACTTACGCACTAAATAAGCTAACTTAATAATATTAATAGCTAAAAGAATCTTATAAATTTATATAACACTCTAGTATAGCTTTCTCTTATAGCGTTATACTATATATAGAACGTGCGCGAAGTATTCTTTATAATAACACTCTAGCTACTTTATAACTTATTAATAAATAGCTTATTATTATTTTTTATATTTTTTACTAGCGAATTCTATTACTAATTTAAAGTAATTACTTTTACTGAAGTAAAAATTTAACTTTATAGTTTTTATAAAGTAGATAAGCTACTAATCTAACAAGTATACTAGAACTATATTATAAATAGTTAAGTATACCTACTCTTTATACTAATAAAGTATTTAATAAATAAAATAAAACTTTAATATAGTTACCTTAATAGTAATAGTATACGTAATTTTATAACTACCTTTTTACGCTTTTTTTAATTACTAAGTAGAGAGCTTTACTTTTTTATTATATTATTTAAGATAAAAGCCTTTATCATACTACTTATAGGTAGTTAATTTAATACTACATACATAGTAATAGTATAAATTTTTAGTATATACTTTTAATAAGAGTAAGTACTTTTTTAAAAATAATATTAATACTTAAATAAATAGTAGAGTGTAGAAAAATAGTAGAAGATTTCTTAGGAATAACTTTAGTATAGTAATAAAGTAATAGTGTATCTAATATATATTACTCTTATTTTACTACTTATAAGAATATACTTATAAGATTATACTTATTAATATATTATTTTATAGTACTTTATAATAGTTAGAATAGTAAAAAAATAGATAACTATAGTATTACTATACTACAGTCTTTTATTTCCCTTTTAAAGTTTTAATTATAGTCTCTTTATAAAAACTTTATATATAAAAGTATTATACTAAAACTACTAAGTTTACTTAGTAGTTTAAATATACTTTTTTATAATTACCTTTTTATACTCTCATTAATTACTAAGTAAAAGAGACTACTTTTTTATTATATTATTTAAAATAAAAGCCTTTATTATTTAACTTATACATAGATAATCTAATAATAAAGACTTTTATATTAAATAATATGATAAAAAAGTAAAGCCTTTTACTTAGTAATAAAAGAGAGTATAAAAACGTAATTCTAATAATAAATTATACTAAAAATAAGGAAAAGTAGTAGCTTTAATTTTACTCTTTTTATAGGTATTATTAAATAACTACCTAGAAGTAAAATAATAAAGACATTTATCTTAAATAATATAATAAAAAAGTATAGTCTTCTACATAGCAACTAAATAAAGCGACGCTTTTTATTATTATTCTTTAATAAATAATTTTATTTAATATTTTATAATTTAATAGTAACTTTAAAATTACTATTTCATAGTTTAATTAGTTTTAAACTTTTTATAATTATAAAGTAGAAGGTTTTGCTTTTTTATTATATTATTTAAGATAAAAGCCTTTGTTATTCTACCCTTAAATAAATAATTTAATAACATATATATAATTATTATATTATTTAAGGCTTTGCTATTTTTAATATGTTTTTAGTATACCTATAGCTTTTTCTTATAGTATTATACTATATACTAAAAGATCTATAATATTTCTCTTTTAGGTTATATTATTTAAGATAAAGGCCTTTGGTATTTTACTTTTAGATAAATAATTTAATAATATATATTATACAGCGTTAATTTATCTATTTAGAAGTAGGATAATAAAGACTTTTATCTTAAGTAATATTTCTTCTAGGTAGAAGTATAAACTATCTCTACTTATTAGTTTTTAAGTAGCCCTACTATGTTTAATTATTGCGTTTTTTATTATATTACTAGCGTCTACACAATATTATATAATATTATATATATACTAAGCCCTAGGACTAAAGCGCGTTAAAGTTTTTCTAATATCTTTCCTAGCTTCTAAGATAACTAACCCTATAATAATAATACCCTAACTTACTTACCTACCTACTATATTACTAAATAATTAACATCTACGTTTTAACCTTTTACAATTACTTTACTAGATAATAGATCTTTACCTACTATCCTATCACCTAATAATTAACTACTTAGAACTTCTAAATATACACTCTATTACTACTATAATGTATAATAAATTGCGTACACTTTTTACTTCTAATACTAAATAGCACTCTAATACTACTCTAGCTTTTATTTTTAAATCTCTTATAGTACAAGTATATACTTATATACTATTTACGCCTCTAGTACTTACTCTATATAACTACTATTTTTAAAGCAAATAGCTATTAATTAAAAATTTAATATTAGGTAGTAATTACTTCTATAAGCTATATAGTGGTATATAGCTACTAGCCTAAACTTTTATTTTATAAAAATAATTATATTCTAGTTTTTACTAATAGTTATAAGTACTTTATACCTAAACTAGTATAGAATAATTTATAATATAAGGCTTATCCTACTTTTAATTCTAGACTTCTACTTAAAAATATATTCTCCTTAATATAGTAATCTAACTCTATAGTAGCTATCTACTTATATATAGATTCTTAGTATAGACTATATAGTTTTTAATATTAAATAGTATCTAGCTATTATATCTAGATATATTATTTATATTTTCTAGATAGGGACGTAATACTACAGGTCTAGTAGCAATAGTATCTTTAAAATAAGAAATAGATATAGTAACTAACCTTAAGGTTTTAACTAGTAATTAAATATTTATAAGAATAGAAAGGTAGTATAAATAGATAATTTATATCTAGTTGTATATTTTATTCTATATAGGTAGTAGTTATATATTATATTATTATTAACTTTAGTATCTAGTATATTTTATAATTAACTACCTCTAGTATAAGAGGCTAATTTGTACGTGCTAATAAATAGTTTCTAATTTATCTTATAACTTAACTTTTTTAATATATTTTTAGCACTCCTATAGCTTTTTCTTATAGTGTTATACTATATACTAAAAGGTCTTTAATATTTTTCTTCCTATTCTTATATTATATAATACAAAAAGTAAAGCCCTCTACTTAGTAATTAAAAAGAGTATAAGAAATATATAATTATTATATTATATTTTAGCTATTTAGTATAGCTAATTTTAATTATACTTATTTCTATATACTTTAGCTATTAAACTTTAGTTATACTTACTAATAAGTTTTATAATTTTTAAATAGTTACGCATTTTTGTAATAACCTTTTTACGCTTTTTTTAATTACTAAGCAGAGGGCTCTGCTTTATTATTATATTATTTAAGATAAAAGCCTTTGTCGTGCTACCTCTAAATAGCTAAATAAATGAATAAATAAATAAAAATAAATAAATAAATGTTATTAATGCGACTTTAAAACTTATTTTTAATATTGAATGTATAATTTTCTCCGCGCCATCTATAGTGAAAGTGACTATGCGATTCGCTATGAATTATCAACTCAATCTACTCATTATAAGGGCAAAAGTATAAGTACCGAGTGTTACCGCAAGAGAGGCGGTACAAAGACCAAAACTGTACTCAAACCATTGTCCAGCAGCTGTACAATGTATGTAGAGACCGTCTCGAATATTTCTTTTAGGTATTTCTCATCCGCGTTTTTGATTACCTACTCTAAGTGTTAGATTTGGACCGAAGCGGTAAGTACTCGAGCCGTGACAGGAAAATGCGGGGGTTCCCCACTTCGGTAATGCCGGCAACTAGATGGCATTCCAACCCGTCGCCAACCCGTTCGCAATGTTCAACCTTGACAAGTACATCCCGGGTGCATATGCATTTCAATAGCTGGACTGCTGGAGTGGATCATTACGACTGCAGGAAATAGCGTAGCGGGTGACGAGCATAGACCTCGGAATTATCTACCACCGGTAGTAGTGGCCTTTCGCCACCCGGAAGGACCCCGAGTTTTCGATCAGAAATTCTTTGTACGATGGCAGCACTTCGAGAGATAAAAACCGTCGTCTCCACCGTGCCGTGGGAGCTCGAAGAGATCGACATTATCCGCAAGGCGTTCCACCCAGCCGAGTTCATACAATGCGACAAGGACGACAACGACGCGATATCGGCGGCGCTCAGTCGGGCCCAAGTTGCTGTCCTGGCCGGTGACATTGGCCCAGACATGTTATCGAACGCGCCGGAGCTGGTATGGATACATTGCGACCATGCTGGACTCGACAAGTCGGCACGGCCTGAGGTGTTCGACAAGAGCCTCATCGTTACAAGCTCTGCAGGACGGTCAGCGCCGGCGCTTGCACAGCACGCCTTCTTCTTCGCCCTTTCGTTCACGTACGACTCGAAGAACCTGCTGTCGCGGCAGGCAGCACATGAATGGCACGAAGGACGCGAAGAGTTGCGCTTACGAGGTGCCCTCTGGGGCCGACGGCTGGGCATATTGGGATTCGGGAACACGGGCAGAGAAATGGCCGCGTTGGGGCGAGCTTTCGGGATGCACGTTACGGTATTGAAGAGGATGAGGCCCGGAAGCGACGCTCAAGAATGTGCGCACGTGGACGTCATGCTGAGCAGCGAGGCTGGTGACGGTGTCGAGGGATTGCTTGGATGCGATGTCGTCATGTTGGCTGCTGGCCTCACAGACGAGACACACCACCTATTCGGCATGCCTCAATTTCAGCGAATGAAACCATCCTCTATTATCGTCAACATGGGTCGCGGCACCCTCATAGATGAGGAGGCTCTTGTGGAGGCATTGAAAACGGGCGAAATTGGAGGAGCAGGCCTTGATGTCTTCGAAGTAGAGCCACTGCCCAAGGATTCTCCATTATGGGACCTACCCAATGTACTCATTACCCCTCATTCGACGCCAGGAATGCCTAATCGAACCGCGCGCTCGATCGAGATCATATGCGCTAATGTTCAGCACGCGAAGAATGGACAGCCACTGCTGAATACGCTTCGACAAAGCGACATGTACACCAAAGGAAGAAAGAAATAGAGGTTGTATTTCAACAGAATTTATCAAACAATAAAAATTATTGGTGCGAGGATGCCAAATGGAGAAGTCGGCCAATGGTGTAGTAGATACTGTCGCGGTGTTGTTGTCCTTCAGGTGAAGGTCGAGTAGCGCCGTCATCAGGACTAGCATATACTGGCAAGCTGTCGCCTGAGAGTGGTCCAGTATTTGTAAGTACTGCCTGTCCTACTCCGAAGCTGCCATTCACGTCGCCATCTAGGGGCTGACTAGCCTGCAGCATGCCAACGGAGTCCATGAATGTGTCATGGTGCTGTGACGCGTGGCCGCTCGCACCCAGCCCCAGCATGGAATCGAATGTTTGTTGCGCCATGTCCCCAAAAGAGACAAGGGGCCTGGAGCCCACAAGCATCTGAAAGTCGGAGACGAGTTCAGGAGACGTAAACAGTGGGTCGTGTGGACTCGTGCAGGTAGACACATAGGGAAAGTCAAAGGCAGTATTTACGTTGAAAAAGTCCAAGTCCATCGGTGCAGTTGCCCCGGCACTAGATGGCTCGTGTAAGACTTGTGGTGTCCAAGCGGCTGGCGAAGGATCTGGTTGCGTGCTTTTCGAAAACCCCGCCTGTCCACAGGGACGATTCTCGTGCGTTGTGATGCCGGACTGATCAAATTCTGCTAAGTAGCTGTGGCCCTCCTCTCGTTCTGGGTGTATCCAACTATTTTCCGTCATCGGATCTGGAGTCCGGGTAATGGTCATGTCATTACAATGAGGCTTCGTGTAATCATGAGTTTTACAGGTGGCCTGAGTCGAATCTTCCTCGCTGTGATTCTCTGCAAGGTTGGCTGAGCTTCTGTCTGGCTGCCTGGACGGTCGGGGCTGCCCTTGGTTCGCGCTTGTGTCAAGATTAGTTCAATGCTACGCTTCTCAAATGCTAGTATTCTAGGACTTACCATAACATTGCCAGCAGTTGATTGCCAGCGTTTCTTATAAAGGTGGGCACGTGGGGCCGACCAGGGTGGCCCGCAGCTCGAAGCGCAAGCCGCAGGACAAGGTCACGCCTGTCACCAAAACGAAGAATAATGGCTCCTGCAAAGGGAAATATACTGGCCCGATGCGTCATGTGAATAGCCTGTGGGGTGTTGAGGGCTTCTTGGAAGATTCGGACGGCGATATCAAGAAGATGACGTTGGCGGTCTGCGGAATCACCGGACTGGGGTTGAGGCAGTTTCCCGGTGATTCGGGACGACAGGAGAAGTTGGCAGCTCAGTGCATCATGAAGTAGGTGCCAGCGTGTCCTAGGCGAAACATTTGCGTCACACCATCTTTTGATCCACCTCTGGGTATGATCCGTAACCCAAGCAAGGTCGGCTTCGAGCTGTAGATTGGAGAGGGCGGCAGCCTTTTCTGAAAATTCCAATCTTTTACAGACTTCTTTCTGTACGCCGACATCAGTACTGCATCGTTGTTGTATTTTAAAAGTTTACGCTAAACAGAGGTACGCACCTGAAAAAGATAGAGGTGATATAAGGCTGGCAAGCTCGAAGATGGATGGTCTGCACCTAGGCGTGTGATTTGCTCAACCTCGCCTTCTTCGAGATCGAAATATGACAAATCAACAGGCACGCGACCAGAAAAGGTGAAGAAACTTAGTAGTTAGCTCTACGTTTGATGTGGGTAGCGTTACCTATCTGTCTTACCGATATTCGTTTAGAACCATGAATGCTCGAGTCCGCAAATCATTCCAATAACGCTCGTCGGCATTTTGATCATTTGCCCCGGCGGAGCCATTGCGAGGGAAGGAGCCGAGGCCGATTTCTGCCGCCATGCGTGGAATCATGGCGGACCGTAGCCATCTTTGCTCGTCGAGGCGTGTTCGCGAAGAGACACCGAACCGTGAAAGCAGCTGTAACATCATCAGAGCTATATTTTGGGATCCGACTAATGCCGCAGACTGGGAAATTTGCTTACAATTTGAGCCTGGACAATCTCGATAGACCGCGCGCCCGTTGAATAGATGACCAAGTTCAGTTTCTCCACATGAGCGTGGAGCTTCAGGGCCTCCGCAACCTGCTCATCTTTCGCATGAGGCAACGTTGCCAAGGCTATGGAGCCTAGCGCTAGAATGGTGGACATGAGCAGAGCAGACTTGGTCTGGACAATGTCGGTCGTGTGTACTGCTGGGTCAAGCATAGCCCATTGAGGATGTACCTTGTCGAAGAAACTAGAGAAAAGCGGCCTATAAGCATATTTGCACAGCTCCATAAAGGTAGAAGTACTTACGCATCAAAAAGTTCCTGGGCCCGAGTTTTGGTAATGAGACGCCTCTGGAGAGCGTCTAACCCTGGCGCAACGTCTCGTTTAGAGCCTCGTAGGCCATACTCGAAGTACCTTGTCATCTCACTTACCACGCCCGAAAGAGCCTGTGGAGTCCAATTTTCCAGCAGTTGAGCATCCTCGGGTGGCAGCTGCGTTGTTGGTAGAGCAAGCACCCGTCTGGATCTTTTGGCTTCTTCATCGAGGGTCCAGCCTTGCTTCGCAATGTTTATTATGGATGGTAGAAGATCTTGGAAGCCACTGGTAATTTTTCGAGAGTCACCGGGTTCTTTTTCTTGCCCAACGGGGAACTGTTCTCCCAGGAAACGCATGAGCTTCCTTGTCAAGGCCCTAGAGTTACCCTGCAAGTCTTGGTCGAGGCTTTTCATCAAATTGTGCGGATCGAGAGGCGTGATGGTTCCTGGAGTCCGTGCCGGGGGATGGTCGTTGTCGAGCACATCTTCTGGGAGGGTGGTACATTGGGATTGAACAGGAGCGGCAGATTCTGTAGTCTCTGCGAGCGAAGCAGATGGTCCAGCATCACTCCTGTCGGTCTCTGATGACTCGGCTGTCTCTTGGGGGCGCTTCAGCATCTGCCCCAGGGTGCGGCGGCTGAAACACGTATCTCAGCCCACGAAGCGATGCTAGCATTAAAGCGTCCTACTCACTTTTTACTGCCCTTCATTCGACCGCAGCGACTTTCAGGAACTAAACAAGCAATGGACGCATCGGCGCATCGCGAGCATGGAGGAGAAAATGGATTGACGTCGCATTTGGTTTTGGCCTGACCACACCATTTTGAGACAATCTGTGTGTAGAGGTATGGAGAGGACCGCTTACTGTTCGACATCTATCGTGCAGTCACATAGTGAGAAATGAACCGACTAAGTAACGGCCCGAGAGTTGGCTGTGGGTGGAATGATGCGACTTACGCTTGACAAGCAATAGTGGAGCGTCGTTTGACGCCCTCGTTCGGTTCCTCGAGCGCAGCATCTCGCGTGCGCTTCTGAGAGACGGAGAATTGCGCCGCAGGATCTAGGAGAGACATGATGGTATCAACAGAAGGTGAAGCAACATTGTTATTGTTGTAGCAAGAGGGTCAGACGGGTCGTGTCACTGTCAAGCACACGAGACCGCGGGCCATGGGTTTAGTACGGCGCTAATCGCGTGAAAACCGGCAGTTAACATACAACTAAGGTTTTTTTATTACACTTAAAATATACTAAGCGTAAACCCCTTATAATTTATTCTTTAAATATTACTATATACTATAAGGTCTATACTATTTTTCTTTCTAAATTAATATATAACTTTTAGCTATAAGTATTTAATTATAAAATTTATTAGGCTTTTAATATATATAAGTTTAGAGTTACTTTACTAATTTTTTTAATTTTCTTTTAGTTTAAAATTAAAGAAAATTAAAATAAAAACTTATACTAGAATTTTTTTAGTAAATATAAATATTTAAAATATTTATATAGCTATATATATATTTATATATACTTATATTATTAGTTTATTAAAAAAATTTTAAATTTTTTTAGTTTAAGATTAAAATAAATTAAAATAAAAAGTTATTATATACTATATATAGTATCTAATTTTAATTAAAGACTAATTTTAAATACTATTTAATAATATAATAATAGTTTAAATTTACTTATACTCTATTTATATTTTATATGCTTTTAATTTATATAAAGTTTATTTAGAGTATATATAGTATATTTAGCTTATTATTATTATTATTATTATTAATTATTTATACTTATATAGTAGATAAGCTAACTTAATAGTGATAATAGTAATAATAGTTAAAAAAACTTTATAAATTTATATTTTACTTTTACTACTATATAGTTTATTAATAAATATTTAATTTTTTTATATTCTCTACTAGATAATTTTACTACTAATAAAAAGTAATTATATTTACTAGAGAAGAAGTTTAATCTTATAATTTTTTATAAACTAAATAAACTACTAATTTAATTAGTATACTAAAACTACCTTATAAATAGTTAAGTATACTTACTTTTTATACTAAATAAGTATTTAAATAAAATACAACTCTAGTATAGTTATTTTAATAGCCTTTTTAATAGTAATAATATAAATCTTTAGTATATACTTTTTAATAATAGTAAGTACTTTTTTAAAAATAATATTAATACCTAAATAAATAGTAGAGTATAGGTATAGAAAGATAATAGTAAAAGATTTATTAAGAATAATTTTAATATAGTAATAGAATAATAGTATATTTAGTATATATTACTTTTATTTTACTATTATAAGTATAATAGTATATACTTATTAATATATTAATATATATTATTTATAATAATTAAAATAATAGTTTATAACTTAGAATAGTAAAAGAAAAATAGTTTATAGTATAATTATACTAAAGTTATATTTTTCTAAAGTTTTAAGTAGTTGTTTTATAAAATATTTACTTATAAAAGTCTTATACTAAGACTACTAAGTAGAAGGCTTTACTTTTTTATTATATTATTGAAAATAAAAGTCTTTATTATTTTACTTTTGAATAGATAAAATAATACTATATACTTATATACTTATATATACTCTAAATACTTTAGTAATATTTATTTTTATATATAATTAGTATTAAGTATATAATATTTTTTTATAACTAAAAGGTTTTTAATAAAAATATTATAATAATAGTAGATATTTCATTTACTATTATATATATAGAAAAGAGTTTTAAAATAGTACTAATAAAAAGAGTTAAATTAAGTATATAATAAGGTAGTTAATACTACCTTAAAATACTTTTATATTAATAATAGTAAAAAAATAACTACTATTATTATAATATATGGCGTTAAATTAACTATATAGAGGTAGTATAATAAAGGCTTTTATTTTAAATAATATAATAAAAATAGTAGAGCGTTTTACTTAGTAATTAAAAAGAGTATAAAACTGGTAATTATAAAAAAAAGCGTGTTTGAACTACTAAGCGAGCTTGGCAGTCTTAGCGCGCATAGCTTCTATATATAAAGTTAATTTATAAAGAGGCTATGGTTAAAACTTTAGAGAAATTTTTTTATAATATATTTATTAGAAACCTCTTAGTTATAAATAAAATAAAATATATAATATATTATTATAATATACAACAGTTTGTGTCTACCTTTCTATTAGTTATTTACTATTATCTTTTTTTACACTCTAATAGCGCCTTTTACCTTATAAAAGCCGTCTTTTCTAGTTAGTGTTAGCATATAGTTAGCGTAAGGCCTATGCTTTATACTACCTACTATATAAATAAGGGCCCTCTAGATTCTTTTCTTATTTTCTATTTTAGTATAGTCTTAATTTAGTTATTTCTTTTAACTATACTAGCTATTTCTAAAAGGTTTACCCTATAAGGTTATATACCGCTTTTATATTATACTAAGATTAATATTTTCTTTAGCTATAAATAGTAATATAATATTTACTTTTTTCTTAAAATACTATCTATAAGTAGTTAAATTAGTAAAAGTTTTACCTTATTAGTTACTAGAAAGAATTCTTAGCACTAGGAAGTTTATATTTTACTACTCTAAAGTCTATTAAAAAAGGCTACTTTTAAGTTTTTTTCTACTTATTATATAAGAGTAGAAACTTTATTAGTTACTAAAAATAATTTTTAGTACTAGGAAGTTTGTACTTTACTACTCTAAGGTTTATTAAAAAAGGTTACTTTTAAGTTTCTTCTTTACTTATTATATAAGAGTATAAACTTTATTAGTTACTAAAAATATTTTCAGCGCTAAAGAGTTTATATTTTACTATTCTAAGGTTTATTAAAAAGGCTACTTCTAAATTTCTTCTCTACTTATTATATAAGAGTAGAAACTTTATTAGTTACTAATTATACTAAATAGTTATTATACTACACTAAGGTTTATTAAAAAAGGCTACCTTTAAAATTATAATATTTTAAAAATAAATAATAATTAATAATTAATAAATAGTAACTACTACGCTATACCCTATTAAACTAACTTCTCTAATAACTATTTTCTAGTGTTATTATAGTAATAGTATAAGGCATAAAGCTAGAAAAATTAGAGTTAGACTATAGTAGTTATAAGGGAGCAATCGGGCTTAATTGTTAAACAGGTTAAATTGCTATAATAAGGATACTAGGTGCCGCATACTACCTGTGTAGTAGTAGTCCTAAGGGCGCGCTAGTACTACCTAATCGGGACTAGCGCGTGGGGCCGAATTAATATTAGGCTAACTGGGTTGGATTAACATTGGGTCGACTAGAGATCTAATGGACTAATGCGTGGCAATCCCTAACATTACCCTCCCCTCTAAAAGCCTTAGCTCCGGCGAGGCAAACTAAGAAAAACCATACTAGAGACGCTAATTGTGTGGCTTAACAAATATTGTAAACTATTATAATTTATTATAAACTATTATAGACTATTTAAGACTATTTAAGACTATTTAGAAACATTATAATAAGTAAAATAACTATTAGATAATCTTTTCTAGTACACAAGCTAGTAAAGTGAGCGCCCTACTACTGTGCATTATAGTGGTTACGTCTAATAAGACGACCTAGGCGTCTCCTTAGGTATAGCCTAGAGAGAGGCCTGTTACCCAAAAAGGTTATCTAAAACAGCCAGTTAGTGGGCGCTCCACATGCCTGTCCTGGCAGTCTTATAGCATAATATTGTGTTAAGAGGTATCTTAATCTTACGCATGCGCGTACGTAAGGGCCAGAAGCTTAGGGTCCCTAACTCTATTATTCTAGAAGTATATAACTATAAGATTCTTGTATAACGCCAAATCTTTATATAGGGTATATAGGCTAGGTTTCCTATTATTATCTCTATAATATGCTTTAACAGCTTTCTCGTAACTTAATATATCTATATAGAGCTGCCACTTAGAGTTAGTATTCTACTTAGAAGAGTTTTTATACTAGACTCTATATATAAGTAGCCTCTTGTCGCCTATTAAAGGATTCTTATAGCAATAGTTAACCTTGCTATTAATTATAAAGTTAACGTAGTAGTTCTGCAACTCTACTAGTAGGGTAATAGGCGCATCTATTGCGACTATTCCCTCCTTATTAGAAAGCTAGACAGCCTTAGAGGCGTTATATAATAGCCAGATATAAAACTATAGGTGTATATTATAGTAACTTATAGGAAGCTCTAACTAGTATGTATAGTTGCGAAAGACCTCTGCGATAGGAAACAGTCCTAAATTCTTAATGTCTAGACCTTTGTTAGGACAGAGGGACAGAATATTACGCGCGTCTAAATAAATAATATCCCTAATAGTATATGCTAGTGCGGGTTATCGATCCTTATTTGCGTAAAACTCTATTTTTAATTAGGCCTAGGCTAGATTTTTATTTATAAAGCGCATAATGTCTTTAATGTAATAAATTATCTACTAGGCGTCCTTACGTTACAACTTCTTATAATAGTCTATTACTATAACTAGGGTAATAGATTTAAAGCCCTATTACGGCAAGTAGCCCTTAGTTATAAGTAATGGCGCGACTTTAGTAGATACGCTTTCTTTGTAATTTGTAGCGAGTTACGTAATAGGCAACTAGTTAACCTAATTATTATGTGTATAATTGATATAATAATGCAAATACGCCTTTAGAACAGCATTTATAATTTCTATCTACCTATTACCCTTTGGATAAAAAGCTATTGTAAGCGCGGGTTGTGTATCTACCTGTCTATAGAGCTCCCTCTAAAAGTAGGACGTAAACTAGGCGCTGTAATTAGAGATAATAGTGTTAGGAAACTCCTCCTCGTGCTATATATACTTAATAAAGGCTCTAACAATAATCTTAATATCTAGCAATAAAAGCGCAATATACTTGTGTTACTTAGATAGGCGGTTAACCACCACTATAATATAATAATAGGTAACTTCGCTGCGCGTGCAATCTAGCAATAGAGTAATAAAATTAATAGAGATATCTTTCTAGAAACGCTTTGGCACTGGCAGTGGGCAAAGGAGTCCTTGTTTCTATTCTTTAAATAGCTTTAAGTAGTAGTAGATGACATAATTGCGTGTATAATAAGCAACCATATCTATTATGCCAGGCTAGTAATAGTGCTAGCTAACCTTATAGTACGTTCCTCTTTTCTCTACGTGTCCTGCCCCTGGGAGTTTATAACACAACTATATAATGTCTATATAAAGAACGTTATTAAAGGGGACAAAAATCTGTTTCTAGAAAAACACTAAACTATTAGTAATATTATAGTCTTATAATTTCACCTTAACGTTATAGTTATGTATTACCGCTACTAGAAGATATTATATGCCCTATTGCTTTACCGCGACAATTTGTTGCAGAATAGGATTCCTAGTAGTTGCCTATTTCAACTAGTCTATTATACTAATATGACTCTATATAGAGGGATCCTTACTTAGCAACTCCGCCTATCCTGGCAAAGTGGCCTCGCGACTCTTTAGAGGGCCGTCGTCGACTATCCTATCTTTAATAGGTCCCTTCTTACTAAGATAGTATAATCTTATAGCGAGACTAACTACTAACTCCTTTATTCGCACTAGTATTTATGCGAGGTAAGTAGCGTGCAACACTTCTTTGGCGGAACACTCTATAAGCAGTGTAACTATCTTTAAGATAGGTTTAAATATAACTACTAGTAGGGTAGGTTTAACACAGTTAGGCGTAAGAATTATTTGCGCTTAGTATTAAAGATAATTATCTAGTACGTTGCGTGGTAAGTTACCTAGACGATAGGTAAGAGAATTAGGCTTTTTACTCTGCCTGCCTAGCTGGTAAGTAATTTTAAAGTTAAACTTAGAGAGAAATTCCGCCCAGCGAGCCTAATAACAGTTTAACTATTTTGTAGTTATAAACCACTCTAGTGCTTTGTAGTCTATTATTATATTAATAAGTAACCTATTAGATAGCTTAGGTCGCCAGTTATTAAAAGCCTTAATAATTATAAGAAGTTTCTTATTGTAAATTACGTAGTTGCACTCCACTAGTATTACTTTTATAGACATAAAGGTAATAGAACGTAGGGCGCCCTTATACATCTAATATAACACTACGGCGACAACAAAGTCTAACGCGTCTGTCTTAACCCACATCTCTAGGTTTAGGTTAAAATGTGCTAGGATTAGGGCTATTGTGAACGCGTTCTTAAGCTGCTTAAATGCTTTGGCGGCGGGGCCTTACGGGTTAAGAGGGAACTCCGCAGAAGCCTTTTTGCGGGTTAGGTCTATTAGCGCTCTTACTAAGCTTAAGTAGCTAATAATAAATCGCCTATAAAAGTTCGCAAATCCTAGAAACAACTACACCTTACGCACATTAGTAGGGAGCTGCTATTTAGTTATAACACGGATCTTGGCGAGATCTATCTTAATACTATTAATAGTAAGGATAAGTCCTAGGTATTTAATCTTCTTAATCGCGAACTCGCACTTGTTAATATTAAGATACAGCCCAGTCTTTTTTAAGCGTTAATAGACTCTGCGAATATAGTTCTTGTGTTTAACTAACGTCTTACTAAAGACTAGGACGTTATTAATATATGCTAAATAAAATTTATCTAGATATTCCTATAGCGTCTTATTAATATAAGACTAGAAAGTCGCTAGTACGTTGCATAATCTAAAAGGCATAATAAGGTATTTAAACAACCCATACTATATTGCAAAGGCGGTTTTATATTTGTCTTTATCCTTAATACGCACCTTATAGAAGACTGTAATAACGTTAAGAACACTAAACCATTGCACCCCAGATAGTTAGAAGAGCGTCTTATAGATATTAGGTGGCGCGTTCTTATTTTTTACTATAGCGGCGTTTAGCTAATAGTAATTAATATAAATACATAGGCCTCTATTAGGCTTCTTAATAACTAGCACTAGAGCTGTAAAATCTAAAGTGCTGTGTTGTATCTTACCTATACTAAGCTTTTTATTAACGTACACCTTTACTACCAGAGCCTTCTTTTTACTTATACTATATAGCTGGGTAGTGGGGTGCTTTGTCCCAGGTTCTAAGTTAATCTCATAGTCTACCCCAGGCTAATAAGGCAGAAGCTAGTCTTCTAGCACTATAAAAGCCCCCTCCTTGTCCTAAAGCCAGGCAGGTAGTAACTTTAGTATCTTCTTTTTTGTCTTATTAGGTTAATTTATCTTCTGATAAAACTTGTTAAAGTCTTTTTAAGTTAAAGCTATAAGATTAACACAAAATAGCTGCGTAAACATAGCCTTAATATTAGTAGCGTTATCTAACTTACTCTTATTATTAACCCTACTAAGCTCCTTAAGTCGCTGTATATGTTCGAGATATAGTTAGGTAGCGTAATAGTTAGCCTTAAGGGCCATAAGCAAAGCGGCGTACCTAGAGACAACTTTAATATATATTCTAGTATATATACAACTATTATTAATAACCCTTACTAGTAATAATAACTAGAAGCCCTTTTATATAGCAGTTATTTATACAATAGGGCTTATTAAAGGTTATAGTCTTGTCTTTCTAATTAATATTTAGGTTGTGGGCACTTAACTATAATATGCTAAAGATAATATTGTATCCTAATATATTAATAATATATACCAACTTCTTAGAGAAGTAGTCCCTATAATATATAGGCAATACTATCGCCTTTGTAAGTACTTATTTTATAACGCTATTGCTAAGACGTAGGCAGATAGGCTTCTTAAGCAAGACTATATAAAGTCTATAATAAGCAACGCAGTTTTTACTCACGCACGTGTTTGTTGCGCCCAAATTTATAAGACTATTAATAGTAATTCTGCCTCTATTAGCAGTCTAGAGCTAACACTTAAAGATAAATTGTGCCCTATATATTAGTAGTGTGTTCTTGTTAAGCGAGTTTGCGCGGAGTTTAATAACCTTCTAGGGCTATAATAACTATTAAGTTAGCCATAGCTCTAGCTCTTTAATCTTGCGTAAAAGTTGTTGAGGTGGGTGTTGTCGAGGTGGGAGTTGTCGAGGTGGGTGTTGTCGAGGTGGGTGCCCTTGGGGTGGGTTCCCTGTTACCCAAATCGAACCGAATACTAAATGGGGCGTCTGCGATTACGATTGATGGGATCTGCAGCCAACTCGGGAGTTGTGGGTTTTGGTTGTTTCGGCGTGGATACAGCTTGAGCCGGAACTGCCCGGTGAGATCTGTGACGGATTTTAGGTGATTACGTCAGCGGTGCTGTGATTACGTCAGCGCCTTGGCCCGTGCTCTACTCAGGAGTATACAGGGCTCCCATAGCTCAATAGTTACAATCAACAATTGCCTCAACTTTCGACTAAGGATCTCAACGCTCCAACAGTTATGAGCCCAGTCTGCACCTACTAAAGGCTGCCTACTTAACTGCAATTGTTTACAACAACTTTACAACTTTTACAATCCCGCGATCTAATAATCCAGCGATCTGACAACGATTCCGCGATCCATTGATCCAGCGATCTCACACAAACAATCTCGCGATACCCGCGTACGACTCTCGCGACGAGTGACACGATGGCGACAGAAGAGTCCACAACAATGCGTGTCACAGTCGTCCTTAGCAAGCCTAAGGACTGGCAGGCATGGATCTATTTGCGCAAAGACGCAGTATAATAATAAGAGCTTTAGCAGTACTGCGACCTAGACGTCGCTGCAGCTAATTTGCCAGAGTTAATAGAGCCTATGGAGCCTACAGCGCACCCTTACAAAGTTAACAAGGAGCCTAGCAAGCACTATCTTAACACTAACCTTAGCAACATCAAATTCCAACGCTATTATTTTGCATACAATCGTTACAACAAGCACCTTACTAGCTACAATAGAAAGAAGCAGGGCCTTTAAAACCTAAATACAGAGATTAGTAAGACAATTAACAAGCGTTATATTTATCTAATACAAGACAAAGACACGCCACACGCGCGGCTTGTCACCCTTAAGGCGCATCTTGCGCTATTAACAGCAGTTCACCAACGTGATCTAATTGACAAATACAAGCGTCTTTGTGTCCCACCAAAGTCGCGCAATATCAAAGACTGGTTACGCTTATAGGTTGAGATAACTAATTAATGCATAAAGATTAATCTGCCTAACGTTAAAGGCACGCGCGCGCAGGAGGATTTCTTGCAGGCAATTAAAGGCGTGGATCCTAACTACGCTACACCTAAGCTTATTAAGCTGTTTAACCAGGAGAACAAGGGCACAGAGATAGCGACACTAGAGAACTACATCACTGCATATACAATATACTATCGTCGAGTTTGACTATCATCTCAAAAGCTCACAAGCATGGCTGGCGATCTGGGCGTAGCAAAGACTTAAAGCGACAACAAAGCAAACAACAAGCCTACTACACTAACTTGTCTCTGCGGCTTAATACACTAGTTTGGACAATGCTACTATCTTAATAAGAATAGTCCTTATTGTCCACACAACTTTTGTGAAGATCCTACTATTCATTAGCGCATAGATTAAGCGTTACAAAATAAGAAGCTGCTCAAGCAAGTACAGTGAGCAGTTAATAGGACAAACAAGTCTCTTTCGTTAAAGTCAGCGTCTTCGACGCCTCCAACGCCTGCGACAACTGCGACAATTCAACTGGATAACGGCAATCCACCTAGCTACAGTGGAGCTGCCTTTGCCTGCGATCTCTACAGCATGGCAATAATCACACCAGACGTGCGATCTAACAGCGTCTTGGAGGAGTGATCCACCAACAACAGTTTTAATCTAACTGTCGCAGCAATTAACGACGACACCATGTCGCTGCGAGACTGATGGATTGCCGATCCTGGCTCCAACACCCACGTCATTAATTCTCCTAACTGGGTAGGCTGGGAGCAGGAGCGCGTTGAGGATACCAGCATGACAATTAGCGCAGGTAAACACTAATACGAAATCGAGGCTTGGGGCAAGGTTACCCTTATAGCCAACACGCCAAATGGACTAACGCCTTTACAGATTTCTTACGTAGCTCTTGTACGCGGCTTTATCACTAGCGTCATTGGACTAGGACGTTGTCGAGATATTAGAGTTCATTTTGACTTAGGCAGAGATGCGCTGTACAACAAAGACAGCGTTATTACTTACCTAGAGTATCGCAAGGGCCACTGGCTAGTCGACGCCAACGCGTCGCGTTGTCCATCAAAGTCGTCCTTGATCGCAATAGCCACCCGCTTATTGACTACTTTAAAAACTTAAGAGATCTCTCTAAAACTTGCTTATTAGATCTGAGGCATCTAGGCCGCAAAGTTGTTAATTACCTGTCTGACAACGTTGACAGCGTGAAGGTGAACCCGACGGGTTCACCGCAACAAGATTTCTGTCAAATTTGTACAGAGTTAAAACTCACAGAGCAGGTTTCCCGCCGTACGCCGCAAGACGCCGTTCGTCCTTTCTACTAAATCTCGGTCGACGTTATACAACTGCGACAACAAGGAGAGTTATGCTACAATAGAGACAAATAGGGTGTTTATGCTATCTGTTAGTACTCTCGCTAGCATAAGGCAGATACCTTTACAACAAAGTTAGAGGCTTAACTCTACCACTAGCTCCAAACCCTCATACAACAGATCTAGCGTTAATACAACTGTGACGTTATCGCTCTTAAGCTTAACACAGAGCGCAGTATTATCTACTTTACAGAGCGACTTTGTGCTAACCTAGGTATACGCTTTAAGCTTCGCGCTCCAGATACGCCAGCTTAAAATAAAGGAGCAGAGATCGCTGGCAAAGTCATTATGACAAAGGCACAAGCTCTACACCTACAGGGCAATCTGCCGGAGCGACTGTCGAACGAGATGACAAAGACGGCAGCATACTTGATCAATCGAACGCCGACAGCGATCCTCAACTGGCGTACGCCATATGAGGTTGTCTGGGGCAAGAAACCAGCGACTAGCCATCTCCGTCCAATTGGCTGTCGCGCGTACGTCCTCAACAAACACCTGCCGCGCGGAGCAAAGACAGCCTCACGCGCTCTAATTAGTCATCTTGTAGGCTACAACAGTACAAACGTCTTTAGGATCTGGCTACCCATAAAGGATCGCGTTGTCCGCACCCGCAACATCGTGTTTGACGCATCAACCTTTTACAAAGGTCGCAATGGCTATGCCAACAACAATATAATAGAGGAGGTAATTAAGCTGCTAGATATCCTAGAGACTTATAACAACAATAATATCTCCATTAACAAGCTTATGACAACACGTCAGCAACGTATACACAACAAAACCACTACAATTATAGCACTATTAGTTACACTAACGCCCTTAACAAAGGTGTTAGTAGGGAGTAAGTTAATTAACTCGCTCAACAAAGTTAACAAATCCATTAAATCCAATACCATAGTAGATTATCTTGCAGGACGTTCTACAACAAGAAATTATCGTCCGTCGCCTACACAGCAAGACGCCACTAGTTAGTTGGCCACTAAGATCAAAGGCTATATACCTAATCGACGCGACAACAACGCGCCACGTCAACGCGATCTAGATCTCTCGCAATACAATATCGTCACCACAAAGCGTGTGCGTAAGGCACCCGCTTATCTAGGCAATCCCAAGACTCACGCAATTCAACTGGAAGCACAAAACGTAGAGTTGTACTTACGTACCTTTGCTGCAATTACGATCAACAACAACAAGGCAGACAACTTTCGAAGCCACCAAAGTCAGTTGCCGCCTCCCCCGCAGCATATAGGTCAGCTTAAGACCCATCCACATAGTGAGCAGTTTATAAAAGCTGCTAAGCGTGAGTATTAAGAGGTCTGGGGTAAGGGCTGCTTCCGCAAGACCTCAGCAACGCTACAATCCGCGCTGGACAAAGGCGTGGAGGTGATCCCGCTCATGTGGGTATTCGCATACAAGATCAATGAGGATGGCTACCTCTACAAATACAAAGCTCGACTCGTCGCGCAAGGCGACTTGCAGGAGCAGTTTGGCGACACGTACGCGGCTACGCTTGCCGCACGCACCTTTCGAGCAGTTGCCGCGATTGCCAATTACTTTGGATTGGAGCTCAAGCAGTACGACGTACCCAACGCTTTCCTCAACTCCATGCTCGATTGCAAGCTCTACGCAAAGACGCCTGACGGTTTCAAAGAGGACAGTGATCTCCTAGAGGTGCTGCGCGCCCTCTACGGTTTAAAAGACGCTTCGCTTCTATGGTACAACACATTTTGAGTAGCAATTAAGCAGCTGGGGCTTAGACGTGTTAATGGCTTCCCCTGCTTATACGTTAACGAGTGGCTCATCTTGTTTGTCTATGTTAATAATATTGTTATGGCCTTTCATCAATTAAACGCCTCACTACACCACAAACTTAAGAGCCAACTTAAGGATCGCTTTGGTATCAAGGCAATGGGAGACCTATCCTGGTTCTTAGGGGTGAGGGTTATACAAGACCGCTCAAAGCAGAAGCTTTGGCTTATACAAGACACGTACATTAATAAGGTTTGCAAGAAATACGGCATCTAACTAGCAGGCCATAAGAAACCCGAGTTTCCACTGGACGTTAACTCGCTCGACAAGTCGCTTGAGGAGACTGACGCTAGCCGCACAAAGCTTTATTAGGAGCTTGTCAGCCACCTGGCATATATTACATACTGGACGCGACCTAACATCGCTCGTAGTCACGTCGTACTTGCTTGCCATCTTACTAATCCCAGATAGTCGCATATCGCAGCAGTACAACGCGTCTGGTGTTACCTGCTGGCGACTTAGTATTACGCTATTAAAGGATCCTATAACAACAATATTACAGAGGTAGTCTCTAATAAGTAGGGCCATCGCGATCCATTGTTCTTTGGGGCATTAGATGCCTTATACGCCAACGATCAGGAGACTCATCGTAGCTCACAAGGCCAGTGCTTCTTCCTCTATGGCATGATTGTTAACTGGAAGGCTACTGTCCAGCGTACAGTTACCAAATTAACCACAGAATTAGAGCTATTGTCCATCTTATTTGCTGGATCGCAGATGGCAGAGTGGCTTTGCTTCTTTAACAGTATCTTATTTAAAACAGGCGTACTGCCTACACTATACTGTGACAACTAGCAGACAGTAGGAATTGTTAACAAGGATCTAGATCGGCTCTATACAAAGCTCCGCCACGTTAATATCCATTAACTCTGGATACGACAAGAAGTAGAGCGTTAACAACTCGTAGTTAAATAGGTCCCCACCAACAAGATGGCTGCCGACGGCCTTACCAAGATCCTCTCAAAAGCCAAGCATTAGGAGTTTATACGACAGCTCCATCTAGTTAATATTGCTTAGCGTTTACAGGGCGATTTACGACAGTAACATTAGTGGTGTTTGAGTCAACAATTACGACGTCAATTGCAACACCAACAATTAACAAAAACAGCCTATACAAGGATATTTCCAGCTTTAATTAATCTCACGATCCTCTTAAAGATGAGGGGGTGTGTGACGGATTTTAGGTGATTACGTCAGCGGTGCTGTGATTACGTCAGCGCCTTGGCCCGTGCTCTACTCTGGAGTATACGGGGCTCCCATAGCTCAATAGTTACAATCAACAATTGCCTCAACTTTCGACTAAGGATCTCAACGCTCCAACAAGATCGAATCCGTATTCGATCGGGCCAACTCTACATATGCTTAGTTCACTGTTTCTAACAAATCAAAGGAAGGGGAAGATGCACGAATGCCCTAGTTACATACCCTATGATAGCGAGAAGCTTTAGGAGGTATATCCGAAGCGCTTCTCCGATAGCATTTGCCCGATCCTTTTCGCTCTCCTAGCGCCGGTTGCGTTTCCATGGGAGTAGTTCCTATTCGCCACAGTCGATGGTGCTGGCCTCTTGCTTACTGGCAGGGTTGTCAACAACCAAACATGCCTCAATATTTTGTTTGAATTTTGTTTGAATTGACAACGTCAACCAAACAAAAAGCTGCTGCTGCAATTTTGATAGGTCAAACAAACAAAAGAGGCAATTGCAGTCAAAAAATTTGAAGTTTGTTTGAATCGCTTAGCATACTGTAATGATAAGGTACCCTAGAGTTAGTGATATATTCTTAGTGTTGATGTAACAATAACTTTCCCAACGCTGCAATTATATAGGTATTCCTATAGTAAACAGAGCAAAAACGGAGCTTCTTAAGTGGATTGTACCTGCGTAAAAAAGCCCGCATAACGGATGTGTGCTTCCACTGGCCGCCAGCAACTGATATACATGAATTGCTATTCGGCTTTAGCACCTCCTATCCTCTGTTCCTCCTCTTTCTTTACGTAGGTAATAAGCTGTTAAAACAATAAATATATATATAATAATCTAAATAAGCTAATATTATAGTGTTGAGGTATTGTAGCAAAGTGAGTTTGCGCTGTTGCAGCGAAGCCTAAGTTATGTTTATATATTCTGAACCTAGTTACTACTCTTAAAAAATCGTTTGCTATAACCACGCAATAAATCTTGTCTTCTATAAGTTAAACTATTAAATCAATGTTGCTAAATTAATTCCTGTCGCCTGTTTTACTATATCTCTATTGTTGCGGGCTGCAGAGCGTCGCGCAGTACGCCTTGGCATGAAGTGGTAATGTTGGCTAGCCGACCGCGTACTTTCCGCGTACCTTGCGCGTCAACGCTTACACACCCACTATACTTTGGCTTACTTGCCTGCGCCTACAGCTTACTTTTTCGCGCCTTTGCTTACCTTCACGCTTACCATGCCCCTAAAACGAAGCCGCGAGCCTGCTGAGGCATCCGAACCTATGCCCAAACGTTCCCAACGTGCGCCGAAACCCAGCCAGCGCCTTATGGATAGCCAGCGGCCGCTTACTCCTCCGCCAACCCAGCCGTCTATTAAGGTAGTTGACGAGCCGGAGCCGCCTATTGAGGTGCTTGAAAGTACTCTAGAGCCGCGCTTAATAGAGCCACCAACCGAGCTAGAGGAGCGCGCCTGGAGGCCATCACCACGGCCTATACTACAAGCCTTACAGGCCGATGAGCCAGCTTGGGGGTTGCTGTTAGTGGCTAATAAGCCGCCTATAGCTACTAAGCCGCCGCGCGCGTTTAGTAATGCTGCCACAGAGGCTTTAGTGGAGGAGGACGCTGCGCCTAGTGTTGACTTCACCAACTACGAAGGCCTTGACTTGAAGCGCCTGCTGGGCTTCAATGTGCCTCTATCCACACCTACAGGCAACATCAGCTGGGTCTTTAGGCACGGCTATCGCCTTCGAAAGCTTGGTACTAACCCTGAGAAGATCTACTTCTAATGCAAGCACTGTCACATTAATAGAAAGAAGGGCGGCCTACACCAGACCACTCTGTCAACTACAGCCGCCAACAACCATTTGAAGCAAGACCTTCCCGGCCATCGGCTCACCAAACAAGGCACTATCGTACACAAGAGGCCGCTCGAACCTGGCCAGAAGTCGCTGCGATGGGCGGAAGAAAACGGGGTCACATTAAGCCAAGATGCAACGCAGGAGCTGGGTAACTTCGACGTACAAGGCTTCAGGCAAGCTGCAGTGTTATGGCTCGTCAACAACAACAGGCCATTACGCGAGTTTGAGACTGAGTCCTTCCGCGCGATGATCAGGTTCGCCAACCCAGAGGCAGAGGCGGCGCTATGGAGGTCTCACAACAGCGTTTCGAGGTTCGTGATGAGGCTTTACAGCTGGCTACAACCTCAAGTCAAGCGCGCCTTGTCTGAGGCCTCTAGCAAAATACACATAAGCTTTGACGGCTGGACTACTAAGGGGGGGAAGCACGGCTTCTTTGCAATTTGTGCGCACTACGCTGACTCTCAAGGCAATATAGTTGACCTTCCCATCGCCTTGCCGCAGCTGGTTGGTGCGCACACAGGCTCAGCGATCGCGGAAGCTGTCGTACGAATCCTACGCTACTTTGAGATTTCTAGCAGCAATTTGGGCTATTTCGTGCTTGACAACGCCTACAACAACGATACTGCAGTTAATAAACTCGGCACAATGTACGGCTTTATCGCCAACGATCGACGCCTCCGCTGCGCTTGCCACATACTCAACCTCGTTGGGCAAACTATTATGTTTGGCACTGACTCCGACGCCTTTGATAACGAGCCTGAACACTACAACGAAGAGGAGTTTTATATAAAGCAATGGCGGAAAGATGGTCCGCTTGGCGTGTTTCTTGATATTGTTAACTACATTAACACGCCAAAACAATGGGGTATATTTGAGGATTGTCAGAACAGCGAAGCAGTTGAGATGCCTGCTGGCGCTACAGCAAGACGCCGTGAGCCTTTCAAGCCTGGAGTTACGCGTTGGAACAGCTATTATAACTGCTTTAAGCGCGGTGTTGAGCTACAACACGCCATCAACAGCTACTCCTCCTACCACATACAAGAGACTGAGCACGCTAACGAGCTTGCTAAAAGCAACAACACTAAGCCGCCTATTGTGCCGCAGTGGATGCGATCAGGCGGGCTTGCAGCTGCAGACTAGGCGGTGATTACTGAGTACATTGAGGTGCTTGAGCCGCTGAAGTCCGCAACTAATCGCTTGCAAGGTCGCGGCAAAGCTGGCACTCACGGCGCGTTATACGAGGTTATCCCTGTGTTTAAGTCTCTTATTGCTGACCTAGATGCCCGCCTTAGACTGTTTGAAAGCGTCAATTACCTGCCAGACGAGGCGCTAGAAGATCACGTCGCTATCAACGTACGTGCTGCGCTCAAGAAGGCGAGCAAGTACCTTAATAAACTCCTCAAAATCCCCGTCTACTACACTGCCACGGCACTCCACCCACGCTTCAAGAACTACTTTAAACGCTTCTGGCGTGAGAAGCCCGCACAGTTACAAGCTACGCACGCGAGCTTCGAGCAGCTTTGGGCTCGTTACAAGCCCGCCCTAGCGACAGCAACAACAATAACAACTGCGCCTAAACACGCGATGAGCAGCTTTGACGACGCGATCGATTCGGTACTTGACAACAGCGACGAGATAATAGGGGTGGCGGATGAGTACGAGAGCTGGCTTAGAGAGCCAACATGGACATCAGAACAGTACAAAACTGGCTGTACAGCTGTCCAATACTGGTACCAGCTCAAGCCGAGGTATCCCAATTTGTCACGATTGGCGCTGGACGTGTTAACTATCCCTGCCTCCAGCGCTGACTGTGAGCGAGTCTTCTCGGGTACTGGCGACGTACTTGAGCCACAGAGACGCAAAATGGGCAGCCAACTATTGGCTGCTTTAATTTGTACTCAACGATGGATTCGAGCAGGTTTTAAACCTCCAAGCGCAAAGGTGGTGGCAACGTACGATGACAATAAGCTCAACGAACAGTTTAGCATACATGAGTGGGAGGAGCCGCCGCCTATAACACCACCAGAGTCTCTTTCACAGTCCTCTTAAAGTACTCAAAATCAAACAAACAATCAAATAAAAAGCGCCTCTATAGCTCCATCAAATCAAACAAACAAACTACAACACCAAGAAAGTCGTCAAACAAACAAATTCAGAGCCACAAATTTTGTTTGTTTTGTTTATTGACAAGTCTGCTTACTGGACAATTTTCTGAAATTCCACCTAGACACAATGACCCTCCGCAGATGATTAACTGTGACTTTATGACGTGATTGTGATTCTGATAGTGACATTAACATTCCGATAATGGTAGGTCGGTCGCTCTTTGGATGCTGGTCGGTGGTTGGAGGATTTGCCATTTTGGCGGGGTGGAAGGTGTGTATGGGTTGAGTTTGGGGATGTGAGGTTGCTTTATACCTAGGTACGGGTCCCCTCACCCGCCGGGGAAGCAACTACTAAGGGATAATAATGTGAGTCACCTTGCACTAGATGCTAGTCCACTATTAGTGCGAGCGCCAAGTACTAAACTTAAGAAAATATTAAGAGGAAAAGCAGTGCAAACCTTTTGGTACACGGTAAAACTTAAGAATAGGAAGTCTATAGTCTATACTATAGTTTATAAACTTATATATTTCTAGCCAACCTTATACTGGTTACTCTAAGATTCTAGACTAAGCATTAAAATTAAAATATTAGTTTCTATAAGTATTACTAATTCTGAAATAATAAATAGTATATATAGTTTTATTCTACTACTCCTTAGGTATATTAAAAGGTTTTTAAGTTTATTAGATCCCTATGGCATTTTAAGTTATTAACGTTCGTGCGAAGCATGCCAGCGCACACTGCAAGCAGCTTTTAAATATTGCAATCTATAGCCCTTACTAGCAAAGTATGAGAGTTTACATGCAATAAAATTTATAGCTATAGTATATAAACTTTAGTCCAGCTCATTATAAACTCACATATCGTCCAGAAAAAGAAGGTTCTCTGTACGGGTCGCTCACTAGCTGGCGATGCTGCCTCTGGGTGGCATCGAATAAAGGGTGCATGGCGCGGCAGAGAGTTCTCCATTGGAATAATCGACGAACAAGAGTCATAGTACTATCTAGCGTTTAGGGGAGAGGAGCCGCTGCCGGCAATCAGTAGGGTGGCATCCAGTCGCACTTGCTGGCCATGCCCGTGTGGCCTGAACCCTGGAAGCCAGCGCTGGCTGTAGCATCCAAAGCCCCGTACGTATCCCACGCGCCCTTCTCCTACGCAGAACGAAAGCCCCTCTCCCCTCACGAAAACCGACGGCGAAACCCCGACCGCGCGATTCATAGCGCCGATTCCGTTTCAAAAAGACAAACATGTCGACAAGCACGCGGCGCGACAGCCTCGTGGAGGACATACACCCGGTCAGAAAGGAGACAGGAGATGCCGTGCCGAGCACAAGAGCAGGCGACATGGGCAAGAAGTTTCGAGTGCGGGATTGGCAGCGCGCTGCACAGGTCTGGGACTTCACCAAGGCAGCTGTTTCTCTCCCTGACCCCAAGTCTAGTCCCGCACCACCAACCCACCTCTACGTCCACCCCACAGCATCCTGCAAGGTACCCCAAGCAGCGCAACACCAAGACTAACCCTCCTTAACTTCCTACCCTACAGCGCATTACCAAGACCAGCTACACCAAGACCTCCATCCTGCAGCTGCTAATCAAAACGCGGGCACGATCCTATACACAGAAGCACTACTTGGGTTAAGTACACCTTGCAGAACCCAGAAGGAGCGTGCGAACAAATTGTACGAGAAATTGCGGCTTGGTCTCATGAGGGTTCTTTTTCTTTGCGGGTTTGCTCTCGTGGATATCTTTAGGTGAAAATTAGCTGAAAAATCTATAGTTACAGTACTTTTGAGCACAGTATGAGTGGGGGTCGCCCTACACTGATCACCTACGCAGCCCCTTTTGAGGGCCCCAAGCGACTACCGGAATGGCTCGGAGAGCTGGTCGTCACTCGACCGCGGGAAGCGTTGCGATGGCGGCGGGATGTTAGCGAGAGTAGTACCAGTACGCAGTCCAGCAAAACGCTTTCACAATTCAGCGATGACGACGATTGGGGAATCGTCCCCGGAGAGCCGCTTTTGGATGCGCTGACTGGTAAACTGCACGGAAGTCTAGCTGCCGTCCTGCAGACGGATGAGGAAGACGACCGGCTTATTGCTATTACAGCTGGTCATGTTGTTGCCAACGGAGCATTGATCCTGAAAGCCTCGGACAACAGCAGTGTTGCCCTAGCGCCTATATGGCCTCCATCTGACGTGCGAACACAAGAGCCACATGAAGAGTGGACTCAGTGGTGGCGATGGGAGCCCGGAATGTTTGAGGTTTCCGATCGTTCTGATTACGATCAGTTTGACTCATTGACTGGTCGGGTGGACTTGTACCACTACTCCCGACCTGAAGTGCAAATCCCAGGCCGAGTCCTCAACGCTTCAACGAAGCGGTACTTACGTCTACAGGAGGTAATGGAGGCAGCCTTGCCCAAGGGAATTTGGGTATATAAGCAGGGCGCTAGCAGTGGCTTCACTTCGGGCAAGCTGGTCGCAATCCTTTCGGAAAAGGATGTACCACCTGGCTGGTACGGCCGACAGTATTCACCAGAACCGGATTTGAGCATCATTTTTGAAGACGATAATGGAGGACCATCTAGAGATGTCGAGAGCGATAGTTTCTTTTCGAACGGAGATGGGGACAACCAGTCCACCGACGAAGAAAGCGTTCCCTCGGAGATCTCAGGCGACATGGAAATCGAAGATGAGCCTAATGAGCAGCACAAACAACCATGCTAGCTCGGTCGTGTGGAGTGGCAAAGAGGAGAATTATTTGCCAAAGGTGGCGACTTGGGATCGCTAGTGTTCGCCAAGGACAGAAATACGACCATTCCGCTTAGGATCCACCTTAGAAGTCCAGGAGAGGTACCGAACTCGAGCCTACTCCTCTCATTAGAAGGTTTTTCGGTGGAAGCTGCGGAGCAAGGATTTCGCCTCCGTTTTCCCAGAGCCTAGCGATTAGCGATACGTTAATAGCAACACCTTGGTATAGATAGTTGGAATGAACAGTTACTCCTGGCAAGATCCAATCGCACACCGAAGACGCTGCCACTAAGTGTAACAACTAACATGTTTGTTAGTGAGTGGGGGCCGACTATGCACGACTTCGATCCCTCCTCTTATCTGCTGTTAACCTGTCGCGCCGCTCTTCACATATCCACGCCTATCTGGACCCCCGTCGAAATCCACAATCCCCCAAGCCATACTGCCAGGCATTCGACTAAGGGATACAAAGGGGAGGAGGGGGCAAGTTTCCATCTGATAGAATAATAAACAGAAAGTTGGCCCCCGCCTGTACCCTCACTGTAGTACAGTAAAACCTAGGCCAAAGCAACTTGGCTAGTAGTAGCACCTAATTAGTGCGTGTAGATACGGCTGTATTTCTTGCTGTCTAAAAATATCAAGCCTGTATAGGGGAGGAGGCAAGTTTCCGTCTGATATAATATAAGAAGCGAAAAGTTGCACCTATATATACCCTTGCTATAGTACAGTAAAACCCAGGCCAAAGCAACTCAGCCAGTAGTGGCACCTAATTAGTGCGTGTGTAGATACTGCTGTATTTCGTGCAGTCTCAAAATGCCAAGCCTGTATTGATCTCGTATAGTAGAAACCACATTATTAAACCTTCGTCAGCAATTCCAAAAAAAAACATTTTTCTTTTCTGCAAAAATTTCAACAAAATTTCACCTCAACCTACACCTCTTCCTCTTCTCAACTTTCCCCCGCCGCCCTAGTCCGCGCATACGTAGCCATATACGCATACAAATCCATCAGATCCTGCCCCTCCGGACTATCCGGATGGTCCAAGTTCAACTGCCCCGACGCATCAAACCCTGCTCTTAGCGCGCGATCCCAAAGCCGTCGTATACGGGGCGACATACTGTCGCGAAAGGCCGTCGCCGGATCGGCTGGCGAGGCGCCTCGGGCTATAGTATTATACGACGGCCCTGGCCCTCGGCTCCCACCGCGAGAGCGCTGACCGTTCACACCATTAGCACCAGTCTGTGCAAACTCCACAGAATCGGAGGAAGAAGAAGAAGAAGAAGAAGAATCGAAATCAGCCATACCAGCACCCGCCAACGCAGCCGTAAGGTGGTCAAGGGAATGATCCTCCTTCGCCTCGTCCGTCTCCCGCACAACATCGCCAGGCGCATACCTCCCCCCTTTTTCAAACTCGACCACCGTGCGGCCCCCCTTGCGCGTCCCGCTCTCGAGAAAGTACGCAAACTGCGTGGCTTCCAGCTCCAGGAGGGCGCGACTCGGCGCCGTCGTGCGGACTAGATCCAGCTTTCCGGCGGCCAGGGCGAACGCGACGCCGGTCACGAACGGCAGGTTATGGCCGTCGACCATGTATTTGTGCGTGAAGGCTGGGCCGCGCAAGGAGTCGATCTGTGTTCGGATGCGCGTCAGGAGGTCCCAGCAGTTGGCGTGGAGTTGGAAGAAGTTGACGCGGAGGTCTGGGAGCTCGGCGTGGACGGCGGACGCGAGGCGGTGGATAAGAGGGAGGGAGGCGTCCTGGATGTGCGGCGGCTCGTGGTCGTGGTGAGCCCGGCCTGGCGCGCCGTCGATGATCCAGCTCAGCACCGTGTCGGCATCGAGGAGGCGCTGGTCGCCATCGGCCTCAATGCGCGGGAGTACCTTACGGCCGGTTAGGCCTTTAGGGTCCATCTTTCGGACGCCGGCCTGGCTTGTGTGGATCCTGTTTCCGCGGCGGTTCGCGATGAAACTCGTGGCCGACATGCCGATGGTAAGGCAGTAGTTTTTGTAGTAGGCGAGGGCGTTGTCGGGCGGGTCGCCGACGAAGAAGCACGAGTTGCCTTGCATGCGCCACAGCGTGTCGAGTTCTTTCCAGTGCAGGCTCAGGAGGTTTTCTTGGTGCAGGGCGTGGTACAGCTGCACCGTCATCATCACGCCTCCGGGGGTGGCGGCGTACTCGAGACCCTCCTTGTGGAACAGGTGACGGGCATAGTGCACCCAGAGGCCGCAGTAGTGTGGGTGGCGGCGGAAGAAGGTGTATTTTTTGTAGCGGGGGTCGCTGAGCATGTGGATGAGTTGGAAGGGGTCGGCTTGGAGCCAGTCGTTCATGTTCTTGGTCATGCTCTTTAGGCGGCTGGTTGGGCTGAGAGTTCCACTGATGGGCTCGACGATCTTCATGAAGCGCTTGATCTCCGTCCATCCACGTCCAATCTGTCGAAGAGTTAGCAAGCGTGCGGTTTTACAAAGGACATGTAGTGACGTACCGTAACGGTTTGCAAGTTGTCGAGATAGAGCTGCACAGCAAAAGAGAGCCAGATAGGTATCTCAGGGATCGCATCGCTCCCCTTCACCGCTTTACGTGCCGAATAAATGCCCTTTAGTATATGGTCCTCGATCGGAGAAGGCTTGTTTCCAAAAAGTATCGCATCACTAGTTAGTTCGAGCATAGCTGTCTTGTCCTGTTCAAATTTCTTCCGATTCGAGGCCCTCTCCATAGCCCGCCTATCCAACCCCTCATTGAACCACCCAAACTTACCATTTTAAGTCTTTGGACCACTCGATTTCTTTGAATCACTCGGCAGCGGAGAATCTTTAACGAACGGGTGGAGAAACTTAAACGGGTTCCCAAAGAGCGAGTTGTTGATGTCGTAAGCAGCGAAGTTATAATCATCGCCTTCCATCTCTTTCTCTTCCTCTGGTACACCGAACGCACTGCAGACTGAGTTGACGTACATGGCATGGCACCGCGAAGTGCCCCCTTTCTTCTCCATGAGCGGCGTAATCGCCCTCTCCCAGGACCGCGCAAGCTCAATGGCCGTATCCGTAGCCACCGCCACGGCCCCGATATCCATCTCACCCGCCTCGTACCGCTCCCACAGCTGCGCGACTTCGCCCCTCAGCCGCGAAAGATCGCCCATCAACGTCGTCATGGCAAAGATAAGATCCGCCAGCGCCTCGTTCTCGTCCTCCACCTCGACGAAGAAGACTTGCCCGACCACTCCGGAATCAGCGACTCAAGCGTCTTCTTAACTTTCTTCAGCACCTCGACAAAATACCCGTGTTTCCTATCGCTCTCCCAGCTCACTCGCTCGCCGGCTTGCTGCAGCCTTTCCGAAAACGAGCTGCGCACCCAGATGACTCTTTCGAGCGCGACCTCGAAGTTGAGCGGGATCTTGACCGCCTTTATTTCCTGCGCGGCAGCGATGTGTTCGGCCAGCGGCACAAAGTCGCGAATAGCGAGGAGGTATTTTTCTTTTGGTTTCTCGGGAGCAGGGGCAGCAGGGGCAGTCTTCTTCTTTCCAGGGCCTCTCTTGTGCTTTTTTGCCTTGGGTTTGTTCGCAGCTGGCGCTGCGGACGCACTGGGACCAGCTACACCGCCTTTCAGGCCGAGTGGGTTGGCGTAGCCGTATTCCTGCGCGGTGATAGCCAGCCACGATGCAATGACCTCGGTGTCATGTTTGTACTGTTGATATATGCTCCTCAAAGACGCAGAAACCATTTTGCGTTGTGTTGGCAGTGTGGGAGAGAATCTTGGAATGGGATGGATCTGATCAAAACCAGAGTTGGCAACAATCAAGTCAATCAAGTCGGGGTGAATTGATTGATTGATTGACGGATCTGGTGGCTTTTGCTTGACTTGATTGACTTGATAGCAAAAATAAGGCTCGACTTGTTGACTTGTTTGACTTGATTGATAACTGTACATATAATTTAGGCGTAGTAAATTAACTACCGTATATCTCGTATATCGTCTCCAACTCTTCAGGAGAGATAGCTTTGTTACGTGGACTTTTTGCTGCCGTTGTAGGCTTTAAGCTAAGGCGCTTCTAGCTACGTAGGCTTTGTAGAGCGGAGAGGAGATCTGCCTTCATATAAAGACGCCTTGTCTCTAGCAAATCGCCTAGCTCCGAGAAGGTCCTCTCACAGTTGGTGGCCGCCGCAGGGATGCTGAGGATTGTGAGGGCGAAGCGCGATAAGACGGGGTACTCGTCAGCCTTCCCTAGCCAGTATAGAATCGGGTCGCGCGCAAACAGGGACTCCTCTGGCATGGGTGACTCGATTATCCAGCGCTCAAACTCATCGCGACGATAGACTGGACGGGCGTTGTCACCTTGTAGGGTAGCTCTTATAAAATCAGACCAACTGCTAGCTGGCCCAGTACGTGCCTTCTTCGCCAGAGGCTCTAGAGTACTAATAGGAGAGGCGGCCTCTTTAAACTCTGCCCACAAGCGTTGAAAGCCAACGTGGCAATTATCTAGCCAGCCTTTGTATGTGTGAGGTCCTGCATAAGCCTCCTCACTGTAATTAAGAGGCACAGCCCACACTTTATCCATGTAACTTTTCGTGCGTGGGTGGAGACGGCAGGCAGCGTAGTATGCTAGGGTATCCTTTAGCTTGCGCATATACTCGAGGATCTTTATATAAGCTATATTATAGGTGGCTTGTATATGATCCTCTGGGGCGTTAATGTTAGTAAAGTCAACGTTGTTGTATTGAAATAGCATCTTGTTGAGGGTGGTGGCAAGCTAATTAAGCGTAGGGAGCACCTTCTAGATGGCTCCTGATGTGCTAGCTACGCCCCTGCCCTCTATACAGGTGGTGGCCTCTTTAAAGGGCTGTAGGATTTTTTGGTACTCTGCAATTGTTGCCTAATCCTTAGCAGAGAGGCTGTCTTCTTTAATAAACCGACGCTTCTTAAGATTAGGCAGTTGGGAGCGTTGACAGGTGCCCTGGCGACGATATTTAATAAGCTTGTGATTGATATAGTTATTAAGAGGCATGCGGAGCTTGAGCGCGCGCGCAAAATAGTTGTAATAGGAGTTCTACCTTGTCTTTACTGGCTTAACGATCTCTAGCGTTTTAACTTTGCAATCTGCCTCTAATTGAGTGTTGCTAATTATCTGGCACTGCTTAAGAAGCTGTTAAGCCTGCGGAGTACAAATAGAGGCGATAATGTTAATTAAGACGCCTAGAGGGCCAACCTTACGCCACTTATTAAGAAACGCCTCCTCCTTATTAAGATGCTCCTCCGCGTTCTTAAACGCCTTACGATCTTTGCTAAATATAATTTGCTGGGCGGCGAGGTTGATTATATAGCAGGCGCAGCGTAGCTGTTAATAGTGGGCGTTAAAGTTATATTTGATGGCCAGGGCGTTGATTGCGGAGTTGTTGTTAGTGGCGTTATTAAGGACGAAGTAACCTAAGTTGCAGGCGGAGATCTTGAAGCTCTTAAGCGTGGCATTAACGATAGCGGCAATATTGACGCCTGTATGCTGGCCTATTAACAAGGGCAGGCCTAATACGTAATCGCGAGGCTTGCCGTTGCGATCGAGGTGGTGGACGCAGATACCTGTCAACGCCTGCTTGCCGCCTGTTGACGTCTAATTGTCGAAGGAGATGTGTATAGCTGATCGCGCGTCGCGTAGGTAATTGACGATAGCGGGTACGTACGACTCGTACTCCGCGATTATATGAGCTCGTAGGGTGTTGTGGGATCTCCATAGCTCTGCCTCAGCCAGCGGGTTAGCCTGCCGTAACATAGCTCGAAAAGCGGCGCCCTCAATTATAGAGAGCGCCTAATTATTAGCCACTACCTAATTAAGCACTAATTGTAGGAAACTTGTGCGCGAGAAGCTCTCTGCAATAAGGTTAGCGACGCCTTGTGGTACGCCAAGGCCTTTGTGATGTATGTGGGCGAGCAGAGAGGATTGCTAGGAGGGAGTTGTGACGCGGGAGGTGGCTTTTGGGCTGTTCTTCTTAATGCTGTGGCCAGCTTTACGCTTACTAAGATGGCGCCTAATTGACGTAGTTGATTGATTAGCGTAATAAAATCTGGTAGGGTGCTTATAATAGTGGCAATAGCGGCAGAGCCAGTATAGGCGTTGTTGCTTGCGGTGCTAGAGGCGATATCTGTGCTGCTAAACCCAGCTCTTTCAACTGCGCTTTGCACTATAAGCTGGCTTATGATAATCTGGCAGGCGTACCTATTTAATGCCCTCGTAATTGTTATTATCGTCCTCTATATTGGTGGCGGATAGGGTGCCCATAGAGCTTTCGGCGTCAAGCTCTAACGGTGCGTTAGTGGCTACATTAGTGGCACCATCTTTAGGAGGGGTTTGTGACGCCGTGCTTTCAAGCCGCTGGCTAAAAACTTGAGAGAGGTTACTATTCATGCCTTCTAGGCGATCGGGCGACGCCATATTAATAGAGGAGGGCGTTGGTAGAGCGAGAGAGGTGGTGGGTAAGTAGGTAAGTTAGATGGGTGGTGGGAGATGCGGAAACTCAGAAATACGGCGCTAAGCCTAGATAGGCAACTATCTCAGGTAAAGTCCGTTAACTCCGAGTTGCCTTATACTCTAAGGATCCAGTATTCTACGATAAACCCCTAAGATCCTAGGGATTCAAGTCTATCAATCAAGTCAATCAAGTCGGCAGGATTTGCTTGATTGACTTGCTAAATTTCGCCTCCCTGATTGACTTGATTGTTGCCAACTCTGATCAAAACAGCATTTTGAAGTGTGGGGATGGGGAGGAATACACTTGGCGTACACCTGTATAGTTAGCAAGTGGGTCCTTATCTTGTGTCTACAAACCGCGCAAGCCTATAGGATCGACCGGGGAAGCAGGGATCCCGATTCTCCCACAATCCACTGTGGGCTCTATTCTGTTATATGTTGAACCCCAGATCAGATACAACAACCTCTAGATACAACCTCACTACAAGCCCGCCACCAATCTAATCCCCCCTTTCCAAGCAATACTGCATTGCCCACCCAAGCCCAACCAATTTCGCAAAAACACCGTTCATGCGTCGCGTCAACCATTTCCCAAATCACATGCACACACAACCCATCTCCCGCGCCCCTATCCACCACCCCTTCCACCCACCATCTCAATCCCCCCTCTTCCTCCCCTTCCTCCTCCCCTTCCCCTCCCCCTCCCCGCCCAAACTCCTCCCACTCGTCCCCCTCCCCACCTCCCCCACCAACCCACTAACCGCCCTCCCCACCCCGACCGAAATACCCCTCTCCCCAAACACGCTCGACCTCCCACTCCTCACGCTATCAAAGCTCTTATTTCTCGGCATCGGCATCGTAGTCGCCGCCTGGTCAGGCGAGGTAGGATCTGATTTTCCCGTCTCGGCCACCTCGTCAGAAGACCACCACCCCTCGGGCCGGCTTGTAGAACTGTGCACGGTATTCTGGGAGGCATGCATAGAGTTGCCGGGTGAAGCAGCGGGCGACGTGGACTCGAAAGTGTGGATGGGGACTTTGGCTGCGGGCGGGGGGAAAGTGGTTGTGCTGTGGGAGGGAGAGTGGCTGCGCTCTACAGCGGAGGCGTAGCTCGATGCAGGATGCGGGATTCGCGACTTTTGCGCGGCTGGTGACTGCGGTTGTGGGACACCCTCTGCTGAGTCGGTAAACGATATTTTCCTCGTGGTTTGCGAGTGTTTTTTGATAGAGGAGCGCAAGGCAGGGGGGCTTGATGAGCTCTCGTCGCCTGCATAGTCGCCCTCGGGCCCTGGGAGCGCTCCTGATTCGGGAAGAAGACCCTTGTATCGGCCTGGCGAGCGGAAGCGCCTCTCCTTGCGAGGCCCAGGCAATGCCTGCTCTTCTTCAGAACCTCCTGCGTACTCATTCAGAGCTTCGAAGACATGCGGGAAGACGAGCTGGTCCACAGACGACGCCCACAGAAAATCCAGGTGCTCGTAATGCGGGATCTCCTTGGCGATAGTATGGCGAGGTAGCTCCTTGAGCATTACGTCGATATCTACTAAGCTGTCCGAGCCGCCATAGACCAGCACGATGGGCGTCTTGATGTTTCGGGTGGGGAACTTGGCGACCTTGTAGTACTTGGATCGGTTCGACAAGACACTCGGCGCATCGTCGTCGTACATTTGAAAGACGCCATTGCGGATGATTTGGAACCAGTGGACGACACTTTTGGTCGAAGTATAGGAATACAGATGCGGGTACGCGGCGAGTTTCTGGTGGGGGGTAATATTGCTGGCGGTCCAGCCAAAGAGGAAGTTGAGCGAAGAGTCGATGACGCGAACAAAGATGGGCGGGTACAGTATGGACTGCCACATGGTGGTGGACGGGAGGATCGACTGCCTTCCAAACGCCAGGAAAAGAAGATCTGGCGACGTCTTCATGAACGTGTTGACGATGCCAGCGGTCAGACCAGGCGGAGACATGGCGGGCGCGAGGGCAATGAAGACGTCGACCTTTTCGTTCAGATCAGGGTGGATCGAGAGCGTGGCAAAGGCTTGGGCGGTCCCCTGCGAGAAGCCGATGTACGATAGCGATGGCTGATGGGTGGTCTTGAGGATGTACTCGATGGAGTCTGGAATGTCGTGGAAGGCGAATTGGTCCATGCTAAAGCTCCAGAAGGCCGAGGTCGTCGGGGCGCAGTGCACGCTCTTCTTGGAGTACTTGTTTCCTCGGTTGTTGCCCAGCCAGACATCATATCCTCGCTCGACGAGCTCAAAGGGCAGACAGCGCTCCCGCTCGGTCAGACACACCCACACGTCGCTGTTCATCATCAGGCCGTGGTGCAAGTAGACGACCTTCTTCTTCACGCCCCCCTTGGTCGGCGCCGTGTTCACGCTGGTATCCTCTTCCCCTCTCCTCCACGCTAGCCTATGCAGGCCCAGCAGGTAGCCGTCGCCAGTCTGCACCACGTGCTCCTCGGCGTAGTATCCGTAGAGCTCGCACATCTCCAGGAAGCCCGGAGCATTGGCGATGGAGCTCCATACGCCCTTCTTTTTCAGCCGGGTGCGGCGTGAGGCGGGTGACGAGAGGTGGTTGAACAGGCGGCGTGTGATGCGGTAGAAGACGCTGATGATGGGCGTCGGCAGGGCGAGGGTTATGACGGCGATGAGCGACTCGAGCGTGACGAGCAGGAGGGACAGGACCAGGGCGGTGTACTCGCGGATATGCAGGCGGCCGAGGAAGGGGATGTAGGGCGGCATTGCGGCCGTTGGAGCGGTGAAGTGTTTGCTGCTGCTTGCTGCTGCTTGCTTGGACTCGGACGCGAACTCGAGCGCCCAAGTGGCGGGTTCGGTTGCGCGGGTGCGGGGGGAGGCGGCGGCGGAGGTGAAGGAATAGTAGAAAACAAAGGCAGGGCGAAGAGTCTCAGTCGAGAGCAGGCCATGGTCGCATGAGCCGGGGTGGGCGTCTAGGGGAGCATGTGACAGCGGAGCGGCCCCGGGGCGAGACGGGACAGGCGGGACAGCTGCACCAAGTATGTATGATGGGGAAATGCGCTGGCCATGACGTCTGGACTCTGAACGAAGGAAGGGCACGGGCATGTGAAAGATGCTGATGAACACAGGTCCATGCACGCACGCGTCGGGGAAAGCTCGGCGATTCCTTTTCGACCATGACCATTCAATACATTCACCAGTCCAGAGGAACGCTATCGCACCACCACCGCAACACGCCCCAATGACACGATAGCCCCGTCCCAACAGCCCAACAGCCCAGCCTCGACTCACCATACCCAAAAATGCCACAATCCTGCAAAGACATCCGTACGCTCCCTCCCTCCCTCCAACCCGCCCGCTCACCCCACCACCCCATACTAACCCCCCACCCCACACAGGCGCCGCCCTCGCCTTCTGCCTGCAAAACTCCGACTGCATCATGATCGAGCGCCAAAAGCCGGGCGACTGCCTGCGCCCACCGCTCAAATACACGCTGCCCAAACAATGCCAGCAGCTGCAAAAGGGCTACGCCGAGTGCAAAAAGGGCCAGATCGACATGCGCAAGCGCTTCCGCGGGAACCGGCCCATCAGCGTGCAGGGCCAGCTGGAGACGGGCGCATTTGGCCAGGGACGCAGCGAGGCGGATGACAAGGTGGGCACCATTGAGGAGAAGGGGTATATGTTGTATGCGGGGCGGGCGTACAAGGGGGTGCGGGAGTCGAAGGGTGAGGGCGAGGATGAGGGGGGGGAAGGAGGGGGGAAGTGATGGGCTTGGATGGGAGAGGACGGTCAAGGCGCGCGATAGGGACCGACGCCGAGAGGGAGGGTTGCGGAAGAGGGCGATATTTCGACCGTGGCTCGTTGCGGGATTCTGGGACAGATGCATGCAGAAGCCGAGCCCGGCGTACGCGGCGGCTATTCTGCGTCATGGATGCGAGGAAGGACACTCCTCTCTGTACAGCACCAACATGTATAGTATGTAAATCAAGAGATGTCACCAAAGGCACAGACAAGACCGTACACCTCCAAGTATCAAAGTTAATTCATTTTCCCGATGATCCATCACTCATCCCGACTATCCATGCATAGATCTGAATACCACACGCCTCCCTCGTCCGTCTCCACATACCACTCTCGACGCCGTTTGCCCCACCTCACTAGACAGACTACGCCTCCTTCTCCCACGCGCACCTCGCTAGCGCACAAAGCACCTGAAGCTCTTGATCTTGTTATCGTAGTTCGTTCTGCCATCTCGGCCCGCCCATCTTAGATCGGGGAACTCCTCGGGCGGAGGGATACCGATAGACCAGGCTTCTTGGTGTCTTAGTGTAGCGGTTGTAGCTGAAAGGCGAAAGTCGAGGCAACACTTGTTGTATTGAATATGAGTAGTACCTAGGATATATACTAATAGGCAATCCACTACCGTTACACACCCCCTCATCCTGTAGTTGTCTAGCAACGTAAGGATGACTTTTCCTACATATTTGCTATGCATTAAAGTTAAGAGCGTAGATCTGTAAGGTGTAGCTGGCTTATAAACTTGGCATGCTTCTGGTGGGATAGCATCTTGGTTATCTAATTAGCAGGCATTCTATTAGTAGGTCGCTATTGGACGTTGAGTCGTCCTTGCTCTACTTCCTGGCGAATCCAACTCTAGTGTATATTAATGTGCTTAAGCTTTGTTGCCAGCTTATCTTGCTCCTTTGTGACAATTCTAATAGTCTGCTAGTTATTACACTAAATGGTTAGAGTTGTGTTTAGCGTTAAGGATAGGCTGCGGTATAAGCGAAGCCATTCCTCTATCTCCAAGCCTATGAGAGAGAGCGTAAGTAGCTCTGTCTTAGTAGTAGATTTGGTGACTGTACGCTGTAGGGTAGACTTCTAGTTAATAGTTATCCTAAACAGTTAGAAAACGTAGCCTTGGGAGCTGCGGCGAGTTTCCACATTATTGGCGAAAGCTGCATTAGATACTCTAAAGAAGATAGGGTTGCAATAGTCCTCTTCTATAGTCACAAACTTCTAAATCCCTTCTTTGGCTATATAAGCTTCTAGTGCATAGTACTAAGTCTCTAGGATATGTCGCCACACTTTGCGAATAGACTCCACATAAGCTTGTCCAGAGTTAGTGAGATATAAAGCGTGTATCACATAAGCGCGTGCTAGATCTAGGCGAGTGAACTGCGTGAGAAACGCGAGATAACTAACAAGCTCCTAGTAAAGCTTTGTCCAGGCTGCGTTGGGTTCCTCCATAGATAGCTCGAGATAGTTAACTGTTATTAGTACCTCGGCGCGGCGGCTGGCAGTTATTATACCATAGTTTGTGGTTACCTTATTAATGTAGGCATCCTAGAGCAGCTAAAGTTTGCAGGCGGTAATGTCTTGTTCAACGCGTATGCCCAAGAACTACTTAAGTAGACCAAGTCGCTTTAGTTAATAGTACTCGCTAAGCTTCTACTCAAACTGCCAGTGCAGCTCAGCATTGCAAGGGTGATAAGCCATAACAATATTATTAACGTAGACAAACAGAATAAGCCATTTGTTAGCGTATACACACGGGAAACCTGGCACAGGCTTTATCCCTAGTGACTATAGCGTCCTGCGGAGCTCCTTGTACTATAGTAGTGGTGACTCTTTTAACCTATAGAGAGCGCGGAGTATCTAGAGTAGTTCTCCATCTGCTTGAAATCCGTCTGGCATTTGCGCGTAGAGTAGACGATTAAGTCTGGCGTTGAGAAAAGCTGTTGGTACGTCGTACTGAACTAGCGCTAGTCCAAAATGATTAGCAATAGCGGTGATTGCTCTAAATGTGCGTGCTGCTAGTGTGGCAGCGTAGGTGTCTCCGTACGGCTGCTCGAGGTCACCTCGAAGCACTAGACGTGCCTTAAACCGTGAAAGAAAGCCGTCTTCGTCAAATTTGTACGTGAAAACCCACATTAGTGGTAACACTTCAGCATTAGCACTTTCTACTGTTTTTGCGGTTCTTGCAAAGCATCCTTTACTCTATATGCTGCGGTATTCTTCTTAACTAGCTTGTTGAAACTCAGATCTATACGGATAAGTCTCTAGGTCTTTCTAGGTCCTTAGTGGAGGCGGAACCTGTGACTAATAAATCTTAATAACAGGCTGCGGTTTCAGCGCTGTTAAAAAGGCGTGTAGGTAGTCATTAATGCGTATTCTATAGGAAATCGCGTGCGTCTGGTATCTGGTTGCATCTGTGAGGTCTTTAGCGCGCTGCCGCTGTCGGCGTGAACCTATAAGTATATTTAACTTATTAATTTCGAGGTTTCTACGCCTCAGCGCGTTGTTGTTATGGCGATTAGGTATATAGCTAGGGATTTAGGTAGTAGAGAGCTCTTCTAGTGTTAACTCTAGGTCTTGCTCTATTAGAAGAACTTTAACTAAATTATTATTGTTCTAATGCCCAGTTATGTAAGGTGAAGGTAAACCTCTAGACGTAGGCGTAAGTAGCCCACCTCCCAAAAACAAGTCCTCTACATCCTCGTCAACTCCGTTAATCTCGTCAACCTCAGCTTTAGTAGCTCTATCCTCACCTCCTACCTGCTGCTCGCTAGCAGGAGCTGCAGCTGTAGGTACTATACAACTCTGCCTAAGCGTCATGAGCTCTTTAATAGCGATATTGTTAGATTTAGCTTCTTCTAGAAAGGCAAGCAGCTCTATAACTTCTTTAATTACTAACTTAGCTGCGTAGCCATTTAGTCCCTTATAGAACTGCGTTAGCTCGAAAATAACATCTCTCGCTTAAATTACTCTGTCCTTTGTTAGCAGCCAGATCCTAAAGATATTCGTTAAATTATAGCCTATAAGTTAGCTAATAAGTGCTCTAGACTCGAGCTTGTCACCTCTTTTGACTAATGGGTTCCGGACGTACACTCGGCAGCCTATAGGGCGCAGGTGGTTCACCTTTGGCTTCAATCCCCATATAATCTCATATGGAGTCTTCCAACCTAGCGCTTCAGTTAGTGTACGATTCAGTATATATGCTGCTGTCTTGAGCAGCTCGTTTGATAATAATTTTAGCAGATTTCCTTTAAGTCTCATAGCTCGAGCTCGAATAACAATAATCTTGCCTACTCTCTCAGCGAGGCTGTTCTACTCATCTGCGTATTCTGCCCGCAGCTCGTATTAGATACCTAGCTTAGCGCAGAGCTCCTCTAATACGTTTGGTGCAACTCTATACCCTTAATTGTTGTCGGTCTTAATTGCGGTAACGTCGCTATCAAAGATACGCTGTATCTTACGAATCTTGCGGACAAGCCAGCGGCTCAGAAATGCCTTCGTACGGTGTGGAAAGCAATCCACTTCATGCCACTTGCTGTACTGGTCCACCATGTGACCTGCAACTCTGTCACCATTAAGACAAGAGTCTGCTTCTTAAGGCAGTAGCTAGATAAAGTCTATAGCAACGCAATAGAACTTCCTTTATGCGAAGTCCTCCTACTGTCTTCTAGAGACTTGCTTTGAGAGCTTTAATTCGACATATACGCTACAGAAGTCGCTGTCTCTATCTTCTACTTGCAAGCCTTCCACATAGTTAGCTAGCTTTTTAATCGCCTTCTTGCCAGGGTGACCCTAGGTGCTGTGGGCTGTTCTATAGTCGATTATACAATTAGGTTAAGGGTCCTTTAAAGGTTAGTAAGTAGTGCTAAAGGATAACAATAAGCGGGTTTCTAGGCAGCGGCTAGCATTAGCGTCGACTAGCCAGTGTCTGTTTTAGTACTCTAGGTATGCAACCACAGATTTTCTGCTAACCTTGTATAGAAGGTCTTGTCCTAAGTTAAAGTGAATCTGACTTAAGCGACAGCGTGCTAAGCCTATAAGGCTTGTTAAGAAGCCTTCGACTAAAGCAACGTGCATTAGGACTATAGCTAATAGGCCCTTAGGTGTCTTCACTATTAGTTTCATACTGCCCCATGCAGTAATTTTAATACGTCCTGTTCCTGCTCCTACAAAGTTGTTGGCACTGGCCTTATACTCTCTTATCTATCTAGGCCAAGACTTAGTATTAACAATGTAGGTATTTAAACTAGGATCAAGTATAAATCAGTTGCTTAATAAGTTGTAGCTACTAACGTTATTAAGTGTAGATAGAGCTATGTTAGTGTGGAGTACGATATCACATGATACCACCAACCTGATGTAGACTAGTTGCTAATCACGATTCTGCTACTTAAGCAGTTTCTCTGTTCAGCTTGTTACAATCAACTCAGTCTCTCATTCCTAATTGCTACCCTACTTATCCCTTACAAGCTACTAGCTCCTTAGCGAGTTTAACGCTGTTATCAAACGACAGCTTCTCATCGCGCTCGCCGCGCTTGTCGACTATAACGGCATCAGATTCCATATATCGCGCGGTGTAGGTGGATGGGTTTGAGGGAGGCTTTCCATCGTTGATAGTAACTGCAGACTCAGAGCTTAATTAAGTTGCCTTCCAGTCCTTTATAGCCTTCTCCACCCTTGTCTTTAAGCTTGGATCCTTAGCAAAAGCTGCTGCCACCTTCTTACTACCCTCCTTGTTGTCGTATCCTTAGGATTAGGAAGGAGCATCTGGATTCATCACCTAGCACTTGGACCAAGAGTGTTTGTTACTACAGAGGCATACACTGCTCTGTAAAGGTTTGCTTTATAGTGTTTTTGTTAGCTTAGCTATCTCTAGCTCTGCCGCATGTGCACTAAAGCCCGTACTGATTGGGCGTGTGCGCTTCAAGTACGCTGAGAACTCAGCGACGTAGTCCTCCACTGATGGGACTGTTTCACCAAGCCTCTCCTTCTGGATTAGGTCTCGCAGACCTGCTGTTCCGTATTCTGGGTCGAGTACCTTGCAGGCAACTAGGAAGTCTTCCTGCGCGCGAGAATCCTCCGTCTCTGCCAGCCTAATAGCCTTGCACTAGTTAGTGACCTCAACCCAACGTCGAAGCCACTCTTTAACCTTCCTGCCCTTTGGCGGTGTCTGGAGATCCTTATACTTTGTTATTAAATCGCGGCGACGTGTCGCGTCTGATGGTGCAAGATGTTTCTTGAGGGTTGTAAGTCGTTCGTGCGGCGTACCCTTGTCCTCAATCAGGTATATATGGTGTGCTGCTATCGTCTTACTGATCTCAGAGTTGAATTCTGCTAGAGCCTTCAGCTGACGCTTATACTCTAGATCCTTCTTTTCCCATCTCTCGTACGCCCAACGGTAATCGGCTCGCTGCTCGGTATTTAGGCTGGCGTACGTAGTAGCCGTGCTGTCGTAGTCGCTAAGCTGAGGCTCCATCGGCTCCTCAAGCTGCGGTCGCTTGTCTGCTGCAACATCTGGATCAATGTATTTCCAGAGTTGGTTCTTTTGCGCTGTATCCTTGCGGATGAACAGCCATTTGTGCCAATCTTCTGATCGACTGAGGACGATTGTCACTCGAGTGACGGCTGGATCCGACTCGGTTGTCATCGTGCTCGCAGGGTTGCTCCTACAGTAAGACTGTGGTGTCCTTAGTAGGGTAATTGCTTAGGTGAGTGAGGCCCCGTCGCAATCCGGGCTCATAACTGTAGCGGTTGTAGCTGAAAGGCGAAAGTCGAGGCAACACTTGTTGTATTGAATATGAGTAGTACCTAGGATATATACTAATAGGCAATCCACTACCGTTACACTTAGAAAGCAGTTGGGCCATCTGCGGCGCCGCATTAGCAAAAGAGTTTTAATCCGAATACATGCATTGTAGGGAGTTGTGGCACTCACAAGTATACTCGGCAAGGTTCGAAGGCGCGTATGGACGAGATGTCTGCGTCGGAGCTGGCACCCATGTCAGTCTATGCCGATAGAGGGGGGATATGGGATGCGCGTACGGGATGTTGATGCATAGTTCATGCGAGGGTGCATGGTCGATGTAGTACATGCTACCTTTAAAGTTGTAGTGCTCGTAGAGCTCGATCTGGGGAATCATGTTAGCGGGGCGGGTTGGGAAGCTGGACTTGGTGCACTTACCGGGTGCCATTCGCCCTGTACTTTGTTCGCGGGCCCTTGGGCAATTTTGACTGTTTCCGATGGCACGGTATCGGGTACGCGCTTCTCGAGCTGGGCATATGAGGTCAGTCTGAGTCCGTCGTGGGTGGGGGCGTGATCAACGCAGTACGGATTGCGCATCATGGGGCTGTTTTCCTTGGAGCCGCAGGACGTTCCCGGCTGCAGCCCTGTGCCACGTCTCAAAGGCTTCAATCGAGACCTACCGTATGCGCCTCTTGGTCCTGGACGGAGGTATCCTGACCAGCTTTGCCCCAGTAATAGCAGAAAACGCTCTGGATATAATTGTCGATTCCGCCACGCTTTCCTTTCTTGTCGGTCAAATCTCCGAAATCGGGCGAAGTTTTGAGCCAGACCTCCCGGCTTCCCTTGCAATCTGGCTGCCTGTGAGGTTGTCAGTCTAGGCCTGGATTTGTCCTGGGGATGTGGATCGGTGGCAGCATGGCTTACATGTAGCCGACGCATTTGGCGTGTTTATCCGGCTTGTGGTAGAGGGCGCCTGAGGAGACGTCTGATACGTAGCCCCCTCCGTGTTTATACTTTAGACTGTATTCACGTTCAGGAGGGGCTGCAGAGCATAGGGGAAGGGTGAGTTACGGCAAGTTTGCACACCTTAGTTTCTCGGTTTTGGCTTGCTCGTATGCGTAGTAATCGCCGCTGTATCTGTAACCGGTGAATAAGGCCAGCTTCAAGAGATGTCAGTTATATAATGTAAAGCCAAAAGGTTCGGAGACTCAATGTTGACAGAGTTGCGAGAGATTACACCCATGAGGCTTTCGAAGTTTCGACTCAAGGCTTTAGTTTTCACGAACCAGGCGGATGTATACTCACAGTGTATGGTGGGCGTGGGCGGAGATCTGTTCCCAACTGCAAAGTTGTGCTTTCTCCTAGTGGTTTTGGGTCCGACGTCCGCGCTTGCACGGGCTTTGATGGATCCCTGAAGTCTTCAAGATGGTTGCTGCGCTTGTCTTTGCCGGCGGGCAGATTGTGGGTGGTCGTGTCAGCTTCCTGAGCAGACGAAGCAGCCTCTCCGTGGCCTGGAACGCCGCCCTTGCCCCACCAGCACTGCATCGCCTGAATCATGTCGCTTTGATCGCGCAGATCATCAATGGGCGAAGTGTAGTAGAAGTAGTAGGCCGAATTGCTTTCACAGTCTTCTTTCGACCTGCCATGGGTATCAGCAGGTTTCAAACGTACAGTGCAGCAGAACTTACATGTAGAAGCGACACGAATAGTCGACTCCCGGCGTGCCCCAGAGCCACTTGATGGACTTGATTTCGTTGTTCCTAGGAGCACGTATCAGCTAAAACATCATCAATGATTATTAGGGCAGTGATCTCACCAATGGTGGTCGCAATGAGGAGTGGAAGTGGGCGTGCTAGTCTTGTAGCGCCAACCAACATAATACGGTCGTGTATACAATTCGACCTGCACGTAGTCAGCCTCTCCTAAGTGAACGTAGTAGGTGGATTAGCTTACAACAGGCTCCCGAGCATGGCCAGAGGCGAGCGCACCATCTCGAGGAGCTTGCTTGGACTGGATGGCCTCACCACCTTGGAGAGAGGAGGTGAGCGCGTCCTCGGCCAAAGCGACGCCGTCCTTTTGGATAACCGCACCAAAAGCAGCCGAAGCGGCTGCAAAGAGGGGTATGAGGAAGCGCATGGTCTCTGGATAACTACCTTCCGAGTAGTGTAATACTGTCGAGATAGACCAGAGCCCTGGAGTGTGCAGAGGCAGTCGATTGCGAACTGGGCAGAGAGAGAAGGGAAGCAAAAATCGAGACTGTGGGGTGGGGCGAGGACCTTGGTGGCAGGTACGACTAAGAACTGACGTCTAAGCTTGGATCATGTAGTAAATGGCAGGAGCGTTCGTGTGTGCACGTGGAGGAAGTCACGCAGCGGGACGAACTATAATGAGGTTCCACCAACGTCGAGGCTGCAAGATGAAGACAAACGCTTGCCTGCACTAATCGGTGTAATGATGGGCGTTCCTATTTACGCTGCATCTCCAGTCAATGCTACGGAGATCAGGGACATCGCGTACTAAAATGCAGCACTGGGACAAGGTTTTGGCTGCTTTGTGGTACACAGCGATAGATAATAAGATGCTGAATCTACGTAGTCTTATGTCCTGTGGTCGTGATAGTCACTTGCCGATTGATACGCGTGATATCTCCGCGGTTCAGTTACAAAAATACCTCACGTTACTCATTGGTCGACACCAACAGATAGTAGCCCAACCACGCTAATGCAGGTACCGTTCGTTCACTCACGCACAAGCTAATGGATGCTAAGATTAGCCGTCGGAATGCGTCAACGATTTTGGCTACAGGAGAAACTGCCCTCATCAATCCCTCACCGACAATCACTAAACTCTTCGCTTTGCCGCAATATAGACTTTCGGCCAGGGGACGAGAAGTTCAGCGCATTTCAGTACCACCAACAATCTCTAGGGAATAGCATCAACGAAATTGAAGAGGTCAACCCACGTTTGGGAACATGCGACATAAATCTCTGTTTTCCAATCGAGATCCATGCAACACAACTTGACCCTTTGCCTAGAAAAAGAATATCCTGAAAACGACAAATATACCAAGTAATTGTTACACGTTAGCCACCTCGACCAAAAGCTCTATCTAGCCGAGCACTCCCGTGCACACGCTGTACTGGTGCGCCCGCCATCGGAAAAGTGGGGTCGCGCTAGTCGGTTTTAGCGTTAGCAATCTCACGCTTCAACCAGCAGCACTGTGAGTGTGACAAGACAACCTCATCACCTCCCCTACTTGGAGCTCCATCCCTGATCAACCCTCTTCTCTAGAGTCCACAAAACGATTTTCACCGATCCAGCGTTACAACCAACATGTTTTTGTCGGTGGAGGGGCCAAAAGAAAGGGCGATATGTGACTCACAAGGAGCCAAACCAAAGTTCAACTAGATGCGCATATGCGTACCACAACTATACTTCCATCACATGCGACTCTTATACTTTGCCGGTGAGGGGAGCCGTAGCAATATTAAAAGCTGCTTGCAGTGTGCGCTGGCATACCTCCAACAGACAACCACCATTCGGATAGCAACCCATCCAGTTCATCATAGTAAGTTTTACACCAACCTATTCACCGATCCAGCGCGGAGGTAAGTATCCGAGTGCCTGCCATTGGACCGCGACGCGACGCGTGCTTTCGCTGATTCACCAGTCAACCGTCTGGCCCGATGCATTGCTTTTGCCATCTTTTGGTATACTATTCGCCACCCAGACGCCACTTCTCCTGTCGGGATTCATCCTGTTCACATATCATCTCTTGCCATGACGTCAAGTATCCTAGACCCCCGCATCATTCGCTCCTCGCACGCGCGCGAAGTCGCCAAGCATCTACGAGGTGTCTTACAGTACTCGAACGATGAAGACATAACACGGGAACTCATTGAGCTCGTCGAAATCGGATCAATATCCCCCATGATCTTTTCGCAATGGCTTGGTATCTTGAAATCGCCCAAAGCGCTTCTCTTAGCTCTCGCGCAAAACATCTCAATTCATATCCGGCGACTGGCAGTCAAGAAGTTTGGCAAACTTCTCACTTCGTCACAATGGCGCGAGACATGGGAAGCCCTTGGAGGAGTATCCGGCGTGCTTGACCTCTTCAGCAGTTTTTCTGTGCTGGAGGTGAAACAAGCTTGTCGTGCGATCGCCCGTAGTGCGAAAGGCGTCGACGTTGAACTGAAGAGGGAAAATGTGAGCGGGTTGTTCAAGTCACTTCTACCGCACCTGTTTGCAAACCAAACCTCCGATATCGTAGCGAACGGAGACCAGCGTCAATTAAGCGTTTTATACCAACAGCTTATTTCGGCGTGCGCGAAGGATGTCGTCTCCGCTATGATAAACGGTCACCGGGACGATTTCGAACATTCTCAGAAGCGGTTATTGTCGCATCATGCCGATACCTTGCAAGCTCTGGCTATCCGATATGTTTTTGACAGCGAAGAAGCTGGTCAAAAATGGCTTGTGCCTCTCCTATCGAAATACCCGTCTGCTACGGCAGCTGCACCAGGCGTCTCGGCATCGATGCAATTCTCGCTCGAGGTTCTCAAGCTGTCTTTGAACGAGGATGCAAAAGTCTTGCTCTCCGCCAAACAATTTATGAAGGAGCTGATTGAGCCACTCTTCAGGCGAGCCTTAAAGAAAAGGGTGGATCGGTCAATAACCCAAAGTATTGTCGACCGGACTCTGTTGTATCTGGGGCAGCATCCGGATGTTGCCCAAGAACTTGATTTGAGCTACGGTGGCTTTGTGTATCTGACCGGACTCTGCTGGTCTCGGTACCCCGACGCATTTGCAAGTCAGTTCGAAGCTGTACTATTGTTGATCTCGACCAAGACTCGGGTTGCGCAACTATTCAGCAGTTTTGTACACCTTAGAAAAGGGATTGCCCGGCGCCGACGCTATGCATTGTTGCATTTCTATTGTCTGGCGATGTTTGGTTGCGATCTGGACTTGGAAGCCGACATCAAAGCCTGGGATCTACCTACCTTCAGCTATGAACTCCTTGACGGGCTTCTGCCCGACCAGGCTTTGGCACTGTTCACCCGCGTGCGCTCTGTGAAAGGAGATGTCGATCTCGTCAGCCGGGGGCCCTCCCACTCAGTACTATCGGGAGGCGACGCTTTCCGCAGTAATAGTGGCGATGCATGCCTATTTCACGTTATCTTGTTGGCGAGGTGTGGTCGCCGAGTGGAAGCCGAAGAGGTTGCACGCGAGGGTTTCCAAGCCTTCAAAAAAAAGGCATTGTCGAGCGCGGTACAAGAAGACCGAGCATTTCATGCCCGTGCAGCTATCGAATATGCTTCTGCTAGTGGGTCGCTCCAGATGTGCAAAGAAGCGCACGAATGGGCACGGAGATACGTGCGGGATTCACTTACGGCGTCAGCCATATATTCATCAGTTTCGGACGAGGCCATGTCCCTACTTTCGGGCATTCCAGAGCCTTTTATCAAGGACATAACCACTTCCGAATTTCGTCAGCGCGTGAAAGATGCGAACGAGATTGTGCGGCTACAGTTCGACACAGCATGCTCAGCCGTACGCGAGCCCTGGTTTGATGGATACCATTGGAGAGGTGTCTGCAGGTTATTCCAACCCATCGTGGAAAAGCGGCGCAAGCAGTGCGCCAAAGTGAAATCATTGCTCGGCTTGTCAGATGAAGAGCTATATGACGTTCTCTGGAAACCTACCCTGGAGTTGCTCATAGCAGTTGAAGAAAAATCACAGTCTCCCGGCCATGGAGATTTGTATATGGACAGTGTACGAGGAGTCTTCGCTTGGGGCTTTCGAATCTCTCTCGAAAACGAAGAACCTTCGACATTCCGCTTCTTCGACAACCTTGCAAAGGCACGCGACGAACTTTGGCGCAAATATCGTGTATCTGTACATCCAGCCGCTGCTGTGCTACCGGCCCCGTTCCCTCGGGGGCTTCCTCTCCAACATCTGATCCAACCCTATATGATACAAACAACTTCTCCGCACTCATGTACGCCCTATCTCGCGGCACGCATGGAAGCCGCCGTTTTCCCCGATCCAAGTGCAGCACTCGCTCCTTTTCCGGAAGAGCAAGAGATCAAGGACGCTATTGGGCCGTTTATAGATCACTACTCGTACGCGCTCCGCATGATGATACCAGACTCGCTCGAACGTGAAGAGAAAAAGAAGCGCGTGGACCAAGCTTGGTCGTACGCGATTGGTCCACTGAGTCAAGGGCGTTTCACCCCAGAAGAGGCCATCCATTTCTGGAAAGCAATTACATGCAAGAATCAATTCCCAGATTCCTGGCCACACGATTGGACGATCATGTCGCAATTCGACGATTGGCCTCTTGTTCCAAACTTCGATCCCTCGGGGGAGATCGAGGAATGGAACCCTTTGCCAACTCGGTTCTATGGCATGCCCGAGCGACGGTTGGAGAAGCCCACTTATATTGACCTGTCCCGAATTCTTTATCGGTCTGAAAGAGGACTTCGCGCACTCTCGGTAGACGGTAGAATTCTTTATCAACACTCAGATTTGGCTACCCCGCGCTCAAAAACGATTTTGCCTTGGCCTATCATTCCCGCTGTGGAAAAACCTAGTATCTGGTCAGAGGAGCGGATTTTGAAAGCAAAGACACAACCTGCAATACGAGAAGGACAGATTCTCTCCGCCCTCTCATATATCGACTCCACGTTGCCAAAGCCGCGACTGCTCAGCGCACACTTCCCCGCTTCGGACCAGGGAGCTCGTGTCCGTTATCCTGCAGTTCTTCTCGATGGCCAATTCCTGTCAGACATTTCCAGGGGTAACGCAGATTCGTTGTCTGTTTTAGAAGCACACCTGACAAGCGTACCTCCCTTACTGCTGGCTCAATTGGCCGGAAATGCTTATCAGGCCTTGGCCTCATCTACTGGGGAGGAGAAAGGGGCTCAAGAGCTGGAAAGAACCGCTTTGAAGCTTGCTAAATATCTTACCCGATGTGATAGGCCTGCCCTCGCATCGCAGCTAGCGGCTCAGGTTATCCTGGATCATCCTGAACTTGGCTCATGGCATGAGTCACATATCGCCCGAAAAAAAAAATTTCGGCCCCTCCACCGACCAAAAAATGTTGGTTGCAACGCTTATCGGATATTACTTTTTCGTCCCTTCATACGGCGAATGCCTGCCTCAGCTGCACAAGATTGTATGACTACATTTGCCGACGCCATCAGCGCCAAACTAGAGGAACAAGCTGAAGCGAAGGTACAGAAGGCGGAAGATGCACAAAAGACAACAGTTGGACCAAGTTCAAGACCCCGCCAACCCTTGGTCAAAATTACAACTGTGAAGCTCCTCGCGGAAATTCTTGGAGATGCGCAATGTATATCAGAGGAATTCGCTATTTCTATACTTGCCAAACTCATGGTAAAGGCATCGCATGTGGACATACGTCGCGCTGTCGTGGACAGTCTTCTCGGCATGTTCACAGATGCCTCCTCGCAGCTCTCGGAACAGATACTCACTGCTCTCGAAACCACCATACCGATCGCCGGCAACCTTCGGGAGCGGCAACCTATTGCAGAGAATGAGTGGACTAAAGCAGAAGATACGTTGGAGTTGCCCGAACTAGATGAATGGACCTCAATCCGGTCAACAGCACCGATGCTGTGGTCACTCTTGTCATTCCTCCCGAGTACTCCGTCTCGCCAGTCCACATATCACGCTGCAATCACCAAACGTATCCTTCTACCCATATTCACCAGCTTAAAGCAACAGACTGCGAAATGGACATGGCTCTTCCTACAGAAGCACGGCTTCGACTTCGCCGCACAGCAAGCTCTCAACATCCCGCCTATTCCCCTCCGCCAGGAAATCTACCAAATGTACCTCCAGCGCGCTCCCTCTCACCTCCCAGTCTCCATCCTCGAGGAATACGTAGCATACCGCACCTTCAACATCGCACCCCCAGCCGCCATCGCAGCCCTAAACAAGAAATTCACCGACAACCCATCACTCAGCCGCCACCCCTCACTCAGCCGCCACCCCGAGATCCGCTCCTGGCTCAGCTGCTACAGCCTCGACCTCAGCAAAGCCCCCACCCGGCCCCTAACCTTCAGCCCAACGCTCCTCCTCGACTCCGCAGACAGCCTCACAGGCGAAATCACGCCAAAAGCGGTGCAAAAGGCCTTCTTAAAACTCTGCACGGTCCTCCTCTGGCACGACTCGGAAACCTTGCTCCATCTCGAGGCCGAAACGCGCTTCCTCTGGCCCTTCAGCAGGGAGTGTCCGATCGACAGGAAATGGGCTGCGCACTACAAGCCGATCGTCGAAGCGATGATTCTCTACGTCGACTCTGTGCGCACGCGCGACTGGGAGCGCGATCCGCATCGCAGGCCGAGCGTCTTGCCTGATACGTTCGGCTTCCGCATGTGGTTGCTGCAGTACGCGGGGCAGCACTCGGATGCCGCGGATAGCGAAGCACACTGCGCGGGGTTTGCGGCGCGGGTTGCGAAGGTGGTGGAGCAGATGGCGGGCTCGATGTATCACGGCAAGTTTGCGCGGCTGAAGACTGCGCTGGGGTATGTGCGGGGTGGGGATCGGGTGCGTGTGGCGTGTTATTTGGGGGATGTGAGGAAGACGCGGTTGTCGTGGTTGACGGTGCAGGATTTGCTGCGTGTTGAGCTTGCTGCTGGGCTGTTGGAGGGGGGGAGGGGGGAGATGGGTGGGGATGAGGGGTTGAAGGGGAGGGTGGAGGCGTTGAGGGAGAGCTGGCGGGCTTCTGGGAGTGAGGAGGTGAGGAGGGTGGGGTTTGGACTGAACTTCTGAAGGTGGTTGGGTTGGGGGTGTGAGTGGGTCTTTGCAGGGTAGGGAAAGAAAGGTTGAAGCGGGGCATAGGAGACTCTCGTATGTTGGACGAGATGGGCTTGCCACGTCGGTTAACGGCGCGGATCCGATTTCGATTTCGCGATGAATAAAAGCGATATGATGCACAGAAACCCCTCGCGCGCTCGCTCGCTCGCTCGCCGACGTGACCCAAATGCATGCATGTAGAACCGGACCCCTCGGGCGACGCACACGGATCAAACACACAAATCAGAGCCACGCACCCCCACACGCACGCTCCCAAACTCCCCACCTTCCCCTCCTTTCCTCATCCCTCTCCATCAAGATCCAACCGCATACCGGCGGTTCCCCAAACCCCAACCCATTATCATCGCCAGCTCGGCGGGTAAACAGCGAAGATACAAATCAGCCCCCACCCACGCAGGACCGCACACCATAGCACATAAAGGTACTGCACGCAGCGCACTTACTGGAGAGTCAAACACTACAACAGACGCGCGTCCGCGGAACGGGACCCTTGCATCCAGATGGACAGAAAAATCCACCCACACAGCACCCTTGCGACGAGCATCACTGCCTAGATTAGATGCGTGACGGCGCGCCTGCCCCATCGCGCATCACCGCACCTCACCCGCCATCTATGCCTACGCAGGCTATACATACATACGATACGGTAGGGCTCCGGGCTCCGCTCCACCGGCCGGTCGGTGGGGTGGGTAGGGCTGCATATGCACGCGGTGTCGCGGCGCCGCCCCCGGAGCGGAGCTTGGAGCCTGCCTACCCCGGGGATACCGATGTGATGCTGGTGTTAGTAGAGGTAGGTGGGTGGATGACTGCGCGTTATGTGTGGTGCATACATATTACGTAGGTAAGGTAGGTAGGTATGTTGGTGGGGCACGTGGGAAGGCGTAAAGCTTAGTTTCGAGGGCGACGCCGATGCAGATATTTAGATGTAGATGCGGGTTTGTTTCCCTTCCTTGTCGAGTCCACTACGTAGGGATGTTCAGGACGGACGACGGGGAGGGAGAGTCGCCAAGGCAGCAAGCACCGCACCGCACCGCACCGCACGGCTTCGCCCCGAGCGGTGCGCATCTCGATTCATTGGCGGGCAGGCGGGCGCTGAGCTGAAGATTCCGCACATCGCATGCCATTGGCATCGGGGAGGTCCGGCCTTCGTCGTCCCTCTGGGGTTCTAGCGCGCCGCGGCGCACTCCGCTTGCACGCATCGAGGGAGCGTCTTTTGCATGCGTTGCTTGCGGGGCGGCAGGGAAGATTGGGAAAAGGTGGACGTGCGTACGTGAACGTTTCCTCGACTCGACTCGACGCACCTCACACATACCTAGATCCACACAGTCAGCCGCCCTCCCGCCGCCCTCGACTTCGCCCCCAACGCAGCGCAGCGCACGCCCGCCGGTACGGCGCGCCACCCAGCGATTCCATTTTTTTTACCCCCGAGGCAGGCAGGCAGGCCGGTCGCTTGGGCGGCGGCTGCATGGGACGCCCGCTCGCTAGGTGCGTGCGTGCGTGCGTGCGTGGAAGCAGGCTGGAGAGGCAAATTACAGCGGTGTTGAAATGGGGAGTGGACAGGAGATGCGGACGGTTGCCTTTTTTTTTTTTTGCTTTTTGCTTTTTGGGTGAAAAGGTGTCTGTGTGTGTGTGTGTGTGTGTGTGTGTGTGTGTGTGTGTGCGCCCTGCGAGGCGGGCGAGCGGGAGCGGAGCCTCGAGGGACGCGGACGCGGACGCTGACGCGGACGCTTGCATGGTGTGGTGTGGTGTTGCGTAGCATAGCATAGCCTCTTGCACCGCATGAGGGGGTGGTCGCGTGATTTGTGTGACGGGGCGGGGAGTTGGGGTTGGCTGGTGGTGGTTGTGGTGGCGGAAGAGGTTGGTGAAACAGATGGATGGAGATCGATGGCGCCATGCTGGACGTGGACGACGTTGAGCGAGCGCAACGGCACGCCTGAACCCCAGCCAGCGCAGCGTTGCGCACGTTTGCGGTGAAAGGATGCGGAAGTCGACGCATGGGTCGCGCCGCGTCTTCGGTGAGAAAAGAAGTGGCGCTGGTGGCTGATCTGGGCGTTGGTGTGAACTCAAATTCGAGTGCAGCGAGCGGGTTTACCACATAGGATAGAGCGTCAGGCAGGGAGGGCATAGGAAGAGCTTTTTTTTTCAAATTGGTAGTATAGCGTGGAAAGATAGAATGCGCACTTCTAGCGTCATAGACGCCAGAAGCGCGCTTTGGGATAGTTACATGCAATGCAATGCTAAGCCGCTGGAACGCTTGGTCAACCTTGCGATGCTGGCTGGGTAGGTTGCTTGACAAGAAGAATCCCCCTGCACGAATGCAGGAATAACGTTGTACCATGGCTAGCACGGAAAGGAATAAAAGGGTACAATGAGAATAGCCAAACGCCTAGATCCATCCAAAAAAAACACAGTCAAGTACAACAATAAGCTCGAGATCCTTCAATCACCACGACGCCTAGCCATGCATGTTAGCTGAGACAAACCAAAGAGCCAACACGGCACGTACTCTGTATCCATGAATGTGGAAGCAGACGTGAATGATGCATCCACCTCTAGGACGCTTTCCTCTCCACCTTCTGCACGGGACAGCACCCTCTGTTGTGATGGTTGCAGCACTCGTACGTGCAGGACACGTGGTGACGCACATTGTAAGGTCCGTAGCCGCATTTGCAGCAATACCAGAACTCTTCTACCACCACCTTGCCTCTCTGCGTAGGTCCATCGTAGCCGTATTCGTACGTGGGGACCGAAGGGGATGAAGTGCTCTCCTGAGCGAGACCGGCGACGATCATGGGACCCAATTCGAGACGTTGAGTGAGACCACGTGACGTTGTATCGTACAGCGAGAGATCATCCGGAGTGCTCGGTCGAGAGAGCGTGACAACAGGGCCCATAGACTGCTCGCATGCCTTCCCAAAAGTTCGCGGCGACATCGCGCCATGTCCACACGGACTCGCCTCAAAACCAGGAGTATCCATATCACCCTCAGATGTAGACACGCGTAAGCCGTAAAAAAGATAGCCGCGCTGGACGTGAAGAGATTGAAATCGCACACTGAAGCGTACTTAAATCTCCCCAACAGTGCCAGAATGCAACTCCATATATACCCTCCTCCCAGGGACGAAGGACACATACTCGCACGGGCACAACGAGCAGACAGACCAATGTGAGACGTGCCCGGTCGACTAGACGTCCCACCGCCGCTCGCCGCCGCCGTCGTCGTCGCCCCGTAGCCCTCTCTCCCCTCCTGACGAGGCCACAGAAGGGCACGCGTACAGGGCACCGTCCCCCCGCCGGTGACGGCGCCGCTCGTCCTCCGCAAGAGCGCAAAACCACGCCCAACACAAGCGTCGCGTCCGCCATACCACCAGCGGTGAGAGCAAAAAATCGGTGGTTCCCCGCATGATTGGTAGACAGGAGTCGGTGAGGGGAGCGTGCTCGGTCGCGGAACTGGCCCTGTTGTGACGCGCAGCCAGTGTCTTGCCCGGTCGCAGGACGAGCTAGGTCGGCGTCGACGAGGGATTGGTGAAGAATTAGTGGGGCTTTGGGCGAAATATGTATCATTTGACGATACGGATGGATGCCTCAGGGTCGAGTTTGGGCCTCAGGCATGAGCATGGTCCGTCCAAGCCTTGCCCTTTGCCCTGAGGCGAAAGGGCTTGTGCATCGCGCTAAAAGGGCGCTCGGATACCCGTTAGGAGTGCTTTGTGCGGCTTTCCCGCTGGCGGAGGGGAAGGGTGAAGGACGCTGATTCGTCCGGTGAGATGGCTAACGGCGAGGGAGTTAGAGATCCGAGTGAGCCTGACTATCAGCAGCAACGGCTGTGAATCTTGCCGGCTTCTGGTGAAGGAAGCAATTCTCCGATACGGCAGCCTGCACTGTACCTGCATAGATCCGTGCGGGACCTGGCAGAAAATGTCGCGTAAGGCGTAGTGCTACGTTGAACCCGGGCTGGCCCCCAAAGTCGCACAACGTGTGATGCTGTGTGACCTCGGGCCACGGCCTCTGGCCGCGGGAAAACATTTTTTTTGTCGATAGGCGCGAAGAAATGAATGATGACGTTAAACGAATAGGTTTTGCGAGTGCGATTTCTGAATTTCCCAATGAACAGGCGACTTGCTAGATGCAGGCCCCTTTCCAAAAAGTCTACCAAAAAACAAAAGTGATAAAGAACCACGCCTGGTCAAGAACCGGAAGCAAGGCTTCCAATTCTGGCCACTGATAAAGGACTAATAAGACAAAAAATGAATGGTCTATAGAAGCGAACTCGGGAGGAAACAGGAAGGAGAGTACAGGATGAGAAGGCCAAATCCTAGAGTTGTACACGAAGGAAACCGTATTGGATGTAGCGAAGAACAGAAGGAATTCGCAAATTGAGAACGTGTTTCCCTGCGTGATTGCGGATGTGATTGACGGAACAAAACCCTGGCCAGGTTGATGTTTGAGTCGATTTGATAGACAGCTAAAGCAAGTGTCAGAACATTGGAAGGCCACAAATAATATGTTTCCTATCATACCTCGGTCCTGCTAAGTTGTGGTAGTAATAAGGCAGCAACCATCCTTCAAATGGCCACAACTCGGACAACCGACAGTCATTTTTCCATGGGGCCCATCATGGCAATTGCCGCAGTACCACACCACTGTCGGAGGTGGACCATACTGTAGCGGGCCACCAATATCATCGTTGTAGTCTTCGTTGCACGCGGTCTCGACAGCAGCAAAAGTAACAGGCGAGGAGCTGCCCTGAAGCATATCGGTATGCTGTGCGTTGTGATGATGGTCGACGGTACCGTGAGCAGAGCCGGCGGAGAGGTTCGGGAATCGAAGGGTAGAGTGGATATGCATGTTTGAAAAGAAGATGGCTCGTGTAGCGCAAAAGGGGAGTGGCCTTGATAGCTGTGACTGAAGGTCGTCTGGAAGCAGTGTAGAGTGTTCGAAGCAAGCGTACGTGGCTATCCAACCCTCGCCAGAGGGATAGCTTTATAGTCCACATGCCTGTGACTCCCTTCACGACCGTTTCGGCGTTTTTGCCGTTCCTGACCAAGGCAAAGAGAATGAAACTATGACCCACCTCCGTTGCGCTTAGGGAGGCATCCTCGAAGAGGCGGTGCGGTGAGTGAGCATAGCTCAGCACGGGTGAACGAGCGATGAGGGTCTGTGTATGCCCAACGATGTGTGTCAGGCAACGCCGAGGTCGAGACGGCCTTCGAGTGTGATGGAGAGATCTGGTTAGCCTCGGTGACAGAAGCGTAGGCATCCGGCAGATTGGGCCTTGGGGAGTGTAAGGTCATAGTAGGTAGTCTTGGTAGATGCAATCGGCAACCCATGCGCTACACCTGCCTCTGACTAAGGGACGCCGGTGGGGGCGTCGAATGGACGCCGGTGCCGAGGAGTCTAAGGCAAAATCCAAACAGACCCTTGACGACAACGGTAAAACGTGGGCATGAATGCAAGTTCCAGCGATGTGAAGCCCCGGTAGGCGTCGTGGTTGACCAGGCCTGTACGGACCCACTTTCTCAGCGCGCGCCGGGTTGCCTTCTTTTGCCTCGCCCACAAACAGAGAAGAATTCGATCCCAAAACAAACAAACCCAGCAGCGGACCCTTTTTCTAGCCCGAATCAGTACCTGTGCACATTGTGTGAGCCGAGGGACCTATGAGGATACGTTCTACCGTCGGTAGAAGCAGATGGGGAGATTTGGTGGTACATACCAAGACGTCGAGCCCAGTCCTCGGATCAGCCGCATTTCTACGGCCTGGTATTTGGAGGAATTCACTGACACGGTTACATGCGTCTCACGTACATTAGTGGCATACCAGACTCCGGAGTTACGAATGTGGTCGAACCGGATCGCACATCGGGAAGAGAAACATCGCAGACCTTTTGGTATACGGTACAACGCTGTAAGGGAAAGCCACATTGTGGTGGCTCGAGCCGTGGTAGTTCGAAAGCATGTATAGAGAGCATTGATGCGAAAGCAGAACTGAAAGGGGCCAGAAAAGAAGGGTAGATGAATCAGAATCACGTGGCGAGAAAAGGCTAAGCGAGCAACGATGAAGGTTTTACCGACACGGTGATGATTGTCTGACACATTTTCGGGTGTTTGTGAGCGTGGGGAGTGACAAAGAAGGCCGAGGGCTTCTAGTCGACGTCCATGTTGTTCATGTGCAAGCGTTTCTAATTACGATTGAAGTCAAGGGTGGTGGCGCTCGGTATAGTCGAAGGGGTCGTCCCGGAGGTCTTGGATGACAAAGTCAATCTGTCTAGGTGGATAGGGATGAGGCCATAGCACTCTAGACGCATAAGCAGAGGTCGAGTGTGTAGTTCTTCCACAAAAGCGGAAGCTCCAGTGTGTAATTCTCATCATGTTGCGATACGGGTCCTTCAAGTGCGTGCGAAGATTGACTGCGTGCTGTCCAATATCCAATATTGGGACCATGGGGATTCTGCGTCACTATCCGGCGGTCAGTCATAGATCGCTGCTTAGGCAGGGACATGTGAGCTTACTGACGGATGGCTCGTTCAACAGATCGCAGGTGGGGTGGTTTCTAGGCACAAGTAACCCGGGCGAGGCCGAAAGCACCGCAAGGCTCACGCAGCCCTGTAGATGCCGGTGTGTTGCGCAGTGTAAAGTGCATCTTCCCTCAATGTGCCGCCTAGGGGCGCAGTACTTAATACTCCTCCTTTCACCAGGCGAGTGAGGCTCCATCCGGCAACAAGCTACCGCAAATACACGCCCTGGTCCCTCATTCCTGCCAGTGGTGCACACGAGCACACGTCGCGTGCTCGAATCGCCGGAAATGGAGAAAAGGCCACTTGCCAGCCTTCAGCTGCCGCGCAAAGAGACCAAGATTGGGCGAAAAGGTAGGGAAAATTCAGGCTGTAGCTGAAAACAGCCATGCGGTGTAAGGCTGAGGTTCCGGTGAAAGACGCGGACTAGGACTGGGGGCGGCCACGGTCTGTCGAACGGAAGTTGCGGAGAATCATGGGTAGCACCTGGGCGACGAGTCTGGTATGTTTCGCCTCAAAAAAGTTGGATGAAGTGATGAAGTGGAAGTGGAAGAAGCGCTGTGGAGAAGGCTGGGTGCAACGCCTGGGTTTGCGTTTTCGAGATGAGATGACATGCAGGCCGTGACTCGGCAACGCCGCGACTCTGGTGGCATTGCTCCTGTGGCCGCGACAACGAGAACGTTAAAGTCGATCGCGACTCATGACGGGCAGGCAGCGTTGAAAAGAGGAGTTTACGAGGCCAGCTTGGAGTGTGCGACGGGGCTGTGAGTGAAGCGGTAAAGTGGGGCAGCCGACGTGTGAATCCGACAACCTCGCCGCATGCATACGCATACCCTGCACAAGACCCAACACCCAGCAGTTGATCATGCGTGAAAAAGCGGCACAGTCGAGCTAGATTTGCAGCTCTGTGTGAGTTCGTGATATTGATGTTGCACGCTGGTCCCGTGAAACCGGGTGCGCCACTATTGGTCCGGACGCTAAGGCGCTAGCCGCCAGCGATTCAAACCAGTTACGACCTCAGCTGGTCACTCCTTACTCCTTCCAACACTACGACACTCACCTACAACGGCCTTCTGGCGCTGCCGTTTTGGATCGCGCATCTTCTGGGCCCTTCGATACGTTCCAAATACCGCGGTGATGACCTCTGGATAGCACGCTGAAGCCCCCCACGCGCGGTGTTCCGCCGCCGGACGACTTGGTCATTACGCGGCGAACACCTGCCAACATACGGGCTATATCAACGTTTCCGTCGGTTCCCTATACCTAGGTGGTTCCAGCAACTTCACCGCCTCATTCCGCTCGAAGCCGCTCATCCGTCCGCTTGCCCAACATGTCCATCTCGGAGAAAAGCAGCGCCAAGCAGCGCACCGTCGATCAAACGATGGGCCAGGTATCTTCCGTCATGATGCCTCTCATCGAGATCGGAGCCATGGGGTTCGCAACCTACGTTTTCGTCTATTCCGTGTGCATCGAATATCTCCTCTCGCCGTCGTCAGATCTTCAGTCACGTGGGATTCGTCCCCGAAGAGGAACCGCAATAGCGCTCATGACGGTTTATTTCCTCATCCTCCTGATATTGCTCACTGTCTGGATGCGACTCCTCCAAGTTATCTGGACGGATCCTGGCATTGTTCCGCTGGGCAATCCAGACGCGGGGAAGCAGGACGTAAGCTGGAAGAGCATCGACAAGTACGACGCGTTCATCTCCGACTATGATGGTGGCCCCAAGTGGTGCGATAAATGCCATAACTGGAAACCTGATCGAACACACCACTGTCGTGAGTTGGGCCGTTGCGTGCGCCGAATGGACCATTATTGCCCCTGGGCTGGAGGCATAATCAGCGAAGTCAGCCACAAATTCTTCATCCAATTTGTCTTCTATGGTGGAATATACGCGACCTTCACCTGGATCCCTGTCGCAATTTTTCTGGCTGAGAGAAGTCGAGTGTTGGGGAGCAAACCTGAGATATGGATCGCGATACTTCCGCTGTGCGGGATTTTCATGATTTTTGCTGGCACCATGTTCTTCATGACTTTCTGGAACTTGTCCATAAACTACACAACCGTCGAGACGGTTCAGCGAGGTGGGGTACACAATATCACTATGCGGGCTACTCGCAGAGACCCGAACGCGCCGAGCCTTCGCAGGACTATATCGGGCCACAAAGCTCGAGAGAAGCCGAACGTGGTAAAGGAGTTCAGCCACAGCAATGGGCGCGAGTACGTCGTTTTCCAAACTGAACCTTTCATCCACCCATGGGATTTGGGCAGCATGGAGAATCTACGAAGTGTCATGGGTAACAGTATCATACACTGGTTTCTTCCGTTCCAGATGAGCCCGTGCATACGGCATGACGACGTTAAAGGCGAATACGGCTGGAGCAAAGCGATCTTGGACATGGCCGCGGACTGGGAGCGGGATCATCCGGATCGACGAATCACGCTGTTGAGCGATTCCAGAAGGAGTAGAAGACGGAGCGCGTGAAGCTGGTGGAAGTCGATTCTGGTCAACTTGACACTTCACTAATATGCGCTTCGACATTCTTAGCATATACAGCTACAGGTCAAATGTTTGAGTACAGTTGGCCTTGATATTGCTAATCCCGGGGCCACACATTGTACTCAACTTTCGTCTATTCATTGATTATTACGTGTCTATAGTTGAGCGGCCTTTGAAAGATCATCACACTGCTCTATATCACTCCGATCGCAATTACATTTACCTATTCTACGAAAGATTTCAACATGTTGTTCCTACCGATCGATCTCTTCGCACGAGATAGTGGTGCTCATGCGCTCAGAAACCTCTCCCTATTCCCAGCCAACATTCGCTAGCAATTTTGCTGGAAGCTGTGCCCAAGTGGTATTGACGTTCGCCTAGACTGACCTCTAGTTTTGACGCAAGACTAACGGGTACTATAGTTTTCTCGCGCAGCCATATTTTGTTGAACACGTTTCACTCTCCTGAACCTTCATCCGAACCCCGACACCTCTCTCAACTCATTTTCCCACCCAACCTAAATCGCCCATCACATGCATATTCATCCAACCCCATGTCCACTTCCGGGTCCACTTTTTACATTCACCGCCGCCTCCCCGCCTGCACTGCCGTAGCACATACTCTCTACGCATTCGATGACCAACGTTATCATATTCGTCTCTAGGTAAGCTCCGTCGTTTGCCTCTACTTCGACCTTAGCGTCTGCCGGCATATCAAGTTTCGCTTCCGAACCATGGTTCAGCAAGGCACCAGAGCGCACGCAAGACCATACAACCGCTTGGAATTTTTTTAACCAGGACCCGCTCCACGTTTTGCAATGCGTGAACCGATTAGCGATGCTTGAGTTGCCTTGTACGACCCGATGATACCCGCGGATGCATCCGACACTTCGCACTTGGCTCTCGACGGAGGCGGAGTCAGACACAAGACAAAAATAAGGCATACTCACTCTGCCCTTTTCAGAATATCTTGGTAACTTGCACGACGTGATTCCATCCTATCCTATCATGTCTTTCTATTCGTCCCATTCCATGCTATCCCATCCCAACGCATCCCAGCCCCAGCCCCTACCCAAGAATCTATCCCGCGCCCCCCGCCCGCAAAACACTCCCCTCTCCGAGACATTTCCCACCAGAACCCCCAAATACCGCCCTGCCAAGTTCCAAAGCGGGGCCGTGCCGTTTTTTTTCTTCTCCCGACTGAAGTAGATGGATCGTCACCAGTCGGGAGTGGAGGCATAGAAATGGAAAAAGAGCTGGGGGAGATGATCCGCGAGGTGTTTTAGCCTCGTGGCATTTGCTGGAAGGTAGCTGTGCTGTGCTATGTCTCGAGACTCAGTTCCTTCGTCACGGCATCGATCGGAAAACGCAGTATGCTGCGTCAGACGTACGTACGTACGTTTTTATCCACGGATACGTTAGGTCCAGATTTACCATGTGAATCCGCGCGGATTTTCCTTCTCATTCTCTGCACGACGTGCCCCTTAGCTTACCCACCGCGTCGTGGATACCTTCAACGTCAACTCCAGTTTCGGCGGTAGCGGTATGCTGTGCTATGTATGATGCCTTTGACACGAAACGAACACGACACGTCCTCGTCCGCTCTTCCCTTCCTTCCCACACACAGCCTCAGAAGGACTCTCATCCCATCCCAACGCGCCAAGCCAAGCCATCCATCCATCCATCCAACCACGGCTCCATCCCTCCCGTTCCCGTTCCCGTTCCCGAGATCTAGATCTGAACTAGAGCAAAACTGCATCCCAGAAACACAAGCGCCTGACTCCTAGAAAGTGTTTCGTCTCACCGCTACTTTGGTCGCTCCCGACCGGCCTGGTGGGTGGGCATCGATGATCTATGCACATATCACATATCCAAGCAAGGCAAGGCAAGGCACGACTGACGAAAGAAAAACCCAGCAGCGACCGGCACCCCACCCCATTCATTCCCCGGTTCCATCTCGCTATGCCGCCCGAGAATCTACTAAACGCTGAGTGAGTAGTGAGGCGGTGAGTCAGTGACTCGGAGGGAGTGCCAGGCACCAACCCAACCCAACCCAACCCAACCCACCAATTAATTCCAACGAACGAACAACTAACCAACCGCGTAGACCTACCTACCTTCCTGTTCCTTCCGTTTACCCCCCCACCCGTCCCGGCCATATCGACTCACTCTCACTCTGAACCCCCTAAACCACGGACCGGGACCGTCTCATCCCATCCCATCCCCACTTCCACCGCATATCCCGACCCATCCCATCCCATGCCATCCCATCCCGTTTCGCTGTGCTGTGCTGTGCTGTGGTCTGCTCTGGTCGGGCAGAGGAGCCGGCCGGTCGACAAGTTCAAGCCCACCAAAGTCTGTGTCAGGGTTAGGGTTCGGGAGTCTACCAAGCAGTGAGTGGAAGCGGTGGGTAGGTGGGTGGGTAAACCGCGGTATAGACGGACGGTCGACGGGCCGATTATTGGGGTTGAGAGAGAGGTGGTGTGTGTTTTGCTGTTTGGAGGGGTGCTGTGCTGGTGTTGACAATGAAGCTGTCTATGTGTATGTGTGACAAGGACCTGCTAAGGTTGACAGAGGAGACGCCCGTCCCTTCGACTCATGGAGATACTCAGACATAACATCTCTTGGGCGGCGGGGTGAAGAGTGCCACGCACACACACATACATACATACATACATCTTCCAGCCCCAACAAGGACAAATCTCAATACCATACATAAATATACATTCTTTAGATAGATAAAAAAAAATATTACCTTTACAGTAAAGAACGACCCCACCAGCCCGCCACCAACGCCAGTCAAGTGTCCCAACGTCATGAAAAAAACAAAAACAAAACCCCCCCCCGGGTGTATCCCACCACCCCAGATATCCATTTTGCGCAAAGGAAAAAAAAAACCAAACGCGACAAACAAACTCGATAATGTCCACCAAAAGTCTCACTCTACCATGGAGTATGCCCGTGTGTGCCCCATCGTCCATCGTGCTGTCCTGTGAACGACGGTATGCGTCAAAAAACGCCGACCATGCAATGCAGATGTACCAGCAACCTTGTCGAGACCGAGGTTGCAAGAACAACCGTGACTTTTTGAAACGTTCCCGCCCGAGTAGGAAAAGCGCAAAAGAAGAATGTAGAGGGTAGATGTCCATCGGGCGTTCCACATACGAAACCTCCGATGATCATAATCTGTAAACGCCCAAGAGGAAAGAAGATGGCCCAAGCCAGCGAGCGAATGAGTGATGGAATAGATTATTAGGGATCTAATATCAGTAGAGCAGCCAGCCAAGAGACTGTCTAGGGTGCGCCGAGACTGGTGTCAGGAGGAGCACTCAGACCGCCTGAGTGACCCTCAACCGGAGGTGGCAGCCTTGGCGGGGGCTACGTCCTTGGGCGCACGTCGTCGTTGGTTGATAAACCAGTTAGAAACCTAGTAAATGTCAGCGATGGGAATCCCACTCAAGTCTGTGATCCACGTACCTGACTCATTGAGAGGTCGCACCTGATGGACAAATCAGTCTTCTCCTCCTCGGTGGGGTAAGGAGAATCGCGGTGATCATTGAACCACTTTTTCAGGATTGCGGTCGCTGGTTTCGGGAGGTTTCCTCGACGCCTCCTGTTGAACGAATGCTGATCTACACCAAGGGTTGACTGGAAAGTGTAGCTGTTGCCCGCTGGCACCTGTCCGTGTGGATGGTAGGCGCCCTCGTAGGTGGGGTGGGTTGCCTGAGCGACGTAGCCTGGAGGTGGCGACGGAAAGTACTGGGATTGGGACCTCTCGTATGCGTGGTGGCCGTGGACAGTTGTCTGAGGTTCAGAATAGTAGCTGGGCCTGCGATCGTAGGATCCAACGTGTGTCGGGTATGCGGACGACGCACCGACGTGGGGATAAGGTGGAGCGGCGTAGTGCTGCAGATGTCCTTGGGGAGCTGGAGAAGACTGATGGCGCATGTGGGCTGCTAAAGGAGCACGCTTCGGAGCTACAGATGGTAGACTCGCGCGGTGATGGGCGGACGACAAGGAGTACGCCTGCCTGGATGAGCCGTATGGGTCAGAGAGCGCGGGGTCGATGACGCTCGGGCGGCGAGGATCGTAGTCCAGACGCTCCGGCGTCTGGTGAGAACGATAGTAGCCGTCCGACGCGTCGAGGCGCCTGCGCTTGTGTGCGTCTGCTCCCCAGGTCACCTCTTCCCATTGAGTGCCGCGGGCCACCGGCGAGCTACGAGCAGACTCGTAGCTGCGGTTTGGAGTCCGAGGGGGCGACGGTTCACCGCTTTTGACATGGTTGAGAAGCTTGCGGTTGGTCAGTGGCTGTACAAAGTACGCATCTGTGGCTGACGTACCTGCTGGAACGACGGGAGTCCGACATTGTTCGACTGCTGCTCACCAGGCTGGACTGGCGGCGAGTGGCGGGTGAGATGGTTCTGTGACAAATCTTGGTCAGCATGCGGTACCAGATTATAGGCATCAGATGTGCGAGGGTTGATGGGGGGAGATCTGACAGCCGGCCCAACGTGGGGATGGCAGTCCTCACAAGGTTGCTTCCGCTTCCGTATGCTGGGAGTGAGAGGGGGGAGTTGAAGACGGTCTCGGGGGATGGGAAGGCGGCCTCCTTTGAGAGCATACGGGGCTGGGGCAGCGAAGTGGAACTGGTAGAACTCGCGGGGGCAGCCAATATCAAGTGATAAGGTGGCAGAGCGGAGGTAGGCGCGCACCGAACGGTCGGCTTCGTCCATGTCGGAGTTGCCGCCGTTGCAGCCGTTGCGCCTGGCGAACTGGACAAGAGGGAAGGAGCTCTCGACGGTTGGGGAAGGCGTTCGCGGCCGCGAGGAAAGTGCGAGGCCAGGGCGAAAAAGCCATGTAGAAGTAATGCAGAGGGGCAGCGCAAGAGGGAGCAGAGAGAAAGAAACAAGCAACATACAGGGGCGAGTGAAGGTAGCGTACCCTCAGGCGAAGCCAGTCTGCGAGCGTTGTACATGTGATGACGCTGCGGGAGCTGCTCGTGGAGAGTGAGGTATTCCATGGAAACGATAGGCTTGATGGGGGAGCGTCAGCGTCGCTCCGCCACGCACCATTCTCCGGAGAACCAAAGTTGGCCCCGGGGGCCACGCACTCACCTGTCCGAGGACTATGTTCGGGCGTGGGAGGTCCGAGAAGAACAGACACGCGGTGGAGCGACAAGGCAGCCGGAACGAAGGTACTATCGCAGATATACGTCGGCTCGGCGTGGGCAGCGTCCAGGCCGGAAGAGGCAATTCGTGAGGCGGTGTCAAGATGGATGTTCACAGTGTTGGTCGTGGGCGCACAGCGGTGTGTCGCGCCGAGGATGAAATGAGAGGCTGGCGCAAGCACCCAGCAGTTCGCAGATGTGGACAGAGTGGGCGAGCTGCTGAAAGAGGATGGGCGGCAGAGCTTAAGAGAGGCCTGCACCATGCGTGGGTGGAGGCGTTACTCTGGCGGAGCAGCACTGCAACGGGCCGTACGTCTAGCATCTGGATCTGGCACCAGGAGCAGCGCCAGACATGCCGAGACGACCGACAAGCACCATTTGACAGGCGCTCCCGGGTTGAGCCCTGCCGCACCCCAGGTATTCTCCGAGTGTGCACAAGCGGCCTTGGTCGCAGCTTGCAGAGGAAACAAAGGGCCTCCCCCTATCACACGCAGGACGTCTGTCTGGGGTGAAGGCACGAGCAGCCCCCGGCTAGATGGCCGCGTAGAGTTCGTAGAGTTCGTCGAGCGCCGCCCTGGACGCTGGGGAGGAGGGCTTCGGATTCGGCATCATGGATTCACGTCAACAACGAGGGAAGCCTCATGGCGGCGCCCTCAGGCCCGTTGCCGCCGTTCCCCACACCTCGTCGCGAGGTCAACACGGCCGGCGCAGATCACAGATGGCCGCCTGCAGCTGACTCGATGCAGGACCGCAACGCGCCGCAGGGGAGGGTTTGTCGCTCGTTTCGTCGCGCTGCTTGCTTGCTTGCTTGCTTGCTTGCTGTGGCTGTTTCCCCGTCGGCGCCGCACCATGGTGGACCTCGCACACACATCGCCATGTCAACGTCCCATCACATCTGTGGCTGACGGCCGAAGATTAGCCCAAGCCACGCTCGCTGCCAGGCCGCCCAATCCGGACGTCTGCCAGGTCGCAAACCCCTCCCCCGGCTGCAGTCCCTTCTTGCCTTGGCTGCTGCGTCGACGTCCTAGGGAGCTCATATTATCGCATATTGCCACACCGGACGGCGTCAGGACGGGCCACAAGAGCGCCCCCAATGGCCACGGCCGCTCCCAGGAGCCCGTCGCACGGGAGGACGGGAGACGGTGGGCATCGCGCTGAGATGAGTGAGGAAGCGGCCAGTGTCACCGGGGGCAGCGCATGCGATGGCGGAGGGCTACGTCTGAAGGCTGCTGCACGCCACCACACGGGCGGTCACGAGCGAGCGGGGCGCGAATCCGACCGTGGTGATGTGCACTGATGTGGTGCGCCGCGGGGACCATGGCGATGGGTTTGCCCCTGCTGGGTCCTGGCCTGTGCAGTGTGAACGGTACAAAGGCACCAGGACCGGGGCGACAGCTGCCGCAAGCCAGTGCAGGCCGGCGGCTGGGCAGGGTCGAGAGCTGCTGCTGGCTGCTGCACAGTGCACACGGACCGACGGAGCGACAATTACAAACAGAGAGGGGGAGATGATGTTGACGCGCGGAGGGCGTTCATGGTCTGTTGGCAGCGAAAAGAGGCGTCGCAGCAGATGGCACTAAAACAGAAGGAGCTGCCGGGCCAGCGACCGCCCCCAGCGACCCAGCGACCGCCCACAGCGCCGACGCGGGTGATCGACAGCACTCTCTCTGTGCGTTGTGCTGACTCCGCCGTTCTCTCTCTCTCTCTCCTCCCCCCCGGCACCCAGCACGACTGAGCAGTGGGCCCTGAGCAGCGACATCCTCCTCATCGCAAACAGCGAGCGCCGCGGCCATGGCCTTTTCTGCGCGCGACATCACGCCCCGCCCAGCACGCCACGCACTGGTGACGGGGCGCCGCGTTTGCGACATGTTTGGCCTTTGGAGAGCGAGAGGGGCGAGGCTCCGGCGGGGACAGGGCCGACACGTGCAGCGCTGCCAACGGCCCAAATCGCCGCGGGTGCTGCTGCATGGCCGCCGAATGGCTGCTGCTGCTGCTCCTGGGCTCTCCTGACAGGCGACTGACACCGGCCTGCGTGTGCGCGATGGCATGCTGGCGGACGGTTTGGCGTCTGGGAGAGAGGTCGGAAGAGGCGCAACGAACGACAGGGTTCCGCGCACGAGTCCCGCGCTGCCGGCCGATCCTTCGCATCCTTCATCCCCCCATCGCTGCACGATCCCAAACGCCTCACCGACTCGTGCCGCGGCGCCTTTTTTGCTTTGCCCACGAAGCTCTGCCCGCCGTCTCGGCCGAGCATCTTCGGTGCCGCCATCGCAGATGGTCCCGACGAACCTCGCTCTCGGGCCCCGCTGTCCTCGACGCCAGAAGAGGGTCCTCGCACAAGCAAGCTGCAATGCGACGGCGCCCAAGCACCAGCATGCGCCTCAGCAGTCGAAGCGCATCATGACAGACGGCCGCTCTCGTCCACTACTGGCGCCAGTTCGCTGCGTGGCCGGCCAAGGCCCCACGCTTTGCGCCATTCATCGCCCAGGGGCTGTCAATCGCTGTAGCGTCGACGCCCCGCCGCCTCCGTTGTCATCGCCCCGCGCCAGACGCTAACCGTTACTGTAATTCCTGGGCGCGTGCTTCCTTCTGCCACTTTGAAACTTTGCCGACTGCTCATCTCCAGCCTGCGTCCAGACTCCACGGCATGCACGATAACACGGCGACGAGCGCGACCCAAGCAGCGTCCAGCACGGACAGAAGGCGGTGGACGCGTGCGGGGTGCTTCTTGGCCCGACACTCGCTCCGGATCACACATTGTACCCGTCTCGCTTGGGCGCCTTTTTGACTGGCGCTGTCATACTGTGTACAAGATAGGAGCCACCAACGCCATCTGGTGTCGACGCAACCCCCAACTTGGTCCCAAGCCCCGTCGCCGCGTCCCCTCGTCGCACCGTGCCATTTCCTGCTCCTCGTGTCCGCCTTTCTCCGCCGGGGCGACCCTGCTAGCCGGCTGTTAGAATCCACGCTTTCAGAAAGACTGGCGTTTTTCCCTCCGCCTGACCAGAGCATCGACATCGTGTCGGCGTACGGGAGGCGCCCGGGTGCTCCTCTGACATTGTATCCTTCTGGAAAAGGGAGGAGCGTTGCCGTTGCGCCTGCCCAACGTGCCCGCGCCTTGGGGCAGGAACGTCCGTAGAAAAGGCAGAGGCAGAGGCCCCCCAGATGGATGTTCCACCGCAGCAGCACCCGCGATCTGACCGCCCTGCTCCCATCTTCTGGCCGTCACCGCCTCGACGCAGCGGCATCCAGCATTCGCCAGTGCGCTGGAACGCAGCGTGGTCGACTCAGGGTGCCGGGCGGTGTCACGGCTGCTCGCCGGCACACGAAAACAAGGACTGGGACGCGGTGACATCTGTAATACGGCAAGGTGGTTCGCAGGCGTACCGGCGAGACGGTTGTGTGCGAATCGCTACCCGAAGCCCAGTGTTCATCTCGAGTCCGACGTACTTGTCACGCACAGTTGATCTAAAAAACGCACAGTTGATCTCACAAAAACCGCCATTCGAGTCGGTGAAGACCCTTGCCAGCTGTCGTGCCTCCGTTTCGACCCAGCAACAGACCAGCTCGACCCTATCCGGTACTTGTTTCTTTTTCCGATGCGATCGACACGAACACGCCTCCCGCCATGTACAACAGCAGCGAACCCGGTATCTGGGATTGTGTCCCGCATAGCGGTCTCGAAGCCTCTCAATCTAGCTATCGATGAGTTTGCATACCGTTGCTTCCATCTCCGGCCAAATAACTTCCCCGCTCCAAGCTCGCACGAACAGCTGCATGACGAGTTGATGAACCATGTTCCACTTTTCTAAAACTCCATCCACACAAGCTTGCAGTTGGAGTCCGGCTGCGGCTTCGCATCTTTCGAGCATCGGAACGATCGACAAGACGAGAGGACGGTCCTCTTCGGTTGAAGCTCTCTGACCGAGCCACTCCATTGTACTGCTCTTCGGACCTAGTCGGCTCGACGATCTGGCGGGCGGGTACCGCTTCATCATCAGTACACCCATCGACGAAGCATTCTCACCGCCAACAGGCCTCTGTGACCCTTGACGTGGCCCTTAATCAACACCCAGATACGCTGTCGTAACATCGGGCCTGTCGTTGAAACATGTTTGCGCCGTGCGTTCCGATGCTGTCCAGTAATGCTTCGACCCCCGGCAGATGCCTAAGAACAAGGAGGCTCGTCGGCACCTCCTTCTCAGACTTGCTCCAAGACTCTTTTTGTCACTATCGCTTACTTGATGTCAGTTGAATAAATCTGTCAAAGGTGGCCGTGGTGTCAACTCTGTCAAGCTGGCACGGATCCATTCTCATCTCGATCCGCCTGGAGAGATTATTCCGATGTACTAATCCCTGCGGGAAGGATCAAGGTGCTATCAAGTACAGTACCGCTAGATCACATAAATAGGCTTTGCTACCACGACCAGTAGCATCTGATCATGTGACGGCTGTGGCTAAGACACGGCCATCAGCCATCGACTAGTAGGCGGTGGCTGAGGATTCCGGTTTAGTCTGCGGGCGCTAACACTGTGAAGAGGGTATCCTTGCTCTAGCCACTCTGAGAAGACTAACCCCTCTCATGACACATGTTACGGAAAGGTTATTATGGGCGACATACACCCTGAGGGGTAGTGCGGGTGTATAGCGCGGTCATGGGTCTCAAAGCCTCAGAGTGTTCTGTTACAAGGAAAAGATCCCCTGCAAAGGATTCACGCTATACACCCGCACCACCCCTCAGGGTGTATTACGTTGCCCCGCGAGTATAAAGTGCAGCGTCTTGACGCCTTCGCTATCGGCACACTATCGAATTGTTTGGCACCATTCCTGTTTCGCTAGGGCTCTCAATTACACTTTCAGAAACACCCTTCAGATGCATCCGCCACATATAAATCTATTCACCGGAACATATACAACGTTTCAACGTAACTTACGTTTGGCTTATCAAACCAGCGCCACCAAGGATGAGTTTCATGTTTAGACTCCTAGCAGACCCTACCGAGGCTGGACTCGTCCTGCTTGCGGCAGCATGATGGAGTCGTTCTTCACGTTTCAGTCGACGTTTGATCCACAGCCAAATTCTTCTTTATTCTGGGTAATCATCGACGCTCAGGAACTGCCAATACTTTGCACTTCTTGTGCATATACACATAATTGGAATTGGTGATTGCAGAGATCAATTCCAATTTGGTCTGCATTATTTCACTGGTAATATTGCTTTTATTTACCTTGCGACGGATTCCCACAAGCCACCTTCATCTTTCCAAAAATTCTCGAAGACTTGGATAGGTGGCAGTAGACTAACACCTACATACCTCTACCTAGGGCGTGGGCAACGACTACTGCACGTGCTACCTGACGTCATGTGACGTGTATCCAGGTGAACAGGAACGTGTATCCCAAACAGGCAATATCCGACGTCAACCTATCCCTGTGCGCTAGCTTTATAACACAAACGGCGTCCAGAAGTATGTGCCAAGCCAAGAGGGCACCTGCCGTCAGACCCGGGATCCGAGGTGTTCGCATCTTCAGGGCCCACCAAGATGACTTGGGTCGGGCCGTATGACACAATCGATCGCATCCGTGGAGGGATCCTTGGATCAGCGCGGCGAAACGCAGATGTAACCTCAGCCAAAGGTTGATGTTCCGACAGATGCGAGTAAGCTTTGTGGCAGGGAAAACCTTGTTTTCTCCCAACCTTATTTTCTTCTCCGCCATGTCTATTGTGCTTGGCGAGTTTCGGAGGATTCTGACCATGCCCTGTCGCGCTCCTGTCACTCTGCATTAGATGGCGCTAACTCCTGGCTGGAGTTTGGGGTGCTCTGCTCACACAATATAGGTAGAGTGCGTGGCCGCATTCGGGTTGGTGGCCTGTCATATTGGCCGACGAGGAGCCGGAGGACGAGGAAACTCTGTATACAACGGTCAGGAAGGACTTCGGGTATAATTTCTCTTGGCGAGGTGTTGTAAATGCCGATGACGGACAGCAGTTCGCTGCGAGTCCCTTGTCTTCATGGTGGAGGCGCGAAACACCAAGCCGGAAGCGGAACCGGCTGAGCTGCCATTTTCGCGTCTGCGATGGTATTGCGGCTGTTGCGGCTGTTGGCTCCGTCCTATCATATCATACCGGACGAGAGTCTCGATGAGTCTCCAGCGTGGAGAGAGAGCTAGCTGCTGGCGCCCTCTGCGTAAACATTGGCGCCCGACTCAGGCAGGAGCAGACGTCGATTCAAGAGGGAGTTTTTTTGTAAGGTCGTCCGACACCCTGTACTCGCTTATACTTCTTCTCGCTAACATATCCTACATTCTAGACCCCAGTCAGTTTCTTTTCACAGTCGACGACATACCTACTCCCCTCCAAGTCCCGTATTCAACCCTTACCTTCCACAACACACGAATAATAGCAAGGCTTTGTGCAAAGAGACTATACAACTATGGCTTTCTCTAGGCTCTGTCTGGGAAGAGAAGAGCGCCTGGCCTTGACACTACGTATGCCACACCCGAAGATCAACCTACTACGTAGGCCACTTCGAAGATCTTTAATGCAGATTGGTTAAGTACTTTATTGTGTGTGGCGTTAATTTATCTACCTAGGGGTAGGACGACAAAGGCTTTCATCTCAAATAACATGACAAAAGAAAGCAGAGCCCCCTGCTTAGTAATTAAAAAGAGCGTAAAAAAGGCAGTAAGTACTTTATTAAGTTTTATATAGTGTATAGTTTAAAGGTAATAATTATTATAAAGAATACTTCGCGCACGTTCTGTACACAGTATAACGCTATAAGAAAAAGCTATAGGTGTGCTAAAAAACGCTGCGAATTAAGGTAAAGTAATAAGACTAGTTTAGCAACTCTTTACGTTAATAATTATATTAATTCTTTAAAATTATTTTTATTTTACGTTTGTAAGATTTTATATTTCTTATTTTTTTACTACTTATTAATTTAGTTAATTATAGCTTTGTTACTAAGAGTATAACTATAAGAATAATTTATAAAAATATATTATAAGTATTAAGTATTATGTTATTTTTTATTATATACTAGTAGTATTAAATTAACTATTTGTTGAATGGGTACTCTACAGCTAGCTGTATAGACATCGAATTCTAATCCTCTATACTGGCAAGCGTGGAGGGTGTACGGGGCGATCGTACGAGGAAAGGAAATAACATAACAGAACGACTTGGTATTGATTGCTTGTCTCTAGAGAGGGTGCGGATGGAAAGGAGAAGATCTTGCGGCGCACGGGCCGCGGCGCACGGGCATCACGTGATCCCCACGTGATGCCATCGTGCGGCAATATTGAAACCTCAACACCCTCAGGTGCCCTTGCCCGTACGGTGTACGGACACTATTTAAATATAAAATATAAACACTTTTATTTTAAATAGTATAATAGTTATATTATTTATTTAGTATTAATTAGTATTTATATACCTCTTTTTTAAATTAAGTTAAAGTAAGTTAGAATAAAAAGATCGCTTTAGTATTATATCTAAAAATCTAGTCTATATATAGTCTTTACTAATATAATATTAGTTTAGTTTTAGAATAAACTAGTTAACTATATACTTATTTTAAATATTTATAAGCACTCTAATAGTTATTAAATTTTCTTAAAGTATATATAGTAATTGCTTTTTTATAATTACCTTTTTTATACTCTATATAATTACTAAGTAGAGGGCTTTATTTTTTTATTATATTATTTAAGATAAAAGCCTTTATTATTCTACCCCTAGATAGTTAATTTAATAATATATATATAGTTTAGTTTTTTTATAACTAAGGGGTTTCTAATAAAAATATTATAATAATAGTAGTTATTTCCCTACGTTATAGACACATAAAAGCGTTTTAATATAACATATTCTATTAGTAGCCCGGATAGTTTTTCTTAGCAACTTCGAGGTCCCTTATAACTTATTATAGAACACCACCAACGTTACTTTATAGTGACTTATAATAACCTACTATAACTTACAATATACTAAGTTACTATTTAATTTACTTTTTATATTGTGTAGCCTCTTTGCGCGGCTACTGTAGCCGCGCAAAGCGAAGGAGTCTTTCTTAGCAGTACGAACTTATAATAAGACTCTCTATAATATACAATATATTATCTACTATACTATACATAGATAATATATAGTATACTTATTACGATTCGTAGTAAAGCATACTATATCTTAAGTAGTACTTTATCTAATTTTTAGTTACTAAGTGCGTACTATTGTAAGATAAAGTTAACCTATTATTTTTAGCCTTATAGTAACCTATAATAAAATTACTCTAATTTACTATTAACACTATCTAAAAATAAGCCGCTAAGGGTAATATCTAACTTCTTCTCTATCTCTTTATCTATCTAACAGGTCCTTGTGTTGTGCCTAGACTCTCCGCACCTCCTACAGCGACGTTGTGTTAAGGGACCTGCCTCTCCCTCACCACTACCTCGCGCCCTTTTCGACAACTTTACCCTAATAGAAGGGCTTTTTACTCCTAAATCTGCTCCCTAAGCAAAGCCTAGCGTCCTATCTTTTTAAATGCGCTTTCTTTTACGCGTTTTTCGCTTTGTTAGAACCTTAATTTACTTCTTAAGTTCCTTAATACAGGTCTCTTAAAGTACACTATAGTAGAGCATAAGTTTAGCACCTTTTATAAGTTATAAGTAGCTTAATTTAGCATTAGGTAGAGACCGAATAAAAGAGTTGCGTACGAGCTTTGACTAGAATCTAAACTTAAGGGTATTGCTTAGGGTCCTGGCTTGCTATAGTATATCTAGTAGGATACCCTAAGGTGGAGTGTAAATACGCACATTAAGGCGATCTACCACTACTAACGTATTTAAAGAAATAAGCCTAGAGGCCTTAAAGGCTTTTTTATAGTTTTCTAGTATAAATATATTAAAAAACGCGTTACAAAAGGCTAGTAGAAAGCCCTCTTTATTAATATAAAAGACGCGTTAGCACGCTAAGTCCCGCACGCGCTAGGAGTACTTTAGCTTTAGTAGCGCGAAATAGACCACATTAAGCGGCTGAAGGATATAAGATAAGTGCGCTAGTATATAGAGTGTTAGGATCTTTTATTCTAGATAATAATCCTTAAAATTCTAGGAGTGGTAGCTCTTATGGCTGTCTAGAATAAGTAACCTCTATAACCCTACTATGCGCGGCCTTGTATACGCGTTAAAGTGCTTTAACTACGTAACTCTAAGCTCGCTGTTAGTCTAGCTAGTCTTAGAGACTAAGAGCTTCTAATTACGGGGGATACTAGTCTCCTTATATCACACTAAGATGTGGACTCGCCCTTTATAAATAATAAAGGGCGGGGCAGTATACCTAGTAGCGCAAATACTCTAAATTACTATAACCCACTTGCGGTTGCCTAGCTAAACAAGCGTAGGTAAAGAATGTCTTTCTAAACTAGTTATAATCTTTATTAAGCCAATAACTTCTATCTAGAAGCCAGTCTTATTAAAGTTATAAATGTCTTTATCCTACACTCTATACTTGGCTTTTGTGTCCTCTACTAGCTAAAACCACGCGTTTATAACCTCTAGGTCTTCCTATTATATACTCTATTAGTTCTTCGCTCGATTAAAAGCTATTTTAAGCTTAGGTACGCGCTTTACAAAGCGCTAAGCCTAGTATTATCCTATAGGGTCTCTATACTACGCAGCTAGTAGTTTGTTGGCCATATCTTCTACCTTACCTAGCTAGGGTGCAAATTCTCGCGAATTTAGGTTAAGGATATACTATATAAGCGTCTACTCTTTAGTTATAGTAAGCTTTGCCATGCCTAATTATGTATCTGCTTAGGCAGTAATTCTATTAATTTAATTGCTTAGTGTAAACTTTAGAATATTATATGCTGCAGTAGTGCATTGTAGGCTTAATATTTGCTTATTCTAATAGGCGTGAAGGGCAAGCTTAATTCTGCCTTCTTAATTAGATAATAACGCGTCGTGTTATTAAGACATTATAATTTATAGTAAAGTGTTATAGTCTTAGCAAAAACTGTCCGGCAGACTAATCTGTCCGGGCTACTAATAGAATATATTATATAATATATATATAGTAAACTAACTTTATACTTTATTATTACTATTATTAGTCATTAATAATTATACTATATTTATACGCTACTTTATAGTATATAAATATAGTAATAACTATAAGAATCTAATATATTTATATATATATTTATTCGTAATCACATTACCTTTTTTACGCTCTTTCTAATTACTAAGTAAGGGACTCTGCTTTTTTATTATATTATTTAAGATAAAAGCCTTTATTATTCTACCCCTAGGTAGTTAGTTAGCAACACACATTTATTATTAAATAGGTACTCTATAGCTAGCTATATAGATATTACTATCTAATACTCTATACTAGTAAGCGTGGAGGGTGCTCTATAGCTAGCCATATAGATATTAATATCTAATACTCTATACTAGTAAGTGTAGAAGATATATAGAATAAATATATAAGAAAAGAAAATAATATAATAGAACTAACTTTAGTATTAATTACTTATATCTAAAAGGGATGTAAATAGAAAGAAGCAAATTTTATAGCGTATAGGCTGTAGCTTATAGGAATTATATAGTAATATTAAAACCTTAACACCTTTAGGTGCCCTTGCCTATATAGTGTATAGACACTAGCAACTTTTTATTTTTAAAGTTACTATTAGTAGTTCTCTTTTTCTCTATATAAACTATCTACTTACTAGTATTTACCCTATTTATATATTATTCTCTTATCTATATATCTCTGAATTTTACTAGCCTACTCTAGTTAGTAGAAAGATTCTATTAAGTAACTACTTGTTATACTTTACTATTATTTATTAGAGGCATAATTAGGCTTATTAATAGTAAAGTAGCTATTTAGCTAATAGTAGTTAAGAGTAAGATTATATAGTTAATACTATAATTATAGTAATAATATATTATTTGTATAAAGTCCTTTTGCTTAGTTTATTTCTTATATAATAAATAGACCTATTTATTTTATTTAATTAGGTGGTAATATTAGGTAATTGTATAATATTAAATAAGGGGAAGATAAACGCTAATAAGGTGTAGGAATTAAGGCTCTAGATAGAAGAGAGAGATATATAAGGTAGGCTTTCCTTTTTTATTCTTCTCTTTTTTATTCTTTACTTTAAATATCTTTCTATATATATATTTTCTTCCTAGCTTTTTTTTCTTTTTATTAAGCTAATTCTTTGTTTTATATAGTGCTAAACTATATCTCTTATTATATAATATTTTGTCTTTATATAATGCTAACTTAGTATAAATAATAGCGCTTATACTAGTAGGTCTTAACTAGCTAGGCCTCCTTATCTTTAATACTAATTTAGTAGCTTTTTTAAGTAGAAGAATGCGTATTATACTCCTAACTAGTTCCTAGACAAACTATATATTTATTTAGGGCATTTCTATTAATATAAGTTCCTTTATTCTTTACTTTTATATAGATACTAACTATAGAAAATAGGCTAAGAAGTTGCGTATTTTATATCTGCCTTTTTATAATATTAATATTATTCTTATAGCTACTATAGACTTATATTTATAGGTTACTAAGCTTATTTAGTATAAAGGCTATTCTTGCGCGCTTCTTATATAGTTATACAGTATTCTTAGGGGTACTATATACGCTTACTACTATAATAGTAACTCTAGCCCTAGGCCCTTTACTAAGTATTATATAATAGTAAATTTCTAGATAGAATTATGCAGTTTTTATATATAGTAGAGCTATAGTGCTAGGTGCGATTATTATCTAGAATAGGACTAGATAGTAGGGTAGATACTTCTAAATATTATCTATAAGTACTAAAATAAAAACTTCTCTTTAAATAAATATATACTATATCTCTTCTATTTCTATGTAAATAATTAGATAGAAAAAGCGCATTTGTAAGTAATATATGTATATAGAAAAAATTAAATAAATATATTATATAAAAGAATAATCTCCCCCGTCCCCCGGAGTTAATTCGTAATATTACGTAATTCTGGGCCGGCTATTTAACCGACCACCGTGTTACGTAATCGATAATTTCTTTGATAACATTTTTCGCTGTAATAATAATAATAATAATTATAATAGTAACTAACTACTATTAACAATACTACTATATAAAATATTAATAATAAAATTATTATTATTTTATGTATATTTTGTTACTACTACTATATACTAGGTACTAGGTTTTAGTGCCTTTTATTTTACTCCTCTCTATATATAGTACGGATTCGACCTTAGTTAGAATCTTAACACGATAAAGATCTTTAATATAAAAGAATAAAGAAATAATAAAGAAATAGTGCTGTGTAAAGACTAGAAAAAGCTTATATAGGCAGGCTTAAGGCAATCTACTAATGCTTTAATAGTAATTATTAAAATGTTACTAAAAATTAAAGACTCTAAAGCCTAGTTTAAGGCCTTCTTTATATAGATATTAGTAGGGTTGTCTTTCCTATTAATCTATCTAATTTAGAGATTTCGCAGTGCTTATTTAATTTGCAGAATAATATAATATTAATTATAAGGCGCTTCTTATTTATAGTTCCTAAGTATATAAGATAGTTATAGAGAGACTTTAAATTTATATAGACAACTATAGGAATTAGTAGTAGACTAAGCGTGCGTATAATTTTCTAGAAGGTTATACTAATAGTAATAGTATTATTAAACCCTCCTACTATACTATATAACTTACTAGTAAGAATGCTCCTTATTACTTTTTTATACATAGTTAAATTCTAGTATATAATATTTACTAGGATCTTAAAGTTGTTACTATTACTTATATAATACTTATTGCCTAGAGTAATTAAGAATTCTAGCTATAAGCTTAGATTCTTATTATTAGCAAATAAGCTATTAGTAAAGATAAGTAGCTTTACGCAATAAAAATCTAATAGTATAAAGATAAGACTATGTTTACTATTGCTAATCTACTATTAAATTTTTATATTTAATATCTTAATATCTTTATGCAAGAGTAATAGAGTCTAAGCAGTAATAGATAAATAAGATATAGCTTCTAGCTAGTATATAGATATAATATAGGCACCTTTTACATGCTGCTCTATATTAATAAGATAGACGAAGGCACTTAGCATAAGCCAGAAGGTTACGCTAAAGTATAGGAAACGACTTAGTATGGAGTCAGCGGCGGAGCATCAAGGTCACGTGACCAACATCCCGCCAAGACAGCCCAATTAGGTATAGGGGCTGGAGGACGACTATCCTAACCATCCCGCCAAGATGGCAACATCCTGTGGGATGTTAGGGAGGATAGCTACAGAAAGGGATAGTCTGGCGAAGATTAGGACTATATAGATTAGGAGGATCTCCTTAGTTTTGAATCTTTGTAGTTAATTCTCTTACAGTAATATCTCCTATATAGATTAGTGCTAGTTATTCTATCTTGTTTAGAATTGGAAGAGCCTCACATAAGACCGTTGACATCTCACTTAATTCCTCCTAAAGCCTCCAGCACGACTACTCCGAGCTATCTCACCTCCCCTAACCCGAATTAGGACAAGGTACGTAACCCCGTGTTAATACTCTATATATCTTTAAGTAGTATTTTTATCTTTAGAATTAATTATATAAAGGCCTTTTGTTTAACCTTTTTATATAAGAACTATAGTATTATATATAAGCTAAATCCTTTTATTATTAAACTTAATAGGCTAATTCTTAGTAAGGATAGTTTTATCCTTTATATAGAAGGCTACTTTCTTTAGCTCTTTTTTTCTTTATATAAAGTTCTTATTAATAATACTAAAAGTATTATCTATCTATAGACTAGTAATTCTAAAGGTGTGCTCCTCTTTATTAGTAATAAGCAGATATAGGTTATATAATAAAGTTTTTATACTAAGTTTCTCTTTGTAATAGTTATAGTAGGTCCTAAACTAGTATAGACCTAATTTAATTATACTATAGAGTAGTTATATAATATAGAAGATTGTATTTTATAGAAATTTTTTGCGTAGTTCTTTAGGTAGTTTAGTATAGAGTGTGTAATTTAGCTTGTTAGTAAACTAAATATAGGCCTAGGTAATAGTTTTTAGCTTAAAATATATTCTATATACTACCTAAAGGCTTGCTTCTAATATAAGAAGTAGTTGCTAGCTTATTCTTTAGATAGTAGGAAATTAAATAAGGATCTTATTCTTCTCCTTATTAGAGTGGCTAGCAAACATAAGGTAGGATTTCTTATATAGTTAAGTAGTCTTGCCTTTTACTTCTTATATAAGATAGAGATTAAAGATTCTACTCTTATACTTAAGTAAGTTAAAAAAGAATCTTAAATATACTATTAGTAATAAGAGTATCTATTTCTATATAATCTAATTCTTTAAAAGGTGCTTTAGGTGTTATAATTATACCTTTTATATAGAGCTTTAAAGATAGTTCCTAATTACTTATCTCTTTTTAGGTAATAAATATAGCATTTTTCCTTAGGTGGCCTTTTTTTTTCTTTAGAGAATTCTTTTATATAGAGGCGATATTATCTACTTTCTATAATAGTAGAAGAGTATAATCTTCTGTATAATAGTATAGCTTAACCTATATATAGTAAAACTTTACTAGACTATTTTCTAAGTTAAGGATTATATTTCTATTCTTAATATCTTTAATTTTATATAGGCCTATCTATTTACCTTTCTTTCTCTAAACTGTAACCTTAGATTTAAGTAGGAGTTTAAAGACTTTATGCGTAGCTAATCTGAGAGAGAAATATCGTAGACCTTTTAGTATACGGTAATGCGTAGCTAATAGACTATTATAGATGTTTAGCGTATAATTAATATTAGTCTTATTTCTTTTCTTTTATAGTATTTTTATTACCTTTTATATAGTATTTACGCATATAATAATATTAGATAATAAGGAAGAGTCTATACTAATTCTAAAATATGTGCTAAAGACTAGTAGTATAGGTATATGGCTATCTAGGCCTATAGTATTATTAATAGCTTTAATAGCTATTTAGAGGATGTTTTTTTATTTATATAGTCTTCTAGTTTAGCCTTAAAAATATTAAAGGCTTTATAGAGAGGTGTGTATAAATACTTAGTCTTCTCTATTACCTAATATACTTCTATAGGTATCTGCTTATAGGTTATACTAATAATTTTTGTATAGTTTCTAAACTTATCTAATATAAAGTTTGTACCTAAGTTATATATAATATAGTTAGGTAGACCTTAGTAGACATTAATTTAGTATTAATAAAGGGCTTCCTACGCATCTTATATAGATAGTAATTTTAGAAAGATTATAGCTTAAAATAATATATTTATATCTATAATATATAGTGCATTCTTAATTCTATTATATATAATATTAATAATAATCTTATAGTTAAAGTAGGTGTTATTATTAATAGTAAACTTAAAGTAATGCAAAGCTTACTTATATAATTAGTAGTAGTAGTAAAACTTCTAGATGTTATTTAGAATAGTAGTATTAACTTTATAGCTAGTATTAGTAAGTATCTTCTAAAGTCTTTCTATATAGGAATGTTTAAATTGTTAGTAAAGGCGATAGAGTTCTTATTTAATAAAAAAAGATATACTTTCTTTCTTACTAATATTAATAAAAGGATATCTCTATTTACGTATAATAGGTATAGTTATACTATCCTTTTATATAATAATATTAAAAATATTATTAAAGTGGGCACCTAGCTTATTAGCATCTAGTAGTAATAGTAGAAATAGTATTAGAGTGTTTAGGATATAGTAAATAACTATTTCTATTAGATTTGTAATTTGTATAGTTCTTAGAGATTCTTATAGGTTCTAACCTTTAAAGCTAATATTAGTGTTACTAAGTATCTAATTAATCTTTATATAAGGGTTCTCTTATATATATGCCTCTAGCTATACCTTACTAATAGTAAAATCCTTACTATACCTATATTCTATAGTTTACCTTAGTATATTATATAATATTAACTCTTAAGGATAAACTATTTTATACACTTCTCTAGCTTTATTTTATAAATATATTTGCTAGTTATATAGTAAAGATAGGCAGTAGTAGTTAGATAGGATACTAGATTATTACTATTCTTATTATCTTTACTCTACTCCTCTTCTTTTTTATATAAAGTAGGTTCCTTATTATTATAGCCTTTAAACCCCTAGATATAGGACTAAATAGCTTTATAAAAGGCGTTTTATTATTATACTCTTTATAGAAAGTAATATACTACTTTATTACGCAGGTACGCTCCTTGCATAGATAGTTTAAAGACTAACAATCTTCCTTATAGTATGTAAAACACTTCTTTAGTCTTATATAAGTATTATTTAATTAGAATCTAAATTACAATAATAATAGTACAAATTGCCTATAAAATCCTTATTTATAAGGGCCTAGTAATCTACCTCTTTATATAGAAAAGTTATATTTATAATTAATATAGTATGTATTGGCCTCTTATAAGTACTAATTCGATTAGCGATTAATTATAACTTAGATTAATACGTAGAGATTAGTAAATAGCGCTTTATAGATAGGCTTAATAGCAAATATAGTCTACTCTAGCTCTAGTTATCTATAGTATACTTATATAATAGTAGTATATAGAGGAATGTTCCTAGTAAAGTTTACACCTAATACTCTTTATATAAAAGTAAGCCTATTAATTATTATCTCTAGAACTTTGTATAGACTTTTATTAAGGTTCTTGCGTTAGTATTATATAAAAGTTATTATAGTCTAGTCTATCTAATACTAGTTATAGTTAATAGTAGTATTAAAGTAACTATTAAGTGCTTTATATAAGTACTTCTATAATTATCTAGAGTAAATAGTATAAAGATAATACTATACCACACAACTAGCAAGAATATATAGAAAAATATCTAGGTATTAATTCTTAGCAATATCTAGACGTTTATATAGGTCTATAAAGATTCTAGTCTTATTTACTAAAATATTATGTGTGGCGTTAATTAAATCTACCTAGGAGTAGGACGATAAAGGCTTTCATCTTAAATAACATAACAAAAAAAGCATAGCCCCCTGCTTAGTAATTAAAAAGAGCGTAAAAAGGTAATTAAAAAAAAGACTAAAATATTATATAGAGCTTTTACATAGTTATTCTCCTTATTTTATACCTTTTAAAATTAAATTATCTTATTAGCTAGAAGTCTCTAAGAAAGTAGGTTGTGCTTAGGCAGAAGCTTATATAGGTTAAATTATAGTATAGGGTTAGGTAGTATAAATTAGTATTGTGCCTATAATTCGCGTTTAACTAGTAGTAGCTCTATTCTATATAGTATTTAATGGTTACAAATAGGTAGGTAAAATAGTAGTTAGGTACTATATATAGAGAGTAGTAGTTTACTTAGTTATTTATATAAATAACATTATTCTTCGTACTTATATAAAGGTTTTTTTAAGATATTTATAGGGACCTATAGCTATATAGATACTTATAGTAGTAGTAGCTTACTTTATTTAGGTTTATATAATAGCTTAGTTAGCTCTAGTATCTTTAGAATTAGCCTTAGTATCTGCATATAAGATATTAAGTAAGCTAGCAAAGGCAGTATTGTATATATAGTGTTTATATTACCTTATGCTACTTTATATAGTTTACTAGTACTTATAGCTCTAGAATCTACCTTTAGCTTAATATTCTTTTCTTTTAGGACTACTATAAGCTCTCTTTTGTACGCACAGCCTAATTCTAAAAAATAGTATCCTTTCTATTCTTTAAAGTCTTTCTAGAATAACTCTAAGAAAGCTGTTTCTTTCTAGTATAATATATAATACTTAGTAATAGTATATACTACATATAATTATATTTCTAACTAAGACGAATTATTTGCTATATTAATCTTATTCTTTTAATATATAGGTCTTATTCCCTTACGTAGTATTTTCTCTAATATTTCTATCCCTTTAATATACTAATTATATAGTCTAGTATACTTAGATATATTAGTGTTATCTTATAAGGTGGTAGAAACTTTATATAAGGTAGTAAGGGCTTCTTATAAGGTAGTAGACGTAGCTATTACGTAACTAGTTTGTTTAATAGGTTAGTTATATAGTTACTAGTAGTGTGCTTAGTATACTATCTTCTCTTAAATCTTATATAGTAGTAATATTTACTTACTAACTTAATAAAAGAGTTAATCTACTATTTTTATAGATAAGAATAGGTTTTTATATCTTATATAATTGCTTTCTTTATTTTGTATAGTAGTAATATCTACTTACTAACTCTATAAAGGTTTAATCTACTATTCTCTTGCGTATAGAGAATAGAGTATAATAAAATAAATTATATAGCTAATAATAACTTATATAATCTGTCTTTACTCTTGCTAATTTATAGTTAAGAATTAGTTAAATACAAATTAGTATTAAATAGGTACTCTATAGCTAGCTGTATAGATATTAATATCTAATACTCTATACTAGTAAGTATAGAGGATGTATAACGTACTCCATAACCGAGCGACTCACCCAACCGAGCGACTCACTTTTGCCAAGACCCCACCAAAACATGTACTATTCACGATAGTACAGAGTCAATACGAACTATTATTAATAGTCTAAATAGGCCAATCTATTTAGAATCTACTTCTGCAGGTTACTTACACGTTGTTCTATTGTGCCCAGGCTCGCCGCAGCGTCTACAGCGCCGTTAAGTTAGCTCGCCTCTATTAACGCGCGCCCTCTTCTTTGCCTTCTTGCCATTACTGCGCGCCGCAAAGTCCTTTAGAGTAGCTAGCCGCTGGCCCTCTTTAGCTATAAGAGCTCTTTCTTGCTGCAATCGCTTTCTTTTGTGCGATTTACGTCGCGTGGCGGCCTTATTAGCAGCTTAAAGTTTAGCGTTGCGTTTGGTTATTAACACTAAAGAATGCCCCATTAGCTTAGCGCCTTTAACGAGCTTTTCTACCGCCTTAACTATATAAGTTAGGGAACTATCTATATGCCTTTAAATCCTCTACTTAACCAGCATTAATTGTGACCTAAATTCTATACTATTTCGCGGAGTTTGCGACTCCTATATACTATCGCGAATAGTACATTCTGGAGGCGTATATAGGCGGACGTTAAGCTGCGATAGTATAGCCTCTAGGTTGTGGGGCACTAGGCCAGCACCTCGAAAGCCTCCTTTAATATTACTTTTAGTAATTAAAGCCTTAAAAGCAGCAATAAAGCAAGATAGGAACTTAATTTTAGTTATGTGCGTGATGTGGTTGCGCATTAGATTCTTGGCTTGGCGCCTATACGCCTTCTTTAATAGCGTAAAACAACCTACGTTAAGTGGCTGTAAGAGGTGCGACAAATGTGAAGGCATATAGAAAGTAATAATATTACTCTTTTTATAGTAATTCTAGAATTCGAGCGAGTTATAACTTTTATAGCCATTAATAATGAGCAAATATGCTCTACTAGTAGTACGCCTCTTTATATACTTATTAAAGTGCTTTAGCCATTACAGACTAAGCTTATTTATTATCTAGCTGTTTTTAGAGACTGTAATAACCTAATTATAAGGTAGATCCTTCTCCTTATACTAGGCGGAGAGGTGGTGCTTGCCCCTAAAGATAATAAAGGGTGGAATCCACCATCCTATCGCGTTAATGCCTTAGATGACTGTTGTCTACTTCCTATTGCCCTGCTGTACCTACTTTGGCCGTCCTTAATGCTTAGAGCCTATAACTACCACTCTAGTTAATATTATGCCCATTATAAAGCCAGACTCGTCGAAATTATAGGTATCCTTATCTAGGGTACTATACTTAGCCTTTATATTCTCTATAAGCTAGAACCAGCCTCGTATTACCTTAGGATCCTCCTGGAGGGCTCTCTTATATTCGTACTTTCGATTAAACTTAACTTTAAGCTCTAGCTGGCGCTTAACAAAGTTTGGAGCCCAGTTATGGCCCATAGGGTCGTAATGCCACTTAGCTAGCAAAGAATTGGCCATATCCTCCATAGCAGCAAGCTGTGGTAAAAATCCTTACAAGTCTAGGTCGAGTATATGCTATATAATCACCTGCTCCTCTCTTACAGTAAGCTTTATTATGTTAGGTGGGCAGTTGCGTTAGAAGACGATTCTAGCGCGTTATTAGCTAAGGGTCTTTTAAGAGATATTATAGATAGTGGCAGCGCGTCTTTGCGAAAGTAACGCGTTTTGTTTAATAGCCTAGATCACAAGCTATATACGAGCTTTGTTTAACACTAGTAGTTTATTATGTTATTAAGGCATCGCGTTATACTATTAATAGTAGTACGTTTTAGTAGAGTCTTAGTAAAAGTGAGTCGCTTAGTTAGGTGAGTCGCTCGATTGTAGAGTACGTTAGAATAATTATATAAGAAAAGGAAATAATATAATAAAACTAACTATAGCATTAATTACTTATATCTAAAAGAGGTATAGATAAAAAGAAGAAAATTCTATAGTGTATAGGCTATAGCGCATAGACATTACGTAATCCCTATATAATGCTATTATGCGGCAATATTAAAACCTCAATACTCTTAGGTGCCCTTGCCCGTACAGTATACGGACAATTTCTCTTTTTAGAGTTATAGGGAATTATTTTTTTACTTTCTTTTAAGAGTAGTAGTAAGTAAGTTCTACTAGTTACCTTTTACCTTAAAGACCTTATACGTGGCTCCTATTAGGAGTTTAGTATTAGGATTACTCTAGAATAGTAGGGTGTTTTAATAGATTAGTATAGAGGAACTTTATAAGAAGAGTTATAAGTTATATAGACCTTATAGCATATTAAAGACTAGAATAAATTAAGTAAATAATTAATTTACTATAGTATCTAAAGGTTAAATAGGGTTAAAGTAGACTATTTTATACTAGTTAGTGCTACTTAGGCTATATTAGGCTATATACAGCTATAAACTTTAAAACCCTTTATTAAATATATTAGGTATCTTTAAAAGACTAAAAACTACGCTAAACTCTACTATCTATTATAAATAAGACTAATTTCCACTATATAGCGCAAAATAAGCCCTATAATTTAGAAATTAATGCGCGTTTACTAGTCTAAGCCTAACTCTTCTTTAGCCTTTTTATATTTTTATACATGCGTATTAACTTAGAATTAAACTACTTAGGATTTAAGTTATAGCGTGCCTTATTTGTATTATTAAGTATATAGAGCAATTCCTTAGTTTTAGTCTTCTTTATAGGACCTTCTATGCCTTTATATAGATTATTTAAAAATAATTAGAACTTTGTAAAGAGCCCTACTAGTCTTAGTAGCCTAGGTGTTCTACTTAATAACTATAGCTAAAGAAGTATTAGAAATAGTAGCTAACTAACTACTGTGCTATTATATATTAGTTAGTACTAACTTATAGATATAAGGGGTCTACTATACTAGTTAATACTAGCTGGGGCCTATTAAAGCTTTATAGAAGATAATACCTTTATTAGAAACATATCTTAGTTAGCTACGTAATACTTAGCCTATATAGTTTACTTATAGATAACTTTATTATTAGCGCGTAACTAACTATCTAATATAAGTTTAGATTAAGTATACTAGTTATTAATAGATAAAGAGCTATTATAAAAGTAGTAATAGCTATTAAAAGTAATAGTATAGCTAGCGCTCTTTATATTAGCGTGCAAATCCTTAGCTATATTCTTAATTTCTATCTTAGCTATAGTTTTCTTATTAATTACCCTATTAAATACCTCTATCTTAATATTATACTCTATAATAGCCTTATTATCTATATTTGTACTAATATTAGCTAGCCTAGGGTTTACAGCATTATATTTCTTAAAAAGGTTTATAAGCTTAATAAAATAGTAATAATCTTTTAAAGCCTACTATATTAAAGTTAGTTTAGCCCAAATACTAACCTATAAAGGTACATAGCGCTAGTTAGCGCTATATAAGTCTTATTTAGACCTAGAAAGAGGGAACTTACTATATAGTAGTCTTAATAGGCATTTTAGTAGTTTTTATAAATCTTTTATTTCTTATTATTTTCTTCCTACTAATTATTAAAGATAATTAAGTTAGTTAGGAACTAGTAATACTTACTTAGACTAAGATAGCCCTTTATATAATGTCTAACATACTTAATATATAATAGGCTTATAATATTATAAAAGTTATAGTGCGTATTCTTTTTACAACTAATATATTAGGCCTATTACTACTAGTTAGCGCTAATTAGTAACTAATAGGGCCTAGTATACTTACTTTAAGGATCTCAAGTACTAAGAGACTAAAAAAGTTACTAATAGACTCTAAGAGTTACTAATAGGCTTTAAAAGTTGCTAATAGATAGTAATAGGTGTAAACTAGCGCAAATTAGTAGTAAAGTAGCCTAAAGTAGCTAAAAGTAAGGTAGGAAGTTACTAATAGCGTATATAAAATTAAGATATAGTTTTTTTTTGCGACTAAGAGGTTTCTAATAAAAATATTATAATAATAGTAGTTATCCCTCCTACTATTATATACACAGAAAAGCGTTTTAAGGTATTAATAATAAGGGGTTATTCTAATATATAATATTTATTCTTACACTCTATATAGGTATATAATAAAAGTTTTGTTTCTTAAAAGGTAAATAGGTATATTCTCCTACTAGAAGTAATATATAGCGCTAGTTAGGAACTATAAGGCCTATTCTAGTATTACTAAAGCACTTTTAGAGTAAGAGCAGCTATAAAAGGGGAATAATATTATAATATACTAGTTCTAGTAGGCATCTACCTAATTATATAATTACTAGTATATAGTATTGCCTATAGAGTCTAGGGCTTAGTAGTAATTTGTCTCTCTCTACTACAATATAATAATATATGCTATTATCTCTTAACTTATTAAGTCTATATTACTTACCCGGAGGGGCGTATTATAGTGGGTACGGGCGTAAGATTATTAAAGTATAGCAGAAGTCTAGATAGTGAATCTACGCTGTGGTGGGGGACTATAAGCGAGGATTTTAGTCTAGAAATAAGCGAAAACTTAGACTCCTTAGCGAGTTCGAATCTCGCTCTCTCCTCCTCTGATTTTTAAACACCAAAAAATCAATCTTTGTGGATAAGAAGAAAAGTAGCCTAAATAAGCTAGTATCTCTAATAATTAAGAAATTTCTAACTATTTGAGCTAGTCTTAACTAAGTTACTAGATTAAACTTATAGGACGAGAAAGCTATTAGCAAGTACCTCTAATAATTAAGAAATCTTTAACTAGTTACTAGTCTTAATAAGTTATTAAGATTTAAACTTATAGAATGAGAAAGTTAATTAAGGCATAATACTATCTTCTAATATTAGAAAAAAACTTTGTTGGAAATTTCGATTTTACGCTTTGGACAGACAATAGGCCACTAGTGTTAATTTTCCCTTAACCCCCTTTAAAGAGCTTTTTTTACTAGGGGAAAGTGTCTCTTATTTACCTATACGATTTGCCTATGGCTGTATTTACGTTACAGAAAATTTAGAAGCAATAGAAACGCTAATAATATTACTTACCTACCTACCTTATTAACTAACTAACTAATTAAATTAAATAAATAAATAAATAAATAAATAAATAAATAAATAAATAAATAAATAAATAAATAAATAAATAAATAAATAAATAAATAAATAAATAAATAAATAAATAAATAAATAAATAAATAAATAAATAAATAAATAAATAAATAAATAAATAAATAAATAAATAAATAAATAAATAAATAAATAAATAAATAAATAAATAAATAAATAAATAAATAAATAAATAAATAAATAAATAAATAAATAAATAAAATCACCTTAATTCTATATTCTAGTGTGTCACTAGTAGTATAAGACTGCAGTGCGTGGTGCGGTGGTTTTTACCTATAATGTCTCATTCTGCAGTAAAGGAGTGCAGTGGGCGGGATAGATATTTCGCGATTCTAGGTTGTTGGTTGTAGTACCGACTGTGTTGCCCTCTACGAGCTGTGTGAGAAATGGGACTAGGCTGGAATCTCGTACGAAGAAAGTTAATCGATTTTAGTTTTTAGGGTGAGGCTATAAGGTTTGTTAGATATGAAGCTTAGGTATAGTTGGAATAAGGCGGTTGGAATTTGGGTGGTAGATGAGGGGGGTAAAGTAGGGCTAGAGTAGTTGTGGCAGAGTGCTAGGTTTGAATGGGTTGGGGGTTGGATGTTAGGTTGGCTGAGTTGGTGGATTAGTGGATTAGAAGTGCTGTTGGGGGATGTTTTTTAGTTTTGGGGTGGGGAATGTGATGGGGATAGATGTAATGGGGATAAATAGGATGGTGGTGGGTTTTGCGGGCTAGGGGAGTTTGGTATGTTGGTGGATTGGATTATATAAAGTAGAGTCATTGCTGCGGATGTGGTTGGAAAGTATTGTTGTTGCAATAAATGAGGATGAAGTTGAACGGTGGTATGAGAGGGTTTGGTGAAGGTAAGTGTCTGTAGCGAGATATCTAACTGGTTGTAGACTGGTCCCCTTCGCCTTGTTGTATCTTTCAATTTATTAAATCTCCTGTCATGTAAATTTTAGGCTGTATGCTGGACTGCGTTAACAAACCCATGTAAATGTTATGGGAATGCGTATACGTTTAGTGATGCGACGACCGCTCATACAGCATCACTCATGCTGGCTCTAATTCCATGTTCCAGTATTTCACTGTAGAGCAAAGGTTGCTTGGGCTTATTGATATGTATTGGCCTGGACAAGTGAATGTTATTCGCTGTATGGGCTTTGTTCAACTTCTTTATATTGGTTCGTCGTGCAATGTTTGGTTTAGGGTCTTCGTTGAAGTTCTTTGTTCGGTGTCTTCGGTTGGGGTATTGATTGGTGCCTTCTTGAAGGCTGTTGTTCGATATTTTTGCTAGAGCCATTGTTCGGGGTCTTTGTCCCTATTTTACGCGGCATCACGTCACTCTTCATCTCCGCGAATCAACGTGTCAACCCGACACGTTCAGTCAGCTATATAAAGTGGCGCCCCGTAATCAGTAAATTTTCCTTTAGTATAGCGGTCCTACTCTCACTCTTATCAACAACTAGTATCAAACTTTCAAAAACTTCCACTTTCCACCCGCCTTCCCAATCCCAAAACCAACACCCAAAAAACCATCTCCAAGCAAGCACCATGCATTTCTCCGCCCTCGTCGTTTCTGCCTTCGTAGCCATCGCCGCAGGCGCACCTGCCACCTCCGGCGACGAGACCTCCCAGCTGGAGAAGCGGGGCTACGACATGAGCGTCAAAGGCGGCCTCGGGCACGTCGACATGTGCACGGATACCTTCTTCGGCGGCAAGTGCGAGAACATCGAGGCTCTCGACAAGTGCGTTGACTTTGTCGACAATCTCAAGTGGCTGTACGTTTTCTTTTTTTCCCTTGTGCTCTGCTTGCCCCCTGAACAATCTCTGATGCTAACGTGTGCATTTATAGTAACGATAAGACGGTTTCCATCAAGCAGGCTAAAAACACGGTCTGTCGTTTCTACTAGTGAGTCCCCATTCCCCCTTTTTTTTTATTGCTATCTTGTCATGTGCTAACAATGCGCGAAGTGACGTGGGCTGCGACAGTGCCTACCGCGTTCTGAAGGGTCGCTCACACGCTGATCTTGGCGAGACGAAGTTCAAGGGCACTGAGGATAATATTTTGCCTCCTGCATTGCCTAAGGGTACCTGGGCTAACGTTATCTCGTCGGTTATGTGCTATAAGCTGGCTTGAGGCGCGCTAGCCTTGCAAATTGTTTCTTGAGTTTTGCGGATACTTGGTTTTATTGTTTTGTTTTATTGGTTCGCTGTGTGGGACTTTTGGGGACTTTGCATAGAGAACTTGTTTTTGGATACGTGTTTACTATATGTTTGGTTTTAGATTGTTTAGTGTTCTTTTATCTTAAGTAATACTGTTGTGCACTATATTTTCCGGTTGGTGTATTATTGTCGTGCCCTTTTTTTTCAACCACGGCTAATCACGCAGAATTTGGGCTAAATAGAAAAGGTAATTCGGTACTAAACCCTATGCAGATGCAACTTACGGTCACAAGACAAAATTCCGAGTACGTTAACCGTGGTATTGCCTATCCTGGAGTAACACATTGTACTTAAACCGTTATCTTAGTACTGTATTACAGTGGGGCCATTATAAAGCACTGGATAACTATGCACAGCGGGGACGTTATATAGGAAAAAATGCAGTGGCCACTTTGTAAAGAATGGGCTGTTAAAAGGCCGATTTGGTAAATCACTTTATGTTGGTTATGCCTATGTTTCACGCGCAACTTATTTTTTGTATTACGATATTAGAGTGGCGAGTCATTTGCTTCCGTTGGAGACGTGAAAAAGCTCACATAATCACAATCTTGCATTATTCCCCGCTTTATTCCAAAACAATATTACATACATTAGGGAAGATTTATGTATAATTAATTGACTCTTATTAGGAGAAAGATTATCGCAATATTTTAGGACACGGTAGAACGCTCTGATGGAAAGCTGTGATTAGTTCTCATTCTTTGTTTTCAAGCACTACTGACTACGCGGAATAGGACATGTGTCGAAAAGCAAGTATATAACCTATGCAGCGAGTTCACATATATAAACTTAATCTACAAGATTACTTGACTAATTCCGCTGCTATTACAGCTAAATATTTCCAAGTATTTAGATGTGTGAAATGAAGTTAGTCCACTCGACGTTTATATAAGCGCTACTGCTTACGTTCCTTAACTCTACAAAAGCTTTAGCAACTAGGTATAGTTACATAATTCTATACGCAACTGCTAGCGGCGTGATAGTTGCAAACTCCCAGGCCTAAGGTAGTTCCGTTATTTTTTGTTTGACGAGTGTTTGTTGTCTATGTGTTATATAACGTTTGTACTACTCTAGCACATTTCTATTAAAGAGATATAGACGTATTATTATCTATTGGCCAAGTTGTATCTATAAAGCAACGGTTTCAAGCACCCAAAAAGCCGTCGTAATTCTAAAGAGACGGAGGGAAGCTATTCTCTTGAGGAGACGCTTAATATAAGTTAGAAAGTTAAAGTTCCAGCCTGCTATATATATAGCTGTGAAGATAAGAGTTGCAAGGCAAAGGAGATGCTCCTGAGCACCATAAGTATTTGTAGGAAACCTGTCGTTTGGGATACGTTGTATCGAACGCTCCGGGGGAATTACCGGCATTTTCATAAAGGGTTGTACATTTACTGAGTATCCAGGTCCATTTTCGTCAACGAAATCAAGCGGTGGCAAACTCCAGGTTTGGCTTCCGATCATTTCCTCCAGGGAATGCGTAGAATAGATGTAAATGGGCGTTTGAACGTCGGCACGCTTGTGAAGCCAAGCGCAAGAGGTCATGAGCGAGCACACTACAATTGCGACCGCACTGAGTTCGGGTGTGGTAATCACAAGACCTTGGATCGCCCGCCCAATGCATTGTATGATCAGGTAGCCCACTTGAAACACTGTGACCAGCTTGGTGAAGGTATCCTGCTTCGACTTGTCCCAGACTTCTTTCTTCGTTATTTTCGGATACTCGACGTAACCGTGGCGAACCAGCCAGCACAGCTGGGTAGCATTCAGCGGGAAAGGATCTGCGTCTCGAGCGTGGAATACGAAACCACCCATGTCTGCAAAGAACGCGTGCCTCATGTGCCAATCTTCGTATCCGAAGGCGCGGGAGGCTTTGACGCAGTGTTTCGCGCGGCTCCACTGGCCTGCGGCATAGGTAAGAGGGAACTCGGGCCTGAGGATACCTAGAATCATCCTGCAAAAGGAACAACTCATACATTAGCTAGCATTTAGAGATAATTGCGATAGTACGCAGGCTTTGGGCCACCAGTTTGCGTTGGCGATCCGCGCAGTAATGCGAGGATCAGGAAAGATAGGAATGCACTGGTAGACTATTTTATACTAAGCAGAGGATACGTCGACGCACTAATTGAAACCGAGTATCTTTTCAGGTCGGAACATTTAAACACAGCATAGTGTATGTGCTGATCCCAATAGCGATGAGCGAGGTCCAGAGTATGTCAAATGTACCACAGTAAGATGACTGATCGACCCATCCTTCCTCGCGAAAAGGCCCGCCGCGCGAATTGGAGATGTTTTGGAAATCGCAGACTGAGAAATGGCCGTCGAAGACCTCTGCGCCTCCCTGTGCACGGGAGATGTTGACCAAGCAGTGGAGGACAAGAACGAGGACGATACGGTGACCACGGAAGAAAGACGACGAAGAAACAACAATCATGCCGACGTACTGGAAAAATGAGGGTCGACCGGCGGGTAAGAAAGATAGGACACCTCAGGACGAAAGGGGCGGGAGTCTATGCGGGAGTGTTAATCGCACAGCTACGCAATAACTATTCGAATACAATGCGGCACAGTCGAGAACCAAACCGACATGTACTGCAGGAGCACATGGGCACAGACCATGCATACCGGTGAATCGTGACTTCTGATAGGTCCGTTAGCGCTGCCGGGGTGCGATGCGATTTATCCCGCGCAACACTACTCCGAGCCTCATACACCACTCACTCTTCGCACCAATTTCTGGTGCATCTCCCCACACACCCACAAACTCAAAAGTCACATTTACATTCTTGTTAAAATGCCTTCCGCATCAGCAGTGCTGAAGCCGTTGTTTGGCACTGTCGCTGGGGTTCTACGCATCTACTTTGCGTTCATTTCACTCCTCACGATTCCCAGGCTGCAAGACCATGTCATCTATCTACATAGAGTAACACTCACGTGGTTCCAAGACGTCAACATTCCAGAGCAATGGGGTTTCTTGCGCAACCAAGTCATATCTTTCCATCTCAAAACCACTGACGGAGAAACCCTGCACGCATGGCACATTTTGCCCCTTGACGTATACAGCGCTGACAACGTAGCGTAGTACGGTACGGTTGACCCTCATTGCTCTACGCTACGGCTTGTATGGGCGCTACGTACGTACGGGAGCCGCTGGAGATGCCAGATTACGCCCCGTAACCGTAGTACGGTCTAAAAAGGTGTTTACGGGCCGTACATGCCAAGATTCTTCCTAATTGGGTAATTGGTAATCATTTTCTAGTGTTGAGGTTGTTAAAAAGTTGTCTTTTTAGGAGATCAACTTTGTAAGATCAAAAAGGTGACTTTTAATAGCTTTTCAACTCAGCGTACTACACTAAAAAGGGCGAAAACAGGACACGTCAAAATCTTATAAAAAGGCTCCCGTAGAGCCGTAACTACGCCGTAGAGCCGTACAAACTACGGCTACGCTACGGCCTAGGAGGCAGCTACGTACGTACGGCGTACGGGACGTACTACGGGACGTAGTACTACGCGTAGTACGGTACGTTGTCAGCGCTGGACGTATATCGCCAACATCAGACGGAACTGAGAGGGGAATCCATAGGATTATGTCACGAAATTGAGGAAAGTCTCTCGCTCAAGCTTCTCAAGGACGATCCTGATGCACAGCTAGGAATTTACTTCCACGGCGCTGCCGGTATTTTGGGCTCAGGCTGGAGACCGCAAAGCTATCGCGCCATGTCCGCAGCCGTTCCAAACGCACATGTTATCACCATTGATTATCGCGGATACTGATCCAGTACCGGATGGCCTTCCGAGGCTGGCATGCTCACTGATGCGCTTACCCTCGCCAACTTTGCAATGGACATTGCACGTGTTCCTCCAGACCGCATCGTCGTGTTTGCACAATCACTTGGAACCGCCGTGGCGCTGTCACTCACGCACAAGCTTGCTTTGCAGTCGCCACCCATTCTATTCGCAGGCATGGTCCTCGTTGCTTCAAAGGCCGACGTAGAAACGTCCACGCAAACATACAAGATTGCTGGCGTTGTCCCATTGTAATCTCCCATGGCTATCTATCCACCACTTCTAGCATTCTTCAATACATTTATTGTCAGTAAATGGCCGTCGACAGAGAAACTGGCGAACATGATCCGCCATCTTGACTCTGCGAAGATAGAAGGTCGCAAGGTTAAATACGACATCACGCTCATTCATGCCGAGGATGATTGGGACATGCCCTGGGCACATTCGGAAATTCTGTTCTCGCACGCCGTCCACGCCATGCATGATACCACTCAAAATTTTACACCAGAAGAGCTGGAAAATGGAAAGGAAAAGAAGAAAGTTCCCCTTGGCACCGGTGGGTGGGAAGTGGAATGGCAGGGTATGGGAGGCGTCGTCAGGGAGCAGATAGTGAAGCATGGTCTCCATGATCGCATAATGAGCTATCCGGTCGTTAGTTTAGCGGTCGCGAGAGCGTTACGTGCCTCTAGCGAGCAAGACTCATGAGAGCTTTTGAATTGAACTAGCCGGAGGTCACAGCGGGTTACCATAATACACAATTGTCACTATCCACCATCCAGCTCTGCTATCGTACCTAGATATGACTCGCGCCATTTCACTCCCTCATCTTGGATATCCTTCAACACAACCCGCGTTTTTCTTCCTCGATGTCAAAGATGGACATGGTGCATAAAGGATGCCAGCTCCATGTAATGTTGCTTGTAATGCTTGTCCATGTAAGTCTATTAAATCATGCAATCCCACGATATAGTAGCCAAAAAATTGGGACAATGTTAGATTAGCGGTATTAAGCATTTAATGAAGCCGCTACTAATCAACTGAACAGCTCAAAAATGTAGTCCATCCCTCCGGCTCCACCTCTCATACTCTCAGACTATTCTTGATCTCTCAGACCGACCAGCAAACCAACGTCGCACACCCTTAAAGCAACCCACATCCACCGAAGCGCCATTGCCCTCCTTGCCTCCAGCGTCCCCACCCTCCTTCCTGACAAACTCCTCACTCTGTTTCTTCGCGCCTTCTCCATCCCCCATCCGTCCCAGTCGGCATTCTATACAACGCGTAGTCGTCCTATCAACGATCGTACCGTCGGGGAAACATAAACGTCTCCCGCCATCATCATCAACCGTGTGTTCTACTTTCGCGCGATAGTAATTTATAGGCGTCCCAGTTGTAGCAGTGTCGCAAACCTGGCCCTGACAGCGTGCAGTGCAAGGTTCTATGCGCGACCACGCGGTGTGTGGACAGTCGGGCCATTTGATGTATCGAAATGTGCACATAAGATAGTAAGCGGGGAATGTGGTGATTGTAGGAGTTTGAGGACAATTTTTTTTTTGATTTCGAAGGCCGGAGCAGCAGCCCTAGTGTTCATGCTATGTGGTGCCTTCATCTTCCTCGGCGTGGAATGCCCAACCGCAAACACCCGTATTATTCACCCACGCACGCAATCCTCCTCCGCAGATGACCAATGCCACGTGTAAACGCCAGCATCAGCATACAGCACAGCAGGCCCGACACTAATCCACAAATTAACCTCCATCGCACACACTTCTCCAAACAAAAAACTCACCTCTCATACAACATATCATACAAACCCAACGAACGGTCCCACAGACCCCTCTCTCACTTCAACCACTCCGGCCTCTTCCTCGAATGGTTCCTTCCCCACCTCCTCGTCTTCTCCGCCTCCTCCTTCTCCCTCTCCAAGCACCAATAACACTTGCCCTCGATCCGCCGCGCCCTCCATCGCCACTTGACCACCTCGCACACGGCATCGACCTCCGGGCGCTGGCCTTCGGCGCAGATCTTGACGTTGCCGTCGGAGTAGACGTGCAGGCAGTCGGTGTATCCGGTCTTGGCTTGAGTACACATTGTAGCCGGGTGGGAGGAGCGTTTTTGTTTGGAGTGGGTCTTGTGGGGGGTGGGGACTGGTTGTTCGTCAGTGGGTTGTGACGTGCAAGATGACTTGTGCGCGAGTTTGATGGCCAAACAGAGCTGGTTGGTTTGGCTCGATTTGGTAGGTGTGATGGGATGGTGAGATTTTGGGATATTGGCTGGTGCGCTGTTTGTCGTTCGGTTGGCGGGCGCTGTTTGCGATGTGATCGGGGTATCCAAGGGATCGCGCGTGGTGTTCAGCGGTTGTAGGTGGCGCGGGGGAGGAGGTGTATAAAAGGTTCCTCTATTTGGATAATTTGTTTTACGGTTCTATTGTTTTGCTGAAGAGTTATTGTTGGGGTAGCGTGAAGTTGAGATCAGAGGGTTGTCTGAGGAACAGTGATTCATTCACTCTGTTTGCACATATTGTTTGCGTCGACGACAGCTATTGTCAGATCGTTTCACAATAGTAGCTATGGAGAATACGCGCAGGCATTTTGAGGCGAGGCTATTGTAGATTTATTAATACGCAGGTGGTGCGGTAGGGGTGAAGGAGAGCGACTTACTATTGTGCCCATCAAGGTAGGCCGCTGCCTAGACACGCTCATTCCCATGTATAACGTAATCATCGAATGCATCCCTACATGTCACACGCCTACACTGGCGAGTGCCGCCTGGGAAGTCAAAGTGCGATTTCTCGAAAAGCAGTGGTCATGGCGCGACAGAAACCCATGCAGTATCCAGCGTGGATTCACAAAATACCATGGGATGATTCTGCATATTCTTCGAAGAAGATGGGCCCTCTGGCAAGGATAGTAAATCTCAATCTCAACCTCAGCCACACTGCAGTCTTCCGCTTTTCTAATGCCACCGCGCAAAATTAGCTCGCACATTATTTGATTAGTATTCATCCAGTTCACTTACCAGATACAATACCCAGTCTACAACCCGAAGGTTAGTTCAATATTCGTACCAACCTCATAGACAGTCTCGCTCTACTTTGGTTGCCTAAACCAAAAGGCCCAATATCAACAATTGCCTCTACATCGTTATGTAAAACTCACAATGGAACATAAAAGCGTGCAGCGTTACTATCAACCTTGAATCATTGCCCCTCAGATATTCTCGGTATTCCTCTAAGCTTTCATCATTCAACGTGAGGTAAACATTATAGCCTACCTCCACCATCTCCACGAGCGCTGCAGCCAAGATCTATTATAGTTGAAACTCTTTGCCAGTGATGCTAGAACCAAGTACACGGCGCTCAACTTCCTTCGTTGCAAGCCTTGCAAGCTGCATGTTAACTGCGAAAGCACGCGTGGATATATAATTGTGTAGTATGAAATTTGATATTGCCAACGGGCTGTGAGTGAAGGAGTGAGACTGTGTCTTCTTGAGACGTCATGTCACCGATTGCTCTTTCCATGATTGATGAGCAGACGCGCTAACCTGAAGTAGCTAGAGCAAAATGGTAGCTTGCATATACACACTTGACTGCAGCGACTGAGGACTGAGGAGGTAGCGAACATGATTTCTACGAGATCTAGAAGTACGAAAGCGGGAAAAGAGAGACTAAGAGCGATCAAACGCAAACAAGGGCGGAAAAAACCCTTGGGTGACACCAAAGCCCTAGGCCGCAAACCCGGCAATCATCATGAACTGAACCGTCCTTCTACGATCAATTTCCTTCTTCAACATCAGCAAGCAAGTCGCAATGACTAGTTCCTCACTGATGCCCTCTTTGCCGCCTATCTGCTCACCCAGCACCAGCTCCCCGCCATTGCCCGCGCTGCAACCCGTGCTCCCCGGCGTCCTCGTCTCGTCGTTTCTAATCAACGCCGCTACCCTACTGCCGTCCATCGTTAGAACCAATGCCGTTCCCTTCTTGCCCTGCGCGCCGAACCCTTTCTCCTTCTTGTACTCCCACTCGAAGGTGCGGCCATCAGGAAGCAGGAACTTCTGGCTCCGCGAGGTCCATTTCGACACAGTCTTGATTGTGTTGTCTTCCCCGCCACCAGTATCGAGCCTTGTGAGGATAGGGTCCTTGCCCGGTCCGAAGAAGTACGACGTGGCGATGCGCTCTTGTCCTGCGGTATCAGTCAACACGCAATTGCCTGAGCTGCGGCGCTCGCGCGTAGACTGGTATGCGATGGTTCCATCCGAGTTATGGATCGTGGCAACGAGTTCAGACGGAGGGGTGGGCAGGCGGAGGACTGCAACGCCTAGCGTGTTAACGTGTAAGGACTTTGCAGGCGTGAAGGAGAGCTCGGAAGCGCCGATAGTGGTGCCGCTGATGATAGAGGCAGCGTCAGCGGTGATGAGCTCTTTCTTCTCTTGGTCGCTGAGGAGCCCGATATCGACAGGTGGGCTTTCAAGCTGTTTCTCGTTGAGGGTCGTTGTGCTCATGGTACCTGGACGGGACGTATTTGCGAGGCGAGAACTGTTACTGTGAGCTGTGAGTGCTACAGGTCAGTGCGCAGAGAAAAGTTCGGTATGGCCATTTTATATCCCTCTGCGACATGAAGATGGCGTAGAAACGCCATAGGCGGTGTCTGTGGGGAGATACGACGGTGAGGCATACTTGAGGTTGACACGAGGGGCTTAGCGGCAGCTGACGTAGTTGGTTCGTATTTCGTATTCGCATGTACACTAGTGGTTAGTTAAGAGGTTTTAAAATACGGCTATTCTCCATCTAGCACAAGCGTACTCTAGGATCAGGTCAATCACCGTGAGGCAGTGTCTTCCTTCATCGCTTTGGACGTAGCCGAGGGATGTAACGGCGACCGCATGACCCAGTGGCATCATTCGACGCTGCGCTAGCACGTTTTCAAGGCATTGGAGAATCTTGGAGATCCTTACACAGCCACACACGCCAGCGCATGATCGGAAACAGGATGCCATCATGGCTGGCAAGCTAATCACTAGGACCTACAGGAAGAAGCACTCTGAAATAGGCTTCTTCGTCTTCGTGTTCAATGCGAAGACCCTTTCTTGTGGTTCTACAAAGAGGTAGCTTCCACTATTGAAGAGGAGAGGATGGACACCCCAGCGCAAAACTACGTTGGAGACAGGAAGAGCTTATTGTAGGGCGACCACGCAGCCATCAATGATGTACTCGTTACCTCCAATTGACGAGTATCGAACAGTCACGCGCCGTAGTAGTATGGTTCAAATCGTAATCAATATTCGAGCTCTACGGAATCATCTACCCTTTTTCTACTACTTCTATGAATCAACCCCCGGGATGGAATTCATTCACTACATGATAGGAACAATATAAAGAGATTTCTTGGAAGATGAAAGCCACTCAACCGTACGCAACAATTTGATGACAATAGAATATTCATTTCAGATACAAGTAAAAATACCATTCATTGCAGTTCCATGGACTTATAACAGCGACCGATCACTCTTCGTGTTTGAACTTGGCCATCGGGCGCAGTGACAATGATGCGCATGCACAGCCACGCAAATCGTGCTGGGCCGTTAGAAACGAACAGAACCTAAGTTGAGCGACTAACAATCAACTCATATGGTTTGCTTCCAAAGTAACGCCGTACTACGAGGGCACACAGTCGAGTGGTTGCGGTACAAATCGTGACAGGGTGGATGAAATTGGACAAGCGGCTACCGGTACTAGCGTCTTAGTACGGTCTTACTAGCCGTCCGCCGCGCCCTGCCGTCTGTTTCACGAAGCGAGCATGAATCCATTCAGAGACGTTGACCAAACACTTTCTCTCGCTGCTAGGTGCGCTCGACGTTTTTATACAATGTTTGCAAGACCCACGTGTAGTATCGGGGGGTTTCCAACCCCTGATGACCACCCTACCGAGCTCCCACACGCGACCAACCACATGCCGCGCAGCAACCCTGCAACACCGTGAATCCGTTACCCCTGGGCAGCGATCTCACTGCCCGTGCACCCCCTGGACGACTCGGCTCTAAGCTTGGCATCTCCGTAGAATCAATTATAGGACGAGGTCCTGCCAGCGCTGCACGAAATGATTTCACCGTCTCACACTCAACGCCTCACCCGTCATCGACAATGACATTTTCAACCACACCACCAACCGAACACCACCGATAGATTATGCTACCGCGGCTCCTGAGATGGCGCTCGACAAGATTCAAGATCCTTCTGGTCGTCCTCCTCGGTCTGGCCCTTGAAGTTCTCCACCACCAATACTACTACTACGTCCCTCGGCCATCACAACATCTAGATGCTCCGTTCCAGGTAGGATGCAAAGAGCCGGATCTCAGTGCGCCGCGCGAAAATGCGGCGATTATCATGTTGGCGCAGAATGAGGATCTAGAGAGTGCTGTAACGTCGCTCCAGTCGCTCGAAGACCATTTCAACCGCTGGTTCCACTATCCCGTCGTCTTCATGAACAACGGAGATTTCAGCGAGGAATTTAAAAATGCCGTGCGAAATGTCGTTAGCGGGGAGACGGAGTTCGTAGTCATTCCACCCGAGCAATTCGGGTTTCCAGGGTGGATGGGAGGGGGTTTGCAAGAGTTTGCCAAAGCAGCGATGTCAGCGCAAAACAAAAATGGGGTTCATAAAGCCGGCCTAGAAAGCTACCACCACATGTGCCGCTTTTATTCCGGGTTAGAAGCCACGCCCAAACACAGCTACCACATACCCCCGCTAACCAACCCACCAGCAAATTCTACGACGTCGAAGCCCTGAAAAAATACAAATGGTACTGGCGCGTCGAACCGCACGTGCAATTCTCCTGCGCAATAACCTACGACCCGTTTGTCGAAATGGCAAAGCACAAAAAGGTATACGGCTACACGGTCGCGCTGTGGGAGCTAGACAACACCGTCCCCGAGCTGTTCCGCGCCGTCAGCGAATTCAAAGAGCAAAAGCGCATCCGCACCACCGCCCTGTGGCGATCTTTTATTCGCCCGTCTTGGCTTCCGTGGCCCCTGCGGTCACTGGCTCGTTCGAAACCGCTGCACAATAACGCGGGCGAGCAGTGGAATCTGTGCCATTTTTGGAGTAACTTCGAGATCGCGGATATGGATTTCTTCCGCAGCCAGGAGCACCGCGAGTTGTTCGAGTATCTCGATCAAAAAGGCGGATTTTACACTGAAAGAGTAGGTTGCGCATCATATACTGTGCACGTCGTGATATGCTAACGTGGTGCTAGTGGGGCGATGCGTCTGTCCACGCGCTCGCCGCCGCTCTCCTCCTGGAGCCTCAACAACTGCATCATTTCCAGGATTTTGGATATTATCACGACCCGTGGATTGTATCGCCTGCCAATGCTCCCGGCGAGCAGCTTGTTGAGTCGCGCGTCTTGGGCGGTCTGGATGAAAAAGTGGTGGACGGGGAACCTGGGGGTGTGGGGTGCCGCTGCGAACGGAAACAGATACGGAATTTTCAGAATTGGTGTATTAATAGGGTTCAGCGGGCGACTCATCCGACGCCGTGGCCGAACAGGATGTGGTAGAGTTTGTGTTGGGGGCAAGAGGGATTGCACAATGGTTTTGTGGATGAATGGGTCTTGAGCGTATATAGCGAGAGGTTTGTGAAAATATCACGGGAATAGAAGATCGGATCGGTGCTAGATGATTGGAATGTACATGCGATTTGTATGAGGTGTCTTTTGGCTTGCGACGTGACGCTGTTTGGGCATGTTGTATGGGTGTCGAGAAACATAGTGGATGTACACATGTTTAGGTACGCCGTCCATTTATTTATTCGTTTATTTATTTCCTTTTATATTTACGAAACCTTGTACAATCAATGCATATCAACAGCGTAGAACGCAGTTTCCCAATGACAGTAAGTTAAAGAAAAGAATCAAGTAACAAGAGTAAATTCATCGCAAACCTTTTGGTACAAGGAAAAACGCTGTGAGGGAAAGCTGTGAGGGAAGGCTGCAGGGGTGCCAAAAAAAAAGCATTAAAACAAGCAAAAGAAGTGAGACTAATTTTTAGCGGCTGTTTAGGGACACTATTTGTTAGCACGTGCAAATCGGCCCCTCATGCAGTTGAGGGAGTCGATCACGGTGAAAGAAAAGAATAATAATGCACAACTACAGCGCCGAGCTGAAACACGACACGATGATTAGAAGGGCTGATTCATTGATTCTCAATTCTACTTCGAAGAGCAGAACGTCGCGAACCTTTTGGTACATGGTAAAACTGTGTGAGGGAAAGCTGTTGGTGTTGCCGAAAATCGCCTCAATTTTCTTTTCTTTTTTCATAGCCAATCCCCGACTATGCAAAAGACGAGTCATACGAGGACCGATCGTTGGCTGAATGATTGGTAGATTGGTAGATTGGTCGATTCTGATTTTTAATCTTTTCAAGCTGAGTAAGGATGGTGCAGACGAAAAGTGATATATGGGGCCGATTATGGTTTGGATGATGTTCGGATACGTGATATTCCCAGTTTCTAGCTCTTTGTCATACCCAAAATGAGATCTAGTCTAAGGTGATCCTGAACAGCGATGCCGCGAACTGTCCAAGCCGGCAGCACAACGATACTGTTAAAGCCCGCAGCGCAGAACGTTCTATCCGACTGCCTACACTAGCTGCCCTTTATCCCATTCCTCGGAAATATTACACCATTCCTTGTTCCAATAAGTCCAATAATTCCAACAATGAAAATAGACCATCACCTCCTGACCCTTGGCTGCGAAAGACTCCCTCAACCACTTGCCGAACTCACGCAGAACCTGACATTCGTTCACATATTCTCGATGATATGCATCGTCGTTACGATACCTAGTATCAGCAGCGTCCCAAGTGATAGCACCAATGTAAACGTATTTGAGCTCCTTACATTCGAGCATGGGTTGCAGCTTGTAGGTGTCCAGAAACTGGGTCAGGGATATTGATTGTCCGGACACAGGCTTCATGTTGAGATCTTGGATGGCTTCAGTGACATACCCGGCTTTGAAGGCCATGCCTACGCGGAATAACCTGGGGCATTGGAGCATGAGGTCGACGTCGGGATTCGTAGCGATTTTGTAGGCATCCTTGCGTGTTGCATAATCATACGGGCGATTAAAGAACCACATGTCCGCAAAGTAGAGGTCGTGCACTGCCTCGAAGCCGTCGCTGCCGAGTGTGTCTAGGAAGTTGGCGAACCACGGTACGATTTGCCCCGGTAGTTGTCTGAAGGGACTGATCGTCACGCGCCACGTAGTACGAAGCATGGTGCAGATAATTTCTACGCGCATGTCTTGACTGGTGAGCGCAAGGTTGGGAAGCCACTTGGGAAAGACGTTGTTGGGGACGTCTGCTTCGTAGTTCTTGTCGCAGATGATAAGCTCGTCAGACCATTCCCAGGTGCAGCACCGCATTCCCACATTGTTTTCATTGTGGACTGCCTTGGACAGGTTGCCTGCCTTGCGCTCCTCGAGGAGATATTGATGGATGATCTTTTCGCGAATCTCGGGTGGGAAACGCATGAAGTTGATGGAGGCCGCATCACTGCTGACATTCGAGTCTGCGACCTTGTCGATGGCCTTGGAAAGCTCACTGAGCTGGATAGCTGACATGTCTGGCGTGTATCCGCCAACGAGATTAAGGTTGGTAATCGAGTTGTGATTGAAATCGGTAAGCCGTGTACGCTGGAATCCTCGAAGCTGGCGAGGTTGTGTGGCGAAGAAATATATAATCTGCGCGGGGGGAGGTTTGTATAGCATCGGGGAGAGAACAGAGAGCGCTAAACCTTACTCGGCGAGTGTGAATCATCATCACATACAGAGAGGTGACACGAGCGGGCCCGGCCACTGAGAATGACGTATGACCATCATACCTGATTATGTACATTCCAAGCGTTTTGTGTGTAGCCAAGATTTTGCTTTCAAAGGATTAGACAATTTAGCGCAAGCTTCCGTCTTTCTTGCCTAAATAAGCCAATAGTTTCCAAGACAAGCTACACTCGTTTTTCTGTGTCCACAACAGTAGGAGGGATTACTGCTATTATTTGCACTCTTTTTATTAGATAAGCACTTAATCAAAAAAACCATACTCATTTAGGGCGGACTCGATGATCTCGAGGTGGGTTGATGCTTTTCCACAACGGAACTGAGCTTCACGAGAACCATCCTAGAAATAAGTCGATCTTATTAGGTCGCCTGGGCTTCTTTCCACCCATAATCTAGGCACCTGGTCCAAGCTTGACAATTGTTGCAACCGACACAATTTTGTTAGTAGAAGGGGCCAAAATTTTTTTTAGGTAATAGTAACTTATAAGGAGCTAAACTAAAGTTTAAATACTATAACTATACTTCTATTATATACAACTCTATCTTATACTTTGCTAGTAAGGGGAGCAATAGCAATATTAAAAGGTAGTGTGCGCTAGCATATCTCTAACAGCTACATTCACTTATCTATAACTACTATTTAAATAATAACCTATCTAGTTTATTATAGTAAGTCTAATCTTAACTTTACTATACTTATTAACGCTTATATAATATAAATAGCTCTAGAATTAATACCCTATTTACGCTATTCTAACTATTTACTAGTAACACTTACTAATAATAATTACTACTATACTTATATATAGCTATATAAGGCTAAAAAAGAAAAAGATAATAGAAAGATAAATAATATTAAGGTCTTTAAAAAGGTAGTAGTAAGGTGCTATAACTTACCTAAAAGTACGCTTATTAAATTAATCTTATATAATTACTAATATATATAAAAACTAAAAAGGATACTATGTTTATTAAAAGGGAGCTAAAAAAATATAATCCCTTATTAAGTATATTAAAAATAGTAATAGTCTCTACCTAGAGTATATAAAGTATATTCTAGCGCTTTATAAGTATTATAGGACGCAGAAATAGTTACTAGGTTTACTACTACTATTATCTATTTATAAGTTAATTATAAAAGGGGTGTTTAGTGCTACTTTATCTAGTTTTATTGTAGGTTTAGTATTAAAATTAAACTGTTTAGCTGTCAGATATAGGGGTATTCTTGATGAGATGAGATGGGAAGTGGTATGGTTGATTGATGTTTTTTCCTTGTTCCTCCTGGAGAAGCTCGGCTATCGCGAGAAGTATCTATCTAGTGCCAAGACACACTAGTACTATTTAGGATAGTACAGGGGCAGTGCAAAACAGTGGTGCGCCGGCCTCTTTTAATTTCACAGTGAAAACACTGTGATTTACACTGATTGCCAGTGTGTACAGGCCATATGATTGGACACACCTACCCACCGTAATTCACAGTGAAATCACAGTGATTCACAGGGACTGTCTATCTGACATTAGCTTAAAAAGCAAAATTAAATATATGTCGAGCACCTTGCGGTAACAAGACCGTCCAAGCTTGATGGTGACCCATAGTTCAAATTTAAAAATGTGGCTTCACCTTCTGTTGAGGGGACCCGTATAGGGCTATGGTTTGGGAACTCCACAAACTATAGATAGAAAACTTTGAGTTCCAAGCAGAGTTGTCAACAATCAAGCGATAGGCAGATTGATTACTGGATCAGGTCTAACACGGACCTCTCTATGGTCTTTTGGCGCTTAGTTGGGCAATCAATCTGAAGATCGCTTGATTGTTGACAACTGTGGTTCCAAGCTATGCAGACTACCATAAAATACCCACCACGCGATCGACTTGTCCTTGTCCTTCCACTTTATCACCCCCCTGACCTCAACCGATCTCACCCCCAAACAACCTCAACACCGCCCAGCCCACCCCATCCACCATAGCACACCCACAAGCCACCGAAGCCCCTACCCTCCCCTCCCCACCATCCCCCCCCAAAATCCGCTCAAAAATACTCCACTCCTACCCCCAAGCCAACGCCAGCCACCCCTCCCTCTCCAATCCCCAATCCAGCATCTACACCATCTAGAACTATCCCTCCACCCTCACAGTACCAACAAGCCGCATCCCTTACAGCCGATACTCAGCCACCAGCCCTAACCTACCCACTCTAGCACACACCAATAAAGCCACGTTAACCAAAGTCGCCGTGTCCACGCTACGCACGACGCGGAAAATAGTGTTCCACTCCAACGCCAAACCCGTGGATCTCACGACATGCCTCGTTTTCTGACTTCGTGGATGCAGCGCATGTACGCGTGCATGTGTGCTTCAGACCTAAATATACTTTATAAGTTCCAAGTTCGCCATGTTGCCTCCAACAGCCAGACATCACCTCATCACGAAGGGACCTCAGGACTCCCCATGACGGGCGTGTCAGCACTCCCACACCCACCCAACCCCCCACCTTAACTCTATTTTTCTACCAAAGAAACCTCCTACACCTTTATATCCCACCCCTCCAAAAACCCCACCCCTCCAAAAAACCTTCCATCCCACCACGCGCCACAGCGCCCACCAATCCAGCCAGCCAGCCAGCCCACCTCCAACACCCTGGCACAACCACACGACCTAACACCGCACTTAGACTATTAACGCTAAACCCCGCCATCCATCCATCCATCCATCCACTTCATTCCGCTCAGCCCCAGATCCCAGCACTGCACTGCGAGCTGCGCATCTCCCAGCGCCGCACGCATCCGTATGATACGTGGATGCGCGTGCCGCGTACGCCGCGACAGTTTGTTTATGGATGCATATCATATCACCTGTAGCCAACTAAACGATAGAAAATCAGAAGCGCTTGCGGTGGGCTGTGCGCTAAAGTGCGAGGGGTTTGAAGTGCGGATGCTAGGGGTGTGGGGAGCGGTATTAGTGACAGAGAGGTAGTGAGTGTACGACTGTGGAGGGGGTTTGGGTGTAAGTTTTCAAGGCGTATAAGGCAGCAGGCGTGCGGATAGGAGATATAGGTGGCGTAGAAGAGGAAGAATCGGGTGTAGGATAGGTAAATGTGCTACTAGAGTGGATTTGTTTAGCAAGGAGAAGACGGGACAGGAGGTGTTGTTGAGTTTTTGTTACGGGATCAAGTGTCACTGGATTGAGTACTATTCACTAATAAAATTGTTGAGTTTGACCTAACCTGTCGAGATGTATGCACCCTGTATATGTATACAAAATACCCAATTCCATACGATAAACTATTCAGCGCTAACAACGTACCGTACTACGCGTAATAGTACGTCCCATAGTACGTCCTATACGCCGTACGTACATAGCTGCCTTCTAGGTTGTACTATAGCTGTAATTTGTATATAGACAAGGCGTAATTATAGCTCTATAGAAGCCTTTTTATAAGCTTTTAACGCGACCTTTTAGTATTTTAAAGGGCTATTTTTAGCTATTTTTTGCCCTTTTTAGTATAGTATAAGCTTAGATTATAGGGGGACCTAGTAGGCCTTTATTATAGTAGAATTTTCTAGTACTCCTTAAGTAATAACTTATTAGCTTTTGCCTATAATATACTATAAAATATATAGTTCTAGGCCTTATAATTATCTTAAAGTACTTTTAATTATCGCCCTTACTATACTACTATATTATAAAGGCTTAACGCCGCCTTTACTACTACTAGTAATAGTAGGTATATATTATTAGAGTTATCTATATTATATAAGAGTACTTTAGGTAGTATAAAAAGATTATATATCTAGTAGCTAAATTATTATATAGGAAAGGCCTTTAATATTAATTAGCACCGTCTTTAGTATAATAATTACTATCTAGTTACTAATAGAGTTAGGTATAAAGTCTACTATAAATTATAGCTTAAGGGTAAGCGCGCGTCTATATCTATATAGTAATATAGAGCTAAGTTAAAGTACCTAGAGGATAATATAGTTAGTAAGATAATCTTCTAGCTATATAAGGACTATTACCTTATATAAAGATAAGCTAATTACTAGCGCGTTAATAGTATAGCGTATATTAAAGGCTACTTTAGAAAGGCCTATAAAGTTAACCTAGATATTAGATTATTACCTATTATAGAGACTGTAAAGCCTAAAAATCTATAGAATAAAGCTACTAGCGCGTAGTTAATAGTGTCGCATACGCTATAGTAAGAAGAGGAGCTCTAAAGTGCCTTTATTAACTAGATAATTGCTACAGATTTAAGCTTTTTAATAGCAATATTAGTAGCTATATAGGGTCTTCTAATATAAAATTAAACGAACCTTTTGCGCGCCCTACTAGCTAGCTATATTATGCTATTAAAATATATATAATTAAGCCTAGTAGATTAAAAGGAGGAGGTTATAAAGATTTTATATATATTGTTAAATAAAATAAGTATAAGTTATAATCTATAGATATTACTAAATAATATAAGCTTTCTTGGAGTTATTGCTTACTTTATTAGTAAGATAGTTATTTCGCTCTAGTGCCCTTATTAATAAGGGACTTAGTAGTTTTTTAATATTAACTTTTTATAATTTAGATACTTAACACTAATAACGTAACCTACTTATTATCTTCTATAATATTTTTAGTAACTATATAGTAGCTGTATAAGCTTAAGTTATTATTTAGGTTATCTATAAGTACAGCTTTAAGCAAAAATTTTATTATTTTATAGGTAATAATATAAGTAATAATAATATAAAGTTTATTAAGTAAATTAACTTATTAACTAGCCTTAATATTAGAAGTTAATACTAATATATTTTATTAGTAGCCCGGACAGATTAGTCCGCCAGATAGTTTTTCTTAGCAACTTTAAGGTCCCTTATAACTTATTATAAAACACCACTAATATTACTTTATAGTAACTTATAATAATCTACTATAACTTATAATAAACTAAGTTACTATTTAATCTACTTTTTACGTTGTGTAGTCTCTTTGCGCAGCTATAGCAGCTGCGTAAAGCTAAGAAGTCTTTCTTAGTAGTATAAACTTATAATAAGACTCCCTATAATATATAATTGTCAGATAGACAGTCACTGTGAAATCCAGTGGGTAGGTGTGTACGATCATATGGCCCCTTACAGTGGTAATCAGTGTAAATCACAGTGATTTCACTGTGAAATACACTAAGGAGGCTGGCGCACTACTGTTTTACACTGCCCCTGTACTAGTCTAAATAGTACTAGTGCGGCTTAGTACTAGATAGTTACTTCTCGAGGTAGCCGAGCTTCTCCGACAGAACACACACAATCAATCAATCAACCCACCACTTTTCCATCTCAACTCATCAAGAATACCCGTATATTTGACAATTAAGAGTCTCACTGCCTCAATCAAGCTGATTATTATGTCTTTATCGACGCTCAGAGATCCCACAGTGATCCTATCCGATTACTCGAACTATACACCATGGCTAAGGCAAATCAAAGCCCGCGCCCAATCTCTAGGGATCTGGGATATCATCGACCCAGACCAAGAGATCCAACCTATGACCCAACTAGTCATTCCAATCCCACCGAACATCAGTGTTGGCTATGCACCAAGCCCAGCGTTTATCAACGCGAATACCGACAACCCTCGCGCACGCCCAACAAGGCCGTCAGACCTGTCGACGACTGGCGTAAGGGCGTACAGAGAGGATTACGACCTCTATAAGGATCAACTCGAAACTTTCAAGTTACTCGACCGAAGGTACGAACAACAGAAGGCGAACCTCGACAAGATAGTTGCCCTCATTCAATCAACGACCTCGGCACACTTGCAGACCAATTGCTGCACCCCAGATCAATCAATCAGACAATGGATCATCAACCTCACAAACACGGTTGGGGTAGACCAAAACGACGAACTACGACGAGCGAGGATCAGATACCAAGACGCTCTCAAGCCCATGAGATCAGCTGGATCATGGTCCACCTGGCTCACTGAGTACGATCATGCAGCAACAGAAGCAGAGCACAATAGTGTGCCAGAACTTACGTTGCTAGACTCAGTCAAACAAGATTTTATGAAGGCGGTTACCAACGTCGCATCCCAGTGGGTTACAACCTTCATGCAACATGGGAATAAGGACCCGAACACTTCAAGAAAAGATATGGTGAAACTCTTCCGAGATCAAATGGCGATGCAGCACCCGATCAAGGGTAAACAAAGGGGCGCCTTTGCTGTTGCAGGACCATCTCTCGCTGACGGTGGTGCACCCACCCAGACCGCAGATGGGGACGCCCATCCTGTGGATGAAGCAGTATCACTCAAGCGAGGCAGATCACGCGCCAAGAAAGCTGGCTCTAAAGCCAAATCCAAGCAGTCCGCGAACACAGACGATGAGCCAACGGCAGTTGGTGGCCAGAGAGGATCATACCCCAAGTGCCCTGCTTGTGAACAACGCCATAGTCTGCAAGACTGCTTTTACGCATTTCCTGACAAGGCACCTGATTGGTTTCAACCGAAGCCAGCAATGAAGGCCCTTATGAAGTTCAGGATGGAAAATGACCCTGCGCTTATAGAGAGCGTAAGATCCGTAAAGCGTCCAAGATCACAGACACCAAGAATCAAACAATCAAGCACTCCTACTCCAACTCGAATCACTGAGATTACTGACGATGAATGACTAGATGGCAGACAAATCACCGTCCTCTCAGCGAGCTTTAATGCTATCGCAGCCTCCTACCACTCAGACCCGAACACCTACCCACTACGTTACTCCGCGATCCTCGATTCTGGCACAACCTGCCATATCTTCAACGATATCGATCGTTTCGTCACGCTGCGACCACCGTCGCCAGGAGACTTCATATGGGCGGGATCATCACGAGTTTGGATAAGGGGATATGGGAGTGTCCATCTACACGTCAAAAGCGTACAAGGAAATAGGGTACTAAGGCTAGACAACATCGCCTACTGCCCTGATCTGCTATGCAACCTAGTGTCTTTCCGATTACTCCGCAGGCAAGGCCTCTGGTGGGACACAAAGGCAGATCCAACAACAATCAAGAGAAGGGACAATACAGTCCTAGCCGAACTTCAAGAACTCTACGGTCAATGGGTACTAGAATACATGCCCGAACAAAATCGTACTATACACAATAGTACGTATGCCACACACAAAATCACCACGCGCACCGCACGACGAGCGCAGAAGGCAGACGCCATCACCTGGCACAAACGACTAGGCCACCCAGGTCCCCAGGCACTAGAACACACTGTGAATCACTGTGAGGGGGTGCGGCTCAAAGGACTTACTACGGTCCAATGCGACGCTTGCGGCAGATCAAAGCTTAAGCGACAAATCAGACGACAACCTAGGCAAATCAATAACGGTCCTGGTGAGAGAGTCGCTATAGACTTTCACGACTACGAAGATCAGAGCTTTACCGGCGAGAAAAGCCAGATGCTCATCACCGATCGATTCTCAGGCATGGCTTGGGACTTCTATTTCAAAGACAACCGACCAGCACGAACAATCATCAAGTTGCTGAAGGAATTTGTACAATTCATGAAAGTACAATTCAATGTGACTATCAAAGTCATTGAATCCGACAATGAGATCTTCTCAGTCAAACAAGACGTTCACAGGTGGTGCATCAGTGAAGGTATCGTTATTGAGCCTTCAGCACCTGACACCCAAGCTCAAAATGGAGGAGCTGAACGCTCAGGGGGTGTAATTAAGGAGAAGGGTCGTGCAATGCGACTTGACGCCAACCTTCCCTTCAACCTATGGCCAGAAATCACACGAGCGGCCGTATACCTATACAATCGAACTCCAAACTACGCCAACCGATGGCGATCACCACACGAAGTATTCTTTACGACAGTTGCTTACCAAAACGGCATTGTCACTCAACCAAAGAAACCGAACCAGGCTCACCTCAGGGCCTATGGCTGTAAAGCCTTCGCCTTGACCGACGATACAAAACGCGGCAAGAGCAAGCTCCAAAGGTTAGACCCAAAGGCATGGGTTGGATACCTAGTGGGCTACCGATCATCAAACATCTGGAGGGTATGGATCCCACCACTCAACAAAGTTATCAGCACACGCGACGTCATCTTTGACGAAGATAAGGTGTTCTCAGGCAAAACAGAAGATCTGTTGGACAACCTTATGCACAGTACTACTGAAGAGATTGCTGCATGGACCCGATCAGTGGAGTTGCCACCTCCACCACCCGAACAAGAAAACACTGAATCCTTCTATGAGGATGAGTCGATCACTGACTCACGCAATCGCGAGGATGAGGAGGACCCTCCGGGGTACTATCAGGGGAGGAAGATCAATTACACCTACCCAACACCACCGGCGACACCTCCGCCTGTCACATTACTTGCCCAATCAATGGCGAGTTTTAAAGACGATCAACATGAACAAGTACCCATAGGATCAACACAGCCAGATCAACGTGCTGTGCCATGGGCAGCCGCTTTCCTAGCCGGAACACAGGCAGGTAGCAGAGGCAAATACAAGGGGAAGCCGCTCGACAAAGCGCAATTCAATCGCATGCTTGCAGCAGGAAAGAAACCCCACCAAAGTGAATTGCCGGAGCCTCCATCTTGCGGAACACGGTTAGAAGACCACCCGCTATTCAACATGTGGAAGGATGCTGAGCGAGTACACCTACAAAGCCACAAAGAGATGAGGTCTTGGAGTGAGGTGCCCGTTGCCCCAGTGCGATCACGCGGCCACCAAATCCTCGACTGCATGTGGGTGTATACATACAAACTCGACAAACATCATCGATTTCAGAAGTGCAAGGCTAGGTTGGTAGTACGTGGAGATCAACAACGCCACCTTACTACTCAAGACACCTACGCCGCAACCCTCGCAGGACGATCATTTCGCCTACTCATGGCTATGGCAGCTCGGTATGACCTAGAGCTCAGCCAGTACGACGTCACCAACGCTTTCGTCCATGCGAAACTGGACAGAGAACTCTACATGAGAATGCCCCGAGGTTATACCCGACCCGGCACTATCCTACAGTTGCATAAGGCACTATATGGTCTTCGAATCTCACCACTGCTGTGGCAGAGAGAATTTACCAGTGCTCTTAAGGATCTCGGTTTTGCCGCAGTCCCTCATGAGCCTTGCTGTATGATCAAAGACGGCATCATTATATTCTTCTATGTAGACGACCTTATCGTCGCCTACTTAAGGGATCAGAAACACGCTGCTGACGCAGTAATAAAAAAGATAAGTACAAAGTTCACCCTTACTGGAGGTAACGATCTTCAGTGGTTTCTAGGGATTGAAATCGTCAGAGACCGTGCAAGTAGGCAACTCTGGCTATCACAGGCGTCCTATGTGGACAAGATCAGTCGCCTTATCGACCGACGCGACCTCAAACACGAAACCCCAATGTCAGCAGTCGAACTGCTACCTCGAGAAGGACTCGCTACAAAGGCAGAGATCAACCGATACCAGCGAAAGATAGGATCAATCCTGTACGCTGCAGTAACCACGCGCCCTGATATCGCTTTCGCAAGCTCCCGATTATCGCGCTTCCTATCAAATCCCAGCGACGACCATCACAAAGCCGCCGACCGTGTACTGCTATACTTATCCTCCACCCAATCACTAGGGCTACGCTTTGGAGATGCAGACACCTACGAGGTTGCTAGCGACGCGTCGTTTGCAGACAATACCCTCGACAGAAAGAGCTCGCAAGGATACATCATTAAGCTGTTTGGTGGACTTGTCGCCTGGAAGGCAAACAAACAAGACACTGTCACCACTTCGACAACTGAAGCTGAGTTGCTGGCACTCTCACAGGTTGCAAAGGAGGCACTCTTTACGGCTCGGTTGATCGCTGAACTCAAGATCAAACTCTCATCCTCAACAATCACCATCAATTGCGACAATCAACAAACTATCCGACTTGTTACCGAAGAAATTGCCAAGTTACAAACAAAGCTTAGGCACGTCGACATACACAATCATTGGCTTCGACAAGAAGTAGTACGTGGAGCTATCAAAATCCAGTACCAACAATCAGAAGAAATAGCAGCAGATGGCCTTACAAAGGCTCTGCCAGCTGGCAAATGGACTAAGTTCGTAAATCAACTCGGACTTGAAGACGTCAGGGGTAGGATCACCGACCAAGAGGTCGACCTTGACGAATTGGAAGACAGGATGGAAGCTTTTGGACTATGAGTTATAGTACGGCTGCGAAGAATTGGGTCCAGCTTGAGATGGTTCCAAGCTGAGGGGTGTGTCAGATAGACAGTCACTGTGAAATCCAGTGGGTAGGTGTGTACGATCATATGGCCCCTTACAGTGGTAATCAGTGTAAATCACAGTGATTTCACTGTGAAATACACTAAGGAGGCTGGCGCACTACTGTTTTACACTGCCCCTGTACTAGTCTAAATAGTACTAGTGCGGCTTAGTACTAGATAGTTACTTCTCGAGGTAGCCGAGCTTCTCCGACAGAACACACACAATCAATCAATCAACCCACCACTTTTCCATCTCAACTCATCAAGAATACCCGTATATTTGACAATAATATATTATCTACTATACTATATATAGGTAATATATAGTATACTTATTATAATTTATAGTGAAGCACACTATATCTTAAGTAGTACTTTATCTAATTTTTAGTTATTAAGTGCGTACTATTGCAAGATAAAGTTAACCTATTATTTTTAGCCTTATAGTAACCTATAATAAAATTACTCTAATTTACTATTAACACTATCTAAAAATAAGCCACTATAGGTAATATTTAACTTCTTCTCTATCTCTTTATTTATCTAATAGGTCCTTGCGTTGTGCCTAGGCTCTTTACACCTTTTATAGCGGCGTTGTGTTAAGAGACCTACCTCTTCCTTACTACTACCTTACGCCCTTTTTAATAACTTCACCCTAATAGAAGGGCTTTCTACTTCTAAATCTACTCCCTAAGTAAAGTCTAGCGTCTTATCTTTCTAAATGCGCTTTCTTTTACGCGTTTTTTACTTTGTTAGAACTTTAATTTCTTAAGTTCCTTAATATAGGTCTCTTAAAGTATACTATAGTAGAGTATAAGTTTAGCACCTTTTCTAAGCTATAAGTAGCTTGATTTAGTATTAAGTAGAGGCTAAATAAAAGAGTTGCGTACAAGCTTTAACTAGAATCTAAACTTAAGGATATTACTTAGGGTCCTAGCTTACTATAGTGTATCTAGTAGAGTACTTTAAGGTAGAGTGTAAATACTCATATTAAGGCAATCTACTACTACTAACGCATTTAAAAAAATAAGTCTAAAGGCCTTAAAGACTTTCTTATAGTTTTCTAGTATAAATATATTAAAAAACGCGTTATAAAAGACTAGTAGGAAGCCCTCTTTATTAATATAAAAGACATATTAGTGCGCTAAGTCCTATACGCGCTAAAAGTACTTTAGCTTTAGTAGCGCAAAATAGACTATATTAAGCAGCTAAAGAATATAAAATAAGTGCGCTAGCATATAGAGTGTTAGAATCTTCTATTTTAGGCAATAATTCTTAAAATTCTAGAAGTAGTAGCTTTTATAGCTATCTAGAATAAGTAACCTCTATAACTCTACTATGCACAGTCTTATATACGCGTTAAAGTGCTTTAACTACGCAACTTTAAGCTTGTTATTAGTCTAGCTAGTCTTAGAGACTAAGAGCTTCTAATTATAGGAGATACTAGTCTCTTTATACTACGCTAAGATATAAACTCGCCCTTTATAAATAATAAAGGGTAGAGTAGTATACCTAGCAGCGCAAATACTTTAAATTACTATAACCTACTTATAGTTGCCTAGCTAAATAAGTATAGGTTAAGAATATCTTTTTAAACTAGTTATAACCTTTATTAAGCTAATAACTACTATCTAGAAGCCTATCTTATTAAAGTTATAGATGTCTTTATTCTACACTCTATACTTAGCTTTTGTAACCTCTACTAGCTAAAACTACGCGTTTATAATCTTTAGGTCTTTCTATTATATTCTCTATTAGTTCTTCGCTTAATTAAAAGCTATTTTAAGCTTAGGTACGCGCTTTATAAAGCGCTAAGTCTAGTATTATTTTATAGAGTCTCTATACCGCGTAGCTAGTAGTTTGTTAGCTATATCTTTTATCTTACCTAGTTAGGGTGCAAATTTTTACAAATCTAGATTAAGGATATACTATATAAGCGTCTACTCTTTAGTTATAGTAAACTTTGCTATGCCTAATTATATATCTGCTTAGGCAGTAATTTTATTAATTTAATTACTTAGTGTAGACTTTAGAATATTATATACTATAGCAGCGCGTTATAGGCTTAAAATTTGCTTATTCTAATAGGCGTAAAAGGCAAGCTTAATTCTGCCTTCCTAATTAGATAATAACGCGTTGTATTATTAAGACATTATAATTTATAGTAAAGTATTGTAATATGTTTATAAGCGAGCTGCGAATACAAGCGAGCTACAAACTCCACTAAGTCTCTAAGCCTTTCGCAGTATATAAATTCACAACGCATTAATATTCTATTAATATAATAGCTATCCTAAATTAAGTAGTATCTATAGAAGCCTTCTTACACGTGCGCGAGTTGTGCCTAGGCTCCCTACAGCGCCTATAGCGCGCAGAAGCCTGCTGGCTTACAACTAACTGCGCCTTGCCTTGTCGTATTTCTTCCTCTAGTTGCTGCTTAACAGCCTTTTAAGCAATAATATCCTCTCCCTCTGCATTTAATAGAGTGCCTCACTTTTAGATCTGCTTCTTTTTGCGCTGTTTACGCGTTATAGCTACCTTATTTACTCTTTATAAAGTAGCTATCTCCTCGCGTATAAGCACTATTAAATGCGCTATTCTCTTAGCGCCTCTTGTAAGCTAATTAAGCAACTAAATAACTAAGGTAGAAGAGGATACCTAATGCCTTCAAATCCACTCACGAACTAGAGTTAACTAAGCGCCTAGCTCACGTGCGTTGCTTAGTGTTGCAGACTCCCATAGAGCCTCTAGTAGGGCTACTAGCGCTAGCGCTGGCGACAGTGTACAAAGCTTAATATTAAGCTTTAAGAGCACTACTTCTAGATTATATAGAACTAGCCTAGAGTCTTAAAAGCTTGCGTAGATATTCTCCTTTATAATTAACTAGTTGTAGGCGATGCAAAAGGCTAGTAGAAACTTAAGCTTAGTAATATGATTAATATAGTTGCGTATTAGGCCCTTAACCTAGCGCCTATACGCCCGCTTTAACGGCAAGAAGCAGCCTATGTTAAGTGGCTGTAGGAGGTGTGACGAATATAGTGGCATATATAGGGTATAGATCTTATTCTCCCTGCAGATCTCTTAGAATTTAAGTAAGTTGTGGCTCTTATAGCTATTAAGTATTAGGAGCTAACGCGCGCCTACTCTACGCTCTACTGTATGCTTAGCTTAATAAAGTGCTGTAGCCAGGCAACACTAAGCTTATTTGTAGTCCACCTATTGTCGCTAAGACTAATAGTCTAGTTACCTAGTATATTGTCGCCCTTGTACTAGGCCGAGAGGTGGTACTTACTAGCGAAGATAACAAAGGGTGGGATTGCCTACCTAGTAGCGTTAATTCTGTGAATTGTCGTCACCCACTCACAATTGCCTAGCTGGATCGCTTTTGGCTAACTATGTCTCTCTAAGCCTATAACAACTAGCTGGGAGGATATCTTGCCTATTATAAAGCTAGTCTCGTCGAAGTTAAAGGTGTCCTTATTGCAGATACTATAGGTGGCCTTTGTACGTACTACTAGCTCAAACTAGGCCTGTATAGCTGTCGGATCCTCGTAGAGGGCTCGCTATTAATTGTAGGCTCAATTAAATCGTGTTATAAGGCTGTCTGTTTGCTTAATAAAGTTTCTAGGCCACTGCTAGCCAATATAGCCTGCGCTACGCTTAGCAAGTAGCTTATTTGCTATATCTTGTATAGCACCTAGAGTAGGCGCAAAGCCTCGCGAATCTAGGTTAAGTATATGCTTAATAATAACCTCCTCTTCTAGCTTAGTAAGCTTCTTTAATTTAGGCTTATAATTGCGTTGCATAGTAGTTCTAGCGCGTTAGTTGCGAAGCGTGCTTTTAGGAACGTTAAACATTGCTGCAGCACAATTAACGCTTTGGATCTAATTCTAATTAATAGCTAAGATAGCTAGGGAGACATCTGCTTCGTTATAGGGCAATTAAATAAGTGTTAGTTAAGCTATTATAGTTAATAGGTAACGCGTTATAGAAAGTTAGTGGGGTTTACAGCTCGCTTATATTTGTAGCTCGCTTGTAAACACGTTAGTCTTAGTAAAAAGTATCTGGCGGACTAATCTGTCTAGGCTACTAATAGAATATATTATATACGCTGCATAGAGTATATAATTAATCTAATTATTAAGGCACTTATATATAGCACTAGAGTAAGTAAATTTAAGGTAAAGCTTGCCTATACCTCTCCCTAGAAGCAATATTAATTATACTAAAGATATAGGATTATTAGTAAGCTATATACCTTTGTAAACGCTATATATATATTCTATAAACGCTATAAGCTTTTCTGCATAACCTAGTAATAATTAGGTGATAAGGACCCTATATAGATCTTTAGCACACTTAATTTAGTATAGGATAGTAGTATTAGATAGTATAGTATTTACTTTATCTTACTGCGTTACTAGAAGCTTAAGAACCTAATATTAGAAAGAGAAATATTACAGACCTTTTAGTATACGATATAACGCTATAAGAAAAAGCTATAGGTGTGCTAAAAACGCATTAAAAAAGGTAAGGCTGCTTAGAAATAGGTTAGGCTAGGGACTGTTAGTTAGCACGTACAAATTAGCCCCTTATACTAATAAGGTAGTTAATCCTATAGTCTATAGATACTAAAGTTAAAGATAATAACGTAGCTGCCTACGTATAAAGTATAAAAATCTATAACTAGAAATTATCTTTATTTATCTATCCTTACACACACATACAACTAATTATTACGCAAAGTTTTAAGGTTATAATCTATAATAGCCTTCTCTTAATCTAATCACACACTTTCTATAGAGCGGGTAGTTATGCGCCTATATATATATAATAAGAATAATAAGCAGGACTACGCTAATAAGTATAACTCTAAGAAATATAATCTAGATACTAATAATAAGTATATATAAAATAGATATTATAAAGGTTAGATACCTACTATTCTTAAAGGGCGTATAGTAGTATAGTATAAGTTATGCGGCAAATAAATTACTATAGCTAGTTGGTCTTATTATAGTGTCTAATAATACCTAAGTGCTCTAGGGACTATAAATTTTAACTTATAGCTCTCTCTTTGCTAGTTTAGCTGCCTAGTCCTTAGCTATATTAGAGATAGTTATTACTAAAGCGCTTTTAGTAAGTAAGAGGCAAGGTTTAATTAGATCTAAAAGCAACGCAGTAGTAAAAGGGAAAAGTTAAGTATAATATAGAATAGCTAGCAATTTGCTATAAGAAAGAAATATATAAAGAATAGTTACTAGAGATATAAGATATATATAAGTACGCGCTTATCCTATAGGATTTCTATAGGTAATAGGTAGAGTAAGGGCGGCAAAGTATTAGGGTGCTATTTAGTATTAGGAGTAGGGAGCGCGCGTATAATTTATTGTATATTATAGTAGTAGTAGAGCGTGCGTTTAGGAGTTCTAAGTAGTAGATTATCTAGTAATATAGTAAAAGATTATAAGGTAGTGTTAATTATCTAGTAATATAGTAGGTAGGTAGGGTGTTATTATTATAGGTTATCTTAAAAGCTAGGAGAGGCGTTAGAAAAACTTTAATACGCTCTAGTTCTAGGGCTTAACACTTATATATAATATTACGTAATATTATATAGGCGCTAGTAACGTAATAAAAAACGCAGTAATTAAACATAGTAGGGCCACTTAAAAACTAATAAGTGAAGGTAGTTTATACTCCTGCCTAGGAGGGTAAGGACCTAATTTATAAGTTTATATAATATGCGCGCAATACTACTAATCTTTTAGAGGTTTCTAATAATAATAATAATTATATATATAACCTAATAACTAACGCGCTATCTAATAATAACTAGGAGGAAGTCTATATAATAATATAGGTGCTATAGAAGTTCTATAAGCTCTATAAGGCCCTAGAGGGCGCGGCTAGCGTTAGTAGATTTAGATTACTTTAGTAGATAATTGTTAACTTATAGTAACTTTATAAGTTACTAACTAAGCGCGTATAGCTAATTAAGGGCTTTATAGACTTTATATATATTTAATAAGGTGTTGCGCTTATACTAGAAAAGCTTATAATATACTTTAATAAAATTATAATAAATTTAGAGCTATCTCTATACTATATAGCTGCTATATTACACCTATAACTGCGTATTGTATAGTTTAAAAATTACTAGAAAAAGCACCTATATAGTATAAAAAGGCTAAGATATTGCTACGTAAGGTATTTTAAAGCTATATTAATACTAAAAATAATACTAAGAACTACCTAGAGTTACCTCTATTATTGCGTAAGGTCCCTAGGGCGTATAAAGGTAATATAAGAAGGGCGTAGATAATAAGTATAGATCTTATACTTCTTACTAGTAGTAAGGTATATAAATACTATAAATATATATTATAACTTAATAATTACTTAAATAACTTTTAAAAGGACTTTAATAGTAATAATAATGCGTTAAAATAGCTTATAGATAACCTACACTATTAGTAGGTTATAATAGGTTAAAAATAATACCTAATTATATATAAGATAGCTATAAAATACCTCTTAGTGCCCTATATATTATGCGACTATAAAAGGTGTTTTAGCTCTATAAAACGTATAGTTATATATAATTACAATTCTCTTAGTAGGTGTACTATTAAGGCTTTATAATTATAAAAGAATTAGCTGCGTTAAAAAGTTATTAAAAGTAACCTTTTTAATCTTGTAAAGTTAATCTTCTAAAAAAACTACTTTTTAATAATCTTAATACTAGAAAATAATTACTAATTACCTAATTAGGAAGGATTTTAGTATATACAGCCTATAAACACCTTTTTAGACTGTACTATAGTTATAGGGCGTAATCTAGCATCTCCAGCGGCTCCTATATATACGTAGCGCCCATACAAGCTATAGCGTAGAGTAATAAGGGTTAACCGTACCGTACTACGCTACGTTGTCAGCGCTGAAACTATTCCAAAAAAAAAGTGCCAGTCTAACCACCACCAACAACAGCCACCCACACAACAAAGCCAACAAAGAAAGCTACACGCCACTAAACCCCATCCAATCTCACCCAAAATCCCATACCCAACTATCCAAACATATCATTCAAAACCCCAACCCAACCTAACCCCACCCCTACCCCCCCTCCTCGTAGTACCCCTTCATCCTCTCCACTAGCCAAACTTCCATAAACATATCTCACCAAGTACACCAATCCCCCCCACCCCCCTCCTCAATCAATACGCCCCTACAAAAAAGCCGGCGTATCCTCCCTACTCAACGCCTCCCCCCTCGGCCCCGCCCTCCCACTCCCCCAGGACTCCCCACCCCCACCCCCTCTCCATCAAAAACCTCTCCGCCATCCGCTGCCCCGGCGTCCCCCTACCCCTCTCCTCCCCACAACCACTCCTCCTACTCACCGGTCTCTCCCCCGTCTCAACAACAGCATCAATACCCGGTCCCTCCGCCCCAGGACTCGGCTTCTTATGCCCCTCCAATTCACTCTCGCTCTGCTCACCACACACCTCCACTCTCTGTCGCGCCGACTGCGTAAACTCCAGCGACGAGCGCGGCGAACATGTCACCGGTGGGGTGCCGGACAGCGCCCAAGGCGCCTCGATGAGCATGCGGAGTGAATCGTGGTCCATGCCGCTTGTGCGCAGAGGAGGATCTGGAGTCTGCGTCCGAGCCGTGGTATACCGCTCTGGTCTCTTTTTCTTCGGGCTGTCGCTGTCGTGCAAAAACGCGGGTTGAGCGGAGGGACTAGGAGATGCGCGGGGTGGGGTGCCTCTGCCGCGGAGATCGAATGCGCTTTTTGGTCTTGTGGTGAGCTTGGTTGGCGAGAGGGGACGAAGAGTGATGCGCATGCGTTGGCGTTGGGGACTGCTGGTGGAGGTGGTCGACCGCTGCGGCTGCGCTGGCTTACTACTGGGTTCCGGCTTGCTGGTCGCAGAATCACCTGCCGTTGTGGTGTACTGCGCTAGAGGTCTTGAACTGCGATTGAGTGGCGTAGATGAGAGGGGAAGCGTGGATTTGGGGCGAGTCACTTTTCCAGCGAGAGGGGATGAGACTACAGGGCTGGACTGGGCGGACGCAGGTCGTTTCCATTGCGTGGTGGTAGGCGTCATATTCTCCTTCCGGTTCTCCTTATTCTTGTCTACCTCTCCTCTCCCCTTTGCTATGGGACTGGGCTCCTGCCGGGACATCCGGTTCACAGTGACTGGTGCAGAGAGATCGGAGCAGACCTTAGAATTTGGAGTTCCCTTCGATTTTGTGGATGAGCCACTGTCAGTAGCCGAAGGTGGAGAGCGGCTCAGTCGTGCACTGTTGTTGCTTGTGCGTCGACCTGTATTGATGAAGGGCAATCGATCATTCATGGTCGAGGATTTGGGGGTACTGACTGAGGAGTGTGCAGACCGCTGGCTGTGGGCTGAAGAGTGTCGTTCCTTCCGGACAATGGGACTCGGCTCTGTTACAGGAGATACCATGCGCTTTGGAGGGTTTCCATGAAACGTATGCGCTGATTCACCTTGGGTAATGGCACTGATATCGGATGGTGAGTCTTGCAATGCTTCGACCGGGCTCTGTTCGTCTTTGAGCTCGCTTTCCGATTGTTCTTTTTGTAGTTCTGTAGAAGAGGCCATGTTTGTAATCACGGTTGTTTTTATTTCTGTAATGGAATTGTCATCCTCAATCTGGGTAAGCTCGCGATGGTGCCGATTGGAGCGTGAATCATTTCGAACTGTAGGCGTGTATGCTTGCTGGATTGTGAGGTCCCCTCCCACAGAGCTGCTTAACTCCGACACCTCGTGAGATAACCAAGCCTTCCAATCTTTGCTCGATCTCGTTGAATCCGTCTTATGTCGTCGGGATGGAGTACCGAGAACATAGCTCTTGACAGCATGGCTGGTGAGTATGACGGCAGATCCCGAGCCATCGTGCGACTGAGGGTCATCGCTTGTTCCATCGAAAGACGTAACACTATCATTTGGAAGGATGCTGATTCCATCTGTATTCCGGGAGTAGATACTGGGAGACAGAGGCGAGAAGACAGGCTTTGGTTGCGGCGAATTTGGTGCCGCACGCACAGGTGTAACTCGCAGCTCCGTAGGGGTCGCTTCCTTGGGTGAATCGCCTTCCAGCTCCGGCAAGGCCGGTATGCCAACCACAGTAGTGGGCGTGCGAAAGATGCCTTCGCCGGCGTTCCAAGAAGCTGAAAACGTGCGTGTGTGGGAACGATGATGGGCAGGTGCGTGATGCTCTTCTATTGGTGACTTCCACCGTTCCTTCGACCTTTGTATTCGCTGCTCTATCTGCTCCGCGCTTGGCGTCATGGTTATGGGCTCATGCGGAGTTTCCGCTGTATGTCCAGTACTACAATAGGTCAGCTACCGCGAGGAAATGAACAAACAGACAATGAACCGGACGGCGAGCACTAGCGGATGGGTTGACTTGAGGGAAAGCTTACATTCGTGCGTTCGGTTTGGAGTTGAGCGACACCAAGGTAGTCTCATCGTCGCAATTAGCTTTGTGATCCGAGTCCGCGCTGTGTGATGAATGAGACGTTTCGGGCCGCGAACTTCTCACATCACCTCTCACGTTTCCGGACCGGTCTGGGGTCGGTGATAGCTTTTGCTCTGTCGGTGTCACTGCGCGAATTGACGATTTGAGTGCTCTCCCGAGAGACTTCATGGAGCTCTGAGCCGTATGGGTACGGCGACGTGACGAGGGTCCCTGATCGCTGCTCATGCTCGTACGAACGTGCTTGCCCGCGCTGGAATGAAGTTCTTTGTGTCCCGTTGCGTGCAATTCTTTAGTTGCGCTTGACTCAAACACATCGCTTTCTCCGCCAGGCGAGGCGTCGGAGGGGACAGATCGTGATTGCACAACTTTCGTCGTGTCCATCTCCTTCATCAAGGCCGAAAAGACGCGCTTGGGATCTACAGGTGTAGGTGACTCCTCTAACAGGCTTTCCATCGGCATGGGTTCCTTGAAGGCAGCAAAGGTTGGCAGAGGAACGGAATTCCTCCGCAGAGAATTGGACGAACGGATGTGCTCCGCTTCACTGTCGACGCTGTCCTTCGACTCGTGGATAATCGTCAGACGCTTGATGTCGCGTTGTGTAAGCGTGTTCCCTGCAGAGGAATCACTCCAACTGGTGACACGGGAAGACAAGTTTGTAGCGTTGGTTTCACTATTTAGACTAGACATAAATTTATAGTGAGTACATCTCTCAATACGTCGAGGGACCAAGGTGGACTCACCTGCGGTTGCTTCCTCTGCTCCTATTGCTCCCACGCGATTCAGGCCTTGCCAATGGCGAAGGCATCCTTTCAAGCGACGAAGGGCGCGATCTGGCCCGTAGTAGAATATCAGCGTCAGGGCTAGGTATATCGAGGTGTTTGCTTTCATTCGACGTGGTCTGATAGCTAAAATATTCTCGACTAGCTTCGATCTGTTGGACGGGAATAGTTGTCGCATGGTTCGAGGAGCACCGGAAAACTTTCTTGAGCTTGTCTCTGATCGAATTCGACAATGACCTCTTCTCTTTCTTCTGCTTCGGCATTCCAAACTCGTCAAGAGATTCCACCGCTGGCTCAACCGGAGTTTGGCGACTACCCGACGAGACAGATACGAAACCAGCAGATACGGGGCGCTCCTTCTTCTTCGCTCGGTCTTGCTTCTTCTTGAACGGTGCGAGGAATAGTGAAGGCTTATGCTTGACCTCACGCTGCTGCTGGAAGCCTTGGAGGTATTTGTCTCTAGCATCGTTGACCGTATCGCCGGGCTCGACTGTGACCGGCACCTGTGGCGATGCGAGGGGAGAATACGCAGCAGCGTTGCGGACCGGCAACTGTTCTAGTGAGATCGCCAATGCCGGATTGACGCTGACTGGCGGAGGCGTGGTCAAGTACTTTGCAGGTGGCCGAGCAATTGGGGATCCGGTTTGGACACTGCTGGCGTAGTACATAGATCGGGCTTTCCGAATCTGCTGCGACGTTATCGAGGACGTAACACTCTGCCGCGACTTGGGCTGAGAGGTTGGCCGATTGTTTTCATTGAACGTGATGGAATGTTGCGTCGATAGAGGCCGGTCACTCGTGGGCGTAGGATAGAACGATGGGAATTTCTCCGTTGTCTTGGTTGAAGCTCGAGACTGACGCTGGGCGCTAGAAGCTTGACCAACTTTTGGCTGATGGACAGAGCGAACACTGGATTCCCTGGGCGGGAAATGACTGCCTTGCGAAGTGAGTGATTTCCGACTTGACGTACTTTTAGCTCTCGATAACTCCGAGCTGCGCTGTTTCGTCCGTTCGGCAGAGCTGTGATCGTGGGCCCGGGCATAAGCAGTAGCAGCTGCCGCCACGGCATGGTGCTGAGCGACGCGCGGATCTAAAGGCTCGAGAGCAGCGGGTTGGTGTCGCTGAACTGTCGACACTGACTTTGAGCGCCGGAGACGGGTGCCGGCATCGCTCGTGGCTCGACTGAGCATTGCCCGAGAGATAAGATGGTTACTGTGGAAGAAGTCCGGTAAGACGTGCAGCTTGACGTAGCGAAGGTATGCTAAAGCGTTGTAAACAAGATGAGCTGTGTACGGGACGAGAGGAAGACAGGCCAGACTACGTCGGAAGACGTCAAGCACCAGCGACGCAGGTGCAGACAGTGAGCGAAAGGAGCACATCATGGCTCCTACTGTGCTTCCATGAATGCATGGTAGTTGTTAGCAAGAGGCAGCAGGCGCGTGATATACATGACGGGCAGTATTCCTTCCATAGAGGGTGTCGCCCGGAGAAGAAAGAACGTCGAAAAGCATTAGGGGCAGTCACAAAACGGAAGCATTGCTTGCACAGGGGTTTCGTGTTCTCTTGGAACGATGACCATTTGTCTCGAGATGTGTAGACATCGAAAAAGAATAAAGATGAGGCTCCAACGCCTGTACAATGTGAGCTACATCGTCTGTGAGGGTCGTGGTGCTGCAACAACTGTTGCGATTGTCGTTGGTAGCCATCCACCACCACACGTTAAGCCCTAAGCTCGCCAAGCCTCATGACACGGCTAGGCTCAAGGCAGCAACGAAATCAAAACTCTCCGCCTCGCCATCATCATGCAAGCCGAATTGCGCGACCACTTGTTTTCGGCTACCATGGGAGCTGCTCACAGTTCCGTTGTTCCAGACCGCGCCTCCCCTGAGCTTCTACTAGATGTCAAGCCTATTCGACCACACGGGATGACCGCGCACAGCAAATATATCCAACTGAACAACTCATACAACGCACTTTACGATGGCATCATCTCTCTTGTTCGAAACAACAAATATGCCGATCTGCTCGTCATCTACGGAGACGACAGGTATCCAGTCCACCGCGCCATAGTGTGTCCTCGAAGCAAGTTCTTCGAGGAGGAATGCGCTGTGCGAGACGGCGAGCGCGATTACGCATCACCTGCCAAACCCACCAAAATCTGGATCGACGCTTCGGACTGCGAGTCGCACGTTCTCGCCGCCGTCTTGACCTTCCTGTATACATTGAACTACAATGCAAGCGGACCGCAAGCATTGACATTCGGCCTTCCAGAAGAAGTCACCCAGGAAGACGGCAATGATTTAGACTCCGCTTGCGAACTAGGGCCCGACGACGACGAGTTGCCGGCTGGGAGCGATCTCGACAATGAATCCGTAGCATTCTTTACGGCCGATGAAGCTACCCCGTCCCAATCATCGAACTCGCAACCCTCTACGATTACACTTAGGGATCCGAGCGAAAAGCTAAACGAGTCGGTATTCCATGTGCAGATGTATTGTGCTGCCCACCGATTTGGCATCACCTCGCTGCGACAAGTCGCAAAAGAAAAGCTCAACAGGCGGCTGGATTCTGGTGCCTGGAAGACGGAAATGGTCGGCTTGATCCGCGAGGTCTACAGGCAGACAGATAGCGGCATGCTTGCCGGTTTGAGGAAGGACACAGTCGATTGGGCGCGGTTCAGGTTCCGGACCTTGAAGAGGTGCGAAGGATGGGACGATTTGATCACCGAGTACCCGGAGTTTGGCGCTGAGATATTGAAACGACTTTAGAGTGGAGTGATTTGGCGACGCCGCGTGCCGTTCTCATGTGGTATGGCGAGGTGACGGGTCGTCTTCTAGCGCAGAGCTTCTTCCCCTGGCGATGTTTGCTTCCTCTTCATCATCTTCTCCCGCGACCTCGGTGTATTCTGCATTTCGGTCCTTGACGCTGATAATAAATGTCACGATCGTTACCAGAACGTACATGATCCCAACACCAAGAAATGGGAGACCTAGCCAGGCCGAGCCCATGTCCATTCCCTTCTTGAACGTTTCATTCAGAAGCGGGCCAGCAAGCATGACGCCTACGCCCTCCGTGACTGCGATCAAGCTCATCAGCTTCCCCACGTCTGGACTTGATTGTCCACCGACGACATGAAGCGCAACAGAGCGCATTGCCGCACTCGACCCCGTGCCGAGGTTGTATACGAGGAGACCGAAGATGAGTATGGCGGGTTGCGCCGCAAGCGCCAGTGCCAGGAAAGCGAAGGCGGTAATGATGAGTGAGCCGCGTGCTAGCCACAGGTCGGCCCAGTGAGTAGCAAGACGCAGGTATCTCAAGAGTAGCAGGTTGACGGCCGGGATAAAAACAGTAATTGCGACGAGATTGGTAGCGGCGCGGAAAGAAAGCAAGTATGCAGCCTACTAGCCATTAGCGATTCATGTGCACCAATTCGCAGGCGACACTCACTTTCTTGATCTCCCAGTGATAGCGTTTCGATGCATAGCGAATGAGCAGAGACAAAGCCTGCCTCCCAAGCCTGTTGACCAAAAACGTAGATATTACAAGCGCAATGGTCAAATCGCTCCTCAGAAATAGCAACGCTGATTTGAAATGCTGCAGCTGGGCCTTGAAGCCGTTGCCTTGGTCCTTGGTCTGCAGTTCAATGCTTTCATCGTCGGCGTCCCTCGGCTCGGGCAAGTCTCGCAGGTGCAGCGTCTCCGGAAAGAAGAGTCCGATGGTGACGCCGACCTGTTGTATTCCCAGAGCGAGAAGCAGCGGCAGCCACTCGCCCTTCTCCATCAGCTTCGAGGCCATGATCGGGGCGCACATTTCGGCGATGAGCACAGAGGCGGTGAGATACAGGAAGATGGTGGTGCTGCGGCCGATTAGCACTATGGCTGTCAACAGCAGCCCGCAACTTGCCGTTTGTCCGGCGGCACGATGTCCGCAATCATGGTGAGCCCAATGGCCGAAGCCACGACGGGCCCGCCGCCGATGAAGAAGAAGAGCGAGGAGAACCAGGTCAGCTGCAGCGGCAGGCTGCTGAAGTAGCAGATGAGCAGGATCCAGGCAGAGTTCAGCTGCAAGCCGAGCAGCATCGGCACGAAGACCCATTTCCTCCCCCACTTGTCAGCCAGCGCGCCGAAGGGCACCGCCAGCAGCAGCCCCGGGATGGCGTCGAACATGTCCTGCCAGCCGAAGATCATGGCCATCTGCTGCTGCACCTCATCAATCTTGCACAGGCCCTCGGGCACTTTGCCGTTGTCGCCAATCTTGGACAGGTCGTGCGTCTGGTAGTGGCGGAGGCAGATGTTGGCTTCGAAGACGCGCGTTTTGGGCGGTTCCATGAGGAAGGCGCCCACGTCGACAATGGTGATGAGAACGAAGATCAGGGCCACGAGCACCATCCACGGCTTCTTCGTCTTCGTCTTCGTCGGCGGTGGCAGCGGCAGCGGCAGCGGTTCAGGCGAGGCATCGCGCTCGTCGGGGCCCGTGGTGGACAGCAAGGGCGCCTCCTCGAGGGAGCTGCGGGGCGCTGTCTCGGCCGCCATGATGCCAGATGCCTAACGTGTCTGTAGAGACGAGAGGATGCGAGACGAGACCAGCAAAGACGCGGCGTAAGAACAAAGGAGCAACGGATTATGGAGGAGCGTGCAGAGGGGCCGCGTCAGCGTGCCATTGCACGCTGACAGCCGCAGGATGCCATGTTTCGGCATCGGAATACGACAGCGCGCCTGTGCGGCATGAATCTGGAGGTGGCTATTCCGGGATGGGCGGCGGTGCGTGTTGGGGGCGGCTTATGTAATCGGAGACCGAAACCCTAACCCGTCCGGCGTGGCTGCACAATTCCATCTCACAGCTGCTCTCCTACATCGCCGCAAACTTGTCTTTCCGTTTTCATATCGTGTGTTTTGAATGGAATACGAATCAGAGTACCAATTGCAACTTTTTTTTCGAAAGCCGTGCCATTGATGCGCAGCTTGACCGGCTTCGCATACCTACACGCACGGCATGCACCTTTAGGATGCTCGTAGGTCGTGATCACTGACACCAACCTAGCACGTTTGCCTTGTGGCTCGCGTCCTCTTGGGTCTCTCTTCTGCGAATTCTGCCGTGTCTCTGCTACTCCTGGTTTACTCCGTCCCACATGGCACACGCCTACATATGCAAGGCACTATCCCGAACGCGGTCACGTTTCCACGCACGAGACGGCGTCGTCAACTGCTATCACGCGCCTGCGGGCAGCGCGTGGTCACATGCAAAATGCGCCCATGAGCCTACTCCACTGCTTTCATGGGTACGTGTCATCAAAACCAACGGGCCGTGCGCATTGAAGGCGATGCCCAAGGACACATCAGCATCACCCCTCAGCAGTCTTCTCTACCCCAACCTTACCCATCCGGAGTCAACTGGCCACATTGACAGGAATCCTCTTTGGCTAGCATCAAGGCTACCCCGCAGTGCAGTGTCCTCAGCTCTCAGACTAGCCGCGTGCTCCGAAGCCGGAAGAGCGTTCCCTGATTAGCCAAGTCTTCACCATCACCATCACCGCTCCTTGAGTCGGCCAGCTTGGCATTGAAGAGAATGGGTACCCCTCCTGGACAGCCCGAACCCACTCAGCCCCAGAAGCAAGGTATGGACTCATCGTCCTTGTTATTCGACTACTAACACGGGTAGCAGTGACAAAGATGCAGCCTCCTGCTCCCAGATCCGAGTCATTGGCTCATACATGGCAAGGGGATACGGGGAAAGAGCTCCTCTCTCAGACCAGAAACCCCCGCATCGGGAGGACCGACACTTCATCTTTCCACCATCATCTAGATAATCTTGAGCCATCTGCTTCAGCACAGCGCAACCCTAATTCTATTCCGCAATCCCGAAGCCGCCACGAGCTTCAGCGGTCGCCACTCAAAGCGTCCATCAAGACAGCTATGGTCAAGACCAACCCTTCATTCGGTGAGTGCTTTTTCTTCTCGCAGCTTCTGCTGCTCCTAACATAGGCCTCATAGGTCGCACCTCCTCCTACCAGCAGCCTCTTCGCCCCGCCATTAGCAGCCTCTTCTGGAGACCTCAAATCCCCAAGGTGCCACGGCCCCTGTTCGCTCGTGCGGCACCCCCACCTCCTCCTCCACTACCACACGAAATGCTCGCTCCAAGCGCGACCATCATCTTTGACAAACTCCCCGGCGAACTTCGCAACCAGATCTACGAGTGCGTATTCGAAGATAGCAACCCCACAATGGACATGTACCATAACTGCATGTACAAGTGCCTCGCCATTCGCAACGGCTCGCCATACTTGAAGTTACTTCCCGGCCTAGCCTATGTCAACCGCCGAACATACGTCGAAGCAGCTTCATGGTTCCTACACACCAAGACGCTCAAGATGCGCACCCTCGCAGACCTCCACTACCTCGAGAAGATCCTGGATTTCTTCCCCGGCGACCAAGGATGGAACAGCGTATTCGGCCTCATCTTCACCCAGTATTCCTACCTCGCTTCCTCGCCGGGCCGCACAGTCGAGCTCACAGACTACATGAAGCGGTGCAGGAACCTCCAATATATCGAGCTCCGGTTTAAGCTCGAATACCTGCACATGCCTGAAAATCGTGAGGCGCACCGCCAACACGATTCCGGCAATCCCGCGCCCGGGATAAAGACTGCTGAGCAGGTTGCTGCGAACTACCACCTTGATGCGCTGCTTGATCTGCCTTATTTGCAGAAAGTTAGTATGCGGTGCGTGTGGCCTCGCAATGGCGCTATACAGTGCACGCCGCGCACTATGGCGACGTTCTGGGATTTGCAAGAATGGATTGCGCGCGAGTTCGGCAAGGTTAAGGGTGTTGCTGAGGTTACGAAGCTGGTGCCGTATAATGATCCGCATGCGATGGGTGTTTGGGCTGTGCAGGTGGAGCGGTACATGAAAGGGTGAGGCATAGAGGCTGGGTGTGGCTTGGTTTGGCGGGCGGGAGTGATTTTTGGTCTTGTTTTGGCATTTACGGTTTGGATTCCGTGCTTGGTTGCAGCCCGCTCGCGAGTGGGCGACGACTAGGTGCGGAGAGGTGTGGCTGTATTCTTCTGTATTCTTTCCTATCTACATTCATGCGGTATTTGACTTTCTACGGACCTTTCGGTAAGCGAAAGACTTGGTATCCTTCACCTAAAAGGGTTTACCTTGACTAGTATTTGTATGCATTTTTTTCATAGAGTATGTACCTTGCGGAGAATGTACGACTGACTGTACTTACCTACCCGATGCTTTGCATGTTGCTTTGAATCTGGCCCCGAAGCCGCTCGGTGCATAGATCAGGATCGCCGGATACGCATGGCGCGCTTTCAGCTGCGCCGTTTGTCGTTTGTCGTGTCATTTTAGTCTTTTTGTGTGGTTTCATTTTTAAATGAAGAGATGGTGGGTGGGGCTGGGCGAGGTGTGGTGCGGGTGATGGACGCGGGTGAGCTGGGGACGGGTGAAGTGGGGAAATCCTGTGTGGTAATTTGCCAGTGGGAGATTGATACTTTTGTTTTTTGCGGTATTAAGGGTTTGGGTTTGGCGCGGAAAGGTTAGATGGGGAGGTTTTTGGGGAGGGTAGTTTGAGTAGACGGGAGTCAGCGCCAGTGGGATTTTATGGCCCGGGATCAGGGGATATGCAGAAGTAGAGTCGTATAGATTGGTATAGCGATGCTGGTTCAGACAGAGGCAGTTCTAGCGGAGCTTGTGGGTTTGCATCTGGGAGATAGGTAGGTATGGTGGGCTTGTAATCCTTCTTTGCGCAGGGTATTGGTAGAGGGTTTGGAACTTGCATCTCAAAGATTGATATACAGATATCGCGTCACGCAGAGTTTTGTTTCTGCTGCCCGCTTCACGCGATGTTACTTCTGTTCACGCAGAGTCTTCCGCTTGTTGATCCGTATTCACTCAAGGTTGTCCGCTTTTCGATCCGTATTCACCTAGGGCCTCTCGGGGCCCCGGGTGTATATAAGGATCTCTGCCCAGCCACGCAGTCTGACTTCTTTCTTCTCACCTTTTGGTCATTGTTCTGTTTAGTCGTCCCGCGCTCATTCAAAAAACGGATTACTAACAAATTGCAGGCAAACATTGACCCCGTGAACAGCCTTCATGGATCCGCCGAGCACACCCCCGCGCGAGCCCACCGTTGGCGGAGGTCCCACTGCGGAGCAGCCACAAGGTACGTTTGCCCGTTGATCCGGTGAGGGATATTGGTTCCGTGCTAACCTATTGGGTAACTGCAGCGTTTGCCAGTCGAAATGGCCCATTCGCCAATCAAGCTCATAGTACGCTTTCACCATCCGCTGTTGAACCTTTGCCGAGTCTGACTATCACAGCTTCGAATTGGCGCCGAGGCGGGTTTAGCTCGCCAGGTGAGTTGATGACTAGGCCTTTGCCTGACCGCGCAGCTGATATAAAACAGACCGCAGCCCTCGCTCCCCCGACGACCTCCAGCCTCAGTCTCCAAGCGCCTGCAAGTCTCCGCCTCATAACATTCACACTCAGGGTCCGCCTACTTTCTTCTTCGAGCGTCTACCCAGTTCCCCGGTCGTCGACACCAACTCCATCTTCAACAACAGGACTCTGACCAATTCCCTCTTGAAGACCAAGACCAAGCCAACTCCACCCTCCAACAAGACGACCCGGTTCTCCATGGATCTCAGTATGTACCGAGCCCTTCGCTCAACACCATCCACTAACACTCCCCCAGCAATCAAGCTCGTCGAGTCGCGCGGCCGCTACGAGCGCAAGGAAGCCCCGCTCCACCAACCCTCCTTCCTCTCCGCCACGGACCTCAACCACATCATCACCGACCGCGACTCCTGTAAGGCCGTCCTCGACAAATTGTCAGGCATGACCCTCGAGCTCGCCAGCCTCCCGGACGTCCACTACTTCGAGAAGCTCCTTGGTTGCGCCCAGCTCCCGGACCTCTACCGCGCCATCGCTAAAGTCTCGTTCCCCAAGTTCTTCTGGTTCTCCGGCGTGAAGGGAAACCGCACTTCGAACCCGTATCTCGCCTTCGTGGGTCGGCTGCCTTGTCTGTCTGAGCTCAGCATCACGATGCATACTTCTAGTATGGTGACGCCTATCCATCGCGAGCGGGAGCGCATCAAGCTGGAGAACCAGGAACTCATCGAGGAGTCGAAACTGGTGAGGCCGAACAGTGTCGACGAGGTGGTCAAGGAGTACGGTTTAGATGCCATCTTTGGCTGCAGGAAGCTCGCGGTGCTCAACATTGAGTGCTTGGACTCTGAGTTGCAGCGCCACTTCGTGAAGGCGGGATCGGGAGATCCGCTTGGTGCATTCAGGGCGATGGAGCCATACTTTAGGGAGGGGTTTCGCAAGCTGGAGGGCAGGATGGTGAAGGTCAACTTGAAGGTTGTGGCTTCGCCGCTCATGAGGCGTTAGAGCAGCCGTTGGGTATGGTGTGGTGTGAGGGACTGGGAGTAGGGCATGCTGGATGGTTGGTCCGTTCAGGCATGTCATCAGCGGTGGTGCTTGAGACTATTTCTTGCCGCTGTCTGGTGTGGTCTACTCCTGGTCCCTTATGATTAGTTTTCATGGATCGGGTATACATTTGGGTGGGTCTAGACGGGACTTGGTCTCTGTGGCCTGGATAACGGGTTCCTGGTTTGAGATACCCCGATGTGGATAGAAGGTTAAGGTTGTAGCCGTCATATCATGGCTCACTTACATGAATGGAAAGGAATAATTTTTGAAAAGGAATCTTGCGTCGGTGGCTATATTGTAATGTCTTGTGATGCCTCCACTTTTGCTTTACCTGCAAGGTCTCATGCTGACTTCGAGGGGCTCTTTGCTGAAATCCTTGCTCTCCTATGCGAAAGAAGCCGCGCTGGTCTTTAACAAACCCGCTAGATAAAGTACCAACTCTCGATCTTCACGATTAGTGCACTCGTAACTATCCACAGAGCGTTTGCGTTGGCATCTAAGTCATCTATATTCTCGCGACTGTTTGTCTCAGCGTAGTCTTATCTTATGTATAGCAGTCTCATTTAGACTCTCCTATTCATATTTACATTGTAGATGGTAGGTTAGCGTGCAAAAGGTGTCACAGATACCAAGATCATGCAAGCGACTTAACCACAAGTATTCGCAGAAATAACACCTGAACACGTAGCCGATAAGTGAAAGAAGCACGTTCCGTTTACCCAACGCAGTAGGCCAACGAGCTAGGCCGCTCGCTTAAATTTAATAAGCCGACTAGTAATTCTGGTCAAAGCTCTCTCAGTCTCCTAATCCATAAAAGCCTTTACCTGCTCTCACACTGACGCACCACCCACCCAAACCTCAACTTCAACCAGCACCTCGACACTTCGAGTCGATGACACCGAAATGAGCTCGCCTCCACGTCAGCCTCTGCTGTTCAGGCTCCCACTCGAACTCCGCGAGCAAATCTACCAAGAGGCGATCAAACATGAAACAGGAACTCCTTACGATGGTAGTCCTCTTAATATCCATCCTGCACATCTCCTTCTAGCCAGGGCTTGCAACAGTCCGTATTACGGACGGTTTGAGCCCACTACGGTTACGTTACGGTTGCTAGCCATTACTGTACGGACGTTACGGCGGAGAGGTCTATACGGTACTGGTAGTAAGCCGTAATAATCAATTTGAGCCTTCTATGGTAAAATTACGGCCAGAAATAATATATAATTGTCCTAATTAGGAAGGAGGTATAAGTTGCGCGTTGTCTAGAGCTCTGTTGTTGTTGTTGACTGCTAGAGGTGCGTTCTCCTTGCGATTTATATAAGATGTTAAGTCCTTAAGGTAACTTGGGACGACGTCTCTTGTTAGCTAGTTCTTTTGGAGTTGACAAGCTTTAATTGTGGCCTGGCTGCAACGTCTCTGTTAACTAGGACGCGCGCGTACTTTGTGAGTTGACCCACGAGCTCATCATAATGGCGATGGTAACTAAGGTAAAGAAGCTAATTTTTGTATAAGAAACAGGGCAAAAAGATAGTTAGGAGTTGAAGCTCTGCATTCGCACAATGTGGGTACATCCTACGCCCAAAGCAGTCCGGATCTGCCACATCTGACGCCCGGACGCCCCAAAACGCTCAACTCACGCCTCCTTCCCGATTAGGAACCGTACAGCCGTAATACGGCTTAATAATTGGTACGGTACGGTTGCAATTACTGTGGGAGACCACTACCGTACGGACCGCCGAAAACCGCCTTCGAACGATACCGTACGAACCGTAATACGGACTGTTGCAAGCGCTGCTTCCAGCCATCTGCCGCGTGTCCAAACAGACATTGGAGGAAGCAACTAGGGTTCTATTTCGAGACATACCCCTGAAGTGGAATGTGGCCATGCTTAAGGATATGTTGGACCTGCTACCCGATACCTCAGGCTGGCTTGCCATCCGCCATTCGACCTGGGAGTTTTCGCGATGTGGTAAGTATCCCGAAGCCATATTTACGATAGCGCGTCACTAATGCTCATCCTCTTCAATAAGATACCAATAACACGAACGATGAACGTCTCCTACGTCAATGCGAGAATGTTCAACTGATAACCATCAAAATCGACTACCTCGGCATATTTGTGTCAACCAGGACCCATTTTTCTTGGGGAGCTGATAGCCACAGCGAGATGTTTTCCATATATTCTCTGCCTTCGATTGAAGAAGTCATCGTTAAGTTGGGACTTGGCGCCATCTTTGACTGCGCGCCAAAGCTGAAATCGATCATATTGGATAATCGGATAATCAATTTTGGAGAGAACAACTTCGTTATGAATGGGTGGCTTCAAAAAAATGACCATGGCGGACAGTGCTGCCAGAAAAACTACCTCAAGCTTTTGGAAGATGTGGGGAAGCGGATAGAGGATGAGTTCAAGAAGCGGAATGGAAGAAAGGTGGAGGTTGTTCTAACTCGTCCGCTTTCAGAGTTCGAGAAGGACTACGCGGCTACACATGGATGATGGCCGCATGCGCTGAAGCAGCGTACTCGACGGGCAAGGGTACCAAACTATACACAGCAGATTGATGCATTACATATTGGATGAGGTTTCATTTAACGGATGCAGAGCTCCGACAGGCTCCATCCGAAGGGGATCTCAGTTTCGGGGTTGTACTTTCATATTCGACACGGGATATGTCGACAGAGGATGTCAAGGATCTGTTATCTCATGCAGGAATGTAGGATGGTCTCTTTCAATCACTACTTTGTCACTTGTATCTTAACATCTGTCGTTCATTTGAACTACCGTGTTGGGAATCACTCAGCTCGAATTACCACCTTCCCTCCTTCTCTTAAAAACGCCGTGTACATGTGTAACACCCCCGGAAATGATTCTCCATATGTATAATAATCACACACTATCTGATGAGGTTTTGGATGCATGTTAGGGCCAATTGTAAACTTATTAGAGTCGAAAGTATGGCCCATCTTCGACTTGCTTCTATGGAGCTTTACAGAATTCCGTCAAAAGCCTACATACGCGGCAAAGGCTAAGTGATCAAAAACAGAAATCGAATCTCGGTGACGTCGTATCAGTTTCTGACCTGTTCGAGCCCTCAGTTCATGGAATAGAACATGTTCAATATTAGCTTGGTATACGAGTAATAGTATTTAATAAGAATATGATGTGCTTGAAGATTCTCATGGTGATTTAAGGGATAGGTCATCGCTAGGGGGGATCGGTAGGCCGCTCACTGCGAATCACTATGATTTACATCGGAGCAATTAGGCAGGTGGTTAGGCGGGTGATTGATGAATTAAGCACTATAAATCCTAGGATTCATAGCCAGAAGGTTCATATCGAAAGTGACTAACTATGTGGGACGATAGCTAGCATATTAGCAGGTAGTAATATTACTCAGCGATTGCGGATTCCATCGACCTCGCATATGGTTTATCCAACAGTAATCTATGAATCAAGTTGACTGTCACCAGAAGATAAAGAGAATCGACGAAGTAGATGGAGACATTTCAAACACCAACACTAATGCTAATAAGGTAGTTGATCCAGTATTCCACAGCGATTCTCTCTCGAAGTCATAAGCTATCATCCTAGACGACCGTCGCGCTCAGGACTGCTATCCCTCGAAGAATCCAACGGCCCCGGACCAAAGCCTATATATTCCCGGCTCGACTCGTTACCTAACCTATGCTGTACTTCAAAATGTACATTAGGTTTGTGCTCTGCAAATTGTCCTCGGAACCACGGGACTATGGGCCCAAAGTCATCCACTCCAGGATTGTCTTTTATCTTGTCGGCAGAATATGTATCAATGCAGACGAGCGTGAAACTGGCAAGTTTATGGAGAGCAAAGATTGGCCGAAGGTTAAACAAGGCTTTTAGCTCTTTGATGGGCCGCGGGCCATAGTCGTAGACTTTCCGTCCGTTTTCGCGTCTGCTTTTAAGAACCTCTACGTCGAAGATGTGGAGATGGAAGACGACGCTTTGTAGCATAGGACACGCTTTGACGAGCGCGCGACCGTCGAAGTATCTTCGGCTCAGCAAAGGTGGACGAGACCAGGTCGCAGTGGTTTCCAGAATCAATTTGGTGACGCCGCTCAGGGCACGTTTGTTCGCGAGGTTCCAGAGGAGCTTTTCGAGGTATTTGCTTCCAGATGTGCCGACTGTGATTGACTTGCCTCTGAAAAATACGGGCACAGATTCTTCGAAGATCCGGCGATTCGTGTAACAGAAAGGAGGTAGTATCGGCGGAAATCCAAAGAACCCGCTCCTACGTTCGGCTCGGAATACAAGATCATTGGGCGTGTCCTCGAATAAGGCCGAATAGATCTTCTCGCGGATCTCAAGCGGTATACTCATGAAGCAGAGAAAGAAGTATTCGCCCGGTGCATGTTGGCGCATATGCTGTTGCATCATAGCAATAGATTTCTGTTTCTTCTGTTCTCTGGGGCTGAGACTCGACAAATCGCGACGGTCTTGATTGAAGAGCCATGGACTGTAGCTATCAATCCATACTTGGGTGGTTAGAGATTTGGCTTTTGCGGTCATGGACTCATTCTCTCTCCGCCTGTCCTCATTTGCTTCCCGCCTGTTTCTGGCCGCGGAAGATTCGTAACTTGTGTATGAATCTTCGTCACTGTCGGACGTGCTATATTTCGGGGCCATTCTCCAGCGCGTATCATTGGTTTCGCTTTGCGTGAGCTTGTTCTTTCTCCGCTTTCTCCTAGTCGCGTATTGTTTGTCATTTGTGTCCGATAGCTCGTCACTTGTGTCCGTCTCCTCATTAGTATCGGAAAGATGATATCCAGAGCCTAGCTCCAGGCGTCTATCTTTTTCCTTGCGTCGACGACGACGTGCCCGTCTGTTTTCGCGAGTGGTCTGTTCGGTCGCGGAAGACGAAGCAGCGGGCTGACTTGCATCGGACTTTCGTCCTCGGAGACGCCTAAGGAGTCCAAGTGGCATAGCTAATGTACGATATCAAGTTAGCCTTTCGAAATATAAGTGTTGTAGAGTAATTGAGTATTTATACAAACTGTATAGGCGGTGGTCCTTATATATTACTCCTTGAGCAGCCTTGAATTACACCCCAACTTCAATCAGCAACAATTCAATTAACATGCAGGCTACGTGTTAGGTGATATTCAATCATACCTACATTCATCAGGTGTTACTTCTACTGCGAATTCAGCAAATGTGTTACTACCTTAGTCTTCGTGAATGTTAGGCTTCGTCTATGAAACTCTAACTTTATTCATTGGCTCCTTGTATAAACTTCCACATTGACTTTACCTCGAGGGATGCTGAGGCGGGAGCAGTTGCGAGTGCTAGTAACCTTGCTTATTACACAGACTCTATGCTTTTCTCGTGCAAAGCTGGAGCTTTTTTTTAGACGATCGATGGATCAGCAAACGGATTGCGCTCAGGACTACTCTCCCTCAACGAATGTAATTGGTAGCGGCTGCTATTGTTAAGCCAGACTATTGCATGATGCTAGTCTACTACCACGGTTGTGGCGCACCTTCCACAGTTTAAATATGCGCTCCTCCTCTGCTGAAGGCTCTCACCTTCTTACTCTCCGAAATTCTCGCAACAACGACCGCCATAGAGCAACTGGTGCAATAATGTTCCACCCAGCTTCCTCAAAGTACAGTCACGGCTTCTTCGAGCTCAGGGGTCACACTGCCGCCGACGTGGGTGTTGAGTTTCTGAGCTTCGGGCCTGTCATCACGTACACGCTAGCGGTCAGTACCCTCTTCCAAAACTATTCAACATTGTAACCTGTACAGGCGATTGCATCCCCAGCGCACAAAATTCGTTGTCGAGTATCGGAGTCAACCTCAGAGTTCAAGCGCAACGTCACAGTACCCTTTACGAACACTGGTAGCACCGATCGTCCACGTGGTTTCCGGCAGATGATGCTGCGAGCTGTGCAAGCTTTGTTGTCCCGGCCATTTACGTCCTCTGGCTTGTTTACCTATAAAACATGTGTTGGATAACATCTGGATGCATTGAAGTGCAGCCCTGAAGGTTTTAACATCACGTGAATATTTACACTCACCTAGAGTTATCCATTCATAGCCAGTACTCTATGAATATTCTAGGCTACTTAAATCCCGGGTAAACGCCCAAATTTATTTGACTACCAAGGTACGTAGGTATGCCATACGTCACGTGATTCGAGCTTACTAAGTAACACAAGATCTTCCCGAGCTCATCATCATTCAGATCGCTCTGCTGATACCGCTCATCAACACCAACATATTTACACTACCAAGTCATCATAGTTTATGCAATTCACAGTGATCTTTACTCTCAGCTGACGAAAACTATACCTGGGCATGTCCGTAAAATGCGACCCTAGGCCCTGCCCCGCCATTCGGAAATGCGGAACTTCCAGATGCCCTCTGCGGGGTACATAACTCTCCCATGGCCTGTCTAGCACTTAACCCTACGTCCTGCCTAATCCGTAGGCGCGACCTCCCAATAGCGCATCCCAAGCTCTCTAAACAATACATCTCTCTTCGCCTCATCTACCTCCACACACACATCTCTCCCACTCAACCCCCCAAACATCTTCAACATCTCCGCCCAAACCAGCCACCATGACCACCCCCGCGCAAACCCTCCGCGAAAAGCAAGCCCCCATCAAAGAAACCTACCGCACCGACCCCTCCTCCGCGCTCGTAACTCTAAAATCCACCGGCACCCTCGACTCCACCTCGATAACATGCAAACTCTCGACCAGCGCCGCCGTCAGCGAAGCCTCGCGCACAGCCGGCCTGCACCCCAAAGCAGGCGGCGACGACCCCAGCATCTCGGGCGAACTCTGCTCCGGCGACATGCTGCTCGACGCGCTGGTAGCGTGCGCGGGCGTGACGCTGAAAGCCGTTGCGACGGCGCTCGGGATCCCGATTGCGTCGGGGAGTGTGACGGCGGAGGGGGATCTTGATTTCAGAGGCACGATGGGCGTGGATAAGACGGCGCCGGTGGGGATTACGGGGATAAGGATGGGGTTTGAGGTTGTGTTTGGGGAGAGGGGGGAGGAGAAGGGGGATGTTACGGTGGAGGAGGTGGAGGCGTTGGGCAAGTTGACGGAGAGGTATTGCGTTGTGTTGCAGACGTTGGTTAATAAGCCGGAGATTCGGGTGAGTGTTATTGGGAAGGGGGGGGGAAGAGGGTGGGACTGTGGATAGGGAGTTGAGATGGTCGCATGAGGCGTAGGAGGGTGGGGTATTTTGTGGAAGATGGGGAACTGTATTGGAGGTGATCAAAATAAGTTGAGAAATTCACGCGCGCATAAGCCGAGTTGTTCGTCACTGTACCAGTTTTCAACCTCACAATATCGATGTATGCATGGACGAACAGCACGAAAGCACAAAAAATCTATAACTGAATCATCCATCCTCCTCCACCCCGTCCACCAACCAAACCATCCACAACCGACAACTAACTAGCCACGTCCATCTTACAAACAAAACAAGAAAACTAAACAGTCATCTATCCACACAAGCTGTTAGATGCGCAACACGCACTATCCCTATCCCCACCCCAGCGTTGCCAACGTACCGTACTACGCGTAGTACTACGTCCCGTAGTACGTCCCATACGCCGTACGTACGTAGCTGCCTCCTAGGCTGTAGCGTAGCCGTAATTTGTATGGCTCTATAGCATAGTTATAGCTCTATAGGAGCCTTTTTATAAAATTTTAGCGTAACCTTTTAGTGTTTTAAAAGTTACCTTTTTAATCTTATAACGTGTTTACAAGCGAGCCGCGCGTACAAGTGAGCCGCGCGCCCCACCAACTTTCTACAACGCGTCTCATACAAACTACAATGGCTCAACTATTGTCTGCTCAATTGCGCTATAAAGAAGCAAATATCTACCTAGCTCTTTCAGCTATCAATTCTAGTTAAATACGAAGTATAAAACGCGCTGCCGCAACGTTTTGCGTCCCTGAAATAACACTTCGCGGCCGACGCGCAGGAATCGCTGCGCGACGCGACTCTGAGCCCAAATTAAAGAAGCTTACCAAGCTTGAAGAGGAGGTGATTGTTGAGCATATACTTGACCTAGATTCGCGAGGCTTTGCGCCCACTCTAGGTGCTGTACGAGATATGGCGAATAAGCTGCTCACTGAGCGCAGCGCAGGCTATGTTGGCTAGCAGTGGCCTAGGAACTTTGTTAAGCGAACAGACAGCCTCACAACGCGATTTAATCGACCCTACGATCGACAGCGAGCCCTCTGCGAGGACCCAACAGTTATACAGGCCTGGTTTGAGCTAGTAGCACGTACAAAGGCCACCTACGGTATCTGCGACGAGGATACCTTCAACTTCGACGAGACTGGCTTTCTAATGGGTAAAATATCCTCCCAGCTAGTCGTTACTGGCTCAGAGAGGCGTGGCCGGCCAAAAGCGATCCAGCCAGGCAATCGTGAGTGGGTGACGGCGATCCACGGAATCAACGCTACTGGGTGGGCAATCCCGCCCTTTATCATCTTCGCTGGCCAGTACCACCTCTCTGCCTGGTACGAGGGCGACGATATACCAGGTGACTGGGCTATTGGTCTTAGCGACAATGGCTGGACTACGAACGAGCTTGGTGTTGCCTGGCTACGGCATTTTATTAAGCATACAGTAGAGCGTAGAGTGGGCGCGCGTCAGCTACTGATACTTGACGGCCATGAGAGTCACAACTCGCTCGAATTCAGGAGATCTGCAAGGAGAATAAGATCTACACTCTCTGTATGCCGCCACATTCGTCACACCTTCTGCAGCCGCTTGACGTTGGCTGTTTCTCGCCGTTGAAGCGGGCGTACGGGCGCCAGGTCGAGGGCCTGATACGCGACCACATCAACCATATCACCAAGCTTGAGTTCCTACCAGCCTTCCGCGCCGCCTACGACCAGTTAATTATAAAGGAGAATATCTGCGCAAGCTTTTAAGGCGCTGGGCTAGTCCCACACGATCTAGAGGCGGTGATATTAAAGCTTGATGTGAAGCTTCGTACGCCGTCGCCAGCAGCCCTACCAGAGGCCCTATAGGAGTCTGCAACACCAAGCAACGCGCGCGAGCTAGGCGCTCAGTCAACTCTAGTTCGTGAGCGGATCTAAAGGCATCAAGGATCCTCTCCTACATCAGTTATCCAGTCGCTTGATCGGCTTACAAGAGGGGCTGAGAGAATGGCGCATTTGATAGTGCTTATGCGCGATAAGATAGCTAGTCTACAGAGGGCAAATAAGGCAGCCACAACGCGTAAACAGCGCAAAAAGAAGCGGATCTAGAAGCGAGGCACCCTATTAAAGGCAGAGGGAGAGGATATTATTGCTTAGAAGGCTATTGAGCAGCAACTAGAGGGAGAAACGCGGTATAGCCAGGCGCGGTCAGGTGCGAGCCGGCAGGCTTCAGCGCGCTGCACGCGCTGCAGGGAGCCTGGGCACAACTCACGTACGTGCAAGAAAGCTTCTATAGATACTGCTTGATTTAGGATAGCTATTATATTAATAGAATTTTGATGCGTTGTTGATATACAGCCTGCAAAAGGCTAAGAGACTTAGTGGGGCGCGCGGCTCACTTGTACGCGCGGCTCGCTTGTAAACACGTTAAGGTTATTAAAAAGTTATCTTTTTAGGAGATTAACTTTAACGTGTTTACAAGCGAGCCGCGCGTACAAGTGAGCCGCGCGCCCCACTAAGTCTCTCAGCCTTTTGCAGGCTGTATATCAACAACGCATCAAAATTCTATTAATATAATAGCTATCCTAAATCAAGCAGTATCTATAGAAGCTTTCTTGCACGTACGTGAGTTGTGCCCAGGCTCCCTGCAGCGCGTGCAGCGCGCTGAAGCCTGCCGGCTCGCACCTGACCGCGCCTGGCTATACCGCGTTTCTCCCTCTAGTTGCTGCTCAATAGCCTTCTAAGCAATAATATCCTCTCCCTCTGCCTTTAATAGGGTGCCTCGCTTCTAGATCCGCTTCTTTTTGCGCTGTTTACGCGTTGTGGCTGCCTTATTTGCCCTCTATAGACTAGCTATCTTATCGCGCATAAGCACTATCAAATGCGCCATTCTCTTAGCCCCTCTTGTAAGCCGATCAAGCGACTGGATAACTAATATAGGAGAGGATCCTTGATGCCTTTAGATCCGCTCACAAACTAGAGTTGACTGAGCGCCTAGCTCGCGCGCGTTGCTTGGTGTTGCAGACTCCTATAGGGCCTCTAGTAGGGCTGCTGGCGACGGCGTACGAAGCTTCACATCAAGCTTTAATATCACCGCCTCTAGATCGTGTGGGACTAGCCTAGCGCCTTAAAAGCTTGCGCAGATATTCTCCTTTATAATTAACTGGTCGTAGGCGGCGCGGAAGGCTGGTAGGAACTCAAGCTTGGTGATATGGTTGATGTGGTCGCGTATCAGGCCCTCGACCTGGCGCCCGTACGCCCGCTTCAACGGCGAGAAACAGCCAACGTCAAGCGGCTGCAGAAGGTGTAACGAATGTGGCGGCATACAGAGAGTGTAGATCTTATTCTCCTTGCAGATCTCCTGGAATTCGAGCGAGTTGTGACTCTCATGGCCGTCAAGTATCAGTAGCTGACGCGCGCCCACTCTACGCTCTACTGTATGCTTAATAAAATGCCGTAGCCAGGCAACACCAAGCTCGTTCGTAGTCCAGCCATTGTCGCTAAGACCAATAGCCCAGTCACCTGGTATATCGTCGCCCTCGTACCAGGCAGAGAGGTGGTACTGGCCAGCGAAGATGATAAAGGGCGGGATTGCCCACCTAGTAGCGTTGATTCCGTGGATCGCCGTCACCCACTCACGATTGCCTGGCTGGATCGCTTTTGGCCGGCCACGCCTCTCTGAGCCAGTAACGACTAGCTGGGAGGATATTTTACCCATTAGAAAGCCAGTCTCGTCGAAGTTGAAGGTATCCTTGTCGCAGATACCGTAGGTGGCCTTTGTACGTGCTACTAGCTCAAACCAGGCCTGTATAACTGTTGGGTCCTCGCAGAGGGCTCGCTGTCGATCGTAGGGTCGATTAAATCGCGTTGTGAGGCTGTCTGTTCGCTTGACAAAGTTCCTAGGCCACTGCTGGCCAACGTGGCCTGCGCTGCGCTCAGTGAGCAGCTTATTCGCCATATCTCGTACAGCACCTAGAGTGGGCGCAAAGCCTCGCGAATCTAGGTCAAGTATATGCTTAACAATCACCTCCTCTTCAAGCTTGGTAAGCTTCTTTGATTTGGGCTCAGAGTTGCGTCGCGCAGCGATTCCTGCGCGTTGGCCGCGAAGTGTTGTTTTAGGGACGCAAAACGTTGCGGCAGCGCGTTTTATACTTCGTATTTGACTGGAATTGATAGCTAAAAGAGCTAGGTAGATATTTGCTTCTTTATAGCGCAATTGAGCAGACAATGGTTGAGCCATTGTAGTTTGTATGAGACGCGTTGTAGAAAGTTGGTGGGGCGCGCGGCTCACTTGTACGCGCGGCTCGCTTGTAAACACGTTAACACTAAATAACAACTACTAATTACCTAATTAGGAAGGAGCTTAGCACATACAGCTTATAGAGAGCTTTTTAGGCTATACTATAGTTATAGGGTGTAATTTAGCATTTCTAGTGGCTCCTATACGCACGTAAGGCCCATACAAGCCGTAGCGTAGAGCAATAAGGGTCAACCGTACCGTACTACGCTACGTTGGCAACGCTGCCCCACCCCGCCTTACAAATTCTCTAACAAACCACACCACACCAAAAAAATCCAATACTAATCAACCAGCGTTCAGTCCCCACACACCTCCATGTACACTCACTCTCCCCCATCCCAGATACCCCCGTCATGCCCAAGAAGCGCGTCTTCCATGCCCGCTTAAATCCCAGCAATCCCAGCCTTGCTACGCGCATCCGGGTCCCCATCTATCGTCTTTTGCGAGTGCGATCTTGGTTCTTGCTGGGGTGGAGGAGCAGCCTTGGCTGGGTTTTGCTGAGGCGGAGAGGGGGGTTGTGCGCGGTTGTGGCGGGGGATGATGAGTTTTCTGGGGGGACCGAAGATGCAGCGGCAGCAGCCCATGGGTTTGGGATGGGTGGAGTTTGGAGAAGGGAGGTGGAGTTTTACGGGTGTGGGTCGAAAATGAGGGTGGTGAGTGCGCTGTAGTAGGTGGGAAGAGTTGTAGTTGATGTAGAAGTTGATGTAGAAGTTGATGTAGAAGTTGATGTAGAAGTTGATGTAGAAGTTGATGTAGTAGAAGGTGTATGAAATTGAGGTTTTATAGCCGGAGTCTAACATTCATCAAGACTGAGGGAGTGATACGTTGATTATGCGCCTGAATGAGAGACTGATGAATGTACGTATATTCAACTCTGTATGAAATGAAGCCAGCAGTCTGCATGCTAATTGAATGATCGATGATTGACTTCAGGGTGTGAGGGAGTGACCCGTCGATTATTTGGTTGAATAAGACATTGTTGAATGTAGGCATAGTTAACACTGTATGATACGAAGCAACTAGTCTGTATGCTAATTGAATCATCGCTGATTGACTTTGGGGTGTGATTAGATGCTGCCTCAGTGTGGAGTGTTGATGTGTGCCATTGCGATAGTCATCTTATTCGAATAGTCACATAAACGGTGACGCTTTAGGCATGTAGTATACACACACCCGTCGCGCACATTCAATTTCGTAAAATGCAGTCCCTTTTCTCCCATACTCACACCGAACGCAACACCTACGCTTTCGGCTCCTTGCCCCCAATCTCACCACTCTGCCTCATAGCCCCACTCGTCTTATCCCTCGGCCAAATAACGCCTGTATCATTATCCTGCTCCGCCTTCCACTTCTGCAGCGTGTCCATCTCAACACTCTTCAACGCCGCCTCGTGCGTACACTCAAGCTTCACCCTCGGCGCATCCTGCATGCCGCTGTCCACTGCTTGCTTCCACGTCCCGGCTTCGATGCAGTACCGCGATCCGGGGCCGACGCCCTGAGCACGTAGGTCGAGTCCGTTCTTGGAGGATAAGTCGAGGAAGGCGTTGGTGAGGGTCGCGGCGATGGGGGAGCGCTCGTTGCAGAAGCCGGGTTTTACGGAGGAGGGGAGGTTGGATGGGCTGGATTGGGGAGAGGATAGTTGGGCGAGGGGCTTTTGGAAGACTGGGATTTTATTAGTTTGGGAGGGTCATGCTTGCATTGCTGGCACTCATCGATCTTGGGCCGCCGAGAAGTACCAAGCTTCGACGATTTGGCTTCGAAGGCTTCGCGGTATCACTTGCTTTCCCGGCATTCGGGCCGGCAGAGGGATTCTGCCACTGACCATTTTTCTGCTTTACGTCTATCGCGTTCTGCTTGTGTTTGCTCGACATGTTTTCTCGATCTTCCCTTTCGGAGTTTCGGAATAGCGTTGGAATACTTTTCAGGTGATCCAAACAACTATATAAATAGGGAAAAATAAAGAAATTCAGCTCTTTTGAACAGATTTGTATTGGCAGCTTACCCCCAATGGCCAATGTAGTCCTGATAGCGTCACGATGCGGTCCTGACGTCAGGAAGAAAGTCGTGAGGACGCCTTCGCTTCCTCGCCATAATTCCATGGCGTCGCAATCTCTTCTCATTCTGCCACAGAACCCGCTGTGAGCGGCTGCAGCGTAATACAAGTCGAGCGAGAGAATTGGAGATGGCATGGAGTTGTGCATGTGCCCAGGTGTGTTTGCACATCCCCGGCCACGTTCAGGGACCATCGCCACCAATCCCGAAACGGTAAGCGCGATTGATGCGGCTCTATCCGCGGACGATTTATCCACCTGCGTCATCGGGTACCCCCTAGACAGTACACAAGCACTTCGTCCCACGGCTTATGCAACAAGAGGTACCAAGCTCTGCTCAAACACCATCCTTATACAGGCACAGAGTGTCTTTTCATTTACAAAATGATCAGTGAATTGCCGCAGCTAACCACATCATGTAACGCGAATACAAATTGTAATGACATGGCCGCTGCGTAACCCCGGCGTTAGCTACCTGACGTAGAATTATTATTACGCCCACACATTCGATTATATAATATTGGCAACATTGGCACGGCTGGGCTTGACTTGAGAGGCGGCTCTTCCATTCCGGACCTCCACTTCCTCGACGAAACGGCCATTCATCCCCGGAGGCGACTCAAAGACAGCTCCGCCTCGAGCGGCACACTGAACCCTCTACGACGGCTCAACCACAGTCGACCGCGAAAGCCGATTCCCTTTCACCACCGCCTCAACCACTTCACATGGGGATGGTTCGAGTGCACCATGTCCACGGGCGCCATGGCCACGCTGCTCGGCCAGCAGCCCTTCAGCTTCCACGGGCTCAAGACCATTGGGAAAATCTTCTTCATCCTGGACCTGCTTCTGTTCGTTACCTTTTGCGTTTGCATAACGTATCGCTTCATTCGCAACCACCCCGGCGCGCTATCCCTTAGCTTGCACCATCCGCATGGGAGCTTCTTCTCCGGCACGTTCTGGGTCAGCATAGCATTGATACTGTATTGCACGCAGCAATACGGCGCTCCCTCTTGTGGGCCATGGCTGGTCAAGGCACTCGAAGTTTGTTTCTGGATGTACGCTGCCTGCGCCATACTCGTCGCCGTATTCCAGTACCACGTCATTTTCGATACGGAAAATCTACCCGTCATGGACGCTTTGCCATCTTGGATCCTTCCCCTTTATCCGTTCATCGTGCTGGGACCGCTGGCCGCTGTACTCGAGTATAGCCAACCGCAGACAAGCGCGCTGCCCATCATAATCGGCGGCCTTTGCCTTTGTTTCCAAGGTCTGGGCTGGAGCGTCGCATTGATCATGCACACCATCTACGTGACGCGCCTCATAAACAGCGAGTTGCCGGAGCCGAGCAAAAGGCCGGCTATATACGTCGCCGTCGGCCCTGCAGGTAAGTTTTCCTCCCAACCATTGCAACCCGTATTACATTTTGACACTAACCGTCTTCAAGCATACACGGCAAACACGCTCATCGCACTAGGCGCGCAAGCCCCCAAAGTCATCCCCCCAGACTTCCTAGGCATCCACTCCCTCCCCGTCGGCGACGTCTGGAAAGCCATCGGCGTGCCCACAGGCATCTTCCTCTGGCTCCTCGACTTCTGGTTCAGCGCACTATCCACCGTGTCCGTTCTCGGGGTCTGGAAGCACATGCACTTCACGCTCAATTAGTGGGCAATTATATTTCCCAATGTCGGATTGACCATTGCGCTCATCCAGATCGCCAACGTGCTCGACAGCGACGGCATCAAGGGCGTTTGCTCGGCCATGATGATAATCCTGGTCATTCTATGGATCTTCGTCGCGGTGATGAATGTAATGGCGGTGTGGAAAGGCGAGGTGCTTTGGACGGGCATGGATGAGGATATGGAGGATATTGAGGGCCATGGGCATGATGAAGAGGAGGGGGGGGAGAGGGAGATGCGGCCGGAGAGGCATGGTCGTCCTATATGATTGAGTGCGTGCCTGTTGGTTTAATCCTGGATCCCACCTTAAGGGCTTAATTTTACTTGTGTTAATTAGAACTTAATATAGTAGGTAACACTAATATAGCTCTAATATAAGTTAGTCCTATAATAGGTAGAGCAGCGCAATCTACAAAAGACGAAGTTGCACACCTACAGAAGGACTGAACAGACCAGCTTGGAAAACAACTCTGCCTAGAGAAACCAATACCCTCACGCATGCATACCGCGTCAAGCATAACACTTGGAAGAGTATAGGACAATGTTATAAAGAAGAGCCTTACAAAGAACAGCCTTACATAGAAAAGCATTGCATACCCAGATTAATCACACATATATAAACACACACAAAGCCCAACATGCTCCTCAGTATCTCCTATCCGTCATCATAGTATACGTATACTCACCCCCCTCTCTAAAACTCTCCCCCACACACACACACCATTCTAACCATAGCATAGCATAGCATAGCATAGTAGCACAGCCTACCACAACCTACATACCAATATAAATCACCTCTCCATCTACACAGCACTCACATTCATCGCATTCATTGCACGTAAGATAGTCTAACGGCTAACAGGTAAGTAACCCAACCCAACCCTAAATCAATCGATCAACACCACGTACCACCAACCATCACAATCACACGGGTACAACGCCAACATCCGACCCCGAACACCTTTCCTTCCATCGTCTCATACCTAACCTGCCTTCCACTTCCACATGTATATTCAATATTTGCCCAGGTGTACGCACGCATCCGCACCACCACGTCCCGACGCGACGACACGTCGGAGACTCGGACCGCCGACGCGCCGACATGGATGACTTGAGTCTTCAACAACAACACATGCAGCAAGGAAACAGTCACACGAGCCCGAGAACAAGTCACGAAACGAAACGCACCTCATGCAACAACGGCAAGTTCTCGGACCGATACAGGGTGGAATGTTCATCGATAGGTAGCCTAGTCTAGCCCACCCAGCCTATCCCGTGAATGCCACGGTAGTGAAGCCAGCCAGCCAGCCAGCCAGACAGACCCCACAACATGCGTGACACGATGCAACCACTGCACAAACCAGCCGGAGCAATACCACACCCACACCACCCATCAACACCACCACCCTCCACAGCACATACACATACGCCAACTTCCATCAACCCCTCAGCTTCTCCCTAATCTCCCCAACCACATTCCTCACCCTCACCTCCCCAACCTTCCCCTCCGCCCTCTCCACCGCCCCCCCCAACTGCAAAATATCCCTCCCGGCCTCGCAAAAGTCGCTCCCCAAACACAACAGCGTCCCCGCCGCCACCAGCGCCCTATACACCGCCTCGGCATCCGTCGCGCAGCCCAGTATCCTATTCAAATCATCCAGCAACGAAAGCACGCGATCCGCATTATTCTCCCCCGTCAGAAGCACCGAGTAGTTGATATAAAGCGTCGTAACAGCGACGATGAGATTGCGGTTCGCCGACGTGACAAACGGCGCTACCAAGTCGTGCAGCTGGTCGAAATGCTCGTTTGCGACGGCCCGACCTATATCCGTCTTGAATAAATTAGCTAGCGTTCGGACGGCCATCATGGTGTTATTGAGGGGTGCTGTGGGTGCGAAAATGCCTGATGAGGCGAGCCGCTGGAGGATATTTAGTTCTGTGACGAGGTAAGTGGCTGGCTCTTCGGCGGCAAACAAAAGGCGCAGGAGATCAAGGCCTGGGAGGCGCTTGTCCTGCGGCCATTCGGTTGCGGCCTTGACGATGAGATCCACGGCTGCAGTGTCCACCTCTTTGACGCTGCCCTTCTCCATGAGAGACACGGCCGTATTTAGTTGATCTATGTCCGAGGGATTCATGGATAGCCCCTTGTTCCCCTCATTGATCAGGCCTTGGTTGAATTCTTGTAATTTCTTGAAGATTGGTTTATGGTTGGCGGTCAAGATATCGAGATACTCTTTCTGGGGAAGAATTTTCGCCTTCGGTGCAGGCTGCGATGGTGTGGGTGCCGCCGTGGCATCACCAGGACGATATCGGGCCCCTGTTCCCCATGGGTCCGAGTCACCCTGCGGGGCTGATTGTCCCAATGTTTGGCCCTGTGTGTTTTGCACGATAAAATTCGTAACCTGGTCTAGATAGGTGAGGGGCAGCTTATTATCTTCGCAGAACTTCCGAGCCACCTCGTAGGGGTTCTGTGACACATTGTAAGGTAGCTTGAGTGGAGGTTTTCCCTCTTCAATATCCACATCAAAGACATAGTCGTATTCCTTGCCATTGTGTGAGATTTTCCGGCCACTGCTACCAGCCTGGTCGACAACAGTGCCCACGCTGACCCACTGGCTCGCAGGCACAGACCATTGATACGCAGTGACGTTGCCGTTCGTTTCGAGAATCATCTGCACCTGTCCTTCCTTTGTGCCTGACTTTTGCGTGAGGAACTCGGGGCCGGGCAGCTGCTCCTTGTTGATGTTTCCCACTTGCTGCTGGGGTATCGAAGAGGATTTGACATCGTCGTTGAACTGTTCAATGGCAGCAGCGTCAGCGTACCGCTCTGGCTCGCGAGTGAAGATGCGGACTATGCGGTCGCTGGCCCCCGTCACAAAGTCGCCGTTCTCGGAGCAGACAGCCACTGTCCAAACTGAGATGGCAGGGTGGGTGATGGTCTGTATGCACTGCTGGTTCTCCCATACGCGCACTGTGCGATCCTCCCCCGAGCTCACTAGCCGTCCGTCTGGCAGAGCGGCCAGAGAGTATATGAAGTTGTCGTGACCATGCAGCTGGCTGACTTGGCGGCCGTCCAAGGTCCACAGCCGGACGACGGCATCGTTGCCCGCCGAAGCAAAATGGGCCCCCGAGGGGTGGTTCGGGGGTAGCCTGCACAAAGCGCGCACCACGTCGCCGGTCTGCATGGAGCGAATGAGCTTGCCCGTGGGCTGGAATATGCGGATCTGCTGGTCGGCGCAACCTACAGTAACCAATCAGCGGAGCCCGAGCCCGAGCACAGAGAAATGGAAATACCCGTTATGATGGTGGCAGCATCATAGGAGAGCACAGCCCACACCGACGCAGTATGGCCCTCGAGCAGGGTAGAGGCGTCCCCCCACTTGCCCACCTGCCACACGCGGGCGTCGGTGTCCCAGCTGCCGCTTATGATCAGCTTGCCGTCCTGGCTGGCATCGAGCGCGCACACATTGGATCCGTGGCCCAGCAGCAGCGCATCCGCATTGTCGTCGAGCGCTTTGCTGGGCCGCCGCACGTCGATGATCTGGTCCTTCCCGCTCGACACGATGAGGCCCTCGGGGAACTCGGCCGTCGGCGGCACAATGGCCAGCGAGTTGACGAAGTCCTTGCCGTGCGTCTTGATGGTGCTGTCATAGACGGGCGGCTTCTGCGACTGGAGCGCCCACAGCCGCACGGTGAAGTCTCTCGACGCAGACACGACGGTGCCGGGGCTGGGAAAGGCGACGCTGCGGACCTAGATGCCATCAGTCTTGCCCGTCTCAGCGCTGAATAGCTCGGGGGCGGGGGACGCACGTCGTCTTCGTGGCCTCGCAGCACGGCGGACAGCTTGTAGTCGGCCATGGGTGCGCGGGGCGAATCTGCGCTGCGCTGCGCGCGTGGCGGGGCTGTATAAGGGAAGCTGGGCGCGGTGGGAGACGCTAGCGTAGCTAGCAGTGCAGTGTGCAGTGCGAGAGACGAGGGCGCCCAGGCAGGGACCGTGACGGCGTGGTGTAGGGGCAAGGAGCAGCCGCGGACACGTGCATGGCCAGAAGGGCTTGTTCTTTTTGCCTTGTGTGGACATCTTTGTCCTTCGCTGTTCGAGCCATCGCGTGGGTCCTCAGCCCTACACGTCCCGCCCCCCACCGTTCGCTACCTTCGCCTCGCTGTCACCGACCTGCTTGCTTCGGCAGAGCACGTGTCGGCCTCGTCTAGGTCCTCTCCGATCGTTGTAGTCCACTAAAACACCAAATTAAAAGAGGCCTACTGTAGCCATCGCAACTGGCCCAGGTTGCGCGTCAGCTTGGCGTGCGGGTTTGTGGCGATATGGACCCGTGACTGGCAAATGGCCTAGATTTGCATTTCCCATGCATTGTCAGGTGCATTTCTCGAGAAAGCTTCGTCTCCAATAACGCGAAAGACGACCCCTCTTGACCCTTCCCAATCAGCACATGACCACTTTGTGTAATGAGGCAACCAGACATACGGATAGTCTGTTAGCCTGTCGCATATCTGGACCCCGCTTATTGGCACCCACGCTTCGGTCACCGCTTCGGTGATTACAAACGCCGTCCACAACTATTGCGCGCACTGAACGGCCGACAACTACGTCCCTAACAGTAGCGTGGCTCAGCACCTGGCTATTGATGATTATAAGTGTCGCCCCGTGCGCTTCTCTCTCTGCAGTCCAAGGGGTGTCTGCTAAAATCAATACAAAAGGCTTCTAAGTGCCTCCTCATCTCCGCCGGCAGACTACTCCTTTCATAACCATACCACAACGCCAAGCAGTCATGTCGATGGAATCACCAACTTTCGAACTCCTCTCCGCGCTGGCATCGTATGTGCAATCTTTCCATACATGAAAATTGCTAAGTCGTCCAAGCATGTTCGAATCCGGAAAGTTCTCAGACTTGACCGTCGTTTGTGGCAACCAAAGATACCCCGTTCATCGCGCTCTGCTCGCCTCGCGGTCGGCCTTTTTCGAGGGAGCTTGCCGCAACCCCTTCCGAGAGTCAGAAAGTGGAGTCATCGATCTGTCTGAAGATGACCCAGAAGCGGTAGAACACATGCTACACTGTAAGCATAGTGCACTTCCCTACTGGAGCCTAGAACTAATTGACCCTGTATCAGACTTCTACTATCTCGACTACCTGAACAAACCGCTCTGGCGGCGCTCACCACGGCCGCCTCGGTCTGTGTCGTCACCTCGGCCAACACAAAAGCTTAACCTAGCTCTGGTTGATGATCCGCTTCTCGCCACAGCCTCTGCAGCAGGGACAGCGGCTGTGACGACGCCACTGGAACAACCAGAGGACCAGAGGACAGTAGATGTGCCGACAAAACTTCCTGACACGCCCATGATGGATCAATCTATCGACGAGACCTCTGACTATGCGTTGGCTGAGCCAAAAGCTGCCGCCGAAACCCCGCGTCTTGTCACCCATGCCAAGGTCTATGCAATTGCAGACAAGTAAGTCGATTTTCCTCAGTAATATCTGTCATTTTGCCCACTACGCTCCTTTTCACCTCATCTTCGTGTTCACTCGCCAGTTGGTCGCACGTTGCGCTAGGCGGTGGACGCAAACCGCCGACGCCGCGATGTATGGGTCCGCGCATCGGCATCGGAACAACGCCTGGGTCCGATAACTACAAATTCGCACCTCTGAAACTTGGTCTTTCGCTGTCCTCGCTCGACCAGTGCGTCATCAGCCCCTAATCTCCTTCGCCTTCTATCTGCGGCTGGGACACAACCTCTGGAATTTTAGACGATGATTGAAACCCTCAACCTATCATCCGTGCCACAATTGAAGGAATTACACTGACACCAATCTCAGATATGGTATTGTCGGCCTAAAAGGTCTTGCGCGCGAGAAGTTCGCAAGTCAGATCGAGATACACATCAACAGTGAAGAGTTACCAGAGGCTCTTCAAGAGGCCTACGAGTCCACCGTTGACACCGATCGAGGACTCCGGGATATCATTGTCCAGGCTTTCCGTTCGCACCCAGACCTCTCGCATCGCAAGGACGTGGAACTTGCAATTCGAGAGACGCCTGGTCTAGCATTCGAACTTTATAGATTGGCCAGCGGACTGCCGATTCCTTCTTGATCGTATTCCTGCATCAGCTTCTTCTATTTCGTCTTTGGATACAACAGCATCTGTTGGCGCAGTGTTCCGTCGCACGCTACTCCGCGGCGTTATTGTATCGGTATATTGTTGATACGAAGTCACGGCCGCTCTATCCTTCTCTTTCCGACACTGTTCTCTGCGCTGGGGCGTTAGATTCATGTTTGTACAAATAACGGCAATATTTGGCGCGATCGACAGGCTCATGGAGTCCTCTTGGCTTTTGCATATAGCGCTCAGCACGCGAATTCGCGTCACCCACGCTTTTCACACGCTTTTCATCCCGACTTGCATCTTGCCAAGGTCAACTTTACGAAACATTATACAATTTTTTTGCATTTCGGCTTCAACTTCCCCCAACCACTGAACTAGCGCGTGCACCGCCTACCATATCATCCATCGATCGCGGAAGTATCACCACATCGGCCTCCCAATTAACACAATGTTGACCTTCCCAGCGAAGAACAAATGACGATTCCACCCCCCGTGGACATCTCGCACCACGCGTCGCAATACGCGTAACAAGTAGCCTATAAACGCACTATGATGGTGAACTTGAACTACGGCGAAAAGTGCATGCCGGCAAGATCCTACCCGAATAACGCATACCGCCATCATTGGGGTTTTAGCTTCCGGTTCTTACTTGGGCTTCTAGAGGCATGTACACGCGCACTGCAGGGCCCATCGCGTGGGGTTGGTAGCCGGACAGGTGGTCGGTTGGCGACGTCATTGCGTATTTTGGTGTGGGTGGAGAATGGGGAGATGATGATATGGTGTGGCGAGGATGGGTGCGTAGAGATGGGTCTTGTTGAGGTGTGCATTGTGTTGGTTCTGCGGAGGTAGGACTTGTTGATCTTGGTTGATGAATGTATTGCGAAGTAGGATATAAGGCCGTAACTACTGTTGTATCGCCTAGGCTGTAGGTGCTGGTATACTTAACAGTGTGATGTGTTCGACGGCATGGCCGCATGCCGCAACGCAACGCAGAGTTTGAATTGTGTGCATGGCTAGTATTTGTCGTTGAAGGGACAATCCTCCCTGTGCACGAGGTGAAGCTGGAGCTACTATGTGAGAAAAGTGTTGTGGTATGGTTAAACGAATTGCTGCCTCTGTGTTGGACTTGTAATCACTTCTGCTATACAGTCATTTCTGAGGCTTCCTCGGCCTTTTATAATACTACACAGTTTACAGTACACCCCCGCTCCAGCGTCCCGCGAGGACGTTGTGTTCTTCCTACACCTCCTATCACGTTCTGTCCCTACCCCCACTCCCACGTTTACTATCTATTATCTATTATCCACCATCTACTATCTTCCACAACCTCGCAAGCTCCAACCCCTAAAAGGAAAATACATCACAACAGATGTAGCACCTGCGTAGGCAGGACACAATAAATACCGCCCGCAATTAATCCTATTCCACCTCCCCAGGGCCATCTCGGATACACTTGCCCTACCCATTATTTATGCATTCATTCCTGTCCGTTTTCTGTATAGTCAACTCCAACTTTTATAGCTTGTGAGACTTGACAGCACTACGCAGTACGCATAGGCCCGCTCCCCTTCGAAGTGTCAACAACTGGTTGGTGTGCGCCCAAGCCCAAGGCTCGCTCTTGCCTAGCACCCGTCATACCACCTACAGTTTGCCATTCCCATCTCCCGCACCAAAAAGACAATCCACCCCCCGCGCCATCCGCTCGCGAGCAACCATCCATCCATCCACCCATTTCCTCATTCAAATCAACATTCCCACACCAAACCACAACCTCCCTCACTCGCTAACACCCCACCATCCTCCCTATTCCTATCTCCCAATCCTACAAATCCATCTCAAACTCTAACATCCACACTCAACTCTACACCGCTCCCCTCCCCTCTAATCCTCTAATTCTATAATTAAAAAAAACCTCTACAAGAAAACCGCCAGAACACGCCCAACCACGTTGAACAGAGCTGCGTGCCTACATGCATGCATGACGTACTCATCCCATCCAACTTCCCATCTAACTTCCCTCCCTGCCCTCCACCCCCTACCCCGCATTCCCTTCCTCCACGCCATACACACATACAATACAATTCCTCCATTTCCCTTCCCGTACTTATACACCTAGGTACCCCCACGCGCCAACCCCACGCGCCAACCCCACGCGCCAACCCAACCCAACCCAACCCAGCACAGCCCAGCTGCAATACGAAAAAAAAAACGAAAATTAAAAAACTCACACGGCACACGAACCTAACTGTCTTTTAACCCCCACCTACCTACCTACCTACTGTCCATCTACGAAGGATGATACCCCTCCTCCACCGACAGAAACATGTTGGTTGGAACCGTACTCCTTAGCGCAGTAAATAAAAAAGTGCTTGCAAGAAAAGCGCTATAAGGAAAAAGAATGAGATAAGAAATTGGTTCTTGGGCGGGGAAATTGTACAGTGAGAAGGGCGGGGAAGGCGGGAGAGCGAGGGGGGTGGAAAGGAGGAGAGGAAGAGGAGGAGGAGTGAGAGTTTGGAATTGGAACGGGATATAGAAGGGGAGGGAGAGGAGGATAAGGCGCCGCCAAGGTATGAGGATATTATTAGGGTGGGGGTAGAGGATGATGAGAGTGTTGTTGTGGTAGCGAAGGCAGCGAGAAGGGGATAAAGAAGGACAACGTTATTAGCGCGGGCGGTAGCTTCCGGTAGGGCGATCAACGAGAAGGGGATAGATAGATATCAGAGGATGTGAAAAGAGCAGGCGGTAGATTTTAATAATCTGTACCAGGCGAACTTGCTAGATAGATTAAACCTAGATATTCCAACTTTAAGACAGCAGCATCCTCTTCCTCTTCTTCTTCACTCATCAAACGGAGCTGCGCGCGGAATTCCCATTCCCACACGCTTCTCTCTCCCCCCTTCATCATACACTCCTCCCCCCGCGCCAGACATCTCCTCCTCCATGGGATGAAAAACCTCCTCCGGAGCCCTCCTCCGCAAAAACGGCGGCGGCTTCTTCATCCCCTTCCTCCCAAACAGATACCGCCCAACAAGCCACTTCAACTGTTCCTTCCCATATTCCATATGATCTCTCGTATTGTGCTCAAAGACCTGATCCAACTCTTCCAGCGTCATGTCCTTCGTCTCAGGAACGAAGAACAAAATCATGAAGAAGCCCATCAAGCACCAGGCCGCGTACCACCCAAAGGCACCGGAGACGTCAAACCTTCTTCTAAAGGTAGGCCATGTGATGGAGATGAAGAAGTTCCAGAACCAATTTACCGACGTGACGATGCCCATTCCGAAGTCCCGGTTGTAGAGGGGCATCGATTCGGCGCTGTAGACGAATGGCACGGGGCCTTCGCCGGGGGAGTAGGCTACACCGAAGAGATACATGCCGAAAATCACGAGGATTTCCTGCGCAGAAGACGTCTTCGGTAACTTAAAGCCAATGACCATGATCAACTGACACAGGGCCATTAAAGGGAACGTCGACAGCAGCAAATTGCGTCTGCCGAACGAGTCTATGGTCCAGATGGCGGGTATCGCGAAGATGAAGTTGATGATCCCGAAGCCCATTGAGAGGAGTAATGCGGAACGTTTAGAGAAATTCGCGTGCTCACTGAGGATATCGCTGGAATAGTATGCCTAAACAGTAGGTGCAAGTCAGTAAAGGTCACCGAAGCCAGTCGCCCTGGGACAGGTTATTATGCAAACCAAACAAGTGTGCCCCTGGTGAAACACTCCCGGATGTGACGTACTGTTACATTGACACCACAAAATTGTTGTAAGAACATAGTGATGATCGAGGCGGTGAGAGCTCTCCGGTTTCTACCGAGTGTGAAGAGCTCAGAGAAAGGTTTCTGCTGCAGCATAATATCCTCTTCCTCTGCCAGTAGGTGATCGACAAGAAAGAGATCTCTACCGGCTTGTAATTTCGTATGTCGCAGCTTGCACAGAGACATGAATGCTTCCTCATACTTCTTCTTGTTTTTGTCCTTCCGAGCCTTCATGAGAAGCCATCGAGGCGACTCCGGCAGGGTGTAGACGTATGCGACCACGAAAAGTGGGCTATATGAGTGACTAATGAGCGGACCATCACTTGTGCTGCACATGGCGGGGATGGGCTGCTCACAGGATCATTGGACTGGCAAGCATAAACCGCCAGTTGTCTCCCATGCCAGCCAGAGCGACACCAGCGATATAACCTGGACATAGACTCGCGTCAGTATCTGTAAGGTAGGTGCTGTACAAGAAATCGTACCGCACATGATCCCAAAGGCAGTCCACATCTGCCACATCATGACAAGAGCACCACGAATATTGGCAGGGGCGGCTTCGGCGGCATATATAGGTATCGTGGCACTTTTGGGACCAATGCCGAAGCCGAGTAGAAACCGAGCTGCAAAGAGTTGTTGCCATGTTTGTGGAAATGCCTGGCCCAGGCATGTGAGGGAGCTGATGAGGCAGGTGAGGAAAATGACACCGCGTCGATCGAGGAGCCTATTCAAGGGGTAATTCAGCCAGCAGGAGAAGGTGCAGCAGAGATAGGGTGCACTATTGACTAGGCCGCGTAAGATTTCACTGTTTCGAATACCGAGTGCATCCTGGTAGTAGAGTTGAGCTGTTCAAGGTCAGTTTTTCAATCAAGTTCGACTGCTGCGCCCGGGCGTGCAGTGCAGCACGAGGGAATCACGTGACGCACCTCCGTTGACAGCGGTCTGATTCCTGCTTTGCCGTCAAATTAAAGTTTAAATCATGATCCCAGACGACATACCAGCCTTGAACAGCTGCCCCAAGTGAGCAGACGCCTATGAGCGCATACAGTCGCCACGGCTGCTTGAACTTGTCGATGCGCCGCGGGCTGTCCTCCAGCTCGAGGAAATATCGTTCATCCTCTTTCAAGGTGAGGCCGTCACGTCTTTCACGGCCGACTGGAAATGCGTCCTTGGATTGCGCAAGGAAAGCTCCCCTGCGGATGTACTTGTGGTAGTCTTCGAGACCCGACACGTGGATAAACATGTCGATGCTTTCGGTCATGCTAAAGGTGGAGAAAGCGATCAGCGAATGCTTGTTAGCCGCACCCCAGGTTTGCTAACCGCGCGTGGTTCCATCCGGAGAATGGTTGAGCGAGGCGGCGGTCGGGCCGCACTGTGTCTTGCACAGCTTGCACTGCATCATCTTCGCGCTGCGTGAGGCGCATGGTGTAAGGTTGCGAGTGAACAGACGCTCGCGCTGTGGTATAGAATCGATTGAGTTGCCGACTCCAAAGGAGCCGGCCAGGTATGCATATATGCATGGCTGGGAGATCACGGGACCGGATTCCAATACGAATGCCGCAGCAGGCGGCCGCTCCAGGGCGTCGTGCATTTCGCTCGCAGAAGCAGGGCAACAAGGCGCCGCCGCTCACCGGACGAGATGAGGTAGGACAAGGCCATCGAGGCGGGCTCCGCCACCACAGCCGCTGGAGGATTCCTCGATCGGGGCGGGATGGATGCCATGCGGCTCCTGGGGCGTGAAAGGTACCGTACACGAGGCCTGGGGGCGGGAAGAAGCTGGAGGCGGCTGGCGGCACGGGCGGGACAGCAGGATTCAGGTCAACCTAACTTGGGTTTTACCGAGGTTAACCTATCTAAGCTAAACTTAGTATAACGGCTAAAAATCTTTTAAGTTAGGTTAGCTTAGCTTAGTTAACTATAAATACTATTATACTTTTAATACTATAAAATATATTTAAAACTTCTTTAAAATATATTTTAATAGATTTTAATATAATTACCTTTTCGCACTCTTTTTAATTACTAAGCAAGGAGCTCTGCTTCATTTCTTATATTATTTAAGATAAAAGCCTTTATTATTTTACCCCTAGATAGTTAATTTAATAGCACATACTTATAACATTATAAAGAGCTACTATAGTAGTAGTAGTAGTAGTAAAAGTAGTAAAAGTAAAGAATTATATAAAAAAAGTAAATATATTTAAATTTAAATTTTATTATATTTATAGGTGCTATTTTACTTTAGTAGATAGGGCACGCTAGCTATATGTTAGGTCACCCAACCCCAATTTCAAGTCAGGTTGACGTGTACGTACTGGAGGGGGGTGGATCGTGACCGGGGCCGTCAGACGCCGTCTTGGGTAAGTTCCGTCTTGCCTCCACTAGCGTACTATGGTACGCTTATACTTTCGTACCGCCTCAGCTACGTCGTATCAATGATCACGCAGCAACAACATTGGCAAGTACCGGTGGGCAGGCATCGTGCATCCGTCTGGGCAGCCTGCTCTCTCATCCAGCCCGCTCTCACCTCGGCCTGCTCTCGCCAGCGGTCCCTTCCGTCCCAAAAGCCCCCCTCGCTCCTGCCTCGCTCCATGTTGGTTGTGTGACGCCTGCAAGGCTGCACCTTCCGTCCGGCCCTCCTGTGATGCAACCACGGCCATCGCTCCTCCCCGCTCCATGTCCCGGACGCAACCCCCTTGAGCGGGCCAGTAGCCATGGACGCCTCGCGCGAGGAAATCGAAGACGCCCTCGCCCACATCGTCCCACGCGTGCCGTTTCCGCAGTATGTCGACGATGCCGTCTTCCTGGAAGTACAGACGCTGCTCGCCCAGCATCCTGACAAAGTTTTCTCCGTGTGGGGCCACGAGAATCCACGCCTGTTCGTGCTTCTGCGTATGCTGGGGTGCGACGACGACGCCCTGTACCAGAAGTTCGACAGCGAGAACATTGGCGACTACTGGCTCCCGCTCAGCTCCGCGACGCTCAACCAGCTCGCCTCCTTCACCAAGATATCGACCCAGGACTGGCGCCGGACACAGTTTCACGTTCTGTCCGAGCCGGGGCAGATGAGCGAACAGAAGCTCATTTCGCCTGTGCATTCCCACCGCCATATACGCCATGGCGACGCGCACTTTGAAGAGATGGAGAAGATTGGAAAGGGAGCTTCAGCCGAAGTGGTCCGAGTCAGGCACAAGGGCTCGGGCCGTGAATTTGCCTGCAAACGCATCCTCCGCAGCGTCGACGTCAAGGCACAGCGTAACCAGCTCGTCGAATTTGTCGCCGAAGTAGGCGTCTTGAAGCGCGTCAGCCACCACCATCTCGTGAGCTTTGTCGCCAGCTTTACCGACCTGACCACTTTCTCGCTCGTTCTCAACCCCGTCGCCAAAGACGTCTTGAAGTCAATGTTGGAGCGGCAGTCGCGAGATCAGCCCCTTCCCTGTTCGGACCTATCGACGTTGCGTCGTGCTTTTGGCTGTCTCGCTACAGCGCTAGCATATCTCCACAAGGAGGGCATTCGTCATAAAGATATAAAGCCCGGCAATATCCTGCTGAGCGATGGACGAGTGTACCTATGCGACTTCGGCATATCGCGTGATTGGTCCCAGGCCGAGAATTCAACCACAGAGGGTGAAGTAATGAAATTTACGCGACGATACTGCGCGCCTGAAGTTTTTGGGCGCGATCCTCGCAATACAAAGAGCGATGTATGGAGCCTGGGCTGTGTCTTTCTAGAAATCCTTAGCGTCGTAAAAGGGTATCCGCTCGAAGAACTGCACACATTTCTACGCCATTCCAGCGCAGGTGCAAGCGACCAAGGATTATGGCGCGCATTAGACGCCACGAACGCATGGTTAGTGAAGATACGGAGCGAGAAGAATGACTCAGCAGATGACATACCATTGAGCTGGATAACGACAATGATACGATCCGAACGAGAAGATAGGATCACGGCCAACGAGCTCGTTGACTTGATTCTCAAGTCTTCTAGCGACCTTCCACAATCAGGTCTTTACATGGGCTCATGCTGCGCCCGCACCGATAGTGCTGTTTCTGTCGATGCAGTGGACAATCCTACACTACAGGCGCCTGTGGGCAATGGACTCCGTAAGTCACTCCGGGAATCGTGTCGCTTCTAAGAATAGCGCTCATCATACACCAAGATATCCACAATATTCCCTCCCTTCCACATCGTAATAGCAGCGCTTCATCGAGAGGCAGGCGCAGTATCACTCCTCCAAGCCGACCTCGAGGCTATAGAGATGTTTCTATTTCGCCTCACACTGATTATCTGGATCCGAGAGATAGCACGGAGACCACTCCCTTTCGAGTAGAATCTACAAGTCATCCACCTTCAGCTGACAGATCGAAGAGCGAGCGTATTCAGCATGTAGCGTCACGTTCTAATAGCAATCGAACGTCAAGTCTATTCAACCCGCCCCGTCCTGACTCCGAAGCTACCTCACCGTCTGCATACCGACCGCGCTCCCCAGTGCCACCCCCGGCTAGCTTTGACGTCAAGTGCAGTTGTGCCCCACAACCACAAGAACGACACATATTCAACGTGCCGTATGCGTCCACATTGGGCAGTGTACAGTTCGATTCGTTAGTTCCCACGATTGGGACTTGTGCCAAGTGCGAAATCGGTGAGAACAAGATACAACTCTACGAAAGTAGGCAAGATGGTCCTGGCAACGCCAACGGCTCCACAATGCCCATGATCTGGTGGACCACTCGACGCCTGGTAATTAGTTACCTTTCGGGAAATCCTATTATGCGGCATTGCAGCTCCTTCTGGCTTCCCCTTGCCGATATCAGCTTCAGTCTTGTTGATGTTGCAGTTACGTTGAAGTGGTCGGATTGCAATCAGATGAAGCAGCGAATGTCCGGGAACTACTCCACTCATTATGATTGGATCTACGACCCAAAGAGCATGAACAACTCAATCACCATTCACTTCAATAATACCAAGGACGCTCAACAATTCATTGACACCGTAAGGCTTCCGTACGATGACGGCGTGATTGTCTCCAACGGACGACGAGTAGATGTCTCGGCCACGTCCGAGCTTAACATCTTTAATGTGGGACGACGTGGTGTGCGAAACTACCGAGTTGCAACTCTGACGCTTTGGGAGGAGTCACTAGCAACATCGAAGCTCTTTATTCAATGGCCCGAAGCCGATATAGATATTCGCATCCGGGAATCCTCCAACGATCAACTCTCAGTAGCACCAGCACCAGGGTACGAGATGATTGTGGAGATGAAGAACGTTGCTACGCCCACCTATCATAGCGATACCCGCGGCGAACCTGCTGCCGACCACGAAAAGGTTGCGCATTTCAGCACAGCGCATCAATTGAAGACGAGTCTCGCAGTCGTGTTTCGCCTGGGCATCGCACATGGGCTCCCCACACCACCATACGGTATATCGTAAACCCCACCCTTTGATTATTTGCATAACGCTAACGCTTGCTAGGCGCTACTGACATGCTCCAAGGCCTAACCGGTTGGACGCTATGCTACTTCGCCATCGTCACCAAGTTCAAATCCAGGAACAAGCGCTTCGGTTCCAAGAAGTACGGACGGACCGATGTCATGCTTTGGGAAAAAGAGGTCTACGACGACGCCTCGGGCATGAAGAGGCGCGGAGCGAAGGTCACATTCCGACTTCACGAGGCGGAATTTTTGTGGGTTAGCGGTACCATTTCTAACGTTACGAACATTACTACCTCGACGGGGTGCGATGCTACGATTTCCGTGTCCAACAAGACGAGAGGGCAGTTGCTGGATGTCAGCAAAATGATCGCCATCCCGTCGGAGAGGGCGAATGCGAAGGGCAGGGGGCATGCGCGAGCTGCCTCGGATATGCACGGGGGATCGTCGGATCTGGTGCTGACGTTTGAAAATGAGCAGTGTGAGTGAAATCCTCCCCTGATGAGGTTTCTTATCACATACAACCCATCTTTCCCACGTTAAAACTTTCGTCAAACCTTTATCACCACACCTTCCCCATCTCCTCCATCCACAAGCCTCCCGCTACACAACATACCCTCATACTAACCGCACACCCCCGCAGACCGCCTCGACTTCGTCAACCTCGTCACGCGCTTCAAAGTAGCTGCCGCTACTGCAGCCCCGTTATCGCGTGCGCCCACGCACGCCGACTCGTTTGGCCGCATTAATAGCCTTGCTTCTGTGGACGTGCCTATGAGTCCGCCTATGCGATGGGGATGAGGGTGGTGTTTTTTTTGGGGGGGGGGAGGGTTTGGTTGTTGTGTTTTGGTCCTTGTTTTTTTTGGGGGGGCGTGTTGTTACATATCCATTTTTGGCGTTTGTAGGAGTAGGGCAGGGTGGTGCGTGGGTACAGTGGGGGGGGGATGGGCGTTTTTGGGTGTTTTTGGTTATTCGGTAAAAGGATAGATTGATTCGCAGGAGTGCGCGGCGAACAAGATTTGCGCGTTTCCCTCGCCCTACCCTACGGAGGCTACAAGGGTCCCATGTAAGGTTTTGCACCAGTGATGGGCCGTTTTGTAAAATAGTAGTTACTATTTTGCCAAGAAGTTTTGTCCGAAGCTTTCTTTATTTTTATACAGAGAAAACAACTATTATTGCTATTTTATAATTACCACGTTACTGGATAGTAAGTACTATCTTAGCGAAAGAGATGGTCTGCGCCGCCCGAGGGAATCCAGACTAATTGATACGGATACCGGACGTGCGCGGAGTCTTGCCCAGGTGGTCTTCATGCATGAGACCATCGATAGACAGAAGGGTTCTGCCGTCGCTGATGGGGTGCACAGCGAACAAGGTCTGCCCATCCTTCGCCCTACCACTGCCCTAGTCAGGGTGTGGGGGACTGAAACTGAAAGCGTAAGCAACAAGCCAGCAACCAGCCAGAGTAGTCCCGCCAACTGTCCCCATTGGAATTACGACGGTAGCACGGCAGGGCAGCTCTCGATCAAGCAGCCAGCGCACGCGTGATCGCATTCACGAAACATGCCTGCAGGAATCCACATGGGCTGATAGGTAGACCGTGGACTGGGCTAGCATATACGCAAGACCAAGACCATTGATAGACGTTGCGACCAACATGGACCATTGATAGACAGAAGGGTTCTGTTCTGTCCCTCGCGAAATTGTGCCATGACCTGCTGGTGAGGAGACCCGTATTCGGGCGCGGAATTTGTAAGGGCCGAGTTTCGGGCTGAGGTGTTTTTTTTGGTCCAGTCCACCTGGGTCCAGGTGTTTCGGTCGGCTCCAGGTGTTCCACGATGTCACGTGGTCGCGGGTGCGCGCCCCTTGGCGCTAGGCCGCTTGCGGGAAGGCGAGACGGGCCCGGGGTACCCTCAGCATTTCATTGGTGCCCGGACCCACGTAATACACCTTTGCAGGTAAATCACGATGAGGAGTGGACAATGAAGCCTGGTAATTGTTTCATTGACCGGTCTGGCGCAAGATTGTTGATAAAGTCTGAATCCCGCAGGCATCGTCGCGTTCTCTGCCCAAACTCACATCCATCTTCTCACTGTTGGACAGTGCCAAGACTTTCCCAACTCCCATTCTCACCCTAAACAACCATGCCCATTCTCTCCTGGGAAGTAATAGTCACCCTCCTTATTGGAGGGCCTTCACTCATCGTCGCTGTGATGACATGGTGGGAAGCTCGAAGGAGGAGAAGAAGGCTATCCGGTACATTTTCTGACGCACTTTGCCCTTACCGTTCCAGTACTGATCAGCTCAGAGGATAGCAGTCCAGGATACATCGAGAACGGCGGCATCAGCATGATGAACTACGATTCTTCCTCTCGCCCTCCCGGGGGGTCGGCGTCCTCGTCCCACAACGACTTCGTATACGCTACCCCTCCGCAGCGGCCTCGACGGACTGCGAGCTTCGTTTCGATCCGTGTTGATACGTGTGTTGTTGATGGATGACCAAGGGAGTCCGAGGGGAGGGGCCCGCGGGGTAGCCGGTGGCGCAGGTACATTGATCGTCCACAGATTTTACTAAGGTACGTGTTGTGGAGTGTACCTTGTCGTTGGAAACACTAGAGTCGATGGTGATGAGATGATAGAGTAAAGGCGGGAGCTGTAAGCTAGGAGCTATCTCTTTTTAGTATGAGGGACTATGTCTTATGTTCGCTTCGGTTAGGCTGTATCGGCGATGCGGTCCCAGGGTCCATCAGAGGAGATTCCGGGAAGGTATACACCACGTATATGATGTCTTTAAATCACTTTTGTCCAGATACTTTGTTGTCCGGCTGCGAGTATTCCCTGGCGCGAGGACGGAATCCGATCCAGGTGAGTATCGCTCTGCCGCAGGAGCGTAGTCGAGGCGCATTCCAAGACGGACGGGATTCGCTCCGCTCGATGTAGAAATTCATCCTCCAGAAAGATGTGAAGCAAATACATGGAGAACGACGGAGACCTGGACGAGGAAAGACCTGCGCTGGAATGGGCAGAAGACACAGGACTGCCCAGACATGATTTCCGTAACGATTCACCTACGCAGCGTGTTAGAGGGAGACGACGCCCTGAATGCGTGCGTGTATAGTACTGTTAGCGCTCTGGCGTTGGGTGAAGCAACCTTTGTTGGTGTTGACGGGAAGAGGTTACGCGAACAAGCGATGACGTACGCGGCACGTGCACGCGTGTTACCCACACCTGTGGAATAGTACACCAGACACCCGAAAACTTAGTGACCCGTCATTTTGGCTGTTTGAGCAAACATGTTGACACACAAGACTCTCATTGCCGGTATTTTATGACAGCGTGCGAGCTCTGCAAGGCTTCGAGATGCGGCGATCTTGCATGTTCGGCGTTGGTGCGGGGCTCCAGCCGACACGAGAAAAAAAAAGAATATAATCCGGCGTCCCCTCGCGTCCGATCTCTCCATCCTACGCTCCTTCCTCTCTACAAGTGACCGGAATTTTCGATCTACGCCACGCTCATACACATCGCGAACGACAAGTATGGCAAAGTCTAACAAGCAGCTGAGTAGCAGAGTACCCGATCAAGGTATTGACGAGAAGCAATTGCATGAGGCCGGTGTTCGCCAGCCCGTCACTGCCTGCACAGGGTGGTGAAAGGCTGGCGATCTGAGAAATACGGTCCTAACTTGATCAGGTTAAAACCTGCGAAAGGACATCATGCTTTGCAACCCCTTGGAGACGCTGCTGATGAGTATAGGACGCTATGGAGCCCGATCGCCTCCCCACCGCTACCGACCATGAGAAGACCTCGCGCATGATCCTGGCTCCGAATGACGGCCTTCCGACGAGCAATGCGGACGCGCAACCAGCCACCGACACGTTGGCGGGGCGATGGCAGACAAAGTGGAAGGGCTTCGAGAAACAGTTGGCGGATTACAATTTGGAGTCGAGAGGCATACAGCGCGTGGAGCCGGATGAGCGCCACGACTTACGCAATTTGGGATACTCCCAGATCGCGATAGTCTGGTTTTCCATCAACCTGGCCGCAAACAACGTGACGTTGGGGATGCTGGGTCCGGCTATTTTTGAGCTGGGCTTCCTGGATTCGTGCCTATGTGCCGTCCTTGGCATGCTGGTTGGGAGTCTCGCTGTGGCCTATACCGCAACATTCGGACCAAGGAGTGGCAACAGAACCTTGATCTTTTCAAGGTACGTCATGGGGTGGTGGCCATCTAAACTCGTCGTCGTCCTCAATATCATTGTGCTCCTGGGGTACTCCTTGATCGACTGTGTGGTCGCCGGGCAGATCTTGTCTGGAGTATCGGACAACCACATGTCGGTTGTGGTCGGCATCATCATAGTGGCAGTAATTACATGGGCTGTGACCACCTTTGGTTACGCAGTCTTTCATTACTACGAGCGGTACGCCTGGCTCCCACAGCTAGTCGTCCTGAGCATCCTCGCAGGAGTAGCTGGCCCGGACTTCAACATATCAGCCCCATCCTTGGTTTCTGGCGAAACGTTAGCCGCAAACAGACTCTCATTCTTCGGGCTCACTCTCGCGGCTGCCATTACGTATAGTGGAGGCGCTGCAGATATGTTCGTCTACTACCCAGAGCACACAGCGAGGTGGAAGATCTTTACAATGACCATGCTCGGGCTCACGGCGAGCTTTACATTCGCCTTTGTTCTCGGCATAGGACTGGCCTGTGGAATAGCGACCAACGCAGCCTGGGAAGCATCTTACGGTGTCTCCCAAGGCGCACTCATTGTCGAAGGGTTCAAAGCCCTTGGCGGCTTCGGCCGTTTCTGCAGTGTCGTAGTAGCACTGGGTCTTGTGGCAAATCTTGTTCTTCCGACCTACTCCTCCGGTATTGACGCGCAAATCCTCGGACGCTGGGCTGCCATGGTGCCACGGGTGGTCTGGAATACTGTAGGGGTCATTATCTACACAGTATGCGCACTTGCTGGCCGCGACCACCTTGCCGAGATCTTCACGAACTTCCTCGCGCTTATGGGTTACTGGGTGTCCATATGGATGGCCATCGTCCTGGAAGAGCATCTCATTTTTAGGCGAAATTCGGGATTTAACTGGGCAGTGTGGAACGACAGGAAGAAGCTGCCGTTGGGCATCGCCGCCCTGGCCGCGTTTCTTATCGGATGGGTAGGAAGTATCCTCAGCATGGCTCAGGTCTGGTACATAGGACCCATTGCAAAATTAGTCGGTGAATACGGTGCTGATGTGAGTGGCCTCAAAAATCGAGAAGGCAATGAAATGGCTAACATGTCTCAGATGGGCAATTACGTTGGCTTTGCTTGGGCAGCGATTGTATATCCTCCCATTCGCGCGTGGGAGCTGAAGCGCTTTGGAAGATAAAGCTTTCAAAGGGTGCTCGTCAAGACAGGAAGGGCGGGATGGCCTGCACTTTTGCGCGGCTCGAGGTTGCCACCCTTCCACCTCCCTACACTGCTTATATAGGTACGGCAAGAACCATACCACGTAAACACTCTACTTCACAGAATGGGGCACACCTTACATCAAATCAACGCCCGCGCATCTGCGGCTGCCATTTCATCCGGTCTACAAGAGACAATTGTGGTTTTATGTCATGTTGCGTCTCTTCCATGCTGTACCATTGTGTTTTCCCAGACTTCCGCTACTTTCGGCTTGTCTTTCGGTAGCTATATATCTACTTTTGCGCAACGAATCGTTGTGGCTCTTCCTAGAAAATTATTTTTTAAATTCCAAAATCCTCTTACGAAAGGAACCCTTGTAATTTTCCTTACGTTGAGTTAACTCATAATAGGCGTTTCACAGGCAGATTGAGCAGAGAACAATACCCCAGGAGTATGCGCAGACCGCTATGGGCCTTCGCACAACGTCATCCGCAAAAGTCCCAGGGTCCTTCATAGCTTCCCATTCACCGAGTGTTCTCTTATGGGGGTATGCGGGTATGCGTCGCGACCTGCCTTCACCACGACTCGCCGTTGCCGACATACATTGCTCCTCCCCCCACAACAAAATCACGTGAGCCTTGGCGCTATCACTTTCTCCCTCGCCCCTCCAAAAAAAAAATCTCCCCACCGCAACAATTCCTCTCACTCCGACAACGCACTCACTCGTTCGTATCTGCATAGTTGTCTGTGACTCTGGAGATGTGTAAGATCTCATCCCTCCCTACTCTGGCAGCTATTAACCGGTACAGTCACCAAAGACGACCTCATCAGCCTCGCGAGCGGCACGAGCGGCGCGACGACGCCCAAAGCCCGTGGACCATCCGAACGCCTGCAGACTTTGCTACAACTCGATTCTAACTCTAGCTCTAACTCTAGCAATATGGCCGAGGATGCACCTCAGTCAAGGTCCAGTTCGTCGCGTATGTCCACTGACATCTTGACGAACTTCTTGAACCAGCAGATTCCAGCTCATAGACGTGCCGAGAAATTGGCTAATACCCCATCTCTAGGCTTGACCGCTAGCAATCTGGCTAAGAGCAATTTGGGCCAAGAGTCTAAAGACATCTTTGCGGATCTCACCGGCCTCATGCTTTCAAAGCCGTGGGACGCGAAACCGTCCTCCAAACCGACGCTGACGCAGAACCCGATCGTAAATGGTACGTGCTCACATCCTGTGCTGACTCGATGCCTGTCTCGTTGTTGAAGTTTCGTTCTAGTATAGTAAGGGCTAATCTGCTTTATAGTGCCCAACGGTCGACTGCGCGACAATGTGCCCCCGTCTACAGCGACACCGGTTGTGCCCAATACTCCTCCCGTTCGTGTTCAGTCCGTCGAGCAGCCTCGAGACGAACACCCACCCGGAATCCATTTCAAGCCAATCATTCGTTTGCCTAGCAATTCTGATTGTGCCGATACAAGCGACACAAGTGGCTCCACGACGTTGGCTGGGCAGGAGTATGATGAACAAGATACGATGAGAATGGAGCACATGATGGCAGGAATGGATGTCCTAAACGCCACACCATCCTCTGAGCCTGAGGCCCCAGCCGAGCTCGATATAAGCCCGGGGTGCCAGCACGGCGAGGCTCCAGCACAATCTCTTATTGAGCTTGACGCACTTGAGTCTCTCCCAACAGACAACGATGGGATAACAGTCGAGGCCGTTGCTCCGGTGTTCGGTACAGCAGACGAGCCTATAGTGCGCTGCACTATGGTGGTCTGGGATAACATGATGACACAATTGTCAAATCTCAAGAAAGAGAAGCTGGATGCAGAGGCTGAGGTTGCGGCTTTGCGACGCAGGATGAACCAACGCGCTGTGGACCCGCAGAAGGTACGTACATTGTTGCTCATCAACTTTCATTGCGCTCCGGATTACGTCAAGTAACCGGAGGCTCTGGGTGGTCTATGGACTTGCTGACTTGAGCTCAAATCATACAGACTCCACCTGACTTCGGTGAATTCCAGAGGGAGCTTAATAAGCTTCAGAACCGACTTGACCTCAACAGAGACTATAAGGCGGCCATGAGTCGAGATATTCGTCAGAAAGACGTCGAGCTTCAGAAGAAGGAGCTGGAGATCGAGGAGTTGGAGAAGAAGATGGCAGACTACGAAGCCATGCGGGAGCGACTTGAAGCCTCCAGGAATGAGGCTGAGTATCTTCGCTCCAATGGTATCGAAGACAAGGAAGCAAGTGCCGCGAAGCTTGCTCAAGTTATCGCTAGCAGAGACAAGGAGATTTCTGAGCTGAGGGAGGCAGCCGCTCGCAGTGAGGCGAAGATGTTCGACCACAAAACCCGAGCGGATAACCTGGTCGATACCCAGAAAACTAGAGAGAAGATGTTGTAAGTCAAAGAATATCGGATGCTCTTTATACATCTTGGGATACTTACACCTACCCTGTAGGAGAGAGACGGAACGAAAACTGGCAGCTCTGGAGGACGAGAAGCTCAAGCTTCTCGATGAGCTCGATGATCTGAAGCAGGTAAGTCATTATCGGTCGAGTGCATGTAAGATATACTGATTGAACATTTGTAGCATGTCCGTCCGTTGGACACTCGCATCCAAAATTTAGAGGCTCAGCTGCGCGAGAAGGTGTCTACCGCCGATCGAATTAGGAACGACCTCCGGCACACGCAAAAGAGGTTGGAACTCGCGCTGAAGTCTCTCCTGAAGATCGAGAACGGCGACCATCTCAGAGGCGCAGCGCACCTTATCGTTCCAGGCAGTGACACTAAGCTGCCCAAGCTTGTGTTTCCCTGTATGGAGTGCTACGTCAAGAACCTCGACTGCGATGCGAGTGCGACCTGTTTGAATTGTAAGTGACGTCAAATTATCACAGTATGGAGATTTACTCACCATGTCTCAATCGTATAGGCTCCGCAAGTGGCGACAAGTGCGCCCGCTGGCGGTGCTCGACCAGGCACATCCAGCTGGAGTGCAATGAGGTTCCCTGTCGGTTCCATCATGACCGCGCCGGTTGGCTTATGTCGCAGACGCCACGTACACAGTGGTGAAGTGCGGTCGAACATCCTGGAGGAGTCTTGGTATGGTATGCAGTTTATGCGGCGGTCTTTTGAACCAAGCCTGATTCTTTGGTCAATGGTTGGTAATGGCAGGCAGGAGAGGAGAAGTACTGGGAGTAAAAGTCGCCCGGGACACTCATTGTTCGAATACTTGGCATGCTTGGTGGTAGTTTGATGGGGTAGCTCGGATAACTAGATATATCCAATGATCAGGCAAACTTTCTGTCTTTTGTCTTTTGGCTTGTGCGAGTGTCTTGCGTATTGGTGACTTGTCCTTGTAGAAGACTTTTCTTGTGCGAATTCAAGGAACTGATTGAATTGGTGCTTCGGTCCGAAGAGTCTGGAAGCGTACAGGTATACTGAGCTTGACCTTGTGTGAATATTGAAAAGGTGGTGCTTAGCCATGCGATAAACTCGTTACCTAAGACACCGCACCGCGTGCATGGATGGATGGATACCTGAAGTATATGTTAACACATCATTCTCCTTCTTTCTCGTCTAGCAATCCCTCACCTTCTATCGTGTAGATCTGTCACCATCCCGTACCTCATCTCCCACCACACGCGCGATTTCTCCTCCTATCCCCTCTAAGACTGGAATGGACTGCTGATTCCTGAATGAGAAGGGCGATTGTGAAAGGCGCGTGCGCGTATCGAGGGAATAGTGATTCTGGTGTAAGAGCACGATTCGTATATCGTGCGTGATAGGGTCCGGGAATTTTTGAAGGGGTGGTATTGAGGGTGGTCTAGGCTGGTGTGGCGAGGAGTAGGGCGGTGGCGATGGTGGAGTGGTGTTGGTTCTGGTGTGGATGTGGGAAGTGTTGGTTGGGGTGTTTGAGGTGGGTTGACTGGATTCTCTGGGGTGGTATGTTGAGCTTGATGGCGATGGCGGAGCTCTACTGGTTCTGGTGTGGAAAGTGCTGGGGTGTTTGGGGTGGATTTGATTTGATTTGATGGAGTGATTGCGTGATTGCGTGCTTGCGCGATTGAGGCATCGCGAGTTTATTTTTATTTTTGCGGATGGACGGACATGAGGTTGGGGCAGGTAAGGGTTACTTTGATAGTACCGAGATATATGGAGAGCAAGGTCATGCCATTACACGTGTTTCTTTCGCATGGGGGTAAACAAAGTAAAACAATCATGGCTCAACATTCAAAACAACAAATAACATTCAAGGGAAAAACTATAGGAAAGCAACCTTGATACTCCAAGACGATGAAGGAAAGCGGAATAGTAACATCAAAGGAAAACAGTCTGACCCCTCACCACTCAGCACACACCATCAGGGATATTGAAGCTGTCCATATGGGAGGAGATAGACAGTGCCCCCTCGCCCAATCCCCTTTTCGCAAAACCCGACCAGATCTCGCACAAATTTTTGCCTCCGGTTAGCGCTCGATCCGCACCTAGGATCGCATCACGTGATTGCACGAAAGTCGGGTTGCAAGGCTGCAGTGCGAGGCCTAGAAGCACCAACTTCATCGCCAGATACTTGCCGTCGGTGGGGACGAGGTTGGCGTCGAACTCGGGGGTTGCAGCGTCGTTCTTTCCGTACTTGTCGATCAGGTTCCAGAGGACTTCGTATAACATGGTCGCCCAGACGGTTCCCAAGTCGTGTATATCCCACATGCCTCCTAGGTGGCTGTATTTGAGGGGGTTGGTAGTGATATTGGTAGAGTAGAGGTATTCGCGGACTCCGGCAGGATTATTCCGCACCCAAGCGCCAATGGCGTAGTCGGTAGTTCGAAAGTCATCCGGCTTGATTCGGACAGCCGTGGCGTAGAAGTCGCTCCAACCCTCAGACAGGCCCCCGCTTTCAAAGCGGCCGAGGCAGCCTCCGTTGGCGGGACCGCCTGTCAGACGACTGGAGAGACCGTGGGTGTACTCGTGGATAACAACACCCACGTCGAAGATGCTGTCCCTCGGTACTAAGGTGTAGTCCCACATGAACATTATCAGCCGTGGACTCTTTCCATCAAGCCTTCCGAGAGGGCCTGTAAAGAACATAGCTCGGTTCACACCGGAGCCATCCTGGGCGATCGCGATGAGAAAATCGTTACCAAGGCCGCCCTGGCCATTGTTGTTGATCTCGAAGTTGCCCGCATCTTCATTAAAGCCTAGCTTGTAGAGGAGGTCGTGGTATGTGTTTGTGGTGTAGAAGAGCTGCGTAATGGATGCATTGATGTAGCTCTTGTAGTCACTCTCATTTGGGTCGTACGGGTACCTGAAGTCCAAATTTGGCTCCGTGGGTCGAGGCAGGTGGAGGTAGTCTTCAGCCCAGTCATCCTCGAAAGCAAGGTTGTCCCAGTTACTTGAGACAATGACGTTGTTGCCTCTGGTGGTGGTATAGTTCCTCGTGCCGTCACTGTGCCAACCGAATTCGCTTGCTACGTTGTCGAAGGGGTCTGTGAGAACGACACGCTGGCCTTCAGTGGGGTCATTAATGCCCCATGGGCTAGGACTGTCAGCTTTGGATTTTTGAAACCGAGAAGGTGAGCTTACTAGACTTCATAGCTTGCATCTGCACCGTAGTCCACTACGTGGTGAATATCTTGACCGTTCTCTGCATCAACGTATGTGAGAAGCCAGTCGCTTCCCGTATCAGTTTCAATCCTCCATCCCAGCGCGAGGTGGTCGCCTTTCTGCACATACACAAGACGAGCCTCTGGCTCCGAAATAGTGCCAGTAGTTTGCCTGATGGCATAGGTATTCGGTTCGACTTGCTCGGCTGTGGCGTTGTCGGTAGACATGGGAAGCTGTAGCTTACTAACAGTTGTTTTGAGTGCATCCGTAGGCTTGACGGCATCTCGACCTCGCAGTCTCGACGGGGCCTTTCCCTTGAAGAACGAGTCTCCGAATTAGAACACCTTTCCGTCACGGCCAATATTGACGTTGAAGTCGGCGTTGTCAATGTCGAGACCGTTCGCTGTCTGCTTGAAGTAGAAGTGCGCGATACCGTTGTTGTCGACGTAGTGGTAGTTGACGAGTCGGAAGGTTGCACCTGGGACCTGCAACGAGGCCTATAGTAAGCACTCATCTCAGGTTACTACGTGGAATAGAATCACTCACGGTGACTTTGACTAGCTCGGTAGCAGTGTCTGCTGGGTCTGCCCGCTTGAGAGAAACGATCGACGGGTTTGACTGCACGCTTCCTGCGTTCGTATACTCTGTGTAACGTTAGCCGTTGGAAGATCTATTAGCTGATCACGGTAAAGGTACGTACCCGTGTCAAGGATCTGTCGAAAGGCATTGAGGTCGACCGACTGCCTCCCCGGCGACCATCCATTACGGGCGGTAGAGTGGCTGCAGACATGCTGTGTAGCCAGCGAGACCAGTGAAACAATAAGGATAGACCGCATGATGTGCAAGGTTTTGCAGTTCTGGTTTTGCAGAGACGTGGTAAGAATACCGTACTGGCTCTGCAGAGAGGAGTGGCGACGAAGGAGTGGAAGTGAAGAGACGAGCGGCAGAGAAGAATGTTTGGGCACTACAAAGACGAAGACCCTGTCAGACAGTCTGGTAGTACTTACCTGAACCGTGGCCCACGGGAACGGCAGTCAACACCGGAGATTACGACGACGAAGACCAATCTCGGAAGCGACGAACAAGCGGGCAAGCAACCCCAAAAAGACCGAAAGACGTGTGTAACCTGTAGCTATTGCAGTCATGGAAAGAACGTGGATCGAAACTCGGGTCGTCATCGTCCACGGGACACATGACGTTTCAATAATCGCATGGCCTCATACTCCCTACATCAAGCCGATCCCAACAAAACAGCATGAAATTCAGAAATCTGCTTCTTGAAAGCAGCGTCCAAAAGAGCTTCAATGACACCGCGTTGGAGATCCGTGTCAAGCTAGGGTCCTGAGCTGTAGGAGATTGAATTCTCAGGAAGGTGAAACTGATGCAACTGGAAGGCAGAGGGTTGTCGTGGAAGAAGAAAGTTTGGGTATAATGTGTTACCCCAGGATGAGCTATACTAAGACCACCTGTGCTCAAACTTTCGTCCAGTAGCTGTATGATCGAGTGTGAGTTCGAAGGAAGGTTGCTTCCAGAGCCGAGCGTGTGGAAGCAAAGCACGCTAAGACACTGCTAGCACCACCAGCTCAGCCACGCACACTGGACGCGTGCACGACACGAGTATTTCGCTTGAAGATTTGCTCCGTTCCACTACCTATCCTGAATTGACTTGCGTATCAAAATATCCATCATATTAAGTATCATTTGCCACTCACTATGCTATGATCAGTATGCTACACGATCGGAATACCTAGCGTTTCCCTTCTCGACCTTGACTTCGGATCCAGATACGGTACCTCTCCGATGCTCGACGCCCTTACGCCAACTCTGTTCCCTTCCACGAGGTTTGTATCAGGCTGTGTACAATGAGCTCGGGTTTACAAATGCTGTAGCGTAACTCACCGTCGCTGCATGCCAGACGCAGCTATTATTCCAGATCGCTGCGGCGTTTTTCGTCCATTTCATCCTTGCGATGCAATCATGGTTTCGAGTGATAAGCCTCATCACGTACTCCCTTATCATTTGGTCTTCATAGCTGTATACGCCATTAATCTTCGTTACATGCAAGCCAGCACCAGCGAAGATGGTTTTCCATCCGGTAACTCTGTTCGTACGTACGACCGGATGGCTTGGTGAAAACTCGTCACCGACGTTCAGTGGGCTTCCCCTTGGGCTCATGACTTCGTATCCGCCTGCTTGCGCCGCAGTTCGAAAGACGGGTTGCGCGCAAATGGCCATTAGCGTTTCCAGGTAAGATCGAAAGGATGGCGATATGCGGTCGTAAATTTCATAGCCAGAGCACCAAAGCGTGTCACCGCCATGAGGGGGTGTCTCTTCCATCTTGAGGAAGGAGAAGTCTGATGGCGCGTTCTCGAATGTGCTGTCACTGTGCCACTCTCGAGAAAGGTCCCGTGGTTCGGCGATAGCGCGGTTAGCCATTGTTTTGTATATCTTCTTCTGTGCTTCGGAGTTGATCACATAGCTAATAAAAGGTTAGGTTCAATTAGGAAATTGTTGATAATCACCTACATATTCTCGTCGGTCGTTCCATCTGACAGAGGCAAGTTGCCCGGATCGCGGTAGATTGGGTGTACATGCAACCCATGATCCTCAGGTCGCCCACTTAGCTTCCCAAGCAAGTCGCAAAGCTTCTTCTGATCCGCGATATTAAGATCATCTTGGTCTCGGAAAAATACAACGCCCCTTTCCGAGATAATTACGGCTAGATCGCGGATCTGCTCTTCTGCGTTCGGCGCACGCAAGATATCCGTCACTTTCACTGTAGGATATTCCCGGCCGATGATGGGTGTAATTTCGAAGAATGGAAGATGATCAAGGGTCCCCGAGTACCTCAGTGGTGTGGGGCAAGAAGGACATGATGTGGGAATATAGTTGGCTATGCCATTTGATGTACCGTTGCGGTCGTTTTCCATGGCGGATCGCATCAAAGGTTGCAGTCAATTTACTTGCTGGACAGATATCGACGAAAAGAGTTCAGCAAACGTGCCTTATCAAGTACACGAAGCGCATCATGGGTGGCACAATGTTGAAGCAGCCCCACTCGACCCCGCAATCATCTCTCCACATCCCCAACCTAGCTTCTGACCATTCTGACTTACAATCCGGATGATCGCTACTGTGCAGGCATGTCGAGATGCCCCGAGATCCCGGTCGGGTTACCTTTGTTGAAGACGAGGTAGGTATGGCACAAGGGCGGTTTCCCGACCCTTACGGAATAAGTGTAATTCTAAAAGATCGAGCACATATGCTACAGCTCAAAGACATAAGGATAAAGATACGGGAGAGCTGTGATGCAGCCGGCATGTCGAGAGTTTCCGACGAAAGAGGTTGAGAATTAAGCTGTGAAAAGGGACTCGCGCTTGGACACCTCGGAAAGACCCCGAGATACCCTAGCTTGGCAGTCCGTGCAACGCGTCACTCCATGCAACACCCCGCCATGCAACACCCCAACTTTAACGCGCCATGTCTCCACCAATATGGATCCAATTGAGGCTGCGATAGCAGCAATCGAATCGCGAGAGCCAGGAGAATCTTTCTCATATAGACAGGTTGCAAAGGATCACAGTGTTGTAACTTCTACACTAACGCGTCGGCACCAAGGCGTCACACAAGCAGGTGCAGCTGCCAACTCCGCGCGTCGAAATATCAGCCAACAACAAGAAGTAGAGCTTCTACGATATATCAAACAGCTCACCAAACGTGGCCTTCCTCCTACAAGGCAGATGATACAGAGCTTTGCTTCACATATAGCTAAAAAGCAGATCTCAATATCCTGGGTTGATTGCTTTGTACGGCGGAACAAGGAATCCTTAATATCTCAATAGACAGCTGGCATCAACAACAATCGCCACAAAGCTAATTCTCCAGCTAAATATAAGCTCTACTTCGAGCTCTTGCAGCGTAAGATCGAACAATATCAGATCGAGGCTCGAGATACGTACAATATGGACGAGAAAGGCTTCCTGCTCGGCATCACCTCCCGCTCCAAAAGGATCTTCAATAGGCCTCCATACGAGGCCAAAGCTGTGAGGCAAGCAATACAAAATAGCAGCCGTAAGTGGATATTAATTATAGCTTGTATATGCGCCGACGGATCTGCCTTAGCCCCAGGTCTCATCTATCAGGCCAGCTCTATCAACATACAATCAAGCTGGGCCAAGGATATCAATCCTAAACACCATCAGGCCTTTATCACGGTATTAGAATCTGGCTGGAGCAATAATCAGATTGGTCTTGCATGGCTGCAACAGGTGTTTAATTGGCTCACAAAGCCAAAATCTGGACGATCGTATCGGCTATTAATCCTTGATGGCCATAGATCTTATATCATAATAGACTTTATTAACTTTTGTGATCGCAATAGGATCCTGCTAGCCATATATCCGCCTCATTCTACGCATACGTTGCAGCCTCTTAATATCTGCGTCTTCAAGCCTCTATTAACAGCATATTCAAACGAGCTATCAGCCTTCATAAAAAACAGTCAGGGACTGGCCTTAATCGCTAAGAGAGATTTCTTTAGCCTATTCTAGCAGGCCTGGGTTAATACAATAAGGCAGCCATTAATCCTCCAGGCCTTTGAAGCTACAGGCATCTCCCCGCTCAATCCAACAACTATACTCAATAGATTTGATCAGTCTCAACTATACTCAATAGATTTGATCAGTCTCAACTATCTGAGCAAGGATCACGAGAAAGCTCAACCTCAGTACTCAGTGCTTCAGATTGGAGAAAGATCGATAGGCTACTAAGGGCCGCTGTGGATACAGGCGGAGATAATAAGGCCAAGAAGCTCAGTCGAACTGTACACCATAAGCTCGGCCATATAGTGTTCGGCCACATATAGTGATCGGCCACCCCACCACAACGCGTTACTCACTTTTTGATCATCTATACTCTCAACACCACGCGTTCAAAATGGATCCTCGTGAACTAGCAATACAATCTGCTATTAGCGATCTTAATTCTGGTGTTTATACAAGCCAACGGAAGGCTGCTAAGGCCTGGGGCGTGCCCCGATCAACTCTCCAAGAGCGCATCAACGGTCGCCAACCCAACGCGATAGCTCACTCCAACCAACAGCGATTGACTCCGGAGCAAGAGCGCTTTCTAGTAGAGTGGATACTAGAAGAGGACTCACGCGCACAACCTCCATCTCATCCCCGTGTGCGAGAGATGGCCACCCGAATCCTGCACATGAACGGTGACCACGAGCCTCTGGGGCAACTATAGGTACCCCATTTCATCACACGCAACCCACGCGTCGCCTCTATCGTCGGCCGAACAATCGAGAGTGCAAGGACTACTGCAGCCAGTCAAGACACTATACAAGCCTTTCTTGAGCTGTTTGAGCGGACAAGAATAGAGCTGGGCATACAGTATAAAGACATGTGGAATATAGATAAGACTAGGTGCGCACTAGGGGTATGTACAAACTCCCAGGTCGTTGCCAGTTCATCAAAGAAGAAGGCTTATATCAAATCCCCAGAGGATCGCGAGTGGGTATCAATCATTGAGACCATCTCAGCTGTCGGCGTCAAGCTTCAATGCCTAGTCATCTTTAAGGGCAAGCATCTACAGTTGTAAGCAGTTGGGTAGTATGTGTAGAAAGTGTATATCGTAGAAGTATCTGTGTTCAGATGTGTATATGCCTGTGTATCGTACATGGAGTGATCAGAGGCTCGTATATAGTAGGCGAGCTAACTCATAAGACTAATGTCGTCATGTGACATAGCTCTAGGCTGCTTACACACCCCCTTCAGGTTCGAACGCATGTTTGAAGCTGATGTTGGCTATAGGTCCCCCTCTACCTTTGTGTGGCAGCTGCATTTAGGTTAAGAACTAGTCTCTGTATTGGTGCAGTCCCAGGTAGGTAGCCGTCCGCCGTCGCAGTGTTGGTGGACCTCGCTCTATACTACAGGCGTCCCTAATAGTAGGACGTCTCCCAGAGCCAGTATTGAGATCCTTATTGCTTCGCGTTCTGTGCTAAGGTTGATAAGCCTTATAGGTGGAGCTTAATACATAATGCGAGCATGTTTGCTCTATGTATAAAGGTAAAATACAGCGTAAAGCTAAGTACATAATAGAGCTGAGTAAAGTGTAGGGGTACAGCGTAGAGCTGTGTACAGGATAGAGCTTAGTAAATATATAGCCTTGTTAAACCTGTAAAAACCACATAGGAGAAACCAGGAAGAGTACTATACTGTAGGGAAGCTCATTTAGAAGGAAATGGTTAAAAATAAAGAAGAGAAACCCAGTTTTCGTGCTTCTGCCTAGGTAGCAGCTTAGTGAGGCCGTCAGCTAGTTGACAGCTTGTCTGGATGTATAAGAGGTTAATGTTGTTGGATTGAGCTTCTTGGCGTAGCCAGTGATAATGGATATCGACGTGCCGTACAGTAGTCTTAAGACGAGGCGTAGTAGAGGTGAGAAGCCGGATAGTCTGCTAATTGTCACAGTATAGAAGGCGTTCATGATCTGGATCAAAGCCAATTTGTTTAAAGACTCTCCACCACCAGATTAGTTCAGTGCCTGCAGACAATGCAGCGACCAGCTCTGCTTCTATAGTGGACTTAGTGATACAGCGTTGGAGTGTTGCTTTCTAGTCTATAGGTCCGCCAAATAGGAAGAAGATGTAGCCTTGTGAGCTCTTGCGTGTGATCTTATCATCGGCGTACGACGCATCTGTTGCTCTAAAGAACTCAGGCTGAGTCTAGTCAGCTATATAGACTGATTCGTTTGAGATAGAGGCTGTGTAGTAGAGAGCTCGATCTTTGGTGCCTAGCAGGTAGGCGATTGTCTGGTAGGCTACGTTGAGATGACGTAAAGATGGATTTGTGAGAAACTTAGCTAGTTTAGAATGAGCTTTCGAGATATTAGGTTGGGTAGCTCTAGCTGCGTAGCCTATAGAGCCTACAAGCTGGGCATATCTGTGCTTAGTAAAGTTATTTGCCTGATCCTTAGATGGTAATAGCTCTTCTAGAGGTAGTGGGGTAGCTGGTAACTTCGTGTATGGCTTTGGTGAAGGATACTTCTGTGCCAGCTTCTTGATATATAAAGCTTGTGATAGCCAGATAGAGCCATTCTTACAGTCTCTATGCGTTTGAATGCCACAGAACGTTTAAAGCTCTCCTAGAGATTAAATCTCATATCGGCGCAGGAGCTTCTGCTCGAATTTATGTAGTGCAGCCTTGTGGGCTAGTAGGCAGAGTACGACAATGTCATCCACATAGAAGAAGACTAGAAGCTTGTCATTCTTCCATAGACAAGGAACGTCTTTGACTTCGCGTAGGCCTAGCTTAGTGAGCGTCTTAATGAGCTCTTAATACCAGAGTAGTGGTGAGGTCTTTAGGCTGTATAGAGCTTGACGTAGTCTCTATAGATAGTTAGGGTTAGAGAATCCTTCTAGTGAGTAACAATAGACTAGTGTTACGAGCTGAGTGTTTGTGAATGCGTTGACAGCATCATATTAACGGATTTCCATATTAAAGTAGGCAGCTATAGCAACTAGAGCTCGGAATATTCGAACCGCTAGAGTGGCTGCGTAGGTATCCTCGGTAGTCGCCTGTAGATCGCCTCGTACGCAGATACGGGCCTTATATTTTGTAAGGTAGCTTTAATCATCAAGCTTGTACTTAAAGACCCACATTAATGGGAGGACCTCTTGGTCTTGCGGGTTGAACTCCTACTAGGTAATCCTCTCATACGTGCCTTTTTGCTTCACGTTGCTAATTTCTTGTTTCATAGCCTGGAGGAAGCCTTCCCTATGTGGAGATGGCATTTTCATCACATCTCTATAGAGACGCGGCTCAGGAGGTAGCTCGGTGTAGTGAAATCGTGTTTTTAATGCTGTAGCTAAGGCTGCTACGTATGCTGACTAGTATGTGCTAATAAAGAAGCTGCTACTCTTCTAAGATGGCTTTCTAGATTTTGTTGACCCTTTAGGTAGTATGTGAGACTAATAAAGGTTGCTATTAATTAGTTCTCGATTCTCTGCTTAGTTCGAGTCTGTTCGTGAGACAGAATCTAATGTTTCACGTTTGCGCTTCTTTGAAGATGTGGATAGCGGCAGTGAGCTAGTTGGTGTAGCTGATAGTGAGCATGGTGAGTTGTTATGAGGTGAGCCCCGTGAGCTGCTGTGAACCTTAGTAGTCTCTGTTCGACTCGGTGTTGGAAGCTGCTGATAGTGACTTCTTGTCTGGTGTTGGGTTGTTGTTACTCTTTGCGTCAATTGGCTTTGCTCTGTAATAGTAGCAGTCTGGCTAGACTAGTCTAGATCTGATGTGAGCTCGTCTTTAGATAAATCTTCTATAGAGCTGTCTTGGCTGCGTATTAAAGGTAGTTGATACTTGTGGGCGAATTGCTCTAGCTCAGAGCCTTGTAGGAGCGGATCTGCTTCATCGTGTGGTTGATAGAAGAGGTCTTCTTAGAAGGTAACGTCTCTCACACGAATGACTTTGCCTCCATAAGCTCGGCTTCTCGCCTTGGGCATCCAGATTCGGTAGATGTTTAACAAGTTGTAGCCAACTAGGTATCCTACTAAAGCTTAAGGACTAAGCTTGTCTGTTCGTGGTATCTGCTTGCGCAGTGCGTATGCTTGGCAGCCATAGACGCGTAGGTGAGCAATTGACAGTTTCTTGCTGTAGGCAATTTCGAATGGTGTTTTCCAGCCTAGTAATCGCGTGGGTGTGCGATTGAGCAGGTATGCTGCTGTGGGGTAGATCTTAGAGCCAAGTGCTAGAGGTAGGTTTGAGGTGATCCTTATTAAACGACTTCTCTTAATGAGACTCCTGCCTAAGCGCTCTGCTGAGCCGTTCTGCTCTTTAGTGTGTGGAGCTCTAATCTGTAGCTTAATGCCTTCTTTCTAATAGTAGTCTCTAGCAGAGTCGTCTGCCAGGCCATATCCTCGCTCATCGTTAGCAATGAGAAAGGTGACAGTTGTGTTAAATTCTCGTTTGATCGTTCGATCTAGTTGTCTAATAATAGATAGTAGCGTAGGCTTGTCTCGTCTAGGTATTGTGTAGACGAAATGGAACTTTAAGAATAGGTCAAACCTGTAGAAGATATATTAATCACTGTTGTAGGCTCTTATGTTAAGCTTAATTAGGTCAATAGCGATAGTTTTAAAGGCTTAGGTTGCCCCTATCTTATAGCCTATTTGACGCGAGATAATCTGATGTGCTTTACTTTGTAGGCATTCTTCGCAGTTAACTGTTTAAGGAGCAGTTCCAGTAGCTGGCTATATGCCTGTTACGTGACTTGACAGTTGGTCGATCGCATTATTACTTAGATGTCCCATAAGGACATAGAGCTAGGCCTTGCTTAGCGATCTTAATTTAGGCGGTAGGGCTGAGTACTGTGGCCGATGTTGATGGGTAGCGAATGTTTGAAGCTGAGTAGATTGGGTAGATGGAGGATTAGTTCGATGGACTACTAGCCAGTGACCACCTAGCCTAGTGAGGCTAGCAATGTCTTCAACTCGTGACCCTAATAAGTTGGACCGATATAGAGTGTTTCTTCCTAAGTCGAAATGGACGTTTGACAATAATAGTTGGGCTAGAGAGACTAGGCTTGTAAAGAAGCTTGGTATTAAGGCGACGCGCTTGAGCTTTGTCTTTCTCTGTCCTTGAGGCGTTAATAGGAGTATCTTAACTTCTCCCCATGCCTGAATAGCCATCTCTGTGCCTCCTGCGAGGACAACATCGTCTGGCGATGCAGGAGCCTTCCATTAGAACTTAGTAGGATTGTTGCAGATGTGGATATCAGTGGCTAGATCTAGCGTCCATAAGTGGAGGAGCGGGAAGTGTTGTAGCGTTGGCCCGTTATTGAATGCCGATAAGTAGATAGCGTAGGCTTTATGGGGAAGGTCGGCTGCAGGTGCATTGCCTGCGTCGATTTCTATCGAATTAGGTTCTAACCCATGGCTCCCTTGAACCCTACGCTTCTTATAGCGCTAATTCTTTTCCCGAATCTTGTTTAGTATGCCTTTCGTATCCTTGGCTTCGTATTTAACTATCTTCTTGGCTTTTTTAGGGTTTTCGACGAATCCTCCTCTGCGCTGTGAGGTGTCGATGTACGGACACTGTCCCCAATAGTGTAGATTCCCACAGAGACATGGCTTTGATGGCTTTGATGGCTTGTTCTGATAAGGTCTCTTTCTGTTGTTTTGTCTATATGGAGACTCCTCTTGATTCAATGTAGCTGCAAATGCTTCGCCTTGGATAGTTGATTTTGTTGCGGTCGTACGATAGTAGCGCAGGTATCCTGCTAGTAGTTCAGGTAGTGTTGGCTGGATAGAGTCGCTATCTGAGGCAGTTGAGATAGTTTCCGCGTTGAATACTGTGATGGCGATAGTAGCAGCGTAGCCAGGGTCGATCTGCCTGATAGCTCGAATGAGGTCCTTGTGAGGTCGGTAGCCATGCGTCTCTAGTAGCTTGAGTTGTTTGGCCCTGTTGTAGGCAGCAAGAAAGGTGCTACACTACTCCTCTAGATTCTCTCTACAAGCATGCAGTACTTTAGCAGTATTGTAGGCTTTCTAGACCTGATATTCTTGATTAGCTGTTTTAGGGCTGTAGAGCTCCTGTAGCATCTTGAGCTAATCGTGGAGGGACTTTTAGTCCTTAATTTGATAGACTAGGTCCTAAGTAATAGTGTTAGCTACGTGCGCTTCAATTTGGCCAATCTTATCTTTAGTTCGTCTATATTCCTTAAGCTCCCTATAGTAGAGACTTATTTCCTGATTGTACTGCGCTCGAGCTTTAGTAGTAGGTTCTGTCGCTGGCGATCCGTCTTTATTGACAGTTTGAAGCTGGGCAGGTTGCTGAGGCTTGCTGAGCGTTGATAGGGGTGACAGATCTGGATTAATATATCCCCATACGTCTTTAGCCTCTGCGAGCCTTTTAACAGTATAGATCTATAGTTCCCAGTTGTGTGGACCGTGAAGGATGATTGAAGAGCTGGCCTTTAACATGGCAAGATAGAGTAGGCTCGATTAACAGATAGGTAGGTAGGGAGTCAATGTATGTATATAAGTGCGGATTAGGCCGGGCTCATAACTGTAAGCAGTTAGGTAGTATGTGTAGAAAGTGTATATCGTAGAAGTATCTGTGTTCAGATGTGTATATGCCTGTGTATCGTACATGGAGTGATCAGAGGCTCGTATATAGTAGGCGAGCTGACTCATGAGACTAATGTCGTCATGTGACATAGCTCTAGGCTGCTTACAACAGTCAACGTGGTTTCCAGCACAAGGCACACCAGATTGGCTCTACACAACGTCAGAGAATGGATGGACGTCAAACTCAATTGGCTATAAATAGTTGCAGCGTATTTTCATGCCAAATACTTCACCATCTAACAGTGGCTGGCGGCTCCTCCTTCTTGACGGCCATGGCTCCCACATCCCTATTAACTTTATGTGGCTCTGCAAGGTCAACAAGATCCACCTCTTGTATCTTCCAGCTCACTCCTCACACCTGCTTCAGCCGTTGGATCTTGCTCCTTTCTCGGTACTCAAATCCAAGTACCGTGGTGAGATACGAGCTCTCTCAGCCCTTAATAACACAGCACCTATCAAAAAAGAGCGCTTCGTTATATCATACAACAAAGCTAGAGAAGAAGGACTCTCAGAGCGAGTTATCCGAGCCGGCTGGAGGGCTGCAGGGCTCTGCCCATACAACCCAGACCTTGTGCTGCTCTCATCTCAAGTAACTGACCGGCCAGTCACCCCTCCAGCGAGCAGTCAGGGGCTAGTAACTGCAGATCAAGTCTTCAACACCCCTCGGAGCTCACAGGCTCTATATAAGGCTCAACAACAGCTGCTGTTGTCAGAATCTCTCTCACGAAGCACCCGCATAGTGCTTGGCAAGGCAGGCAAGGCTATTGCAGAAGCCAACACCAGGGCAGCCCAACTTAAGGCTGAAAATCAACGACTCAAATATCAACTAGATAGTGCTAAGATCACCCGCGTCAGAAAGCGCGTTCAAGTTAATCCAAATAAGCGCTTCAGTAATGTTGAGGCTATAAAGGCTGCTATTGACCGAGCAGCTGCTTTACAGGCTCAACAGGCAAGTAGTTCACTAGAGAAAGAAGCTCAAAAAGCAGCAGCAGCAATAGCAGCACTTGAACTTAGTTCTATGTGTACTAAATGGCAATTGTAATTGTTGTTGTTGAGAAATCGCGACTCCAAACTGTGTGGCTGCTTTGGGTGGGGTGGCCGATCACTATATGTGGCCGACCACTATATGGCCGAGCTTATCTCTGTACAGAAACAGCTTTTAGAGCATGAAAACAATAGCCTCCGCAAGGCCCTATCAATACAGAAGAAGCGCTCAAAGCGAGGCAGGCCTTTACCTCTTAATCGGCCAGATAAGTATCATACCGAGGTGGACGGTCGAATGAGCCCGACGGCCGAATGAGCCACCCCACCACGACAACACCTCAACTTCAACACGCGATAACTCTACCACTATGAGCTCGATTGAGGCTGCGATTGCAGCGATTGAATCGCTAGGACCTACAGAAAAATTTAGCTATAGACAGATTGCGAGAGATTATGGTTGTAGCCGTGCAACGCTCGCGCGGCGACACCAAGGCATCTCAAGGTCACGCAGTACAATGGCGGAGAATTAACAAGCTCTTTATCCACAACAGGAACTAGAGCTTCTACACTATATTAAACGTCTTACAAATTAAGGCCTACCACCTACACGAGCTATGATACGAAATTTCGCCTTGCAGATTACACAGAAAGAGGTTGGAGTACACTAGGTTGATCGCTTTGTGCACTGACACCTAGACGAGCTTATCTTAAAATGGACAATGGGCATTGACAATAGTCGCTATAAGGCTAATTTAGGGAGGAAGTATAGCCTCTACTTTAACCTTCTACGCGAGAAGATTAATTAGTATTATGTTAAGGCGCGTTATACCTACAATATAGATGAGAAGGGCTTTATACTTGGTGTTGTAGGTTGCTTAAAGAGGATCTTCAGCAGGGCTTTATATAAGGATGGGAAGAGGAGGGGTACTATCTAGGATGGCTCTTAAGAGTGGATAACGCTGCTGGCCTGTATCTGCGCTAATGGATCTTACCTTGAGCCCGCTCTCATCTATCAGTCAGCCTCAGGATCGATACAGGACTCCTGGCTACAGGCCCTTAATCATGCGACTCATCAGGTTCGAATCTCCTTATCGCCCTCTGGCTGGACGAACAACAATATCGGCCTCGCGTGGCTTAAACAGGTGTTTAATCGCGGTACAAAGGCGAAGGCTCGATCTTCCTATCGATTGCTCATCCTAGATGGCTATGGATCTTACCTTATAATGGATTTTATTAAGTACTGTAATTAGAATAAGATCCTCCTCGCTGTATATCCTCCTTATTCAACCTATACGCTGCAGCCGCTCGATGTAGCTATGTTTAAGCCTCTGTCCACAGCCTACTTAAAGGAGATCTCAGCCTTTATGGAAAGGAGCTAGGGCCTTTGCTTAATGAGCAAGAGGGATTTCTTCCCCCTCTTCTACCAAGCCTGGCAGGCCTCCTTTAAGGAAACGACAATCCTAAAGGCCTTCGAGGCTACAGGCCTCTCACCCTTCAATCCTGAGGTTATACTATAGAGATTCAACTCTAGCCCAAGCTCCTTAAGCGATAGCGAGTCCTTAGCCTTAAGTGCCTCAAACTGGAGGAAGACTGAAGGCCTACTGCGTTAGGTAGTGAAGGATCGAGGTGATAAACGAGCTTAAAAGCTAAGCCAGGCCTTCCACCAAATCTCAACTCAAAAGACCCTCCTTGAGTATGAGGTCAAGGGCCTACGCGAGGCTCTAATTAACGAGAGAACGCGTAGGAAGCGAGGCAAGCCTCTCCTACTTAAGGAGCCTGAGGAGTATCAAGGTGGAGCTATATTTTGGTCTCCAAGGAAGGTGAAGGAGGCACGTGATCGCCGGCAGCTCCAGGAGCGCGAGGAGGAGCAGGTACAACACCAAAAAGCTAAGACAAATAGGCTTCGTAAAGAGGCAAGACAGGCAAAGGCGAAGGAGAAGGAAATAAGGCGTTAGGCGAGGGCTGCAGCCAATCTAGTAAAGGAGAAGGAGAAGGCGGAGAAGGCTGCTGAACAGGCCTCTAGGGCAGCTGCTCGCAGGACTGCAAAACGACTCCAACAAGCTCTTAAAACCTCTCAAAAGGGCAAAAAGCGCAGCCTTAAGGCTTCTGCAAAAGCAACTCTTAAAAAGAGAGCTGTTGTGAGGCCCGTAGGTAGGGGAGAGCCTCAGCGTGCTGCTGCAGGCGCGCCAGCTCTCAGGTCACGACGCAGCCGCAACATCACACCTTCTACGCGATATCAATAGCTATATATATCAATTAAAGCCTATAGATATCACCACTAGAAAATATCGCGATAATAGCTATTGTGTGAGGCTCTACAGCCTCAAGTTGTGGGGCTGTTTTGGTGTTCAAGGTGGCTCATTCGGCCGTCGGGCTCATTCGACCGTCCACCTCGGTAGTGGAGCTGTTTTCTGGTCACCTCATAGCGTGCAGCGGGCCCGCGATCGTCAACACCAAAAAGATATAGAGGATTAGCAAAAACAGCTTTAAAAAAGTGAGCAAGCAGAGGCTCGTCAGGCCAGCCAGCAGCTCAAGGCAAGACTTCTCTAGGAGAGGCGTATTGCTCGAGCAGCTGCTAGAGATGCGCGCGCAAAGTAGAGGGCCAATAAGGCTGCAGATCGACGTCTCAAACAACAGGCCCGCAAGGCACAAAGTCAACTTCAGAAACGTATCAGATTATCCCAAAAGGGTAATAAGAAGGCCTTAAAGCCTTCTAGCAGATCTATTAAGAAGAAACAGGCTCAGCGTGAGGCTATAGATATTAATGAGGCCTCATCTGTTGCATCCGCCTCACAGTCACGCAGAGGCCGAATTACCGTGCCCGTGCGCGCAGCGACCCACGTCGCGCAACGCCTCACGAACAACATGCTCACCACTTTAAAGATGAGGTTATTAAGCCACCCACAATAACTATTATTACAAGATACTTTAGTGGAGTAATAGAGTAATGCTTGCGATTAAGTTATACTATTTATATTTACGCGGAAGGTTAATAGTACGGCCACGAGAGTTGATTTTAGGTGGAGCCTCTGGTGCAGCTTCTGGGGACGCTGCGACAGCTGCAGAGCCGCCACCGCGTCTCTGACGCTTAGGCTTTGATAGAGGAGGACCTGAAGCTTTGCGCTTCCTGTTTTGGGTAGTTTGAGATGCTCTCTTAGTGTTTTGGGCTTCGATTCGAGCAGCGCGCGCGGCCTCTTTCTTGGCCTTCTCCCTCTCCCTCACCACCTTGGCTGCCTCTCTCGCCACACGTCTCTCCTGAGCCTGCTGCTCTCTATAGAGCTTGGAAGCAGCTTGAAGCTCCTTCCTATTAGCCTTTGCAAGCTGCTCTTCATGCTCTTCTTGTTGTTTCACTGTCTCTCGTGCACGTGCCTCTCTAATCTTACGCGGAGACCAGAAGACGGCACCACCGTGGTACTCCTCTCGCTGCTGCAAGTCAAGAGGTTTGCCGCGCTTCTTATGCTTCTTCTTAGCAGTGAGAGCCTCTCTCAGCCCATTGTTCTCATGGTGTAGCAGCTCGTTTTGCACTTGGAGTCGGTGGAGCGTTTGGGAGAGCGACTTTGACTCTTCTGCGGCGGTATCCCTCACTGCAGAGCGTACGAGACGCTCCATCTGACGCCAGTCGCTCTCTTTGGGGGCTGAGGGATCTGCTTCACCTTCATCCTGCTCCCTGGATCCCTCTCTCTGGAAGCGTTTGAGTATAACCTCTGGCTCCATGGGCCATATACCAGTACCTTCAAAGGACTTGAGGATAGTCTCTGTCTTAAACGAGGACTCCCACGCTCTCCAGAATAGTGGGAAGAAGTCTCCCTTCTTAACTGCAATAAGCCCTTGGGTCTTCTGGAGGTAAGTGGAGAGCTCCTTAGAGTAGGCGGCGGAGAGAGGTTTAAACATAGCTACGTCGAGAGGTTAAAGCGTATGGGTGGAGTGAGGGGGAAACACGGCTAGAAGGATGCGATAGGAGTCGCAGTAGTCGATAAACTCCTTCGTGAGGTGACTGCCATGGCCGTCAAGTATGAGGAGACGCCAGTCTCTCCCTTGGCGCGCTTTCTGCTTCGTGCAGCGGTTGAAAACCTGCTCTAGCCATGCCAAACCAACGTCGTTATTTGTCCAGCCAGATGGAGATGAGGTAATAAAGACGTTGTGCTTCCCTGCTTTAACGTCGGCCACCCAGGTTGACTGCAGTGACTCAGATGACGCTTGAAAGATAAGACCGGGCGGCAGAGCACTCCCATCCGCGCAAACAGCTGCTAAGAGAGTTATCCATTTACGAGAGCCATCTTGGAGTGATGCTTGCACCTCCTTTGACTCCCATTGCCGTCGACTAAACACTCGTTTTGAGCGTCCTGTTACACCAATCATAAAGCCCTTCTCATCCATATTGTAGGTGTGGGACGGCTGTATGTTGTACTGCCTCATCTTACGAAGTAGCAAGTCAAAATATAGTTCGTACTTAACGTATGAATCAGCTTTGTGGCGGCGAGAGTCCATCCCAGAGGACCATTTGGAGACGAGATGATCGCCTTGTCGATGGAGAAAGCGGTTAACCCAAGAGTCGCTCACGCTCTCTGTGGCTACTTGGGACGCGAGATTTTTTATCATCTCTCTCGTAGGAGGCAGCCCTCTCTTTGTAAGGTTTTCAATGTATTGTACGAGCTCTAACTCTTGTTGTGGGTTGAGTATTTGTTGATCGCGATCCTTAGCTTCCCGTGGGCGCTGACGACCCTTGTGTCTTCGGGTCAGCGTACTGTACGCCACACCGAAGTCACGAGCAATTGCCCTATATGAAAAGTGTTCTCCTGGTTCCAGCGATTCGATTGCTGCAATCGCGTCATCGATCGGTGCCATGGTGATGGAGTTACGAGGCGTTGAAGTTTGAGAGTTGTCTGGTGTTTTGGTGTTCGTGAGGCGCTGCGCGACGTGGGGCGTTGCGCGCACGGGCACGGTATCAAAACACTAAGCAGATATCGATAATCTAAGTAGCTAGCAATTATCTACGGGCCTTATAGACCTCAACTCCAGAAAATCTCGTGATATTATTTTTTGTGGCTGTCTCTATAGCCTCATGTTTGTGGCCGAGCGATTATGTTGGGGTGTTGCATGGAGTGACGCGTTGCACGGACTGCCAAGCTAGGGTAGATCCGAACGGATCCCGAAGGAAAATAATATACGCTAGCCACAACCTCTCTCTCTTTCCTTTTCAACTACAACGATCTCGTCAGAATACGCAACTTTATCCATCGGTAAATTAGGGTCAGTGGTCGTACAGAGTTTCAGTTGTCCTTGAGCCGCACTTCCACTGATTCTTTGCGACATGTTTGCGAATATGCACAACGCGGTATACCGTGCCTCTCTTGTGTTCCATATCGAACATAAATTGGAGCTCTACGAGTGTGCGAGAAATCACTAACCTGTATATATCTTCCATTCAAGCTTCACACTACATATCCTGGGGCAAAACACCGCACATATTGGTCAGCTAATTGAGCAGATATTATAGTAGGAAGGCGACGGCGTTCGGGCCAGCGAATATCGAGAGGCTGCCCGTTGTGCCGATTCATTTCATGAAAAGACGGGGGCGATAATCGCAGCCTTATTAGGATGATGGCCAATGGGAATGGACCAACTTCTCGGGAGATGAGCATGAAACCTTTTGCTGAAATCGACGGCGACGAACTGTCCTGGGAGGTAAATTGAGTATCAGGTGGTTTCCGATTTGCAAAATAATTTCATTGAAGATCTTCGTCGTGTGGAGATTCTAACCTAGTTCGAGTCCGCACCATACACATAGAGGGGTAAAACAGGAGGCACTAAAACCGCAAATAATTTCATATTCTATTGACTAGGAACATCTGCTGACTTGGTGTAAATGTACAACATTCAGAAACAACGAAAGGAGTCCTCCATTCTCGGCCATTGGCATCATATGAGTACTGGTTTCCCTGTCGGATAGGATTCACCTCTACCAGCCAGCGTCGCAGACCTTCTTAGCTTTTGCGATATGCTTGTTGTACGCGTCGGGGTAAGCAGAACTGGGTAATGATCGGTCTTGAGTTTGCAAGCGCCATTCAATCGACTTACACTTGGACTTTCTGTGCAGCTTTTCCAATCGCCAGAGCGGTCCAGTTGCTGACCCTTTTGAGGGCATTGAAGAAAAAGTGGGCGCTTGTGGACTATCATTCTGTTAGCAAAGCACTCTACTCAATGAAAGAAATAGGCTATATATACCGCATTCATACGCTCCTTGACGGTACCCCAGGAAGGACGTTGCTGGAAGATGCCGACGGAGTCATGGTCATGACCAACACCATCGTGGGGAATCTTCAAAGACGCAGGAACCTTGCTGTTTGCAAGGATACGAATAGAAGACTCCTGGAACGCAGTCGTGATGGCGACGTAGCAAGCGCGCTTCTGCTGGCTGATCGAAAAGTCCTTCTTAGCACGCGCTATGATGGTGCGAGCATGTTTGGTCTGGACAGAGTTCAGACCGGGAAGGTTACCGCCGCCGCCGCCGCTGGAAGGCTTTGCTGTGCAGCATTTGAAGTTGGCTGGGCCGGGGCAGAGACCGGACTGCGTGGTGCCGCTGCATTGAGAGGTCCAGCGGCAGTTGCCTCCAGACGCACAGGACGTCTTGACACAGCACTTGATGTTGTCGGGTGTGCCTGGGCAGGCGTTCGAGATGAAGGAACCACCGCCACTCGAGCAGGAAGATGTGGAGATGCAGAGTCCAGGGGCGCCGCCGGCGCCAGTGCAAGGGCCGTTGACGGAAGAGCGAGGGGCGAGGGCGCTCACGAGGCTCGTGGAGAGCAGGGAGACCAGGAATACAGAGTTGAGAAACTGCATTTTGAAAACTTTCAAAGGTGGTGTCAGAGTGTGGAAGATTGATTCGGCAGATGAGGGTCTGATCGTCCTAGAGGATGATTGCCTCCATTTTATGCACGTCTACGGAAAGAAAATTCCTATGATCCGGACTAGAAGATCGTATTTCGTGTTCCCCATCATAAGCGTGTGTTGCGGAAGTCCGTGGCGTCACGTGATGCAATACGAAGTCGTCGGAGACTTGGATCTCGTAAATGGGGGCTGCAATCCACGACCTCCACTAATAAAGTACGATCATCTACTTATAGTATGTCGTACAGTCTCCGTGGTTCTGATGTGCACTCGTACTCTAATATGTGGAATCGGTGAAGTTAACGAGAGTTACCTTTGTGTCGCGCTCATCTTCGTTTCCATGCTTTTTTCATTTTCGTCCTCAAAGTGATAAGTCATAGACAAACCACACGAATAATTCTAAATGATGTATGACTTATACGTGCAGGAAACGACTAAGTAGATAAAGCAAGACATTATAAGAGCAGAAAATCGATTGGATCGTCGTGGTGGAAGACGCTTTCGGTTTGATCATATTCCATCGATTTTGACGTGGTACTCTAGATAATAGTAATTACAGCTTCTTTAAATAGCTTCAAGATCATGTCATTGACCCGATCGATGTAATTTTCCGTACCAGTGTAATCACGGTATGATTGAAAACGGACGAATCCCCCTCTGCGAAAGATCCTATCCAAATCACCATCACAGGATTGTGGAACAAAGACCGGTATGTCATTGACCTCTTGTAGCAGAAGTCCCCGGATCTCCCAAGTTACACCTATTGAGATTGGGAAGAAATGAAGGTCCTCTGGTGGACTCCCTGCATTGTCGAGCCTGATCTGAGGAAATGTGCCGCAAAAAACCTCATACAAGTCTCGTTCATCATCCAGCACAACTTGAATCACACGTGAAGATGTCCAAGGTACCGTATCGTAGCGGAGAGCTAACAATTTTCCTCTTAGCTTGGCGCATACCGCCCGTACGGGCCCGGTACCGTTGTTCACGTCGACGAGATCAATTTCTGCATCGAGTAATTCCGCCAAATACTCCCGGTTTATACATTCTCCTTTAGCAACATAGTCAACATGGCCATACGTTGAAGCCCAGGACCATGAGGGCGCTCGGTAGAGCATAGGACAGTCGAGCTTGTGGGACGATGGTATATTCCATTCCAGATCTTTGATGAAATATTTCCTCCATAGTCCAGCCAAGTAAGAATCTTTGAGTTGTTCATGGAAATGGGTCGCTATACCGGAGAAGGCTATCATCTTATCTGAAGATTTAGTCAAGTGACGTCCAGTATATTCTGAAACAATCCCGCGCCACGCGCGGCGCCATTCAGTCTCGTGAGCCCATTCAGTCCCGTGAATGTTTTGGTGTACTGATTGTGGCTTCCATTTCGCTCGCGATAGATAGGCCCACACATAAGGCATTCCGGATGGGTACATTTCGCAGGCCTCTAGAGTATCACACTCCCACCTAGACAGCGGCGTGTTAATTAAACGTATAGTCGCATTTTTGCCTGTCGGGATGAAACTCACACTAGCTGGCCAGCTGCGAAATGAAGCACACGTTTCGACAGGAATCTCTCCTGCACAATCCAACCTCTTCGGCTTATGGGACTATCACGAATAAGAGAGTCATGGGTACTTCTATTTTCAATCTTGATATCCGCCTTTTTCTGGTCACTTCCCAAGCGGGCCTTAAAGACGTGTATGAAATGTTAGCGTGCATCCCAATCATGGTCGTTGCCCAAGATTTACTTACTGTTCCCACTGAATAATTGACTTTATCAAATTGGCAAACAGATGATAGTCCTTCTTCTAGTGCTCGTGGTTGTGTTGCTGATATCGTGAACAAAGCGTTTTTGTAGACCTTCTGCATAGTCGATGCTTCTTTGAGCCAATCTTGTTCGGAATTTTGAATGACGCAAAGAGAATTGATCCAAAGGTACTCGCATCCAATACTCAATGTAAGGTAAGCTGCATCTTGAAAGGTTTTTGAGAGGTCCGATGGAACTATGTCCACTTTCATGGAGTCCAGGTTTTCGGATGTTAAAATGATGAACTGGGCCCCACCCCAACGATGGCTCAACGTGACGTATCCCCCAGAGGGCATAATATCACGGGACTCTTGTAAACGTATTCTTAAAGAGTCAGATACCCTTTCTAGCTTCAGTAGTCTTGACGGATACCATTCAGTGTCCCTCCCGAGATTACAGACCTCGTGCTTTTCCAAGCAATTATCGAGCCAAGAACGAGCAAGATGTAGCCTTGAGTCATCTAATGTAGATCCCGCGATGACAGATGTCTGCTCCTCGGCTTCGATCCCTGTGATAGTTTAGACGATGCCAGAGATTTTCAATCATCTGTTGGAAAAGATTGGGGAAAGGAGTCTCCCGTACCGCTTTCCAAAGGTCCAACATTGATCCTTGCAGCCAACTTGCTGCTACCTGGGTCTTCAGGGCCCAGGCTCGGCTATTCAAAGTTGATAAAGATCGTTTCTGGCCAAGATATAAACTGGTTCATGCTTGCCAGCGTATGACCGATGTATTCGTGCCAATTCTAAGCGTTCTGCAATCCCAACACAATCGTGAAGCAAATGTAACACCCAGATTGGGCAGCGAGCGCCAAGTCGCCCATGCTTCCATGATGCATCCAGCGGCCTTCGCAAACTTCCGATAACGACAAGAACATGAGCTTGCACCGAGAACACAGATGACCTCTCAAAGGTGGCAGTTTCGCTAGCTCGACAGAGGAACTCATTATACAAGATACAAAGCGCGGTAAATCGTAGAAGGATCAGGAAAGGTGGGTATAGAAGGGAAGGTAGGCATAGAAGGGAAGGTAAGTATGTAAGGGAAGGTAGGTATACAAGGGAAGGTGGGTATAGAAGGGAAGGTCGAAGGTTGACCCAACTTAAAATGCTTAGCTGATCGGCAAGAGCAGGTGTCAGCCATCTATGCAACGCTTATTGGCCTTGCGCTTGCAGGGCTGAGGCAACTGTTACTGGTTACCATCTGTACATCGGACATACTGACCTCTTTACGTAACTCATTGTAGCCTTTTCCATCAAAATAACTCGCGCACGCCGTAACATTTATTATAAAGCTAAAGCAGCTAAAAAGCATCTAAGCTAATGCCTTTAGTTTGGCCTTATAAGCTAATACGATACTATAAATATGCTAAGTCCTACTAGCAAAGTGTGTAAGGGGTTGACCCTATGCAAATCTTGCTACAGGTATACAGGCTTCTAGCCAGATCTGTATAGAAAATGATGTAATAAGATGCCGAGGGTAATTCACTGTATCGTGCTGAGCGCTGAAAAGTAAGCAACGTGTTTGATAAAACAGACGGTTAGGTGTGACGCATCAGTTGCCGACAACGAAAGCAGCATCTTTAGGCGCTAGATGAGATGGCTAGGTGGTAAGCCTAAAATTTGTTTCGAAAAGCATTGTACAAATAGTTATACACCATTGATGTTGTTACAAAATCGTGATTAGAGCTCATGACGGGGTTCCTCATTCGAACTGGCTCTTGGGGTCCGGAGCGGAGTAGCCCCTCTTCAGCAAAAACATCGCAAGCCTATCCTCGACTCTCGCAAACTGCTTAATGATTAGCACGTCTCATTCACAATTCACAGCAACGCCACATCACCGTGCGAATCGACTTACTAAACTCTTCCGCTCAATGACGCCGTCCCTAATCCAGAAGCCATAACTGCCCATCAAGTTCGCCATCATCACATCCGTGAACAATCGATCGCCTACGACTGCGATTTGAGCAGGCGAAGTCACCCCGGAGTCCGGATGCTGCTTGAAATACGCCAGTACTTCCTCTTTGCAGCCGGGCTTCTTGGTAGAATGTCGGAGGACCTTGACCCCGGTGTTCTTCTCGAGAGTTGCTGATTCGGCTTGGTTTTTGTCGGAGTCGGTGCCGGCTGTGTTGGAGACTATAAGGAGTTTGGAACCTGGATAGGCATGGCGCAGTTCTTGGAATTTGTCCTGCCTGGGTTAATACCTAAGGTATGATTCCGTGTTTCGAGGTATCTGACGAATCGTATAGCAATGAAGAGTAGGGGTATGGAGAAAATACTTACATGGTACGGTCTGTGAACTTCGTTGGTATGTGGGACTGCAAAGCAGTTGTCCTTGTCTAGGACAACAGCCTTGATATCTACCTCTTTCTCGCCATCCTTCTTCGGGAAAGCTTTTGATAGGGGCACTGGTAGATGATTGAACGTAGAGACAGTGTGCTGCGGCAGACACAGGGCCGGCTCTCTAATCAGCCGAAAGACGTTGAGCGTCCCTGAGATATTCATCGGTAAGATGAAATGCATGTGATTGATGAGTTCGCAATGCTGTCGAGGAGAGAGTCGATTATGACTAAGCGAGCTTCGTGAAAGTGGTCCAAGCTCCGACTCCAAAATCACACCCCACGAATACCTGCGCCCACGACGCGCGACGCGCTATTGAGCGGACAACACCACACCCCAAGATAATCTACACACCGGCGAAATGACGAGTACCATTGGTATCCCGATTAAGCTCCTCAACGAGGCTGCTGTACGCTGCTTCCCTACCCCAACGTCCATCGCAGTTAAGCTAACGGGCCTAGGGACATATCGTCACCCTCGAGATTACGTCCGGCGAGGTCTACCGTGGAAAGCTGATAGAAGGTAAATCCTCACACATTGGTGGCAGTACCTGCGCTGACATGCTCTAGCCGAGGACAACATGAACGTCCAGCTCAAGGACATAACCGTCACCGCCCGCGACGGCCGCGTCGCGCATCTCGAACAAGTCTACATCCGCGGCTCGCACGTCCGCTATTTCATCGTGCCCGACATGTTGAGGTACGGACATCCAACGATACAGCTTGGACGTATACTGATTGCCGCAGGAATGCACCCATGTTCCGATCCAGAGGTACTAGAGGAAGAGGTGTCGGTCTTGCGCGTGGTCGTGCCACGGTGAACAGGGCGAGGGGAGCAAGGGGCGGACGTTGAGCGTGGTCTGGTTGATGCGGATATCACAAGACGCATTCGGCCCATGGGCATGAGCAACGGGCAACGGGTACCCTGGCGCGCAGTGGCAGGAGACAGCTGCGGTTTGGCAAACCACGGACACGGAAGCGGGGTTGACGCGGCGTGAAAGGTACGAAGTTCCGGGATAGGATACCCTCAGATTTATGAGCTTCAAGACTGAGATCAAAATTCAGAGTTTTCAGCCATTGCAGCGTGTTGCAGCGTGTTGCAACGTGTGTGACGAGGACTGGAACATGATGAACGGAGGCATGTGCCAGTGGCTGTTTTCAGCATCTTTGTGAACTTTGCTCCCATCTCAAGTTTTGCGCATTCGTATTTCATTTTTGAACGACGATTTGGTTAACGTGGGGGTGCTGTGCTCGAGCTAGAACCCCACACCTCCGAAACTCCGCACCCGTCTTTCTTCTCAAACAACCCCCACTATGGAGATCAGAAACCCGCGGCGCATCCTCGCACTTGGAGCCCCGGGGTCAGGCGTGCTTACCTTGCTCAAAGGTACGTCGTCCTAATTGTACGTCGAACGTGAAAGCTTAGCCACACATACAGATCTCACCGGATCCGCGCCAGAGCTCGTCTCCGACACCACCGCGGGCCTCAGCCACGAATGGCACCTCGAAACGAAATACTACACGGCAAAGCTTCCGATCTGGATCGACGAGATCCCGAACGTGCCCGAATGGCGCGCCGAGTTCACCAAGCCTGAAGCTCGAGAAGTCGTGTCCGTGCTTGGAGCCTGGCTCTTCTGCTTCAAAAAGCCCGTTACGGATAAAGACCTCGACACGATAAAGGAGGCGTTGCAAGCGATTGCAGAGGTGATCGAGAAAGCGTGCGGGTATGGCGGCGACCAGGTATGCCTGGCGGTCGCGATGCCGCAGAGCACGACGCCATATCTGGAGAAGAGCTCCGAGGACTGGGACGAGCTGTGTATGAAGCACGGTTTTGAGTTTGTGGATAGCGAGGCCAAGGGAAAGAATGAGTTCGGGGAAGAGACGGGCGTCAAGAGGGTGGAAGACGCACTCAAGTCGCACGACTGGGACGGCGGTGATGGGGACGAAGACCTGGGCTTCGACGGTGAGGAGTTTGGAGAGGGTCTTGATGCGGAGGAGAGAGAGATGGGTATGGAGTTGTTTGGGATGAAGAATGCGGTCCATGGCTTGGAGGACGACGAGGAAGCTCAGGTGGAGGAACTTGAAGGGCTGATGCGCCGCATGGTGGCTATCAAGGGTATGTACACTCTACCCGTCTATCAAGTTCAATCACTAACGTTTGCCAGAAACGAGCGAAGGCATGTCCGAAGCAGAGCGCAAGCGATTCGCCGCCAAAGCCGTCAACGACCTAATGAAAGATCTCTAAATCACACCATCTCATCACTTCTTCCCCAGACATATCAAAAACGGGAAATCCATCTCTCGCGTCGGGTCTTCCTCCTCGACCTCTTTCGTCAACACAAACGCCCGTTCAACCCGCACCTCTGTAAACCCAGCTCCCACCATAACCTCCTCAATCTCCCCCTTCTTAATCCCATGCCTCTCCACACCCGCCCTCTTACTCTCCGGATGAAACGCCACCGCCTCGGGCCCAAAATGCTCATAATCCGTCAACGCAAGCATCCCCCCCGGCCTCAAACAGTCCCTCAGCGTACCCATAAGCTCCGATAAAGACGGTATATGATGCAGCGTCAAATGCGAAACCACCAGATCAAAGCGATACGGCCCCTCTTTTCCCGATTCCCCACGACGCATAGCTAGGTCCGCGCAGGCGCGTTGGAGATGCACGTCATCCGCACTTTGCACGAGCACGTTTATCGCAGTGAGATTCGCTTTCGATGGGTTGGGTAGCGCGGCGGTTTTGTTGTTGAAGGCGGAGATCATGCCGGGGGAGGGGTCGACGCCGATGAGGGAGCGGATGTGGGGGGCGAGGAGGAAGGAGAGGAGGCCGGTTCCGCTGCCGAGTTCTAGGACGTCGAGGTCTGGGGTGGGGGATTAACTTGGAGTTATATATAGTTGAGATGTAGTGTGTTATGTTGAGGTACCTTTTGAAGATCCGTTTGTGAAGGCGGGGATGTGGTGTTTAATTGCGGCATAGGCTTTGGCGACGCTTTCGACTTGTTTGGGGTTGTTGTCCCATTGGGCGGCTTCGGTGGTGAAGCGGTCTTGGGGTGAGAGGGGCATTGTGGGTGGTGGTTGGGCTGGGTTGAGTGGTGTTGTGCTTGGGAAGGTGTTTAAGAGCGTAGATGGGGGTGGGGGTGGGGGTGGGGGTGGTGTTTGGGTGAGGGGTTGGGACGTGGAGAGCCAGAAGGCTGTCTCGAATTTCTACTGGTATTGGACTCGTGATGGGCAATACTGCTGACCTCAGAGAAATTTGCGTCGTTGCTCTGCTGTGCCTTTCAAGGTCCCGTGTTCTGTCTTCCTGCGAACGAGGGGTCGTGCGGTGATGTGCCGTGGCGTCGCACAGTGGCTGATGCCGGGGCTGGCCGATCAGGGCTGGTAATGGCCATGGCAAGAGACAGTCACATGGCGTACACCATGACACAGTGCACATAGAGCCTATGATGGAGGCCAGCTGGGCATGACGAGGGCAGCGAATCCAGCTTTGCTTGTACGAGTCGGTGAGTGGATCAAACGGCAGGCGGAGCTAGCTCGAGGTGAGCGAGGGCGTCCCCCGCAGTTCTCGTGATCCCACGGCCAGCCGGGCCCCAACATGGTGAGAAGGACAATTGAGAGCTCAACAACAGGTCCTGTGCAGCGTCATACCTCGCTCGCCTCTCTTTGCCACGCCAATTCCTCTCTCCCTTCCATTCTGCGCACGCGATTTTCTCGGCGCCGAATCAGCAGGATACTCGCAGACCCGAACTACAGCCCGAGAGCCGTCGCAAGCCGACACCAACCCACTCACACCACCTAGACCACCTCGAACATGTCCACCGTGTCGGGCGGCCTCTCCAACGCCTCGCCGCCGGCCCGCAATTCGCAACCACCCTCGCACACGCGTACCTACCAGGCATGCATTCCTTGCCGCCGCCGCAAGGTGCGGTGCGACCTGGGTCCCGTCGATAATCCCCACGACCCACCCTGTGTCCGCTGCCGCAGGGAGAGCAAAGAATGCTTCTTCTCCGCCACGCGTCGCAAGCGGAAGACGGACGGCGAAGAGGAAGAGGATGAAGACTACGAAGCCCGCAACGGCAGGAAGCGGGCGCGCGTTGACGACGAGCCTCAGCTGGCGCCTGTCCACCTCAATGGCGCAAATGGCAGCGCATACATTTCCCAGCCTCTGACCCCGGGCGGCTCGGTAGGACGCTACGAACCTTTGCGCCGGCCGACCACCTCGGGGCATTCGCGAACAAACGACGAAGAGGACCAGAAGCTCAACGACACGACCACGGCGGTGCTGCAGACGGGCGAGATATACAGCGGACACGATGCGCTCAACCTGCTCTTCGAGGCAGCCGGCCGTAACGGCGACATCGAGCACCATCGGACGGGCAGCGCCTCGAGCCTTCATCGGCCGATGATGGGTCCTGGTAGTACCCCAGGCTCCCAGGCAAACTTTGCCAGCCCACAACCGACGGCGACACATGCGCGGAACCGTTCACGGGTCACCGCAGAGCCGTCTTTTGATCCGCCCGTCTCGCAGCAGAATACCACCCTCCCCGAGCCGCCGAATGAGGCGGCCTTTGCCGAGGCTATCAAGGCGTGGACGAAGTTCCGTTTTGTGCGTGCGGGCTGGATGACTGCGAAAGAGGCAGTGAGATACATCGACTACTTCTACACGTACCTTTCACCCTTGACGCCGATTGTCGTTCCAGATTACCGGGACCATGCGTTGCATGCGAAGCTGCTCAAAGAAGAGCCCATGTTGGTGATAACCTTGCTGACCATCGCAACCCGGTTCCGTACGTCAGACTTCCCTCAAGGTCCGGGCGCGATATCACGCGCGTATTTGATCCATGAGAAACTGTGGAAGTACCTGCAAGGCATGATTGACCGCATGATATTTGGACAAGAGCAGTTTGGTGGCGGTTTCTGTGGAGCGGGCCAGCAGCCAGGCTCCGACGTAAATCCTCTTTCCCGTAAGGGTCTGCGAACGCTGGGCACTGTAGAAAGCCTCATGCTCCTCACCGAGTGGCATCCCCGTGCTCTTCATTTCCCGCCGGGTGACGATGACGACGAGCTAGTCGTGCCTGATGACTTTGTCGATGCCGATGCTCCGGCAAACGGACCGGCATCGGATCTTCTGAAGGGAGATGGTGGCCAGCGTATCGATAGCTGGCTAGAGCCCTGCTGGCGCAGCGATCGGATGTGCTGGATGCTGCTTGGCAATGCCATGTCGCTGGCCTTTGAGATTGGTGTCTTTGATGAGACCAGCGAGGCCGAGTTCGAGGAGGTCAACCAACACCTTTCCCATGCAACGGTCAAGGCCTACTTTCGACGCAAGAATCACTTGAAAGATCTGCTCGTTATATATGTGACCCAGACCAGCGGTAGACTAGGACTCACCTCCATGCTTCCCCAGGTCAAGCGTGAGGACGACTTTGTAGTGCAGCGAACTCCCCTCGAGTTGTACCATGAGCGGGTCGCTCGGATCAAGGCACCACCTCCACATCATGGCATGAGGCCGGACGGCCAACGACTGCCTCTAGAATCTGTTGCTACCCAGGAGCGCCATGCTATACAAGATCTTGTGCTCGACTTCTGGAACCGCATTAGCAAGATTATGGAAGTAGGCAACATGAAACTGTTTCCCAATCGCCGTAAAACTCGCGAGCTGCTGAAGTCGGGCAAGTATGAGGAGCTGCTCAAGAACTTCCAGACGCCGCTTGTAGACTGGAAACGCGGCTTTGATCAGGCTGCATCGCAAGGTCCGTATCTGTCCGTTGTTCTGTGATGCCTTCTCTGACAACTCAAAGTCCCAACGCAACTTCGCCATGTCCTGATGATCGAGTACGAGTATACACGCGTCTACGTGAATTCGTTGGCTCTGCAGGCTGTTGTGGAACGGTGCACTCATAACACGCCGCAGCAGTCGCACGCACAGCCGAACGGGTTGGGGGCGTCGTCCGCGCGCAAGGACGATGGCGGCGCAATCCCGTTTAGCACGCTGGTGAGGTGGTACGGCAACGACAGACATCACATCCACGAGGTCGTCGACGCGAGCCGTAACGTCCTGCGAGTGGTAACCGAAGGCTTGTACCCTGACTACCTGCGACACGCGCCCGTCCGCACCTTCTTCCGCATCGTCTCGGTGGCCATCATCCTCCTCAAGACGTTCGCCCTCGGCGCCACCGAAGAAGACGTCGCCATCACGCTGACGCTCCTCGACCGCGCCGTCTACGCCCTCCGCACCTCCATCGTAGACGATGTCCACGTAGGCAACCGCTTCGCGGACCTCGTCGACACGCTCACGCACCGCATCCGCGGCCGCTTCGTCCGCCTCGCCGCAAACGGGTCAACGGGCATCTCCCGCGCGGGCACACCGCCGCCGCGCAGCCGCGCCCAAACACCCAGCATGCCCCCGCCCTCGTTCCTCCCGCCCAACCTCGCCGGCCCGTCGCCCAACTTCCCGTTTGGCGCCTTCACGGGGTCGTCGAGACCCGGCTCCCCGGGCATCAGAGGCATCACCGCCTCGGGCCGCGCTACTCCCACCATCCCTCACGACCCGCTCTTCGGCATCTCAAGCGAGACGTACGATCCGAACTCGAACCAGATTTCTATCATGCCGCCGCCGGGGTTTACCGCGAGTGGGCTCAATGGCAGCAGTGGCGGGGGGTGGCAGGCGCAGGCGCAGCATTGGGGGTCTGGTGGATCTGGGGCGGCGGGCGGGTTCGGCGAGCAGGATTGGTTGGCGTTGCCGCTGGATCCGTTGCTGGATCAGTGGGGGGCGGATATTGGGCAGACGGCTATGGGGCCCGATGTTGGGGGGATGGATATGTTGGATATTTTGTTGAATATGGGGGGGCCGCCGGGGAGTGCTTAGGGTTGGTGTGAGATGGGGGGAGAGGTGGTTGGCTGGTATACGTGGACGACGGAGCGGAGAGTGAGTGTTGTTCCCTTGTTTTCGTGGCTGGCTTGGCTTGGCTGGCTGCTGTGTGCATGGGCGCGTTTTTGTCGTTGTTTTCGTCTCCTTTTCTTTCTTTTCGGTGGGTTAGGCTCTATGCGCGCGAAGGCGTATATGGGTGGATGGATGGATAAACGGATGGTGGCCGTGGGATGTGAGGATGCGTATGCATGGTAGTATGACGCTGACGATGAGGATGAGGATAGGGACGAGTATGATACCCGGACTTTTTGTTCATGTTTTTCTTTTCTCTTTTTTAAAGGGCGGGGAGGGGTGGAGGTGGAGCTAGATTGGAGGCGGGGGATATAGGATATATTACATGGTGTTCTATCTATCTATTGTGTTAGATCACGTCATGTTTCATATGGCAAATCAATCTAAACGTTTTAGCCGTGCAAGCTCGCTCAAGGAGCCAAAAAACCCAACGGGATGGGATCTCCACCCCCGTCCTTCCCTTCGCTGTACTAATTACATCGTCACTACTCTTAAACAACATTACTTCTTTTTAAAAACGTGAAAAGTCTACGTTGTGTTGTGTTGCGTGATGAAAATCTACCCAGGGGTAGGACGAGAAAGGCGTTTCCGAATCTCCAATGGAATCGAATCGCAAGCAAAAAGAGCGTGAAAGGTGAATTACAAAACTTTGCATGAAAGGTGGATTATAAAACAGTGCGTGAGAAGTTTGTGGAATTGCAGGTACTACGTACGGCAGGGAATAAGTGGCTTGATGGGGCAGGGAAGGGGAGGGGTCCGTAGACGCGAGTTAGTGGAAGGGGTCCGTAGACGCAAGTCATCTCCACCGAACCAGCGGCATTCGAAACAGGGATCGTTCTCGCCGTCGCGCCCTTTCTTATCACATTAAGCCAGGTGTGAGTACGGAAGAGTTTGCCTAAATGTTTACTTGCCTCTCTAAATGTGGTAGGAACCGCTGGGGCACTAGCGTGGGCTATATGTGATGGCCACACCTCAGTTGGGCCTGCACGTTCAATCAGCAGCTGCTATTACCATGACAAAGGGCTTATGTTCCGAGTCGGGTTGGGGACCGCGCTGCGGTGTTGACGTTGAGGTGGGGAAGGTGATGGGTGTGGCCAAGTGACCGAGACACACAAGTCCCGCAGTCTGCGACTCTTCTTTTTGTGTAACGAGGACTACCAAACGCCATGTGGTAGTGAGCTGACCTCTCAACTCTACCGCCTACACTCCTCGAGATATGTGAGTCCTACCGCGCACATCGAGGGCACAGTCACGCATGCATGCGCAGTGTTGCGTGCGACTCATTCGCAACAGTAAGGTAGTGAGGTTATCTTTCCAACCTATCGAGCAATGCGCATGGTCGACAAAAGCGCAAAGCCGCCACCCTCCACGACATTTTCATCTATGCTACGCCTAGATCGTACACCGCGAGGACTTGGATGTCGCGGTATCATCAAGGGTAGACATGTGCTGCGCGGCCGTGTCGAGCGTGGCTATCACAACGAAGAAGGGAAGGTAGGTGGTAGTAGGGGCGGAGTACAACTAGGATGCTATAAGAGATACAGGGCTGCGTTGCTCTGGGACGAAGGTTCGGCATCGGATAGCAGTGAGGAGATGCTGTTGTGGGGCGTCTGAGTATCAGCTGAGCTTATTGGGTGCTGTTGAGGAAGTTGTGGGCTGCGATGCGTGTTTTTTTTTCTGGGACGGTGGAAACGAAACGCTGTTGGGGAGTTGTTGACGGTTTCGGAAACTGGGATGTGGGGGTAGGATGGGATGGATTTTCTACTCTCTGAAGTTGGGTTGGCTGTATGTACTTGGAGGTGGAAGTAGCTAGGAGGGGTATTTGCATTATGTGGAGAGGAATGTTGAGGTTACGTATTGAAGTTGGGTAAATGTTCACTTGAGGAAATCACAGTTTGACTGCGAATTCGGTTATGCGCTGTGAACTGGGGACTTGATCGGAAGTTTTGCCATTATTATTTTGCTCAGCATTAGCTCCAGCTCTTGTAGGAATGTGTGACTGATGTCCGTTTGACTAAACGGGGAACGATATGTTATGTGAATTCAGTGGTGAGTTTGACGGTAGTCACGGTAATGTAGTCCATGATGGATTTGGAAAGACTCACAGGAAAACAGTACTGCATGTGAAGTTAGTCAAAAGAATGAAGTGGCAAATGTGAACTTAGTCAATGCGATTTTGTTCTCGTCATTCCATGGTGCAAGGCGTGACTCTTGATCGCCCACGCAGTATAAAAGCTACACGATATCTCTTCGATCTCTTCATAATTCTTCATCCACGACGCTACACTATCACTACTTTTGTATTTACATCATACCAAACCAGACCCCACGCCAAAATCGCTACGATGGCCTTCCGCGCTGGCTCCACGTCATACCACGTTTACGCTGAACACAGCAGTTACATCTTCAAACTAAACGACAAGGAGATCGGAATATCCACCGATATGATCACTGCGGGGAAAATAAGGGATAGTGGCTTTGAGCACAAGACAGACTCTAAGTCGCCGGACGAACTAGGAAGCGCGATGAAACTTTATGGGGGGTGGAACACGTACTACCATTGCAATCAGGATTGTAATAATGAGGCGATGTCACCGAATCAAGGACATGCTAATAGGGTGTAGTGGTAGAAGCTGCTTCCCTTAGGATGGAGGATGCTATTAGGATTCAGACCTAACGAGCTGCTTGTTATGCTGTGGGGATTTATAATCGGATTCATTGTTATGTATGACACCATGCTAGGAGATGTCGGTGTGCTAGAACTTTGGGAATGGATATTTCTACGGCCATTACATGTGTTGTCACGGGTATATAGCTTAATCACTCGTGTACCGAGAGTGCGCGAAGTCTTCTTGATCATAGCTTAATCACTTTCTTCGTCGGAACAGATACACGTATCTACCTATGGTATTCGTATAACCTCTTGAAATTTTTCGCTGACTAACGGGGATCCTAGCAGGTTTCGAGTTTCTCCTTTGAGCTCCAGTCCGCTGTATCCTAGAGGTATCTGATCGGCCAGCGTGACATTGACCAGCAACTAGCTCACACTCATTTCCTTGGCATTTGTCGAAATCGCACGCTGCAGCAACGGTCCGTCAATAGCGAGTATCGTCACTATCACAGATGCTAGTGCAATAATATTGATATGTCTTCCAGCCATCAGTGCGGATCCGAAGCTCATGCCATACATCCACACTCGATGCAGATCATTCAATGTGGAGCCGCCCTCGAGTGCCTGAATCCACCATCGCTAATTGACGGCCTCGGCTAGTGCGAAAGCCAGACTCGCGTTCACCATAGCTGGCAGTATGGCCAAAATAACGGACGGGGTGACGTTCCATTCCGAGACGGGCGACTCGTGCGCCGCAACCAAAACGCCCACGCAGGCGACGGTGGACAGCATGGCGAGCAGACTCGCAGCTCCAGCACTTCAAGGAAATCGCTTTGCAACACCCGTTTCCCATGCCCGATCGCGTCCAGAGGTTCCCTTGACTGGTCGTTGATCTATATCGTCATTCTCGGATTGCGCGCTGCTCCTGTTAACATATTCGGTGACGGCGCTCAGCGGACGCTGTTTCAAACTCTGATACGTCGCCATAGTGTCGGAACTAGGCAAGAAAACGGAGAAAGAAAAAAAGGGACAAAGACGCATTCGATGCCTTTTAGGACTTAGTAATTACCTGGCGTGTTGCAAGGGGAAGCAATCGCCCCAGGAGTAGATAATCGCCCCCAAAGCGCAGTGCGTACTTATGCTGAATTACGCCCGCTTTTTGGCCCCCACGAGGCAACCGTCACAGTTTCGCAGGTTGTCGGTACAGTAACGAGACTCGTCAGTGGAGGCTCCTTCAGTACCCCTGCATTGTAGGCAACCATTGAGAAATCTAGACCAGTAGAACTCGCATTCGTCCAAGTAAGAATACACAGAGGCGGCACAATGATAGGCCGGTAGCGCTCCCCTGCGCCTATGACAGAAAGGCGGAGCACCAGAAGAAGAAACGGCTGCGAATTGTACTGTCAGAGACGGCCCGATCGCCACCTGGCGGGAAAAACATCATAAGATGAAGTTAGGTGGCAGGAATCGTCGTCCGGAGTCCGGCCGTGCAGCGAGAGACGACAATCCATGAAGATGAGAAGCGTACCAGCTCATAGAGTAGTGGAGCGTGGAGTGGAGAGGGGACGCTGACGCGTCAGGAACTGAACATTCGAGGTGGAGTCGAGACCAAGCCCCGCGTCCAAGCTTCTCTAAATCCCCACGCCCAACTTCCCCACCCAAACACGACCTCCACTCCACACCTCGACCCCGTCCCTCGTCTCCCCAATCCATCCCAATCCCAATCCCAATCCCAATAATAATAATGTCCCCCCCACGCCGCCCAACCTACCCCCTCGCCCACTCCTTCCGCCGCAAACCCCGCCGCATCCCCCTCGTGCTCCGCTTCGCCAAAGGCGCAATCCACAACATCATCCTCATCCCCGTCCTCCTGCACTCCCTCTTCACCGTCCTAATAGTCTACCTCGACACGCACGTGCTCTCCTCGCTCGGCCTCCCCGCCACCATCATCCCCTCGCTCTCCATCGTCGTCGGCCTCATGCTCGTCTTCCGCAACTCCACCTCCTACGACCGCTTCTGGACAGGCCGCAATTGTCTCACGACCATCGGGACGAGCGTGCGGAATCTAGCTAGAGTGTTCCTGTGCAATGCGCATGGCAAGGACGATGGAGGGAGGCTGGGCGAGGCGCAGAGGAGGGATACCGAGCATGTGCTTAAAGTGCTGATTGCGGTGCTGTACGCTATTAAACATAATCTGAGGGCCGAGTTTAACATTCCGCCTGCGTCGATTGAGGAGGAGGAGCAGCAGGAGCAGCCGGTGTTTGGGGCGAGGTCGCCGCTGCCTCTTTCGCGGAGGCCGAGCTATGTAGACCACGCGGATGAGGAGACGGAGAATGGCGCGCACGACGGCGACGGGTTGCATCAGCCAAAGGAGGTGTACAAGAGCTTGTTGCCCGAAGGCCTGAGAGGATACGAAGACGAAGGCCTGAGTCTGCCGCTGCAGTTGAGCGTCCTGGTCGAGAGTTATATCCGAAGGGGCGTAGATCGAGGCTGGTTCCACGCTCCGCTTGCCTCGCAAATGACTGTGCAGGTTAACTCGCTGGTCGACGCATACGGACGGATGGAGACGATCCGCTCGACGCCGATTCCGGTTGCCCATCTGTAAGTCATTTTGCCCTCTCTCATCTCCCCTCAAAGATAAACTTTCTAATACCCTCCCAGCATCCATCAAAAGCAGGTACTAGCCCTTTTTACCTGCGTGCTCCCCTTCGCCATTGTAGACGACTATGTGTGGTGGTCAATACCCATCGTGGCTATAGTAGCTTTTACCCTCTACGGCATCGAAGGCATCGGCCAGCAGCTCGAAGACCCCTTTGGCTATGATAAGAACGACATAAAAATGGACGGCATTATCGAAGACACGAGACGAGAGGTGCTGACATTGCTGGGCGAATGGAAGAAGGCCCAGGAGAATCTCGAGGGTGCGCATCTGGGTGGCATGTTTGGTTAGACTCTTTTGAATTCTCTAACAAATAGGTGTGCTGTAGAGATTTGGTCACGTAGTGAGTGGTCGTAGAGTCTGGACTTCGAAGATGCCTGACGCTGCTTACTTATCATCTACCAACACCTGCATAGCAATGACGGCATGGATCTAGCCCACGAGGTTTCCAATAGAGGCAATCTGGACCATTCCAGGCTGTCTCTGGTTGAATATATGGTCTCATGTTTAGTTGCACCGTGGACTAAGAATGTAACTATGTGTATCAACCTTGAGTCAATTCCTGTCTGCCCAGAGTGTCTCTAATAAAACCTTGGAATGTCCACACGCATGGTCAATAAACCATCCGCTGCACTGTTTCACACAACAACCCAGGCATCGGAGTACTAGGAACCTCAATGTGCCTGAATAGACAACCCAAAAGATAAAGAAAGATAGTAGGGATTACACAAACGGAACTGTCGCAGAACATGATACATTACCTCGTGGCTGCCTTACTTTCGAGAGATGATGTTAATGACAGTCGGGGCATTCATAACCTAGACATTAATACGCCATCGACTCCTTGAAATGCCCAATGCCCAAATAAGCAATCCTCACTCTACGCTCGACTTTGCACTGCATTTTCCGGAGTCGACGGGTCTGTGTCCCTGAATCGCTGCCCAGCAGCTCGCCCAGTGCTGCCACTGCCATCGAGCACAAATGGTCCGGCATCGTTTCGTGGGGTCATAGGGCCCTCAGCAGCGCGGTCTGGCGTCAGTCCATCCGCACGGTTCTGAGACATCTGCTGTAGCGGCGTTAAGCCAAGACACTCGTTTGCTGCCGAAACGTTGATTGGGACGGGTTGAGTGGCAGAGGAAGAAGTGAAGCATGTTGTATTCCGCTGTGGCGTGGAAGGTCTTGGTACGGGCAGATCAGCGATGTCGTTGAGAGAATCTGAGATGCTGATGTTCGAGATGGCGGCTTCCAGATCACCAAAACTCATGTGACTGTTCGCGTGCCATCCGTTTTCGGAACGCGTATTCAGGGCATTGGAAGAGGCCTTCGGGGTGATGTGGCGATCCTCTTGCGAGTTTCGGCCATTCAACTTTGGGGCACCGACTTCTTCTGCAGCATCACTCTCCCATTCTTCGAAATTGAGCGGGTCTTCTATGTCGGCTTCGAGATCGGTTACTGCTCGGCAGTTCGGGCAGAGGAAGTTTGGCCAGGTAGGACCGTTCAGAATCGGACGGATGCATTTGTAGTGCCAAACGTGCGAGCAGGGTGCGACGAACAATGATTGGCATGGCTGCAGCGGTCAGTGGTGGCGCAGTTAATCGTGTCGCGCGAGAGCTTACCGCAACAGACATAAGGCAAATGGAACATTCAGACGTGTGCATCGAAGCATTGTCGCCTTCTTTCTTAGCCTTGCCTAGGTTCCGTAGTCGCTGATGAGTTTGTTTGCTAGGACGATCAGCATGCGCAGGTATAGGATCCCGATGAAACTCACTTGAAGGCGTTCAGGGCCTGCTGCCACCCTCGGTTGCACTCGATCCTGATTTTGACACACCTAAAAATCATCTCTTCACCGCCGCGGAAGTCTATACCCAGCTGGATGATGTCGCCGTCCTTGAGCTTGAAAGGCTTGCTTTCCTGGTTCGGCTGGCTTAACCGGATGTGATTCAAGAATGTGCCGGATGAGCTCTTGACGTCCTTGATCCACCATTCCCCGTTCTTGCACCAGAGCTCACAGTGTTTCCGGCTCACCACCTTCGACTTGAAGCCCACGGCAGCGGCCGAGGGCACGTCCTTGGGCACTTCGGGGTGGACGTCTCTCTCGGAGTATCGGCCGACCTTTATGACGGCCGATTCGTCGGGCAGCGTACGCGTGATGGTGGCGAAGGATAGGGACGGTCTCGCGGCTCGTGGGTCCTGATGCATGATGAAGCGGATATGGGGTAGGCCCTTGAGGGAGGCAACATCGGGCGTGGCGCCCTGGACGGCCGCACTCGACGCCATGGGCGCTGTTGGGATGGGACCCGAAGTATTACGGACGGTAAGCGGTGGCGCCGATGCCTCTGCGCGGTTTCGCGTCATCGCCGGCGAGAGGGCTGCTGTGAGGCTCAGGAGAGGTTGCGCGTCGACGGTACGGGCGTGAGAAAGTGTGGGGCAGGCGTCGATGCGTGAGCTGGAGCTTGTGCTGGCCGTTGAAAACGAAGGCGAGACGGGCGGGGTTAGGGTTGCTGCTCGAGGGCGGTCCCTTCTTTTGGGCCGAGTGGCCGGCGAGGACTCGTCCTCACGTGCCGCAGCCTGGGTGCCTGCGGCGTCCGAATGGAGGCTGTGTGTGTAGGTCCTCAGGCTCAAGAAGCTGCGCAGGCCTGGCCGGTGCTGCGGTGAGGATGTGATGGTGGCAGGGGCGGGGTTCGTGAACATGAGGGAGGTGGTGGGTATGGGAGGCCTCTCCCCAGGCGGTGGCGGCGGGTTGATAACAGCCTCGACCGCCGGCTGTGAATGCAGGGCGTTGTGTTTGGCGGGCTGACGGGGAGCAGCACACGTCGGTTCGGTGAGGGTCTGAGGCAATGCACGTCGAGGATAATCTAGGGGCCGCTGGGCGGATACGGGCCAAGCAGCAAGAAGAGGCAAGCAAGAGACGGAGAGCAGCAGAAGTGCGGCTGGGCCTCGTGCGGCAGGCGCATGTCAAGATATAGGTCACACCTGCACCTGCACACCTGCACCGTCGGGAGACGGGTCCAGTTGACCGCAGCCGGGCGCTATCGCAGTCATGCTTCTAGACTACTTCCATCAATGGATAGATGGACGATGCACCGAACACCAGCACTGTCGCCAGCGGTGAGCGCCCAAGGTTCGACGGCGCGAGCCTTCACCTCCGCGCGATGGCGTTGTATGATTCAGGGCGCCCTTGGAACTTCTTGGCGACGCAGCACGTGACCACTGCGCTCGAGGTCGGGTGAGTTCTCGTGCTTATGTCATGCTGGAATTTTTGAGCCTACGCCATGTCCTCCTAGCCATCGTTGCCGCATCGCTCCGTACACCGCAACCGGCCATGTTAAGGCCTCGCTCGATCCAACCGTTGTCGCGGGCACTCTCTCACGCTTCTACCTCCCTTACCACATCAGCAGCATGCGCCGGTAGACGAGGGCTGGCGACGGCGGTCGCGGAAGAGAAGGACCCTGTCGAGCTCGACGCAATCACAACCCTCCCCAATGGTCTCCGCGTCGCGACCGAAGCCCTCCCGGGCCATTTCTCTGGCATCGGCGTCTACGTCGATGCCGGCTCGAGATACGAGAACGATGCGCTGCGGGGCGTGAGCCATATCATAGATCGCCTGGCGTTCAAATCCACAGGTTCCACGTCAGGCGACCAGATGATAGAGAAGATTGAGTCATTGGGAGGCAACATCCAGTGCGCTTCATCCCGCGAATCGCTCATGTATCAGTCAGCGACCTTCAACTCGGCCGTACCCACCACCGTGGGCCTGGTCGCCGAAACGATACGCGATCCGCTCATCACCGAAGATGAGGTACAACAGCAGCTGGAAACGGCTGACTACGAGATTGGTGAGATCTGGTCCAAGCCAGAGCTGATCTTGCCAGAGCTGGTGCATATGGCGGCTTACAAGGATGGCACCTTGGGCAACCCGTTGTTGTGCCCCAAGGAGAGATTACCACGCATCAACCGCTCCGTAGTCGAGGCATACCGCAAGCAGTTTTACAAGCCAGAAAGAATGGTGGTCGCATTTGCGGGCGTGGAGCATGGCGAGGCTGTCCGGTTAGCAGAGAAATACTTTGGTGATATGCAAAAGGGAACTGGGCCATCACTTGTTGGGGCCGGGGTCGAGAGTACGATAGCAGGAAGCTCGTCACAACCGAATTTCACAGCATCGCACCCCACACCGACTGGTGCACCACCGCAATCCTCAAAGTTACTCTCCAAGATACCCTTCTTCAAGAACCTTTCCACCTCCGCCACCTCGAAAGCCTCCGTAGACACGTCCCTCGACCTCAACTTTCCTCCAATTGATACATCAATCCCTTCGCATTATACCGGCGGCTTCCTCACTCTCCCTCCGATCCCACCCCCGCTAAACCCCGCTCTCCCCCGTCTCTCCCACATCCATCTCGCGTTCGAGGCGCTCCCTATCTCCTCGCCCGACATCTACGCTCTCGCAACACTCCAAACGCTGCTCGGTGGTGGCGGCTCCTTCAGCGCAGGTGGCCCCGGAAAAGGCATGTACTCGCGTCTCTACACCAACGTACTCAATCAGCACGCTTGGGTAGAGTCTTGCATTGCCTTTAACCATTCGTACACCGATTCCGGCCTTTTCGGTATTGCAGCTGCATGCGCTCCGGCGCAGGTAGCACAGATGCTGGAGGTCATGTGCCGCGAACTCAGTGCTCTTGGCTCGGAAACGGGCTACGCGGCATTGAAGGACCAGGAGGTACGGCGGGCCAAGAACCAGCTTCGATCCAGTCTGCTCATGAACCTTGAGTCGCGCATGGTAGAGCTGGAGGACCTGGGCAGGCAAGTCCAGGTGCATGGCCGCAAGGTGGGCGTCAAGGAGATGTGTCAGAAGATCGAGGCGGTGACGGTTAAGGATCTGCGGAGAGTGGCGCGGCATGTGTTTGGAGGCGAGGTGAAGAATTTGGGCGAGGGGAGCGGGGCGCCTACGGTGGTGCTGCAGGAGGGTGAGATGGAGGGCTTGAAGAGGAAGGATTTTGCGTGGGATGAGATACAGACGAGGATTGCGAGGTGGAAGCTAGGAAGGAGATAGATTTTTTTGGAGAGAGCGCTTCTGGTCGATGTAGTGTAAGATGAGCATTTAGGGTGTATATTGGTTGGATTTTTGTATTATTTTTCTTTCTTCCTAAACATGTCCTGTTGAGAGGCACGGAAGCTGGATTTGTACTATAGCGCATGGCTCGCAGGAGCTCTATAGAATATGATGGCGTTGCAGGCTTCTACGTGGATTCTATGGATAATAATGGGTCACTGGGTGTAATGTTGTGAGTTTTGTCTTTCCTATGTAAAGGGGTGAGGCACGAGGTATATGTGAGGGGGTGTGGGGTCTTGGTGAAACTTCATTGTTAGATGAAATGCAAGTTCAAACGACGAAGTTATATGACAATATTAATGATGCTAATGGTAAGAGGTGGGGTGGTTGGAATGGGGCGGAGGATGCGAGTTAGAATTGGAAGTTTTGATGAGGATGAGCAGGGGGTAGTGCTGGCCGTTGGTGGTTTTGGATGCGATTGAACTTGTGGAGGGAAAGCCGTAGGTGGAGGATGCTGAGCGGAACCTGTTCCGCCCTAGACCCTTCAAAGCTCGGCAGCCCGGCGAATTATCACATGTGATACCGGCTCTCATATGTTTGCTGCCGGTACGTTCACCTTTGTCGCAGACTTTCTCGTTCCCTAATACTGCAGTTACCAAAGCGCGTCATGTCATCAGAACCGCATGCACCGACGATGACAACAACCCCCTCCCAGGCCAGCATTCCCGCATCCACACCCTCGCCATCCGCATCCGCATCCGAGCCCGCGAAACCACCACGACCCGCACCCAACACCTCGACTCTACGCAAGCTACGCATCTACCTCCTTCGACACCTCATAACACAAGCCCACCGCGTGGATCGCACGCTCGTCCGCCTATCTAGCCTCCTCGCCAGCCCAGGCTCCACCGACGCCCTCCTCGGCACCCTCGGCTACATCCTCGAGCTCCTCTATGCGCTCCTCTCGCGCGTCCTCCAACGCCGCCTCGCGAAATTCGCGACGACAATCGCCGAGAAAGCAGACCATGTACTCCTCCCCGGCGAAACACTCATCGCGACGATCCCCGCGCCGCGCAGCGCCAAGCTCGTCGCGCAGGTAGCGGAGAGCGCGAAAGCGCTTGCCGCCGTTATTGCCGACTATCGCATCTTTGTGCGAATGTGGGGACTCGCAGGGCTGTACACGTGGGCTAGGGAGACGTGGAATACGCCGTTGAGGGCGGGTGCTGGATCGAAGGAAAGGGTAGTGAGGCGGATTACTTGGGCGCAGATTGCGAGTCTTGTTGCATTCCAAGTACTCGAGAATGGCGCCTATCTAGCGAGCAAGGGTGTTCTTACGAGCGATGCTTGGAGCGGGGAGGCAGGGAAGAGCAGGGAGATTAGGTGGTGGTGTTGGAGTAGTAGGTTTTGGGCTGTGCAGGTTGGGCTGGAACTCGTGCGTGTTTCGGTGTTGCATTATTACCGGGAAGAGTCACGGACGGATGCGAAGAAAGAGAAGGAGTTGGTGGAGGATGGAGAGAAGGAGGGAAAATTATTACAGGAGCGGAAGAGGAGGGAGAATTGGGTTTGGTGGAAAGATTTGGTTAGTAATGTTGCGTATATGCCTATGACGCTGCATTGGAGTGTCGAGGAAGAGAGGGGCTTTTTGAGTGATTGGGGTGTTGGAGTGCTGGGTGTGGTTGCGGGAGGTTCGGTGCTTGTCGATGCTTGGAGGCAGACTGCATGAGCTTTTCATGGATAGCCCAGAGTCCTCCGCTCAAAGAAGGAATATGGAAGATGCATTGAAATATATTCCGCCACTAGGTACGCCGTCACTCACACATTAGGCTTTGGTGCTAACATGGGTTGAAGACGTTTTGAGTTGTCGTTATTCGTATGAGCGGGTCTGATTGGAGGACCCCATACCCCAGATTTTGTCCCGCATATAGATTAAGTGACGAGCTCGACAACTCTGACATCCTCCGAACCGGCGAAATAACCCATCCGATATAAAGAGGAGGGTATCCGGAGAGTCTGCTAGGTTGCTCGTGGGCCTTTCAGTCTTGTGCTTCTCTGCGTCGTCCACGATCAATCCAGTCAAGATGCAACTCCTCCCCCTTCTGTTTCTCATCCCTTCTGCACTTGGCCTGGCCTTTCCCGGCGCCGAAGGCTTCGGTCGTAATGCAATCGGTGGCCGTAAAGGCTCTGTCTACATCGTGACCAACCTGAATGACAGTGGTGCCGGCTCCCTTCGCGACGCTGTCTCCAAAACCGACCGCATTGTTGTGTTCGCAGTCGGCGGCGTCATAAACATCAAAGGCCGCCTCGTCGTCTCAAAACGCATCAGCATCCTCGGCCAAACAGCCCCCGGTGATGGCATAACGGTCTACGGCAACGGCTGGAGCTTCAGCAACGCAGACGATGCAATCGTCCGCTACATCCGTATCCGCATGGGCAAACGCGGCACCAGCGGCAAAGACGCAATCACAATCGCAGAAGGCAGCAACATGATTTTCGACCACGTGAGCGTCACCTGGGGCCGCGACGAAACCTTCAGCATCTCCGGCAGCGACGTGGGCAACATCACCATCCAAAACAGCATCATCGGCCAAGGCCTCGAGACGCATTCCTGCGGCGGCCTCATCCAGACGTCCCTCGGCAACGGCATCAGCCTCTTCCGCAACCTCTACATCGACAACAAGACGCGCAACCCAAAGGTAAAGGGCACAAACGACTTCACCAACAACGTCGTGTACAACTGGGGCGGCGGCGGCGGCTACATCGCCGGCGGCAGCGCCGGCGAATCAAACGCCAATATCATAGGCAATTACTTCATTTCGGGGCCCAGCACGGGCGTAGCACCCTTCACACGCGGCAACGCCAATTTCAAAGCCTATGTTTCGCAGAACGTGCACGATGCTGATAGAAATGGGGCGCTCAACGGCGCTGAAATCCCCGCTACGAGCTCCTCGTACGGCGGGCTGGCCATCCAGTCTAAGAAATATGGATTTCCGGGCCCTGCGCGCGTTATGAGTGCCGCGGCGGCGCTGACGTACGTGACGCGCAGTGTGGGCGCGAGTCTAGTGCGGGATGCGGTGGACAAGGCGCTCGTTGCGGAGGTGCAGTCTTACGGGAGGGCGGGGACGACGATCAGCGATGAGGCTGCTGTTGGGGGGGTGGGGACGATTAATGGGGGCGAAGAGGGTGGATTCAGATGGGGATGGGATGCCGGATGAGGCGGAGAAGAGGTTGGGGTTTGATGCTGGGAAGGCGGATGCGATGGGGGATAAGGATAGGGATGGGTATGTTAATGTGGAGGCTTGGGCGAATTCTTTGGTGGAGGGGTCGTATTAGGGAGGGGGGCTGGTGGTGTGTGCTGGGACTGGGAGAGGGGATGGGATTGACTGGTTTGAGGGGTGGGCGCGGTATACGAATACGGCGGGTTGACTCGCTTCATGGAATTATAGTATTTGAACATGAGGCGGCATACTGCGTGTTGTTCCTCGATACGCAATACGCAAATCACATGTGATTTCATTTGCAGCTATATGTCTGAGACACCTTGGGAAGACGTAGTAGTGACGGCGATTGCTATGATACGCATACACATGGCGTGCTACCACCTACTCGTTTCCGAACTAATGACTAAAGTTTCTACACTCCACTGCAGCTTCTAGCGTTTTGGCTACCTAGGTACAGGGCCCGGGCGATGTGATACGAACAGGATCTACGATCTCCGGTGCAGTACGCGACATGGATGTCTCAGACCTTTACGGTGCCGGGTGGATCAGGATCATCAGGTCCACAGAGCATGTCTGTGGGCCTCATAAGGCGCTGGGCCGGAGGTGGGGAGTTGGTGTTTCGTTTTCGGTGGATCGGATCTGCTGTGTTCCTACTACCTAGGTATCGCGAGACTCCGTTGAAGAATAAGGTATGCGCTGAGATGTTGGAGGGGATGTTTACTGTCGTATACCATCTTATAGGGTGCATGACTGTAAGACTCTAAAATTTGCCCGGTGGCCCTGTTCATCACACGTACGCCCAACGGACGTTGCAGCTGCTTTGCCGCAAAGGTGCTGATGAGTGACTGTGCTCCTCCGAAATGCCGCTCCGTCCTCCGAGACCTGAGTGCGAGCTTAGCTGTGCCACACGTAATACGGCCATGACCATCCGGTGAGCACAGTTTCAGAAAATGCAAGCTGGCTACATCACTACTGTGAAAAGTACTGCGAAAAGGTGCAGGATAAGGACATTTGGAATCGAGATGCAGGAACTTCGGGAGGGTCGGTCCCTGCAGATGGCGTTGAGTTCCACGCGTGGTCGCTCGTGGTGGGGGACGGCGCTATGCTAAGCTGGACTAGCCTACAGCCGAACCACGTGTGACTGGGCAGACTTTGCCGGCGGTATGTAGGGGAACGTGCTCCACACCCGTTCTCGAACATCGACACAACCACGGATCGGATCGCACGTATGGATACGCGCCTGTCAGAGGCGGCGGCCCGCCACCGGGGCACCTACGGAACGGGCACTGTGGTCCGTTTTGGCGCCGCACGTGTGCTATAATCCAGTCCGTTTCGATTCACTCCAGTCCGACGAACCGCCATCCTTCCTTAGCTTACGGTTTCAGCCAGTAAATGCTCTCATCCGATGGTTAGCTGTGCCTCAACAGGGACGTGTAGGTGGCACAGGCGGTGGACGTCGGCGAACGTCATGCCCAGCCTTGCTGCCTCATGGCTACCACCTCTACCAAGAGCCCAGAAGGACCATGTAGAGAAGTTTACGCATCATCGCTGAAGAGACTTCTTCTGTACTTACTCGTGTGCGTAGTTTTCCTCACTAGGCTCGAAGACTGGTATGAAACAAGAGCATTGTATTCGTAAAAGTCCGGTTGAGTTGCCGAAGGAAAAGTGTCTACATGACTGTGCGTAGCACGCCTGCACTCCTCCAGTGAGAGTCCGTCTACATGCCGGAGATTGTTCCAGAAGCTCAACTCGTCTGACTCGAAACATGTCGGTGTGTGCGATCACGGCAAAGCCAGCTTGACATGGTCTCGCCTCAGAAGCAAGTATAAAGACGTTTCGATGCCGCTCTCCAGTTCTATTCTTCAGTGCAAGCACCACACAGCCTTTCTCCACTTCCATTCATTCCTTTAAGTCATTCTTTGAACATTCTTTGACATCCATCCATTCAATCATTCAACACTGTCTTTCCAGATCACACCCTCCTTTCTTCACAAGGCCATTGTTGTCTAGTCCAGCTACTATTCACCAACAACGACTACATCTTCGAAGAACCGAGTTCCAGACCATCCATCGATACCCATTTTCCCACAAGATTTGACATCTTCCACCCCCAAAATGCTATCCAAGATCGCTGCCACTCTCTCCCTGGCCTCGGCCGCCCTCGCCACAGGCGTCTCCATCACCCCGCACGAACAATACTCGTCCTCAATCGGCGTCCTCGGCTGCCTCATCGACACCAACCGCGTCGCCTACTGGCCCATGCAACCCGACTGCAACAACCTCTGCAAAAAAGTCACCGCCAACGGGCGCTCCGTCTTCCTCCTCCAGATCGACACCTCGGGCGGCGCCTTCGACATCAGCTACGACGCGTGGAACTACCTTAACGTCGGCGCGAGCGCCAAGGAGCAGCCCACACAGGGTGGCGGCGTCCCCGCCGAGTACGAAGATGTCGACATGAGCAACTGCGCTGGCTTGATTAAGACGCCTGATGGGAAGCTGCCGCTCATGGCGGCCAACTCGATTAACACGTACGTTAGCTGCCCGGCTGGCTCGTGGATCGCGGAGAATGCGGCGCTGTATAATATCCAGACTAGCGGGTGCATGTATGGGTACAACGAAGTTTGCACGCTTGACCTTGCTGTTAGCAATCAGCCTTCGTGCCCGCATGTGCTCGGCGCTATGAACCCGCTCTCTGGGCTTCCTGTCATGAACATCCAGTACGGCACTGGTCTTGAGGTTGCGTCGCCCATTTAAACTAGCTAGAAGCTGGTCATGCCTCGTTATGGCGCAACGACTCGCTGGCGTCGAGTCCGGGGTGGACGTCTATCGCATAGTTTTGTTTCTTGTTATTTTCTCTTTGGATGTATATAGATACTAGAAGTGCTCTGTATATATCGTATCGGACGGATCTCACGAATAGCATAGCTTCCCGAAAATGTCACGCTGTTCTGCAAAAAATAAATAAATAAATAAATAAATAAATAAATAAATAAAAATAAAAATTCCCCCTCCTTCCCTTCTGCCTTTCCCAGTCTACGTCTTACGTCTCGTGCGATGCGATGCCTCAAAGTTGCCAAATGCTGAATTCATATCCTAGTTGACCTCTCGCACGACGTCCGCGTGACACACACACACAACACGCCTCACCCAAACCCTCACAAACAATACAGTACAAAGTGCGAAGCTCTCCGGAAATGAACCACGCACCCCTTTCGCCCGAAACACAGCATCGCGTTGCGATGCGCAAAAAGTAAAAAGGGCAAAGGCAAAAGGCGAGTTTCGCATCGCGGGTGTCCGTCGTCCCAGGCGTTTGGGAATCTCCGGCTCTTTGAAACGAGCGCAGTGATGGGGCGTAGGCGTCGGACGGGAAACGCAGAATGGGACGAGGGCTAGCTTGATGCGGTTAGGGGAGTTGGTGTGGTGTGGTGTGCACCAGTGGGGGCGATCGTGAGCATGATAGGAAAGTGGGTTAGGTTGGGAGTTAGGGGAGGGGAGATTAGGGTGAGGTAGTGGCTTGCGAGGGTAGATTGCTTGGGGGGTGGAATTCTGATGGTGGTGTAGAGGTGTTGGTTGTAAGTGGTGGTGTGGAATAATATGCCGCTTCTATTAGGTGATGTGCTTTTAGATAGGATATCGGATGCTAGGCCACTGTTGTGCGCGATGATGTAGCTCACGCGTCTTTGTTGGGCCTTTGTCGTCTTTGTTTGATTCCTGGGAGATGGCGATTACTTGCTCTTGGTAACGTACGGGCTAAGCTACTTTTGGGTATGGTAGTTGAGGATAAATAGCTTTTTAACTATAATCAAGAAGACTTTGCGTACGTTAGGTATATAGTGTAATGATATGTGGCGTTAATTTAATCTACCTAGGGGTAGGACGACAAAGGCTTTCATCTCAAATAATATAACAAAAAAAGCAGGGCCCCCTGCTTAGTAATCAAAAAGAGCGTAAAAAGGTGATTACAAAAGAAGCGCAAAAAATATAGTAATTAAATATAGTAGGCTACTTAAAACAAATAAGTAGAGGCAGTTTATACACCTGCCTAGGAAGGAGCTTTTTAACTTCGTCTCGTAGAGGCCTGTTCTCTTTGTGTCTGGGCAAGTTCCTCACAGTCCTATCTCCTTTCGAGTAGGTGTAGGAGGGCTATCATATAGTCGATGTGAGCCATTCGATAGCAAAACTGGGCGAGAAAGGTTTCCTAATCTCTGACCGGCGATACAGATCTTGGCTTTCTTAAGTAGAATTGCTAAATTCCAGTTCGCTTTTCATACCTGTTGTGTTAGAGAGTTAATCTTGTAGCCGACGTTTGGGGCCGTGTAGGAATTTCTTAATCCTTCTTCCCAATAAAATTGTCACAGGAATAGTACGGAGTACGGAGGTATAGAATTCATAAGCGAAGGTGCGGATAGTGTGCTGAGATGCGTCTAGATAGCCTCATGCGCTAGTGACCCGGCGTACCTGCCACAAGAATCATATAATAAGACTCTAATAATACCATGTTCTTTCCTTCACTACTACTCTTTTTTACTAATGTCTAGCAGGATTAGAGTTTTTCGAGCGCTGTGAATATGATAGTGCCGACTGGAGTAGACCAAGCCCTCGAACATTCACAGCCACAACTCGAGTAAAATTCAATATAGCGTCGAGTAGATATGGCACTGTATCTAGTTAGTGAATGAAGAATGAGACAAGTTTCGCGTGAAGGGCTGGGGTTCTGAGTCGTCTCCTTGATGATTAGTGCCATTTTTAGCACTAAAAATTCCATACTGCCAATTTTGTGCTAAATTAACAGACTATACATTGAATAACGCTCTTTTTAATTACTAAGCAGGGGGCTCTGCTTTTTTTGTCATGTTATTTGAGATAAAAGCCTTTGTCGTCCTACCCCTAGGTAGATTCAATTAACGCCACATACATTGAATGTATAGTTCTCGTGTGTCCTTAATTGCCAACTTTGTAGATAATGCTTCTAAGCGCTTAGTTACTTGTTAAACTAGGCCTATGTGAAGCATACGGATTGAATAGACAATCGAGAATTTCTTTACAATTACATAGCATACGTTCTTAGCCTCTCCTATTATATGAAGTATATCACCTTTAAGTAGTGAATTACTACCAAACAGAGTAGTATATCATCTATAAAGTGCAGATTTGACACGTTGACCTGTTAAATGCAGACACCTACGATTCCACGAACAACAGCTACAATCTTAATCCTATCAACTTCACTTTCCCGTTAATTTACATAAATACATTGACACAAAAGTCGACAACTCGTCTCCAGCCATCGAACCATACCAATACTACCACCATGCCACGAAATCAAGCCAATGCTAACGAACCGCGTTACGTTTATCACATTGTTGCATACCCAGAGGGGGGCGACGAAGAGATGGGAAGACATCGAACTGGGCTAGTCTCACCAAACGCATTAGACTATATAAATGCATTGAGAACGCTCATCGAAAATTCAAGGGCAGCTGATGCTCAAGACGCCGCTAATTCAAGAGTCGATCACGGAGGCGATAATGGTGCACTGACCAATGGTGTGGACGGAGATAGTGAAGACTCCCAGGATGGCCCCGCTTGGTGGTTTGAAGATCATCCTCAGGATGAAACTATGGACGTTATAACGAGTATGGCGGAAGATAATGATGGTGGTTTAGTCTTCCTAAACGATGAAGAGACTATGTTTATAAGTGAGGGCTGTAAGTGTCTACTTCGGTTCCAATTTCCTAGTCGACTACTCATGTAAGAATAATACGCTAATTTGAATACAGTGATGGATGTACTCGATTCGGGACCAGATCCTCCCGAGCCAAACGAGTCTCCCGAGCCAAGCGAGTCAAGTTCTTCTGATGAGGACGAAAGCGAAGATGGAGAGCAAGACGAGAACATGTCCGATATAGATTAGGACGACTACGGCTCTGTTTCCAATGAGATTGAGGAAATCAATTCAACATATATTTGAGAAAGAGGCAACGTATGATCTCACATTCAACAGACGAGGTAATTATGTCGCCAATATAAGAAGGTCGAGGCTGTAAGATGCGAGTGTTCGCTACATTTAAAGCATGGTAATGAATAGGCAATCGAGAATCTCATTGCAATCACATAGAATAATTTATTGACCTTCTGCATTCCATACCAAACTGTCACTTCTAGTAGTGAATTGCTAGCAAGAGTTCACGTCGCCAAGGAGTTAGTGATGGATGACTACCTTGGGTACATTTGACATTGCGGTCCTCGCTTTCTATAGGTTGATCACATCCTGCAGTGGTAAGAGCTCACGTCGCGGAGTTAGTGATGGATGAGTTAACCACACCCCACCTTAGTACGAGCTCGCGTCGCATAAGGAGTTCGTGATTAACAACTCTATCGAAATCCTCGCTTTATATAAGTCGACTATACCCCACCGTTGTATGAGCTCGCGTCGCCAAGGAGTCAGTGATGGATAACTACCTTGGGTATATTTAACATTACGGTCCTCGCTTTCTATAGGTTAATCACATCCCGCAGTGGTAAGAGCTTACGTCGCACGCGGAGTCAGTGATAGACAAGTTAACCACACCCCGCCTTGGTACGAGCTTACGTCGCATAAGGAGTTAGTGATTGACAACTCTATCGAAATCCTCGCTTTATATAAGTTGACTATACCCCACCGTGGTATGAGCTCGCGTCGTACAAGGACCCGGCTTCCAATGAGCCGACCACATCCCGCCGTGGTAGTTGCTCGCGTCGTACGAGGAGTCAGTACCCGAAAGCGCGCTCCAAACGGCATGCTCGTGCTTTGTTCCACATTCCACATGGAGCTTGGGCGCTGAAAGTCTAGACGAAACATTTGAAGGCAAAAGTCTATGACCTGAGATAGCATTAAAGATGCAACGTGAGTGGAAGGGCAGGACGACTGAATCGCGAGGATCGAACGCTCAGTGCTGCGCCGCACCGCGTAACACAGTCAGCTCATTCTTGCTCCCCACGCCCATCGCCGCACTTCTGATACCTTCTACTCCGCAGTGTCCGCCAAATATAATCTATAACAGGAAACACACGCGCCCCACCAACTAACCCCCTCCCACCCTCCTATCACGCCACGCCCTCGCTTTCTCCTCATCCCACCCATAAAACCTCCTAACAAACGCCGCATCCTTTTCACTTACCCTTGTTGGAAGAAAAATCCTCCAGTCACTTGCAGGTACCTTTTTGCCCTCCGCATCCTTCTCTATCCTTACCAACGCCGAGTCGTCAACATTAGCATGCTCCTCCGTCTCATAACTCCCCGTCATAGACGGATACATCATAATCGAGTCGATGTCGAAGCCACCTGGGCCATCAAAGATGGGCTTGGTTAAGGGGTCGAGGCTGTCGCCTTTGACTGGAGGGAGAGGTGGAAAGTTAATCACGATTTGGTATGCTGATTTGGAATGGTTGTGCTGGGGGGATTACGTACCGTAATCTGAGCTTGGGGCTCCGTACTCTTGCGCGAGGTCCCGGTCTGTGCATAACAAGTCCAGAGCTGCTTGTTCGTCGAGAGCAGGGCGGCCGTTCTGGAGATGGGTCACTGCGTCGGTAATGTCGACGAGGTTGTGGCAGCGGAACTCGATGTGGTCGTCGCGGTCCCAACGCTGATGTTCGTGCGAGAGACCGAGGACGGCCCAAATGTTAGTGACCAGCCGCGGATGCAGTATGTATGCAAATGATTCGAGACTCACCATGACCAAACTCATGCGCAATATGCGCCGCCGTCGCCTCGTCCCCCACCAACATGCCGTGCCTCCCCGCCTTAGCATCGTGCTCTTCAGCCCTATACCCCAACGTCGCCAGCGCCACCATCCCATTCAACTTGATATCATCCACCAAATGGATCGCAAGCGCATCTTTTGGAATCTTCGCAGTGTTCTATTCACAATGCAGGTCTCTCTCGAGGAGGGGTTGGTTCTCCAGCCCATACGTGTACTGCGTGAAGCAGTAGTCGTTCGGGTCTTTTGGGCATTGGATATCGAGACTGTGGCGGGTTGAGGGGCTTGCTTTGCCGCCGAGTGCCGTGGCCCAGAGGTCGAGTGCGGACTCAACTTTGCAGTCTGTGATTCTGTCGGATGAACGCTTGTCGACGAAGCAGTAGGGGATGCGGCGGACGTAGCATTGGTTTGGGTATCAGATGCCGGCGCGGAAGGGCCAAGGGGTGATGGGGTTGCCGGTGGTGCTGCTGGATGTTATGACTGTGTTAAGGGAGTGTTAGTCATGTCTTGCTGTAGGGGTCTATGATGGTAGGATTCTGTGTTACTTATACTCTGCGTAGCCCGTCTGGGGATTGTTGGACTTGGCTTCAGAGACGTTGAATGAGGCGGGTGTGTTGGAAGTATTCCTTCTGGAGCCGGAAATCCAGCTCGAAGCTAGGACGGATTCAATCATGATGATATATGCTAACAACATAGTAGAGAGCTTCATTGAGAAAATAAATGATCTGGCGTGAGGTTGATCGAGCTAGCGGACAGGTAACACGGAGGCCAGACTGCGGCTGAGTTGGTCTATAAATCTAAGCAAAAAGGTCACCAAAGGTGAAGTACCAGTTCCTCGGGGCGAGTCTTACCAAAGCAAATGTAGCGTCAACATCATCACGAAACTTTAGAAACCCAGTGTGAGGTTCCCATTTCACGCAAGTCGGAATTTGCCATGCTTTCACAACTACAACACCTTCACATCACCGAGCAATCCTCAAGCACACATCAAACCCCTTAAACCAGCGTTGAAATCGTCAAACCCGACCAAATTCATTGATGAGCCAAGTACCCATCCATCCAATCTCTACATCATTCATAAAAAAAACAAAGCACACTCATATCCGCATAGCAACAACCTACCTAGCGTCCCGCCCACCAGCACCCAGATAGATTCATAACGTCGTGATCATGATCCGCCCATCACGCCATCTACAAATCTTCGCATAGCAATACAAGTCGTAAACCGCAACCCAAAAAAAAAACCAGGCAATTCACTTCAAACCCCCACCAAGTACAGCAGAACCTCAGACACACTTACTCTCTTTCACATATCCACCCCCCATACGTCCTCCAATCATCATAATCATACTCATACTCATCCGAATACCCCCTCCCCCTCCCAAGATACGAGTCCCCCGCCGTAGCCGCCACCGCAGCAGCAGCAGCCGCAGCCCTCATCTCGACCTCCTCCCCGGGGCCCCACGGCAACCCCAAATACCCCTGTGGCCTCCCCAACCCCTGCAACCCCATGCCCAACCCCATAGTAGGCGGGCTTAAACTCCGCTGTTGCAGTCCCGCGCCGCCCACAGTCCCATACATCCCACCAGGCACAGCGTACATCCCGCTAGCCACCAAGTCCCTCCTCGCCTGACTAACCTCATACTTGAGCGCGCTGCTCTGCTGCAAGAGGTCGAAGAAGCGCGGTTTATGCCCCAAGAGATCGCTCTCCAGCTTCGCGAGGTTCGACGGCTCGACGGGGGGCGCAGCGGGCCCCACGCCCATCCAATCTGCGTCAGGCACGCGAGCAAGGAACTTGCGTGTCCACGTTTTGAGTTCGCCGTCGGGTTCGCCGCCTGCATAGAGTTCTGTGAGCAGCCCGACGGGGTCTTCGTGCGTGATGCTGTGCTTGTACATGCGGTCGAGGGCGACGCCTCTGAGCTCGTCGAAGCCCATTAGCGCGCCCATTTTGTAGATGCGCATGTCGGTGAGGAGATAGGGCTCGGAGCCTGTCGGGGACTTGATCACGGGAGGGCCTTTTCTGCCTAGCGCGTGGATGTGCTTTGGGTCCGGGCCGTACGAGTCTGTGTGCAGGAGCTCCAGGAAACGCATAAAGGTATCCTTGTCGACTTTCTCGTGGATCTCCATGTAGCGCGACCCGGCTTTTTCAAACGCCCGCCGTATGCTGAAGAAGTTGTCGATGTGGCTGGCTGGGACGAGGACGGGACGGTCTTGGAAGATGAGCTCGTTCGACTTGGTTGATGGGGTGGCCTCTGCGCGGGGTACCTCTTCAAGGATATGGCGGTGATCGTTGTATATTTGAACCGAAGACGCATGAAGGGCATCCGGGAGATTGAGAAGCGGCTTGCACACTCCACCGTACCACTCGTCAATCTCTCCTTCGGATAATGCATCGACGTCAGAGTAGCAGTGGCTACAGTACCACATTTCCTTACCTCGGCGCCGGTGATAAGGCTTGCGTTGCTGGCAGTAGTCATCGTAGAAAAGGCGTGACTGTCCGAGAGTGTGACCGAAGTCGAGTGGGGTGAGAGGTCGGCCGTGGACATCGGACAGCTTCTTGATGGCGAGCAAGATCTTGCCGAAATGCTGCCCGTGATCAAGACGTCCATAGCCCGACTCTTTCTCAGTTTGTGGACCACAAGCAACTAGAAAGTATGCATGAATCATATGGTGAATCAACACACCGACAAGGTCGCGGGATCTAGCATGCTGAAGGGTGAGCTTGTTGAGGTTGATCGAGATCCGCTTCACTTTCGGGTCGAGACATCCCTGGGAATGAGTCGCCCCAGACACATCAGGCCCTAGTTTTCTGAAGTCCAGATAGACGGCATTCTTCAAGTGGCCAGCGAACAAAATCTCATCCAGCTTATTGAAGATGCGGTACGGAATTTCGCTGGTATGCCCTTCCCTCTCAAGCGATGCCGCCCGTATGCGGACGTTCTTCAAGAGAGCCGCTGCATCAGGAGAATTCTTGGGATCTAGGTGGTCGACGATGAAAGCGACCGCCCAGTCGATGTTCCACCCCAGGTTCCGGTCACACTTGAGTCGAGGATCCTGTAGTTTAAGTGCGGGTGCAGGTAATGGACGAGGGGCACGGGATGGTAGGTGGCGGTAGTACAATTCGGGGTCAGAGTCGTGCTGGTATGGGTGATACGGAGAGTATCTCGGTGTGACCGCAGCTCGGTCAACAACTTGACTAAGGTGTGTAGGACCGAATGTCATTAGGGCGTAAGCGAGTAGTATGCAGCTAAATCAAGTAGTGCAGCCATACGCGTGTGTAGGAGAAGTGGGTCACTCTCAGTCCGGCGATAAGCTGCTTATATAGTCGAATAGGTTGGGACGTTGTTCAGGAGCGAACACTGCTTCGCACTGCGCAATCTTGACGTTGGCTTGTGGGTGGCCTGGGAATGCCAATCGACGAGTAACCCATCTTGCTCAGGTAGTAGGATGTTATTGGTGACACGTACGTTGTTTGCCATGTAAAATCGAACCGCGTTTGGTCAAGCGGTCGAATCGTGAACGAACCCTGTTGTCATTAGCCCATGACAACCCAAAAATCGAGCGGAAGTGACAGTATGATGGTTCGCCCAGACCATGTAGCTGGCCGCGGGAGTACGACCGTGCTAGGTGTCAGACAAAATATCGTGGACCATTGCCGAAACAGAAAGTCACGATGGTGACTCAAGGTCGAAATGTGCGTTGTTTTTGGGTTTTGACCGTCGGGTCGGGCGGCACAAAAGGGGTATGGAGCCCGACAGAGGGCATCGTTGCGGTTGCGGACGGAAGCGACGGGGGACGCAAATATGTGAACCAGAAGAACGGAACGAGGCTGAGTAGTAGTCGTGAAAATCAATATATTCGCAGAACCAAGAAAGACACCAGAGGAACATCCAGTATAGTGAAACAAGAACTGAAATATACATAATATAGCCCAGCGCCCTAGAGTCGCGGCGCTGCTATCATTACCATGGGCGCTTCCCATATCAATGGCGCTAGCAAATCAGCTGTTCGCTCCCGAATCATACGTTTGTCATCTCTTCTCGAGGACGTGGTGCGAAGGACTTCGTCTGTACGATATAGTAAAAGCTAGCACAACAATCCCCCTTGCAGGCAATCGCACTCACGAGGCTATTATCGCTGGCACCAACGGCCTAGTAGTCGCGTCGAGGCGCTAGACCCGAAGACCCGGGAGGGTATTGAGAGCCAGAAGGATAATCAGCCTGACCCCTGCCGCCCATGTCTCGGCCACTCATGTCCCTGTCCCGGCCGCTGCCGTCGCCGTAGTGCTTCCGTCTCAGGGCAGCAAGCCTCTTCTTCTTGGTGTGCGCGTTGACGTAGGTACCAATTATAAAGCCGATGATGTTGAAGAAGGGTACCCAGGTGTGCTCGGGTAGGAATTGCTGGGCGAAGGCCAGGGAAATGGGCGATACGACCCAGCTGACCTTCATGACGGGCATGAAACCGGCCTTCACCGTGGCGCGAACCTGGTGGAAGGTGCGGGCACCTGCAATGACGGCCATGGACACTAAGTATATCGAGTTCTGGATGGGTGAAATCTGGACGCGTCAGCAGGCTTGCGGCACAGGCACGGCGCACAGGCTCACAATTAGGTTGCTGATGAGAATCTGCATGATCTTGGCCTTGAGGCTCTTGCGCCCGCGGAAGATCTTCTGGAGCATGCTGATCAGGACGTGGCCGAGCGGGGCACTGATAAAGGCGCCGTAGAGAGCCATCTTGGGGACGCGAGAGGTAAAGTAGTTGCCGTGCTTGCTCCGATCATGGGCAATCCACGAGGCGAGGAACTCCTGCAGGCCCGATAGGGCGCCCGAGGTAAGCATCTTGGTGCGCAGAGGGTTCTCCTGCAGCTGCTGTAGGTAGGCCTGGCGGGCGTCCAGTCAGTACGGATGCGCGCGCACGGCAGCCAATTGCGCGCCACTCACCGCGAGATAGCCGTTTGCGCTGCTCTGGCCCTTGGTGATGGCCTCGCCGACATTCTTGAGCAGGTCGTCCTTGCCCTTGGCCATGGCTTCGGCAGCTGTGTCCGCCACGGACTCGGTCGACGACTTGACCGTCTCCTTCTCGAACTTGACGGACATGGCGGCGCGCTCGATGGCAGACGTGGGCGCGTGGACGGGGGCGTGGACGTGGACGCGTGGGGCGGGATGGTGCAGAGAGGCGCGAGGTGTTTGGTGAGGATGGGGTTGCAGCAGCTGCCCATGGCTGGGCGTGTTTGTTGTCGGCCCTCGGGCGGTCAGAACCAGCCTAGCGCAGGTGCGGCAGATGTCAGCCCTGGAGACTTCGCGGCATCTAGAGTCGGCGACACCTGCTCGGAACAGGGACGAGAAGCTTGTGATGCCCATCTTTTAGCTTGTGTTCACAGCGACATCTGCGGTGGCGGCGCGAGTCCCAAACATGCAGCTGGGACGTTGCAGCATCCATCGAGCCATGATGCATGTGCCTGAATCGCTGGAGCTGGTACCGCGGACGCTGGTAGTACCTGGTGCCAGGCGGGTGCTTTGCTTGGACGCCATCTCGACACGGCGATAGTTCGAAAGCGAGAATATGTACTCTGCAGCCACGAGAAAGGGGCGGCGGATGCGCAGGGAGTGTGGCCTGCGGAATGCGCGGCGGCATGGCCCTGCATCGAGCGATGAAAAGACCCATCGTGGGCAATAGCAACAGCAACAGCAGCGGCAGCGGCAGCAGGGCTCGGGCGCCATGCAAAAGCAACTGGCAGTCTGGAAAGAGATAGGACAGGTCACAGGTGCTGTCACTTCCTGTGCTGCTTCGGTGCCGCGTCGAGGTGAAGGTAGAAACAACCTACATAACGCCCCAACGACCTGGACTTTCACGCCGCGCTCTCTCACTGCAAGCATGGGCCGGTCGCCGTTTGCCTTCGCCCACGATGCCTTTGCCAAGCAGTGCACACTCCCAATACCACAACAACACTACCTCGTCCCGGCCGCCCTACTCTGCAGCCCGCATCCTATGAAGCCTACCTATTCTTCTTCTTGTCGGATGCAAGAGTAGGACCGCCGGCTCCCCCAGGCCTCCGAGTCACTCCTGCTTCTTGCCTCCTTCCTCTGCACACTTGACAGGTACAACCGCAACTTTCGCGACGTCGTCTCCCAACTAACTAGCCGCAGCCTTGTGTGCATAGCGCTGCCGCTCTATCTATAGTCTCTGACCACAGGCGCCAGCCAGTTACGCGCTGCCCACGATGAGAGTGCGTTTGCTCGCTCCAAGGGCGCGTGCCATGCTAATACATAGGGAAGACACGTAGCGTCGCGAAGCGCAAAGCACCCGCATGCACGCACATCACCATGGAGCGCATATCGCTCAGCGAGTCAGGCTACGACCAATGTCCCAACTGCGGAAACTTTCAAACGCTTGGCTTCCTCTACGTATGTCGCCAGGAGTGTGACGTACTCTACTTGGAATCGAAACCCACAACGGGCTCGGATGCGCGTGCAAAATCAACCAAGTCAGGCTTGCGCCGAGAGTTAGAGTATATCGGGCTGAGCGACAGCGTCATTGCGGCCGCGGAATATGGCCTATATACGGATCAACAACTCGAGAAGCTCAAAGCGCAGAAGATCGAGCTGAACAGAGTGATCGCAAACATCCGTCAAGGTGGATGGGCTAGAGATGCCGTCGTCAGCGATGCTACTAGCCCAGATGATCCGCCAAACAACGATGGAGCTCTCAACAGCACTCTCCCGAAAGAGGTACGTCGGCTGCACATTATCGCATCCCGTACAGCGAGCCTGGGGATTGTGTCCACGGGAATCACTGAGCAAAACACACCATGGAGAGAGCGTGCTGACAGCGTGCCTAGTGGAGCCCCAGCTGCACCCTACTTGCGTGCCACCACTGTCGGCCATGTTATAGGGACCGAATATCAACTTCTGTCGAGGCTGTCTTAACCGAAGAGATTCGCCCTTTTCATCCTCGCGAAGCAGACTCCCTTCCGATAAAATCAGCAAGCATCATGCGAGGGATTGGTCTCCGCCCGAGCCCGCTCACTCTTTCTAGTACAACTATTCCAACGGCAAGCACGCCGTTGGGCTCAGACATTGCTGTCGAGTCACCATCTACGCCCTCTCAATCCAGCGTATTGACCTACCAAACGACCCAATCGGAGGCGGATGTTCTAGACTCTTCTCGTCGTCATCTCCGCCGCTTCTACATGATGGGACACCGTACTTCTGGAGAGATTGATCGCGATCTTTCCCGTCTTTCATTATTCTCGCGCCAAGGTCTTAGGACTGCGCTGCAAGGCTTGTTCCGTCCGTCGCGAGAGTCCAGCTCTTCGGGCTCGAATATCACGTTACCCATGCCCCGCACGGCCGTTGCTCGTGACCCTGGCGATGACTCAAACATGGGCGAGTTCGACCTGGGTGCCCTAAGACGTGTTCGGAGGCAGAAGGAGCGTAGTGATCTGAGAAACAATACATACACTGGGGGGTTCGAGGACGTAAACGGGCCGTCGAGGCGGCAGACTTCGACCTCACGCATGGACACAAGCGACGTGGAATCCGACAGCTCTGGCTCGAAACTTTCGGTCTACTCAGATTCATCTGCGGGGAGCGAAGTCGAGGTGGAAGGGGGGGTAGCACTGACCGAGGAAGCGATCGAAACGCACACGCCAGACATCCTGAGCGAATCGAGCTCTCACCTAGAGACTGGAGGTTCGAAGCCCCGGCTGGACTTATCGAGTATTATGTCGCAGGTGTGAAGTTTTTTTGCGTATATGCGTGCTGTACGCACGACGCCGCGACGCTGGATTTTAGACAGCGCGCCGCATTGAGCTGGTATTGATGGTATCACGGTTTTGTGGGCGTTTCGGCACTTTCCTTACAATACCCATGGGCGGCGAGAGCGTGAATTAAATTGGGATGGTTTTGTCAGTCTTTCGAATACATGATTCACCTTTTATCCTACTGCCGTTAGTCGACACTGTCAGATCAATTACTAAAGAAGAAACGCTTGTGAATATGGGCCGACGTGTGGAACCCAGTCTGGATACTCGTCATTGCCTTCATCTCTCCGTACTTGAGAATTGCATTTTACTACAGGCATCCCTCGTTGTTGTTGGCTTTTTATAGACACGCGAATGATGTCCGACAGCCGGGCGCGGGCCCTCTTTTCAAAATACGACTTTCGCAGTAAATTCGTAGAAGAAAGAGCCGCTCTTTTGCTAGTCCTACAATGAGTATGCATGTTACCATTGCTTAAAAGCAAGGGGGGAGCGAGATTCATAAACGAGAGATAAACGAGATGTCGTCGGCCCTTCGCCTAACAACGGCCCCCACTAACAACCCACGCCCTATTCCCAACACAGCAATCTGCAGCCGCCCGAAGCACATCCACTTCGGACAATCTCCCCATGGCGACTTCACTCCACCTCAAACACCGCTCACCATGGCCCCATAGCCTCCTCTCCACCCCACAATCATTCAGACATCCCATTCTTTCCATTCCTACTCCCACGTTCATTAAACAGCGCATCGCATGCCCTACATCTCCATCTGATGCGTAGTCCACCAGCATCCTCCTCACCATGAGACTCTCACCCACACGCCTCACCACCCTCTTCGCCGCCCTCGTCCTCTTCTGCACCGCATACCGCCTCTACCGCACCTCAGCGCGCGACCCAACCTCCATCTTCTTCGACCCACGCATCGGCTACGCGCCGCGATACTCGCTCCTCCGCCGCTCCCAAGCCCTCGAACACATCTCCGCCGCGCCTAACACCACCACCCCCTCTCCCACGCCCTCCAGCACAAGCGCCAAAAAACTCTGCATCGCCATCCCCTCCACAGCCCGCCGCGGCGAAACCTACCTCCACTCCACAATCGGCTCCCTCCTCGCCGACCTCAGCCCGCCCGAGCGTTCAGAAATCCACCTCGCCGTGCTAATCGCGCACACGTCACCAAAACTCCACCCCGCCTACGGCGAATCATGGCTCCCCGCGCTCGTAGACAAGGTGCTCACGTACGACGTGGGCGCGGCGGAGATGCGGCACATCGAGAATCTGGAGCGCGACGATGCGCCGCTGTATCTGGAGAAGGCGCTGTTGGACTACCGGCTTGTGCTGCAGCATTGTGCGGGGGTGCATACGCCGTACATTGCGGTGGTGGAGGACGACGTCGTGGCGATGGATGGGTGGTATCATCGGGCGATGCGGGGGGTGGAAGAGGCGGAGCGGAAGGGCGCCGAGGCGCATGCGAGTGTTGAGTTTCTCTACCTGCGGCTGTTCTATACGGAGGAATTTTTGGGCTGGAATAGGGAGCGGTGGAGGGCGTATTTGGTGAGGAGTGTGGGCGTTGTGGCGGTGCCGTTGGGGGTGTTGGTGGGTTTGAGGGAGCGGTATCCCGGGTTGAAGGTGAGGGTTTTGGATAGGGGGACTATGGGGTTGGTGGCTGGGTTGTTGGCTGCGGCGGTGGGCTTGTTTTTTGCGCTTGGTCGTATCACTGTGCTTCCGATTCCTGAGGGTGTGTCGCTCATGCCCAAGTATGGGTGCTGCAGTCAGGCGCTACTTTTTCCCCGCGTTCACGCGCTCACGCTCGCCAAGTATTTTGGGGGCCGGCGGAGAGGGGCGCCGGATGTGCTGATCGAAGAGTATGCGGAAGAGAAAGGGGAGCTGAGGTGGGCGATTAGTCCGAGCTTGTTCCAGCATGTGGGGAGGAAGAGTAGCAGTGGGGAAGAGAGTAAGTACGGGATGAGTGTTGCGGAGAAGATATGGAGTTTTGGATTCGAGGAGTTAGATTGGAGGAAGCTGAAGGAGGAGCACGAGAAGGTAATTCAGTATAGGGCGGCTGGATAGATCTGAGTATACACGAAATGTTTTCGCACTTGACGCCAGGCGTACTTCTATTTGCCATTTAGACGACGGAACGTTCTGTTTCGCGCCCCGGTCGAGGTACAGTGCAGCTTTGCCTTTGGCTGGCCCACATCGTCAATTTGGTCCTTCGCCACTTTCTGCTATGCTCTGAGTTGGTTGCATATCAGCGTCGTGCGGTCACAGTACAGGTACAGAGGCACAAATATCGCAGCAAAACAGGTCATTCAATACTGTCGTATTTTCTGTGGTTGGGAGCTTGCGCTAGGGTCGGCATACGTGCCCGTGGAGATGACCCGATGCGACCCGTCTGCCCGTGTGTCCATCGCCAGTCCATATGAACGCCGTACTCCAACCCAATGCGACCGCTCATCGCGACTCCTCGGGTTTCCCACAGTCGTTGTCGTATATTCGCTCCTCATGCTGCTCGAGATTGCTCGCTAGGAGGGTGGATGCGCTCGGTCGTCTAAGATCCGGGGTTGGGGTTCATCTGCGCACGTTAGAAGAGGCGGCGTGGCAAGGCTGCGATAAATGTACCTTGCGCTTGCCGCCAACCATCATGGTGACATTGACAAAGCGGCGGGTGTATGTGAGTCTCTTCTTGGCGCGGCCCTTGGGCGTCTTCTTCTTCTCCTGCGGCTCAACCTGCGCACTTGTGAGTAATCTGCGAGGGGGGCGAACCGGGGCGGGGGCAGTACCTTTGGCGTCTGACTCTTGACCTTACCGGCACGAGCGAGGGATCCGTGAACTTTACCCATGATGAGTGATGAGAGCTGGTACGGGTGACTTGGAGTTGCTGTCCTGCTGGGGTCGTAGGTGGAGCGGCGAAAGGCGATTCAACTCTGTGGCTCGCTTGTCGGGAGAAGGTTTTGCCGGCTCGTTCTTGCCCCTCCAACTGCGCGCGCCTCAGCGAAGGAAGTGGCGGCCGACGCTCAATGGCGAGCGCCCTTTGTAGATGCACCAAACATTGCACCCTGGCAGTCGTGTTCTCCAAGTCATACTGAGTCACCCTCTGGTCTTACTCTGCTCTCACTCCGCCTCGCGCGCTTAACTCATTTCTCCGCTTGATAGAGCATACACTTACACCTCGATTAATAACCACCAGCATCCTCTCGCATATCAGAAATCGATTCACTATTCCAAGTCTCGCTCGTCTCCGTCCAGCTACTGTCGTTCTTCATTCTCCATGCCTAAGAAGCACAAGCCCGCCTTCACCTCGATCAAACCGAACTACGTCCACCCTTCCTTGCAGAGCTCTCGCTCTTCTGCGTCTGCCTCTACACCTTCATCCCAGACCGTAAACGAACGCATACAGCAGCTGCGACGTGAACAGGCCCCACGGCCCACTGCAGAACGCAGAGATGAAATTACAGACATAGTCAGTCACCGCACTGTCCCGCCGGATCTGCGGCGCATTTTGGGTATCGCAGAGGTTGACGCGCCGAAACCAAAGACAGATGCACGTACACGGATGTCGCTTCGGCCGGGCCAGAGACCACCTCCCGGGCCCGCCGCACCCTCTAGTTGGTTGGGCAGGAGCAGGTGGGCGCCGGAACACCTACGGAATTTGAAGAGGGCGGATGCGACCGGATCCGGCGTGGGCCGGTTCTGCAAGCTGGCGAGGGTACATACTGAGGAGTTCAAGGTATGTGGTCATCCAGGTGAGAGGACCGGACTCGTACATTTGAGAATGAATTGAGTAGCAGATTTATAACTTAAACAGCGGTTACCGTCGTCCCGTAGTTTACAACACCATTGCCTTCGATCGATGGTGTTAAACTGGGAAGAAATTTCCGTGTACGAACAACACTACCTCCCAACCTTACCAATAGCATTCAAAGAGGCACTGCTTAGCTACCTCTCGGTGTACGGGGAAAGGTCATGTATGGGTTTCAAGTCGTTCAAGATCTTATTCCAAAACGACCATGAAGTCGAGGGCGCTTCAGGGTCTGAAGACGTGCAGTTCTTGGATTTGACAGGTCTGTTGAATGATGGGTATACGCTGAAAGACTTGGAAAAATCGCTTCAGCGCTCGCGGCCTAGTACTGCTTTAACGAACGCCATGGCAGACATTTCGATATCAAGTGCGAAAGGCAAAGAGAAGGCCCCTATCGAAGTAGTCGATTCTTGGGAAGATGAAGCTGAGGAGAGCACGTCTCTCATTTTACCAGCTACATTGACTGTTCCCATCTTCCCCAATCTAACTCGTCTTTCGCTTGGGCATCCGGGAAATGCTGCATCCTGGACCAACTTGCTGGCCATGTCTCCACATCTCAAGACCTTGACTCACCTTTCGCTAGCCTACTGGCCGCATCCCAGCACAACTCCGAATGCAGCTACAACCTCCATGGTAGGGAAGCATACGACCGTCTCATTAGGAGGCACTCATATCTACTCCGACCACGACAATGACTGGCACGAAGCAGCGAACATCCTCCGTCGCTTCTCGCTCAACACATACTGCCTCAAGTGGCTCGACCTCGAAGGCTGCACCTGGCTCAAAGCACTAACATCGGGCCCAGGAGGTCCTCGGTCGTCTTTGGTCCTTAACGGCGTCGCGCCCGGGTGGACCCCGCCTTCCGGGTCTTCTTGCCCCGACTGGAACGGCGCTTGGCGTCAAATCGAATACATCAATCTCTCCCAAGGATGGATCCCCTCGGATACCCAGACTCTCCAGAATATGCCTGCTGGGAGGCTACCCGCGCGGCTACTGCGATGGATAAGAGAAAATAGGGACAAGGATGAGGCCAAGCACTTGCTGGTGGATACAAAAGGGTATGATGCTGAGGATTGGATGAAGAGGGAGAAGAATGCCAGAGAGGTTGGGGAGGGTATTCAGCTCTTGAGGAAAATAGGCATGGGCAATTGGTGTAGATTTGATTATGGTTGGGAATGGTAGTGTTTGCAGGCCAGCGGGTATGTGGACGAAGGATGGAGTCCAGTTAAACCAATGTGCAAATCCATTAACAAGTCGTTGCCATGCACTTGGACAGGTCAAACCGTCAAAGGTCTAGAACGACGTAGTGTGTCGCATGCAAGACCACGGTATTGTATAGAAGACAGGACGGAAGGTAAATCCCCAGACCTCAAACTCGACAAGTAGCGCTTTGCGCAATATATCCTATCTACTGCGATGTATGGTGTTTGACGCACCGGTGTCGTTCAACGGTCTTAGCTAGTTCGTGGTACAAAACGGTGTCGTGCAAGAAGGGCTGTCTTGTCTGTCTGTCTTGTCTGTCTGTCTGTCTGATTGGGGGCATGTTTACCCGTTTTGGTGTCACGCTGGGAGATACTGCGTATACTTGTCGCCCTGGTTGGTGGCGGGTGGAATGTTGGGGTATGTAGGAAGGTGGTAGAGAATATGCATGGTAGTCTATGGTAGTCTAGCTAGCAGCAAGAAATGGGATGGTGTGGTGTGTCGTACGAGGAAGTGGTTGGACGATGGATGGTGTGTTGTTGTTGTTTTGTTGCGCTGCGTCGAAGGATACCGAGGCTCACCGTCCGACCAGCCCCACCACCCAACAGAGCCACCCACCACGACAACACCTTAACTTCAACACGCGATAACTCCACCAGTATGAGCCCAATCGAGGCTGCGCTTGCAGCTATTGAATCGCTAGAACCTGGAGAACAATTTAGCTATAGACAGATGGCGAGAGAGTATGGTTGTAACCGTGCAGCGCTCGCACAAAGACATAAGGGCGTCTCAACCTCACGCGCTACCCAGGCTCAAAACCAGCAAGCTCTCCACCCACAACAGGAGCAGGAGCTCCTACTCTATATTAAACAGCTCACTAGCCGAGGCCTCCCACCTACACAAGCTATGATTGGAAATTTCGCCTCACAAATCGCGAGGAGAGAGCTTGGAGTAAACTGGGTTAATCGCTTTGTCCACCGGTATCCTGACGAGCTCATCTCAAAATGGACGACGGGCATTGACAACAGTCGCCACAAGGCTGATTCAGGGAGGAAGTACAGCCTCTACTTCGACCTCCTACGCGAGAAGATTGAGCAGTATCACGTTGAGCCTCGTCACACATACAATATGGATGAGAAGGGCTTTATGCTTGGTGTTATAGGTCGCTCAAAGAGGATCTTTAGCAGAGCCTCGTACGAGGAGGGGAAGAGGAGGAGTACTATCCAGGATGGCTCGCGAGAGTGGATAACGCTGCTAGCCTGTATCTGCGCTGATGGATCTTACCTTGAGCCCGCTCTCATCTATCAGTCAGCCTTAGGATCGATACAGGACTCCTGGCTACAGGCCCTCGATCATGCGACTCATCAGGTTCGAATCTCCTCATCGCCCTCTGGCTGGATGAACAACGATATCGGCCTCGCGTGGCTTAAACAGGTGTTTGATCGCGGTACAAAGGCGAAGGCTCGATCTTCCTATCGATTGCTTATCCTAGATGGCCATGGATCTCACCTCACAATGGATTTTATTGAGTACTGCAATCAGAACAAGATCCTCCTCGCTGTATATCCTCCTCATTCAACCCATACGCTGCAGCCGCTCGATGTAGCTATGTTCAAGCCTCTGTCCACAGCCTACTCAAAGGAGATCTCAGCCTTTATGGAAAGGAGCTAGGGCCTTTGCTCAATGAGCAAGAGGGATTTCTTCCCCCTCTTCTACCGAGCCTGGCAGGCCTCCTTTAAGGAAACGTCAATCCTAAAGGCCTTCAAGGCTACAGGCCTCTCACCCTTCCATCCTGAGGTTATACTACAGAGATTCAACACTAGCCCAAGCTCCTTAAGCGATAGCGAGTCCTTAGCCTTGAGTGCCTCAAACTGGAGGAAGACTGAAGGCCTACTGCGTCAGGTAGTCAAGGATCGAGGTGATAAACGAGCTCAAAAGCTAAGCCAGGCCTTCCACCAAATCTCAACTCAAAAGACCCTCCTTAAGTATGAGGTCAAGGGCCTACGAAAGGCTCTAATCAACGAGAGAACGCGTAGGAAGCGAGGCAAGCCTCTCCTGCTTAAGGAGCCTGAGGAGTATCAAGGTGGAGCTATATTTTGGTCTCCAAGGAAGGTGAAGGAGGCACGTGATCGCCGGCAGCTCCAGGAGCGCGAGGAGGAGCAGGTACAACACCAAAAAGCTGAGACAAATAGGCTTCGTAAAGAGACAAGACAGGCAAAGGCGAAGGAGAAGGAAATAAGGCGTCAGGCGAGGGCTGTAGCCAATCTGGTAAAGGAGAAGGAGAAGGCGGAGAAGGCTGCTGAACAGGCCTCTAGGGCAGCTGCTCGCAGGACTGCAAAACGACTCCAACAAGCTCTCAAAACGTCTCAAAAGGGTAAGAAGCGCAACCTTAAGGCTCCTATAAAAGCTACTCCTAGAAAGAGATCTATCGCGAGGCCTGCAGCTGGTGGGGAGGCTTATAAGGCTGTTATAGCTCAACCAGCTTCTACCTCGCGCAAAGGGCGCGCGATTAAAACTCCAACACGATTTCTATAGCTATATATATTAATCAATACCTATAGATATTACCACTAAAAAATATCGCGATAATAACTATTATGTGAGGCTCTACAGCCTCAAGTTGCAGAGCTGTTTTGGTGTTTAGGTGGCTCTGTTGGGTGGTGGGGCTGGTCGGACGGTGAGCCTCGGTACCGTGCACGGACGCGCAACGCCCGCCGAACACCAAAACCCTAGACAAAACCCAAACTTCAACACCTCATAACTCCACCACTATAGCTCCAATCAATAATGCGATTGCAGCAATCGAAGCGCTCGAACTAGGAGAACAGTTCTTATACTAGATAATTGCTAACCAGTTCCATGTGAACCAAAGTACACTAAGCCGAAGACACCAAGGCTCTTAGCGCCCACGGGCAGCCAAAGAACGCGATCAACAAAACCTCAGCCAACAACAAGAGTTAGAGCTCGTACACTATATTAAAGACCTTACAAAAAGAGGGCTGCCTCCTACAAGAGAGATAATACAAAATTTCGCATCCCAGATAGCCAACAAGCGCGTGAGCGAGAGGTGGGTAACGCGCTTTCTTAACCAACACAGCCACCATCTCATCTCAAAATGGACATCTGGAATTGACTCCCTCCGCCACAACGCTGATTCAAACGTCAAGTATAAGCTGTACTTTAACTTGCTACATCAGAAGATAAAGCAGTACGACATACAGCCGCGCCACACCTACAATATAGACGAGAAGGGCTTTATAATAGGTATAACAGGACGCTCAAAACAAGTGTTTAGCCATCGGATGTGGGAGCGCAAAGAGGTGCAAGCGTCACTCCAAGATGGTTCTCAAGAATAGATCACCCTCTTAGCAGCCGTCTGCGCTGATGGGGAGGCTCTGCCGCCAGGTCTCATCTATCAGTTGGCGAACAGCTCACTGCAGGCAGCTTGGGTGAACGCTATTAAAGCTGGGCAACACGACGTCTTTGTGGCTTCATCTCCATCTGGATGGACGAATAACGACGTTAGTTTGGCGTGGCTAGAGCAGGTCTTTGATCGCTGCACGAAGCAGAAAGCGCGTCGTGGGAGAGACTGGCGTCTCCTTTTACTTAACGGCCATGGCAGTCACCTCACAAAGGAGTTTATCGACTACTGCGACTCCTATCGCATACTCCTAGCCGTATTTCCCCCTCACTCTACCCATACGCTTCAACCTCTCGACGTCGTCATGTTTAAACCTCTCTCCACCGCCTACTCTAAGGAGCTCTCCACCCACCTCCAGAGGAGCCAAGGGCTAGTACCAGTCAAGAAGGGAGACTTCTTCCCGCTGTTCTGGGGAGCGTGGGAGACCTCCTTCAAGACAGAGACCATCCTCAAGTCCTTTGAAGCTGCTGGTATATGGCCTATGGACCCAGAGGTTATACTCAAACGCTTCGCGGACGATGCCTCAGAGCAGCAAAACAACGGTGAAGGACGGTCCTCAGCGCTTACCAACAATGACTGGCGCCAGATGGAGCGTCTCGTACGCTCTGCAGTAAAGGATACCACCGCAGAAGAGTCAAAGTCGCTCTCCCAAACGCTCCACGGACTCCAAGTACAAAACGAGCTGCTACACCATGAGAACGATGGCTTAAGGAGGCTCTCACTGCTAAGAAGAAGCACAAGAAGCGCGGCAAACCTCTTGACTTGCAGCAGCGCCAGGAGTACCACGGTGGTGCTGTCTTCTGGTCTCCGCGCAAGATCAGAGAGGCACGTGCACGAGAGACAGTGAAGCAGAGGGAAGAGCATAACGGGCAGCTTGCAAAGGCTAACAGGAAGGAGCTTCAAGCTGCTGCTAAGCTACTCCGAGAGCAGGAGGCAGAGGAGAGGCGTGTGGCGAGAGAGGCAGCCAAGGTGGTGAGGAAGGAGGAGAAGGCTGACAAGGCAGCTAAACGCGAGCGCCAGAAGGCAGCTTGCAACGCTGAAAAAGCTATACAACTGTCCCAAAAGGGCAAGCGCAAGGCCTCAAAAGCCTCTACTCAAGCTAATAAGCGTCAGAAACAACATAGTGCTGGTGCAGCTGCTAAGGAGGCATCACAGGCTGCACCAGCTGCCCCAGCTTTCATCACCCGCCGCGGCCGCAACATTACACTTACTAGTAGATTTAGATAGTACAAATTAATCGCAAGCATCTAATTACTACTACTCTACAAAATCTTGTAATAATAACTATTGTAGATGGCTTAATAACTTCATCTTTAAAGTGGTGAGCATGTTATTCGGCGGGCGTTGCGCGTCCGTGCACGGTAACGTGTCCGTGCGCGTGATGCACGGATTCGCGTGATGCACGCTCGGCCCGAAAACAGTCAAACTTCCACACCACACAACTCCACCAATATGGCTCCAATTAACGATGCGCTTGCAGAGATAGACTCGCTAGATCCTAGCGATAAACTTTGTTATACAAAAATAGCTAACAAGCATGGCGTTAGACGCTCAACTCTATCGCGGCGGCACCGCGCAGTTACACAGTCGCACGCGTCAAAGATTACCAACCAACAAAAGCTCACTCCACAACAAGAGGTAGAGCTTGTTAAATACATAGAAAGGCTCACAGCGCGTCACTTGCCACCTACAAGAGAGATAATACGAAATTTCGCGTCAACAATAGCCAAGGAGCTAGTGAGCGAGAGCTAGGTTACGCGCTTTATCAACCAACACAGTATCCATCTCATCTCTCGATAGGCAGCTAGTATGGACAGCAATCGCCACCAAGCCAACTCAGGGGATAAATACAGTCTGTATTTCAATCTCCTAGGTGACAAAATTAAGGAATACAATATCGAGCCTCGTCACACGTACAATATGGATGAAAAAGGCTTCTTAATTAGTATTGTTGGCCGATCAAAACGAGTGTTCAGCAGACAAATGTGGGAGAATAAGGAGGTTACAGCATCTCTCCAAGATGGCTCTTGTGAATAGATTACCCTCCTAGCGTGTGTGTGTGCTGATGGATCAGCCTTACCACTAGGCCTTATTTATTAGTCTACTAACAGCGGCATACAATCGAGCTAGGTTGAGGATATTAAGGCAGGAAAGAATAGCGTACACGTCTCCTCTTCACCCTCAGGCTGGACAAACAACAATATCGGCCTTGCCTGGCTTGAGCAGGTGTTTAATCGCTACACTAAGGCAAAAGCTCAACAATCTTACTAACTACTTATCCTTAATAGCCATGGATCTCACGTTACTATGGATTTTATCGATTACTGCGATCAGAATAGGATCCTCCTAGCTATACTCCCCCCTCATTCGACGTATACGCTTCAGCCACTTGATGTGGTGCTCTTTAAGCCTCTCTTATCAGCCTACTTAGCTGAGCTCACGACCTACCTCCAAGAGAGCCAAGGCCTGGTCCCGATCAAGAAAGGCGACTTCTTCCCTCTCTTCTGGAAGGCCTGGATAAGCTCCTTTAAAGAAGAGATGATCCTTAAGTCTTTTAAGGCCACTAGTATATCACCTTTCAACCCAGAAGTTATACTCAAAAGATTCAAGAAAACCACACAGGATGATGACCAGGGATCACGAGAGAGCTCTAAGTCAGTACTTAGTGGGGGCAACTGGCGTAAGCTAGATCGCCTTGTACGAGCTACAGAGCAACAGAGTAGGAAGGACGCGCAGAAGCTTAGTCGCTCACTCCACCATATCTCAGCTAAAGTTCAGCTACTCCACCACGAGAATGCTGGATTAAGAGAAGCTCTTGCCACTAAGAAGAAGCATAAGAAGAAAGGCAAGCCTCTAGATCTTCAACAACGTCAGGAGTACCATGGGGGAGCAGTTTTCTAGTCACCAAGCAAGGTTAGGGAGGCTCGCGTACGCCAGTCTGTGAAGGAGCAAGAGGAGAAGGAGCCGAAGCTTCAAAAAGCTGAGACAGCTGAGTTAAGGAAGGCAGCTAAGCTATACAAGGAGAAAATTGCAGAGGAGAAGCGTGTGGCGCGGGAGGCAGCCAAAGTAGCTAGGGAGAAGGAGAGGCTTAAGAAGGCTGCAGAGCGCGCTCGCCAGAAGGAGGCAGCCAACGCAGCAAAAGCTCTACAATCTGCCCAAAAGGGTAAGAGAAAGGCCTCGCAGCCATCTATACAAAGCAACAAGCGTCAGAAACGTGTGGTTGACGCTCTAGCTACTAAGGAGGCCTCAGGTGCCGCATCAGCAGCTCCACCCAAGACTACGCGGCACGGCCGCAACGTTAAGCTTCCAAGTAAATATCAGTAGCGCAGGTTAATCGCAAGCATTAATAGAGCACTCTACTAAAAAATCTTGCAATATTCGCTACTATATGTGGCTCTATAGCCTCATTTCTCGTAGAGCTGTTATGGTGTTGTGCGTGCATCACGCGAATCCGTGCGCGTGATGCGCGGGCAACACCAAAACGCCCTACTTTCAATACGCGACAACTCCATCAATATGGATCCAATTCAAGCGGCGATTGATGATATTGAATCAATAGAGCCAGGCGAAACTTTCTCGTACACAAAAACTGCTGCTAAATATGGTGTTGTACGGTCTACATTGATCCGAAGGCATCAAGGGATAACGCGCCCTACACAAGTCAAGAACTCTAGCCAGCAAAAGCTCACCCCGCAGCAAGAGCAGGAGCTTGTACGATATATTAAAAGACTCACAGAGAGACATACACCTCCTACTAGAGAGATAATACGGAACTTTGCCTCTGCAATAGCGAAAGAGCCAGTTAGCGAGAGCTGGGTTACCCGCTTTATTAACCGACACAGCATTTATCTTATCTTATAATAGACAGTTGGTATGGATAGCAATCGCTACAAAGCTGATTTAGTAGATAAATATTGCCTCTATTTCTACCTTCTACACAGTAAGATTAATTAATATTAGATAGATCCTTGTTATACCTACAATATGGATGAGAAAGGCTTCCTAATTGGTATCGTTGGTAGATTAAAGAGGATATTCAGCAGACGAATGTGGGAGAAGAAGGAGGTTAGGGCATCACTCTAGGATGGCAATCGCGCGTGGATCACGCTCCTGGCATGTATCTGCGCTGATAGATTAGCTCTGCCACTAAGCCTCATCTATAAGGCTGCCAATAAGGGCATCCAATTAAGCTAGGTAGAGGATATTAAGGCAGGAGATTATGAAGTCTTTATTACCTTATTATCCTCTGGCTGGACGAATAATAATATTAGGCTTGCCTGGCTTGAACAGGTGTTTAATCGCTGTATAAGAGAGAAGACCTGACAATTACATTAACTCCTAATCCTAGATGGCTATAGCTTCTATATTACTATGGACTTTATTAACTACTGTGATTAGAATAAGATCCTGCTTGCCGTCCTGCCTCCTTATTTAACTTATACGCTTTAGCCACTTGACGTTGCGATGTTTAAGCCTCTATTAATAGCCTACTTAATAGAACTGTTAATACACCTCTATAGAAGTCAGGGTCTAGCTTCTATTACTAAAGGCGACTTCTTCCCCCTATTCTGGAATGCGTGGAAGGCTTCCTTTAAGAAATCAACGATCCTTAGCTCTTTTAGGGCAATAGGCATATCACCACCTGATTTAAATGTAATCCTTAATAGATTTACTAAATCTTAAGATTTAAGAGAAAGCTCTCTATTATTACTTAGCGATTATGATTAGAGCAAGGTAGATAGGCTTATACGCTCTGCGGTTAAGGGTTAGAGTAGTAGAGATACATAGAAGCTTTGTTGATTGCTTTACTACCTATCTGTCTAAAATAGCTACTTAAGCATAAGATAGATAGGATTAAGCAGGCACTATTTATTAAGGAGAAGCGCAGAAAGAAGGGCAAGACTCTAGATCTCTAACAGCGTTAGGAGTATTATAGTGGAGCAGTCTTCTGGTTACTAAGGAAGCTGAGGGAGGCACGTGTTCGTCAATCTATTAAGGAGTAGGAGGAGAAGCAGCAGCAGCTTTAAAGAGCAGCGACATCAGAGCTAAAGAAGGCAGCTAAGTTCTATAAGGAGAAGATCTAGCAGGAGAAGCGTGTTGCGCGAGAGGCAGCTAAGGAGGCAAAAGAGAAAGAGAGAGCTGAAAAGGCAGCTTAGCGCGCTGCCTAGAAGTCTGCCTACAACGCAGAAAAGGCTCTACAACTATCCTAAAAGGGTAAAAGAAAGGCCTCAGCCATCTCTATAGAGCAGAAAGCGTTAGAAACGTGTTATTAATGCTGCAGATGTTGGGGAGGCCTCTGAGGGCGCATCTGCTGCCCTGACTAAATCTACACGCCGCGGCCGCAACGTTAAGCTTCTAGATAGATTTAAATAGTGCAAATAAATCGCAGCTATTAACTTACTACCCTGCAAGAAGAAAATCTCGTAATAATATTGATCGTAGGTGGTTCTATAGCCTCGTTTTTAATAGAGCGTTTTTGGTGTTGCCCGCGCATCACGCGAATCCGCGCATCACGCGCACGGACACGTTAGTAGCGATGGTACTATGACTAATCACTCAACGCCCAGGCCCACTCAACGCCCGAAAATCAGAAAAGCCACCACAATTGCCAAAATTCATATCTCAGCCAATTTTAACAATATGGAGGCTGCGCTTGCTGCAATCGAAAGCTTACCATCAGGCAAAAAGCGTAATTACACCAGAATTGCCGAATTGTACGGTGTTAATCCGTCAACTTTATCAAGGCGCGCGCAGGGTCGCCAGCGCTCGCGCCTAGAGAATACGGAGGAGAAGAAACTTCTTAACACTACACAAGAAAAAGAGCTTACAAACTACATATATAAGCTCTGTAAGAGAGGGTTGCCCCCTATAAGGCAAATGATTCGAAATTTCGCGACAGAGATCGCTGGAAAAGAGCCAGGAAGAAACTGGGTTTCTTGCTACATTGCCCGGCATGATATTGAGCTTATATCGCGATGGACTACTGGTACTGACGCCTGTCGCCACCGCGCCGATTCTGCTACCAAATACGCCTTATACTTTAAGCTTTTAGGCGAGAAAATGACCTAGTACGGTATCGACAGTCGCCATATATACAATATGGATGAAAAGGGGTTCTTGATTGGAATCCTCAGCAAGATGAAAAGAGTGTTCTTACGGCAAATGTATGAGGAGGGCCCTTATAAGCAAATGCTCCAGGACGGCAATAGAGAGTGGATAACAACAATTGCCTGTATTTGCGCCGACGGCACCTTGTTGACGCCAGCCTTGATTTATCAGGCTACTACAGGCAATATACAAGACTTATGGCTTCAAGATTTTGATCCAAAACTCCACAAGGCCTTTTTTACGAGCTCACTGAGTGGGTGGACCAACAATGAGGTTGGTTTGGCGTGGCTTAAACAAGTATTTGATCGCGAGACTAAGGAGAAAGCTCGTACAGCCTACCAACTACTTATCCTGGATGGCCACAACTCTTACGTCAGCATGCAATTTATCACGTATTGTGATAACAACAAAATACTCCTTACAACCTTTCCGCCACACGCTACCCACACTCTACAACCACTTGATGTGGCGATGTTCAAGCCTCTAAGCACTGCGTATAGTACAGAGCTCTCCGAGTTTATGTACAATTGCTAGGGCCTCTCAGCAATCACTAAACGCGACTTTTATCGACTTTTTAACGCCTCCTGGCAAAAAGCCTTTTAAGAATTAACAATACTCAAAGCTTTTGAGTGTACTGGGTTGTCGCCTTATAACCTAGACGCTATACTCAAAAAGTTCGTCGCAGAGCAAGAGAGCCCTGGATTAAGTTGTAGTAGCTCGTCAAACCTCTCTAATTCTGATTGGCGTAAAGTACGGCAAATACTAAAGGAGGTTGTTGCGGAGGACTACGCCAAAGAGCGCAAACAGCTATCGCAAAGTTATCACCAGCTTAAGGTCAAATACCAGATCCTTCAACACCAATACAACAAGCTTGAGGAAGCTTTTTTTAATGAGAAGAGGCGCCGCTAACGTGGCAAGCCTCTCCTACTTAATAAACCTGAGGGTTGGTATGGTGGTGCTGTCTTTTACTCACCTGCCAAAGTTCAAAGGGCCTGCGAGAGGCAGGAGGAAATAGAGGCTAATAAAAAGCTTTAACAACAACAACTCTTAGAGTCACAACATCAGAAGCTTGTTAAAAAGCAGGAGAAACAAGCCCTTAAAGAGGAGAGAGCGCGCAAGAGGTTGGCGACGCGAGAACTGAGGGCGCAAGCAAAGGAGGCTAAGGCTCTTGAGCGAGCTGAAAAGCAGCTCCAAAAGCAGCTTGAAAAGCAACTCAAAGGTGATATACAATTATCTGAGGGGGGTAACCGACGGGGCGTCAAACCTCGTACACCAAAAAAACGAGCTCCTAAGAGATCTGAGACTGTTGTTGTTGATCAGGAGTCTACTGAAGAGGGGGTGTCCTCACCTCCTAGAGCTACGCGCACCCGTACAGTACAGCTCCCACAGCGTTATCGCAAGTAATTTATCGTTGCGCATTGGTTTTACATGCTCCTAGGAGTGCGCCTGCAAAAAATCTAGTGATTTTACTATATATTTGACGCTCTACAGGTTGTAGAGCGTTGATAGTTCTGTCGGCAAAAACGGGCGTTGAGTGGGCCCGGGCGTTGAGTGATTAGTCACAGTAGGGCAGAGAAAGAACTACCGTACCGTGTCCGTGCACTCAATGCGCGGATTCAGTCAATGCGCCGAACCACCAAATATTGAGCCACCAAAAATGAGGCTGTAGAGCCACATACAATAGTTGATAATATATAAAAACGTGGTGGCTTGTTCTATATACCTATGCGACAAAGACCTCTATATAAATTAATTATATAACGTGGCGGTGCGGCCGCTGCGGGTGGTGTGAGTGCGAGCTGGCGGAGGAGGCGTCGCAGGCTTTGGATGACTACGAGCACCCACAGCACGACGCGCAGGCTTCTTTTTAACTGCAGAAGCTTGTAAAGCTGTGCGCTTGCCTTTTTGGGATAATTGTATAGCTTTCTGAGCGTCACGGGCTTGCTTCTGACGCTCTCTTTCTGCCTTGCGTTCAGCTACCTCCTGGACCTTCACAGCTTTCAGCCGGTCTCGCTCTTCCTTCTCCCTCACCTGCTGCTCACGCTTCTCCTGAGCAACCTTTTCCTTATACAGCTTATTAGCGTGCCTTAGTTCAGCCATCTCTGCTTTTCTAAGCTCTTCTGCTTCTTCTTCCTGTTGTTTTACTTGCTCACGTTGACGTGCTTGCTCTACCTTGCGAGGAGACTAGAACACAGCTCCACCGTGATACTCCTTGCGATGCTGAAGGTTAAGAGGCTTGCTCTTGTTTGTGTGCTTCTTCTAAGTCTTAAGAACCTCTTTTAGGCCTGCTATCTTATGGTGGAGTAGAGAGTTCTGAACTGAGATATGGTGGAGCGAGCGGCTGATCTTCCTCAGCTCTTTACTACCTTCATCCTTAGCAACTCTGCGCAATAAAGTCTCAATTTTAAGCCAATCCTTGCCAGAGTAGACTGAAGAAGAGCTTGAATCACTATTAGAGGCCTCAGGAGAAGACTTGGCAAACCGCTGGAGGATGACGTTGGGTTGTAGAGGTTGGTTGGTTGGTTGGTATTCATTTTTCGTCTAGTTGATGGGGATTAAGTCCACCATCTCGCCTCCCGAAGGGCATATACGACGTGCTAAGCTATGGAATTGCAGTGCTAACACACTACCCTAGAAAGCATTTCTTGCCTGCGCGGGTATTGCTACCATTTCAGAACTACAGCTCCCCTTCTAGTTGGAGAGACTGAGCAGTGCGTGTACATTAGGGTGATTTCCTTGCATTTTGAGGCATCTATGTGCCAAGAGAGAGAGAGTGTGTGTGTGTAGGGGGGGCGGGGGGAGAGAAAGAGAGGAAGAGGGGTGAGGAGTATTGCAGCTCTTGTGCTAGACCTAGTTCCACTAGGTGCTGCATTGCCTATTGCTTTTGCAGGGCTGCAAGAGCTAGCGGGGGCAGATCCTAGTGTAGTACTGCGTTAGTTTGGTAAAGGCTCCAAAGAACTCTGGCTCCCTTATTAGTGCTGCAGTGTACGCTAGGCCATCAGCCTGGCTGGATGGCGGTATAGGTGGTCGAAGTGGCCATCTGCTAAACGTCCCTAGAGTCTTGCGGCAAAGCGCGAGGTGCTCGGGTGTCTTGTCCTATCTGCATAAGCAGGTGAGGTTTGCATCCTTATAGTTGTATTTTTAGTGGTACTAGGCAAAATCCCTATATCTAGACCGGATAGAAAGCAGTCTGGCTAGGATAGCTCTTAGTAGGTCTAGTTCCTTTAGACTGCTGCGTGGTGCGTAGTCTAGGTGCCAGCTTTTGTACCATCTAGAGAGTTTATTCTTCTTTTTAGACCACCAGATCTGTTGTGTGTGTTGTGATGTCTTGCGAGCAATTGTCTTAATACCTAAGAGTGTAGGCAGAGCAGCTTTACCTATTGCAGGTAATAGGTGTTAGGCTTCTAGGTTAGCTAATCTGTCTGCTGCCTCATTTCCTTCAATGCCTAGGTGTCCAGGGGTCCATTTGATAGAGACATCGTGAGTCTCTATAGCGCCGTGGCACTCCAGAAAGGCCCATTGAGAGGTAGGGGGTGCGTCGCCCCTCAGACACCATATGACTGAGGTGCTGTCTATGCACAGCCAGATTCGACGGGTATTGAACTCTGGTTGTCTTATAGTGTGCTGGAGGCCTCTCCATGCTCCTACTGCCTCAGCGTCAAAGACGTGCGAGGTAGAGTTGAGCGACCCGCGTTCAGTCTGCAGTTGCTTTCCGTTCTGATACACTGCAAAGCCGTAAGTGACCCGCTTTCCTCCTTCCTTTGTGTACTGTTCAGAGCCATCTGAGAAGATAGTCACGTCTAGTGGTGGGAGATGGGCCCACCATATATTGAAAGCCTTAGCTGCAGTCTTATTGTCTATGCCGAGCGTTAGGTCAATTCGGCAGCCACTTAAGTAGTGAGGGGCTGTGAGTGTAGTCCTAAGGATCTCTGGTAGAAGAGATGCCATCTGTTGGACTTTGGTCTTAACTCGCTGTGGTTGTCCTATTTTTACACCCCTATTTACTATATGTACTAATGTGCGCCTAGTAAGAGGATGGTCTGCATCTGTAGTGCGCAAGTGGGTTGCAAATCTGATTTTAGCTTCCTCTAGTGCCACTACTGCAGACAGTAGTCCGGCGTCGCGGAAGAGTGCAGCTGTAGGGGTTGTTCTCCACGCTAGTAGAATGCCCCTTGCTGCTATGGCCAGTGTCTTGTCTATAGCAGCTATGTGCTATCCAACGTAAGCGCTAACCTCTTGTGACCTGCCTGGTTTGAGTGTATGTGGCTGCTTAGTGCGGCCTCTGTACTAGCATTCCGTCCCGTACAGAAGCGACGGGTATACACAGGCAATAGTGGCCTTGCGGAGGGAGCTAGCTGGTGGTCCATAGGTGGTCCTGGCCAGACTGCGAATATAATAAGCTACCCTAGCAGCTTTTGCAGTGCGTGTGGCTACGTGTCGTCTAAAGGTAAGTCTGCGGTCAAACCACACTCCTAACCAACGCAGGGCTGGCTAGCTGTACTCTCCACCTGGGAGAATAGGGTAGATCGTGAGCTGCTCGTCTACAACACATAGTGGTGCGTAGTTGCTCCGCTGTCTAGTTAGGTGTATTATTTCCTGCTTTTCTGGGGCAAAGGTAACCTTGTTAGTCTCACCCCATGCTCTGATCTGCCTTAGATCTGATGCTAGGAGCTCGACGTTGTCGTCTATAGAGTGTGAGGCCCAGTATAGACATATGTCGTCTGCATATTTAAACCTCTGTTCTGTGTCTATAGATAGTAGCTCTGCTAGATACAGTGTGTATAGTACAGGCGAGAGAGGCGAGCCTTAAGGTGTGCTACAGGCGACAGGGTAGCTAGGGGTAGTGACCTGTCTAAGGCGGACTTGAACCCTCCAGTTAGTGAGGAATGAGTCTACAAAGAGCATGGTTCTTTGTGGCTAGCCCTGTTGGGCTATCTGGTATAGCAGGCGGTTCTTTAGGAGCGCATTAAAGGCGCCTTGCACATCTAGGGTGACTATAGTGACATGCTTTCTAAGTACCTATGCTGCTTTAGTGTCGTGGGTGAATGCTGCAGTAAGGTCGGTTGCAGAGCGCTTTGGAAGGGCGCTGCCATACTAGGGGCTGAGGATCTTGTGTGTTATGGCGGTCCACGCGATTCTTCTGGCTACTGTTCGTTCAAGTCCCTTTCCGATGCACGAGAGAAGCGCTATAGGTCTCCAGGAGCGGGGCGATGATTGGTCTGTCCTCCCCGTCTTAGGTATCATTGCTACCTCTGCAAGCTTCCATTGTGCTGGGAAGTGGTTGAGCTCAAGGCATCGCTGGAAGACCCTTCGTATGAATTCCCCAACCTGAGCCCAGCAGGCTCGGAGTAGTCGCACAGTAGAGCGATCAGTACCTGGTGAGGTGCTCGAGACCCCTATTGTGTTTCGCTCACATTCCTCCAGTGAGATGTGTGTGCTCCACGGGAGGGTATCTGCCATCTCCTGGTCTGGGTAGTGTCTGAGGTCATCCTCTGCTGTGTACCGGTTGAGGACTTCCTCTCTAAGAGCTTCTGCCTTCTCTAGGGGGTCTAATATTGTCGTGTTGTTCACTACAAGAGGAGTGTCCTGGTTCTCTGGTGTAAGCTTGTGCCAGGCAATAATCTTAAACAGGTCCTTGTCGTCTTTGGCATTGTCAATAACATGCCGCCAGTACTGCCTCTTGGCCTGTCGGACGGTAGTCTTGAAGGCCTGTCTCTCCTCCTGTAGACTGCCAGAGCAGAGCTGTCTAGCATGTTTGTAGGCCTGGTAAGCAGTTTTGCACTCCTTGGTCCACCATGGTGCCGCACGGCCTTCCTTGCGGTCAGGCTTGCCTGCTGTCTGTACAGAGTGCTGTATGGTCTCTGTAAGCAGCGTGACACATTCCTCTAGCTGTGCTGCGTCCAGTGTTGCAAGCGGGTCTGGGATGCTCTGGACACCCATCTCCACTAGCCCAGCGAATTTAGGTAGGCTTGCCTCGGGGACTCTGAAGTGGTACTGCTCTAGATGCGGAGTGCCTGGCGTAGAGATAGGGACAGAGGTTACTATTGTCTCATGGTCTGAGCCGCTGTGCATGCTAGCATCAACAGCAGACTGGGCAAATGGGATATTAGAGAAGGTAAGGTCGAGGACATGGCCAGCGCAGTGTGTTGGCTGCCCTGGCACACCAATGTAGTCCATAGACGCGTTAGCAGCCCATCTAGCTAGCTCCACGCCTCCGTTGGCTGCAGTGATGGTAGGCTCAAAGGATTCATGTCTAGCGTTAAAGTCTCCTCCTACAAGGCAGAGTTGAGGGGGTATAAGATGTGTGACGTATTGGATAACGTGTGGGGTGTGTGGCTGTCTGTAGCAGTTGAGTATGGCAACTCCGTTCACTACAGCCCATAGCATGTCTGGGTGGTTGAGGCTCTCTCTAGCCTGGTATTGTAGGTGGCATCCTTTGCGGATGTAGGTCATCACCCTAGGGCGGGCTGAGCCTGGCGTGTTAGGGCTGTCCCAGGTGCTGATGGGTGCTAGGTGTGTGAAACCAGGGTGGGTGGAAGTTCTTGAGTTGGCACATGTGAAGGGCTCTTGAACACACACAACATCCATGCCCTTTTGAAAGGCCACCTCTAGTATTGTGATGTGCCAGGGTGAGCTCCTGCTAACATTGGCCCAGCATACACGAAGTTGGTTGCTTGGTAGGCTGGGCTGTTGATGCCTGGTGTCGGCTGGGATGTTGTAAGGGTGTTCTAACATGATAATGGCGGGTCATCGCTTGGGTTGTAGAGGTGCTATACCTGTTGCCTTAAAGGACCTGAGTATCAACCCCTGAGTGAACGTGCTCGTCCAGGCCTTTCAGAACAGGTGGAAAAAGTCGCTCTTCTTGATCACAGATAGTCCCTGGCCATTGTGAAGGTGTGTTGTAAGCTCCTTTGAGTACGCAGTTGAGAGAGGCTTAAATATCACCATATTAAGCGGCTGCAGCGTGTGGGTAGAATAAGGAGGAAAGATAGCCAGGAGTATCTTGTTCTGATCGCAGTAGTTGATAAAGTCCATTGTTATGTGGGATCCATGGCCGTTAAGGATTAGTAGCCGCCACTTTCTCCGAGCTTTGGTCTTGGTGAAGCGATTAAAGACCTGTTGAAGCCAGGCAAGGCTAGTATTATTGTTGGTCTAGCTAGTAGGTGAGGAAGAAACAAGTACAGAGTGTACCCCTGGCTGTATTTCCTCTACCCAGCTTGATTGTAAGGTGCTGTTGGCAGACTCGTATATGAGGCCTGGCGGCAGTGCTGATCCATTACCGCACACACAAGCCAGCACTGTAACCCAGGCACGATTGCTATCTTAAAGTGATGCCTTAACCTCCCCCTTCTCCCACATCCGCCTACTGAACACGTGTTTGGTCCTGTTGGTGACTCTAATTAAGAAGCCCTTCTTATCCATATTGTATATGTGGCAACTCTTAATCCTATATTTAGTGATCTTGCGCTGCAGTAGGTTGAAGTATAGCTCATACTTGACGTATGAATTAGCGTTGTGGCGATTGGCGTCTATTCCTGTGGAGTAATAAGAGATAAGATGAATAGAGTTGTTGTTGATGAAGCGGGTAACCTAGCTCTCGCTAACAGGCTCCTGGCTGACTGACGACGCGAAATTCTTGATTATCTCTCTTGTAGGTGGTATATGACGAGCAGTAAGCTCTTTTATATACCTTATAAGCTCTGCCTTCTGTTGTGGTTGCAAATTTCGGCGTGCAATAGCCTCCTCTTCCCGCGAACGCGTCTGACCCCTCCATTGTCGCGTCAACGTTGACCGCACAACACCATGCTTTTCTGCTATTTTGGACCACGGAATATTATCTTCAGATGCGAAAGTATTACACTCTGTAAGGGCTTCTTGTAATCCCATCGCGTTGTGCTGCTGTATGGTTGAGAAAATAGAGGTGTTTTGGTAGTTCGGCGCATTGACTGAATCCGCGCATTGAGTGCACGGACACGGTACCTTCTACCCCAATTCCAAAAACCCCCAAGCCAAGCCAACCTCCCGTTTCAACACCTTCTCCCCAGCTTCCGCGCTAGCACGGAATGCCCTTGTCCCGACTCGTAAGGCGCGCTAGCGAGGGGACGCGTCACCCACTCCCCGGTCTCTGTCTGTGACCGGTCCGTGCTGTCTGTGCGTTGCTGCAAAAAAAAAGAGTCGGAATACAATTCCACGCATGGCCGGGCCGCTCCCTTCCCGCATGAGGCTGCGAATTATACGTGCACCAGTACTGTGGTGATTCAACTTGAGCGCGGTGGGCGTTTTGCAAGATCATGTCCGGTTATTTACGATTGGGGGGCGTTTATGCGTGTGCGTAGGTGTGGGTTGGCGGGACGGGATGGTTGGGAGGGTTCCCCTCAGTAGATGGTACTATATACGATGGGCTGGACTGGGCTGGGGTAGAGGGTTTATTGATGCGGCTTCTAGAGCACCGGTGCATGTATTGATTGTACTGTAGAGATAAGCGGTGGTGTTCACTGTCCCGAGAGGCGGATGATCGGCGGGGGAGTTTAGGTGAATACGGGTTCGGGATATGGGGGCCCGGGTAGATAAGATGCATACTCGCGGATAGATGTGTATGGGATTGTTGAAGTTGGAGATGGGGTATGGTATGCGATTGTGGGTGGTGGGTGGTGGTTGATGGCCAGCAGAAATATTTACACAGTACTGTACACGTGTTCATTAATCGAGGCTCTCTGGAGATGAAGCTGCACGGCTTCTTTGCTAGCCATGGCAAGAGAAGCTCGGGATGGGAGACGCGTGGTGCATTCATGCTCGAGGTTCCGAGGGCGTGGGATGAAGGCTAGGTGTTGTCGGAAAGTCTTTTTCGCGGGCGGCGCATAGCCACGAGGCGTCGATCAGCCGACCGTCTGTCTCAGCAGCAACATGTGAGGACCATCGTGTAGACTATCTAAATACAGCGCAGCCAGTCCAGGGGTACGTGGGCTACGAATCAAGTGCTGTTTATATCTTTTTGCCATGTTCAGCGGCGAACAGGAAGCGGCGGAATTGTGTAGACAGCCGTACCTGGGCATAACTTGTGCCGTGAACTATATGTCAGATCCCGGTCTATTCGAGGACGGAAACAGCTACGTTTCAGTCTGGGAGCCTGCCCACGTAATGCTGCTCCAGGGCAACGTCGTCAATCTCGAATTCAAAGTGCACAGACAGTAGCGAGGACGCGTCGGTGACATCACACGGTGTTTCGCCTACAGTGGCCGGGTCGATGCTGTAGATAGATCATAGATCAGCTAAAAGGGGCAGTACGGCCTTTTCGCGATAGCAGCGTTCAGTATCGGCGAATCAAGCGTGCAGTGGGGGGACGGTGGGCGGCATGGCCGTCGTAAACGCGTGGCCCTCGATCAGCTCGGGGCGCTGGCAGCTGCGCTGGAATGAGTGTGCAGCGCGAAGAGGCTGGCAGGTCGTTTGCGGTATCTTCCTGTGATTGCGCGGCCGCTCCACCACGACCGTCGCAGACTGACCGCGATCACCAGGTCGAAAACTCGGAGAGGCAGGTAGCGCTCCGGGCAATACTACGGTGCAGGGGGCTCCCACTTTTTGGCATTACAGCACGCTATCGACGCCGCTCCGAAGCTTAGCCCATGTCTGAAACCGGGCGTTCGATGAAGCTGGCCAGAACCAACAAAAGCCACCACGCCCCGTTGCTGTGCTGTTGCTCGTCCTCAGCCTGTCGATTCCCAGCTCTTTCGCTCGTTTTCCTTTGTCTGTCTCCTTGCTGCGCAGTACACCGTACAGGCTGCCTGGTGCTCTTCTATCGCCTGGAATAGGCTGAGTTCGGAGCTGTGCAACGGGAGCGGCTGCTGATAAGGGTCTCGACCCTCGCCCAGCACAGGGATCCCACCCACGGCGCGGATCAAATCACACCTGCAGCGCGGTGCAGCGACAATCTGCAGTCACCAGTGCATCTCTTACTCCTATATCTCCCGCGCCTGCCCTGGCCTGCACGCTGCTCTGCGTCCGGCCAGTTATTCCTTTCACTCTCGCGCCGCCGGTCAGGCTCGTCCTCGCTCTACCCGCCCTCCCTCTCCCTCCAGCTCTCTCTCTGGCTCTGGCCCTCCCACGGTCACGATGCTCACCTTCAAGAAAGCCCTCGTCCTCTCGCTCGCCGTCCTCACTCTCTTCTTCATCTTCAAGAGCCACCACACGTCCAATTCACCCGCGCCCTACCGCAATGCCAACGACATGCCCAAGCCGACGTCCATGCAGAAGCCGAAGCCAGAAGACGCGAAGCAAAAGGCCAAATCCGAGGCAGAAAAGGCCGCAAAGGCTTTCAACACGCCCGACACGCCCAAGAAGCCCACGCAGCAGATCAGCCTGGCGGACCTCCACAAGAAGCCGCTGCACAAGCAGCTCGAGTACCAGTTCCCCTACGACGTCGACTCCAAGTTCCCCGCGTACATCTGGCAGACGTGGAAGTACACGCCTGCCCAGGGCGAGTTCAAGGAAGAGTTGCGCGAGGCTGAGGCCAGCTGGACGATCCACCACCCTACCTTTGTGCACGAGGTCATCACGGACAACATGGCCGTGCACTTGATCAAGTACCTCTACGCCTCGGTCCCCCAGGTCCTCGAGGCCTACAACGCACTCCCCGTCCCGGTCCTGAAGGCCGATTTCTTCCGCTATCTGATCCTCCTCGCCAAAGGTGGCATCTACTCCGACATTGACACTACCGCGTTGAAGGGCGCTGCAGACTGGATACCGTCCGACGTGCCCAGTAACTCGTATGGCATGGTCATTGGCATCGAAGCTGATCCGGATCGCCCGGACTGGGCCGAATGGTATGCGCGACGCATCCAGTTCTGCCAGTGGACCATCCAGTCGAAGCCCGGTCACCCCGTCCTCGTCGATGTGGTCGCCAATATTACACAGGAGACACTGAAGCGCAAAGCTGAAGGCAGGCTCAGCAAGGACCACAAGAGCATTATTGAGTTCACCGGACCCGGTGTATGGACCGACACCATCTTCTCGTTCTTCAACAACCCCGCGTACTTTGACATGAGCACCAGCAAGGGTAACATCACATTTCAACACTTTACGGGCATGAAGCAGCCGAAGAAGGTTGGCGACGTTATCATTCTCCCCATCACGAGCTTCAGCCCTGGAATCAAAACGATGAACGCCGGCGAAGAGGATGACCCGATGGCATTTGTGAAGCACCAATTCGAAGGTACGTGAGACTTCTACTTCCTTACTCGACCTGTGTGACTGTATCTTTCTGGCCTCGCACTGTGTCTGTTTTACTGTTGCCCATATCCGCCGCGGCGGAGCCGACGTTGCTCATGGCGCCCTGGGGACCCGCCAATACGTTGCAATATACTGACTGGCGCACAGGCACCTGGAAGCCCGAAAGCGAGCGTCACATTGGCCAGATCTTCAACTGAGCGCTACTCGGTTCTACGCTCGCAGTCGCCGAATTATGCTGGGTCGAACCGACGAGTTCTCGTACATGATTCTACTACAGCCATAGAAGTGGCAGACGGAGTTACCCGGAGGACAAAATGGCACATCAGGGGCGCAGGCACGGGTACTACTATCCCCGAGGCGAGCGACGCACAACCCCAACTGTGCCGCCTCACTACAGGCGCAGGGATTAGCTGTGCCGCGCATACTAGACAGGATGGGAACAAGGGGGTTACGCGGACACTTCAAAAGCAGGATCGATCTGGGGACCCGGGTCGTCGTATTTTCCTTTGGCATTTTACTCATAAGCGCGCCTTTCTCTTCTTCTTCTCGGCAATAAGACTTCAAGCGCTGAAGTTGATGTTCTGGGGTGGTCGCTTCTTTTTTTTTCGCGTCGGCGTTTTGTTGTTTCGATCGCCGGTTTGGGTTGGGGCTCATCCCATCCCATCTCATCTCACTCATACAGTGACACAGTAAGATTATAGACGGAGGAGGTGCTTCGGATTGCTCGGGAAAGACAGGCATACATGGCATGGCATACACACGGCGGAATTTTCGCCTTTCTGTTTTTGCACAGCGGTGGTTCCTCATGGGCAGTTTTTAGACAGCATGGTGTTGGTTGGATTCATGTTCGCTGGTTTGGCAGCGGAGGAGTTTCTGGTGGGGAGAATTGGGCGAGTAGTCTACCTACGGGAATTTGAAACCTTGGAATCGTATTGGTATCGTGATTGGGGTTTTAGTTTGCTGCTTGTTGCGTGTACGGGTGAGTGAGGCTGTGGTCCTGGTGCGTGATTTTGTTTGTTGGTATTATTGTATTGTATTGTGAAAATTGGGTATCTATGATTCCATGTTAAGGAAATTCGGGGTGTGGGTGGATGACATGACTGTGTTTGCGGCTATAGCTGTGGCTGGTTGTGCTGTCTGCTGTCATCGCCGGAGACTACTACTAGCTGTGCATAAGCTGAAGTCATCCTGTTTGCCAGCTTCGGCTTCCCATCTGTCCATCCATCCTCCCATGCATGGCATTCGCTAGCCGCCGCAGGAAACCAATCCATCCGACACGCACAGCATGTCGCGTCGCTTCGCAGCACATGCTCCCTCTCTCCCCGGGCCCTGGCCCGTACTAACTCCCTCCTATCTTCGCCTTGCCTTACGCCTAAACGCCCCCTCCCTCCCTCCCTCCTCTAGGTAGATATCCCATCCCATCCCATCTCTAAAGTTCACCGTCTACGGCCTCCGCCGCTCCCAAGCCCCCATTATCGAGTCCCAGATCAGGACAATCGTGTCGCCGAGTGTGGGGCGCTTTTCGTCGTGGGAGTGGGTTTCGTCGTAGCGGTCGTGGTCGTGGTCGCGGTCGCGGTTGGATTGGGAGTGTGAGGAGTGGTGGGAGGGGCGGCGGGGGGACTGAGATGAGGGGCGGCGGGAGGAGTGGGATTGGGAGGTGTAGGGTGTGAGTTGTTGGGAGGAGGGGGAGGGGTTGTGGGGGTTGAGGATGACATTGTGGGTTGGTTGGTGGTGGTGGTGGTGGTGTTGGAGTGCGGTTTTCGGTTTCTGGAACGGTGGCTGGGTGGGGTGAAGGGGGTTACGATGTAATGGAGGTAGGTAGGTAGGTATGGTGGATTTGGGTGCTCGTGTTGAATCTGGTGCTCTGGTGCAGGGCTTCTTTGCGTCTCGGCTTTGTTGGGTTGGATGGATGGCGGAAATGCGCGATGTGCAGTGTGTGTGCGAGACGGTGACTAAAGCTGGACTGCGGATCAGGCTGCTATATGATGTCGGATGTTTGCTCGTGTCAACGTAGTGTCTGGTGGTGCGGTGTGGTGATGATGCACGGCTGACTTATTTGCGTCGCAGGTGCGTCGATCGATCGCCGGCCGGCCGGTGAGTCGACGTTGTAGCTATGTAAGTAAGGTACTTGTGCTTCGGAGCTGGTTCGCTGATCTGGCTGGCTTCGTGTTGGGGGTGCCTTGTTTCGGTGCGTTTCGCTGCAGTTGGGACGCGCAGATGGATGGATGGTCGCTGTCCCCCGACAAAGAAAGCCGTAGGTATCTAACAGGAATAAGGTACCCTCTTAAACTCAATATACAGGTTGCAGTCGTCCGAAACCCCATCTCACCACTGTATATAAATCCAACCACCCACATGACTACCCACCCACCCTGTTGCCTACCTACCTACCTAGTACCTAGGTAGAAGGATCAGCCCCGCACGCCCAAGTATCACGAGAACGTCTGCTCAGCCCTGCTGTGCGCACGACTAGCCTGGCCGCTCACTGCCTCATCTGAACGGTAGTGAGCGCCACGCTTCGATCACTCGGTTGTCAAGCTTTGAGCGTCTTGGGCCTGCCGGGGTAAGTTCCGTGAGTTGGGATGGGGAGATGCGTGGTGGGTGGGGAAGCGGAACGGTGAGGGGCAAACTGCAGGGATGGTGACGTGAGGGGGCTTGGCGGGGAGCCGGTGTTGAGTGGGGGCCGTGGTGTGACCTGGCATTAGTTGTGCAGGCGTGCAAAGCGGTGGGATGTAGAGGTTGAGTGGTGGGTGGGTGGCGGGAGGTTTTCGTGAGGCTGAGTGGGATGGGCGCTGTGGGTGTGGTGAGCGAGCACTGGTGTACACCGGTGAGGTGGCTGTGTCGACATCGGTTTTCAGCCTCAGCCTGGTGGTATGCGGCGGTGGTAGGAGGTGAGGTTGACTTGAGTGTTGGGACTTGCGATGAATGACGGATGTGTTGATGTATTGGGTGCTGTTTTTGCTTGGTTGTTACCACTTGCTTCCTTCAAGTCGCACTCCCCAAAAAATATAATCCAGGATCGAGAACCCAAATTCTGTTTAATGGACTTTTTATTTGAAGAATAGTACATGCGATCGTGACGAATTTGAAATAGTGTAAAGTCTATAGTAACAGAGATTCGCTGTTGCCATCTTGCACTTGAAGAGCGGCACTAGGCGATGTAATAATTCGTGAGGCCTTTATCTAAAATATATTTACTATTAGTATTACTTATCCTAGGGTAACACATGTACTTTGATCCCAATAGCGCCCTTTTTTTTTACGTACTTTGGCTGTTGAACCTTGGTTGTGCTTGCTGTTAAGTCTCATAATCTGTAAAAGGTTAGGTCGACTATAAACGGATATGAATGAATGAATGAATAACACATGTACTTAGAATTTTGTCCTGTGAGTCTTGTAAAGGCCTCACCAATAATCGCACCACCTAGTGGCGGTCTAGTCTGCATGTGGGATCAGAAGCTCAGATATGTCGGAATGGTCATCTCTAAATCACACCAGAAATACCTATACAGGATCAATATGAGAGCTGCTTTTCCTTATTCGTCGATCGCGCATGACGGATCTTTTTGCAATCCGTCTGGCGTATTTATCACAATCAACCCCACTGTGTGCGAGGTATTAGTGCCTTCTGCGTTACCTCTTGCTGTGTTGTGTGCGGAATGGAATCACCATGGTAGCTTCCACGACGGAGACAATACTAAAGCAACACAAGTTTGCAAGCCAAGTCTGTTGGGATTCAGAGTCCTCGTGAAATCCATAACTATGCGATGTGCGAACCTTGAGGTCAAGCAGAGGTGGTATTTGGCCATGTACCTAGCATCGAACAATCGAATAAAGCACTGGCATGAATTAAGCATTACAAGGTCTGTAGCAACTCTTAAGTTTTCTTAAACACAATTAGACACCCGATAACAATACCTAGGGTATCTAAAGTATGCACGGTAACGAATACTGAGCGATTTTATGAGCGCATATTGAGATAGGTCGCTGTGATGGAAGAGTCCTGATAAGTCGGGACGAGAAACCATGCAGTATATTGAGGTAAAGCAAGGAAATGATCAATGGCTGTCTAAACGCAAAGCTATGTATAAAGGAAACCTTCGACACTAAACACTGTAAAAATGCCGCAAATCGTGTAAGACAACGATGTCTATAGCAGCCTCACCTGTGAACATCTTCACAACTCTATTCCACCATTATTCGATATCTGTTATCTATTCGGATGCCAGGCGTGCTCTGTTCTGTGCGCCAGGTATCGGTCGGTCTCTCGGTCAGTGTCGTCTGAATCAACGTCTTCCCCTTCCACGCTGGCTTCTTCCACGGCATCTTCTTCCATACGTTCTTCTTCCATATCTTCTTCTTCTTCTTCTTCTCCTTCTTCTGCTTCCATATCGTCTTCATCCATGCTGTCTTCATCCATACTGGCTTCATCCATAGCGCCTCCTTCTCGGTCCGTTGCTTCGGGATCCTCATTTGGATTTCCATCATCATCAGAACTGCCACCTTCATCTTCTGGGTCCGTTGCTTCGAGGTCTTCCGGAGGTTGGATTGGCATTCCGCTCGTACGAAAACTCCGATGATCCTGAATGGCTTCCAACACTATATTTGAATTAGCGTATTGCACCTACAGGGTGGTCAAATAGCGCATGGTAGTTGCAGTAGGAACTTACAGTTTCTGCTTATGAAATAACAGGCGTACCGCTTCCCATCCTCCTTTACTATATACCTTACCCCACCATCGTTTGCTCCCATAGACTCAAAAACAGACCTATCTGCTTCCTGTGAATCTCCCAATTGCCATCCATGTTCTCGGACAGCTCTTGCATACCTCCACGCGCCCACTGAGACTACCCCTTGGCCTCCTGGGTATGTGACCTGGTAAAACTCTTGAGTCGGATTGGTACGCATTACCAGTTTAGTTCTGTGGCTGAAACGAGTTGCCGACTTGGGTGTGAAGTTTAGTGAGCGATAGATCGATATGCCTTCTATTTGAATCAATCAACTGTTCTGGTAGTTGAGTTATAATTGGTAGTAACGCGGATGTGTAAGCTGTTGCGTTTAAGTAGGATAATATGGCAGTAAGCTTGATAATATCGATATTATAATTGTTTGTGGAATAGTACTTGTTTGTAGAGTCGTGCTGGCTTGTGGAATTGTAGTTGTCTAGGTTTACTAAGTAAAGGTGTCAGATCCGCACTTTACAAAGGATATATCCCTCTGTTTGCAGTAATTCACAATCTTAACTTCACATGTTGTATGGAATATAGCAAACTAGGACAGGATTTTCCGTGAATTAAGGATGTGACAATGTTTTGGGACCTTTATTTTTACTGAGCCAGTGACACTTGCTCTATTCCGGCTGCACTTTTAGCGAAATGAGAGCCCGGAGTCTATACCATTAAGTCTTTTCCTCTTTTTAAAGAAGTCAAGAGAGGGTAGTAAAGCAATCAGAGAATGATGTGACTGTGCCCGTGTATCTTGAACGATAGGTATCTTAAAAAATCGTCAGCCATGATGCTAATTATCAATCGAGCAGTCACATGAGGAGATGCAATACCAATTATATACCAGTTAGCGAGAATGGTCTACCTGAGGACATGATTCACATACTAACTAGAAAGCCTTGAAAATGCGAAGAATGAGGTCTAAAAGGGGTGATATTTGATCACTTGTTTGCATCGAATTTCTGAACAGGCGTACAAAGGGCCAGCAGCTATAGACTCGTATTTTGAAATATAGGTAATTTAAATTTAGAATATAGACTGCTATACATGGTATCAGTGGGAGCTGAATGCAAAGGGCCACTACTATTTGTTCTAGATGCTAGGTTTGTAGCATTTCCTGTGTTATTCCTTTTTGTGCAGTTGAGGAAATGAACAAAGAACAACCACTACAACAAACCAAAAAGACGAAGAGTACTAACTAGTTCATGAGCAAATTGAAAGGCTCGGGCACTACCTAATACAACAGAAGTCTTGCAGGATTCAATCAAGCAATAGTGCAGCGTAGTAGAGTAGAGCAAGAAACGTCCACAATTATACTGCAGTCAAAACCAAGTCGTTGCATTTGTCTGAGCTGCATCTGCTCCTCTGTATTCATCCCCACCTCCGACTTAATCTTCCTCCGACCCGAATACCTCTTCATATTCTTCTGTGTCCTTTATTGCTTGGAGTACTACGCTTGAATTAGCGTATTCTGCTTATAGCAACAGTCGACTAGGCTCTCGTAGCCGTAATAGATACTTACAGCCTCTGCTTATGAATGCAGTTCTGTCCGAGGTGCCATCTCGTTTTATGGGTGGATACGTTAACCCGCGGTCTCCCCGTGCATACTCTTGTATCCATCTGTCGCTATTGCTCTGACGCGTAGCGTCAATATCCCAAGCTTCATCTTCATCCGGGCCGAAAAGATTGTTTTCAATAATTTCTTTTATAACGCGCAAATGTCGACGCAATTTTTCTGACACTATACCATCACCCGTATCACCAGTTCTTGGGTCCCTGTACTGGACTGTATAATACCAAGGCATCGTGATGGTATTAGTGTGGTTCGGTGGCTGAAGAGGAGGTGTCGACTTGTGCGTAAGACTGAGTGTGCGAGGATCCGAGATAGTTTATAAGTTGAATAAATCAAAGACTATCGGGGTTGAGTCGTCGTTACCAGAATGCAGGTGCCGAATATATGGAGGCTGTTGTGTTGTAGTGGAGTACGGGCAAAGTTAAGTTGATAGTATTGATATTGTAGTTGTTGTTCGTGGAGTTATAAGTATATCTGCTTCAGAGACTAGACTTTATATATGTCGTCCTGCTCTGTTGCCACCGTGGGATATGGTTGACCCACAGGAATCTAGGACCGTGATTTAGTCATGGATCAATGATTCCTCGTGCGATGCGAGACCTAAGTATGGTCGACTAGGAAGTCCGGGCCGTGTATGATGCGAGCTCCCACACAGCGACGTGGGATAGTCTCTTCGGAAGCCAGAGCCACAACAACCGTTGCAGCTCCAGGATACAACCGTCCTCCCGGCTATGGAGATACTCTTGACATGGAAAGCGCGGGGTAAGCTGAACAGACTTATACCTAGGTAGACGCGATTGCAGACGCAAATATCGTTCACTGATTCCATGCGCAACTTGAGCTCATACCAAGGCGGGATGTGGTTGGCTCATACCTAAGGTAGGAAGCTGGGACCATCTATGATGAGATCTTCCTCCGCAGCTGGTCGTAGTCGACTCATAGAAAGCGACGACCACGATGTAGTGGTCATTGATCACTGACTCCACGTACGACGCGAGCTCTTACCACCGCAGGATGTGCTCCACTTATAGGAAGCCCAGACCATGTATAATGTGAGCTCCCACCACAGCGAGGTATAGTAGACTTGTAGACAGTTGTGGTTAGTGGAGCTAGGTTAGATTCTCCCACAACGAAGCTCAATCAACAGAAAGGCACGACCACGATGCATTCATAGATCACTGACTCCCCGTGTAACGCGAGCTCAACCACCGCGGGGTATGATCGAGTCATAGGGACCTCAGCCGGGGCCACGATGTAGTCATCCATCACTGGCTCCTCGTGCGACGTGAGCTTGTACCAAGGCGGGATGTAGTTGACTCACAGGAAGCGAGAACTAGTATATAAGAGCAATAACCCTTTTTGTCAACACCTTGAAACGCTTTTCTGTGTATACAACAGCAGGAGGGATAACTGCTATTATTGTCATCTTTTTATTAGAAACCCATTAGTCGCAAAAAAAAAAAAAACCATAAGAGCAATGTGGCCCTCAGCCTATTCCCTTCTTCTACCATACACCGATATCTTGATCCAACAATCATTGCCTATCACCAACACGGATACCTACTATCGATACATTAAAGCTCAACCGACTTGCCAAACACAACAATTGAAGTAGCCGACCGTCGCCGAACACCACCATGTCTCGAGTCGAGGAACCGAATCTTCCCGGCAAGAAAACGATTGACGAGGAGGAAAAGCAACTTGAGGAGGAAAAACAGCTCGGAGAATCAATCAAAGGTATACGCTGCCTTTTCACAAGAGCGCCCAAAAACCAAAAGTTAACGTGCATTGTAGCAGTGGCACTCTCGGCACGCACTCTGCATCTACTCAAAATCGATTATGACCATGATTACAAGAGAGGCCGCCTGAGGGCATTGTTAATCGATTCTAGTTTCTCCTTCAAACTCAAATTGGCTTATAGCGACTGGTTTCCCGACAAGAAAGCTGCATTGGAACATCTAAAACAGAAGATGGACAAGAAATACGAAAAACATGCGAAAGACACCGAAGAGCTCAGGTAAAAGTTCGCGGGTACGTTTCGCACCTCTTGTTGTATTGTGGATTGTCCGCTCACTGTCCCTGTAGAAAAGATCGCCAGTCTTCCGGCGTACCAAGATTATCTGCGAGAGGCGAATAAGAAACAAGAAGACGACCCAATTCAGTTGGTGATAACTGGACCCACTCCCGCGATCGATAGCAATACGGTGTCTTATATTGCAAAGGCAACGTTGGTGCAGGACAGTGATAAAGTCTTTTTCAACGCTGAAGGGAACACTGGATACACGCCTCTTCTGGCTATGAAAGTATTCGAGGAACTCTGGAACTAGACCTTCTAGAGTTATTCATCCACTTCTGCATATTGGGAGACTCAATGAGTCTGTGGCTTTCCTTGGCGGTTAACCAACTCTGTACTTAATACAATGAATTGACAAACTTCTGGAGCTGATGTCGTTCTGGAAACTATTGTGCGGCGCAATAATGTCTCCTTGCCCTATAACACCAAACTCATCCTTGATAAAGTCCGCCCCTCGCTTCATACATGGCAATGTGCGGAGAAACAGCCATGTATACGAGCCGCATGCTAGGTCTACCATATCCATGGAATAAGAGTTCACTGCTCGAATGGGGAAACGAAAGAGGTGCGAAGAAACGTGTGATGATCAGCATTATGACAGTCGTACGGATATGGCGGCAAATCGCGGCCCAGCGCTTGATACTAGGTAGCACAGGCTGTTGGGCGTCACTCAACATCTTGCCCTAGCTAAAGCGCCCCAGCTCCATTGCAGAGCCGATTATCAGTACCAACATGCACGCCCAACCACTATGGTGCCGAGGGATAGTCAAAGTACGATGAACAGCAGGTAAGTGAACCTTGATGGGTGCTCATGCACCAACTCTTTGTGCGAGGCGAGCTTGGGGCAGAGGGTTGGGCGTTTACTCATCGAACACGAGTAGCACAAGAGTAAGGTAACTTCCGATCGGAACGTTGGAAAACGTCAGGGTCAGAAGCGCTGCGTTGATTCGAAAAGACAATCAAGGGCCAAGGTCGCCGACAAATATTTTAACAGCAAACAGTTGGAAATCTGTTGTCTACAGTACGTGCGACAAGTGAACCAAAGAAGTTTTTGCAGTATGTGGAATAAGTTCTGTAGACAGTCTATGATAGTGATAAACAACCCTAGCATGATACAAGTACCGAAACTTCAGTCTGAGTGCTACATCTGATCGGATGTCATGTTTCCTCAGGTATAGCAAATCGAGCTCCAATGTCAAAGTTGCACTCAAAGCACGTTGACTTACTCAGGTGTGTAACCACCCGGCAGTTCAGTGAGCCCTAGAACTCAGTCAGGAACCCTCATCTAAAAGCGCCAGGACAATACTCACAAGCATCCTCACCAATATCCTCTTCCACCGTGCGCTTCAAGCCAGCGCACTTGTTCATGTCCGCTATGGACTGTTGCTTGCCGCCACAGCTCGTCGCGTAGCATTCCGTATCCTGTGATGCACAGTCAGCACCTTTTCTGTTTGACTTGAAGCACGTATGACTATATCCGTACCAGAATGTTCTGCAGCGCATCATCCTTCCAGCCAAACACGTAATCGCCGTGGTTGGCAAAGCCAGTTGGATCGCCAAATGACCACACGAAAGGTTGCGAGCCGTCTTCGGGCCAGTCGGCGGGGTCATTGAACTTTGATGTATCCCAGATGACTTCGTACCTAGACGAAAGGGTACGCCGTCAGCATAACTCAAGACAATAGGGAAAGTGCATCGTGGCTGTTAACCGGCGGAACACACGCTGTGGCTGAGACACATCCACGTTGCACTTGGGACCTTACGTACATGACTTGAGAAGTGCGCACAGGGTGTGTGGCCGGACACGGACCCGCGGACTCAAAGGTACCGCTCTCAGGATAGCTATCAGGCGTGACATCAGTATTTCGACTTCCCAACTTAAGGGACATAATCGCATACCTCATGTGGGACATATGGTTTGGCGCGTCTAAATTTTTTCCATCCCAACAGGTGGGGAAACGGACCGAAGTCATTATTCCATAACTGCAGACATGTTCCGGAAAGTGTACGACTTCCTTTTCGCGGGAACTGGGGTCCGACATGCACGTGTACGTGAGCTGACGGAAGCGTGCGGCCTCATCTTTAGTGCGAGCGTTGACGTCTCCAACAAACATGCGAAAGCCCGGCTTGAAGGCGGTCACTTTGCTCTTGGGCGTTGAATCGTAAAGCGGATCTGACATGTAGTATACTGTCATCCCTCCGCCGGTCGCACCTTCGAAGCCTACGTTGCTGTGTTGCGGCACGCGTTTGTAGGTTCCATTGCGGGCTCGGAAGTATAGCACAGCGGTCCAGTAGTTGCTGAAGTCTTCGGAAAACTGACAAGTCGTGCAGGTACTCTCTCCAGGCATGTCCTTGGAAGGGTCCATAGTAGCGTTGAAGGAGTTACCGCCCACAATCTGGTGAACATGAGGAGAAGGCACTTGGCCGGGTGTGACTAGCGGATCAAGGCGTTCGACAACGAGCTGAGAGCATTGGAATCGAATTAGTGCGGAGGTTGGGCTCGCAAGAGCCAAAAGGGCGAGGTGGGCGGTCCAATGCATCGTGACTGCGTTGCGATGGTTCTCCGGTGGTTCAGAAATTTCTCGACAGTGGACACGAGAGTGGCGGAAGCATCTAAAGTATCCCAGTCAGGATTGTTGGGCAACGAGAAGATCTAATGCTAAGTCAGAACTCGAGCCTAGAGTTGCTGAGCAACGTATCTCCGCCAGTCCGTGTCATAAGTGCTCCTGGGGGAAGTTGAGACCTCCAGGATGGCATCAGGCTGGGAGAACCGTTGATTGGCGTTGCGGAGCAAATGGTATCGGGCACATGGGATCTGCAGCTCGATATGAGCTGTCGAAACATCTGGAAGACGGATATATTGAAGACTATCGCCGTGGCCTGGTAGACGTCCGGGCTCTCTGGAGGACGAGCTCGAATCAAAGTCGCCGCTTAATCTACCCCCATCTACAGTATTGCTCAACACTTTCGCATCCTGGAACGCAGCATCAAAAATGTTAAGTTCGTTGCTCCACATTTGGCGCTCCACACGGGATGGGTAGCTCGAAATTGCCGGCAATAAGGTATTCGCCACATGGACTTTTCGCATGAACTCGCGAGGCAGAAGGGGCCGGCTATTTTCATATGAGAGATAACTGTGCAGGCGTGAAGTTCAATGTTGAGCACACCATAGCGGAACCTAGGAACGTGCCTGTTTAGGAAGCCAAGCGCCATAGAAGACGACGGAGGAACAATATCACCCACCTACTACCTCCCCTTGAGGAAGTCTGGTGTTCTATCCTCATCACATCGCTCAAAATGCTCTCCAAAGTCGCTCTCTTTGCGCTATACGCTCTTTGCGCAGGCGCGGATGCTCGTCCTTCCTTGTTCAAAGCGAACACAAATCTCTGCCCCACCGACACCGAATATGCGTGCTTCGACGTGATCAACTCATCGCTCTGCCTGTACCAGAGCACGACGCGAAATGCCACAGCTGCGCAGATGGCCGCCTGCGTTGACTACCCTGGTGGAATGAGTGATTTGCCAGGTGCTTCCAAGGTACGTGCATGATGCGGGAAAGACAGAAAAGCGCTAACGATCATCCAGCTATGTCGCTGTCCAGGCTGCCACTCCACGTCCATCAACGAGGCCATCTCGAGGTTATTTCCTCCGCCGTGCGCATAGCTGGATTTTGTATGCAGAGGATGAGCGAGGGAGTGGTGATGGTTTGGGGTGTTGTGTTGTCTCGTTCCGGTGGCCCTGGCGCTAGCCTTGTTTTTACCACTAAGCTCGGCTATATAGCTATTGATCACATAGGGTTCCTGATCACCCCACCGAAACGCGCACCCTGAATAAAACACGCGATATCTCTCAACAACGCTCTTATAATTGCCATTAAGTACACATAGATTCAAGCGCTACAGCTGCTGTAGCTACTGCAGCCCTTTCTAAAGCGCTTAATATAGTATATTTACATTGCTAAGCTGCTAAAGCCTCAGCTGCGCGCATACCCTCTATAATAGTCTCTACCTCTGCAAAGCGTTGATTTGGGTCTATCTGAACGCGCTTTCGTGGCCGGTGAGAGCTAGTAGTCTGTAGATGATACTCAAGGCGTCTTTTCTCTAATTCTAGCCCTGCAGCTCTAGCATTCGCAGCTGCTAGCGCCTTACCTGCTTTTTGTAGGAGGAGCTAGGTCCTACAACCTAGGTTTTCGAGGCTCTGGACGTCGCGCTGCGCCAAGTAGAGATCCCGAGGGCCTTAAGGGGTAGAGAGGAAGCTCTAAGGCTGCTGCTAAGGTTGCTGCTGAGGCGTAGGCGTTGTAGGCCTCTGAGAGACCTGTGACGAGCTAAGCACGTGATTAATGTTGAATGGGCAGATACTAGCAGCCTGCCAACCAGCTCGAATCACACGCTCTGTGAAGCCTTCCTCCCTAGCTTAATAGTAGCAGGCAATAAAGCGCTCCTTCTTGATAGGCGCGGCGTCGTTAAGCGATGCGAGCTCCTGGATCTAGCGTTAGTAACTAGACTTAATTACTAAGAAAGGAGCGAGATCTAGAGGCTGTAGGACGTGAGAGGAGTGCGCAGGTAGGTATAGGAGCTCAATTCGATGCTGTTTACAGAGCTAGAGGAACTTAATATTAATATAGCTGCCATAGCCGTTAAGAATAAGCAGGCGGTACTGGCCATCAGCTGGCGTCGTCTTAGGGATAAATATGCGCTGCAGCCACTTAACACCTATCGCATTTGACGTCTATCCATTCTTAGAGGTTGTATAGAGCTAGTTAGGTATTAATTTGGCTAGGAACTAGGTAGTCTGCAGGCTCTAGCCCTTGAAGATAACTACGCAGCGCAGCTTCCGCCCTGTTGCCAATACGCACTCAATTATTAAGACCCACTCGCGATTCTCTAGCGACTTAACGTAAGCCTTCTTCTTTAATGCCCTAGCAAGGACTCTAGTGTTAGTACATACACCTAGCGCAATGCCAGTCTCATCCATATTGTACGTATTCTCTATCTATATATTAAGTCGCTGTCAAGTCTGCTCATAGAGCTCTAGGAACGCGCGGAGCTATTCTAGCGTAGCTGCCTCAGCTCTCTAGGCGTTAAGCTTCCGGCCTACTACTAAGGCGACGCGTGGCTGGCGCTTAATAAAGTGTGAGAGCCAGAGCTTGCTAACAGGCTGATTGTCGCCGTTTATGCGCAGAATTCGATTTGCCATCTCTCGCGCGCGAGCGTGTGGAGGAGGATAGCCGCGTGCGTCTTCTTCAAGGATCCATTCAATAAGGAAATCCTCTTGTAGAGGAGTTAATCGCTGCTGGTGTTGATGGCTAAGCGCGCTCGTTATTGCGCCACAGAGTCGCGTTAATAGCGTAGATTGAGGGATATTGTACGCCTTTGCAGCTGCGCGTTGGCTAGAATAAAGACCTGCGTTAAAATCGCTGATAGCTGATTGTATAGCTAGCTCACGGGCGTCCATTTTAATGAGCGTTGTTGAGAGATATCGCGTGTTTTGTTTAGGGTGCGCGTTTCGGTGGGGTGATCAGGAACCCTATGTGATCAATAACTAAGCTAGCGTACATAGTCTCCGGCCACCCGGGGATTCCGGCCACCCCACCAAAACGCGACACCCGCACAAAACACGCGATATCTTAACAACGCTTATTATGATTGCCACTGCGTGCACATAGACTCTAGAGTTGCAGCAGCAGCAGCTACTAAAGCTGTTTCTGAAGCGCTCGATATAGTAGATCTTTGCTGCTAAGCTCCTGCAGCCTCAGCTGCGCGTATAGCCTCTACGATAGTCTCTACCTCTGCAAAGCGTCGATTTGGGTCTATTTGAACGCGCTTTCGAGGACGCTGAGAGCTAGTAGTCTGTAGATGATACTCAAGGCGTCTTTTCTCTAATTCTAGCCCTGCAGCTCTAGCATTTGCAGCTGCTAGCGCCTTACCTGCTTTCTGAAGGAGTAGCCGGGTCCTACAACCTAGATTCTCGACGCTCTGGACGTCGCGCTGCGCTATATAGAGATCGCGAGGGCCTTAAGGGGTTGAGAGGAAGCTCTGAGGCTGCTAATAAGGCTGCTGCTGATACGTAGGCGTAGTAGGCCTCTGAGAGACTTGCGACGAGCTGAGCACGTGATTGATGTTGAATGGGCAGATACCAGCAGCCTGCCAGCCAGCTCGAATCACACGATCTGTGAAGCCTGCCTCCCTAGCTTGATAGTAGCAGGCGATAAAGCGCTCCTTCTTAACAGGCGCGGCGTCGTCGAGCGATGCAAGCTCCTGGATCTGGCGTCGGTAACTAGACTTGATAACGGAGAAAGGGGCGAGATCTAGAGGCTGTAGGACGTGCGAGGTATGCGCAGGTAGGTATAGGAGCTCTATTTGATGCTGTTTGCAGAGCCATAGGAAGTCTATATCGATGTGGCTGCCATAGCTGTCGAGGATGAGGAGGCGGTACTGGCCATCACCTACAGCTGTCTTAGGGATAAATATGCGCTGTAGCCACTCAACACCTATCGCTTTCGACGTCCATCCGTTCTTAGAGGTTGTATAGAGCCAGTTAGGTACGTAGGACGAGGGAAACCATATAGTCTGTAGGGTCTGGCCTTTGAAGATGACGGCGCAGTGCAGTTTCCGCCCTGCTGCTGATACACACTCGATTATAGAGACCCACTCGCGATTCTCTGGAGACCGAATGTAAGCCTTCTTCTTCTGGCTACTAGAGAGTACTCTGGTGTTCGTACATACCCCTAGAGCTACACCAGTCTCATCTATATTCCAGATATCCTCTGTACGTATATTGAGGCGTATTCTAGTCTGCTCAAAGAGCTCTAGAAAGGCGCGTACACGCTCTGGAGTAGCTGAATCAGCTCTCTGAGCCTCTAGCTTTCTGCCGACTACTGAGGCTATGCGTGGCTGGCGCTTGATGAAGTGGTATAGCTAGTGCTTGCCGACAGGCTGATCGTCGCCGTTCATACGTAGGATTCGATTGGCCATTTCTCGAGCGCGAGCGTGTGAGGGAGGACAGGCGCGCGCGTCTTCTTCGAGGATCCATTCTACTAGGAAGTCCTCTTGTAGAGGAGTCAGCCGCTGCTGATGCTGATGGCTAGTTACGCTGGTAGTCGCGCCACGTAGTCGGTCTTGAAATGTAGATCGAGGAAGGCCGTACGCCTCTGCTGCTGCTCGCTGGCTCTTATACATGCCTGTATTGTAATCGCTGATCGCTGATTGTATAGCCAGCTCACGGGCGTCCATATTGATGAGTGTTATGGAAAGAAATCGCGTGTTTTGTGCGGGTGTCGCGTTTTGGTGGGGTGGCCGGAATCCCCGGGTGGCCGGAGACTATGTACGCTAGCTTATATAGCCGAGCTTATTAGGCTGGCAAATGAGTTGGGTTGAGGTTGGGTTAGGGTCTTACGTAATCTAGGTATAGGTTAGATTAGGGTTATATAGACTACCTACCTAATCAAACTTATACTTAAGATCTATACAACCTAACTTTAATCTAATTTAAATTATATAAAACTTTAATTTAATTTAATTTTTTAAATACTATTAAAAATATAAAATTATTATAGCTATTTATTATAAATTAGGTTAAAATTAAGTTAAAGTTATATATAGTATTAATTAATCTAGTTAAGAATATAATAATAAAGGCTTTTATTTTAAATAATATAAAAAAAGTAAAGCCGTTTACTTAGTAGTTAAAAAGAGTATAAAAAGGTAGTTAAAGTTATATAGACTTTAGGTGTAGATTAAATTAAGTAAGTAGTTTATATAATTTTAACTTAACCTATACTTAAGATTTATATTATAGTAAATTATTATAGAAAAGTCATACTAATTATAACTTAGAAAGCAACTATATTATATTCTATATATAAATTAAATTATTAAGTACTAGAAGAAAGAAACTGCCTATTAAATTCTTAAGAGCTAATTAAGCACTAGCTTACTATATAACCTATGTAGTAGAGTTTATTTTATTATATACCTTTTATTTATAAAGGCTTAGTTTTATTAAGCTTTTACTAAACACTCTTTTAAAAAATACTTTAAATATTCTATAGCGTCTCCTACTAGTAAGCAAAGGTTAGGCCTACTTTTAATAGTAGTTTTTACTAATTATTTAGTTTTATATAACTTTAAATAATAGTTTATAAATACTTACCTATTTTTATTACTAATTTGCCTATTTTACTTATTTTTACACTTTTATATTATTTAATAGCTTAGCTTTTTATTCTTTTAAACTCTAAACTACTTTTAAGTCTTTACTTAGCCTACTTTATTATATATTTCTATTTTTAAATTAATTATACTCTAGGCGCCTATATATCTAGCTACTTTAGTTTTAGTAGTAATAGTAGTAGTAGTAAGCTTTTTATTAGGGCAATAATAGTATAGGCTTTAGTAGTTTTAATCTTTTACTAGTGTCTAAAAAGCTCTTTATTAGTATATTTATTAATTTTATATCTATATATAAGTTCTTTACACTCTAATAGTTTTTAAGCTAACTTTTAAAAAGTAATTTCTTTTTAAGTATATATATTAGCTTTAATATTATAGCCTAAATTTTTATAGCCTTTAAGTAAAATATTAGTAATAATAATAATCTACTTTACAGTCTATAATTCTGAGTAAATAGTTAAAATAATTTTATATCTTAGTTAAATTATAATTTTAATAAACTTATAATTAACAATTTACTTTTCTACTTTTTTACTATAATTAAAAAGCGTAGTAGTATAATATTAAAAATAAATAAGTTATATTTTACTAGGCCTAATAGTCTAAATTATTAAATAATAAAAGCCCTTATTCTATATACCTACTAAGTCTATTTGCTACTACTACCTAAGAATATATTAACATTATTTATTTTTTATTATAGGTAATAATACTTTATTCTATAATAGGTGCCTACTAGTATAGTATTAGTATTTCTAGTTTACTAATAATAATATAAACCTACTATTTAGTAGTATATATATAGTTTACTATATTAATAATAAAAGCGTTTTATACTTATTTACTTTAAATATATTATATGGCGTTAAATATATTATATTATCTTATTTTTATAAACTTACCCCCTTAAATGCCTTTTAAACTAACTATTAAATAAGATTTTATTTTTACATTTTAATTATTCTGTTATATATTAAATATATATACCAAAAGGTCTACGATATTTCTCTTCCTGATATTAAATATATATAATAAATTTTAATATCTAGATTTAAGTAATACTTAGCTTTCTAAAAGTAATATTTATATTCAAGGACCTTACTATTAGCAATAATCTTAAATTCTTATCTTAATTAACTCTTAACTCTTTAATTCTATATTCTTCTACTTTACTTTTAAATACTATTTGTAACAGTTTGTGCCTATCTCCCTACTAGTTATTTACTATTACCTTTTCTTTTACACTATAATAGCGCCTTTTACCTTATAGAAGGCGCCTTTTTTAGTTAGTATTAGCGTGTAGTTAGTGTAGGCCTATGACCTATGTCACCTACTATATAAGTAAGGGCCCCCTAGATCCCTTGTTTATTTCCTATTTTAGTATAGTCTTAATTTAGTTATCTCTTTTAACTATACTAGCTATTTTTAAGAAGTTTACTCTATAAGACTATATACTACCCTTATATTATACTAAGATTAATATTTTCTTTAGCTATAGATAGCAATATAATATCTACTCCTTTTTTAAAACGCTACCTATAGGCAGTTAAACTAGTAGAAGTTTTACTTTATTAGTTACTAGAAAAGATTTCTAGCGTTAGAAAGTTTATATTTTACTACTCTAAGGTCTATTAAAAGAAACCGCTTCTAAGTTCCTCCTCTACTTAATATATAAAAGTAGAAACTTTATTAGTTATTAGGAAAGATTTCTAGCGCTAAAGAGTTTATATTTTACTGCCCTAAAGTCTATTAAAAAAGGCTACTTCTAAGTTTCTCCTTTACTTATTACATAAGAGTAGGAATTTTATTAGTTACTAGGAAGAATTCCTAGCGCTAGGAAGTTTATATTTTACTACCCTAAGGTTTATTAAAAAAGGCTACTTCTAAGTCCCTCCTTTACTTATTATATAAGAATAGGAACTTTATTAGTTACTATAAAGAATCTCTAGTACTAGGGAGTTTATATTTTACTACTCTAAGATCTATTAAAAGAGGCTATTTCTAAGTTCCTTCTCTACTTAACGTATAATGGTAAGAACTTTATTAATTACTAGTTATACTAGACAGTTATTATACTATACTAAAGTCTATTAAAAGAGGCTGCTCCTAAAATTCTAAAATGCTAAAAACAAATAATAATAAATAATTAACAAATAGTAACTACTACGCTATATCCTATAGAGCTAACTTGCCTAATAACTACCTTCTAGCGCTATTATAGCAACAGTATAAGATATAAAGCTAGGGGAATTAGAGTTAAGCTATAGTAGTAATATAGAAGTTAAAGTTTTATATATTTTAGTTTATACTTTATCTTTTACTTAATCTTTTTTTAGCTTAGACTATACGCTAGCTTATATACTATATTTTTTGTACTTACATCTTTTTTGCGCTCTTTTTAATTACTAAGCAGGGGGCTCTGCTTTTTTATTATGTTATTTAAGATAAAAGCCTTTGTCGTTCTACTCCTAGGTAGTTAATTTAATAACACATATGCTATATAAGACCTACTACTCTAAGTTTATCTACTATATCCTTTTTATAACTCTACTTTACTTAATTCTACTATTATCTACACTATAGTAAGCCGCTACCCTTCTATCTAGAAGACCCCTTTAGTCCCTAGAGTGTTCCCTAAGTCTTCTTAATATAACTCTATAATAGATAATATAGTAGGGGATACTTATACGCACTCTACTAATAATAGTTTATATAATATTTATTATAAAATTCTCCTACTTAATTCTACTAGTAATTTATTATTTATTAAGTATAGAAAGCAGCCTATAGCTACTACTAAGACAACTAGTTACTTCGCTCCTAGCCTTACAAAAAAAAGAGTATTATTAAACTACTAAAAAAGATCTACCTTAATAGAATTTCTTATAAGGCTTTTAAGTATAATTAAAATATTACTATATTTAAAGCAAATTAGCTAGATAATAAATTTTTACTAGCAAACTTTAAATAGCTTACGCACTAAGGCAAAGCTAAACTTAAAGCTACTAGAAAGTTTAGCGCATTTTTAGTATAATTTAAACTAGACTTATTACTCTAGTATAGCCTAAAAATAAAATAATTACTTACTACCTATTAGCTTTAGGCTTAATACTACTTTTTTTAAGGCCTACTTTTAGAGACAGCACTAGATTTAGTAGCTAGGGCTATTATAAAGTCTAAAGAAAACCTTATATAGAAAAGTATTATTTAGACTTTATATAAGCGCGCTAATATATTTAAATAAGCTTTTACTATACTTAAAGTATAGTTACCTTATACTATAATATATATAATAAAGGATAGATTCTAATTCTAGTTTAATAGTGCTAATTATATAGCTATTAAAGAAGACGTTTTTATTCTTAATAAAGCTCTCCCTTCTATTAAAGATAATTCTAATTTATAGCGCCGTACTTAAGTTCTTTTAAAAGCCTCTAGTCTAAAAACGTCTAATTTACTATATAGTTTACGCCACTCTTATATAGCTAAGCAAAGCTTATTCTGCCTAGTTATGCCCTAATATACGTCCTATCTAGCACTCTAGTAAGCGCCCTAATATCTACTCTAGCTTACGGAGGTGCGTATTAAAAGTCCTTGCCCGCTCGGCGACAGAGGTATCTTAGCCACAGTCCTAATGCGGAAACTGCTCCGAGCCAACGTGGCCTTTGCGCCCTTAGCTATCTTGCGAAGATGCTCTCTATACATCTATACTATTCTACTCTATTATGGCTTCCTATAATATCTCTACTCGTGCTCTTATTGTTAGCCTAAAAGCTACTAGCAAGTCAAGCAATAAGATTAATAAATTAACTAAAATCCCAACGCGAACAATTAATTCGATATATAGTCGAGCAATTATACGCGGCTTTAACTCAGCCCAGCGGCCACTATATATAGAATAGCTATCTTAAAGATGCTCTATAGTCTGGCAGACTACTAAAATAGGCTAAGACCTCTAAGATAGTTGTTTATATTGTACGCACTAACCACTATAGACGAGAAAAGTCTTGTGCTAATATTACTAGTGCACTTAGTTAAGAAGGATTTAAAATATTAGCTATAACAGTATAGCAGATTCTCTAGAAAGCAGGCTTTAAGAAGACTAAACTAACAAGGAAGCCTAGGTTAACAAAGAAGATAAAGAAGGATCGACTTAATTAGTGTCTTTAATATTAAGACTAGATAATTGAGAATTAGAAGAACGTTATCTAGTCTAATAAAACATCTGTTATCCTTTTATATAGGCGTGGTGGCTATAGAGTTTAGAGGAGAGTAGATAAAGCCTTTGTCTAAAGCTGTATCCATAAGAAGTGGAAAGACTATTTTGAATTTATGTTTTGGGGCTGCTTTTTATATAATAGGCGAGGGCCATATTATTACTAGACGCCAGAAACAAAGCAAGAGAAGGAGGCTGCTATTAAAAGAATTAAGGAATTAAATTAAGAGCTAGAGCCTATTATAAGAAAATAGTGGAAGCTTAAGACTAGTATGCGGCGTCTTAATCTACGTACTAAGTCTGGTTAACAGCCTTAGTAGAAGTGGAATAAGAAGAATAACAAGCTTAGTTAAGGCACAGACTTAGGAATTAACTAGTATTAATATTAGTTAACTATCTTACTCCTAAAGTTAATTTCTTTTGCAAAGCAGTGATAAACTAAGTAACTAGAAACAGTTATTTAAGAGGATAAGGCACCTAGCTATAATCACTATGTGCAGAGCTATGTGTATAGCTTGTAGGGTATCTAGAAGCTACTTTAGTGCGGTAACTCACCTAATTTAAACACTATTAAGCCTTATTAGCTATGAATAAAGCGATATACTATAAAGAAGGGTGCATTAAAGAATTAAGTAGAGGCAGTACGTACGTAGGAGCAGTGCTAGAAGGAGCTACCTTAGGATAAGATTTAGGCATGGATTAAGCGTATTTCTACTCATATTTAGAAGATTATTAAGCTAGAAGAGGGTAATAAGTATAAGGAGAGTAGAGTTTAATAGAATTAACTAGATTCGGAGCAATTTCCGCATCGGAACTGTGGCTAAGATACCCCTGTCGCCGAGCGGACAAGGACTTTTAATACGCACCTCCGTATAGTGCCTACTCTATAACTAGATAAAACTCTTTACTACTTTCTAGTCCTAAAATATATATAAACTAAGCTTACTAATAGTAATTAGCCGCTTTAAACCGTGGTATAACGATGTGGCCTTACCTATAGTTTTGCATGTGGATTTTTTTTAGTCGGAGTGGGCCCGCCAAGCCCGCCAAGCCCGCTTAGCTCGCTTGTAACGCGCTAACCCCTTTTTATTAACACCTTAAAACGCTTTTCTGTGTACACAATAGGAGGAGGAATGGATATCTACTATTATTGTAATATTTTTATTAGATATCCCTTAGTCGCAAAAAAAAAACCATAGTAATTAGATAAATATACTTTAGAGTAGATATATTTTTACTACCCCTTTTAGTATATCTAAGCTAAGATGCTTTGCAAAGCTATCTAATATTAATAAGTATTATAAAAAAGATTAATCTAGTCCTAGTATTAAAGATTAGCTAGAGGATATACGTAATAAAATCTAGATTAATATAGACTACTACTAAGGTAATAATTATATAAAAAATTAAGATAACCTTATAAAAGCTATACTTAGCTACTAGAGGCGCGCCTTAAGAGGCTGTGCAAAATTAGCATTAAATAAATTAGGCTCTTTAAAAAATTATAAACCTAACTTATTTATTAAATTTCTAAAAGAGACTTACTATAATTCTTTTGCTTCCTAATAGGCATATAAAAAGTTCTAACGTACTTTGCACTCGAGTCGATTATTTTATCGAGTCGATTACTTTGTTAAGACCTTACTAAAACGTACTATTAGCAATAGTACAACGCAATGCCTTAACCACACAACAAACTACTAGCGTTAAAAGAAGCGCGTATACAGCTTACAATCCAGGCTATTAAACAAGACGCAACACTCTCTTAGCGACGCGCTATAGCCCTCTATAACATCTCTTAAAGTACACTTAGTAACTAACACGCTAAAGACGTTTAGACGCAACTGCGTACCCAATAAAATAAGACTTACTATAAGAGAGGAGCAGGTAATTGTGCAGCATATACTTAACCTAGACGCGCGAGGATTTCCGCCCTAGCTTAATGCCATAAAGATATGGCCAATTCTTTACTAGCTGCACGCCACTACAAGCTAGTTGGCCAGAGGTGGCCTTATGACTTTGTTAAGCGCTAGCCAAAGCTTCAAGTCAAGTTCAATCGAAAGTACAACTATAAGAGAGCCCTCTAGAAGGATTCTAAGGCAATACAAGGCTAGTTCTAGCTTATAGAAAATATAAAGGCCAAGTATAGTATTCTAGATAAGAACACCTACAATTTCGACAAGTCTAGCTTTATAATAGGCATAATATCGACTAGAGTAGTAGTTATAGGCTCTAAGTATTAAGGACGACTAAAGCAGGTGCAGTAGGGTAATAGGGAGTAGACAACAGTTATCCAAGGCATTAACACAATGGAGTGGTAAATCCCACCCTTTATTATCTTTAGGGGTAAGCACCACCTCTCTACCTAGTATAAGAAGAAGGATCTACCTTATAATTAGGTTATTGCAGTCTCTAAGAATGGCTAGACAACAAATAAGCTTAGTCTATAATAGCTAAAGTACTTTAATAAGCATATAAAGAGGCGTACTACTAGTAGAGCACATTTACTTATTATTAATAGCCATAAAAGTCACAACTTTCTTAAATTCCAGAATTACTATAAAAGGAGTAATATTATTACTCTCTATATGCCTCTATATTTGTCGCACCTCTTATAGCCACTTAATATGGGTTGTTTTACGCTGTTAAAGAAGGCGTATAGGCGCCAAGCCAAGAATCTAATGCGCAACCACATTACGCACATCACTAAAATCGAGTTCCTACCTTGCTTTATTACTGCTTTTAAGGCTTTAATTACTAAAAGTAATATTAAAGGAGGCTTTCAAGGTACTGGCCTAGTGCCTCACGACCCAGAAGTTATAATATCGCAGCTTGACGTCCGCCTGCGTACGCCTCCACTTTATACTATTCGCGATAGTATATAGAAGTCGCAAACTCCGCGAAATAGTATAGAACTTAGGTCGCAATTAATGCTAGTTAAGTAGAGGATTTAAAGACATGTAGATAGTTCTCTAACTTATATAGTTAAGGCGGTGGAAAAGCTTGTTAAAGGCGCCGAGCTAATAGGGCATTCTTTGGTGTTAATAACTAAACGCAACACTAAACTGTAAGCTACTAATAAGGCTGCCACGCGATATAAATTATATAAAAGAAAGCAAGTACAGCGTAAAGAAGTCCTTATAGCTAAAGAGGGCCAGCGGCTAGTCACTCTAAAAGAGTTTGGGGCGCGCAGTAATGGGCAAAAGGCGAAGAAGAGGGTGCGCGCTAATGGAGGCGAATCTGCTCAAGAGCGCTATAGACGCTACGGCAAGCTCAGGCATAACAAAACAATCTATAGGCAGCCTATAGAAGTAGATTCGAAATAGATTGGCCTATTTGGACTATCGAAAATAGTTCGTGTTAACTCTATAATATCGTGAATAGTACAGAACTTAGTGGGGTCTTGGCAAAGTAATCGACTCGATAGAATAATTAACTCGAGTGCAAAGTACGTTATAAGCTTTTCCTCTCTAATAGAATAGACGCCTAGACGTTCTTATAGGCTTTTAAAAGTCTAGCTAGGAAGGGTAAACTAAATATAAAGACCTAGAAGGATAAATTATAACTTAAGTTAACTAGAAGTCTTAAGTTAATACTTTGAAGAGAAATAGAAGATTCTAATATTAACTATCTAGGAATTAAATGCTAGATAGCCGCAGCTAGCTATACTCTTTAAGATAATAATATAATAAATCTATTTTAGACGCATATATAAACCTTTTATAAGGTATTACCCTCTAAATTAAAGCCTTTATATTAAAGATCTTTGTTGTGTAGAGATTCTAACTAAGGTTAAGTTCGCACTATATATAGAGAGAAGTAAAATAAAAGACACTAAAATCTAGTACCTAGCACATAGTAGTAGTAACAAAATATATACAAAATAATAATAATTTTACTATTAACTTTCTATATAGCAGTATTAGCCATAGTAGTTAATAAATAGTTTGCTATCTAGTATAACTAAGTTATATATTATCTCTTAACTAGTAGACTATTAAAGAGCTATAGTAGACTATAGAGTTATAATTATTAAAGTATAAAGCTAAAAGTAATTTTACTTTACTAAGCTTTTATTTTATAGTAATACTTATTATCTATTATATAGTAGTGTAATAAGTAGTTACTTATCTTTTGGCGCGTTGTCTGATTCAAAATCAGACGAAAACGGACAGTCTAGAAAGTCTAGACTTTAGGATTTTCTTTATCTTATTAATCACGTGTTATTGCGTGATGTTAGATAAAAAACTATTAGTTTCCTAAAGTAGAACTTAATAACTTTCTAGCACGTATATAGTCACGTGAATTTATCTATATAAACAAGCCAAAACCCCGAGTTAGAAAAATTAATCCAAGTTAGTTATTATACTATCTATTTTACTAAGAATACTCTCTACCTTATTATATAAGTATTTTATACTTATTATATTACTACCTACTTACCTTCCACTATATTACGTAATCTATTTCGATAATAATTATAGAAGTAGTATAGGCAATAGAACGCTTAACTATAGTTTAGTTATTATACTTATAACTTAGTAGCTATAGTGTAACTATAGTTTGCTATATATATAGCGTATAAAGTCTGCCTTTTATAATATTAGTAATGCCTAGTATAATAAATTTTTATCTCTTTATCTATTATATCTAGTAATATAATAACTACTTTCTAGCAATCTAATATTGCGTCTAAGTCTAATACTTATAGTAATATGGCTATTATTAAATTTAGTTAGGGCATAGATAACTAGCTAGGCAAAGTTAAGGACAATTTCTAGAGATTTAGTAACTTTATACAACTAAAAGAATTATTAAAGGGGCCTCTAGAGCTTATCTTTAAATACACTATTAGTAATATTTTTAGGCTAATTTGCTATACCTTATACCTCTAAATTTTAGAGTGTAAAGCACTTCTTTAGTATCTAAATATTAGTAAAGACGTAGCCTTTATAACGTAATAATAGTATGATATAGAAATTATACTATAGAAGCTTAAAGATATAACTAAAAATAAAGGTAATAAAGACTATAAAGGCAAGAACTAAAGTAAAGAGAAAAAAAGTTTATTATAATATATAAAACGCTAGAGGCGTAGTAATAGCATAAGAAGCTTATTAAGGTAGTAGTAATTATCTAGACTACTATTAAGGTAGAGGATTACAAGTAATAAGTGTAAGAGTAAGTAGCGACAGAAGAAGTATAGGGGAGATAGGTAATAGTAGCGAGATTCTAGATAGTAGTATACGGCTCGCTAGTTATAAGGACAGATCTACTATAGAAAGAGAGTTAGATAAAATAGTTAGATTAGTTACTATTATAATTGTTATTATTATTATTATAGTAGTCGGCTTGTCAAATACCTTTTTTAACCTTTTATTAGTTTAAGGTTAAAGTAGATTAAAATAGAAGGTTATATATACTATATACAGCGCCTAATTTTAATTAAAAACTAACCTTAAATATTACCTAATAATATAATAATAGTTTAAGCCTTAAACTTACTTATACTTTGCCTACACTTTATAAGCTTTCTATCTATATAGGGTTTAGTTACGCTATATATAGCCTACTTAGATTATTACTATTAGTGTTCGTATACCGTACGGGCAAGGGCACCTAAGGGTGTTAAGGTTTTAATATTGTCGCATAATAGCATTACGTAGGAATTATATAATGCTTATGCGCCGCGGCCTGTGCGCTGCAGAATCTTCTCCTTTCTATCTATACCCTCTCTAGAGAGAAGCAATTAATACTAAGTTAGTTCTATTATATTATTTTCTTTTCTTATACAATTATTCCATATACCCTCCACACTTACTAATACAGAGTATTAGATATTAATGTCTATATAGCTAGCTATAGAGTCTATTTAATACTAATTAGTAGTTAACTAACTCTTAACTGCAAATTAGTAAGAGTAAAGATAAATTATATAAGTTGTTATTAACTATATAATTTATTTTATTATATCCTATCCTCTATACATAAGAGGATAGTAGATTAAACCTTTGTAAAGTTAGTAAGTATCTATCGCTGCTTTATAAAATAAAGGAAGCGATTGTATAAGACGTACAAAACCTATTCTTATCTATAGGGATAGTAGATTAACTCTTTTATTAAGTTAGTAAGTAGATATTACTACTATATAAGATTTAAGAGAAGATAGTATACTAAGCACACTACTAGTAACTATACAAACACATAGTTAGATAATAATAAACTCTAATAAAGCGCGACTCTTTATATAACTAACTTATTAAATAAACTAGTTACGTAATAACTACCCCTACCACTACTTTACACAAAGCCCCCACCTTTACTACCTTTATCTTATAAGATAACACTAATATACCTAAATATACTAAACTATATAATAAGTATGCTAAAGGGATAGAAATATTAGAGGCAACACTACGCAAGAGAACAAGACCTAAGTACTAAAAGGATGAGATTAGCCTGATAGACAATCTCTCTCTATTAGAAATGCAATTGTACGCAGTATATACTATTGCTAATTATTATGTGTTATACTAAAAAGGGACAGCTTTCTTAAAATTATTCTAGGATGACTTTAAAGGACAGGAAGAACACTATTTTTTAAAGTTAAACTGTGCATTTAGGAGAGAGCTTATCGCAGTCCTAGAAGAAAAGGGCATTACACTAAGAATAGATGCTAGAGCTATAAGTGCTAGCAAACTATATAAAGTAGTCTAAGATAATGCAAATATTACTTATACATTACTACCCTCGCTAGCCTACTTAACTTCTTATACGCAAATACTAAGGCTAATCTTAAAGATACCTAAGCTAGTTAGGCTGTCATATAAATCTAAACAGAGCAAGCAGCTACTACTATAGGCACCTATATAGCTATAGGTCTCTATAGACATCTTAAGAGAATCTTTGCATAAGTATTAAGGATGATTCTATTTGTATAAATAACTAAATAACCTACTACTCTTCGTATATAGTACCTAACTACTATTCCGCCCACCTACTTATAATTATTAAACGCTATATAGAATAGAACCACTACTAGTTAAATATAAATTATAGGCACTATACTAATCTATATAGACTAAGCCTATACTATAATTTAACCTATATAAACTTTCGCCTAAGCACAACCTACCTTCTTAGAGAATTCTAGCTAATAAGATAATCTAATTTTAAAAGGCATAAAATAAGGATAATAACTATACTAGAGCTCTATATAATATTTTGGCAAATAAGACTAGAATCTTTATAAATCTATGCAGACGCCTAGATATTACTAAGGATTAATACCCAGATATCTTTTTAGATATCCTTACTAGTTATGCGGCATAGTATTACCTCTATACTATCTGCCCTAGATAATTGTGAAAGTGCTTATACAAAGTACTTAATAGTTACTTTAACACCACTATTAACTATAACTAGTATTGGACAGACTAGACTATAATAACTTTCGTATAATGCTAGCACAAGAACCCTAATAAGAGTCTGCACGAAGTCCTGGAGGCAATAATTAATAGGCTTACCCTCGCATAGAGAGCATTAGGTGCGAACTTTACTAGGGAAATTGCTCTCTATACTACTATTATATAAGTATACTGCGGACACCTAGAACTAGAGTAGGCTATATGTACCCCTAAGCCTACCTATAAAGCTCTATTTACTAATCTTTATGCGTTAATCTAAGTTGCAATTAATTGCTAATCTAATTAGTACCTATAAGAGGTTAATATATACTATACTAATCGCAAATATAACTTTTCTATATAAAGAGGCAGACTACTAGCCCCTTATAGACAAGGATTTTATAGACGATTTGTACTATTATTATCGCGATTTAGATTCTAATTACACAATATTTGTATAAGACTAAAGAAGTGTTTTGTGTACTATAAAAAAGGTTATTAGTCTTTTAACTATTTGCGCAATAAACGTACCCGCGTAATAAGGCTATATATTACCTTCTATAAAGAGTATAATAATAAAACGCCTTTGTATAAAACTATCCAGTCCTATATTTAGAATATAGAAGAGTATAATAATAAGGAACCTACTTTATACAAAGAAGAGGAGTAGAGTAAAGATAATAAAAATAGCAATAATTAAGTGTCCTACCTAACTACTACTACCTATTTTTACCGCATAACTAGCAAACACATCTATAAGACAAAGCTAGAGAAGTGTGTAGAATAGTTTATCCTTAAAGATTAATACTATATAATATACTAAGGTAAACTATAAAATATAGGTATAGTAAGGATTTCCACTATTAGCAAAGCACAGCTAGAGGTATACGTATAAGAGAACCCCTATATAAAAATCGATTAGACACCTAGCAATACTAATATTAGCTTTAGAGGTTAGAACCTATAAGAATCTCTAGAAACTATACAAATTACAAATCTAATAGGAATAGTTACCTACGATATTCTAGACACTCTAACACTATTTTTGCTATTACTAGCAAATGCTAATAAGCTAGGTGTCTACTTTAATAATATTCTAGATATTATTATATAAAAGGACAGCATAACTATACCTATTATACGCAAATAGAGACACCCTTTCTTTAATATTAGTAAGGAAGAAACTGTGTCTTTCTTTACTAAACAAGAACTCAGCCGCCTTTATTAATAATTTAGACACCTCTATATAGAAAGACTTTAAAATATGCTTACTAATACTGGCTATAAAGTAGATGCCACTATACTAAACAAAATTTAGAAGTTTTGCCACTACTATTAATCGCACAAATAAGTCCCACGTTACTTTAAGTTCACTATTAAGGATAACACCCACTTTAACTATAAGATTATTATTAATATTATATATATTAAAACTAGAGACGCACTATATATTATAGATATAGACATATTATTTTAAGCTGCAATCTTCTTAAAATTAATATCTGCATAAGATGCGTAGGAAGCTCTCTATAGATACTAGATTAATATCTACTAAGATCCACCTAACTATATTGTACATAACCTAGGTATAAACTTCGTATTAGATAAGTTTAAAAACCGCGCAAAGATTATTAGCGTAACCTATAGGCAGATGCCTATAAAAGTATATTAGGTAATAGGGAAGGTTAAGCGTTTGCATGCACCCCTTCGCAAAGTCTTTAATATTCTTAAGGCTAAACTAGAAGATTATATAGATAAGGAGAATATCCTTTAAATAGCTATTAAAGCTATTAATAACACTATAGGCCTAAATAGCCTTATACCCACACTACTAGTCTTTGGCGCATATTCTAGGATTAATATAGATTCTCCTCTATTGCTTAATATTATCGCATATACAAATGCCATATAAAAGGTAATAAAGATATTATAGAAGGAAAGGGATAAAACTAATATTAATTATGTGCTAAACACCTATAATAGTCTATTAGCAGCGCACAAAGTCCTTAAACTCCCACTTAGATCTAAAGTTATAGTCTAAAGAGAGAAAGGTGAATAGATAGGCCTATATAAGATTAAGAGTATTAAGAATAGAGATATAATTCTTAACCTAAGGAATAGTTTAGTAAAGTTTCGCTATACGCAAGTTAAGCTATACTATTATAAAGAAGATTACATTTTTCTACTATTATAAAAAGTAAATAATGCTGCCCCTATACAAAGAGATTCTTTAAAGAAGAGAAGGAGAAGCTATCTAAAAAAGAATGCTGCATTCCTTTTCTAAAAGGAGACAAGTAATTAGAAACTGTCTCTAAAGCTCTATGCGAATAGTATAATCACAACACCTAGAGCACCTTTTAAATAGTTAGACCGCATAGAGATAAACGCTCTAATTGCTAATAGCACATTTAAGATTTTTCTCTTTAACCTATCTAAGTATAAAGGTAGAATCTTTAACCTCTATCTTATATAAGAAGTTAAGGGCAAGACTACTTAACTATATAAAAAATTCCGCCTTGTGTTTACTAGCCACTCTAATAAAGAAAAGGATAAAATCCTTACCTAATTACCTACTATCTAAAGAATAAGCCAGCGCCTACTCCTTATATTAGGAGCAAGCCTTTAGGCAATATATAGAATGCATTTTAAACTATAAGATATTATCTAGGCCTATATTTAGTCTACTAATAAACTAAACTACAGGCTTTATACTAGACTACCTAAGAAACTACGCACAAACTTTCTATAAGATATAATCTTCTATATTATATAACTACTCTATAGTATAGCTAAATTAGGTCTTTACTAGTTTAAGATCTACTATAACTACTATAAAGAAAGACTTAACATATTCTATTAGTAGCCCGGACAGATTAGTCCGCCGGACAGTTTTTGCCAAGACTATAATACTTTACTATAAATTATAATGTCTTAACAACACGACGCGTTATCATCTAATTAGGAAGGCAGAATTAAGCTTGCCCTTTACGCCTATTAGAATAAGCAAATTTCAAGCCTGCGATGCGCTGCTACAGCATATAATATCCCAAAGTCTATACTAAGTAATTAAATTAACAGAATTACTGCCTAAGCAGATACATAATTAGGCATAGCAAAGCTTACTATAACTAAAGAGTAGACGCTTATACAGTATATCCTTGACCTAAATTTGCGAGAATTTGCACCCTAGCTAGGTAAGGTGAAAGATATGGCTAACAAACTGCTAGCTGCGCGGCATAGAGACCCTATAGGACAATGCTAGGCTTAGCGCTTTGTAAAGCGCGTACCTAAGCTTAAAATGGCTTTTAATTAAGCGAAGAACTAATAGAAGATATAATAGGAAGACCTAGAGGTTATAAACGCGTAGTTTTAGCTAGTAGAGGACACAAAAGCTAAGTATAGAGTGCAGGATAAAGATATCTATAACTTTAATAAGACAGACTTCTAGATAGGAGTTATTAGCTTAATGAAGGTTGTAACTAGTTTAGAAAGACGTTCTTAACCTACGCTTATTTAGCTAGGCAACCGCAAGTGGGTTATAGTGATTTAGAGTATTTGCGCTACTAGGTATACTGTCCCGCCCTTTATTATCTATAAAGGGCAAGTCCACATCTTAGCGTAGTATAAGGAGACTAGTATCCCCCGCAATTAGAAGCTCTTAGTCTCTAAGACCGGCTAAACTAATAACGAGCTTGGAGTTGCGTGGTTAAAGCACTTTAACGCGTATACAAGGCCGCGCATAGTAGGGTTATAGAGGTTACTTATTCTAGACGGCTATAAGAGCTACTACTCCTAGGATTTTAAGGATTATTGCCTGGAACAGAAGATCCTAACACTCTGTATACTAGCGCACTTATCTTATATCCTCTAGCTGCTTAATGTGGTTTGTTTCGCGTCACTAAAGCTAAAGTACTCCTAGCGCGTGCGGGACTTAGCGCGCTAACGCGTCTTTTATATTAACAAAGAGGGCTTCCTACTAGCCTTTTGCAACGCGTTTTTTAATATGTTTATACTAGAAAACTATAAGAAAGCCTTTAAGGCCTCTAGGCTTGTTCCTTTAGATGCGTTAGTAGTGGTAGATCGCCTTAATGTGCGTATTCACACTCCACCTTAGGGTACCCCACTAGATACACTATGGCAAGCCAGGACCCTAAGCAATACCCTTGAGTTTAAATTCCAGTCAAAGCTCGTACGCGACTCTTTTATTCGGTCTCTACCTAATGCTAAATCGAGCTACTTACAGCTTATAAAAGGTGCTGAACTTATGCTCTACTATAGTGTACTTTAAGAGACCCGCATTAAGGAACTTAAGGAGCAAATTAAGGTTCTAACAAAGCGAAAAACGCGTAAAAGAAAGCGCATTTAGAAAGGTGGGACGCTAGGCTTTGCTTAGGGAGCAGATTTAGGAGTAGAAAGCCCTTCTATTAGGGTGAAGTTGTCGAAAAGGGCGCGAGGTAGTGGTGAGGAAGAGGCAGGTCCCTTAACACAACGCCGCTATAGGAGGTGCGGAGAGCCTGGGCACAACGCAAGGACCTGTTAGATAGATAAAGAGATAGAGGAGGAGTTAGATGTTATCCCCCGCAGCTTATTTTCAGATAGTGTTGATAGTAAATCAGAGTGATTTTATTATAGGTTACTATAAGGCCAAAAATAACGGATTAACTTTATCTTGCAATAGTACGCACTTAGTGACTAAAAATTAGATAAAGTACTACTTAAGATATAGTATGCTTCACTGCGAATCATAATAAGTATACTATATATTGCCTACGTATAGTATGGTAGATAATATATTGTATATTATAGGGAGTCTTGTTGTAAGTTCGTACTGCCAAGAAAGACTCCTTAGCTTTGCGCGGCTGCTGCAGCCGCGCAAAGAGGCTGCACGACGTAAAAAGTAGATTAAATAGTAACTTGGTATATTGTAAGTTATAGTAGGTTATTATGAGTCACTATGAAGTAACGTTGGTGGTGTTCTATAATGAGTTATGAGGGACCTCGAAGTTGCCAAGAAAAACTATCCGGCGGACTAATCTGTCCGGGCTACTAATAGAATATGTTAGTATAAAGACTTTGTTGTACAACCTATATCTGCTTATTACTAATAAAGAAGAGTATACCTTTAGAATCACTAGCCTTTAGATAGATAATACTCTTAGCATTATTAATAAGAACTTTATACAAAGAGAAGAAGAAGAGCTAAAGAACGTAGCCTTCTATATAAAGAACAAAACTGTTCTTACTAAGAACTAACCTATTAAGTTTAATAGTAGAAGAATTTAGCTTGTGTATAATACTATAGTTCTTATATAGAAAGGCTAAGCAAAGGGCCTTTATATAATTAACCTAAAGAATAAGAATACTATACAGAGGTATGTAGAGCAGTGTGTAAGAGGCGCCTACATCGCATCTATATACTAACTAGAAGTCGTATTTAATTTGTCTATTGCTACTTAGACTATATTACTCTTACACAAAGACATTAAGCTATTAAACGCACAAATCTAATAGCAAATTAATAATAGTAAGCGTAGTCTTATCTTTATACTATTAGATTTCTATCGCGCAAAACTGTTTATCTTTACTAATAGCCTATTCGCTAATAATAAAGACCTAATCTTATAGCTAGGATTCCTAATTGCTTTAGGTAATAAGTATTATATAGATAATAGCAATAACTTTAATATTCTAGCAAATATTATACACTAGAATTTAACTAAGTGTAAGAGAGTAATAAGGAGCATTCTTACTAGCGAGCTGTATAGTATAGTAGGAGGTTTTAATAATGCTATTACTATTAGCATAACTTTTTAGAAGATTATACACATGCTTAGTCTGCCGCTAATTTATATAGTTGTCTATATAGATTTAAAGTCTCTCTATAACTGCCTTATACAACTAGGAACTACAAATAAGAAGCGCCTTATAATTAATATTATATTACTCTACGAATCGTACGAGCACTGCGAAATATCTAAGATTAGATAGATTAATAGGAAGGACAATTCTGCTAATGCCTATATAAAAAAGACCTTAAACTAGGCTCTAGAGTCCTTAATCTCTAGCAACACCTTAACAATTACTGTTAAAGTATTAGTAGATTGCCTTAAGCCTGCCCGCGTAAGCTCTTCTTAGTCTTTACACAGCACTATTTCTTTATTATTTATCTATTCTTTTGCGCGATATATTTATTTAATTCTTTTCATACGTATATATTACTTAAAAATACGCATTTTTCTATCTATTATTCGCATAGAAAAAGAAGAGACACAACACATATTTATTTAAAGAAGAGTTTTTTTATTCTAGTACTTATAGATAATATCTAAAAGTGTCTATCCTACTATCTAGCCCTATTCTGTGCGATAATCGCACCTAGTACTATGGCTCTACTATATATAAGAACCGCACAATCCTACCTAGAAGTTTGCCACTATATAACACTTAGTAAAGGGCCTAGGGCTAGAGTTACCACTATAGTAGTAAGCGTATGCAGTGCCCCTAAGGACACTATGTAACTAGATAAGGAGCGCGCGAAAGTAGCCCTTATGCTAAATAAGCTTAACAACCCATAGACATAGGTCTATACTAGCTATAAGAATAATATTAATATTGTATAAAGGCAGATGTGCGACACGCAACTCCTTAGCCTATTTTTTATAGTTAGTATCTATATAAAAAGCAAAGAATAGAGAAACTTATATTAATAGAGATGCCCTAGATAAACGTATAGTTCGCTTAGAAACTAGAAAAGAGCTAGGGAGAAGGGATACGTATAGAGAGATATTTAAAGTAGAGGATAAGAGAAAGAAGAATAGAGGAAGAAAAGTCTACCTTATATACCTCTCCCTTTTATCTAGAGCCTTAATTTCTACTCCTTATTAGCGTTTATCTTCCCCTTATCTAACGTTACACAATTGTCTAATACTACTATCTAAATAAATAAGACAAATAGGTCTACCTATTATATAAGAAATAAACTAAGTAAAAAGAACTCTATATAAATAATATATTATTACCGCAATTTTATTGTTAACTACGTAATCTTACCCTTAACCGCTATTAGTCAGACCACTACTCTACTACTAATAAGCCTAATTACGCCTCTAATAAATAGTAGCAAAGTATAACAAATAGTTACTTAATAGAATCTTTCTATTAACTAGAGCAAACTAGCTAGAGTAGGAGACGTATAGACAGGGGAATAATAAATAGATAGGATAAATATTAGCAAGTAGATAGTTTGTGTAGAGAAAGGGAGAACTACTAACAGCAACCTTAAAAATAAAAAGTTGCTAGTGTCTATACACTATATAGGTAAGGACACCTAAGGGTATTAAGATTTTAATATTGTCGCATAATAGTATTATATAGAGATTATATAATGCCTATGCGCCGCGGCCTATGCGCTGCAGGATCTTCTCCTTTCTATTCGTATTCTCTCTAGAGAGAAGTAATTAATACTAAGTTAGTTCTATTATATTATTTCCTTTCCTTATACAATTATCCTGTACACCCTCCACACTTATTAATATAGAGTATTAGATATCGATGTCTGTATAGCTAGCTGTAGAGCCCATTTAATAATTAGTATTATTAACTATCTGTGCTTACACGCCGCGTATGCGGCGTACTTACTTAGATAAGCTAATACTACTATAATAGCTAGAAGAATCTTACAAATCTATATAACGCTCTTACTACACTAGAGCTTATTAATAAAAACTTTATTATTCTTTTTTTTATATCTCCTACTAGAGTAGAAATTTAACCTTATAGTTCTTTGTAAACTAGATAAGCTACTAACCTAATTAGTACACTAGAACTACCTTATAAATAGTTAAGTATACCTATCTTTTATACTAGATAAGTATCTAATAGATAGAATAAAACTCTAGCGTAGTTATTTTAAGGGCAGCATTGCAAATCTTTAGTATATACTCTTTAGTATTAGTAAGTATATTAGTATTAGATAATTTAAGATTAATACGTAAGTAAATAGTAGAGCGTAAAGTAATAGTAAAGGTTTTATTAAGGACAATCTTAATATAGTAATAGAGTAATAGTGTATTTAGTATATATTACTCTTATACTACTTATAAGAAATAGTATAACGTGTTTATAAGCGTGCCGTTAGTACAAGCGAGCCGTCAACCCTACTAACTTTTACACTTAAAAAGCCACGTAGTTTAACAACACATCAAAATTCTATTAATATAATAGCTTTTCTAAATTAAGCAGTATCTATAGAAGCCTTCTTGCACGTACGTAAATTGTGCCCAGGCTCCCTGCAGCGCGTGCAGCGCGCTAAAGCCTACCAGCTCGCACCTAACCGCGCCTGGCTATACCGCGTTTCTCCCTCTAGTTGCTACTTAACAGCCTTCTAAGCAATAATATCCTCTCCCTCTGTCTTTAATAGAGTGCCTCGCTTCTAGATCTGCTTCTTTTTACGCTATTTACGCGTTGTAGCTGTCTTATTTACCCTTTGTAGACTAGCTATCTTATCGCGCATAATTACTATTAAATACGCCATTCTCTTAGCCCCTCTTATAAGCTAATCAAGCGACTAGATAACTAATATAGGAGAGAATCCTTAATGCCTTTAGATCCGCTTACAAACTAGAGTTAACTAAGCACCTAGCTCGCACGCGTTGCTTAGTGTTGCAGACTCCTATAGGGTCTCTAGTAGGGCTGCTAGCGACGGCGTACAAAGCTTCACATTAAGCTTTAATATCACCGCCTCTAGATTGTGTAGGACTAGCCCAGCGCCTTAAAAGCTTGCGCAGATATTCTCCTTTATAATTAACTAGTTGTAGGCGGCGCGGAAGGCTAGTAGGAACTCAAGCTTAGTGATATGGTTAATATGGTCGCGTATTAGGCCCTCGACCTAGCGCCCGTACGTCCGCTTCAACAGCAAGAAACAGCCAACGTTAAGCGGTTGCAAAAGGTATAATAAATATAGTAGTATATAGAGAGTGTAGATCTTATTCTTCTTATAGATCTCCTAGAATTCAAGCAAGTTATAACTCTCATAGCCGTTAAGTATTAGTAGCTAACGCGCGCCCACTCTACGCTCTACTATATACTTAATAAAATGCCATAGCCAGGCAACACTAAGCTCGTTCGTAGTCTAGCCATTATCGCTAAGACTAATAGCCTAGTCATCTGGTATATCATCGCCCTTGTACCAGGCAGAAAGGTAGTACTGGCCAGCAAAGATAATAAAGGGCGGGATTGCCCACCCAGCAGCGTTAATTCTGTGGATCGCCGTCACCCACTCACAATTGCCTGGCTAAATCGCTTTTAGCCGACCACACCTCTCTAAGCTAGTAACAACTAGCTAGGAGAATATTTTACCCATTAGAAAGCCAGTCTTGTCAAAGTTAAAGGTATCCTCGTCGCAAATACCGTAGGTGGCCTTTGTACGTGCTACTAGCTCAAACTAGGCCTATATAACTGTTAGGTCCTCGCAGAGGGCTCGCTATCAATTATAGGGTCGATTAAATCGCGTTGTGAGGCTGTCTGTTCGCTTAACAAAGTTCCTAGGCCACTGCTAGCCAATATAGCCTGCGCTGCGCTTAGTAAGCAGCTTATTTGCCATATCTTATACAGCACCTAGAGTGGGCGCAAAGCCTCGCGAATCTAGGTTAAGTATTTGCTCAACAATCACATTCTCTTCTAGCTTAGTAAGCTTCTTTGATTTAGGCTAGTAATCGCGTCGCGTAGCAATTCTGGCGCGTTGGTCGCGCAGCATTAATCGAGGGACGTTAAACATTAAGGCAGCGCGATTTTCGCTCTAAATCTGATTTTTATTAATAGCTAAGATAGCAAGGAAGATATCTCCTTTGTTATAGGGCAATTGAGTTGTAGTTAGTTAAGGCATTATAGTTTGCTTATCGCGCGTTACGAAAAGTTAGTAGGGTTAATAGCTCGCTTGTACTAACGGCACGCTTATAAACACGTTATACTTATTAATATATTAACTTGTGTTATTTGCGATAATCTAGATGGCGGTTTACAACTTAGGATGGCGAAGAAGAGATAGCTTATAGCGTGGCCGCGCTAAAGTCTTATCTCCCCTAAAGTTCTAAGTAGCCTCTTCGTAAAGATTTTGCTTGTGGGAGCAGCCCCGCGCCAAGACTACCAAGCTCGCTTAGCAGTTCGAACGCGCTTTTTTTTGTCATTACCTTTTTTACACTCTTTTTAATTACTAAGTAGGGGGCTCTGCTTTTTTTATTATGTTATTTAAGATAAAAGCCTTTATCGTGCTACTTCTAGGTAGTTAATTTAACGCCACATATATAGATAGTATTAAAGTTATATAGCTAATTTAAAAAAGTAATAACTAGAATATAGATTAGTAAGCTAAAAGACAATTAAGGTAAGTATATATATAACAAAAGAGAAGTAGTAATAAAATATTATTAATAAGTAGTAGTAAAGGCTATTATAAGTTTTAGCTACTTTTCTTACTATTACTATTATTATTATTACTAGCACTAAAGGCATAGCTACTATAAAAAAGTTAATAGTAGCTACAATTAAAGAAAAGGTTAAAACTATTAAATAGAAGAATTAGAATAGTAAAAAAAGTATAAAAAGTAAATTATATACCCTAAGCAGCTATAAAGCTTTATTAAGTTATAGTAAGTAAAGTATATATATAAATACTACTTCTAAACTAGTATTAAGTAAGAGTAGTTTGTAAGAAAAGTATAACTATATTATTACTAGTAAGAAACTTTAAAAGTAAATTAAGTACTTATAGATAGTAATTAAGAAATAAATAGCTTATAAGTGTAGAATAAAAATATAGTATTAAAAAAAAAAGAATAAAGTTATAATAGTAAAAAAATATATATTTAAATACTAATAAGCTATCTAAAGCCTAAGTAGTCTTTAATTATAAAATAACTTTTATAGCTTTTACTAATAGGCTATAAATTATAATGACTACTTTTTTACTTTTTTTATACTTATTATAGAACTTATAAGCCTAAGTAACTCTAGCCTAAACTTAAAATTTCTATAATAGCTATTAAAAAAAGTTTTACTTTAAAAAATACTATGTGGCGTTATATTAACTACCTAGGAGTAGCACATCAAAGGCTTTTATCTTAAATAATATAATAAAAAAAGTAGAGCCCCCTGCTTAGTAATTAAAAAGAGCGTAAAAAAGGTAGTAATTATAAAAAAAGCGCGTTTAAACTGCTAAGCGAGCCTAGTAGTCTTAGCGCACGCAGCTCTTATATATAAAGTTAATTTATAAAAAGACTATAATTAGAACTTTAGGAGAGGAATAAAACTTTAGTGTAGCAATACTATAAGCTATTCTTCCTCCGCTATTCTAATTATTACAAACCCACTATCTAAATTATTGCACATAATATAAGTTAATATATTAATAGGTATATACTATTTCTTATAAGTAGTATAAGAGTAATATATATAAGATATAGTATTACTCTATTACTATAATAAGGTTATTCTTAATAAAACCTCTACTATTACTCTACATCCTACTATTTACTTAAGTATTAACCCTAAATTATCTAACACTAATAACTTGCTAACACTAAAGAGTATACGCTAAAGATTTATAATACTGCCCTTAAGGTAACTATACTAGAGTTTTATTCTATTTATTAGACGCTTATCTAGTGCGAGAGATAGGTATACTTAACTATTTATAAGGTAGTTCTAATATACTAGTTAGGTTAGCAGATTATCTAGTTTATAAAGGACTATAAGATTAAATTCCTACTTTAGTAGGCACAATTACTTCTTATTAGTAATAGAATTCCCTAGTAGGGCACGTAAAAAAAGAAAGATAATAAGATTTTTATTAATAAGCTCTAGTATAGTACAAGTATTGTATAGATCTATAAGATTCTTTTAGCTATTATAGCAGCGTTAGCTTATCTAAGTAAGTACGCTGCATAAGTAGCGTGCGAGTATAGATAGTTAATAATACTAATAGTAATAATCTAGGTAGATTATATATAGTATAAGTAAGTTTAAAGCTTAAACTATTGTTACATTATTAGGTAATATTTAAGGTTAGTTTTTAATTAGAATTAGGTACCTTATATAATATATCTAATCTTCTATCTTAATCTACTTTAACCTTGAAATAAAAAAAGATTAAAAAAGGTGTTTGGTAAGCCGACCTAAAAAAATACTACAACTTATAAAAAGTTAAAACTTAGGCTTTATTCTTTATATTAGTATTATAAAAAAGAATTAGTAAGCTAATAGTTAAAGCGTGCTTAATACCTTTTTAGAATTTTTTTTTTAGAATATATAAATTATGTCATTACCTTTTTACGGCTTTTTTAATTACTAAGCAGGGGGCTCTGTCTTTATTGTTATATTATTTAAGATAAAAGCCTTTGTCGTCCTACCCCTAGGTAGATAAAATAACGCCACATATAAATTATAATTATATTATAAAAAAGGGCTAAAAGTAGTGCTAAACCTATTTAAAAAGCTAAAAGGCCTAGTTTTTGAATAGTATAGTAAGTTAATACTTTAAATTAGTTAAAAGTATAAGTATATATAGTAGTAAAGCTTATATAAAAAAATTAGAAAAGATCTAAATAAATAGTATAAGGGCAGTACACGACCTTATAGGAAAAACCTCTTAGGAATAGCTAGTATAGTTAAAAGAGATAACTAAATTAAGACTATACTAAGATAGGGGATATGAAAGGGACCTAGGGGGCCCTTACTAACTACACACTAACACTAACTAGAAAAGGCGCCTTTTATAAGATAAAAGGCACTATTAAGGTTTAAAAAAAGGTAATAGTAAATAACTAGTAGGGAGGTAGGCATAAACTATTATATAATCCCCCTTTTAAGGCCTAAAAATAGAATGGAAAGTATATAAAAATAGGGTGTTTTAGCGAATTTTTAATATAACTAGCACTATTATAGTGCTAAAGAGGGCTAGAATAGGGGCAATAGGCCCCTATAGCTCTAGCGGTAGCCTTAGTTTTTAATTTGGGTGCTATTTAGTAGAGATATTAAGGAAAGCAGTTAAGGGTAAATTAGTGCTAGATTAGAAACTATATTTTAGCATTTAGTATTTTATTAATAGAGCGTATTTTTAGCTTTAACACTATATAACAACGTAGTTAGCTAAAATCTTTCTAGATAGTTTATTATACTCTAGCGTAATTATATTATATAACATTTTTTTAGTACTATAGATAAGTGTTTTAAAAAACGTATTAACGTAACTAGATAGTTTTTAATTAGGGTAGGGTAGCTCCTAAAGCTATAGGGACTACTAGTAGTAGTAGGGATGTCTAGATATAAGAGTACTAAAAAGTAATAGGTATCTAGTTATGTGCACAAGTCTAAGGGCGTATAGATGTTAAAAAGTAATAGGTACCTAGCTAAGCACACCTAATATAGTGCTTTAACTCTATCTTTATAGATATATTATCTTTAGGGATAGGCTTTAGAAAAGTGTCTTAGAGGGTAGCGTCTAGCTAAATAAGTAACTGTTTTAGTAGACTAGCTTGCTTAGGGTACCTTTAATAGTAAGCTTTAATTAGTAGAAAAGAGTTAATAAAGTTATTAGTAGGGTAGTAGGTTAGGTTAGAGTTATGCCTTTTTTACGCTGCCTAGTACTTTAGTATTCTATAGTCTACTTTGCTATTAATAATATAAGAAACTAGCTACTTAGAAACTCTATCTACCTTAATAAGTCGTTTTAGAGATTGTAATTAACCTAGTAAGAGAATATTTAGATCTCTTTAAAGCCTATTAGCGTAGAATACTAGGTAAACTCTTATATATTATAGGAGTTTAAGTATAAATAAGTGGCCTTTCTTGCCTATAATTAGGTATAGTCCTTTTATTTAATAATTTAACTTAACTCATAGGCGTTTAGTAATAAATCCCTTTAGGGTAATAAAGACCTAGTCCCTAATATTAAAATTAATAGCTTGTCTATGTTTGTTAGTCTACTCTAATTATATTTTCTAGGTAGTAGATATATTAGCACAGGCAGTGTTATAGACAAATTTATAGGCTTTAGTATAGGCCTTAACTTTTATTTTAGCCTTTTCTAAAGTAATATTATGTAAAGATTTAGTAACTAGTTAGGTACACTTACACTAGTCCTAGTAAAAGTATAGCTAACACCTAAACTTAATTTTAAAAGGCAAAACTCTAGTACTATTATAGAGTAGTATTACTTAGGCCTAGTCTATGTGTTGTTAAATTATTTATCTAGGAGTAAAACAACAAAGGCTTTCATCTTAAATAACATAATAAAAAAAGTAGAGCCCCCTACTTAGTAACTAAAAAGAGCATAAAAAGGTGATTAAAAATGCGCGTTTAAACTGCTAAGCGAGCTTAGTCGTCTTGGCGCGAAGCTCCTATATATAAACTTTTTATAAAAGACTACTTAGAACTTTAGGGGAGGGATAAAACTTTAGCGCAGCAACGCTATAGTTATTTATTCTTCTTTTACTATTCTAAGTTATAAACCACTATCTAGATTATTATAAATAATATAAGTTAATATATTAATAGGTATATTTCTTATAAGTAGTAGGATAAGAGTAATACGTACTAGATACACTATTACTTTATTACTATATTAAGATTGTTTTTAATAAATCTTCTACTATCTCTCTACGCCCTACTATCTGTCTAGGTATTAATATTATTTCTAAAGAAGTACTTGCTATTACTAAAGAGTACACGCTATAGTTTTACGCCACTACTACTAATATAGCTATACTAAAGTTCTGTTCTATTTATAAGATACTTATCTAGTGTAAGAGATAGGTATACTTAACTATTTATAAGGCTATCCTTATATACTAGTTAGGCTAGCAGCTAGTCTAGTTTATAAAGAATAGTAGCACTATATTTCTACTTTAGTAGACGCAATTGCTTCTTATTAGTACTAGAATCCTCTTGTAGAGAACGCAAAAGAAGGATAATAAAGTCTTTATTAATAAGCTCTAGTGTAGTAAGAGCGTTATATAGATTTGTAAGATCCTTTTAGCTATTAATACTATTAAGTTAGAATAACTAATAATAGTAGTAGTAATAAACTAGGTGTGCTGTGTACGCTATAAGTAAACCTTATATAGGTTAGAAGCTTATAGAGTATAGGCAAGATATAAGTAACTTTAAAGTTTAAACTATTATTGTATTATTAAATATTTAAGGTTTTTAATTAGAATTAAGTGCTATATATAGTATATAATAACCTTCTATCTTAATCTACTTTAACCTTAAACTAAAAAAAAGGTTAAAAAAGGTATTTGGCAAGCCAACTAGGCCTAGTCTATACTAGGCAGCAAATCTAACTAGTTATTTTAATAAAAGTTTATAAATAGACGCAGATGATAGTTAAGGTACTAATTTATAATTTTAGTTTAGCTATTAGTTTATAATCCTCCTAGGCAGAAGTATAAACTATCTTTACTTATTTAGTTTTTAAGTAGCCCTACTATGTTTAATTACTACGTTTTTCTATTATATTACTAGCGCCTATATAACGTAACGTTACGTAATATTATATGCGAGCGCTAAGCCCTAGAACTAGAGCGCGTTAAAGTTTTTCTAATGCCTCCCCTAGCTTTTAAGATAACTAATCCTATAATAATAGCACTCTAACTTGCTTGTCTATCTACTACATTACTAGATAATTAACACCTACCTTTTAACCTTTTGCTACGTTACTAGATAATTAACTACTTAGAACCTCTACTTTGCTCTGCTACTATAATATACAATAAATTACGTGCGCGCTCCCTACTTCTAACACTAAATAGCACTCTACTATTCTCTGCTAATAATCTATTAACCTCTAGACACCTAGCTATTACTCTACCTATCTTCTACAAAGATTCTATAGTATAAGCGCGTACCTATATATCCTCTACGCCTTTAGCATCTACTTAGTATAGCTATTATTATTATTGTAGAAGTAATAAGCTATTAATTAGAGATTTAATATTACTTATAGTTCTTAGTAGTAATTACTCCTATAAGCTATATAGTAGTATATAGCTACTAGCCTAGACTCTTACTTTATAAAAATGTCTATATTTTTTAAGTTCGTATTTTTAATAGTTGTAAGCACCTTGCACCTAAACTAGCATAGAGCAATCTATATTATAAGACTTATTCTACCTTTAATTCTAGGCTCTTGCTTAAGAAGATGCGTATTCTCCTTAATATAGCAATCTAACTTTATAGCAGCTATCTACTTGCTATATAGATTTTTAGCAAATACTATATAGTTTTTAATATTTAGTAGTATTTAGCTATTATGCCTAGCTATGTTATACCTAGCTATGTTATTATTTATATCTTCTAGGTAGGGGCGTAACACTATACGTCTAGTGGCAATAGCGCCTTTAGGGCAAGGGATAAATATAGCAACCTTAAGGTCTTACACAACAATTAAATATATTATATAGTAGATAAATAAATACTTAATCTCTAGTTATAGATTTTATATTGCGTGCGCGCAGACAACTACGTATTATATTATTACTTTAGTACCTAGTATATTTTATAATTAACTACCTTTAGTAGAAGGAGCTAATTTACACGTGCTAATAAATAGTCTCTAGCCTAACCTATTTATCTCTAAGTTGCTTTACCTTTTTTAATGCGTTTTTAGCACATTTATAGCTTTTTCTTATAGTGTTATACTGTATACTAAAAGGTCTGCGATATTTCTCTTTCTAATTAGTTCATAAATACTACGCTATAAAGAGAAGTTAATTAATATCTATAAGCTTATATAAAGCAGCTAGAAAAGTAGAAATAAACTAGGGGCTGCGATTAGAAATAATTAATTAAGGGGGGCTAAAGACTCTAAATATATACTAATAGTAGAGATTAGTGGCTTATTTAGTAGTAACTATCTTATAGCAGGGCATAGAAAAGGTATGCTTAGATAGGTAGTAATAAGATGCTATTACGTTATTATACCCTTTCTTATTCTTAGGGAATATTTTAAAATTAATTAAGATATCTTGCTAAATATTTTTACGGATAGAAAGTAGGTATAATAAGCCTAGCTTTTTATCTAGTAAGGGCTTACTTTACTAGCAGTCTTTATAATTAGAAATATACCTATTAATATTAGTGTTTATACCCTTTTAGTAATATAACTAGTGTAAAAGCTAGAGAGTTTTTTATAGACCTAAATAAATAGTAACCTAATAAGTGTATATTATTTAAATTAGATGCGTCTAAAGAAACTCTATAGAGAAAACTACTAGGTAGTCTTTATAGAGAAGCAACCTTGAAGAGGTAAGAATAAAACTAGGTAATCCTAAATAAGCAGCTTCTTAAAGTAATTTAAGCACCTTATATATTAAATTAGTATATAGTAGGCAATTAATAAATATATAAGAATAGGCTCCTTTAGGGCTTATATTAACTTTTTCTTTTTCTATTTTGCAATTATAATAGTTATAAGGGCTGCTTTAGTAGTATTTAGTAGTTATAGAAGAAAATACTAGGTGTAAGCCTCTTATTTCTTTTTTATATAACTTTAGCGTATTTTATTTTCTAAATAGTATATTAGCTATAATATTTGCGGTGCCTAGTTAGTATGTAATTTAATAATATTAGGAAGAAAAACATCGCAGACCTTTTGGTATATAGTACAACGCTATAAGAGAAAGCTATAGGTGTGCTAAAAACGCATTAAAAAAGGTAAAGTAGCTTAGAGACAAATAGGTTAGGCTGGAAACTATTCGTTAGCACGTGCAAATCGGCCCCTTCTACTAGAGGTAGTTAATTACAAAATATACTAGGTACTAAAGTAATAATATAATACGCGGTTACCTATATAGACGCAATATAAAATTCGCGACTAGATATAAATTAAGTGTTTATCTATCCACTACCTAATAACAATACATTTAATTGTCGCGTAAGACCTCGAGGTCTACACTATTACTATCGCCACTAGACGTGTAGTGTTACGCCCCTACCTAGGAGACGTAAACGACAACGCGGCCAGGTATAACGCGGCTAGGTACAATAGCTAGACACTACTTAACATCGAAAACTGCATAGTCTATACTAAGGACCTATGCGGCAAGTGGATAGCTGTTATAGAATTAGATTGCTACGTTAAGCAGAATATAGATATTAGTAAGTAGAAGCCTAGAATTAAAGGTAGAATAAGCCTTATAATATAGATTACCCTATACTAGTTTAGGTGCAAGGTGCTTACAACTATTAAGGATAAGAACTAGAAAAATATAGACATTTTTATAAAGTAAGAGTCTAGGCTAGCGACTATATACCGCTGCGTAGCTTATAGAAGCAATTACTACTAAGGGCCATAAGCAATATTAGATCTTTAATTAATAGCTTATTACTTCCATAATAATAGCTATACTAAGTGGGTGCTAGAGGCGTGGAGGATGTATAGGGACGCGCTTATACTACAGAATTTCTATAGAAGATAGGTAGAGTAATAGCTGGGTGTCTAGAGGTTAATAGGTTAATAGATTATTAGTAAAGAATAGTAGGGTGCCATTTAGTATTAGGAGTGGGCGCGCGCACAATTTGTTATATATTGTAGTGGCGGCAAAGCGTGCGTCTAGGAGTTTTAAGTGGTAAATTGTCTAGTAACGCGGCAGGTGGGTAAGCAAGTTAGAGTGTTATTATTATACGTTTGTCGTCTTAAAAGCTAGGAGGAGAACGTTAGTAAAACTTTAACGCGCTCTAGTCCTAGGGCTTAGCGCTCGCATATAACATCACGTTATGTGGGCGCCAGTAACGTAATAAAAAAAAGCAGTAATTGAACGCAGTGGGACCACTCGAAAACCGATAAGTAGAGGCAGTTTATACTCCTGCCCAGGAGGGGTAATTTAATAATAGTATTTAAATAGCTTCTTAGACTAATTGGCTTACTATAAAGAAAGCTTATGTTTAGTGCTAAAGTATTTAAGGGCCTAATAATTAGTAATAATATTAAAGGGCTAAGCAGTTTAGAGGCTAATTAGTTACGCTTTTTATTCTAAAAGGCCCTATATAACTACTAATATTTCCTTATTATAAATATTATAATTTAACTTAGTAGGCTTTAATAATTTAGAGTACTATATAACTAGGCACTAGGTACTATTAGAGTATAGTTAACTAAGAGAGTTTATATTAACGCTATTACTAAAGTTAGTTTCTATATAGGTAATCTAAAATAAAGAGTACTATAAAACTAAAACGTTACTAACTATAAGTTGCTTAGTAACTTTAAATGTAGTATATTCCTAGTCTCTAAAGGTATAAAAGGTACTATTTTTTAGCAGCTTAATTAAAAGGCAAACAACCTGTCTATAATAAGAAAAAAAGGAGTAGTAGTAATTATAGAAGCCTAAAAAGCTCTATAATACCTTAAGTATTATAGGCTCTTTTTATTTCTAAACTATAGTAACGTGGTTTACTAGCGAGTGACCTATACTAGTAAGCGCGCCACCTTTGCCAAGACTCCACTAAACCATTTTATTTATTATTAGACTGCGTCGCAATACTACTTAAAAATATATACTAAGTTAATGCATCTAATTTAGATTCTTCCTCTTTAACTCCCTGGCAGGTTTGCGCATTATGTCTAGATTGTCTATAAATACTATAACGCTGTTAAGTTAATGGACCTATTGCAGCGCGACTAGTACTTAATAATTATTTACCCTTCTTCTATCTACCAGCGTCCTTAGGAGTAGCTAGCTAAGATCTCTCTGCTACTATAAGTAATCCCTAATACTAAATATACCTCCTTTTCCGCGATTTTTACCTTATAGTCTCCTTAATTGTCTTGTAAAGACCTGCAATTTTATTTAATACTAGTATCTAACTATGCATTACACTTAGAGCGCCTTTTTTAAGCTTCTTAAGCACCTGCATAGTTAAAGTTAGTAATAAATTAAAGTGATTTCTAATTCTCTTGCAAACTAGTATTAATTGCGCCTTAAATTCGCGTAGGTTACTTAGTGTTTTAGACTCCTAGGTGGTAGGCTCTTTAATAGACAGACTAGGTATATAGATATAGATATTAAGGTGCTGTAACACCTCCTCTAAATTTAATAGGACTAGCCTAGTACCGCGAAAACTACCCTTAATTATCTCTGTAGAGAAAACCTTTAAAAACGCGATTTTAAAGGCTAGAAGGAACTTAATCTTTGTAATGTGGGTTATTAGCTAATGCGCTAAGCCTAAGATCTTAGCACTATATACCTTCTTTAGCGGGAAGAAATAGCCCACATCTAATAGCTATAGTAGGTGTAACAAATGTGGCGACATACAGAGAGTAATAATCTTATATTCCTTATAGTAATTCTAGAACTTAATTAAGTTATGGCTCTTATAGCTATTAATAACTAGTAGCTAATAGATTCCTTTAGCGCGTCCCTTTGTATGTGCATTAAAGTGTTTTAACTATACGATACTAAGCTTATTATTTGTCTAGCTATTCTTACTAATAGCGATTACCCAATCGCTAGGAATTGACGCGTCTTCGTACTAGGTAGAGATGTGACGCTTACTGGCGTAGATAATAAAGGGAGGGATTGCTCATCTAGTAGCGCAGATACTCTAGATTACTATAATCCACTAGCGGTTGCCTGGCTATATTAATTTGGGTTTCGCACGCCTCTCTAATGCTATAACTATAAGCTAAGACCCTAAAACCCCTATTAGGAAGCCTAATTCATCAAAGTTGTAGGTGTCCTTATCCATAATGCCGTACTTAACTTTAATACCCTCTACAAGCTTAAACCACGCGTTTATAACCTTAGGATCTTTCTATTATGCCCTCTAGTTGTTATATAACTAAGACTAACGCGTTTTAACTTTATATCTGCGCTTAATAAACCTATCTATCTAGTTAATACTAATAGGTGGCTTTCCTCTCTATAAACGTAGTAAATCGGCCATTGTGCATATTATAAGCTTTGTAGGAGGGAATCCACGCGTGTCTAGCTTAATTATACAATTAATAAGCGCCTGCTTCTTAAGGAGAGTAAATTCTTTAATTTAGGTGGGTTATTGCGTTGTGCAGTTGTTCTATTGCGTCTTTAATTAAGCATTCTGCGATTAATATTATATAGCCCTACTGCTACTCGCTCTGTAAGATTTGGGTCTTATTTAATAGCTCTAATAGCAATAAGTAACTAAGCTTAATTAGATGGCTTAGAAGATATGGTAGGTAGTTATATTATAATAGTATTGTTGGTAATGGTGGGGTCTTGGCAAAGGTGGCGCGCTTACTAGTATGGGTCACTCGCTAGTAAACCACGTTAGTTATTATAAGGTCTTTATAAATTTGCATTTTTTTAAAATTAGCTTAGAAATTAGCGTCTTTTAAGCAAAGTAAGATCTTGCGAATATGTTCTTTTATTCTAAAGAATTCTTAGAAAAGATAAAGATGTTATTAATATATATAGTATAGAGGTTATCTAGATAATTACCTAGAATACTATTAATAAACTATTAAAAGATAGTAGAACTATTATAAAGACTAAAGGGTAAGACCCTATACTTATAATTTTTATACTAGGTTTAAAAAGTAGTTAGCGCTTTAGTTATTAAAGTAAGCTAGATTTAGTAACATACTTAGTAAATATTAAGCTTAGTAAAGAGTCTTAGTCTAAAAAGATATATAAGTATCTTTTTACTAAGTAGAATTACTATACTGTTCTTTTTAGTAATAGTATTAAGGTAGTAGTAATTAATATAAAAGCGCTAATATTTACTTAGTTTTTAGTAAATAACACTAGTAAAGTAAAGCTAGTATTGCTAGGGATAATAAACCTACGCTTAATATAATTATTAAGGTAGACTTTAAGAAGTTTAAGGTGCTCTAAGAGTATAATATGTAAAGGCGACGTAGTAAGTGTAAATAGGTCTTTAGTAAGATTAATATAGTAATTAATACCCTTTTAGTAAGGCAAAAGGGCGTTAGAATTTAATTTTAAAAAATAGGCGGGCTCTACTCTAGCGTATCCTAGCTAGAGGAGCGCTTATTCTATTTTAGTAAGTAGGTTAGCTTAGAACTTATTTTCTAGACTGTGTATCTTACTCTTATAGTCCTTAATAAGTTTAGCTAGCTTATAGGGACTAGTATAACTAATAATTATATTAGACTTATAGTCGCTATTTAAAGCAAAAGCTATAGCACTTACTATAATAATATTAAAGCTAGCAATATATAATTATTTCTATATTAGCGCCTAAATAAGTTCTAGAAAGCTAGCTAAATTCTATAGGGCTAGTAGATCTACTAAATACAATTTATTATTTATATTCTATAAGTTCTCCTTTTATATTAGTAATTAAGTAGGGTAGAAGAGAGCTAACCTAGGTTATTCTAGCTAGGGTAGTTTTAATTAAATAGTTAATTCCTATAATAGCTGTCTAATCTATAAATTAGCTTCTTTAGTAGGATTATAGTCTCTAGGTCTAGGGCTAGAGGTAATACCTAGATTCTACTACATAATTCCTAGGGGCTAGTCTTACTAGTAGCTTTCTTAGATAGTAGGAATAGGGTAACTAATAGGCAATTTATTATCTAATAGTTCTTTATCTAAAAAAGGTAGCTCTTTAGCCTCTAAGCTACTATCTTTGTTAAAGTTATTCTTATAGCTTAGTTTCTAGTAAGCCTTTAAGTATATTCTAATAACTAAGATAGTAGAGTTAGGAAGCTAGATAGAAATTTTCTTAGAGACACTCTAGTTAGCTTTTAATAAGTATGTCTTTGAGTAAGTATAATTCTACTTTTTAAGTAGGCTGTCCTATTAAGTAGTATTATTCTAGAAGGAAGGGTTAGGTAGGGGGAAAGTCTATAGTAGAACAAGATTGCTAGTAAAGGTTAGATTCTTGTTATCTTTCTAACAAAGGCGGCGGTCTTAAGTGTTAACTAGGCAATTAGCTTACTTAGAAATGTTCTACTAACAATAAGATTATAGTTCTTTATATTATAGAAACTAAACTATATAGTAAAGCTAGGCTATAAAATAGGTGTCTACTTTTACACTTCTCTTTTCTATAAAGTTCTTAAAAAGGATTAGTATCTTTAGACGAAGGAGTTTAGCTTTAAGCTATTTTTATACTACCTTTATATGCCTTAAAGTAATAAGGTTATAAGCACTAGCACTAGTGTCTATTAAGGCTTACAACCTAAGAGCTAATCCTTAGAATATAATTTATACTAGCATAACTAGCTAAAGGCCTTTAAATAGCTTAGAAACTCTTACTATCTTGCTATCTATAAGTAGCAATTTTAGTTTAGTATCTACGTTTTATAATTAAAATTATAGCTTATCTAAATTAATTAGTTTAGAAGTCCTTATATAAGCTACTAGGTTAGAGTTAGGCTGGAAAATAGGTATAGGTTAGATTGGAGTTGGGTTTTCTTACGGAAGACCCTAACCTTAACCTAACCTCTACCTATTGATTTTGCGCTAGTAATAGGTATAGGTTAGGTTAGGGTTGTATGGGCTATAGGTTAGGTTAGGGTCGCACAGACTAGGCTATATTAGATCTAACTAATTATATTTTTTATTAGCTATATGCAATTTTTATAGTAAACTACTATAAAAATGCCCTTATTATTATAGTAGGAATTATTACATTTACTTATTATAGTAAAAGTATAGCTTTAGTATTAAATATATATATTAAACCTAACTAAGAGCCTTACTATTTACCTAGTATCTATATACTTCTTATAGTACCTATCTGCTAGCTATATATTCTTAGCCTATATAGTAACCTATTTTGCATAAATAGCATTAATATTAGTATTTAGAGGTATTAGTATTATTTTATATTAGGAGTAGAGTAGTATAAAGAAATACCTTTAAATATTCTAACTAGAAAAGTCTCTATTCTCTCTTAGAGAGCAGCTAGCATAGTAGACTAGAAGCGCAGATCTTTCTTATTATTATCTCGCGCTATTTTTTTAATAAGGTAGCAGAATAGCACTTTCCTAACAAGGGGCTTAATGCTCTTTTAGTACTTTTTAATTTTCTTAAGTGTAATAGCTATATATTATTAGAATATATATATAATAAATAGCTATAATAATAATATACTACCTAACTTCTAGTAGTACTTCTACTTTAGCGTAATAGACAGTAATTTGCAAGGCGTCTTTTACGCAGCCTTAGTAGCTAGCGGCTTTTTTTTTTTACTTAAGATTTACTAGTAGCTAGTTTAGAGTATCTAGCTAGCCTAGTGTATACTATTATTTTAGAAATTAAGGTTGCATAGTAGTTAAGGCTATAGAGTATTAAAAAAGTAGCTAGAAAGATAGTAAGGTAGAATAGCTAAGTAGGTAGCAAGGTAAGTAAAGAAAACACGCTAGTGTTATTAGCGCCTCGCTTATACGTATAAGCCCCTATAGCTACTTTTTATAATGATAATAATAATATTTTTATTATTTCTATAATATTAACTATAGTTATTATATACTATTATCACACTCTATACTATAGCGTCTATTAAGAAAGAGTCTCTTAATATCCTAAAGGGCCTTCTAAGCAGCAGTCTATAGATACTAGCAAATTTTAAGCATAATAAGTAGGAGGGTCTTACTAAAGTATCTAGTAATTATAGTCTTTTATTACACTATATACTAATATAGATAGCGCTTTATATCTAGAGATAAAGAGATTAGCACTATTCTTTTATATTACGGACAAAGTATCTCTTAAAAAGGTTATTCTACTAACTATAAACTGCTATTTAAAGATGCACTTAGTAGTAGCGCCTATACTATTATATAAAGGTCTTATAATGCACTTTATAGTAAAGAAGAAAAGGCACTAAACTTTACTAGATTAGCTAATTAAGTTATATAATATTAGCTTAACAAAAAGCTTTTAATAATAAAGACTATTAACTACTCTCTAAAGCGCAAAAGTATTAACAGCTTATATAGAAAGAAGAAGAGCGTGCATAGTCCTACTTTAAGAATTAAAAGAGTAGTATATTATTACATCTTATTATTATATATTAGTTAATTAATAAGAAGTAGGCAATTAGTTAGAGGCAAAACTAATAGCTATATATAAAAAGTAGAATAAAATTAAGAATAAAGTTAATCTAAGGGCCTACTAAGCAGCCCTAGCTAAGCGTGAGATTGCCGCCAGTAAGGGAAAAGGCCCTCCTATACTATAGAGTCGCATAGGTAAATAAATCTTTAGTTATAGTAGTATATATAAAAAGCTCTTACACAATATATATAAGGCAGGCCTAAAAAAGCTTAAGGCTAATAGCTTTAAAAGTAAGACTAATAAAAAAGAGTAGAAGGACTATTGCAATAGCATAGGCAATATAGGTCTAACTACTAAGGAGCTAGTAATAGTTATTAATAAGAAATAGTTATAAGTTTATTATACTTATTTATTATATAACTTTGCTAATAATTATTAGTTACTATAAGTCTAGTCCTCCTACTAACCTTATTAACTATAGTAAGGATAGTATACTTAATAGTAATAAGGTATATATTAAGAGAAATAATAATAAAAAGTGTAAAGAGGAAATTAAGAATAATAGGAAAGAGCTTAAGGCGTATTTCTAGGAGCTGCCAAATAGATACAACTCTAATATTATAGATAAGAATATAGACTTTAAGGGTTTTTTAGACTTTAGGAGCTTAGGTACTAAGGAGAGTTTAGATAATAAGGGGGGCTTAGGTGCTAAGAGGGTTTTAGATAATAAGAAGGTTTTAGATAATAATTAGCGTATAGAATAAGATAAGCTAGAGTTGTAGTTTTACTATAGTTAATTATTATAGCTAATAATTAGATACTAGTTACTTAGGATACTACCTATAGTAGTATAGTAATAAGCTAATTACTATCTAAAGCTAACTTTGCAATAAAGGGCTATATACTAGTCTAGATCTAAAACTAACTTATTATTAGCACACTATGCGCTGCACGCTATTTCTAGCTAACCTTAATATTAGTTAAATACTACTATAGTTAATATTATAGAATTTAGTTTATCCTATTTTCTTCTTAAACTACTATTTTCTTAAATAACTATTTAACTAGTTATTACATCTTTTTATTACACTAATATCCTTAAGTGCTATATTAAGTGCTACACCTATTCTAGAAATTAATATATAGCCCTATATTAATAAACTAGGTACTCTACTACTAGATGCTCTCCTTAGATATAAAATTCTAGCCTTATAGGCTAATAGGTTAAGAAGTAGGATAACTTATCTTATCTAATATCCCCTTTTAAACTTTTAAGAATTAAAGATAGAAAAAAGGACATTTGATATATAGGATGTGTAGTAGTTTAATACTTAATAGGCTAAAGATAAATAAACCTATAATCTATACTAGAACTTTTACCTTTATATAGATATTATCTAGACTATATTCTAAAAGGGCGTAGAGTACCCCTCTAGTTGTCTATATATATTCTATTTTAACTATAGCTATACACTATAACACCTAAGCGTTAACTTTACTAGTATCTAGCTAATTAGTACTAAGCGCCTTATTAACTATATAAGATTCTAAGTATATACACAGTAGAATAAGCCTATTTATAAAAGGACATTTACTCCTTAGTATAAAAAAAGCAGATAGCTATTTTATATTCTATATACTCTCTATAGATGTTTAAAACTAAACTTATATAGGTAGTAATTAATAATAACTAGTTCTTTTAAATAGTAGAGCAACTATTATTTTAACGCTTTCTCTATTTCCTTAGGCCTAACGCTGCAATAACTAGCTAATATAGATTCTGCTAGATATTCCTAAATAAATTTAACGCTGCTAAGGTAACTAAACTCTCTATCTTGCCTAACGCGTAGTCTATAGCTAATTACCTTAGCTTCCTAGCTATTAATAGTTACTATATTAATAATACTTAGTAGCTTAAGGAGAAGCTGCTTAACTTTGTACTAATACGTGGCAGCTATACTAGAGTATTAATAGTATTAGAGGTACTATAGATTTTTAAGGATATAGAAACTACGTAAAAGCTCCTAGTAATTATATATAATAATGCTAGTAATAATAGCACTCTAGCTTAGAGCGTCTAGTACAAACTATTAAAAGAGAATATTACCTAGAACTAAAAAGAGAATATAATTCTATGTCTTGCTTATATTATTAACCTTATAGTTTAAGATATTATCTATTACCTTGAGTTATTAGCGCCTATTAATCTTAACTCTAGAGAGACGCTATAGCAGCAATATGTCAACAAAATCTAGGCGTAGATATCTATCCTAAATTTCCTTTATAAGGTATATTAGCTATTATTATAAAAAGTCATTATAAAAAGTTATTATAGAAAGTTATTATAAACTAACTAGCGCGCAGCTTTATACTATTTGAATTGCAATTAACTAGTTACTATAGCAATTTAAGCGGTTTCTTGCAACGTATAGTAATATACTGCTAAAAAAGCAATTGTCTATAATCTAAAATATCTAAATATGATAGAACTCTATATATAATATATATAAGCGCGCACTAACGCTTTAGGCAAATATTAATATATAGCTAAAGAAGGAAATCATAATAAAGATAACTAGGAGATTAAACGCTTCTACTTATAGCGACACTATAGAGGTAGACTTTAAAGACTTTAAGAAACTTTAACTATTAGCCCTAGAATAGTTGCATCTTAAGTTAATTACCTCTATCCTCTAAAAGTTTAAGGAGGCTACAAACGTCCTAAGTAAGAACTAGAAACCCTAGGTCCTATATATTTAGCTTATTTATAACTAGATTTTTAATTTTCTAGATAAGATAAATAATAAGCTTATTAAAGAGTTAAATAATATTAGATAGCTAGAAGCTATATAGGCTATAACTAAGATAGGACAAGAGAAGTTACGCAAGTATTACTTAAGAATAAGTAGGAAGAAGAATTTCTTATTTAACTATATAATAATATTAAATTCTTTGCAAAAGCTTATAGCGTATAAGGTATTATAATTATAGCTATTTATTATAGTTATATGCTAATAGTTGTATAGGATAAGATATAGGAGACCTAGAATAAGTATATATACTACTAATAGTTTCTAAAGTACCTTAATTACTATAACAGTCTAATAGCTAGGAACCCTACTCTAGTCTTAAATACTAACCTAAGATAGTTGCAAGGCAGTGAATAGTTTTAAAAGCCTCCTTTGCTACCTAGTTTATAGTCTAGTAGCCTCTCTACCTCTAGCTAAAGTTTAGCTACGCTAGATATTAATTATAACTTAGGCCTAACTTAGATAGAAGGAGAAATATACTTAAGTACTCCTATAATTAAAAAGGGTAATAGGTTTAATATGCTAGCGTAGTAGAAAGTTTATTAAATATCTTACCCCTAACTTACGCACGTTATAAAGGATATCCTAGTAGTATAGATTTTATAGATAGGTATTAAGCACGTCTTTAACACTAGTAGAAATATAATTAGGAATTAAAGGCACAATCTTGCTACTTAAATAATTTAAAAGGTTATAATAGTTAAGTTTATAATAGCTAATAAGCAATTTATAAAGTTATTAAATTCTAATATAGAGAAGAATAATTTAGAAGACATAGTGTGATTAAATAAGAAGAATAATTTGTATAAGCTACTAGCTAATAAGGAGACTATTAAAACTATATAAGATTCTAAGGTTTTAGATAGTAAGCTACTAACTTCTTTCTACTAGAGGCAGCTACTATAAAAGTGGTTAAGGCCTTAGCGCTACTATAGTGTTGGCAATAATAAGATATAATAAATATATATATTAATAGCACAATAGCGTTATTTTTACTTTTATTTAGATTTCTTTTATATATCTTTAAAAAGTAACTAAAGTTACTAATCTTATTACTATTAATTTTATATAATATAAGTTACGCAACTCTAATAGGTACCCTAATCTAACCTACACCTAGAAGTCTATACAATCTAACCTAACCTATACCTAGGGTCTGTGCGACCTAACTTAACCTATACCTAGAGTCTATGCGATCCTAATCTAACCTATATCTAGGGTCTATGCGACCCTAACCTAATACTATACCTAAGCTAGATACCCCGAACCTATTTACTAGCCTAGTTAGAGTAGTATAGTAGCTTATATTTAAAGTCTTATTATCTAATAAATTACCTGCCTCTAAATTAAAGTAGTAGGCAATACTAAGTTTATTTAAATTAAGATTATCTACTATCTATATATTTGCTTATGTAGCTATCTTTTAGAAATAGTTATAGTAGTTTAAGTGCTTATTTCCTATTTTACTATACTAAAAATAAGTGTTATACTTAATATAGTTTATTTATTTTTTGCGACTAAGGGGTTTCTAATAAAAATATTATAATAATAGCAGTTATCCCTTCTACTATTATTAACACAGAAAAGCGTTTTAAGGTAGTATTAATAAAAAGGGGTTAGCGCGTTATAAGCGAGCTAAGCAAGCTTAGCAGGCTTAGCGCGCCTACTCTAACTAAAAAAAAATCTATATACAAAACTATATATAAGGCTATATTGCTATACTATAGTTTAGAGTAGAGAAGGTATAAGATAGCGCTAGCGCTATAATACTATAATTATTGTCTCCTCTACTATTATCCCTAAAGATTGCTAGCAATAGCTATTATAATAGTAGGTTTATACTATTATAAGATATATACTAGGTAGGATCCTATACACTATAGGTACACTAACGGTCTATCTTTATATTAAAGTTAATCTTAATAAGATATTATCTATTACTATTACTCTATTTCTCACTATTCTTCTAAGCCCTAATGCTAAAATCGCAGTTAACGCTACCTAAAAGTACGCTCTAATTTGTCCACTTAAAGTTACTAGGCCCACACTAGAATACTACTCTATCTAGAAGATTATTAATAGGTTAAAGTAGTTCTAGAGTACTAGTTAGGCTAATAATAGATTAGTAACTATAGGCGCTATAATAGATGCGCAGGACTCTAACTATAGTTTTTTATATTACTATAGGTTAGAATAGTAGTAATAAAGGGTAAAGTTAAGGAGTAAAAAAGGTGTTTATTAATAAGTTACTAGAGAAGAAGAGTGTTATATAAATGCATTAGATCCTTATAATTATAGTATTAGATAGTAAGCTAGTAAGCGTGTTATATAAGTGTACTATATAGCAGCGCACAAATATAGCATAATTACTAATAATAGTAATAATAAAGTAAGAGTTAGTTTTTATACACGCTTTAAGTAACTTTTAATGGGCGTTAGAGCGCTTATAGATATTAGGCAAGTACGCAGTTTATAAACTATTCTTATGAACTATTATTATGTTAGCGGAGACTTAGTAGACTGTATTTTTAGGCGCTAGACTAGAGCGGCCTTTCTATCCTAACCTACACAGACTCAAATTAAAAAAAGGGGGTTAAAAAGGGTAATTAATACTAAATAAACAATGCGACTAATACTTAAAATACACTACCTTTTTTACACTCTTTTTAATTACTAAGTAGGAGGCTTTGCTTTTTTGTTATATTATTTAAGATAAAAGCCTTTGTTATGCTACCCCTAGGTAGTTAATATAACGCCACACATACTTAATATACTATATTTTATTATAGTTATAAAGGGGTAAGAAGAAAATAGTAGGTCTAGAGTAGAGTGCTTATTTTTTAGTTACTATATAAAAAGGCTTTAGGCCAGCTATTTAATTAACCACTATATTACGTAATTAATAATTTCTTTAATAATATTTTTTACTATAATAATGTGGCGTTATATTAAGTACCTAGGGGTAGCACGATAAAGACTTTTATCTTAAATAATATAATAAAAAAGCAGAGCCTCTACTTAGTAATTAAAAAGAGCGTAAAAAAGGTAGTAATTATAAAAAAGCGCGTTTAAACTACTAAGCTTTCTTAGTAGTTTAAACGCGCATAGCTTCTATATACAAAGTTAATTTATAAACAGGCTATAGTTAGAACTTTAAAAAAGAAATAAAACTTTAGCATAGTAACGCTACAAGCTATTCTTCTTTTACTATCCTAATTATTACAAATCTACTATCTAAATTATTATTAATAATATAAGCTAATATAAATAGGTATGTTTCTTATAAGTAGTAGGATAAGAGTGACACGTACTAGATACACTATCGCTCTATTGCTATATTAAGGTTGTTCTTAACAAAGTTCCCACTATCTCTCTAAGCCCTACTATCTATCTAGGCATTAACGTTGTCTCTAAAAAAGTACTCGCCGTTGCTGAAAAGTACACGCTAAAGATTCGCGCTGCTGCCACTAATATAGCCACGCCAGAGTTCTATTCTGTCTATGAGATACTTATCTAGCGTGATAGACGAGTATACTTAACTATTTATAACGCTATTTATGTGCACTAGTTAGGCTGGTAGCTAATCTAGTTTGCAAAAAATGACTAGTCTATATTCCCACTCTAGTAGACGCAATTACTCCTTATTAGTAACAGAATCCTCTAGTAGGGGACGTAAAAGGACAATAAGATCTTTATTAACAAGCTCTAGTGTGGCGAGAGCATTGCATGGATTCGCAAGATCCTTCTAGCCATAATCGCTATTAAGTCGGCTTATCCAAGCGAGTACACCGCGTAGCGGCGCGAGCGCAGATAACTAATAATGGTGGTGGCAATAAGCCAGGTATGCTATATACAGCGTGTGTGAATCTTGTATAGATTAGAAGCTTATAGGGTGTAGAGTTATTAAGGTGTTTAAGATTAGTCTTTAATTAGAATTAGGTGCGGTACATAGTAGTACATATAACCTTCTATCTTAATCTACTTTAACCTTAAACTAAAAAAAGGTTAAAAAAGGTATTTGGTAAGTCGACCTATACTATCTATAAGATTATAAAACTTTTATATAATATTTATATTTAGTATTTATTATTAGGCTATCTTATATAGTTTAGTTAATATATAAGTAGTTTTAAAATTAATTCTAATCCTACTAATAATACTTCTATTACTTATACTATTCTATTTATTAGCTATACTAAGCTATTTTTATAAAAATATAGATATTAATAAATAAAAGTGTAATTACTTTAAATAGTGCTTAGTATCTAGTTATACTTTTATATATTTTATTTTCTATTTTTTTACTATAGGCTAAGGCTATATTAACTATAATTTTAGTATAGTTAAGAGTAATTATAATTAAGCCTATAAGACTTATATTTAAAGTTACGATTTTTACTTTTTATATATTAATAGTAATTAGCATATTTTTTTAAAGACTATTATATTTTATACTAAATAACTTTCTAATATTAGTAGTGCCTTTTTTTTGCCATCACCTTTTTCGCGCTCTTTTTAATTACTAAGCAGAGGGCTCTGCTTCTTTTATCATATTATTTAAGATGAAAGCCTTTGTCGTGCTACCCCTAGGTAGTTAATCTAATGCCACACACATTAGTAGTGCTTCTTTAACTACTATAGTAAGCCCTAATTTACTTTTAACTAGTTCTCCTATTATTAATTTACTTACTTAACTTTATTTTTTTAAATATTTATTATAAATACTTAAGCTATCCGTACACTGTACGGATAAGAGTACCTAAGAGAGTTAAGGTTTTAATATTATCGCATAATAGTATTATATAGAGATTACGTATTCTTTTCTAGAGTTAATCCGTAATATTACGTAATTCTAGACTAGCTGTTTAACTACCTACTATGTTACGTAATTAATAATTTCTTTAATAATACTTTTACTGTAATAATAATAATAATAATTATAATAGTAACTAACTTAACTATTTTATTACTCTTCTATAGTAGATTTTTTCTTATAACTAGTAAGCTATATACTACCCCCTAGAATCTTACTACTACCTATCTTCTTTATACTCCCCCTACTACTACTTACTCTTACTCTTATTACGCTACTATTCTTACTTCTTATTATTCTTATACGCTTATAAAATCTTAACTACTACTAAAAGCTTCTTTTACTATAGCTGTATACACACGCTCTAGTAATATATAAAAAATACCCTTTTCTTTTCTAATAGTTACTTACTACTATATTTTAGTCTATTCTTTAGTCTTACTAATAATATAATAGTATATAGCCTAAATAAATTAGTAGTTATAACTTTTAGAATAGTGTAATTAATCTAGTCCTTTAGTAGGCCTGCCTTAACTATATTTTATAGTAGGTAGGCTAGATAGCTAATATTACCTAACTATCTAACTATAGGTATTAGATAACTTAATCTTAGAACGCTAGAAAGCTAGCTCGCTATATATATTAAAGAGTTAAATTTAAAAGACTTAGTATTATATGTGTTAAAGGAGAAGAATTTTTAGATATTATAAATATTATAAGAGGCAGACTTATATAATATACGTATAGCGAACTATAGTTATAACTTTACGTAGCTTTACTACGGCTCTCTAATAGTCTACTAGTTAAGAAATAATATATACCTTAGTTATGCTAAATAGTAGACTATCTATTAACTTCTATTAATAATACTATTATACAGAACACTAATAATAAAATTATTATTATTTTATATATATTTTGTTACTACTACAGTACTAAGCCAAAAGTTTGTTCCCCGCAGGGGTAAGCGAGGTCCGCCATCATTACCACCCCGTCGCGCAGAGCGCTCCGGCACTCCCAATATCGCTTCCAGAGAGTTGATAATTAATATAGAGATAATTATTTAATCAATATTTTGTTTGATACCCACGGGCACGCTAGAGAGCAAGTAGGCGGCGCGGCATACTAAGTATAAGCTTGCGAATTAGCGAATTAGGGATCCTACGCCAGCAATCTTTCAACGCCGCGCAGAAGGTCTCAAAGTCCTCGTCGCCGTCGCTAAGGTCGCCCATATTAGGGTAACGCTTATGAAGTTCTCTCTTAAGGGACCACTAGAGATGTTTGATAGGGTTAATATTAGGGGAATAACGCGGCCACTTAATTAGTTGTATGCCGTGTTCCACCAAAAAATTAAGCGACTATCGCGCTCTATAGATAGGCGCGTTGTTGTGCATATAGATATCTCCTACGTAATAATTATAGAGGAGTTCTTTACATAGAGCTTTAATATAACTCCATACGCTATATCCTTTACAACAAGCTGCTAGGTCCCTAGGCATAATTACTAAGGGACTCCGCCAAACCCGCCCTCTCCAATCAAGCCAGATACTCGCCCACACCATTGCCGCGCAAGATCTTAATATAACTGTCTCCTTAATTATCTTATATCTCTATTTCTCGTGTGGGAGGCAAAAAACCTATATAGATGTGCCGCCGGAGCGTCTTTAAATAGAGCACTCATCTAAGAACTAGAAGGGCTATCCGCGCCAATCCCAATTGCGATATTCCTATTTAAATTAACGCCTCTCCTAGGCCACCGCGCAAGTGATCTTAGGCTTCCGCGCTGCCTAAAAGTTGGTCAGGCTCTCTGCCTTCAATGCGCGATATGCAGTCGTTTAAAAGATGCGGCGGAGGGAGGCCTCGCAGAGGAGGGCTAGGTATTCAATCCTTAGGTTTTTTCGTGCCTCTTAATAGAGTACACGCTTGTCATGTATATTAAGCGCCTAGGGACACCCTAATTAAGACCGCAATTAATTGTAGTGTTATTCTCTATATCTCTAAAGTGTTTTATTAATGCAGCGACGCGTATAGTTAAACTCCTTAGCCAACTCCCGCAATAACGCGCCCGCCTCACACTTCGCGATAATTAAATCCCGTTGCTGGACAGATAATTCGGCATTGCGGCGACGATTTCCTAAAATTTCTACACCAAAAGAGCTCATATTGGTGGAGTAATATAGTGTTGAAAATAGGGTGTTAGTGTTAGTGTACGCGCGTTAGCGTGTTAGGGGAACAGACTTTTGGCTTGGCACTGTACTATATACTAGGTACTAGATTATAGTGCCTTCTATTTTACTTCTTTCTATATATAGTGTAGACTTAACCTTAGTTAGAATCTCTATATAATAAAGATCTTTAATAGGAATTACGTAATGCCTGTGCGCTACAGCCTATATATTATAGAATCTTCTTCTTTCTATTTATGCCCTTTCTAGAGATAAGCAATTAATACTAAGTTAGTTCTATTATAATATTTTCTTCTCTTCTATAATTATTATATACACCCTTTGCACTTAGTAGCATAGAGTATTAGATATTAATATTTATATAGCTAGCTATAGAGTCTATTTAATACTAATTAGTAGTTAACTAACTCTTAACTCTAAATTAGTAAGAGTAAAGACAAATTATATAAGTTATTATTAGCTATAAAATTTATTTTATTATACTTTATTCTTTATACGTAAAGGAATAGCAAATTAAACCTTTATAAAATTAGTAAGTAAATATTGCTACTTTATAAAATAAAGGGGCGATTATATAAGATATATAAAATCTATTCTTATGTATAAAAATAGTAGATTAACTCTTTTATGAAGTTAGTAAGTAGATATTACTACTATATAAAATTTAAGAGAAGATAGTGCACTAAGCACACTACTAGTAACTATATAGATATATAGTTAGATAATACAAAATCCTAATAAAGCGTAACTCTCTATATAACTAACCTATTAAATAAACTAGTTACGCAATAACTACCCCTACTACTATTTTCTATAAAGCCTTTATCTTTACTACCTCTACCTTATAAAATAATACTAATATGCCTAAATATACTAGACTATATAATAAGTATACTAAAGGGATAGGAATATTAGAGGCAACACTATATAAGGGAATAAGACCTAAGTACTAAAAGGATAAGATTAATCTAGTAAACAATTTCTTTTTATTAGAAATGTAATTATACGTAGTATATACTATTGCTAATTATTATATATTATACTAAAAGGGATAGCTTTCTTAGAATTATTCTAGAAAGACTTTAAAGATAGGAAGAATACTATTTTTTAAAGTTAAACTATGTATTTAAAAGAGAGCTTATTATAGTTCTAGAAGAAAAGAATATTATACTAAAAATAAAACTAGAGCTATAAGTGCTAGTAAACTATATAAAGTAGCCTAAGGTAATATAAACATTTTTTTATTCGTTTTTATTAGGCTATTCTTACTAAGAGGAACGTTAGCTAGCTATAGTAATTGTATATTATATACGCTTAGTTATTAATTACGTAATATTAGTTTAGTGCACTATGCCTATGCATATATTAGTAACTACTCTATACTCACATACTATAAGTATATATAACGCGTTAACTTACTTATAGGTAGTAAGTAATATAATTTTATTTTAGTAATTATATATATTAGGCTAGTAAATAGGTTCGGGATACCTAGGTTAGGTATAGGGTTAGGTTGGGATCGCATAGACTATGGGTATAGGTTAGGTTAAGTCGCACAGACCTTAGGTTGGGTTAAGTCGATTACGTAAGATCCTAAACCTAACCTAACCTATACCTAACCTAATTACGTAAGACCTAACCTAATTACGTAAGACCCTAGCTTAATTTAACTTAGTTTAACGTGGTTTACTAGCAAGTAACCCACACTAGTAAGCGCGCTACCTTTGCTAAGACCCCACTAAACTATTTTATTTATTATTAGACTGCGTCGCAACACTACTTAAAAATATATACTAAGTTAATGTATCTAATTTAGATTCTTTCTCTTTAACTTCCTAGTAGGTTTGCGCATTGTGTCTAGGTTACCTATAGATACTATAATACTATTAAGTTAATAGCTCTATTGCAGCGCAACTAGTACCTAATAACTATTTACTCTTTTTCTATTTACTAGCTTTCTTAGGAGTGGCTAGCTAAGATCTCTCTGCTACTATAAGTGATCCCTAATACTAAATATATCTTCTTTTACGCGATTTTTACCTTATAGTCTCCTTAATTGTCTTGCAAAGGCCTGCAATTTTATCTAATACTAGTACCTAACTATGCATTGCACTTAGAGCGCCTTTTTTAAGCTTCTTAAGCATCTGTATAGTTAAAGTTAGTAATAAATTAAAGTGATCTCTAATTCTCTTACGAACTAGTGTTAATTGCGCCTTAAATTCGCGTAGGTTACTTAGTATTTTAGACTCCTAGGTGGTAGGCTCTTTAATAATCAGACTAGATGTACGAATATAGATATTAAAGTGCTGCAATACCTTTTCTAGATTTAATAGGACTAGCCTAGCACCGTAAAAACTACCCTTAATTATCTCTGCAGAGAAAACCTTTAAAAACGCGGTTTTAAGACTAGGAGAAACTTAATCTTTATAATATAGGTTATTAGCTAACGCGCTAAGTCTAAGATCTTAGCACTATATGCCTTCTTTAGTAGGGAGAAATAGCCTATATCTAATAGCTGTAGTAGGTATAATAAATATAGCAGTATATAGAGAGTAATAATCTTATATCTCTTATAGCTCTTATAGCCATTAATAACTAGCAGCTAATAGGTTTCTTTAGCGCGTCTCTTTATATGCGCGTTAAAGTATTTTAACTACGCGATACTAAGCTCGTTATTTGTCTAGCTATTCTTACTAATAGCAATTACCCAATCGCCAGGAATTAATGCGTCTTCGTACCAGGTAGAAATATAACGCTTGCTAGCGTAGATAATAAAGGGAGGGATTGCCTATCTAGCAGTGCAGATACTCTGGATTACTGTAATTTACTAGCGGTCGCCTAGCTGTATTAATTTAGGTTTCGCACGCCTCTCTAATACTGTAACTACAAGCTAAGACTCTATAATCCCTATTAGGAAGCCTAATTTATTAAAGTTGTAGGTGTCCTTATCTATAATGCCGTACTTAACTTTAATGCCCTCTATAAGCTTAAACCACGCGTTTATAACCTTAGGATCTTTCTATTATGCCCTTTAGTTATTGTATAACTAAGACTAACGCGTTTTAACTTTACATCTACGCTTAATAAACCTATCTGTCTAGTTAATACTAATAAGTGGCTTTCCTCTTTATAAACATAGTGAATTGGCTATTGTACATATTATAAGCTTTATAGGAGGGAATCCACGCGTGTCTAGCTTAATTATACAATTAACAAGCGCCTGCTCCTTAAGAAGAGTAAAATTCTTTAATTTAGGTAGGTTATTGCGTTGTGTAGTTGTTTCGTTACGTCTTTAATTAAGTGTTCTACAATTAACATTATATAGCCCTGCTGCTACTCGCTCTGTAAGATTTGGGTCTTATTCGATAGCTCTAATAGCAATAAGTAACTAAGCTTTATTAGATGGCTTAGAAAACATAGTAGGTGGTTATATTATAATGGTATTGTTGGTAATAGTGGGGTCTTGGCAAAGGTAGTGCGCTTACTAGTGTGGGTTACTCGCTAGTAAACCACGTTAATATTATTTAAAATATATTTTTAATTAATTATAATAGCTATTTATTATAGACTAAATGGGTACCCTAGGATTAAGTTAGGGTTAGAGTCTTACGTAAGTAGGGTTGGGTTGGAGGGAATTGATAGGGGGACCACCACTTTTACTAGTGGCACCACCCTGACTAAGCGTCACCATGACTAAGCCGCAGACTCCGTATAGCACCCTAGCAACGACTGTTTATGTTCCTGTCACTGCACACTCCACTAGAAATAACACTATTATAGAACCTCCTTCTAAATCCACTTATCCTGACCGAGAAGCACTTATTTCTTCTGTGCGACAATTCGCTCTTAATTATAGCTATATTCTCACAATTTGACACTTAACCGCGAATAAGAATGTGGTATTAGGCTGCGATTTTAGTAGGAAATACTACAACTAGATTAATGCACCTAACAGTTCCAAGCGTAGAAAGACCTTAACACAACAGATTAGCTATCCTTTTTAGCTTTATAGTGCACGCTGTAGTAATAGAACTTAGGATCTTAAGGTAAGGAACCCGCAACATACACATAGGGCTAACGATTTGGTAGCACATCCATACACGCGAAAATTCACAGCTAAATAAAGGGCAGAAATTGCTTAACTATCTAGACTTAATATTAAACCGCAAGCTATTAAAGCCATTCTATAAGATAAGAACCCTTCTGCGCTCTTTACTTGCCGTAATATTTACAATATACATATAGCTAAGCGTATTAAGCAATTAGAAGGGAGATTACTAGTAGAACACCTTATAGATTAACTTCTAAAAGAAGGAAACTAGGAACATAGACTATAGTGTAATAGTAGTAGACATATAATATGTTTTATATTCGCGCATAAAAGGTTAATTAAGTTTGCTAACAAATATAATAAGGTCTTCCTCCTTAACTGCACTTATAAGACAAACTAATACCGCATGCCTTTACTCTATATTATTAGTGTCGCTCTAACAAATGCTAGCTTCTTAATTGTATTTTGCTTTATGCAAGACGAATAAGCTAAAAGCTACCTATAGGCTCTACGCTCTTTCCTTTCGCTTCTTAAGCTGCCTATCAAACCTCCTATACTATATACAGACTAAGATGCCGCACTTCTATCCGCAATTAGTAATAAAGTCCCTTAGTTTCCGCATCTTCTTTGTGTATAGCACATTTATAAGAATGTCTAAGCAAATTATAAGAAGAAATTCTTAATAAATAAGGAATACAATAACTTCTTTGGCCGCTAGATTAAGATTTGTACCGCACATACAGAGGAGCTCTATAAACAAGCTAAAAGTAAGATAGAGGCATTCCTTGCAGACAAGCAGCATATATTCCGCTACTTAAATAAGACATGGCTTATACATTAAGAGAAATTTGTAGTAGCATAGTCCCAACAGTAGCTACATCTAGGAAATGCTGCAACCTTATAAGTAGAGGGAGCGCATACTGCTGTAAAGCACTAAATCACTAATTCTACAGCTAATATCTTATTAGTATTTAAGCTTATAGAGAGGAGTGTTAAAGGGCAGCTTAATGCTCTTACTACAGCACTTGCTTAGAACCGCATTTTTATTCCTGTATTCTCTAGTAAGACGCTTTTTATTAACATCATTCGCAGGGTCTCAAGGCACGCTATTGTTCTCCTAGTTCAGCAGCATAACAAAGTCAAACAGGCTACAGGAACAACTCCATTAACCTGATGTACAAACGTTTTTAGCAGAACAATAGGATTGCCCTACTCCTATTAAATTTCAGATATATTGGAGTCGAAATCGGCTATTAAGCTTAAGGAAATACACCCTTTCTGGCGGATTAAAGAGTCTTCTCTTCTATATAGGTACTAAATCTCTCTATATTCCATTACATATTCTAATATTCTATTTTGTTTAGGCTAATCCTAGAACCTCGTCTCTTAACATCTACAAAGCAGCGCTGTTCGCCCTTTCTAATCTCTCAAGGCAAAGCTAAGAAAAGGAGTCCTTTATTATTTGAGGTTAGAGAAGCTAAGGCATTAGAAGGACTATTACAAGAGAGTGGCTTGCCACAAGGATACAAGAAAAGGCCTCCAACCTGTTCCAATTGCCATATAGAAGGTCATACAAGGACTTAGTGCCCCGTAGAGCGTAGGTAGAGTCGTTAATTTAATTAGTTAATCTATAGAATTCTATTTTAAATGTATCTAGCAACTGCGCCTCTGCACATTAATTCTCTATTTGCATTGTCAGGAGCGCGATGTTATGCGTCTGCGGCTTAGTCATGGTGACGCTTAGTTAGGGTGGTGCCACTAGTAAAAGTGGTGGTCCCCCTATTAATTCCCTGGGTTGGAGTTAAGGTCTTACGTAAGTAGGGTTAGGTTAGGTTGGGTTAGATTACGTAAGACTCTAACCCTAATCTAACCCTACTTACGTAAGACCCTAACCTTAATCTAACCTATACCTATTTGCCAGCCTAATATATATATATTAGACTTTAATTTAACTTAGTACTAATACTATTATTCTATCTTCTTCTTTAACTTTTTCTTTTTAGCCACTTCCTCCTCTTAGTATATATTATTTGAAGTGTTGCTGTATATAATTATTATTTATTCTTATTAGAGTATTAATATAATACTCTTTCTAAGGTTAAGATTAAAGAATTAAGATTATAAGATAGTTACTAATTTAATAGTAAATTATTATAGAAAAATAACACTAATTACAACTTAAAAAGTAAATATACTATACTTTATATATAGATTAAGTTATTAAATACTAGAAGAAAGAAACTGCCTATTAAATCTCTAAGAGCTAATTAGGCACTAGCTTACCACGTAACCCATATGGTAGAGTTTATTTTACTATAATATAACTTTAATTACTTTTATAAGAGGCTAAGCGCCCTTCTATAGTTACTTAGCCTACTGCCCCGAAGTTTTAGATTCGTGCTTCTGCTAAGCCAGGAGTATATATAAGTCCATAGCCAGAGTTACTATTAAACTCTATTAAATTTATAAGTTTACTTAGGCAACTTTAATCTCTTAGTTTAAAGCCCCTTATATTAAATTTAATTAACCTCTTATAATAAGAAAGCTCGCGAAATCTCCCTACTACGCTAAGAACAACTCTATAAATAAATACGCAGTTAAGTTAAGTATTAAGATCCCTTAACCCTATAAACAAACACGCAGTTAGGTTAGATACTAAGATCTCTTAACCCTATAAAACAAATACGTAGTTAAGTTAGGTATTAAGATTCCTTAAGACTATAAATAAATACGTAGTTAAGTTAGATACTAAGATTTCTTAACTCTATAGAATAAACACGAAGTTAAGTTAGACACTAAAATTTCTTAACCCTATAAATAATTATATAGTTAAGTTAGATACTAAAATTCCTTAACCCTATAAAATAAACACAAGTATAATAAAGAAAACACTAGAGTCTTTCTATAAAAGGGAGAATATCCTTATTTCTTATCTAGCATAATAAGTTACTAAACTCTAATAGTAAGAAGCTATAGAGGTAGATATTACTACTAACCTTACTAAGAAATTACGTATAGGAAGATATAATAAAATAGAGTATATATATTTTTTTGCGACTAAGTAGTTTCTAATAAAAATATTACAATAATAGTAATTATCCCTTCTACTATTATTAATACAGAAAAGCGTTTTAAGGTAGTATTAATAAAAAGGAGTTATTGTGTTATAAGTAAGCTAAGTAAGTTTAGTAGGCTTAGCGCGCCTACTTTAACTAAAAAAAAATCTATATACAAAACTATACGTAAGGCTATATTACTATATTATAGTTTAGAGTAGGTGGGAGGGGGGAGGGAAGAGGAGGTATAAGATAGCGCTAGCGCTGTAACGCTATAACTATTATCTCCTCTACTATTATCTCTAAAGATATTACTAGAAGTAACAGCTATATTAGTAGGTTTGTGCTATTATAAGATATATACTAGGTGGAAGCTTATATACTATAGGTATACTAACGCTTTATTTCTATATTAAAGTTAACTTTAAAAAGACTTCTACTACTATTATTCTATTTTCTACTATCTTCCTAGGCCCTAGTGCCAACGCCGCCTAAAAGTACAATCCCTGTCTACTTATTACTATTACTAGGTCTACACTAGAGTACTACTCTATTTATAAGATTATTAATAGGTTAAAATAGAAGGTATATCTTAGCCTAGACAAGGCGGTTCTAGTGTACTAGTTAGACTAGTAATAGATTAGTAACTATAGGCGTAGTAATAAATATAGAGACTTTCTACTATACCTATAATATCTCGCGTTACTGTGTATTAGGAAGAAAATAAATAAAAATAGAATTAAAGGTAGTAAAGAGAAAATAAAGGTATTTATTAATAAGTTACTAGGGGAGGAGAGTATTGTGTAGATGTGTTAGATCCTTATAGTTATTATAGTATTAGATAAGCGCAATATATATGTGTGTTACGTAAGTAGCGCGCGAATATAGCGCGGTCGCTAATAATAGTAATAATAGAGCTTAGTTTACTATGCACACTTTAAGTAAATTTAATAACTATTAGAGCGCTTATAAATAATAGGGGGCAAGTGCGTAGTTTATATATAAACTATTATTGCGTTAGTAGAGACTTAGTAGACTATATTTTTAGGCGCTAGACTAAAGCGATCTTTCTATCCTAACCTACGTAGGCTTAAATTAAAAAAAGGGAGTTAAAAAGGGTAATTAATACTAAATAAACAATGCGACCAGAGTATATATAAACGATTAAGCTAGTCTACTAGTATCTATAAGACTAAAGGTTAATAGAGCTCTAAGCACCTCCCTAAAAGAGAAAGGAGGCCTAAAATATAAAAGGGAGCGCCTTTTAAGACGCACTAACGCAAATTATAGGCTATCTTACTAGCTTAAAATAACTCTAAGTTATACTAGTAGCTTAATAAAACGCTGGTAAATATCTCTAGACCTTATTAAAAGTAATTGCTAATTAACTTGCCTAATTAGAGTAATGCGCTAGAGTAAAGATTATACCTTTAGCCCTTTTCTAAATAATAATAGTAACACTAGCGCCTAGCAAAGCGCTACTAAAGCGCTAGCGCCTCTAACTCTCTAATCTAGAGTTATTCTTTAGAAGCTATTAGGACTACTAATATTAGGAATATATAATAAAGGCTAAAATCTATAAAATTTACTCTCTTCTAGGAAACGCAGTTAATTATATTATAAGTAGGCTAATAGGTAAAGGAGTAGATATCGCACTAGCCTTTATAAAGAAAGGAATCTATTTTAAAGATAAATTCTAGGATTTTTTAGATATAAGGTTTTATAATAAGTTAGCAGAAAAGTAAGTATAAAATAGGCTATTCCTTAGCTAATAGGGTAAAATCCTACTAAGTTTAATGCTAACTTTATACATCTAGCTACTAAGGCTAATAAAGGTAACTAGAAGAACTTAAAGAATATTTACTAGAAAGCCTTATATATTAACTTATAGAATAGGCTAATTATACTAGAGATTTTTAACGACTAGAATCTTATAATACTTATAAATAGAGTTAATATATTTAAGAAAAATATTTGCTATATAAAGATATTAAAGCCCTTCTACGCAGCGGCCTTCTTCTCTACTAAGTCTACTAACACTATAAATTAGAAACTTATATATTTTAGTACTATAAGAACTAATAAAGTAAACTCTCTAAAGATTAAAAAGCGCGCTAAATAGATCTCTAAGGAGGAGTTAGAAAAGCGCTATAAAAAAGGAGCATACTTTTACTATAGTAAAAAGGAATATAGCGTTTAGAGTTATTATCTCTAAGCTGCAATACTCCTAATATTAGCTAGGACTAGTAAGACCTAAGAGATAAATAGTAGTAATAAGAATATTAATAGCTTAGTAGAGTTAAAAACTAGCTTCTTCTCCTAAAAGTTATAAGAAGAAAAAGATAAAGCAGGCTATAAAGGAACTAGAGGAGAACTTTAATATATATAGAAAAATATAGCTAAATTTAACACTAAATACTATAAACACTCTTATTAATAATATTGCTTTTGAGTATACTATACTTAATTTAAGGTATTTAACTACTACTTTTATATCTAAAAAGTTTGCTAGAAAAGCTAACCTATAATATATTAGTTTAAATAATCCCTATTAAGTAATAGAATTTAGAAAAGTAATCTTCTTAGTCTATAAAGACGCTTACATAGAGATAGATATTAAAGGATATATTAGAATAATATAGGCTTATATTAATAGAAAAGAGAAAGACTATAAATTAGTTCTGAGATTGCTATAGTAGAAGGAAAACGCTATATTAGTGGCTCTAGGGAAATAGTCTATATATATAGGGTCCTCCTATATAAGGATTAGAGATAAGTAAGAGAGATAAACTTCTACTCCTAGTTAAAAAGTCTCTACTATATTGTTTATAACCTTAAATAGGAGAAATATAAAAGAAAAGAATAGGCTAATAGTCTTTACTACCTTTCTTAAGAATATTTAGAAGGCCCTAGCCCTAAAGGCTAAGGTAGACCTAAGAGACTATCTCCCTAAGTGGATCCTAGACTAAGTAGAAGTTTTCTTAAGAGAATAAGCTAATAACCTTCCCCTATTATAAGGCCCTAGGATTAATTACTTAATTCCCCTTATTAAGAAGAATAAAAAGATCCTAGAGATTCCTTTTAGCCCTCTCTATAGTATATTAAAGAAGAAATTACTAGTTCTCTATAAGAAACTAATAAAGTACTTTAATTATAGCTTTATTTAGGTAAGCAAGTCTAGCGCTACGGTACTAGTGTCATTTGTAAGAAAATCTAAAAAAAGTCTATAGTTTTATATAGACTATAGGGCGCTAAATATCCTATTAAAGAAGGACTGCTACCTTCTTCCCCTTATTAGAGAGACGTTGCAACATTTTACTAAGGCTAAGTAGCTAACAAAGTTAGATATAATTTAGGCCTTTTATAAGTTAAAGACAGTAAAAGAAAAAGAATAGAAAATAGCTTTCTAAATTTAGTTTAGGTTGTATAAGTAACTAGTAGTCCCCTTTAGACTAGCTAATACACTAAGCACCTTTTAGAAGTATATTAACTATATTCTAAAAAAGTACTTAGATAACTTCTACTCTATCTATATAGACAATATTTTTATATTTTTTAGCAAATCTTTAAGGGACTATTAAGACAAAGTATAATAGGTAGTAGAGAAGTTAGATAAGATAGGACTATACTTAGATATTAAGAAGTGCAAGTTTATAGTTATTAAGACTAAGTACTTTAAATTTATTATAAAGTGTAGAAAGAGAATTAGTATAGACCTAGAGAAGGTTAAAGCTATTTAGAATTAGGCTTTTTTATAAATATAAAGGGTGTTTAGAGTTTTCTAGAGTTTGCTAACTTCTACTAGAGGTTTATAAAGAACTTCTTAAAAGTAGCATCTTTATTAATAAAGTTAACTAGAAAGAAAACTTTTTTTTATAGGAGTAGAAATAATAGTAGGCCTTTAACTACCTAAAGAAAGTATTCTGTACTAAGCTTATACTAGTCTACTTTAATACTAAGAAGAAAAAAGTATTAAAGTCTAACTTCTTAGGCTAGGCCTTTAGAGCCTACTTCTCGCAGTTTAATGTAAAAAGTCTTTAGGCTAATTATTTACTTTTTTACTAAATACACTTCTATAAAGACAAACTATATAATTTATAATATAAAGATGCTTATAGTTATTAAAGTAACTAAAAAGCAGTATAATATATTTTAGGCTATCCTTTATATACTTATATATACTAATTATAAGAATCTTATATACTTTATAAAGTTTAGAAGGTTAGATAAGAGGTATATACGCTAGGCTAATACTTTTAATAAATATAATATAATATTCTAATATAGACTAGAAATTATTAACTTAAGGGCAAATGCCCTTTTATAATATTAGTAGGATATGCCTACTAATACTAAAGATAACTAGGTTAAGTCCTATAAAATTTAACTTTTTAACAAAGTTTTTTTAAGAAAAAGAAATATTAGGCTTTAAATATCTATAGCCCTAGTAATATAAGCTCTGCCTAAGAGGCTTAATCTCTCTAGAAAAGAAGAGAGCTAGGCTAAACGCAAGGAATGCTAGTCCTTTTCTCCCTACTTACTAGAAGAGTTTCCCCCTAGACTAGAAATAGACTCTCTAGTAGACCTAGACTTAGATAAACTATAGTCTTATAGCTTAGAAAAAGATCTTATATTAAGAAAAGTAAAGAAGTGTATTTTTTACTATAGGCGCACTTTTTCTTTTTTTCTAAACCTAAAGGTTGCTATATAAAAATGCAATATTAATAATACTAGTTACTTTTAGTACTAGAAATAAAAATAAGTTCTAAACTAGAAACCCCTATAAATAATACTAGTTACTACGGTTTATAACTCTTCTATATTTAAATATCTAAAAAAGAGATTACCTATAAAATAGTTACTAGATTATACTTCTTCTTAAAAATATTAAACTTTATTTATAGATTTATTAAGAACTATAATATATATAAAAGAACTAAGCTTCTCCCCTAGTGTTAATCCGTGATGTCACGTGATCCCGGGCCGGCTGTTTAACTAACCACTGTGTTACGTAATTAATAATTTCTTTAATAACATTTTTTATAGTAATAATAACAATAATAATTATAATAGTAACTAACCTAACTATTTTATTACTCTTCTATAGTAGATCTTCCCTCATAACTAGCGAGTCGTATACCACCCCCCTAGGATCTCGCTGCCGCCGCCTATCTCCTTTGTGCTCCTACTGCTGCTACTGCTCCTACTGCTCTTACTTCTTATTGTCCTTATGCGCCCGCACAATCTTAACTATCACTAGAAGCTTCTTCTGCTATAGCTGCGCGCGCGCTCTGGCAACATATAAGAAATATTTACTTCTTCTTTAATAGACGCCCACTACTATATTTTAGCCTATCCTCTAGTCTTGCCAGCAATATAATAGCAAGGTGCTATTGTTTTCTTACAAAGGTTACTACATCTCTTCCTAGGTCTTTGTATAAAAGGATGACCTAACACTTAAGAATTTAAAGTTGTGTAAAGATTATATATAGCCTAAATAGATTGTTAGATATAACCTTTAGAATAGCATAATTGTAATTAATTTAGTCCTTTAGTAGCCCTGCCTCTTAAACCTTATCTTATAGTAGGTAGGCTAGATAGCTAATATTGCCTAGCTAGTTATCTATGCCAGTTTTAAATTCTCTAGTAGCTATCTAACCGCAGGTATTAGACGACGCAATCTTAGGACGCCAGAAAGGTGTTCCGTTGCCGCACATAATAAAGAGTTAGATTTAAAAGACTTAGTGTTATATAAGTTAAAGATAAAGATTTAATATACTAGGCATTGCTAATATTATAAGAGACTTTATACGCTATGCGTATAGTAAACTATAGTTATGCTACTATCAGGTTGCGAGCGCAACAACTAAACTATAGTTAAGCGTCCTATTGCGTATACTGCTCCCGCAGTTACGACTCCGCGGTTCACTACAGCTCTCTAATAGTCTACTAGTTAAGAGATAATATGTAACTTAGTTATACTAGATAGTAAACTGTCTATTAATTACTATTAACAATACCGCTATGCAAAATGTTAACAATAAAATTATTATTATTTTGTATATATTTTGTTACTACCACTATGTGCTAGGTGCTAGGTTTTAGTGCCTCCTATTTTACTCCTCTCTGAGTATGGTGCGGATTCGACCTTGGTTAGAATCTTAACACAACGAAGACCTTTAATAAAAGAACTAAGCTATAGAAAGATATAAAATAAGGACTACTAAAACTCCTCTCTCTTCTAGACTAAATATAGAAAAAGATTTCTATAGTCTTTATTACTAAGCTCCCTATAAGTAGGGGAAATACAAATATAATAGTAGTGTATAATAGGCTAGGAAAAGAAATAGTTTTAGTTCCCCTACTAGACGTAAAGGTAGAAATAGTAGTAGAGGCGTTTCTTTATTATATTATAGCCTACTATTAGCTTTCTAACACTATAATCTCTAACTATAGAGGTTAATTTATAAGTAACTTTTAAAGGTATCTATATAAAAGGATAAAGATTTAAAGAAAATTATTCTTCTTTAAATACCTAAAAACTAATAGTACTATAAAACATATTAATTCTATAATTAAAATATATCTCTACGCCTTTATATAATAGAACTAGAAAAATTAGGCCCTATACTACTCTATAGCGTAAATAGCTATTAATAGGTAAGAAGCCACCTTTACTAAAGTAGCACTATTCTTTCTCTAGTATAGATATAATATAGACTTATCTAAGCTAGATATAGAAATAAAAGCTATTAACTATTATTAATAAAAATTATAGCTAGTAAAGTCTACTAAAGCTTTACTATAAAAGTTCTAAAAAGTTTTTATATTTATTTAAGCTAAAATAGCTACGTTTTAATAAAAATAAAAGGAGTAAGTAAACTAGCACTAGAGAGACGCTTCTATATTAAAGGAAGAAGATAAAGTCTAGCTCTAGTATAAGGACTACCTATCTAACTTCTACTCTAATAAAAAGTTAGACTAGAAAAATACAAAGTTTATAATTATATTAGTAGTAGACTTTTATAATATAAAACTAGATACTCTATCTAGAGATTACCTAGTATTCTTAGTAAATTATCTACGCCTAGCTAGAAAAGACCCTCTCCCTAGCTAGGCTATAGATAATAGGAAACTAGAGGCTGTTATTGTTAAAGGAGAAGAGGAATAGATTATAGAAAATATCTTAGCTAAGAAACCTACCTAAAGAGGAAGAGGGCTATAGAGATTACTATACTAAGTTAAATAATTAGATAATACTAACCTAACTTAGAAACCCGCTACAAATCTCTCTACTATAGAGGTATTAGATTACTAGGAAATATACACCTCCCTATTCTAAAATAATAATAAAAGTTACTTATAAATTTTTATAGAAACTCCCTAAACTAATAAATACACTATAGCTTTTAGTATAGAAGTTATATTCCTAGTAAAGAACTTAAAAAGCCTTTACTAAAAAAAGATTAGAATAAGCCTAGACCTCTAGCCCTCCCTACTAATTACTTAAGAATTAGTAAAGAATAAGATTATAATCTGCTTAAAAGAATAGAGAACTCGTAAATAAGTACTATAAATTATTTAGAAGTGTTAGCTCTAGTATAAGCTAGTAAAAAGAGAGAGAATTGTCCTTCCTATAATAAAATAATATATATTCTAAGTAATAAAAAGTAGGGCGATTAAAAAGAGGAGAGAAAAAAGGCTATTTAGAGGAGGATATTATAAAGAAGAACAATAGACACAGCGTAACTAAAAAAATTAAAGTATTCTAGGAGCTAAGCTTATAGCTTAGATATACCTACAAAGTTATAAACTATATAAGAAAATATCTTTAGAACTCTATAATAAGGCTAAATACAGAAATAGAAGAATCCTAATATTCTAGAAGAATAAATAGAAATACTACTCCTCTCCTATAAACTTACTCTCGCCTAAATTAGAATTAAGGTCTATCCTCTTAACCTTCTTATAAAGAATAGTAATCTAATTAGAACTAATAGTTATAAAACCTAAAACCTACTTAATACACTCTAAAAGAGTAGCAATTTTATATTCTCTTAATATCTTACTAGCATAGATAGTCTTTATAATATCTAGAATAAGCTTAACTAAATTTTAATAGAGAGGCTCTAGAATAGGCAAAGTAGAAGTGGAAATTAACTATAGCATAATATTAGCTAAAAAAGACAAACTTTAAAAATCTAGAACTTATAGCAGGTTTATTAAAAAGAGTTTAAAGAATAGTATAAGTGTTTTACTAAGCTATAAGAATCTAATATAGAAGCTTTATATTCTATTTAAAATATCTAGTATTAGTAGTATCTATTTTCTAGGACTTAACTTAAGCACTCTAGATAGTAGAGCTATACTTATAGTTTTTTTTTACGACGAAGGGGTTTCTAATAAAAATATTATAATAATAGTAGATATCTCTCCCGCTATTATATACACAGAAAAGCATTTTAAGGTAGTGTTAACAAAAAGGGTTAGCGCGTTATAAGCTCGCTAAGCGAGCTTAGCGCGTCCACTCTAACTAAAAAAAATCCACATGCAAAATATAATAAGGCCACATCGTCGTACTACGGTTCGGAGCAGCTATACTTATAGATAAAGACATTAAGATAAGCTTACTAGAGATTAAAAAGAGGCTTACTAGAGATTAAAAAGAGGCTTACTAGTATAACTATTACTATAAAGAATATATTTTAAAATAAAATTAGCAAATTTAGTTTTAGTAAAGTCCTCTTATAAGCTATCCTAAATCTAAAATATAAATTAGTAAGGAAGAGGTTTACTAAAAAATTATTATACCTTGCCTAAATACTTACTAAAGTAAATAATATAAGCCTTATAATTACACTTCCTTTCTATAAGCCTCTATATATAGAAAATAAGATGATTAAGGTAGCGCTAGTAGATATTATTATAAATATAGGCGGCCTTAAAGACGTACTCCTTAGATATTGTATAGATAGTCTTAAGAGTCTTTTAATTATAGCTTAAGTTCTTAAAGAACTACTTAGAATTAGTAAAAAACAATATAAAAGAACTAAAGAACTAACCTTATAATAGTTCTCTATAGTCTTATTATATATAAATGTTAGATAGACGGTTACTATGCATTTTAGTGATAATCTCTCTGTGAAATACACTAAGGAGGCTGGCGCACTACTATTTTGCATTGCCCCTATACTATTCTAGATAGTATAAGGGCCTTAGCATAGATAGAAACTTCTCGCGATAGCTAGGCTTCTCCATTACAATCAATCATCACAGTTATTAATTCTTATTAATATATTATCTCAAAGTGATAGAACACTATTAAATCTAACAATTAAGAGTCTTACTACCTTAATTAACCCTAAGAAAAGATAATGTCGCTGTTAACACTCCGCGACTCAACAATCGTATTAACTAATTACACTAACTATACACCATGGCTGCAGCAGCTAAACGCGCGATGCGAGCTAATAGATATATAACCCATTATTAATCTAGACGGAGCCAAACTCCCACGCGAAAAGCCGACACCGCCGTCGCCGCTAGAAATAGCGAGTTACCAGCCAATTATCCGTGTAAATAATAACAATTAACAGAACTCTCTAACACACCTATTAGAGCTATTAAACTTAGGCCTTAAGGTATATAAGGAGGATATTGAGTTCTATAAGATATAGCTTAAGGACTATAAGATTAAGGACAAAGAATACTAAGAAGAGAGAATAAGTCTTAAGAAAGTAGTTATCTATATCCAATCTACTATGTTGTAACATTTGTAACGTAACTGCTATAAGCCTAGAAAGCAGATCTAAAAATAGATTAAATCTCTAACGTAGATAGTAGGCGTTAATAAGGAAGATAAGCGGAATAGGGCGAGAGCACAATACCTACAGGCTCTTAAGCTAATAAGACAACCCTTAAACTAGAATACCTGGCTAACTAAGTATAATTAGGCAGCTATAGAAGCAGAGACAAATAATATCGCTAAAGTATAATTAATCTATAATACTATAAAGGACTTCCTAACTGTAATTATAAAGGCTGCCCCTACCTAGGGCGTGTTCTTTTAAGAAATTAGACGCTAAGACGTAGATATAACAAGGAAGAAGATAATAAAACGCTTCTAAGAACATATAGCAATACTCCACCTAATTAAGAGCAAACAGCATAGGGGCGCCTTTGCTGCTAGTGAGCCATCTCTTACTACTAGTAGTGCATCCACCCTAGGCACTAATAGGGACGCCTCTTACGCTGCTAAAGACGCGCCATCTTCTACAAATAACTAACGTGGATGGGGAAGACCTTGACAAAAACGATTCTTTGGTTAAAGTACTATATCTAAGTAGTCCTTAATAGAGAATATAATAGTAGTTAAAGGTAGAAAATACCCTACTTATAGACAAAGGTATAGTCTAAAAGACTGCTTCTACACATACCTAGATTATGCACTAGAGTAGTTTAGGCCACAACCTGGCTTTACAGACATAGTATAATATAGAATCTAAAATAATTCAGATCTATAAGAGGAGATAAGGAAGATAAAAAGACTAAGGTCTTAAACACCTAGAATTAAACTATCGCATACTCCTACTCTAACCCAAATTACTAAGGTTACTAACAATAAATAACTAGATGGCAGACGAATTACTATCCTCTTAGCGAGCTTTAATACTATTACATCTTCCTACTACCTAGACCTAAATACCTATCTACTACGTTACTCCGCGATTCTTAATTCTAGCACAACATGCCATATCTTTAACAATATTAACCATTTTGTTACAATATAACTATTGTCGCCAGGAGACTTTATATAGGCGGGATTATCACGAGTTTAGATAAGGGGATATAGAAGTGTCTATCTACACGTTAAGAGCGTACACGGAAATAGGGTACTAAGGCTAGACAATATTACCTACTATCCTAATCTGCTATGCAATCTTGTGTCCTTCTAATTACTTTGCAGGCATGGCCTCTAGTAGGATATAAAGGCAGATCTAACAATAATTAAGAGAAGGGACAATACAGTCCTAGCTAACCTTTAAGAACTCTATAGTTAATGGGTACTAGAATACATACCCGAACAAAATCGTACTATACATAATAGTGCGTATGCCACACACAAAATTACAACGCCCACCGCATAAGGTGCGCAGAAGGCAGACGCTATTACATGGTATAAACAACTAGGCCACCTAGGTCCTTAGGCACTAGAACACACTGTGAATCACTATAAGGGGGTGCGCCTTAAAGGACTTACTATAGTCTAATGCAACGCCTGCGGCAGATTAAAGCTTAAGTGACAAATTAGACAATAACCTAGGCAAATTAATAACAGTCCTAGCAAGAGAGTTGCTATAGACTTTCATAATTATAAAGATTAGAGCTTCACTAGCGAGAAAAGCCAGATGCTTATTACTAATTAATTCTTAGGCATAGCTTAGGATTTCTACTTTAAAGACAATTAACTAGCATAAACAATTATTAAGTTGCTAAAGGAATTTATACTATTTATAAAAGTACAATTTAATATAATAGTTAAGGTTATTAAATTTAACAATGAGATCTTTTCAGTTAAATAAGACGTTTATAGGTAATGCGTTAGTAAAGGTATTATTATTAAGCCTTTAGCACCTAATACCCAAGCTTAAAATAGAGGAGCTAAACGCTTAGGGGGTGTAATTAAGGAGAAGGGTTGTGCAATGCGACTTGACGCCAATCTCCCTTTTAACCTATAGCTAGAAATCACACAAGCGGCTGTATACCTATATAATTAAACTCCGAACTATGCTAACTAATAGCGATTACCATACAAAGTATTCTTTATAATAGTTGCTTTCTAAAACGGCATTGTCACTTAACTAAAGAAACTAAACCAGGCTTACCTTAGGGCCTATGGCTGTAAAGCCTTCGCCTTAACTAATAATACTAAACGCGGTAAGAGCAAGCTCTAAAGGTTAGACCTAAAGGCGTTGGTTGGATACCTAGTAGGCTACTAATTATTAAATATCTAAAGGATATAGATCCTACTACTTAACAAAGTCATTAGTACACGCGACGTTATCTTTAATAAAGATAAGGTATTCTTAGGTAAAACAGAGGACCTATTAGACAACCTTATGCATAGCACTACTAAAGAGATTACTATATAGACCTAATTAGTAGAGTTGCCACCTCTACTACCTAAGCAAGAAAACACTAAATTCTTCTATAAGGATAAGTTAATTACTAACACCCGTAATCGCGAGGATAAAGAAGAAGACCCGCTAGGGTATTACCAAGAAAGGAAGATTAATTACACCTACCCAATACTACTAGTAACACCTTCGCCTATCGCATTGCTTGTCTAATTAATGGCGAGCTTCGAACACAATTAATATAACTAGTTATCTATTAGATTACTACAGCCAGATTAACGCGCTATGCTATAGGCAGCCGCTTTTCTAGCAGGTATATAAGCAGGAAGCAGAGGCAAGTATAAGGGGAAGCCGCTTAACAAAGCTTAATTCAATCGCATGCTCGCAATAGGACAGAAACCCCACTAAAGTTAATTACTAGAACCTCTATCTAGCGAAACATGGATAGACAATCACCCGCTATTTAATATGTGGAAGGAGGCCAAGCAGGTACACCTATAAAGCCACAAGAAAATAAAGTCTTGGAGTGAGGTGTCTATTACCCTAGTGCGATCACGCGGCCACTAAATTCTTAATTGCATGTGGGTGTATACTTATAAACTTAATAAACATTATTAATTTCAAAAGTGCAAGGCTAGGTTAGTAGTGCGCAGAGATTAACAACGCCACCTTACTACTTAAGACACCTATGCTGCAACCCTCGCAGGACGATTATTTCGCCTGCTCATGTCCATGGCAGCTTGATACGACCTAGAGCTTAGCTAGTACAACGTTACTAACGCTTTCGTCCATGCGAATCTGGACAGAGAACTCTACATAAGAATGCCGCGAGGTTATACACAACCTGGCACTATCCTATAGTTACACAAGGCACTGTATAGTCTTTAAATCTTACTACTACTGTGGCAGAGAGAATTTACCAGCGCTCTTAGAAATCTTAGTTTTACTATAGTCCCTTATAAGCCTTACTATATAATTAAAGGCAGTATTATTATCTTCTTCTATATAGACGACCTTATTGTCGCCTACTCTAAAGATTAGAAACACGCTGCTAACGCAGTGATAGAAAAGATAAGTACACAGTTTATCCTTACTAGTGGTAATAATCTTTAGTAGTTTCTAGGGATTAAAATTGTTAGAGACTATGCAAATAGACAACTCTGGCTATCCTAGGCGTCCTATATAGACAAGATTAGTCGCCTAATCGACTAACGCGACCTTAAACACAATACCCTAATATCTATAGTTAAACTACTACCCTAAGAAGGTCTTGCTACAAAGGCTAAGATTAATTAATACTAGCGAAAGATTAGATTAATCCTTTATACTATAGTAACCACATGCCCTAATATCGCATTTGTAAGCTCTCAATTATCGCGATTCCTATTAAATCCTAGCGAGGAGCATCACAACGCCGCCGACCGTGTACTGCTTTACCTATCCTCCACCCAATTATTAGGGCTACGCTTTAGAGGAGCAGACACTTATAAGGTTGCTAGCGATGCCTTGTTCGCTAACAATACCCTTAATAGAAAGAGCTTATAAGGATATATAATTAAGCTGTTTGGTAGTCTTGTTGCCTAGAAGGCGAGCAAGTAAGACACAGTCACCACCTTAATAACTAAAGCTGAGTTGCTAGCCCTTTTACAAGTTGTAAAAGAGGCACTCTTTACCTCTTAGTTAATTACTAAACTTAAGATTAAACTCTTCCTATTAACAATCACTATTAACTGTAATAATTAACAAACTATTCGACTTATTACCAAAGAAATTGCCAAGTTACAGACTAAGCTCAGGCACGTTAATATACACAATTATTAGCTTTGGCAAGAAGTAGCTTGTAGAGCTATTAAGATCTAATACTAACAATTAGAAGAAATAGCAGCAGATGGCCTTATAAAGGTTCTGCTAGCTAGAAAATAGGCTAAGTTTATAAATTAACTCGGACTTAAAGACGTTAAGGGTAGGATTACTAACCACGAGATCGATCTAGACAAATTATAATAAAGGATGGAAGCTTTTGGACTATGAGCAATAGTACAGTTGCGAAGAATTAGATCTAGCTTAGGATGGCTCTAAGCTAAGGGAGTGTGTTAGATAGACAGTCACTATGTATTCTAGTAATAATCTCTCTGTAAAATACACTAAGGAGGCTGGCGCACTACTGTTTTGCATTGCCCCTATACTATCCTAGATAGTACAAGGGCCTTAGCATAGATAGAAACTTCTTACAATAGCTAGGCTTCTCTATTATAATTAATTATCACAGTTATTAATTCTTATTAATATATTATCTCAAAGTGACAGAACACTATTAAATCTAATAATAAACTTCTTAAGGTCTTTAGTACTATATAAATCTAGAGTAGGTAGTAAAGACTTACTATTATAAGTAAGAGTGCTATAAGTTGCAATCTTTATAGAGAAATGCTAAGCTATAATTAAGCCAGCCTTTAGACGTTTACTTAGAGTTATAAGGGCTATTATAAAATATCGCTTATTAGCTCTAACTATAATAGAGATTAATAATAAAAAAGATAGTAAAAATAGAATAAAAGCAAAACTAGTAATTAGGGTATAGCGTAATATTAATAAGAAGCATTATAAATATAGTAATAAAGTAGAGAAGAAAAGCAAAACTAAGGTAAGAACTTTTTTATTTATCTTAGCTAGAGCAAATAATACTAGCGTAAATTCTTAACTAAAATAGATAGCTATGCTATAGAAACCTAAGAGATATAAATACAAATATATTAGTTATAATAACTAGGTTGCCCTACTAAAAGTAAAAGAATAAGAGCCTAGTGCTCTCTTTAGCTAAAGTATGCTTAAAATCTCTTAAAGGCTCAGAGCACTATTACTAGCATACGCAGTATTAAATTTGTCTTTAAGACTTTAGGCGCGCAAAAGGGGGATTAGTGCTACTATTATAAGAAGTATAGAATATAACGCTAGGATATTTTTAGGGGAGGGAGAAATATATAAGGGGCTAAGCGCCCTTCTATAGTTACTTAGCCTACTACCTTAGAGTTCTAGATCTATGCTTTTGCTAAGCTAGAAGTATATATAAGTCTATAGCTAGAGTTACTATTAAACTCTATTAAATTTATAAGTTTACTTAGGTAACTCTAATCTCTTAGTCTAAAGCCCCTTACAACTTTTTTATAATTACTATTTTACGCTTTTTTTAATTACTAAGTAAAAGGCTTTACTTTTTTTATTATATTATTTAAAATAAAAGCCTTTATTATTCTACTTCTAGTTAACGCTATATATATAATTTTAACTTATTTCCTAGTCTATATGTGTTATTAAATTATCTATCTAGGAGTAGAATAACAAAGGCTTTTATCTTAAATAACATAATAAAAAAAGCAGAGTCTTCTACTTAGTAACTAAAAAGAGCGTATTACTAGTCTATAGTAAATTAAATTAACACTATATAATTATTTACGCTGTTTTTAATTACTAAGTAGGAGGCTCTGCTTTTTTTATTATGTTATTTAAGATAAAAGCCTTTATCGTGCTACTCCTAGGTAGTTAATTTAACGCCACATATAATTATAAAAAAAACTATAATATATTCTATTAGTACGTCGGCCACATTAGTAAGCCGGCCACTTTTTCTTAGCACGACTAACTTATGTTATAGCTCTTTGATTTTATCGCTATTAAACAAGGAGCCTACGTATGTCGTGCTTATATCTAATTTAGAAGATACCTCTATATCTTTTTTATATATTTGCGCGTTGTGTCTAGTCCCCCTATAGTTTTTATAGCGCTGTAGAGCTAGTTAGGCTCTTTTTTAATTACTACTACTACGAGCCTTCTTTAATTGCTAAGGCGCCTACAACGCCTTAGCGACTACCTGTGCTGCTGTAGTTCTATACTCTATAGTCCTACCTTGCTAAATCCGCTTTCTTTTGCGTGATTTCTACTTAGTTATTACTACTAATTGCTCCTTAAGCTTATAGACGCGGGCAGTTAAAAGAGCATTTTAATACAGTATAAGTTCACCACCTTTTATAAGCTAAGAGAAGCCAGTCTAAGCTATAACAGACGATTAAGTAAAGGAGTTGCTTACTAGCTTTAACTAGAATCTAAACTTATATATATTGCTTAGTGTTTTTAATTACCATAGCGTCTTCTATAGTGGGGGTGCTAGTGGAGTACGCAGCTATACGTTAAGACGATCTAATACTACCTGCGCGTTAATAGGGATAAGGCCTAATGCCTTAAAGACCTTATAACAGTTCTCCTTTATAAATACGTTAAAAAACGCGTCTTTTAAGGCTAGAAGGAAGCCTTTCTTATTAATATAGAAGACGCGCCTGTGTGCTAAGTCTTTAACGCACTAAGAGTACTTGCGCTTTAATAGCGAGAAGCAGACTATATTAAGTGGCTAAAGGATGTGCAATAAGTGAGGTGGCATATAGAGAGTAAGGATCTTATTTTTAAGACAGTAGTCCTTAAAATCCTAGTTAAGGTGGCTCTTATAGCCGTCTAAAATAAGTAGCCTATACTCTCCTATCTAGCGCGCCTTTATATGCGCGTTAAAATGCTTTAACTACTCTAGACTAAGCACGTTATTAGTCTAGCTATTCTTAGAGACTAAAAGCTTTTAATTGCGCAGTATATCTGCCTCCTTATAGTACGCAGAGATATGGACGTGTTCTTTATAAATAATAAAAGGTGGAGTTATATACCTAGTAGCGTAGATACTTTAGATAATAGTAACCTACTCGCAATTACCTAGCTAAATAAGCTTAGGTTAAGCACGTCTCTCTATACTTATAACAACCTTTATTAAGCTAATAATGCCTATCTAGAAGCTAGTCTTATTAAAGTTATGCACGTTGTTGTTATAGACGCTATACTTAGCTTTAGTATCCTCTACTAGCTTAAACTACGCGCTAATTATCTTTAGATCCTTCTAGAGTATTCTCTAGCAGTCTTTAGCTTAATTAAAGGCTATTTTAAGCTTGGCTGAGCGCGTTACAAAGCGCTCAGCCTAGCGCTTACTAATAGGCTAGCCACTGCGTATACCTAGCAGTTTATTAGCTATATCTTCTACCTTGCATAGTTAGGGCGCGAATTCTCGCAAATTAAGGTTAAGGATATATTAGACAATTGTCTGCTCTTTAGTTATAGTAAGTTTCTAAATCCCTAGTTAAGTTTAGGCGCGTGGAGTAATTCTGTAAAGCTAATTAGAGAGGCGCTAGTGTTTAATATTAAAGGCAGCAGCTACGCGTTATAGGCTTTAAATTTGGCCAGAAGTATAGGCCTTAAGAGCAAGGTTAATTCTACCTTCTTAGTTAACTAATATCGTATTGTGTTATAGAGACATATTAGAGTTACTAAAGTGTTAGTCGTGCTAAGGAAAAGTGGCCGGCTCACTAATAAAATACGTTAATATAATTATAAATAATAGTAAAAGAGTAAATATATATTAGTAGACTATATATAGACTAGATTTTTTAGGAACTATACTAAAGTAGTCTTTCTATTCTAACTTAGATAGGCTTATTTTAAAAAAGGTATTAAAAAAGGTGTTAATACTAAATAAACAATGCGACCCTAGCGTGTACATAGTGTCTACTTGTTCGTTCCTCACTTTGTAAATCATTAAATCGTCTACTTTGCACTATTTACGTGGAGAATAGGGCGAGAGGGTACCCCTATTATCTAGGGCGGGTAGCTTGACGAGCGTGTTGCAGTCCGGGTAGTGGGGATAGCGCACCACAAGTGTTAGAACGCGGCCTTGGTGGCTAAGTGGCGGGGGTAGGGCGCAGTTTAACGGTGGACATAAGAGGTACTTTACGTCGCTCTTAGCTATACCGCTATTACCTTTTATTACCTCAAAATCTAGGACGTATAGATTAGGGCAAAATTAGTAGAGGAGTAACCAGTTAAGATTTCACGTACGAAGGGATTTTAGTTTGGGGGCTTTCTCAGAGCCTCCGTTCCAGTTCCGTCGCCGCTACTTCCTCGTGCCCGGTCGGCTCCGTCCAAGAGTGCTGGCTGCCATCAAGTGTCGTGTGATTTCATTTGCGAGTGCCAGACTTCATCGAAGCAAGCATGCTGCTCGATCTAAGGAACGGACCCTGTGCCGTCCTCGGAGCGGTATCGGTGGTCGGGTCTTGCATCTTTCGCTTGCTCAGGTGTGGGGCAGCAAAAGGTCTAGGATACACCGCCAGCCCGTCGTTTGGATCTAGTTCACCACTTCTCTTGCACCAACACTCGATGATTTTGTCCGTTGGCCGATACGTATTGGTAGAATCTATATTTCGCTCGACGAGACCTTTATGAGATAACTACATACTAGATTTCATCGGAAACGTCTTGGTACGGCCATATCATGGAGTACAGATCTCGCTCGTACTGGTTTTGGGCCGCATTCAAAAGGATCTGCTTGTACTTGCGGCAGTTTTCAACCGCTGTCTGGTAATCCTCAGCTTGCACCATACCATCTGCTGGCAGGACGCCTTGGTCTCGAAACAGCGACAGCATTTTTCCTACGCCGTCAACGTTCTCTTCTTCTCGCGCATGCCGTTCCAGTTCTTCTGCTGAGAATGCGATTGGGCACTGCGTATCTTCGCCAAAGATCTCATTCCATCTGGTGAAGAGAGCAATGAGCGAATCGCGCAGGAAAAACACGTCGCCATTATCCCACACGCCGGTTACGAGCCAGACGGGTTTTCTCAGCACAGGCACCATGGGTTGTTGAAGATACTCCCAGTGGCGTGGCACCCACTTCATAGTCTGGAGCTCGTAGTATTTGTGGATAGTTTTGCTCTCCAGATCCCGGTCGACTCGTTTCTGTTCGTCGGGAGGCAACGCATCAAAATTGTCTGGCTTTTCCGGAACAACCCAGCCCTCACGGACGCTCTTGTAATGTTGGAACGCTCGATGGATACCGGACTGGTAGAAGAGTGGGGCCGCCATCGCCGACTGCCAATCCACAACAGCCGTGATTTCGTGCGAGGCAGGATCGACAAACACATTGTCGAGATGGAGATCAGGATGCCACAGAACGTTCGCAGTGGCGGACTCGTTTGCGGAGGGAGCTAAGACTGGCGCAACTCGCTCGTACTTGGCAAGTAATTCGAGTGTGTGTCTAGGGGGCTCCGGATCTTCTAGCGACCAGAAATAGTTCATGCGAGGTTTGGCAAATCTTTGGATCCATGCCATCTCGTTAGCACCTAACCCTCGCGTTTACGCCTGAGGGTCTTCCCCTAGTTCCTATTAACACTAGACACCAGCCCCAGCATTCGGTCATGAACCTACACGGACCTCGGTCGAGGTTCATCTGCTCCCGGCCTCTGGCCCAGAGTTCGGCTTTGGTCAAAGGTCCCATAGCATATTGGTCAAGGTTCAAGCTTTGCTGGTCTGCGGTGAACTGCACGGCGTCTGAGCTGCCGGTCAATCGTTGGAGGTCTTCCTTGAAATAGATACAACCATGCGTCTTGAACTGCGCGCCGGTCAGCGAGCAATCGAAATCGATGACCTGCTCAACAATGGAAAGTTTTGTTCTCCACGGTAAACTTGGCCACAGAGCACCTAAACGAACACCGGGCGCTCTTTCCTCGAGGATGTACTCGGCTTGGACCGGGGTATTTGCGGCATCGTAAGACCACGAAAGCACACGAGGGACCGGGATAGAAAAGACATCTCGAAGCTAATTCCTTCAGTCATTTCGCATTCTCGGGCTCGGATGCATGCATACCATTTTGCGGGTGGCGACTTCAGAAGCCGTCGTGTAACGGGCTGGCCCGGCATTTGGATTCGGAAGTTTTGCGACCATTTCCATCCCGTTGTCCATGGTGAGAACGAAAGCTTTATTGTGCAATCCTTCGGTAAGCTTCAGGACTTTGGTACCTGTTCGCGAGATCAACAAATATCCCTGCCCATTGTCGGACTCGTGATACCTACAACGTCGGGCCCCCTTGCAAACGCCAACAGCCGCTTCGACTAGATGTGGCAGGCTGAACTTGAGATAGCGTTTCGCCAGTTCGTTTCGCTCGTTGGTTCTGGAGACATCATCATAAGCACTTGTCTGGGGCGGCATAAGGCAACATAGGCGGTCGTTCTTACAGCCACCGTTGACGTGTGTAGCGATACAAGTCCGCTTCAGAAATGACTTCTAGCTTCAGTTAGATGGTAATTATTCTGTTAGGTTGAGCGAGAGCCAGACTTACCTTCCCCTCGAGCTGTTTCTGCAAATAATGGCGGTGTTGGTAATGTGGATGGCGTTTTGCCAGGGTGCATGAAGCATAGGAACTTCATATTGAGCGATTTTTGGCGATGCGGAAGAGCGGGGAGCAGCCAGTAGATTATCTGGGGCCGAGTTGGGGACAATCTGAATGTCATGGTAGGTGCTGTGTCATATAGATACCCTTAGGTGGTCAGTCCCAGATTAGCGGGCTCTTGGGATATGCGAAATGATCGCGTTGTCGGACGAGTGATCCAGAGGGAGCAGACTCCAAGCGCAAATCAATCCGGTCAAGGAACAAATACGAATAGAAGGCTCTCAGCCAGTCATTTGATGGAATGGAGGTGGGAGTGAAAAGAACTTTGATGAGCGCCGGTGGCGATGGAGCGGCTGTTGCAGTTGCCGCTGCGAGAAATGCCGATCCACGCGGGTCGAACAACCAATGGTTCCTAGCCGCGCGCAATGGAAAAGGGTGTACGATCGATTCAGACGCGGTTAGCTGTGGCCGCCGCAACGATGGAAATCCAAGCTCGCGCCGTGACCATGCTCACGTGACGTGACGTCTCGCCTAGTCGGCATTTTCATTCGCTGAGAAGTGTCACATCTGGCAACCACACCCCAAAGGCATTCATGTTGCATGAAACAGCAACAAGACGGGTCGTGGCGTCGACATTCAGACAGACACTCTGTTGGAGCGTTGAGATCCTTAGTCGAAAGTTGAGGCAATTGTTGATTGTAACTATTGAGCTATGGGAGCCCCGTATACTCCTGAGTACCATGACTAATCACCAAATGCACGACCCCACCAAATGCAAGGTTTTGAAAAAATCCACGTAGTTTATCAACGCTCATAACTCCACCAATATTGACGCTATGGAGGCCGCGCTGACAGCAATCGAAAGCTTGCCAGCAGGCGAAAAGCCTAATTACACCAAAATTGCCAAATTATTTGGCGTTGAGCGATTAACTTTATCGCGGCGCGCGCGCGGGATCAATAAAAGCCACATAGAGAGGGCAAATAAGTAGAAATTTCTTAACACCACACAAGAAAAAGAGCTTGTAAACTACATATATAAGCTTAATAAGAGAGGCCTGCCTCCTATAAAGCAAATAATCTAAAATTTTGCAACAGAAATAGCTAGAAAAGAGCTAGGCAAAAACTGGGTTGAGCGCTTTATTGCCCGCAACAATATTGAGCTCATATCGCGATGGACTACTGGTATCGACGCCTGTCGCCACCGCGCTAATTCTGCTACCAAATACGCCTTATACTTTAAGCTTTTAGGCGACAAAATAACCTAGTACGATATCGACAGTCGCCATATGTACAATATGGATGAAAAAGGGTTCCTTATTGGAGTGCTCACCAAGATGAAAAGAGTGTTCTCGCGGCAGCTGTATGAGCAGGGCCCTTACAAGCAAATGCTCCAGGACAGTAATAGAGAGTGGGTAACAACAATTGCCTGTATTTGCGCCAACAGCACCTCGCTAACGCCAGCCTTAATTTATCAAGCTACTATAGGCAATATACAAGACTTATGGCTTTAAGATTTTGATCTGCAACACTACAAGGCCTTTTTTGCGAGCTTATTAAGTGGGTGGACTAACAATAAGATTGGTTTGGCGTGGCTCAAACAAGTATTTGATCGCGAGACCAAGGAGAAAGCTTGTAGGGAGTACCGACTACTCATACTTGATGGGCATAGGTCTCATATTACTATGCAATTTATCACGTACTGCAACAATAACAAAATACTCCTTATAACCTTCCCGCCACACGCTACCCACACTCTCTAGCCTCTTGATGTGGCGATGTTCAAGCCTCTGAGTACGGCGTATACAAGAGAGCTCTTAGAGTTTATGTACAACTGCTAGGGCCTCTCAGCAATTACTAAACGCGACTTTTATCGACTCTTTAACGCCTCCTAGCAAAGGGCCTTTTAAGAAACAATAATACTTAAAGCTTTTGAGTGTACTGGGTTGTCACCTTATAACCCAAACACTATACTTAAGAAGTTTATTGCAGAGCACGAGAGCCCTCCCTTAAGTCGGAGTAGCTCGTTAAACCTCTCTAATTCTGATTAGCGTAAAGTATGGCAAATACTAAAGGACATTGTTGCGGAGGACCACGCTGAGGAGCGTAAACAGCTGTCGCAAAGTTATCACAAGCTTAAGATTAAATATAGGATCCTTCAACACTAATACAATAGGCTTGAGCAAGCTTTTATTAACAAGAAGAGGCGCCGTCAACGTGGCAAGCCTCTCCTACTTGATAAACCTAATAATTGGCATAGTGGCGCCGTATTTTACTCACCTAGCAAAGTTCAGAGGGCCTGCGAGAGGCAGGAGCAAATTGAGACTGATAAAAAGCTTCAACAACAACAACTCTTAGAGGCTTAACACCAAAGGCTTCTCAAAAAGCAGGAGAAACAAGCTCTTAAAGAGGAGAGAGCTCACGTACGTTTGGCGGCGCGAGAACTGAAGGCGTAAGCAAAAGAGGCCAAGGCTGCTGAGCGAGCTGAAAAGCTACTCCAAAAGCAGCTCGAAAAGCAACTCAAAGGTGATATACAATTGTCTAAAAAGGGTAATTGACGGAGCCTCAACCCTTGTACACCAAAAAAACAAGCTCTTGAGAGACCTGAGGCTACTATTGTTGATCAAGAGCCCACTGGAGAGAGGGTGCCCTCACCCGCCAGAGCCACGCGCACCCGTACTGTACAGCTCCCATAGCGTTATCGCAAGTAATTTATCATTGCGCAATGGTTTTACATGCTCCTGCGAGTGCTACTGCAAAAATTCTAGTGATTTTACTATATATTTGGCGTTGTATAGGTTTTGGAGTGTTGCCCTTGGTGGCGGCAAAAACGTGCATTTGGTGGGTCCGTGCATTTGGTGGTAAAATATGGTAGAGCACGGGCCAAGGCGCTGACGTAATCACAGCACCGCTGACGTAATCACCTAAAATCCGTCACACACTCTTTACCTATCGTATATTATCTCCTTCTACGCATTACTGCAATTCTTATATCGTCTTTCGTTATGCCTTGGAAGCAGGTTCTAGGAGAGCTTGCCTCGGCTTCGCGGAAGAATACGAGCAAGCTCCTCCAGGTCCTTCCCGAGAATCTTACTACGAAAAGCAATGCCGTGAAGACGGTTGATCTCCGCATCGATGTTCATCAAGATTTGAAGAATCCTAACAAGCTTCGTGGCCAAAATCCAGGCAAACTCCTAAGCCAAAGATCAAGCTGTCAAGGACTTCATCAAATCAGAAAACAAGGGCGGCGGCCACAAAGGCACCCATAAGAACATAGCCGATATTCCCTTCGACAGAAGCTCGTTCGACATCGACGATTTCGAGAAGAAGATCAAGAACTCCCGCTAGTTCCCCCCTCAGGCTTGCACAGTATGACTTCATGCATTTACCAAACCTTACTCAAATCTAAGACTTCAAGCAGAGAGTTCCATCACATTGTCTCACGTATTCGCGCAGTGCCCACAGGATATTGATAGCTTGCAGAAATCAAGGACGAAATATTATCACTCTCAGAGAATGCTTCCCTGCTCCAATGTCGCCAGTGCTATTTATGAGTTATCTTCTTCATCTTAAGCTATGGCGCCAGTGACGACACTCGCAGAGTGCAAGTCCGCTGATAGTGCCACTGCAGCCGTATATACTATTCGGGCCTTTCTACCGCGCACCAAAGTAGATCAGGTATGGCGACCTAGTCACCATTTCCGCCGACTGATATTGCCGAGAACCAATATTGGAAGCGCAATGTTCGACGTCGGTACCCACAGTTCTTACCTATCACCTAAGCCGATGCAGTTGCGTTACACAAAACGCAGCAAACCGGCATATAGAGGACTAGGCCCACTACAAGGACTATTGTAGGGCACAGGGCTTCCAACGTAGCGTAGTACGGTACGGTGGACCCCCATCGCTCTACGCTACGGCCCGTATGAGAGCCCAGTACGTACGGGAGCCCCCGGAGATGTCAAAATACGGTCCGTAAAATCCCCCTACGCCCCGTAGTAGGGCGGGATTTCCTAATTGGGTAATCCGTCGTCGTTTTTTAGTGTTGAGGTTGTTAATAAGGCTTCCCTTTTAGAGATTACCTTTGTAAGGCTTGTAAGATCGCTTTTAACAACCTTTCTACCTAGCTAATTCTTCTATAACTGTAAGGCCTTAATTGTACAGCCTATAAGACTATTGCAATCGCATATAATTATATGTTTGGCGGAGCTAAAACACCTCTCACAATTGTAGGACGTGCAGGGCATAGAGAGGTGATCCATAGCTATTTTATAGAGGATTAGGTAACGTTTTTGGCCTACTTTAACCCACTAATAGTGTGGGTTGTCTATAAGTTGTATTAACTTTTTGTTATTGCTGCTAAGGTCCCTTTGCAGATTGTCTAAGTACTTATTAAGCTGCGTTATACGCTTATAACGTTTATAAGACTTATTGCTAGTAAGGAGTATAGGATTTATGCTTATTGTTTGAGCCCTCTGCGTGTCGCCCTTATAAGCCCCAGGTACCTTACGCGACGTTGGGGGGGACCTAGGTAGCTTAATATTGTCCTTTTTAGTGTTAACGTACGCCTTAAATACATAGCGCAGTGAGCGATTGGCTTTTTAATACTACTTAGGGTGCCTTTTCTAGTGGTTCTTAAACTAGGCGATATGGAGCTATGGGTGTAACGCGGTGGCTACACAGTAAAGAGATAAGTCTGGATTTATAATAATTTTAATAAAGTATATATTAAGCTTCTACTACGCAAGCGCAACACCTTTAACGAGATAAGATAACTATATATAGCTGTTAATTTCATATACGCGCTTAGTAAGCGACTTGTAAAGTTGTTATAAGTTAATAATTATCTACTAGAGGGACCTAAATCCGCTAATGCTAGCGGCACTCTCTAGAGTCTTACACATCTTATAAAACTTTTATAAGACCTGTATAATTGCGTAGACCTTTTCCTAATTATTGTCTATTAATTAGTTATATATAGGGTTGTACTCGCGAGGCCTGTTAACGTTATTATTATTGCTGCTAGGGACCTCTAGGAGGCTGTTAATGTCGCAGGCGCGTTGTATAAACTTTTGAATTGGATTCTTAAGCTTATAGCAGCGTAATAGTATAAGATAAACGCTGTGCCACCTAATCTCACTGTTCTGGATTAAATTAAGGGTGCCAAAGGTCTATAACGCGTTATTATTATTAAGCGATTATTATATTATATAAAAAAGCTTATAACATTTATATAAGACGCATACTGCGTTTACAAAATTGTGGAGTTTTCTAATAACCCCATGCCTCTAGTATAATTAATATTGCTCCTAGGGCGACGCGTGGACAAGCTTAGCTTCGAAATTGCTTACTCTATTGCTGTAAATAAGAGCTTTAATAATTAGGTTAATTATATAACCCGCGCAGCGTATACAGTGTTAATTTCTAATATTAAGGCTAGTTTTGTCGCGCAGGTACTTGATAAATCTAGTGCTGTTATTGCTAGCATTATTACCCACAAAATAGTGGAGTTTTGACTCAAATTTGTACTCTCTAATTACCTAGAGTATAAGCTAGGCTTGCGCAGCTACTGTATAGTCTCTAAAAAGGTTGCGAAAGCTAATAAGTAGGTTAAGTTGTTGGTGTTTTGCATCTAAATCACTATAAGTTACTGTGAAAAATACGCTTATTAATAGGAATCTAGAGCAGAAAAACAATCTTACTAATAAAGTAAGCAACAACTCTAAGAAAGCTTATATTATTTAGAGACATCTATATATCGCAACTTACGCTAATTTTACTTTGCGAAAAGCGTAAAAGCTTTGCAACCTCCTTTTTTTACTTTTCTATACTGCTTTGTATGTATTTCGCTAGCGTTGTGGGGCTGCTTAGTAGTGCGCGCAAAAGGTCAGTTCAATTCCACATTATAAGGCCCTGGGTGGCCACTAAAGTCGCCATTTTAAAGCTAAGATCCCCCATAATAACCTAGTTAACAAAGGCGCTCTATAACTCCTCTTCTTACCATAGCAAATAGGATATAGCAGATCTTGCCCTAGTAGTAGCTGTAAAAGGACTTTTAGGCTATATAGTTGCCATAGTGGGAAGCAACCCAGTGTTAGGATTGATTAGGTGCACCTTTTTAAGGTGTTGTTTAACATAAGTTATACTATTAACCTTCTAACAATTAGGGGACTTTCTATTAAGGTAATAGTCCCTGCAAAGCTAGTACGAGTTCTTACTAACTATGTTATCCTCTAGGTACTCTAGCTCAGCTCTATACCGCCAAATTGTAGCCAGATTGCGCTTGCCTTTAAGCTGGCCTTTGTGGCGGACCTAGTACCTAACACAGCCAGGCTTAAGGCAACATCTGCTGTGCTAAATATAGCGCCAATTAACATTAAAGAGCTCCCTAGAATAGAGCTCTAGATGCCACACGTGGCTCCTTTGTACAGGCGTTAGAGTGCCTAGGGTACCCTTACGCGACTAGGACTAAGACGACTTACCTAATAAAGGCAGCGCGTTAACAGCAGTGGCAGCGGCAGCGAGCCTTTTTAACATAGTAGCATGGTGTGGGCAATAATTAAGAGTACTTTAAGATAATTGCGAGGCCTGGGACCGTGTATTATGCGGCATATTGTAGGTAAAAGTTAATAGGTTATTATAAAAGGAGCATAAAGGAGCACTGCAAAATTTGCTATAATAAACGCCTGTTAGACGTCCTTGCGATCCAAGCGCGTACTACACGAAAAAGGGCGTAAAAACAGCCTAAAACAGCTCTCTAAAACACTAAAATTGCAACTTAAAAACACCTAAATCACGCATTAAAATCTCTAAAAGATGCTACTGTACAGCTGTACTACAGCGTAAAACGTATACAAACTACGCTACGCTACAGCCTAGGGCAGAGCGTATTACGTACGGCTCACGTGATCGCTACGGGCCGTAGTTGTACGCCGTACTACGCTACGTTGGAAGCCCTGGTAGGGCGTTCTGTTCTAGAATAAGAATAGCATGCAGATGGCAACCCTTTTTATGGCACCGGTTTATTATCAGAATGCTATTAATGCCTACAGCACCTCAACTCACAAATCAATCGCGCCTCTGAAACGGTTTGCGCTGCCAACGAAATCCTACCTTACAGCGCCGAGGAGAAGGCGTATCTCAAGAAGAACTGGCGCGGCGAATACCATTTTATGCTCGAGCAAGGACTTCTTATTAACGAGGAAGAGGACTGTGCAGAAGGCTGGTCCATTTTGCGCGCCTTTATGGAAGGAGAGCGTCGCTACGACATGTCCGAAGACGATGAGCTTAGTCTAGGACATCGAACCGACTACCGCTTTACTCCCAGCCAGCTAGATATAATCAACAAGCATTACGAGAACTCAGAAAACCTCATGCTCTCCTATGGGCTGAAGTTCTATGATGACGATGACGTAGAGCAGGCAATGGCGATTGCGGATGCGATAATGACCTATGATGAGTGGAGAAGGTTCTTGCGAAGCAGTATATATATCACAGAAGGCTCGCGCCTAATCTACACAGCCAAACCACGATAAATGGAGGATAGCTGCAATAAGTGGTGAAGCTTAAAATGCAAGTCCCTGAGGTCTTTATAGAGTAGCTTCTAGTTCATAATAATAAGTGTGGCGGTGATACTAACGTTATCTAGAAGAGAAACATTGCAGACCTTTTAGTTTACAGTACAACGCTATAAGGGAAAACTATAGATATACTAAAAATATATTAAAAAAAGGTAAAGTAGTAAAATAAATTAAGGGCTATTTATTAGCATATACTGTGCACACGGCGGGGCCAGAGTCCTTGGACAAGTTGACAACAGGGTACGCAGAGCTATGTCGGATCTCTAACAGGAATAACCTAGAAGACATACTACGCCTTCTAGGCACATACCGACATCTTGAACTTGCTAGGCATCAACCCCCACACTACCAATTCGACGCAGGAGTTTGCGCATGCTCGCCCGCAATAGCAAGTTGCGTCCGAACAACCCTTCCGTTGTACCTCTAGTTGAGGGGTCCATCACGCTGATCAAGCCTTCCGCTCAGCATGGAGAACTCAAAGTAATCGACGCGCTGCATTGCGGGCAAAATATGATCCGCTGCCGCTATGGCATCCTCCATTACCGGCGCCTCCTTCGTTGCGGCCCGCGCATTGCCCGCCGTCCCGTCTGCTGGCCCTACTTCCTTGTGAACAACCGCGAGGTCCGCGATATTTCGTGCGCCAGCGCGTAGAGGGCTCGCTGTTGCTTTTTGTTTAGTAGGTAGATATTAGAGAGCGCAGCGTGTTGTTGTTTCAGTCGTGCGAAGAATATGTAAGTAGAGGGGGATGGAGAGGCGAGGTAGATGTTGGGTGCGGGACGCCTTCGAGGCTTCTTCTACACGTGTTCCCGTTTTGCACCTTTCGAACACGGCCTGCGCTGCTGGCTCGAGGCCTACGATTTCACCGAAGAAGGTTTGGAAGAAGCCTGGGACCCCAACATACATACGTCTAGCTCCTGTATTAGCATGGCATCTACGTATTTGCGGTCTTCGGTCGAGTCTACGAAGCTGCTCGTGCTGCGTAGCCATGGCGTGTGTAGCATATGGACGGGGCGGAGGGGTCAATTCGGTGACAGCGTCGTAAACAGCATCTTAGATCGCATTTGCGGAACTTTGTACAAGTAAGCTGGGAGCGCATAGATAATAGAGTGTGATGGCACGAACAGCGAGAATAAGGAGCATAGAAAGCGAAGCGGCGACACGCTGGCAGAGGCCTGGTCCGGAAGAACGTCGGCACTGGTCGTCGGCTCAACAGAGCTGCCGAATGCCGGTGCTTCGGGAAGTGCCGCGATTGGCGCTCGTCTTGGCAGGAGTATATCTACAGGAAGCTCCTCTTCCGACCACAAATCCTCTCCAGCTTTAAGTAACGCGTTCGTATAGTGAATCGTCCGCTTCTCCTCGTTTATCAATAACTATATTTCTTCCCGGAACGTTTAATTCAAGTTAAGAAAGTACAAAAACCGGTTATTCTAGTTGCCCCCTATTCTAACGAATATGCAGGCACGTAGACTTTCCTGAACCCGCGAGCTGTTCACATGTCGGATGAGATCAAGTACCCGAAAGGGTTCGGGTTGAAAGATGTCGTTGCTTGGGGAACTACTGGCCTTGTCGTCCTCGATAAGCTATCTGAGACTGTCATTAAAACCCCTCTTGACGAAGATTGTTCTGATCTCATCTTGAGAGAACAGAAGATATACGAACGATTTACTCAACAGGGAGGTCATGAAGGAATCCTCCGTTACTATGGGACCGTTGAAAATGGTATTCGACTGGAATACGCCCCTAACGGCAATCTACGATCGTTCAACAACCGAAACAAAGTCGATAATAAGCAAAGACTTCAATGGGCTGTTCAAATTGCGCAGGCACTCAGTTTCACTCACCTTGCTGGAGTTGCCCATGGGGATTTAACCTGCCAAAATGTGCTCCTGGATGCAAAGTTGAACACTAGGCTATCTGACTTTGCCGGATCTTCCCTGGATGGTTCGCCACTTCTCATCGCAGTGACAGCAAGTCACGAGTATCCTGGACCTGCCCTATCTGTTCAAGGCGATCTCTTTGCTTTTGGCTCTGTTCTATATGAGATTATGACTGGAAAGGCTCCTTATGCAGAGTTAGCTGACGATGAGATTCTTGGCCGATATTCGAAAGGCGATTTTCCTGACACGGATTCACTGCAAGCCATCGGAAACGTTATTAGAAAGTGCTGGCAAGGCCAATATGACGGATTTGAATTGGTTGTGGGAGATCTGAATGGTACTCTCCAGTTTCCAAAACCTAGCTGCACGAGAACTGACATGAATCAGTACATAACCAAATCTTTACGCTTCCGCATGCGCCTGATGCCAAGATATCCATTCTTATCGGTCTCACTGTGGTTGCCACGGCCGTTGTTCTGTTCCGTTCGATTTCATTACGACAGTAGACGTACCGATTGTCCAGTTACGAGAGACATGTTGGGCACTTCCCAGGCCTCTTGGATGTCCCTGTCATGATAACTTCGCCGTTTTCCCCCTTTGCTGGCTGCGCATTCACGCAGGTATAGCCGGTTCTTTTGGCCTCGTCACATTTGTCATATTGCCGCCTTGTCCGAGTTCCCGCTCCCAAGAATTACGCTAATGTACGCTATGATCGTATCCCATGTCGCAATCCTCGCACCGTTCCATGACCCTGCCAACACAAAGCATCAACCTGGGGTATGGGACGGTTACTCCTATAAAGTAACAAAGTAAATGATGGGAACCGTTCTCGTGCGTATGAACTAGTGAGTTGGTGGGAACTTCCAACGTGCTCTTATCATATGCACTATTTGGTGTCACCTGCAGGTGAGATGAGGTGGTGTTAATAAAAAGGGGTTAACTATTTGTATAACCTACACAAAATACTAGATTTTCTAGAATTAGTTAATTTTATATATTTTTGCTTTCTTTATTGTGGTTACTAGTAAATCACTGCCTTCGTATCTGAGAAGTAACCGCAGCATCAATAGTTGAGACGCATGACAGACCTTTCAATGTTGATATTATGCTATACCTAACAAAGCTTTCCTCCTCTCTATTCTGGACAGTAACCGAGACCACACATACCATCCAGCAAATGTCGCTACCATGAGCGCAGATGCGACGGTAAAGTAAACCCAAAGCGGTGTATGAGTATTCTCCCCCGTTATCTGGGTGATATTCATGCCAAATATGCTCTAATACTGTCAGAGTTTGAAAAGATAGAGTATATACGGACGAATCGTACCGAAGCAAGCGTCAACGGTAAGTACACAAAGGTTAACATCGTGACGCGCCGAATACTAGCTGCGAAAGCATTGGCGGCTTTGCTCTCCTCCACTGCGGCCTTTGTATCTTGAAGTGTGGCAATGTTGAAGATCAAGCTGATGAGCACATTCGTCTGTTCCGCGAGCTCGTTGCATCGAACGATGTGAAGATCCACCGTTTTGATTTGCTTGCTGAGATAGCCTTCAATTGTAATGCGGCCATTGTAACCGCCGATATCACTGAAGAATGGATGCTGGATCATATGTGCAGCCAGATCCTTCGTTAACACTAGCCGTCGTCGTACTTGAACCCATAGAGGGGACAGCTGATGGAGCTCGCGCGTGTATCGGAGTTGCTCGGTGGGGGATAGATCTTCGTCTACACACTTTTGGCTCTGCTGTGGTGAGCGGCTGTGATATTAACAAGAGATATGGTCAAGAATTACCAATATCTGCAAATGTGCTTCGGCCTCATTTAGAAAGACTGTCCATGTGAAGGTGATGATGTATATAGTTTCGGACAGAATCTGGCCGAGCCCTGCGTATTTCTCGGCTTCGCCAGGTGGAATCTCTTCGTCTCTCGTCATGAGCATTTTCAGACCTTCCGACACTGCATTGTCGAGCGGGTCTACTTGAACCAATCCCGAGAATCGTTGTTTGCCTTTTGAGAAGATTAGGCGGATGCAGGTAACGTGCCATTCATGCTCATGATGGTCACCTGCTTTGCAACGGAAGCGGTAGCTGGGTGAGGTGTCTGAACGGGAGGCTTCGAACGGTTTATCTCCGAGTTTGTACTTCTCCATGAACTGTAGTGAGTAAAAAGTGTCTAATCGAGTTCAGTTATATTCTCTTCGTCTAAGTCATACGCACATTGCTCGACTGTGTTCCCAGTGCTTATTTGCACGTACGGGAAATTGAAGAATCGTGGCGGGATAGCCATATGATAACCCAGGACTTGGATGGCTTCGCTTTCCAGGAAACTGGCGATACTGTTTCCATCAATAAATGCACACATTGCACAAAGTTTTAGCCTACCAGAGCACACTGTGCACATCGTTGGGCCGCTGTGCCTGCTGTCAGCGTGGCGAATTGAAGTTACCGACGTTACACTTACATGTTGTGTCAACAAATGCGCGAGTTGCTTTGCGGTGGTAGCTGTTTCCAGGAAGACCCATTTTGGCCGTGTAACTTGAATTGTGTTGTCTGCGGACGTCGGATGCTTTGCATGTTGCGTTAATGAACTATAGGTAAGATAATCAACTCGGCACCCCTGGCCTGGGTTCAGTTGCATTGTCTTCTCTAGGGTTGCGAAGCTGATACCACCGGCTTTCTGGTTCCGCGGCCAACTCTTATGCGGCTCCTGGGGATTGGACACGACTTGTGTCTGGATGGAATTTGGCGGCGGAGCCTGCATCCACCACCAGGCACTTCTTAAGGCCATCTTCTATGGGCGTGACGATGTCGAGGTTCAGGAATGGAACAACGATATCCTCACAAGGCTGATGGGAGAGGAAATTTTGGCGGGGAGTAGCGCCCATGCTCGCGAGAGGCTGAAGGTGGCTGCGAAAGCCTGCCAATCAAGTTGAATCAACAATGTGATGATACCGCGTCTTCGTATCTAGTTTAAAAAGGAAAAGGCAGACCTTTTCGATTACACATTCGTCGAGCCATCGAGAAGCTTACTAGTGCTGCAGCTACGTGTGAAAGTACAGCAGTGTAGTCCTTGCTTCTCAATCTAACATGACAAGCAATAATCGTATATAACTAGATGCCTCAACAAGTTAACGAACTCGAGAATAAGTCAGCGAGATGAAATCGCGCATCGAGCATCTCAAACGGGGCCTGAAAGGTGTTGTGTAACATGTGGAGGAAACTAGGAACGGAGGACTGATGTGTGGGGTAGCGCTAGTGCAGGGGTCCGTCGTTTCACGTGGCATAGAAAGTCAAGTCGTTCAAATGTTTTCATTCACATTTCCAGTTCGCAAGCAAGTGTATAGCACAGCACTAAACCTTATCTTTGATCAGTAGAGTCATACCATCTAGGGGGGCTGCTTCCGCCACAACATTAAAATGAGGAAGCTACAAGCCGTCCGATTCGGCAAGGGGAGCTTAGCTTACGCCGGCATGAGCTGAAAGCTTCCCCTCACTTCACCACAGGTCTCAACGCTTTCGTTTCGACAGTGGTCGGTCGATGTTGTGAGTTGCTCCAAATACTTCAATGCGAAAGCTGCAGAGTCCAAGGAAACTGATGATTCAGTAGTACTATATTGCTCCACAATGATCGTGCGGGACACGCCGTGGAGGCAATGGTGTGCGGTCCTGCAGTTATTCTTATGCTTTCTTACCCCGTCTTTCGCTGGTGCTGAGAGCTCTCGTTATTGTAAGGCATTTCTACCCCGTAAAACCTGAGTAAACCACTAACAATGAAGACCATGGGCCGGCCTACGAGGCCAACAACCAAGACGTCTTACAGCCTGCATCCCCAGCTGAGTCCACGCCAGCTACAGCCTCCCATAATACGCCGACGCACGCGCTCCGAGACCTCCATGCCGCCCTATCAGTCATGCAAAACAAATACTTCGCCCTATGGCTCGGAAAATGGACCACGGCGATAGACTGGACGGCCGCAGTCATGAGCACCCACCTCGCGGCAACGCTCAACTCCCTCTCGCATTCGCTCTCGTACACAATGCCATTTACTTCCGATATGTCGCGCAAACCAGACGTCGCAGCGCAATTGATGGAGAGCGAAATAAACAAGTACTTCGGACATATTATAACATACTATTTCGGACAAGACTACTTCGCGATACGGAACGAGGCCTACGACGATATGCTGTGGGTGGTTCTAGGCTGGCTCGAAACAATCCAGCTTATAAAGGCGCATTCGGAGAGACATTATCCGGATAATGGGGACGGGCGCGGAGACTGGCATGCTCAGCAGTTTATCCCCGCGTTTGCGCATCGCGCGCGTGTTTTTTACGAATTGGCTGAGGAGGGTTGGGACTGGAAACTCTGCGGGGGAGGCATGACATGGAATCCGCGTCTCCTACCGTACAAAAACGCCATCACAAACCAGCTCTTCATCGCAGCAAGCGTCAGCATGTACCTCTCCTTCCCGGGCGACGACAACTGCTCGCCCTTCCTAGGCGCCGTGCACAGCGCCCATCCCTCCTGGACATGGCACTACAAGCACGAACAAGGCTCCACCCTTGCATGCCCCTCCTCCTCCCACTCCCCAGAATACTCCCCCATGTACCTCACCAACGCGATCAACGGGTACAACTGGCTCTCCAACAGCGGAATGCTCAACGCCCAAGGCCTCTACACAGACGGCTTCCACATCACAGGCTACGCACAAAACCACAGCAAAACCGCCTGCGACGCCCGCAACGAAATGCTCTACACCTACAACCAAGGCGTCATCCTCTCCGCCCTGCGCAACCTCTGGGAAGCAACCGGCAACCTCACCTACCTCACCGCCGCCCACACGCTCGTCACAAACGTAATCCGCGCCACAAACTGGACCGCTACACCCATCCCCCGCGTCTCCTTCGCCGACCAGAAACTTCCCCCACGCCCATCGCAAACAACGGACACACAGGCGTTCCCCTTAGGCACAAACGGCATCCTAACCGAACACTGCGACCCCACCGCCACATGCACCCAAGACACCCAATCCTTCAAAGGCATCTTCTTCCACCACCTGGCCGCCTTCTGCGCCCCGCTGCCGACACGGCCCGCTCGCAAGGGGAAAACGCACCACGCCGTGCGCGAGATATACCTCTTGCATCGGAAATCGTGTCGGGCGTATACGCCGTGGGTGACGCATAATGCGCGTGCGGCGCTTCGAACGCGCGATCGCGACGGGCGGTTTGGGATGTGGTGGGGCGCTGCGGGTGTGGGTGGGGGTGTGCGTTTGGAAGGCGATGATGATGATGATGAGGATCTTTCTTTCCGGCGGCACGGGTTACCACGTGGAGCGTGGGATTATAGGAATGATCCGGCGGTGTTGGAGGCGTGTGGTTTCACATCCTCTTCCTCATCATCGTCATCATCTGCGCCACCCACGCAGTCCGCGCCCAATGTAAAACGAAGCACACAAAACCACGAGGGCGATCTGAACGACCGTGGACGCGGTCGAACTGTCGAGACGCAGGGGGGAGGCATGGCGGTTGTGCGGGCGATGTGGGAGTTTCGACGGTGGGACGAGGGATGGGATGATGGTGTGGGGGTGCTTGAGCTGTGAGTTTTGCTTTGCTGTGCTTTGCTTCGCTTGCTGTGTTGTCATTCATGTGAGCAATGTGGTCGTATATAGATCCCAGATATAGCGCGCGGCGCCGGCGATGATTTAGATTGTGAGTTTACGCCAGCCATGTCCTGGCGAAGCAGAAACTCATGATTTTACCGTAGGTTCCGAACGAATATGTCCACACGGCCTTACGAAACGACACAATACAACGACTTCACGCCATATCGCCACCGAACCATCTCTGAGAATGGGAGATATTCACATTCTGAATGGGTATATACGATCTATAACCTTATTGACACAAGCGATAGTTCATCCACCGCGTCTCCGCGCCGCCAGATCTTCGCATTGCCCTCTGCCCGCCTGCACTTCCTCCTCATCGCTATAATACCGTTCATTTTCTCGTTATTGCTTTACTAGCACTCCCATGCATGTTATTTCCAACGCTTCATCTCATTCTTCACATGATACCCAAATCCCCAAATCCCTTCAGGACATCTTTGTCTACGCGACTCAGCCACTCTTCTTGGAACCTCGCTTCCCCGCCCGCCGTCTGGATAGCTTGCTGCAAGTGTTCGCGCACAAAGACCACGAGGTTGAGCCGGTGGACGGGATCGGAGTAGATGAGGTTACGCTTGCGGGCGTCCTCGGGGGCCTCGGGTTCGTTGGGGACGTACGGATTTTGTTCTTCAGGCCAGTAGAGCGAGCTATGAAATGGTTAGCAAAACGTCTTTTCAAGATAGAGACGAACGTACTCTGCCGTCTTGTCGTCCATGCCATCAAGCAGCTCACCCAAAACATCCGTCCACATAACCACCAAATTCTGCAGCCGGCCCAAGATCCAGGGCTGGCCTGTTTCAAGCAGTCGCGTCAGAATGAGCGTCATGAGCTTCTTGTTTGGTGGATCTCCAATGTTCTCAATGTGGCCAAACCACTCTTCTAGTAACCAATCTAGCGTCTTCTCCAACTCTGTGCCTCCGACTGAAGACAGTGCCTCGAGCAGCACGGCTGGCGACGCAAGGCCGACCCGAGCTAGGACAGTGAAGTAGTCGGTTTCAACGACGCCATCGACGGCTCGAGAGGGTAGTTCACGCAGGGGCCCGTGAGATTGGTGGTGTGTCCATGCGCCATGTAGACCGGTGAGGACTTTGGCAAGGAAATCGGTCGATATGAGGTCGCCAACAAGGACTTTGATTGCTTGCTCACCGCCAAGGTCGTCTGCACCACGGATGATACATTGCATCAGATGTGAGACGGTACCGCTGGCTTCGGGCTTCAGGTTACCCAGGAGCTCAGATAGGCAGCGAAGCAGCTCGGGGCGGAAGTTATCTGCTAGAACAGATGCAGGGGCCAAAAGCAGATACGCTTCCGTGATTTCAATCGCTTTGCGGAGCGTGTCGTTGTCCATTGTGAATAATGGAAGCAGGTATTGTAGAAGATTCAGGAGCTCGGGTGGAGTAGGTTCTGGGGCGGAGGGTGTCTGGGCGATAATGGACGACCAGAGGTCGAGGGCGTCTTCAAGAAGATAGACCTGGGTTTCAGAGCCGGGCTCGATGGCGCTTTGGATGATTGGGAGGAAGGACATATGGAATGATCGAGACTCGGCTTTCATAGCGTTCGTGAGACGGGCAAGGATAGTGAGGATGGCTTGCTTCATTAGGTGCTCCTCGCCAGACTGCTCCCATAGTGGCGGCAGGAGGGAGATGATGCTATTCGCATAGGGTGTGATCTAATGAATGTTAGTCCGACTTCTTCAGGTCGTATCCAAAAACTCACATGGTGCTCCAACCGTTCGACAATAATACTAATAGTGTTTAACAGTGCCATCTTCGTCTCCTGAAGTTCAACCTCTTGCACAAGCGCCATGAGTCTATCCAAAGTAACTGGCGCATACGGCAGGAAGGTGTCAACGTAGAACTCCCACTCTTCCGCCACAGCATTGAACTTTCTTCCAGCCGTGACTCGTACGATTATGTCGTTGAGCGGATCGCTCTTATCCATCAGATGCTGGAATATCTGATAGACAATGGGCTTCTTGTCTTTCGAAATTTTAATTGTTATCCACTGTGAGAGGATGATGGCGATGCGGCGCCTGATGATGTTGTACCCTGGTTTCTGCTTCTGAGCTTCTGGGACCAGAGTATTCGTAATAAAAGCATCAAAGTCGACATGCTCGTGCAGTACGTCCGCCGCCAGACCGATCGCGGTGTACACGGAGTCTTTGAACAAAATGTCCTCATTCTCTGGAGCTGCCTCAGTTAGCACGTGCATCGTGGGTGTTGAACCGAGTACTCACTCGCAACAGTGCGGAAGACTTGAAGCAGAGGCTGGATGATCAAATCTTTGAAATTCTTCGCAAGGTCTAGGAACAGTTTCTCTGCACAAGGTCGGACCGCAAACTCCCAGTCCTCGGCGCCCTCTTCCATCTTCTCCCATTCATCGGGCTCTTCCTCCCACATGCGGAGGTCGCTCGGCCTGAACACGAAGAAGCGAGTGACAAGTGCGGATACCATCTCGCGCACAAGATCATCGGTCAAGAGATCCTGCTGAATCATCTGCATGGCCTGTTTACGCTCGTCCTTCTCCTGTTGCTGGCGGTAGCGGAATGTGCTGACTGGATAGAAGACCATTCTCACACAAGCGCGGACAAGATGCAGTCCCTTCAAGCCTAGACGCTCGAGGATGGGCACATCGTCTTCTTGGTCACCATCAGTGCCGATTTTGGCACCATCAACAGATTTTGAGCCCCACGTCTCGCTGAGGCGAGCGACGAGGCCCCAGTATGCACGGACTAGATCTAGTGAGTTGGGCAGAAGGGCGAAATCCGCCGGATGCTCCGACGCCATCTTCTCGTGGAATTTGGCGAGTTGCACCAGGTGCTTCTCTACAAGCTTGCGAACCGGTGGCGCAAGGGGAGAGCCCTCGTCCATCACGTATGGAATGAACTCTCCGAAGAGGTTGCGCGAGAGTGTCCAGAACTCTTGTACGTCCTTGTTTCTCGACGGAAAGTCATAGCCGGCCAAGATTAGTCGGCGTAGAATCTTGATGGCGAGTAGGCTGCTTTCGATATTCTCGAGAGCTCCGCCTTCGTCATCCCCGCAATCGCGGAAGAATGCCTGCCAGCTTTGCACCTTGGTCACATAGATGGTCCCTAGCACATTCAGTATCTCGGGCGCCACGTCTTGCACGTATTGCCGTGTTCTCAGAAGACGTCCCGTAGACAAGTCTTTGATGATGTATAAGAGTACGAGGAGTGCTCGGGACAATCGAAGTCGAAAAGCGTTCGGGTCGGCGGAAGTACGCAAAATCTGGAGGATCTGCTGGAAAACATCCGGCCTGTCGGAAGTTAGGAGCTGCCATAGATGAGATGCTAGATATACTCACCAGTCATTTGGGTACTCGTACCGAGTAATCTTTGCGACCACCAAGGCGTTCTGCAGGGCCAGACGCTGGTCTGCCTCGTTGACTGCGCTCTCGAGTAGCTGCACCCGGATGGTAGCTTTGTCTTCTTTGCTGACTGCACTGAAAATAGTCAGAATATGTGTGCTGCATTCGTTGCTGGTTCAAGCATACTTGGTAGCTGTCTTGCGCCAGTACTTGTCGATGCCGTTCTTGAGCTGGATAATGGCGAGGTAACGGACCTCAAACGGGAGGGATTTGTCCAGGAAGACAGCCTACAAGGGGTCAGTCTTCAAACAATGGCAAATTTGGAGCTCCGTACCTGCAGCAATGGATAGTATCCGCGTGCCTTCTCCCACTGTTGCAGCTGCTTCGTGCCCGTCTGGATCTGGGTTGGATCCGATGAAGACGCCGACCGCAGAACATGGTACAGGATGCCCTCGGTCAGAGGGTTCGCCTCCGCCGGCACCTCGATCGCGCTGAACTCGACGTCCATGGCTCAAGCCCAGGTTGTATCAATATTGGGGTCGTGGTGGGGTCATGCGAGCTGTGTATGGATCCGTGGCGATACTCGGGTGGCGGGCGGGCTACAAGCGACTAGGCAGCTGCGTGGTGGTGGTGGAAGGTGACGAGTGTCCTGCTCACCCAGGAAACAGAAGGACCATGAGGCAGCCAGTGTTCGAGAATGTTTACCTGCAGCCGCTCGAGGGCGCGAAAAAGACCCCCGCAGTGCTCCGTATCAGCCTCGTCGGTCGCGGCCTGCTCCCTACCGGCTCAGCGCGTCACGCACACGCTCCGCTCACATGCGTGCAACGACCACCACTCGTTCTCACGATTCCAGCATATATATCATCTCCAGTCCCGAGGCATTTGGATTTAGCATGCGTTCCTCGTGTTGGGTAACCATGCACCTCACCAGCCCGTCCTAGCATTCTCCCGCCGTCAGCCCAGCGCTGGACCTCGGCCCAACACTCGTTGATCACGCTATCACGTTTCCCTCTCACGACCTCGAGACCTCCCGTCGCATCTTAACGGCCCTTGTTCACGCCGGATTCCTTCCCGCCCAATGCGCCCGCAATGCCTTCCGCCGACTTCGCCGCAGCACAAGAACGCATAGCTGCCCGTCGCGCCCAACGCGCCCGCACCCAACATCAATCCTCAGCCGCGCCCAGCTCCACCCGCCTCCCCTTCCCCTTCAGTACATTCAGTAGCAGTACGCGCTCAGTATGGGACTCGATAAGAGGGCGCGAAGGAACACGGCCCGCCTTCCGCGTCGGCCAGGTGGACGCTGAACTCCTGGACGAAGAATTACTAGATCTACTCAAAGGGCAGGTCGGAGAAGGGCTCAAGTACTTCGGGACACACCTCACAGATGCATGGGCGCCGGAGATACTCCTCGCCTTACGACTCGTGCTCTTCAAGCTGAGCATCTGGAACAACAACGCAAGCTACGGCGCGCACCTCCAAGGCCTCCGCTACACCGACGCGCGAAGCAGCGCGCCCGACCGACCGCCCCCCAAACAATGGCAGAAAATCGCCTACGGCATCGTCACCGTCGGCGGGCGATACGCCTGGACAAAGTGGGAAGACTACCTCCTCGCCGCGCAAGAAGACTATACACACCCACAATCGCCGGCCATGAAGCTCGCCTCGCAAATCACCGAATCCCTCGACTCAGCCCACGACATCGCCTCGCTGGCCTCGTTCCTCGTCTTCCTCGTAAACGGCCGCTACCGCACCCTCACCGACCGGCTCCTCCGCCTCCGCCTGACGCCCACCTCGCACGCCACCAGCCGCGAAGTCTCCTTCGAGTATCTAAACCGCCAACTCGTCTGGCACGCCTTCACCGAGTTTCTCCTCTTCCTCCTCCCCCTCGTCGGCATCGCCCGCTGGCGCCGCATCCTCGCCCGCACATGGCGCAAAGCCAAATCCTCCATGCTGGCCCTCCTCGGTCGCGCTCCCGCCCCCTCAGACGACGACGACACCACCAAAGCGACCGGCGAACTAGGCTTCCTCCCCGAACGCACTTGCGCCATCTGCTACCGCGATCAGAACCCCACCTCCATCACCGAGCAGGATGTAATATCGCAGTCTGCAGGCGGCGGCGGCGTCGTGGGCTCCGCTGCAACGGATATCACCAACCCGTACGAGACGATACCATGTCGCTGTGTATATTGCTTCGCCTGTCTCGCGCAACGCATCGCCAGCGAAGAAGGCGAGGGCTGGACATGTCTGCGGTGCGGAGAAGTCGTCAAAGAATGCAGGCCCTGGAACGGAGATGTGTTGGACGACACGCGGAGGCCGCAATCCCAGGCTAGCGGGCATGGGAACGGGAAGAGCGTGGGGTTTGTCGCCGCGGAGGGGAATGACGAGCTGGGACAGAGAGATGAGCAGGGTTTATTGAGGGAGGTTGAGCCTATGCCTGAGCAGGAAGGTGAGGACCAGATGTCCGTTGTTGGCGAGGAGAGCATCTTGGAAGCTAGTTCGCGGAGTCTGGATTGGGGACGGAGTCTGGATGAGAGCGCGGAGTGGGCGCGTGCGAGTGATAATCGGAGCGTGGATGAGCATAGTGAAGAGTATGATGAGGATAAAGAGGAAGAGGGTGAAGAACTGGAAGAAATTGAGTATGATCAATGAAGAACTTCGTTGATTTACGTTGGACATCACGCCTGCCACAGATACGTCGTCATTACAATTGGCATATTGGGGACCAAAGGTCTTAGTCGTAATTCTGCCGTTTCTCAGGCTGATACCGCATATGCTACAATGTGGTGAAGATCCCAAGTTGGACCAGATCACCGTCTCCAGCTAAGCTTGAGCGTATCCTTTCGCCCCTTGCACATCACTGTGTTATTCATCCTCCCCACAAGCAGTTTTGCGCCGCTCAATACGCTATCATGCATGTACATCGTGAAATCCTCCCCCCGCCTCATCACGTCTGCATAAACTCGCCAAACTTGGGCAAACGCGCCATCTTCTCTTCCGGGCTGAGAAGCTCGTCGTAGAACACGAGGTTGATGTGCTTGTCCTTCTTGCTCTTCTTGTCTGCCGGGGGTGCATCGGCTGCGGCCGCCTTCTGCGCCTCCGTCGCAATGAGGTCGTCCAACGACGCCTGGATAGCCTCTGTGCCTGGCGCTGCGCCGTTCGGGGGGAAAGTACCTGGAGGTGGGGCGCCGAAACCGGGGCGTTGAGGGAGGCCTGAGACACCAGGTACGGGGGGATATGCGGGGGGGGATTGGCTTGGGGGAAACTGCGCGGCGGCACCTGGTGGCGCGAAAGGCGGTACAGCTGCCGGTGGTGTCTGTAGTATAGGATTAGTAGCACGTCTACTACGCCGAGGACACGCGCGCTCGCAATACTCACAGTCTCAGGCTTGATCTCGGCCACAGGCGGCGGCAGCGTCCCGTTCGCTTTGTCAATCCTGTACTTCTCTACCCTCTTTGCGATCTCGTCGACGGTCTCGTGCTTCCTGGTGCGCTTGTGCGGCGCGCCGTTGAGCGCGCCCCTCGCCGGATTGCCTGATGCCCGCTGTCGCTCTGCCTCCTCTGCGAAATGCTGCTGCGTGACCTGCGTGTTGTGCTGATCAATGACCTCGGAAGGTACACCTTCCATGCCGAAGATCTCGATATCGAGGCTTTGGCGGCCGGGAATCGCATTGTCGACTTGCAGTAGCTGCTCCTTGTGGACCTGGGTCATGTGTACGTTGAGACCTGGGGAACTGTTAGCTTACGATGCCAAGGCGTGGTGGGAGACGAGGCGGACTGACCTCCGGCGGTGTTCAGTCGGCGGCCGCATTTGTCGCATTTGAAGTGCTTCGCTTTCTGGTGCGATATGAGGATCTTGAGGTCGTCGAAGTCGCGCTCGCAGTAGAAGCACCATGGCCGCTCGAGCTTCTGGTTGAGATCGGGGTACCTCTTTCTTTTCTTCGTCATCGTGCCTAGTTTCCACTCGTTAGGTTCGGCGATACGTGCGCACGAGCGGTTCTGGAAGGTCGATATTAGTTGCGAGGTCGTCGTGTCGAGCGGTGGAGCTGGTGGTGAGCTCGCGGCTGCAGGCTAGCGCGGGTGGGCTTGGCGCGTGAACTTTTCTCCGCAGACGCTGCTGCAGCAATCCCACCACCTTCACTTCAAACCATCTCGCCGAGTCAGGACGGTTGGACATCGAGGACAAGCATGCCGGCTCTGGGCAGCTCAGAAGGGCTTATCAACAAACGAGTACTGCAAAGAGCAGGCTCACGACCCGCTGGCCTGACTGGGTACGAATTCTCACCAAAGTCTTTGAAATATGGTTTCGATACATAGGCGCAACCAGCACACCAGCCACTTGGTCTCAGACACATCCCACAAGTCCCTTCGGGGAGCGTCCTTCATCTGCGCGTCTTGCGTTGGATGTCGTGTATGCGGCTGCACAAACGATCGTGCATTTTCGTTGCCAGAAAAACCCACCGAGAGGTCCCTCATAGTTCACGCTTCCTCGCTCTTCATGAGAATCTTCTACGAAGAGCGTGACTCCTTGCGTACCTACATTACGAACACATCAAAACGTCATTGTTACCATCTTCCCTGCCCCGTGTGCCCATGACAGTGTGATATCCTCAGGCCTCCGCCGTTAAGGTATTCTTCACATCTAACGATGGCTAAAGTACATTTCGAAATTTTACTCGCTATTCGTGTGTGTGACCATATGAATATGGGCGTAGGTGCCGAATGTATTGCATACAGTACGATTTCCATAAGAATGCACATGTCATGTGCGAACGTCTCGCACCAAGACACGGGGAAATTCTGTTGAGATTTCGGGGCCATTGTAGACTGATCAGTGAGACGAGACGATACAACGCAGTAACAACTGTGCTCATTTCTTTTGTTCATTTCTTCAGATGCGTTCGTAGTCAACTCAACCTTTTACAGATTATAAAACTTAATCGCGCAACTACAGTTCAAAAACTAAAGTACGTAAAAAGAAGGGCACACATAGTATCAAGTCTCGGCGACCACAATGTCTTATTGCTTCTTCCTGACCTGGTTTTTTCCTCTTCGTGCCCACAGAGCCTATTGTACAAAGTTGAACAGAAATTCGGGTGCACCATAAAAAGGACAGGTGCAAGAAGATTCCGACTATCAATAGATAGCTAGTCGTGTAATTTTATTCGCGTGACATTTCGAAAGGAGCAGATGGGTAATAAAATGATGGGCCATAAGCTGCCAAGATGCACCGAGCGTTGATACGGCCGGCGGCTTGTTTAGGCTTGTTTAGGGCACAAGGGGACCTGCGTCAGTTTTCGCTGACGAGAATGCGCCACAGGCCGGAGATCAGCTTTGTACATACGGCCACGAGCAACGGCATCTGTTGCTATCGTCTGGTCTCTGGTGACGCCATGCTCCGGCCTGCGCAGATCGCCCGTGCGCCTGCTGTTTCGAGCATAGACCCCCGTACATACCTTTACCCACCTTCCAGAAACACGCTCGACAATCCGGCTCCATCAAGCTACCCTTGTACGCGCATCAGCTATCCAATCTTCATGGCCCTGGGTCTTTAGATATATATTGTGTGCCGTGCTCCTACACAACTTCCGTCCTCTTGTCACCGTGTCGCCCCAGTAGCAATGCGCTTCACAACACTCTTTGCGGGCGCTCTGCTGGGCCTGGAGGCCGCGGCATTGCGCGCCGGAAACCCAGCGGCGGGAGAATTGCGCGAGGAGGTATGCTTAGACATGGACTTAGATTGTTTTGTTGCTAAAGACATCGAAAGGTTCAAGCTTTCAAAGCACATCGTCAATCTGTGGCCAAACGCGACGTGGACCTGACCGCGCTGTACCCGGCTCGCAATCTCACCATCCCGATTGACTTCTTCCACAATGAGACACGATATGAGCCTCACACCAATGGTGAGTGAACCGTAGCTCAGCAGAGTACTTGCCTACTTTCTGGTGAATTATTCAGCATTGTTGCATGTGACGCGCACAAGGCGGCCTGGGGCGTACTGTCAGCGGTCAACGCTAACACCTGTGCTTCTAGGCACCTTCAATCTGAGGTACTGGTTTGATTCCACCTACTACAAGCCCGGTGGACCTGTCTTCGTCCTTCTTGGAGGAGAGACCTCTGGAGAGGGCCGTCTACCCTTCCTCCAGAAAGGCATCGTTCATCAGGTTATCGAGGCCACAAACGGACTAGGCGTCATTCTGGAGCATCGTTACTATGGGGAGAGCTTCCCCTTTCCAAATGTGGCACTTGAGAACCTGCGCTTCCTTAGCACTGAGCAGTCTTTGGCAGAGATCGACTACTTCGCGAGAAATGTCAAGTTCGAGGGCGTCGACGCAGATTTGACAGCTCCCAACACTCCATGGATCGCGTATGGCGGTTCATATGCTGGTGCTCAGGCAGCTTTCCTGCGCGTCGTGTATCCTGATACTTTCTGGGGTACCATTTCCTCGTCCGGGGTAACGACTGCCATCTATGACTATTGGGAGTACTTCGAGCCGATCAGACTGTACGCTCCTCCGGACTGTGTTCATGCCACGCAGACATTTATCAGCGTGCTGGATGGCATCCTCATGAAGAATGACACTACTTCGATCAAGCAGCTCAAAGAGGCCTTTGGCTTCGGAGGCATCACGGACAGCCGAGATTTCGCCAACGTCTTCACTGACGTTTACGGCTGGCAAAGTACGAACTGGGATCCTGAGGTCAACAGCCCGAGCTTCTCCAACTACTGCACCAACATGTCTGGGTCTCTCAACTTCCCGGATCTTGATTCACGAAGGGCGACTGTGCAGAGTCTCATTGCTGCGTCTGGGCAAGGAAACGGTACAGCCGTCGAGGACACTATTCTCAATGCCATCGGGTGGTACGGTAACAAGCTCAAGACGCAGCAAAGCTCTGGGCAGACTCAGGATGAGTACTTCACCATGCTCAACGCTACTTTCTGGCAGGCAACAGACCTCGACGCTGCAAACACTTACAGGAGCTGGTATTACCAGGTATGCACAGAATGGGGATACATCCAGACCGGCAACACTCCTCCGGAGATCAAGCCGTTGATTTCTCGGACCCTGGATCTCGATTATCTCACCTACTTCTGCCGCGCCGGCTACAACCGTACAGAGCCGCCGGACGTGTGGCAAGTCAACAAGTATGGTAATTTCAGCATCGAGTATCCTCGTATGGCTATCATCGGGGGCAACGCCGATCCTTGGAGACCTGCAACTCCTCTCTGGTTCCCGGATGCCAGGAACGACACCATCGAGGAACCGTGGTTGATGATCTCTCACGCGGTGCATCACTGGGAGGAGAACGGCATCTTCCCGAATGAGACTACCCCGCTCTTGCCGCCCTATCCAGTCATCTATGCTCAACAGTATCTGAAGAACTTCGTGATAGAATGGCTGAAAGGTAAGTAGTCAAATTGCCTCGACGAGGGTGAAAAGTACTAACACCCAACAGACTTTAAGTCAGAGGCTCATGTCGAGCTATGACAGGCGCAAGGTATCCACGTATAAACAGCGCTTTCCGCAGCGAACGACTAGTTACACATACAAAAACCCAACGGTTTTGATTAATCGATAATATGACTCGTCCACCTACCACCCTCCTAATCCTCCAAACCCTATCCTTCAGTCCCCCTCACTGCATTACTAGCCACCCCACCACATTCCATTATAGTGCTATACCGTGCACCAAAAGCGCACAAAATTTCTCACCCAAAAATTCCTTAAATCCAATCCCCCTAGCACTGCCCAGTCCCCCACGTAAACCCCTCACTCCTCACCACGTCCCCATTCCCACTCCCCTCCTCCCCCACAACAACAGTAACATTAAAATTCGCCACACTCGGCGACGCACTCCGACCATACAAACTAAACAAACTCGCACTCAGCACCACCTCCTTGCCCATCCACGTCTCCAGCCCCGCCGGCGCCGTCGTCTCAATCGTCACATTGTCCTGCTGGTTGGACTTGCTGGGTCCCAGGTAGGTCGACTGTGCGAATTGCCCGTGCGTCGAGGGGAAGCCGGAGAGGGAGTAGCTCCATGCTACGGATATGTCGGCGACGGATTGGATGTAGTTTTCTGTGATGAGGGTGATGGTGAAGGGGGAGGAGGGGGCGAGGGTGGAGGGGGTGGCGAGGCCGGTTAGGCGCGCGGTTGTTAGGGTTGTTGTGGCGAGGGTGGCGAGGAGGGTTGAGGGGCGCATTTTTGGGGGGTTGGTTGGGTTGGTTCGTTTGGTTGGGGTGGTGTGGTGGTGGTGGTATCGCCGAGTTGGAAATAGCTGTGTAGGTGTGATTTGTTTGACGCCGTGTAGTAGGTATGCTGTGTGTGTGGGTGTGGTATGGTGTACAGCGTGAGTGTCTGTCCGTCCCTCCCTCTCGCGCTCTTTATACAATCCCCCGAAAGCTAGATTAGGTGAACAAAAGAGACACAGACTTGTCGTGGCACCGTGTGTAATATTGTAATTTAACATTGGGACGACAACCTATGACGATCTGCACTGCGCTTGCATCATCCTGCAGGAGTGGAGTACAGAAACTTGCTTGGGAGACGAGGATTATGTTCCGAGGCATCCGAGGCTGGGGTTATCCTGGTAAGACTCAGAGGAACATCAATATACGTATGTGTGAGTTTAGGTCTTCGATGTAGACCTATTAAGTACTTTATTAAGTTTTACGTAGTGTATAATTTAAAGTTAATAATTATATTAATTATTTAAAATTGTCTTTATTTTAAGTTCTTAAAGTCTTAGATCTATCTATTATTTTACTATTTATAAATTTAGTTAATTATAGCCTTATTACTAATAATAAAACTATAAGGCTACTTAGTAAAAATAGTATTAAAAGTATTATATTACTTTTTAATATAGTTTTTATTCTTTTTTATATATACTATCTTAGGGTCTATTTAGTTCCGCTAGTTTAGGGTATTAGAAAGGCTCTAGTTTACTAACTTAGCGAAATTAATATATAACTAGGGCCTTATTTAGTTATTTTATTAGCGCTAGAAGGCTTTTACTAATATTAGTTTTAGTCTATTATTAGCTAATTTTATATTTTTACTAGCCTTTATTTACCCTATATCTAAATCTATTAGGGCTTTCTAGTGCCTCTAGTTTAAAAAATAAGCTTAGAGGCTCTTTTTTATCTAGTTTAATATTAAGTACTTTATATAACTATCTAAATAAACGCTAAGATTCTTATAGTAGTAATAGTAGTAGGTGCCCTAGGTAGCCTTATAGCTATATTAGCCTATTAATAGCATAATAAGTATACACTACTAGAGCGTAAAAAGTAAAATTTAAATAAAGAGAGAAGATAATAATAGCTAGCTAACTGCCTAAATAACTCCTAATAGTTATTTAAGGAGTTTTAACTCTATTTAGCTATATAGAATAAGCTATTAACTTTTATAAAGTTTTATAGACTTATTAGTAATAATAGTATTTTTATAAAGAAAAAAGTGTTAATATTTTTATATATTTACTCTAATAGGGCGTTTTAGCGTAATACTAAGTATAAAGTAGGGCACTTAATAAAGATAATAAGTTAGTAAGTACTCTATATCTTTGCTAAGCTTTAACTAATAACTATAGTAATTTTTATAAGGTACTTAACGCTTTACTATATCTTTATTATAATATTATAAAAGCCCTTATAGAGAAGCTACTAAATATAATTTAAAAGAACCTATAATATTAGCTATTTTTTAAAAACTATATAGAAGTAAATAATAGCACTTGTATACTAATATATATACTAGTAACTAAGTAAAAGTAATACTATAACTACTATAGAGACCTAATATAAAATATATTAGTATATATTAACTTTGAAATAAACTTTATATATATCTTACCTAGATAGGAGAATAGTTTATATAATAGTCGGGTGTTAAAAATGCTCTAGATAAAGGCTTTAAGACCCCTTTAGGCAAGTCCTTTATAGCTAATATAAGATATATTAATAGTAACCTTTTATTAACACTATATAGAGGCGTGCAATACTATTTATAAGAAATTTATTAGCTTAGAAAAAGATATAAAATTTAAAGAAGGTATTTAACTATTACTACTTAGGCCTATATAATATTATTAAGCGTACTTTTAGAGTTTTTAAAAGGCGTTAGTATATTTTTAACTAGGCGTATAAGTTTAAAATTATAACTTAGATTAAGCTTATATACACCTTTATAGGTGTATATAATCTTATTAATAAGGTATATAAAATTAAAAAAATCTAGAGAATCTTATAGAGCTATATAATAAAAAAAGCTTAAGATAAAATATTATAAGGCGAAAAATAGAAATAATATTACTACGCCAAAGCTTAGTATAAATAAAAGAAAGAATTAGCTAGTAGTAAGTTTATAGATATTATATAGAGTAGTAATAATAGTAGTAAAGAGTTAATAGTTAAGTAGAAAGGTAGTAAAGTTAATAAATAAAAAGTTAATATTAAAAGTTATAAAATACACTAGTAGGGCCCTCTATTATTATTCTAACTTTTACTATAATTTACTATAAATAGGAATCTAGTTCTTAAAAAAACTAGATTTAACTAGGTAATTTTAAATTTTTAAGAATATAAATCCTATAAAATATACCTAGAGTTAAACTTAGAATAATACCTAAGAGGTAAAAAAATTAAATTTTATGCGCACAGCCTACTATTATAAGTCTTAGTATAGAGTTAAACTTTTATATTAACTTACTACTTTAACTTACCCTTATCTACCTATTTTAATAACTTTACACTACTTTTTAAATTACTATACGCCTCTTAATTTATAAGAAAATTGACTCTACTTTTTACTTATACCTTTTACTTACTATAGAGCCTTATATTTATAAAGACTTTAGTGTTAAAGTTGTTCTTAAAAATATTAAGGATAGAAAACTTTAGTTAATTAGATAAGACTAAGTAGTTGCTTATAAAGCTTATAATAGTCTCTTATTAATAATTTCTAGTTATTACTACTTTAATAAGGTCTCTAATTGAGTCTAATAAGTTATTAAATTACTAGCTTATATGCTTCTCTACTATTAACCTTTTTAAGCGCTTTTTAAAAGGCCTAGGAGTTAACTTTATGCCTACATATTTATAGTAGCCTAACGCCTTATTACCTAAGGTCTCTTTACTATTACTAAAGCCTATAAATAAGCTTTTTTTATTAGTTTTAATTAACTCTATTAGTTAGGATTATAAGCTATTAAGTAGGTCTTTAAGGCTATCTGCGTTCTTACCTATTGCTAAGTAGCCCTAAAAAAGATTCTTATATAAATTAGCAAAGTGAAGAGCCTTATACTAAAATTTATAAGCCTTTTTATAGATATTAAAATAGTTCTTAAGTACCTAGCTATTAGTGGCAATAATGCTATTATTAACTAACAAGCTAGACTACTATATAAGCTCTAACTAGACTTTCTAATTTTTTTATAAGTATCTACCCTACTTTTAATTTACTAAAGACTTATAGTAGGGTTACTAAATGCCTTCTAGACCTTTTTTATAATATACTACTATGCCTATAGCTTCTAATTATTATTAGCCCTATTACCCTTATTAGATTAATACTTAAGCGTAATTAATAACGCCTCTAGCTCTTATATACTCTATATTAACCTTTTAACCTTTAATATATATTTACTAGGGTCTAGTAATAGTATAAGGCTTAGAGACTATATAGGGCCTAGGGATAATATTAGTAGCTATAATATAGGCGTATTGCGTGTAATAGTTCATATCTACCTTTCTACTAGTTATTTACTATTACCTTTTTTTTTACACTCTAATAGCGCCTTTTATCTTATAGAAGGCGCTTTTTATAGTTAGTGTTAGCGCGTAGTTAGTGTAAGCCTATGCCCTACGCCGTCCACTATATAAGTAAGGGCCCCCTAGGTTCCTTCCTTATCCCCCATCTTAGTATAGTCTTAATTTAGTTATCTCTTTTAACTATTCTAGCTATCCCTAAGAGGTTTGCCCTATAAGGCCGTGTACCGCCCTTATATTGCGCATAGAGCTTTCCTATAAGTCCTATAATAGTAATAGCAATAATAATATTAATAACCTAAGCGTTAATATTAAAATATAAGAGAGCTATTTATAGTAAAGCGTTATTTACAATATAACTTTATAAAATAGTAGATTTAATAAAATAATAAGGCGAAGATTTAATAAAATAGCAAGTTAAAATTAATAAAGGCAAAGTTTTAGAAAATATACAGCCTAATAGCTAATAAAGCTATATTTTAAAACTAACTTTTTAGCAGCTAAATAGGCGCTTCTAGATAACGTCCTATTAGCTAAGACGCCGTTAATTTCTCCCCTATACGCTTGACCGCTTACTTAGCGTTAGTTTAACAAAACTAACGCCTATTCTATTACTAGAACTAAATAGGGCCTTAAACAATCTAATAGTGTTTGGGCGGCTAATTCTAGCAGTGCGTAACACTATTTCTAAAGATAGATTTACTACAAAACCCTCCTAGCACTATAAATAGGGGCTTAAGCGCATATTCTCTTTAGGTTTCCTATCTTAGGCTAGCATAGGCACTGCGCAGACGCTTCTACCTAGGGCTTTAGTTTTAGTACTCTAGGTATAAAAAAATACGATAGTAATTACCTATAATTTTACTTACTCTATTATATTCTTACTATATCTAATAATAGCTAAAATAGAGGCTATATAGCTAGTAAAATACTTAAGATTTCTTTTTCTACTATCTACAGCGTTGCAAATAAGAATAGCCACCTTTTATTTCTTTTTTCTTCTCTCTTTCTACTACCTATAGTCTACGTATTCGTCTATATCGTCTTTTACACTAGGGTTCTTACCTCTCTCTTTTCGTTATCTTTACGCTATACTTTAAAGGCGTTATTCTTAAGACGCCCTCTATTCTATTACTTAACCTCTTTACTACCTACTACTTACTTTCTGCCTTCTTCTAACCCACGTGTATTACTATAATATACAATACTATTTATAAATTAGGAGCTCTTCTAAGAGTAATTATAATAAGTCTAGCGTTAATAATAGTAGCGTAGAATTAGAATTAGATCTAACTAACGTTAACATATTCTATTAGTAGCCCGGACAGATTAGTCTGCCAGACAGTTTTTGTTAAGACCACAACACTTCACTATAAATTATAATGTCTCAACAACACGACGCGTTATTATCTAATTAAGAAGGCAGAATTAAGCTTGCCTTTCACGCCTATTAGAATAAGCAAATTTCAAGCCTGCAACGCGCTGCTATAGCATATAATATCCCAAAGTCTACACTAAGCGATCGAATTAACAGAATTACCGCCTAAGCAGATACACGATTAGGTATGGCAAAGCTCATCGCAACTAAAGAGCAGACGCTTATATAGTATATCTTTAACCTAGATTCGCGAGGATTTGCACCCTAGCTAGGTAAGGTGGAAGATATGGCCAACAAACTACTGGCTGCGCGGTATAGAGACCCTATAGGACAATATTAGGCTTAGCGCTTTGTAAAGCGTGTATCTGAGCTTAAAATGGCTTTTAATCGAGCGAAGAACTAATAGAGGATACAACAGGAAGACCTAGAGGTTATAAATATGTGGTTTTAGCTAGTAGAGGACATAAAAGCTAAGTATAGAGTGCAGAATAAAGATATCTATAACTTCGATAAGACAGGCTTCTAGATAGAAGTTATTGGCTTAATAAAGATTGTAACTAGTTTTGAAAGACGTTCTTAACCTACACTTATTTAGCTAGGCAACTACAAGTGGGTTACAGTAATTTAGAGTATTTGCGCTGCTAGGTATGCTGCCCCGCTCTTTATTATCTACAAAGGGCGAGTCCACATCTTAGCGTAGTATGAGGAGACTAGTATCCCCCGCGATTAGAAGCTCTTAGTCTCTAAGACCGGCTAAACTAACAACAAGCTTAGAGTTGCGTGGTTAAAGCACTTTAACGCGTATATAAGGCCGCGCATAGTAGGGTTATAGAGGTTACTTATTCTGGACGGCCATAAGAGCCACCACTTCTAGGATTTTAAGGATTATTGCCTAGAACAGAAGATCCTAACACTCTGTATGCTAGCGCACTTATCTTATATCCTCTAGCCGCTTAATGTGATCTGTTTCGCGCCACTAAAGCTGAAGTACTCCTAGCGCGTGCGGGACTTGGCGCGCTAACGCGTCTTTTATATCGACAAAGAGGGCTTCCTACTAGCCTTTTGCGATGTGTTTTTTAATGTGTTTACACTAGAAAACTATAAGAAAGCCTTTAAGGCCTTTAGGCTTATTTCTTTAGATGCGTTAGTAGTGGTAGATCGCCTTAATGTGCGTATTTACACTCTACCTTAGGGTACCCTACTAGATACACTATAGCAAGCTAGGATCCTAAGCAATACTCTTAAGTTTAGATCCCAGTCAAAGCTCGTATGCGACTCTTTTATTTGGTCTCTACCTAATACTAAATCGAGCTACTCACAGCTTATAAAAGGTGCTAAACTTATGCTCTACTATAGTGTACTTTAAGAGACCCGTATTAAGGAACTTAAGGAGCAAATTAAGGTTCTAACAAAGCGAAAAACGCGTAAAAGAAAGCGCATTTAGAAAGGTAAGACGCTAGGCTTTACTTAGAGAGCAGATTTGGGAGTAGAAAGCCCTTCTATTAGGGTGAAGTTGTTAAAAAGGGCGCGAGGTAGTAGTAAGGGAGAGGCAGGTCCCTTAACACAACGCCGCTGTGGGAGGTGCAGAGAGCCTGGGCACAACGTAAGGACCTGTCAGATAGATAAAGAGATAGAGGAGGAGTTAGATGTTACCCTTAGCAGCTTATTTTCAGATAGTGTTAATAGTAAATTAGAGTGATTTTATTATAGGTTACTATAAAATCAAAAATAACGGGTTAACTTTATCTTGCAATAGTACGCACTCAGTAACTAAAAATTAGATAAAGTACTACTTAAGATATAGTATGCTTTACTGCGAATCATAATAAGTATACTATATATTGCCTATATATAGTATGATAGATAATATATTATATATTATAGGGAGTCTTGTTGTAAGTTCGTACTGCCAAGAAAGACTCCTTAGCTTTGCGCGGCTGCTGCAGCCGCGCAAAGAGGCTGCACGACGTAAAAAGTAGATTAAATAGTAACTTGGTATATTGTAAGTTATAGTAGGTTATTATGAGTCACTATAAAGTAACGTTGGTGGTGTTCTATAATAAGTTATGAGGGACCTCGAAGTTGCCAAGAAAAACTGTCCGGCGGACTAATCTGTCCGGGCTACTGATAGAATATGTTAATACATTCGCTAATAAGAATAATAAGGATAAAGTATAGCTTTTTTTTACTAAAGACTATCTGCCTAAATACTATCTCTAAGAGCTAGAATAGTTTAATAAAAGAGAGTTTACAAAATAAGACTATAAAAATAGTAGCACTTACCTAATTAATAATATAGAAGATTAGTAGAAGTAGTATATTTCTTATTCCTCTTATAGCCTTTACTTCGACGCCTAGGACTAACGTAGCTTAAATACTAAATATACCTTAGAAAAGAATATTACTATAACTATATAACTATAACTATTACTACTCTATATATATTTTTACCTAGCTACTTAGCTAGCACTAGAGGAAAGAAAGTAGAAAACTACGGGGAACTAAGCTTACTAGCTCCCTAGAAACGTATTAGAAGATTTTTTACCTAGTTTATAAAAGAGTAACTAGTACAAAACTAAATAGTAAGATAAACTAAAATATAGCTTTAGTATAAAAGTCTAGTCTTTTTAGCTCTAGTCCTACACATATATCTATATTTAATAAAACTAATATCAGGAAAAAAATATCGTAGACCTTTTAGTGTATGGTACAACGCTATAAGGGAAAGCTGTTAATAAAACTAATAGGTACTATAAAAGCTAGCAAAGAAGCATAGTCTTAAGACTATAGGTTAGAATAAGACCTATATATATATTAAAAATCTAGCCCTAGTATTGTAAACAAATCTAGTAATAATAGAAAAGAGGTACACCTATAGACGGTACTAGATCTAGGCCTAACTCTACTTATAATTAGGTAGGTTTACTATAAATTAGCCTTAGACTCTTCTTATACTTTACTATTAGTATATTAAGGTTACACTACTTTAGGACTCTAAGAGTAGTCTATATTAAGTGCTACTAAAGTTTACCTTTAAATTTACAAAGTAGTATCTTAGAATTAAAGACTTGTATATGCTTTCTATTTACTAAGATGCATACAATTTCTTACTCTTTTTCTACAAATACCTTCTCTCTCTCTAAAATTATATATAATAATACACTTTTCTTTAGTCTATATATATTTCTTCTTAGTATACTCTTTTGCAATTAGGTGTTTGCAGTCTATAATTTAATCTTCCTAGATAACCTAAGTAGACTTATAATTCTACTAGCTCGCAATAAGCTATTACTACGTCTAAGATAAGATTTAAATAATATCTCTATATTCTAGAAAGTAGCACGCACTCTACATAGTTAGAACATTTCTCTTAATAAATCTTTTCCCTACTTTATATTATTGCCATAGATCTAGACGCTAGATATAATTATAGGGTTTGCTTAAGTTACCTATCCTTATTCGCTAAGATACGCTAGAGAAAAGGCCTTTAATAATAATAGTAAGCCTCTATATACTATTTTATATAAGGTGCAGTATTAATATAGTATATAGATAATATTAGTAAGGCTATATAGAATCTAATAATAGGGCACGCTAGTATAGCGATGTTCTTAAAGCACTACCTCTTATAGCGTATTATAGTTAATACATAGACTATTATATAAAATATCTAGCTCTAGATATTTCTTATATAGGCGGCCTATACTATAAGCTATTTAATTAATTATTATTAGACACAATAACTTATACTAGAATAGTCTATATCTATAAATACTTATTCTACTATCTATTTTCTACTTAACTAAAAGAAGAAACTTAAGTGTATACTTTATAATATAATCTATAATGCCTAGTATAAGATAATTACTACTAAGATTAAGGCGGTTACTACTAATATTAACTAGAAAAAGTAGTGTTAATAGTATATCCTTCTTTAAGACATTTTAATACACTAGAAGTTTAAATAACCCGTGTGTAATATTAAGTGGCAGCTTGCGAGTAAAGAAACTAAGAATAATCTAAAGCTAGTTTACAACGCTATGCTTCTGGCCTAAGGAAAGCTAGCTAATTCTATCCTATTAAAGCCTAGAACCACTATAAAAGAAGAGATAAATAGGTGTAACTAGGCCATTTGTGCAGTTACCTAGTACTATAGTATTAAAGAGGGTGGAATAACCTCTATCCAAACTAAGTAATAAAGTAGAAACGCTATTCTGCCTATTAAGAGCTAGCTAGTATATAAAGAAGAAGTATTAGAAGTAGCCAAGATATTAATATACTGGGAGACTAGGCCTACTATATATTTTCTTTGCCTAGGTAATAAAGAGCTACTACTGGCATTATGCATACACCTATTTAGTATCTTAGGTAGTCTTAGTAAGTATTTTAAATATAAGCACATAAAAAATATCTAGGATAGGGAGCCTCTTTATTGCGAGCTTTATAAGGTAGACCTATAAGATAAAATATAGTTATAATAATATGCCTATAATATCTATAGTACTATCTCTTAAGCGTTATATAAAGCTGCGCTGCTACCTTTTAATAGATAAGTAAACTAGGCCTAGTCTATACTATATAAGATATAATATTATATTTTCTTAGCTTCTATAATAAATAGTACTATTTGCTATAAAAAGAGTAAAGAGAAATAATTTTATTAAAGAAATTAATGGGGAAATCTATACTCCTACAGATAAGGTCTCTAAGGTAGCCTTCTTACTTACTTCTATATGTAAACCCTTACTACTTCAACTAATTATAGTAGATTATATTACACAGACGCTATTAGAAGTAGATATTATCTAGTAATATTATATTTAGTTTTATGTGTTAAGCTTGCGAACTATAAACGTAAGAAAGAAATAATCTAGTTAAGGTAGCCAATTCTAGCCTCTTAACAGCGGCGAGTTCCTAAATCTAGGCTTTTTTTCTATCTCGGCTTCTATTCTTAACTTGTCTACTTTCGAACCTAGAGTAGAGCACGTTTCTATTCTCTGTTTTCTAATTTAGTTAGTCTTTATTTTCTAGTTTCTATTTCCTAACCCCTGCGGCTTATATTCTAGCACCTATACTTATGCTAAGCACTTACTACTGCGCTATAACTTATATGTTTCTAATAGAATTTAGTTCTTAGAATTATATATTCGGTTCTTAGAATTATATATAGGTGAAATCTTAAGCTACAGTGCTAAACACTAACTTTCGCATCCTCTATAGGTAATTAGCGTCTATAGAAGAGTTAGCTACACTATTATTTTGCAAGTATAAGTACCTAAAAATATTACTAGCTTGCTTCTATTTGCTAACCGCCTATATATAACTACCTCTCTACTAGAATAGTTTTTTCTATAGAACTATTCTTTTTATAGAACTACTTTACCCACGGAATTGCCTTCTCTATAGGACTATCTCTACTATAGAACTATTTCTAACACGGAATAGTTCTTTCTATAGAATAGTTATATTTCTAAGAGACTACTTCTTCTATAGCTAATCTAATCTGCGCTTTTGTTAGGCTGCGAAATCTCCTATAGATAGTTAATATTTATAGATAATTCTTATCTATATGCAATTATAATGTGTAAAGCATAGCAAGCCACTACTATATAGCTAATATTTTAATATAGTAGTAGGAGGAGGAGGCGAAGGATAAGGCGAGCGAGCAGCATTGCTAAGGAGTATTTTAACCTATTATGCGGGCTTGCGGGAAGCTAGTTAATAGTTAATAGTTTTGCCTATAGTAACGCGTTATATATATTTATAGTATATAAGTATAGAGTAGTTACTAATATGTGCATGGGCATAGTGCACCTAACTAATATAATTAATATTATGTGACTTATTACGTAACTAATAACTAAGCGTACACGCTTACTATGGCCGGCTAACGTCCCTAATAGTAAAAATAGCCAAAGAAAATAATAATAAAAAACACATATAGCTAATATATTATTTAGCGCGTATACTATTACTATAAATTCCTATAGCACGCTTTATATTCTAGTAGATCTTTCTTGCCCTTTATTTACTACCCTAGGTATTAATATATACGCAGCTTTATATAGTTATAAGTAGATTATTAAGCTGCTAAGATTAATGCTGCAAAAGGTAAATAGTCTAGTACATAGGCTCTACGCCACTCTTCCCTAGTATGTAAGTAGAGCAACAATTAGTTAATATTTTACTCTACTATCTAGTATATAGGCTCTGTGCTACTCTTCCCTAGTGTGTAGGCAGAGTAAAAATTAGTTAATATTTTACTCTACTAAGATATTACTAGTATTAGTTAAATAGAATTAGAACAAAGTAGGAAAGTAGGGACATAATTTCTAGATTTTATTTTCTAGTTCGCGTGCGCTTTTTTAGCTCTATAATTAAGTAGTGCGTAGTAGGGTCCTAGCTAACTAGCTAGCCTCTAATATAGCATCTTATATTACATGCGTGTATTTGTGTACATTTAAGTCTAGTTGTTGCCTATATTTATATTGCAACTAGGTGGCTATTATTACCTTTAATAATGCGTTAGATTTGTCGCTTACTCTCGCTTACTTAATATTGCACTTGCTCTCCTACTAGGGCTGCAATAGTAACTCTATAGGTGTCTAGTTAACGCGGAGTATATAATAGCCTATAGAGGTAGTAGTAGTTACTAGCAAATATAGTTATTTAACAGTTATCTTATAGTTTTATAAAATTAAATTTTTATTGCAGCTTACCCTATATATTAGCGTTTAGTAGCACTAGAGCTAATAAGTAGTACTAACGTTCTTTTAAACTAGCCTCCTAAATCGTGCTACCTATTACGTTTCTATTCTCTTCTCTAATTCTTTTTATATTGCACTTTATTCTTGCTTATATTAACGCCTATACGTAATATTGTCTAATTTGTTTATTCGCCGCTTTCTGTGTAATTTCTAAGATAATAGTTAAAACATAATTGTAGATAATCTAGTCTAAGCCTATAGGCAAAGGCCTAGACGCCTTTTATAACTCTTTTCATTCTATATATAAGGATATAGGCATTCTTAGCTTTTGCGAAGTGTTAGATTAGATTAAAAATAAAGGTAGGGCTAACTAGTTATACTATTATACAACTTCTAATATGTATATAGAAATCTAGGATCTAGTAGTTACTTTTATCTTTGCTCTACAAATCCTTTCTACCTCTTATTACTTACCTTTAAGCCGTGGTAGTAAGAACCTTCTTAATAACCTCTTAAAACGTATAACTATAGTTAACACTAATAACGTTAACTTTAATTAAATATATTATATATGAAATTTATATAAATTACTATAATAGCCTTAAATTAAAAGCTAGAGCTTAACTGTATTACTATATATATTTAGTTATATATATAATTCTATATTATGTTTTTCTACTAAGCTATATATAGTTAATATTTATCTATAAGTGTTAGCTAATTAGCACTAGTTTACTAGTATAAACTATTAGACTATTAACTATTTATACTAGTAAACTAGTGCTAATTTGTTAGCTACTCTTAATATATCTATTATGGATCCATAGCAGCACCTGGCTCGAAACCCGAAATAATGTTAATTCGGCGCTAGGCCCAATTCGGCCACTAGCGCGACAGTACCTATAAGGTGCTGCCCTTCTACCTACCTACTTAGTATAGTAGTATTTTATATACTAGAAATTAACTTACTTTTATCCTAACTATCGCGAGCCTAAACTCTTACACTATATTACTATTGCTCCTCCTAGAGTTCTAGCTATAATAGGCTTACTACTAGAGTGCTAGCAAACTAGAGAATTATGTGTTAATAAATTAGACATCTTTTGCAATTGTGTAGTAGGCCTAGAAGTAGGGCGCAGTGGTGTGCGTATAGATTAGGTTACTAATAATAATGGTAACAATAATAACACGTAGAAACTTAATAACTAAGGGTATACTCCCTCTTAGGCTTAGTTAGTAGAAAAAGACTATAAATAGTAGGTAGATAGTAGGGCTAGACGCGTGGGTTAACGCGTATGCTACTATAAAACACCTATAGTAAGTATACTACTTAAAGAGAACCTGGTCTCCCCTATTACTATATTAGTATATAGTATTTTATAGTAATAGTAGTAATATCTAGGGTAAGCTAGTAGAATAGACGTTTGTAAAAATCTGGCTAGCGACTTTATTATAACTCTGTCTAAGGCGTAAGATTATACCTTACCTAAAACTACTAATCTTTTATATTACTATAGCATAGATTCTAATTATTCTCGCCTAAGTAGTAAATATAATGAGTATAGACGACTCTGTGCACCTTTATTATCTATGTCTAGAGAATTTTATTCTAATACTCTAACTCCTTAACCTTAAACTAGAACTATAGGCGACTTTAGGAACTTTATATCCTCTTTTGCAAAGACGTTTGCCTAATATTAAAAATAAGCAGATACGTAAGAATTTATAATAATTGCTAGTAATTCGCAATCCTAATTACAATATATTATCCTAGCTCTAAACTCTTACGCCTAATTAGCGCTTTAAGACCCTAATATTTAGCGTACCTAACTTTTCTAAAATCTATCTTAGTACTTTAACACCTCTACTAATGTTATTAATAATATATTTAACGTATTAAAATTGGTAAGATAGTGTAATAAACCCTATAAAGGTTGCTAAGTTACTATTCAGACGCTATAGAAATCCCCTAACTGCGGCTGCTAATCTAAGAGAGACTAGAGATCTTTTGCCTCCTCGCGTTCGAAATCCGACAGCCGTAGCCTAGGCAATTTATAGATACCTAAGAAGGCGTTACTTCTACAAATCTATTTCGAATTTCCGCTTCCCCTTACGCGTAATAAACAATAACGCACCTCTTTAAGGGCTTTAAACCTATTTGTAAAAGCCTATAGGCCTATTAATAATAAAGAAGAGCTAGGCTATAATATAAAGGTCTAATATAAGAACGCTTAAGAAGAATGGGTAAAAAAGATATTTTAACTAACTAATATAGCCAAGTTTGCGAAAGACATACAAGCTTACCCTAATAGCTAGTTTAATATTATTATAAAGTATGCTAAGTCTAGCGAGTAACTGGCCAAGAAACTCTTGTAGCTTAATACACTAGAGACTACATTTTAGTAGTTATAAAACGCCTATAACGCGACTAGCGACACTAACCCAAAAGCTTATAAGTAATTATAATAAGCTTATAATGCTCTATTAGATGCCTACTATTAGCGAGACGTAGACTTAGCCACTACTAAGAAGAACTTTAAAGACATACAAACTTGCGTTTAATAAGTTATCTAAGTTAGATAAGAACTATAGGTAAAGTATAATAATACTATTAAAGCGAATAAGAACGCTTCTGTAGAGCTTTACAACCTTAAGGCCGATTATTAGTATACTATTTAAGATGCTTAATAGTCTAAAGAAGAATTTTAATAATTATAAAAACGTGCTTAGTAGTTTAAGTGTTAAGTATAGATGGCCAAATAAGCTGTGTACGCCGCTCAAAACAAACTTAGATTCCTAAGGGCTTAGACACGCTTACTATATAATATATTAGAACGCAGTCAACCTCTTCTATATAACTAGTTTAATAAATTACTAACTTCTTATAAGTATAGGCGTGCGCGTTCTCCGCGATAAGATATCTATACCTTAAATAGTAACCCTACTCTTAACTATCATTCTACTAGTATAATATATAGTCGCTTTATATAAATATAACCCGCTAAAAAACCCTTCTATAATAACGTTTATAATCGCCGCGACTATTATAATAAGCATAAAGACATATATAACTAACACAACTAATACGAAAATTAGAACTAATATAACAATTAAGACTAATATAATAACAACTATAAATATTAGAAAACTAAAGACCCGCGTAATAAGCGACCCTTTAGCGCCTCCTATATATTAGTTAGAACTACTAGCGGCTCGCATTATAAGACCCTAGAAATAGAGTCCTTTAGTAGTAAAGATAAGGAGAATTATAAGCGTTAGCAAATTACTACAGTTAACAAGGCAATTATACTTCTATTAGAGAAATATAAAGTCTATTACATTTGCCGTTTTATTAAAGATAACGCCTAGAACCTTATTTATCTAATTCTAAGTTTGGTTAACACATTAGAAAATCTACTAAAGCCCTTAGATAAGACCTATATATCCTATAATTAGATTATAAAAGCCGAATAGAAGCTTTATAATAATATATTATAATAGAAGCGTGGTAAAATGTTTGTATAGTAGTGAGGACGATTTCTCTCTATTATTAACTTGCTTTTCATAGACGAGATAGGTAAAGTTTAATATGCCTAACGTCTTATAGATAGCTATCTCGCCCACTAAACTTTATCTAGTTTAATATTAAATAAAAGCTTAATAGTCTTCCTAGCCTACGCATATTAACTCCACTAGTATAATTTAGACATTAACAGTTAACTACATTTAGAACTTAAGAAGTCAACAATATTATCTAGTAAAGACACTAGCCATAAGCGTTCCCCAAGCGACTATTCCTTAGCGTAAAAGAATAGGGTCCCCCAGACGCTTACCCGCAAATAAACAACTAAGGAACATAATTATATAAGTAAACTAGGTCTTTGCTTTAAATATAGTAAGCCGAGATATATAACGCGCAATAAGACTGCACCCTATAAAGATAAAGACTTTGTCCCTTTAAAAAATATCCCCGCTTTGGCCTCCGCCATAAATGCGTACGCAGAAAACATAAATGATAAGGATAGCAACAAATTCCAATATAAATTAACTACTAATAAGGATGAGTTAGGAAACAAGAGGCTCCTAAACTAAACCGTAATTAGGAGCAACAACGGCGTAAAACTTAACAAGAAATCCAACAGACTATCTAGCGCCTAAAAGCCACACCTAAGTACAATAGTCTTAACAAGCCCATAGTCATATATGCCATATCTACCATTGCGTTAGATACGTCTCCCATACTAGACGCCACCTATTAACTAGAATTTAACTATCATATTAAGCTCTCTCTAGCCTAAAAATGGCTCCGCGCACTTAGTTTAGTAGATATAAGAGCCACTACCTATTTTATTTATTAACAACTTATTAAACAATACCAGCTTAAAGAAATTGCCTTAGAATAACTAGTTAGCCTAGCTCTAGCTAACAGCAATCCTTATACTAAGCTCCGCACCATAGTAGAAATTACAATTAAGCATTGATCTTATACTAGCCCAGTGCTATACTACGTTACTAAAATTAGTAAGTTCGACGTGTTATTAGAAATAAATTAGATAGACCACTATTTACCAATCCCCTCTTTTAGAGAAACCTATTTATTAAGCTTTAAATCGCCACATTACCTAGTAAACAGTTTGGACAACGTACTGCCTAAAAAGATTTATAATAACAAACTACTAAATAGTATAACGCGTAAAAAGATAGCAAAGAATAGGATTAATATTATTTTAGGCTATGCAGCCGCAATAATAATCGCTAGGAATCCTAACTCTGTTATTTTTATTAAGCCACACTACTAGAAATAACTAAAATTATTAGATCCTAGTAGGAAAGAATTAGATAAGAAAAGTCTATAGAAACATATTATTGCTAACCTCTACACTACTTAGCACTATGCAGTATTAGATACTAACTTTAAAAAGTATATAAGGAAACTAAAAAAGCCCGCAATTACTAAAGAAAAAATTGTCGAGCTATTACCACTATTTCTAGTTAACCTAGCTTATAGATTCGGTCCTAAAAAAGCTAATAAACTACTCCCGCGTTAACCTAGAGTGGACTATACCATTAATCTAAATTCAGAGGCCACAGTACCACGTTCTAAGATATATAGGTTAACTCGCAAGGAATAAAGAGCAGTAAAGGTATACATTAATAAGATATTAGGCAAAGGTTTTATTTGCCCAAGCAGCTTACCTTACACCGCGTCCGTACTATGTATTAAAAAACCTAAAAGGGGACTACGGATTTGCGTTAATTACCACGCCTTAAACAAGGCAATAAAGAAGAACCAAAACACTCTACCCTTAATTAAGGAGACTATAGCACGACTAACAAAAGTACAAATTATAAGTATTGTTAACATAATAGCCGCTTTTAACACTGTACAAGTCAAGGAGAGTAATAAGAAAAAAACAGCTTTCTTAATCCGCTATGGCCTTTATAAGTACCTAGTTATGCCATTTAGGTTATGTAATGCCCTAGAAACCTTTTAATCTTATATTAATAACGTCCTAAGAGAATATCTAGATGACTTCTGTACCGCGTACCTGGACGACGTACTTATCTATTCTAACAATAAGAACAAGTATAAGACACATATCTAGATAGTAGTTAAGAAGCTTGTTAATGCTAAACTGTTCTTAGACATCTATAAGTCACAATTTAAGGTCAAACGCATTAAGTACTTAGGACTTATCCTAACTACAGACAGTATTAAGATGGACCCTGCCAAGGTTAGCATAATATAAGGATAGCAACTGCCGCGCAGCATTAAAGATATATAGGTCTTTCTAGGATTCGCAAACTTCTATTGCTAGTTTATCCTAGGATTTAGCTAGCTTGCACAACTACTTATAGAGCTAACTAAAAAATTAAATACCTAGACTAAAGTATTTCTGTTAGCAGCTAGCTCCGCGACCGCCTAAGATTTTAAACAACTTAAATAAGCCTTTACACGCGCACCTATACTCGCTCACTTTAACGCTAACTTAAAGACCTAATTAGAGACAAACACGTCTAACTTTATTACTACTACAGTCTTATTACAGATGCACAACAGCGTATTAAAACCTATTGTCTTTCTATTATATAAAATAAACCTAACTAAGTGCAACTATAAGATTTACAATAAGGAGTTGCTCGTAATTATACACGTATTTAAGAAATGGCATTCTAAGCTATTAGGTATAAAATTACCTATTAATATTATATTAGACTACTTAGCGTTGCGCTACTTTATAACTAACAAGAGACTATATTACTAACAAGTATAATGGGCTAAATTCCTCTTAGAGTTTAACTTCCTTATTAGATACAGACTAGGTAACCAAGGCACTAAGCTAGATGCTTTAACTAGGCATTCTGGCGATTTCCCCAAGGGCGCAGATAATAAATAACGTTAACACTAAGTCTAAATAATTCTTAAGCTATATTACATTGCGTTAGAAGCCTACGCTAGCGGCTACTAAGCCTATTATAGTTCTAAAGATAGTAATGGCCACGATAACAACGCGCATACTAGCTGTGCCTACACTTTATATTATACTTATAAGAATACATTATAATATATAGTCTATATAACTTAGGTCCTTACTAGTAAACTTATAGACACTATTATAAACCTGGCCCTTATAATATACTTAATTAGTAAGGAGGATTATATTAGTAAGAAGTCTATAGAAAAATTGCTAGCGTTATCCTCCTTAGCACCTTTATAAGTGCAGTTGCCTAAGGTAGAGAAGAAGACAAGAATTAATCCTCCTACTAATAACGAAGATTTAGAGAAAGACCTTATCACTAGAATTAAGGATGCATACCCCGCTAATAAGGACCTACAAGCCATTATAAAAGCGAAACTTAAGGGATAATATCGCATCCTATTCTCGCTTATACATAATAAGAAACTGCGAATTAAGCTTAGAGACTGCTAACTACAAGACAATTTATTATACGTAAAGGACAAGATATACGTACTAGATAATAGACTTCTACACACTATAATTATTAAAGACTCTTATAACAAGTTATATATAGGCTACCCTAGTAAGTATACTACGTACTATAATCTAAGTTATTAGTTTTACTAGTCTTGTATAATAACAGATATTGTATAGTATATATATAATTGTTTAATATGCCATCGCTCTAAGGTTAACAAAGAAGGCAAGCATGGACTTCTCTGCTCATTACTAATCCCAGATCGATACTAGGAGAGCATATTAATTAATTACATTACCGAACTGCCAGTCTGTAAAGATTACAGCCATACCTATACTAGTATACTTATTATAGTTAATTGTCTGTCTAAGAAGAAGAAGTTTATCCCTATTACTAATCTTAAAGTTATAATGCTAGTCTGTGCATTTATTAAGTATATATAGCGCGAGAAGAAATACTCTACACAAATCGTTAGTAATTATAGCGCTTAGTTTGTCTTATATTTCTAGCGTTACATGTGCTAATAATTAGGTACCCAGCCTAAGGTATTAACTTCCTATTATCTAAAGACTAACAGCCAGACCGAGATTATTAATATCTAGATAAAATAGTACCTATAAGCTTATATAAATTACTAATAGAATAATTAGGCACTATTTTTGCTAACGGCTAAGTTTGTCGCAAATAATTAAATTAGTAACTCTACTAGCGTCGCCCTATTTATGGCAACTAAGGGCTATCTGCCGCAATCCTTAATCCACAAACTAGTTAAATTAATAACGTTACTATCTGCCTTTACCTAAGCTAACTAGTAACGCGCTAACCAGTTTGTTACTAAGTTAGAGAATCTTTAATAGTTCTATTAAGATAATATGGCCTAGGCATAAGCAAAGTAGGCAGAATATATAAATAAGAACTATATGCCTACTCCTAAGTTACGCGTTAGTAACAAAGTTATATTAGATATAAGGTTTATTAAGATAACACGTTATAGTAAATTATTAAATATAAAACACCGCGGACTATTTACTATTATACGCGTTATTAACAACTCTATATATAAAATAGACTTACTACTAGAAATAGAACGCGTATATAATGTATTCTATCCATGATTATTATATAAACAACCTAGCAACGCGCTACCTAGATAGTAATTAGAACCTAAGGGCCCTATTAATATTAATATAGACGACACCTTAGATTATATAATTAAAGCCATACTAAACTGTTGTATTAATAGTAATCTCTAAGACCCATACTGCCATAATAAGAAAGGTTTACTTTAGTATCTAGTTAAGTGAGAGGACTATCCTAAGGATCCTAATAACCTATTATAGAAACTATAGATACTTCTTATTAACGCCCTAGAGGTAGTAAATTAGTTTTATGGCGATAACCCACGCAAACCCACTAAACACGTTAAGTTTAGAAATCTAGCGGCCTACTAAGAAGTGCTAATAAACGAGATTAGTACTATATACATTATTATATAGGTGTAATAGGAACGCTCTACTATATTATAAGTGACTAAGTTGTTTATCTTAGTAAAGTACCCTATTAGAAGAGGTTGCCTCTATAGTGTTGGTTAAAATAATCTGCTAAACTTAGTAACGCTGCTAGACACATTATAACAGTACTATTACCAACTACGATAGTCTCTAACTAGCTAGAAATAGTCCACAATAATGCGTAATAGCGTGTAATAGTTTAGGATGTACTATAATAGTGTAAAATAGTTAGGTTATATAATAGACATAAGCCTCGCCGAAGCTTAAGGCTATAGAGGGGGGGGTAGTGTTATGGATCCATAGCAGCACCTGGCTCGGAATCCGGAATAACGTTAATCCAGCGCTAGGCCCAATCTGGCTACTAGCGTGGCAGCACCTATAAGGTGTTGCCCTTCTGCCTACCTACTTAGTATAGCAGTATTTTATATACTAGAAATTAACTTACTTTTATCCTAACTATCGCGGGCCCGAACCCTTACATATCTTCTTAAACCTAAGGTGCGTATACACCTAAGCGAATATAAGACGCTACCTTTACTACTATATACGCTAGTGCTGTTAAAATAATAAGTAGGAGCATGCTAACCATACATAGGAGTGGCTACTATGCTTATTACTAAGTAGATTTCCGCGAATTTCTCTTCTAAAATCTAAGAATAGATTTAGTTATAAAGTTAATCCAATCTATATTCTCTAGTGTATAATTTAACACAATGCGATGTTATTCTAATAGTATAAGAAACTAGTCCCCGAAGTCAGAGGGTTATTTTGCTATCGCTTATTATAGTAAAAATTCTAATATACTTTACTAGTTTCTATTTTTAGACTCTATTTCTAGCTAACATAAGTACTCTTACTAAGCTAATAGACTTAAAAGGCGTACTATTAGGTAACTCTAGACTAGTTTTACGTCCTCTCTTTTCTTACTCTGCACTCTTTCTCTACTAGCTCTTATAGGACACTAATAGTTAACTATAAGCTAGATATCTGCACTAGATATTATTTACTGCGTAGATATATTAATTAGACTATATTACTAATTCGTCTATTATGCTATTACTTATTTACTACTCTAAAAGTGTATTACTATTATTTAAACCTACTAGTTATAAGCTTATAATAAAAGAGGTATATAGTACTACTATTAGTATATATAAGGTAGCTATTTTTAAGTAGTAATATAGTGCTACTATTACTCTTAATACTGGCTTTCTATCTTAGTATTATGCTTACTAACTTTAACTAACCTCTAGTTTTGCTTAGTAGTCTACGTAAGGTTAACTTAGGAAGATATTTTAAGAATAGCTATTACTTAAAGTTAAATTCTAGGCTTTCTAACTAATATCTTATTAATACGAACTAGGAGTAGTAATATCTATTTACCGATGCTAGAAAACTCTACGTACTAGAAAACTACTAGTGCTAGTAGATATAGTAATATTAATACAAGATAATAAAACTTTAAAATTTTAGAATATATAATTTATAGTGTAATAGTAATATTCTATTTACTAAAATTCTATTTAATTTATTGTTTTTTAAGTTACTACTTTTAGTAGTATTGGCTATATAGATATTATAGTAATATAGGAGGGTAAGTAGGTTAGATAATAGGTAATTAAGCCTAGTCTTTACTTTTAAGATATATATTTATAATTTTTAATAATTAAGAGTAGATATAAGAAGTACGTATCTAATCTAAGACTCTCTAAGGTAAGGCTAGTAAATGCGAATTAGCTATTACAGAATTAGTAATAAGTTTTACTTTAAGAGAAAATATCTAAGTAGAGAATATAGTATAATTATATTATGCTAAAAGTTTCTAAGTTTATTAATAGTTATAAGATATATAATATATTCTATTAGTAGCCCGGACAGATTAGTCCGCCGGACAGTTTTTGCCAAGACCACAACACTTCACTATAAATCATAATGTCTCAACAACACGACGCGTTATCATCTAATTAAGAAGGCAGAATTAAGCTTGCCCTTCACGCCTATTAGAATAAGCAAATTTTAAGCCTGCGACGCGCTGCTATAGCATATAATATCCCAAAGTCTACACTAAGCAATCGAATTAACGGAATCATCGCCCAAGCAGATACACAATCAGACATGGCAAAGCTTACTACGACTAAAGAGCAGACGCTCATACAGTATATCCTCGACCTAGATTCGCGAGGATTTGCACCCTGGCTAGGTGAGGTGGAAGATATGGCCAACAAACTGCTAGCTGCGCGGCACAGAGACCCTATAGGACAATACTAGGCTTAGCGCTTTGTGAAGCGCGTACCTAAGCTTAAAATAGCTTTTAATTGAGCGAAGGACTAATAGAGGATACAATAGGAAGACCTAGAGGTTATAAACGTGTAGTTTTAGCTAGTGGAGGACACAAAAGCTAAGTATAGAGTGTAGGATAAAGACATCTATAACTTTAATAAGATAGGCTTCTAGATAGGAGTTATTAGCTTAATAAAGGTTGTAACTGGTTTAGAAAGACGTTCTTAACCTACGCTTGTTTAGCCAGGTAACTGCGAGTGGGTTATAGTGATTTAGAGTATTTGCGCTGCTAGGTATGCTACCCCACCCTTTATTATCTACAAAGGGCGAGTCCACATCTTAGCGTGGTATAAGGAGACCAGTATCCCCCGCGATTAGAAGCTCTTAGTCTCTAAGACCGGCTAGACTAACAACAAGCTTAGAGTTGCGTGGTTAAAGCACTTTAACGCGTATATAAGGCCGCGCATAGTAGGGTTATAGAGGTTACTTATTCTAGACAGCTATAAGAGCCACCACTCCCAGGATTTCAAGGATTATTGCCTAGAACAGAAGATCCTAACACTCTGTATGCCAGCGCACTTATCTTATATCCTCCAGCCACTTAATATGGTCTGTTTCGCGCCACTAAAGCTAAAGTACTCCCAGCGCGTGCGGGACTTGGCGCGCCAACGCGTCTTTTATATTAACAAAGAGGGCTTCCTACTAGCCTTTTACAACGCGTTTTTTAATGTGTTTATACTAGAAAACTGCAAGAAAGCCTTTAAGGCCTCTAGGCTTGTTCCTTTAGATGCGTTAGTGGTGGTAGATCGCCTTAATGTGCGTATTCACACTCCACCTTAGGGTACCCCACTGGATACACCATGGCAAGCCAGGACCCTAAGCAATACCCTCGAGTTTGGATCCCAGTCAAAGCTCGTACGCGACTCTTTTATTCGGTCTCCACCTGATGCTAAATCGAGCTACTCACAGCTTATAAAAGGTGCTAAACTTATGCTCTACCATAGTGTACTTTAAGAGACCCGCATTAAGGAACTTAAAGAGCAAATTAAGGTTCTAACAAAGTAAAAAACGCGTAAAAGAAAGCGCATTTAGAAAGGTGGAACCCTAGGCTTTGCTCAGGAAGCAGATTTGGGAGTAGAAAGCCCTTCTATTAGGGTGAAGTTGTCGAAAAGGGCGCGAGGTAGTGGTGAGGGAGAGGCAGGTCCCTTAACATAACGCCGCTGTGGGAGGTGCGGAGAGCCTGGGCACAACGCAAGGACCTGTTAGATAGATAAAGAGATAGAGAAGGAGTTAGATGTTACCCTTAGCGGCTTATTTTCAGATAGTGTTAATAGTAAATCAGAGTGATTTTATTATAGGTTACTATAAGGCCAAAAATGACGGGTTAACTTCATCTTGCAATAGTACGCACTTAGTGACTAAAAATTAGATAAAGTACTACTTAAGATATAGTATGCTTCACTGCGAATCATAATAAGTATACTATATATTGCCTACGTATAGTATAGTAGATAATATATCGTATATTATAGGGAGTCTTATTGTAAGTTCGTACTGCCAAGAAAGACTCCTTAGCTTTGCGCGGCTGCAGCAGCCGCGCAAAGAGGCTGCACGACGTAAAAAGTAGATTAAATAGTAACTTGGTATATTGTAAGTTATAGTAGATTATTATGAGTCACTATGAAGTAACGTTGGTGGTGTTCTATAATGAGTTATAAGGGACCTCGAAGTTGCCAAGAAAAACTGTCCGGCGGACTGATCTGTCCGGGCTACTGATAGAATATGTTAGTAATAAAAAGTTTTAGTATATAGTGTTTTCTAGGATGCATAAATAGACGTTATATTTAAGTTTTTTGTGCCTTCTAGTCTTATACTAGGTTAAAAATAGATTTTAAGCACAAATAGATTATAGTGACTTTGGGACTATTACTATTAATAGCGCCACCTTATTTTTATCTATATTTCTCTTATTTTTCCTCTCTAATATTATACATTTTATTATTCTAGTAGGTAAGTGTTACTTTAATGTAAGTAGTACTTACACTAAGTAGAATTCTAATTACTAATAAGCTACTTCTAAGCCACGCGTGTTTTTATATAAGAGAGAATAAGGTATAATAGGTATCTTGCTAATAATTTAGCTAACCTAGTAGTTTGTTTCTTTAGTTAGAAATTTTCTCTCTCTGCTTATAGTTATAGAAGTTAAGAATCTAGACTATATCTAGTTAAAGCTTCTACTATATAGAGTAGATCTCTACTATAGTATATCTATTATATCTACCTATAAGACGCTTCCTGCTACTTTATACAAATCTCCATCTCGCTTATACACTACTAAGGATGCCTAGCTACTTATCGCCTTCCCCTACTCTAGGCGGCTATTAGTTATACCCCGTAGCTTAATTCTTACTAGAAATATTAGATAGCTATAACCTTGTTACTATATATACTACACTAGAAGATTAACTATCTTTTTATAAGTAGGCTATAAGTGTTAATATAGGGATACTAGACTATAAAGATATAACTATAGTGCTAACTATAAGCGACTCTACTCCCTCTAGTCTAACGCTTCCAACGTCTAAAAATATAAGGGATACGCTAGCTATAGCTACTAACTTAAATAAGCTAATAAACATAATTATAAATAATATAGTAGAGACTTTTCTGCCTAGGTTCTACTAAGTGAAGTCTTACACTAAATTTTCTTTAGAGTTACTATTCTAGGCCTTTTAAAACTAGAGCCTAAGCCTAGTACTTAATAGTATATATGCATAGTTAGTATTATTATCCCTACCTACTTATTATCTTCGTAATGTAAAATAGCTAGATTCTTTATATAGAGGCACTTCTCTATATAGGATTAATAATATACTCTAGATTATTATGCTTAGTAACTCTTTTCTTTAAGGAGATGTAATATTAGTACACTTTATAGAGTCTTTTCTCTATTATTAGGGATAGAACAACCTCTATAATCGCGCTCCCTTAAGTAATCTAACTACTAGTAGCTTAGTAGTAGAGAATGTGCTTAGGAGCCTTAAAATCTATATATAAGATCTAAGTCTACGCTTAGTGTATATTATTTATTAATACCTTTAGGAATAGCATATAATTTACTAATAGAATAATAATAACTCTATTAACCTATATACTAAATATATATCCCTAAGATATCTGAGCTAGTTAATTAGTAAATTTATTTATATAATGTATAATTAAGGGAGTTCTATTATCTACTTAGCTAGTATTAGAGTTATTAACTACTACTAATAGATATAAATAGAAAATGAAGAAAGAGTACTATAAAAAGGATAAATAGTAGCTAGTAGCGCCTCTAAAAACTTTTATTTAGCTATTATTAATATATAAGGCTTGGCGGTATTGCAAATATAGACTAGTTTTAAGCGAAAAATATCTTAAAACCTACGTATTAGTAAGCATAGCTATAGTGAACCGTTACTGCTACGTATTGTGCCTTTTCTGCTAAGCACGCTTATATGGGGTGCCTAATATCTAAGGAGATCTACTTATAGGATATTAAATCTTCTAAGAGCCTAGATCTCTAAAGGTTAAATCTAAAGTCTACGAAGTTTTATCTATAGGCTAGCTAAAAAAGAAAGGCTAACTGTAGAGAGATGATGACCAAAAAGATCGGCTGATTAAAAGAATAGCTAAGAGAGAGGTTGGCTATAAAAAGAGGTAAAAGAATAGGCTGGCTATAAAGATAGGCTGGCTATAAAGATAGGCTGGCTATAAAGATAGGCTGGCTATAAAGATAGGCTGGCTATAAAGATAGGCTGGCTATAAAAAAAGGCTGTTCGCAGTAAGAGGCTAGTCAGAAGGCTATTTATAGAAAGAGACTAGCTAGAAGGCTATCTGTAAAAAGAGGTTAGCTAGAAGGCTATCTACAAAAAGAGGCTAACTAAATAAATAGGCTAACCGAATAAATAGGCTAACTAAAAAGATAGGCTGGCTAGAAAAATAGGCTAGCTAAAAAGAGAGGCTGGCCGCAAAGAAAGGCTATTCGTAATAAGAGGCTAGCCAAAAGGCTATCTGCAAAAAGAGGCTAACTAAAAAGATAGGCTAACTAAAAAGATAGACTAACTAAAAAGATAGGCTAGCCAAAAAGATAGGCTGGCTATAAAGAAAGACTAGTAGTAGAGAAAGGCTAGCCATAAAGAAAAGCTAGTAGTAGAGAGAGGCTAGCTATAAAAAGAGGCTGGCTATAGAGAGAGACTAGCCGCAAAAAGAGGCTAGCTAAAAGAATAGGCTAACAGCAAAGAGAGACTAGCCAAAGAGAGAGGCTAACTATAGAGAGAGAATATCTAAAAAAATAGACTTACTGCAAAGAGATAGAGAAAGCTATTAAAAGGGTAATAAGAAGGGGGCTAGTTCTTACTAAATTATAATCACATAAGGTTAGCAGTAAGTAGATAAAAATAATTAAAATAGCCACCTACCCACCACTAGTACACTTATAGTAAGACTCGTGGAGCCGAGTTCTAGTAGCTATTTAACCACTTAGAGAGTGCTGCAGCCCTACTCGCCACTACGCAGACTACTAGCCATATCTTAAAAGATGCCACTAAAAAGTATGCGTAGCATTAGTGTAGACAGCTTACCTAATAGTGCTTTTAGGCCCAGCTAATAGTATAGTCTAGGCTAGCGCAATAGCAGGTATGGCTAGTAAAGCTAGACTAAAGTAGAGTAGTAGCAAATTTTAACATAAATATATTATTAATATATTGCAAATAAGTTTATATAAATACTAGGCAATACTATATAAAGTTACTACTAACACTCTTACGCATATAATTAGCAATATGCCGCCTTACTACTACTTTATCTTTATCTAAATTGAAAGCTTTATAAGTTGTCTAAATATATTTAGCCACTATACTACCACTATTTGGATTTAGACACCTTGTCTCTTAGTATTAAGCTATTTCTAACAGATATAAATAGCGCTATTATTATTAGATTTATAGAGAACTACTACTATATATCTAGCTAAAGTCTATAAGGCCTTTATAATATAAGTTTAAATATCTTTAAAATATATTTAGCGTCTATATAGGTTCTATAGGGCCCTTTTTACCTATATCTAATAAGCACACTACACCTAAGTGTTATAGGCTAGTAATACTAGTAACTCTAACACTTAATATCTTCTTATCTAGTAAAGTATATTTAAATAAGTTCCAAATATTTTCTAAACTTATTTAGTAGGATATATACTAATCATTATAGATTTTTAGAAATAAGTAATAATGCGTTATAACTAATATTTAGCTAGAGAGTTTACTAATAAAGTATATTTATATATAAATAGTTTCTAAATATATTTACTAACTTTTTTAGGATAATAAAGATAAGAATAAATATAAGAATACTAATAATAGTAAAGAGAATAATAACTCTAGTAGTATAAGTTTAAACACCTTTATGTGTGGCGTTAATTTATCTACCTAGGGGTAGAATAATAAAGGCTTTTATCTTAAATAATATAGCAAAAAAAGCAAAGCCCCTTACTTAGTAATTAAAAAGAGCGTAAAAAAGGTAGTTATAAAAAAAGCGCATTTAAACTACTAAGCGAGCTTAGTAGTTTTAGCGCGAAGCTTCTATATACAAAGTTTTTACAAAGAGGCTATAGTTAGAACTTTAGAAAAAGAATAAAATAGCTTTAGCGCTACTACGCTACAGTTATCTATCCTTCCTCTACTATCCTAATTATTATAAATCTACTATCTAAATTGTTGCAAATAATATAAGTTAATATTTACTATATTAATAGGTACGTACTATTTCTTATAAGTAGAATAAGAGTAATACGTACTAGATATACTATTACTCTATTACTATATTAAGGTTATTCTTAATAAATCTTCTACTATCTCTCTATACTCTACTATCTATCTAATTATTAATATTATTCCCAAAGAAGTACTTACTATTATTAAAGAGTATACGCTGCAGTTTTACGCTGCTACTACTACTATAGCTATGCTAAAGTTCTATTCTATTTATAAGATACTTATCTAGCATAAGAAATAGGTATACTTAACTATTTATAAGACTATTCTCATATACTAGTTAGGCTAGTAGCTAGTCTAGTTTATAAAAAATAGCAGTATTATATTTTTACTCTAGTAGACGCAATTACTCCTTATTAGTACTAGAATTCTTTAGTAGAGGATATAAAAGAAGGATAATAAGATCTTTTATTAATAAGCTTTAGTATAGCAAGAGCATTATATAGATCTGTAAGATTCTTCTAGTTATTAACACTATTAAGTTAGCTTATCTAAGCAAGTACACTGCGTAGTAGTGCGAGTATAAATAACTAATAATAGTAGTAGTAATAAGCTAGGTGTGCTATATACACTATAAGTAAACCTTATATAGATTAGAAGCTTATAGGGTATAGGCAAGGTGCAAGTAAGTTTAAAGTTTAAACTATTATTATATTATTAGATATTTAAGGTTAGTTTTTAATTAGAATTAGGTGCTATACATAGTGTATATAACCTTCTATCTTAATTTACTTTAACCTTAAACTAAAAAAAAGGTTAAAAAGGTATTTAGCAAGCCAACCTAATATATTTATAATATATTTATAACTAGTTTAAGTGTTAACCTATTTTAATAGGGACCGCCTAATAAGCCTAAGTCTAGAAGCAAGAATAGGAGCAATAAGGGAGAGATTAAGTAGGGTAAAAGTGCTAAGACTGCAGCTTCTAGAAGTTTAAATATATTAAGAATCTTTTTAAAAGTTATTTAAGTTAATAGTATAATTAGAATAGCAATAATAGCAAGGATAGAGATAAGAAAGATAATAGTAAGGACAAGAAAGATAATAATAAGTACTATAGAGGCTTTGCCCTAGTTAGACTAAAATACCTCTTTATAAGTTTAAACATGTTCTAAACGCTTTTAGAATATATTCTAAGAGTATTATACTAATAATATAATAGAAGAGTAATATATAGGACTTAGATAGTAACATGCGTAAAGAAAACGCTTTTCTAAATATATAGTTAAATATATTCCTAATATATTTGCTAGCTAATATTATAATAACATAATTATCCTACTTCCTACGCAAACTACTACTTCTAAGTTACGCTATTATTACTAGAGCTAAAGAGCAAATAGTTTAGTAGGTTAAATATATTATTAATATATTTATAGTTTATATACTAATAGTTTTATAGGTGCCTATAAGTAGTTACTTAGATAGTTTAGTTTTTAATAGATTTTGACTTAAGATAAACCTAAAAACTAATATTATAAATTTGTAGAAAACATTCCTAATATACTTTAAACCAATTTAACTAACTAGAATCTAAAATACTAGTACCCTTTATACTAACCCTATAGTGTGTAAACTATTAAGTTCTTTCCTATATAAAGAGAGTATACTAATAGATATATAGAGACTATAAGTAAGTTTCTATATAATTTTAGATTAGGCTAAAAATGTTAGTAATATATTCTAAATATATTTACGTAGCTTATCTTACTTTTTACCTGCCTTTTCTTTTTATTAGTTAACCTATAGATAGGTATATCTAATAGCGTAACTAAATTCGCTCTCTTATTTATCTTCTTATTACTAACCTCCTTATTACCTTTTTTTTATATTACCTAGCTTAGGGCTACCTTCTTTCCCATTATGTATTTTCTTATTACTTGTCTTCTTAACTTTCTTACTTGTATTCTTATTACCTATACTATCTAACTTTTAAACTTTGCCTATAACCTTCTCTTCTATATTATTTCCTTTAAACTTATTCTAAATGTGTTTAGCATATATTTCTATAACTATTTAATACTAAGCGATTATAGTTTAAGTATAGAAAATACTATATTATTTAAGATTTTAGCGCGTAATAGAATAGTCTTAGTAGTTTCTCTTTATATAGGTGTGTAAGAGACTATAGTCCTTATACTAATACTAAATATCTTTAAAATATATTTTAAAAATATTATAAATATATTTAAGAAGACTTACCCTACAAAGCTCTATATCTCTTTTAGAGATAAGTACGTAATAGTATATCTTACTAAAGTAGATATAATATTCTTTTTCTTCTTCTTCTTTAAAGAATTTTAGTACGCCTTTGAGGAGGTATCTAAGGTTAGTATACTACTAATAGGAAGACTGCGTAAATATATTAGGAATATATTTAGAATATATTCAAGTAGAGTATATATCTTATTAGAGAGATATTTTAAGTAAAGGATAGATAAGTTAAGGAAATATAAATAGGGCAAGAACAGATTCTTATAAGATGAGAATCCTATAGTTATCCCCTTTATAGGCTAGCGTAAAAATTTCTTTCTTACGCGTTTTACTAAATCTAAATAAATATATTTGTATTATATTTTAAAATATTTATATAGGTAAAAGTTAAATTTTTCTATAAAGTTTTTATACTTAAACTGTATAACTATCTTAACCTACAGCGCACCTACTAGTCTTCTAAAAACTTACTCTAAAACCTTAATAAAGCACTATAGTATAGTTAGTTAAATATATTTAAACTTACTAATTGCGCGGCTAGCTTTTTACACTCTCTATAGTAGTAGTGTGTGTAGGCTCTACGCAACTTTTCCTCGCTAAAGTTTAGTTACTATTATTAAAATTAGCTAATATATATAAATATATTCTAAATCTATTTAAACTTACTACTTTAGTAAGGGTAGTAGTAGTAGGGTAGAGCAAAAATCCTTCTATTACTATACGTTAGTATAAATATATTTAGAAGTAGTGTAGAACTTATTTAAATATATTAAGAATATAGATTATTAGTAGAAAGGGTCTTTCTAGATATCTAATATTTATATTAGAATCTAATATAATATAGGGTAGTGTACTAGCACTTATAACTACTAGAGTTTAGTGCGCCTTTAAACTAAGACATTACGTAACTTAGGTTATAGGTCCTAGGATTATTAGCATCCTAGAGAGTCCTAGTAGCTATAGGATTTTGGGATTCTTAGGACTAATAGAACTTATAGAATTCTAGAACATAGCTAAGTATATAGGAATATAAGTATATACTTAGATACTTATGTTTAACCTATTTATTAATCTATTATTTATATTCTACTTAGGCCTTTACTATTAATTTATTATCTTATAATCTTTAATACTAATGCCCTTTAACCTATATAAGTAGTTAAGATCCCTTCCCCTTATTAAGACGCTCCCACCTAAGAACTAACTCTACCTATTAGGACTAGCTACCCTATTAGTCTTAATATCTTAAACACCCTTAATATAAATAACTTTAAGCACCTTCCTTTAATAAATAATACCTATAATAAGGCTAGCAAACTAAACCTATATAATAGCACCTAAGACAAACTAGAAGTATAGATTCTACAGCTTAACTTCTACTTCTATATTCTTAACTAAGGAAAGACTAATAATAAAGAGACTCTAGATAAGAAAAAAGTTATCTTTACTGTTACATACATGCGAGGCTAAGCCGCTAATTAGATTTAACTACACATAGAACTATACCTATCTAGAGAGAATATTAAAGAAGATAATACTAATTAAGTTATTAAAGACTATACTAACTTTAAGGTTTAACTTTAATAACTCTTTAGAATTACTAACAAAATACTCTTAGTAGAATAAGCTATCTAAACTCTTAAGCAAACCTACTCTGCTACTAAGTATACTACTAAGTTTAAGCACTATATAATACAAGTTAAATAGAAAGATAACGCTCTAATAGTTATATATAAGTAAGAATTAAAGTAATCTATATATAAAAACTATTACACAGCAGAGTAGCTATTAATATTTTAAATAATTTAAATAATAAATCTATTTAGATTAACGCAGACTAGTATAAACTAAATTGTAAGCTATAATATAACTTTTACACAACACTAAGCTATAGTAAAATACCTATACACTACTAAATAGTACTTTAACTATGCAAATAAGATCTATATAGCTTCTAGCCTATAGAAGAAGTTTAGTATAGTTGCACTATTAATAATCTAGAAAAAGAAAAGGATAAGGCAACACATATATTAAACTATAGACAAAATAATATACTACTAAACAACTAGAATAAGCGTACCTTTAGAGGATCCTATAAGGGACATTAATCTAATAGGACTAAAACACACACTTATTTTATATATAGCAAACTAGGCTATATTACTAGAAACTGCAAATCTAAGAAAAACGTTATTGGGCAGTTAAACATACTATCTATTAAGAATATAGACGCAACTAATAAAGAATAGCAAGTAGTAATCTTTATTAATAACTTTAGCATTAATAAAGCAGACTCTAAATAAGCAGATTCTCTAGACTTATAACTATATAAGGATGCTAAGGAGGATTTAAATATAGAAGAAATTAAGCTAATTTAACAACTACTAATACTACTCCCTTAGGCTAGACGCTATAAGGACAACTCTATATTATCTAACTATATGCTAAAATCTAACTTAGTTAATAGTACACTAAGTGTATAGGGTTTCTTAAAACTATACTAACTAGGAAATAGAGACTTATTATACAGAGCAATTTATTATAGCTCTAGACACGCCTTAATTATCTCTTAGAAAGATAGGGAATAGGTAGACTATAGATATAAGTACTAGCCTAAGGATAAAGTCTATCTAAATAAGGAATGTAAATATAAACTAAAGTGTAATCTAAACTATTATAACCCTATATATAAATCCCTTAGATAGAGATACTATAAGCAGAATTAGTGCACTATCTATTACTAAAGCAAAGAAAATAATAGCTTGTTCCTATAAATTAAGCAATACTATTGCTAGGAATAGTTTAACTGCTCTATTACTTAGTGTAAAATATACCTATAGGACAAGTAAATAGCTAGATATTTTTTATAACTTAATAACGCTAAGAGCTAGATGTGCTTAATACTTATAAATAGAAAATATATATAACCTTCTTAGCACACCTACCTATATACTAGATATAAAAGCTACTAGATAGAGAAGGAAGCAAATAGATTTAAATATAATCTAACTAAATAGGCTATAATAATTAAACTTAAACTAACGCTAAAGAACTAATATAGTAAAGTTTCTTACAATAAATAGGCTATAATGCTACTAAAGAAAGAAGGCAGTATTAATAAAACCAAAAAGTAATATTAAGCCTATAGTTATATTACTACTTATAGCGTAATATATATACACTATAATTATAGTAACACTATACACTTTTAAGAAGTATAGAAGGTAAAAGAAAAATATAATTACTTTATCTTAAAGGCGTATAATAACTATAATATGTTTTTTTAGACTTATACTCTAAAGAGAAAAGCCTTTATTAAATTAATGCCACAAATAGTTAGGTATTAATTAAGCTACTAGTTAGACTTAATAAAGTGTATATAGGAGCTTTACTAAATTTAGGTACGTAGAAAGACTATATTTCCTAAGCTTTTATAACTAGAGTAGAACTCTAGTTATAAAGATAGGAGAAGTTATATATACTCTATATTGCGAATAGACATACCTATGCTAGGAATACCTATTATTAACTATAAGGTTAAAGCTAATCTTATTATAGAATAAGATAGACACACACTTATAGAAAGAATAACCCTAAATATATTTAACAAATTAAGCTATAACATTATACTAGAAATGCCCTAGTTTAAGAAGAATAATCCCTAGATTAATTAGAGAATAGGAAAAATATCCTTACTGCGTAATAATAGGGTATTATATATAAAGCCCACATAATAGCAGTGTTTAATAGTAGATAAGAAAGCCCTTAATAATATAGTCTTACAACTAAACGTTAATAAATACAAATTAATCTTAGTAAATACTAGCAGAAACTACTAGGTTATAAAACATAAGATAATAGTAGAGAAAAGTATAACCTATAGTATTCCTAACAAATATAAAGAATAAAGTTATTTATTTTAAGAAGAGAAAGGAAAAGCTAACTTATGTAAACATTAACCCTAGGATTATACAATTAACCTAGAAGAGAGAAAAACGCTATCCTTTAAACTACTTTACAGTAAATTAGGAAAAGAACTCTAGTAAAAAAAGAAATTTATTAAGAAGAACCTTAATAAGGGATATATTAGACTATTTAAGTTACTAGTAGCAAGCCTATTTATATTTGTACCTAAGAAGAATAAAGAACCTTAACTCTATATAGATTACTAAAAACTTAATAATATAATAATTAAGATTTAATACCTATTAATAAATATCGCAAAGCTTTAAGACTAACTCTTAAGAGCTAGAATCTTTATAGTAATAGATTTACGCAATAGATACTACTTTATATAAATAAAGGAAAATAAAGAATAGAAGATAGCGTTTAGAACACGCTATAGACTATTTAAGTATATAGTTATGCCTTTTAGACTTACTAACGCACTAGCAACCTTTTAGGCACTTATTAACAATGAACTATGCAACTACCTAGATATATTTGTTATTGCATATATAGATAATATCCTTATCTACTCTAAAAATAAATTAGATTATATTAAATATATATAAATAATACTAAAAGTATTAAATAGAGTATATCTATAAATTGAACTATAGGAGTGCAAATTCTTTGTGTAGAAACTCAAGTTCCTAGAATATATTATTAGCACTATAGGTATTAGTATAGCACCTAACAAAATTAAATATATTAAAAATTAGCTACAACTAAAGACAGCTAAGAATATCTAAGAATTCTTAGGATTCTATAGATTTAACTAATAATTTATTAAAGGATACGCTAAGATTATAATACCTCTAATAAATCTTACTAGGAAGGACACGCCTTTTATATAGATAAATAAATATAATATAGCGTTTTAATAATTAAAGACAGCATATATTAAGCTACTAGTTCTTATCTACTTTTAGAATAGAGAACTATTATAAATTAAAATAGATATAAGTAATCTTACGCTAGGCGCCTATGCAAAATAAGAGAAAAGTAAAAATAGCACTCTATTATATATTATTTCCGCAAGTTTAACAACACTAAAATATAATATAATATATATAATAAGGAACTGTACGCAATTGTAAAGGCACTTAAGTATTAGAGAATCTATAGGCATAGTTATTTGGATTTTATAATCTTTACTAATTATAAGAATCTCATATAATTTATAATAATAAAAGAACTAACACTATAATAAGCTTAATAGGCAAAAACACTAGAATAGTACAAATTTAAGATTATGTACACTCTAGGCAGGAAAAATAGAAAAGCCAACGCTCTTAGCTAATAAAGCGACCTTATAGAAGAAAAGACAAAGATATTGTCACTAATCTAAGATGCGGGCCCCTCGCTTACATTATATTACCCTTTTAGAACTAGTGTGATTACTAAGCGAGATCCTAAGCGAGGCTACGTATATAGCCCACCTACGTACCCACCTTATATAGGTATTGCTACTATTTTATATTTAGATTCTAACTACTAGTTATTTTATATATGTTGTAATAACTCCTATAGTATTCTTATACTATAGTAGTAATTATTAAGCTGTGGCTTAACTATCTATACTCTATCTCTAGGACGTTATTAATAATAACGCTTATTAACTAATATAGTAGGTAGGCTCCCCCTATATCCTTAAATACTTTGCGTATTAAGAGTATAGATACCTCCCCTAAAGTGTTACTAATATAACTAATAGCAATAACAACGTTTACCTATAGGTTACCTATTAATAATAGGTGTAGTAGAAGATAAAAGATAGCTACTACCTTAGTTATAGTGGCACGTAGATTACGTCTTGCAAGACGTTAGCCCCCTAGCACTATAATCGTTTCTAGAAGAATAACTTACTTATAAGTAACATAGCTCTCTATAATAACAACCTATAAGCTTATTAAGCTTTATATATAATAACTACTAAGGTAGCTTACTTATATTTAGAGTAGCTTACTAATAAGTAAATTTAGTTATTGTAATAACTATGAGCCTAGCTTACTTAAATAAGCTACCTATATTTATTACTATTAAACTTACTATAAGTTACTACAAATTATAGTAATTCTATTTACCATACTAATAAGAAATATGACGACGTTAACATTATCGCCTAGATTTAATAATAGTAACGTCTCTAACTATAATATCTTCTCTATTACTTATAATATACATGCTAGTAGATAGATATATAGAATATCTGTAATAATAGTAGTAGGTTATAATATATAGGACCTCTGCGATAATAGTGATAGGTTAAGACCTATAAGACCTCTATAATAATAGTAGATAGTAACAACCTAGATAACTTATAGCCTAAGATATAGTTATAAGTTAAGTTAGTAACACCTATATCTCTAGTAAATTACTCTAGTGCGGTATAATAGCAACTCTTTGTAGGTGCGCTTATTTTACGTAGTTAAAAGTCTTAAGACCTTATAGTAATTCTAATAAGTCTTACCTGCTTTAGTAAAAGCCTAGTTTAATATCACTATATAAATATTTTATATATATAGGTTTTTATAGTTATGTATAGGCTATAGTTGTAATGTCTAGTAGAAAAGTACCTACTGTAACTAGTTGTAGTACCTACTATGCCTTTAATATTGCGATTTTAACCTCTAATTTAAATTATATACTTACTAAAAGATAAACCTATTATATATAGTAGATAAGATAGTAAGACTAAACTATAAAAATAATAATAGTATTAGCTTTTATAAGAAGCCCTGCAACTTTACTATAGTGTCTTAGCTAGAGGTCCTAACTTAGTAGAGAACTACTTAGGGTACCCTGCCTATAGGCTAAGACAAGTTAGATAACAACTTACTAGAGATAGAGCGACATTATAATAAGCATAAAGTTATATTAAAAAAAGGACTTCTTTAACCTAAAGACTATAATAAGGCGTTTGCAGATAATAACAACAATAAAAGTAGACCTTTTAATAAAGATAATCCTTTTATTAATATACCTAATTGTCTAACTATAACACGCAACTATTAGAATTGTGCTAGCTTACTATCTACTAACCTCTCTAAATATATATACTTTACTAATATTACTAACACTAATAGTAATATGCTAGATTACAAACTTTGTGTTAGCGTTACTAGGGTGAAAGACAGGTTAAAGCTAAACAAAGTAAAGATTTAAGAATATATATAGTTTGTTAACACTATTAACTAGAAACCTAAATTCTAGTAGAATATTGTTACATTATTATTAATAACTATATAATAAAATACTAACAAATTAGAAGATAATTAAGCCTAGCTTTAAGTGTTTAAACAACTTAAGACTAGTTATAAAGTGTTAAAGTAACAGTTTATAACAAAGTTAGAATAAGTTAAAATATTAAAAGGTTGCATATTGTTATATAAGGACTCTCTTTAGATTACGGAATAAGATAATATCTAGTTAAGGGCCTATTATAATTTATTAAAAAAGGACTTTATTACCCTTAAAAAGTCTAAAATCCTTACTAATTATTATATAGCTCTATAATAACACCTTTAGAAGCTTTAAGATTACCTACTTAATAACTACGTTCTGTGCATTAATTATTAAGACTTAGAGAGCTATTTTATATAACTTATAGAGATAAAGATTACGCTTTAGTAGGAATTAAATATAACTTATACCCGCATAGCTAAGCTTAGAGGCTAGCTACTAGTACGCGTTATACTGCGTGGTTAGCCCTATAATATCTAATAGTTTATAGATTCTAATTAGCCTATCCTATCTATTAAGTAATTACTAAATATTAAGGTTTACTAAACACCTACTAATTATCTATTGCTTATATATATATATCCTTTATTTACCCTAGAATTATATTATAATAGGTATGCTATTAGCTATATAAGTCACGGATAATAATAGATCTATTTATTATCTTCTTAGAAAGTAATTTTATTACCTAGACTTATAGCAAATCCCTAATATTTGCACATTTAAATACCTAAGATAGATTCCTTTTTTAGTAAAAATAAAGATAAGGATAACTATAAACGCTAGCGTATTGCGTTAATAGACAAACTATAGACTTTACCTAATAAGTAACTATATATTATATATTTACAAAGCTAACTAAAGGGGTAGGCCTAGACTTTTATATACCTATATTTTAAGACCGCTACAACTGTAGCTAATATGCTTAACTATCTTAATAAGATCTATTTATTAAAGAACAAACTATTAGATGCCTAGGAAAAGATTATAGGTAATACTCTAGCCTAGGGCCCTAGAGAGACTCTTATAGATTAGCACGCGCGATTTATAGCGGTTGTTAACTATCTTAGTATGCCTAACTACTTACTAATAAATTATGCCCGCTAACTTATATACACTTATATTATATATACTACTAATGCGTTATCTATTCCTAGTAAATCTTTTACTTTTTATATAGAATGCGTGTTGTATATAGAACGCCTTAATTGCGAATCTATAATAGGTTATTTAGAGGCCTTTATAACTATAGCGCCTAACTATATAAAAGCTCGCACAACAAATATAACTATAACTAGATCTAATACTACTACGCACACTACTCTATCTACCCTATATATAAAGTCTACTAGGCATAATAACTATAGGCGCATATTATATAAATTATATCTATTAGCTAAAGTCAACACCTACTTTAAATACGGCGTAGTAGAATATTAAGTAATAAACGCAACTACTAGCTATTACAATAATATTATTACTCTAGTAAAGGATATTAAGTATTTTTATATTATCCTCTTAGGTCCTATTAATTATAAAGACGCGCAGCATATTTATACTATTTAGATAAACCTTAACTAACTATATAGGATATATAAATATAATAGCTCCTATAGTAGGTTACCTAAGCCTAATAACCAAGCTAATAATAACCTAAATGTGCGTTAAGGCTAGAACTATAAGGATAAGGATAAGTTATATTTTTATTAGCTCTAGAGCAAAACTATATAATAGAGCAATAATAATAGTATATATAAAGAAACTTTATAGCAGTATAATAAAAGTTTAATAAATTTAAATTAGACGTAGAACTAGATCTTAATCTATAGTGTACATAGTATATCTCTATAATTACTATAGATAAACTAGATAAAATTAAATAACTCTAGTTTACTTATTTAGTTAAAATAGCTACACCTTAAAAATGGGCAAAAGCACAATAGCTTACTAATACTAGGGCTAGCGCAAGTTTTATTAGCCCTTTATATATTAGATAACAGTAGCTAAAACTATATAATATTAATAATCTAATTACTCTATATCTTATAGATAGTAAGATTATAAATAAGATAGGTTAAGCTATAAACCTTATAATATAACACAGCACTTACACTAGCACTATAATGTATTTTATTACTACTATTAGCGCTTTTAATATTATTCTTAGTATAGATTAGATATTGGCTCACAACCTGTAACTAGGATTACGTAACTAATCTATAACATTTAATACATATTATTGCCTAGTTTATTATCTTAAAAATACACTACCTAAAACTATATAGTATAATAAACTACCCACTAGTTTATTACGGCCTATAATCTATAAGAATATTAGTCTAATTACTAGCCAAGCAGCTTATCTAATAGCTATTCATAACCTAGACTCTGTTACTTAGTTAGAGCCTTACAACTAGGACTAACTAGGTTAACTGCCTAACCTAACAACTAGTAATTATAATGCACAGACATTTTGTGTAACTATAGGTCTTACTATATATAGTTAGATATATTATAACAAGTTTATAAAGAAGCTATTAGTTAAGCCTTAAATAGTAGACAAGATAAAGTAGTTGTTACCTAGGTGGTTATAGGATAAGTTTTAATATTTTAACCTAAAGGAGGCTAACAAATTACCTTTCTATTATCCTAGAGTTAACTATGCTATTAATCGTATTAATAATAAACCTCCGCAATCGTACATTTACAGTCTCATACAACTAGAGACAATAGTAGTTAAGAAATATATTAATAAAATAACTATAAAAGAGTTCTTATAGATAGATATATCTTAGTACCCGTTACCTATTCTTATTATTAAGAAACTAGGGGGTGGATTATGCGTCTATATTAATTATTACGTAATTAACGCTATTATAAAGCATAATTGCAAGGCGCCGCTATTACTTAAGAATATGCTAGCGCGCATAAATAAGACTAAGTTTATGTCTATTATAAATATTATTGCGAGTTTTAATAATATATAAGTTAAGGAGAGTAATAAAGAAAAGATAGCTTTTCTAACTTACTATAGCTTATATAAGTACACTATTATGCCCTTTAGCCTTACTAGCACACCTAGCACTTTTTAGACTTATATTAATAAGATACTATAATACTACCTTAATAACTTTTATATAGCGTATTTAGATAATATACTAGTATATAGTAAGACTAAGAAGGACTATATGAAATATATATAAACTATTGTTAATAAACTAGAATAAGCTAGTCTATATTTAAATATTAATAAGTGTTAGTTTAAAGTTAAGCAAGGTAAGTACCTTAGTATTATCCTAACAACTAAAGGTATTAAAATAGACCCTAATAAGGTATAGGCAGTTTATAACTAGCAACAACTATAGTTACTTAAGAATATATAAGCTTTTCTAGATTTTATAAACTTCTACTAATAATTTATTCAAGGCTTTAGTTAAATTACCTATCTACTAACAAATTTAATAAAAGGTAACGCCTTAAAGAACTAGCCTATTAGACTAGAGACTTCTGCAGCAACCGCGTTTAAAGCACTTAAGTAAGCCTTTATAATAGCATCTATCCTAGTTTATTTTAACTTAAATAAGGAAACCTAGTAAGAGACTAATATATTAGACTTTGCTATAGTCGCAGTACTATTATAGAAAAATAGGTAAGACGTACTACAACCTATTACGTACTTATTATATAAAATAAACCCTATAGAGTGTAACTATAAAATCTATAATAAGAAGCTTCTAGCTATTATATGCGTCTGTAAAGAATAGAAATCTAAGCTATTAGGTACCTAGAATCCTATTAATATTATTACTAATTATCTCATCTTATAATACTTTATAACTAGTAAGTGGCTTAATTAATAATAAGCGCGATAGGCAGAGTTACTAGCTAAGTTTAACTTCTATATTTAGTACTACCCTAGTAAATAAGGCACAAAACCTAACGTCTTAACGCGTCACCTAGGCGATTTATCTAAAGGTAATAATAACACTTACTAATAACACTAAGTCTAGATAGTTTTACGCCTAGAGATTGTTAAAGGCGAAGAGTTATATTATGCAATTACTACTACTTACGCTTTATTAAATAAAAGTTATTACTCTAGCCTATAGCTTATAGCTATATTATACTATATAGCTAAACTTACTACTAATAATAATAATAATTCTATTACTATAACTATAATAGAGACTAAGGAGATAGCGCAACTACTTGAGGATATTAAGATAGCCTATACTACTAACAAGACAGTCTAGAATATTATTGCTATAGTTAGAACTAAGGCCTAACGTTTGCTAGAAAAGCTTCTTAAATAAGGACTTAGAATTAAAGTTGCTAGCTACTAGCTAAGTAAAGGGCTACTATATATTAAGAACTAACTATATGTCTTTAATAATAAAGGACTTTTTATGCGTGTCCTTAAGTAAGCTTATAATAGTGTTACTACTAAATATAGTAGTTACTAGTATTACTAGCTATATATAACGCATACTATTGCCTACTATATTTATACCTATATATTTTATTACTATAGTAAGCTATACTATAATGTTAAATATAGCTTATTATATCTGTTGCTAATTCTAGACTATTATTAGAAATTAATATTAATAGACTTTATTATTAGCTTCCCACCTTATTAGAATAATAGCAAAGTCTATATAGCTATTATAGTTATTATAGACTAGCTTAGTAAGAAGAAGAAGTTTATTCCTATAGTTAAGATTATAGCTAAGGCAGTTATAGAGACTTTTATTACCTATATTTAGCATAAGAAGGGCTTCTCTAAAGATGTTATTAGTAACTATAGTTAATAGTTTATATCCTATTTCTAGAGATAACTTTATAAATAGCTTAGCACAAAGCTATAATTATCTACTAGCTAGTATCCTAAGTCTAATAGCTAAATAGAGGTTGCTAACGCTACACTAAAGGAGTACCTATGCGTGTATATTAATTACTAATAAGATAACTAGGCTTTATACTTACCTATAGCGGAGTTTATTACTAACTTATTAGTTAGCGAGTTAACTAGCGTAGCACCTTTTATTACTACTAAAGGCTACTTGCTACGTAATAGTATAGAACCTATATAAATATATAATATTAAGTTAGTAGATGGAAACGCTAGCGAGCGCACACTTATAGCACCTACCTATATAGATTATTAATACTTAGATAACTTTGTTAACTCTTTTACCTAATTGCGTAACTTTTTACGTAATAACCTATAATAAGTATAAGCTAAATAGGCTAAGTATGCTAATATAAAGCGTGCACCAGCACTAGTTTTTAAGATTAGTAATAAGGTAATATTAGATGCGCGCAACCTTAAGACTAAGAGGCCTAGCTCTTTGCTTAATTATAAGAATAGAAAACTCTTTTTTATTATATAAGTTATTAATAATATAGTATATAAGCTTAACTTACCTAAGAAGATAGGTTAACTATATAATATTTTCTACCTATAGATACTACACCTATATAATAAGCAACCGCTTAATAGTTAGACGTATAATAAAAATAATATACTACTAGATAAGCGTACTAATAAAGAATATAAGATAAAGACTATACTTACCTATTATTTAAATAAGTTAAAAAAAGACTTATATATACCTAACTAATCTAGATTATAAGCGAGTCGCTCTTACAAGCGAGTCGCCCACCTTATTAACTCTCTTAGTCTTTTATAGCCTGTAGATCCACAACGTAATAAAATAATATTAATATAAGAGCTGTCCTAGTTTAAGTAGTATCTATAGTACGCTTTTTATATATTTGTAAGTTATGGCTAGTCTCTCTATAGCGACTGTAGCGCGCTAAGGCCTGCTGGCTTATACCTAAACGCGCCTTACCTTAACGCGTTTCTCTCTTAAGTTACTACTTAACAGCCCTTTAAGTAATAATATTCTCTCCCTCTGCCTTTAATAGGGTGCCTTACTTCTAGATCCACTTCTTTTTACAATTCTTGTACATTATAGCTGTCTTATTTGCTCTCTTAAGGCTTAAGATTCGCTCGCGTATAAGTGCTATTTAATGCATTACTTTAGAAGAGCCTCTTTCTAGCTAATTAAGCCTCTTAATAATAGAAGTAGGTGATAAGTTTTTATGTGCGCGAATCCGCTCGCAAATTAACATTAATTAAGCCTTTAGTTCGCGCATATTGCTGGGTATTTTAGCCTTCCACATAGCCTCTAGTAGGGTTGCTGGCGACGGCGTCCTTAGCTTAATATTAAGCTTTAAGATTACTATCTCTAGATTGTGTGGAGCTAGTCTAGCGCCCTAAAAGCTTGCGCAGATATTCTCCTTTATAATTAACTAGTTATAGGCGGCACAGAAGGTAGGTAGAAACTTAAGCTTAGTAATATAGTTAATATGGTCGCGTATTAGGCTCGACACTTGGCATCCATACGCCCGCTTTAATAACGAGAAATAGCCAACGTCTAGCGGCTGCAGGAGGTGCAATGAATGTGGCGACATACAGAGAGTATAGATATTATTATCCTTACAGATTTCTTAGAATTTAAGCAACTTATAGCTCTTATAGCTATTAAGTATAAGCAGCTAGCGTGCGCCTACCCTACGCGCTGCTATATGCTTAGTAAAGTGCTATAGCCAGGTAATACTAAGCTTGTTAGTAGTCTAACTATTATCGCTAAGCCTAATAGTCTAGTCGCCTAGTATATCCTCGCCCTTATACTAGGCAGAGAGGTAATACTAGCTAGCGAAAATAACAAAGGGCGAGATTGCCTATCTAGCAGCGTTGATTCTATAGATTACTATAACCCATTCGCGATTGTCTAGCTGGATTGCTTTTGGCCGGCTACGTCTCTCTAATCCTATAACAACTAGCTGGGAGGATATCTTGCCCATTAGAAAGCCAGTCTTGTCGAAGTTAAAGGTGGCCTTTGTACGCGCTACGAGGTTAAACCAGCGTTGTATAGCTTCTGGATCCTCGCAGAGCGCTCTCTAGTAGTCGTACAGTCGATTAAACCGCGTAGTAAGGCTGTCTATTCGCTTAACAAAGTTTCTAGGCCACTATTAACCAACCTGGCCACTGCCGCGCTCAGCGAGCAACTTATCTATCATATTCCGCACAGCTTCTAGAGTAGGCGCAAACTCTTGCGAATCTAGATTAAGTATATACTCGATAATCACCTTCTCTTCTAGCTTGGTAAGCTTTCTTAAGTTGGGCTAGCAATCGCGTCGCGCAGGCTTCCCGGCGCATCAGTCGCGCAGCGTTAATTGGGAGACATTATAAGCCTATACAGCCTCTCGTACAGTCTAAATTTGGTTCTAATTAATAGCTAGGATAGCAAGGTAGATATCTGCTTCGTTGCAGAGCAATTAAGTAGAAGTTAGTTAAGCTATTGTAGTTTGTAGGTAATGTGTTATAGAAAGTTAACAAGGTGGGCGACTCGCTTATAAGGGCGACTTGCTTATAATCTAGATTATAGTGTTATAAAGTATAAAGTTATATAGAATAGGTTTAATAATCCTACCTAGAAGTCTTACTATAATCTACTTAACTACCCTTAACTTATTACTAGTTTCTACGCTAAGAACCCTAAGAAGCCTACTATACTATATAACTTTAATAAGCTAGTTACGCGTTAGGATATTAATATATGTCTTACCACTATTCTTATTATAGACGCCTACTTAGATATCTAGAGATAGATAGATATAATTCTTAAATTAGCGATAGATAGTAGTTTTTCTAGGAACCCTCTTTATAGTAACTCTCTTAGTAAGGCAGCTTATACTATCTTACGTAATAATAACCTTAGCGATAATAATAATATAATAATACTAATAGATATTAATAAGTTAGATTAAATTTATAGTAATTACTAGTAAATAACTATAAAGGTTATAATAATTAGAAATAGAGTGTAATAAAATATAATAGTATATAATAAAATATAATAGTATGTAATAAAATATAATAGTATGTAATAGTATATAATAGAGCGTAATAGTTATATAGAAATAGATTTTAGTAGCACTAGAGTTACTACTAAGAAGGGGGAGGAGTAGTATTACTAATCTAAGGTACGGGCCCCTCGCTTATATTATATTACCCTTTTAGGACTAGCGTAATTACTAAGTAAGGTTCTAAGCGAGGCTATATATATAGTACACCTACGTACCCACCTTATGTAGGTATTACTACTATTTTATATTTAGATTCTAACTACTAGTTATTTTATATATATTATAATGACTCCTATAGTACCCTTATAGATATACTTTATAATACTTTAATAAAATTAAGATAGATTACTTAAACTAATAGTAAAACTTAACTAACTTCTAGTTATTACTAAAGAGGTACCTAAGGAATAGTTAACTAAGATTATCTAATAATATTATAATAACTCTATATATAGACACCTAGATATTAAGAAGATAATAAAACTTATTTAAAGGAACTACTCCTTTAAAAAAATTAAGAAAGTAGTAATAGTATATATTTATAAGTATATAGAATATTAATATAATAAGCACGCTATATATTTTAAGTATAGAGAAATATAAGCTATTAAAATATCTATAGCTTATTATTTATAAATAGACAAATAGATAAAACTTATAAACTAGACTATAGAAGTATACCTACGCATCTACTACAACAACTAAAAGAATAACTAGGTTTTATTATTGCCTATTACATAGCTTATATATAATAATAAAGTTTTAGTAGCTATAAAATATACGCTATTCTATATAAACTATAGAAGATATTTATATCTCTTTAATTAGATATTTTCTATAATAATTAAGACAGATAAAGCTATTAGTATAGTAGAAAATATAAAGAAAGTATATAAATAACTCTAAGAGAACCTTAAAAGGCCTAAATATTAATTAATTTCCTATATAAACTAAAAATAAAAAATAGCACCTTAGCTAAAAAAGGGGGATAAAGTATACCTGCTTATAAAGAATCTTTAAACCTAAAAGAGAAAATATATAAAATAGGATTATTATAAAGAATACTTCGCGTATATTCTACACATAGTATAACACTATAAGAGAAAGCTATAGGTGTGCTAAAAATGCTATAAATTAAGGTAAAGCAATAAGACTAGTTTGGCGACTATTTGGGGACACTGTTAAGTATGTGCAAATTAGTCGGCCCCTTATAGAGTTAAAAGAAACTAGATTATATTAAGATTAGACTATTTTTTATTTCTAAATAAATATTACTACTTAATTACAAACTAGAGTTACTATCTAATAGTAGAATATACCTAGTATTTTATATAGACTATTTAGAACTAGTAAATCTAAAAACACTAGTCTAAATTATCTTTTATTACTGCGCTAAGAAATACAATAAATTTAAAGTTAAATAAATACTATAATATATCTTTTTAATTACTAAGTAGGGGCTCTGCTTTTTTCTCATGTTATTTAAGATAAAAGCCTTTGTCGTCCTACCCCTAGATAGAATTAAAGCCACATAATATATAAATTAGCCACGTATATACGTTATTAAGTAGAAAGAGTATCTATATAGTAAGAATATATAGGAACCTAAGGATAACTTATAAAACTACTAAGAAAAGTTATAGTAGTACTAGTATACTACTATATAGCTAGTAAGAATAAGGGCTTAGACTAGATTATTATCAGATATACGGGTATTCTTAATGAGTTGAGATGGAAAAGTGGTGGGTTGATTGATTGATTGTGTGTATTCTATCGGAGAAGCTCGGCTACCGCGAGAAGTAACTATCTAGTACTAAGCCGCACTAGTACTATTTAGAATAGTACAGGGGCAGTGTAAAACAGTAGTGCGCCAGCCTCCTCAGTGTATTTCAATGTGAAATCACTGTGATTTACACTGATTACCACTGTAAGGGGCCATATGATCGTACACACCTACCCACTGGATTTCACAGTGACTGTCTATCTGACAATTATAGACTAGTTAATTACTTTAGCGCTTAAGGTAGTATTAGGGTTAACTAAGGCTACTACTTATGTGAGCTCTTTATAAGCCTCTAGCGCTTCTAACTTATTTATTATAGATATACTGTAATTAAATAATTCTTATTTCTTTTAATATAATTTCTTACGCTAATTACGTAAGCGTGCTATTTTCTCTTATACTAGACGCGTACAACGAAGTGCTAAATAAGCAAGCTCTCTCTTAACGCAAAGCTTTGCCTTCTTTTTAGCCTCTAGCTTTTTTAATCTTTCTATCTCTATATTTATTTTTAAATAGTCTAGTAATAGAACTTTCTCTGGCTTACACTTCTAATTACTATACTAGACATAGTTTATGCACTTTAAGTGTAAGAATAATCATTAATAAGGTAGCGTTTTTTTTATATAGTAAGTATATGCAACTATTATAAAGACGCAGTCTTATTTAAGGCGATTAGCTTAGGAGTAATAGTATTAGGTAGATTAAGAAAGTGGCTTTATAGGTAGTTAACTTATTAGAATACTAAGTCTAGAGAGGGAAGCTAATATTAGGATCTAATATAATATAGGACGAGGCACTAGCACTTGTAACTACTAGAGCCTAGCGCACTTTTAAACTAAGACATTATATAACTTAGGTTATAGGTCCTAGAATTATTAGTATTCTAGGGAGTCTTAGCGGCTATAGGATTTTAGGACTCTTAGGACTAATAGGACTTATAGAATTCTAGGATATAGCTAAGTATATAGAAATATAAGTATTTACTTAGATACTTATATTTAACCTATTTATTAATCTATTATTTAGATTATACTTAGGCACTTACTATTAATTTGTTATTTTATAATCTTTAATACTAATGCCCTTTAACCTACGTAAGTAGTTAAGATTCCTTGCCCTTATTAAGACGCTCCTGCCTAAGAACCAACTCTACCTATTAGGACTAGCTACCCTATTAGTCTTAATACTTTAGTAGTTAGGATCTGCGATGTAATTCTTAGGCTTCTAAGCAAATATTAGTTAAATATAATATGTTAGCTTAAATATATTAGAAATATATTAGGAATATATTCTAAATATATTTAAACTAACCTTAGGCTTAGACTTAGGCTTAAACTTAGGCTTAGACTTAGGCTTAAACTTAGGCTTAGACTTAGGCTTAAACTTAGACTTAGGCTTATCCTCTTTGCCCTCCTATCTATCTATTAGCTTTAGTTTATTTAAATTATTATAGAGGTAAACCTTTCTAGCCTCTGCTATATATTAATATAGGATTACGTACCTTATCCTAATCTAGGTTAGAGAAGGTAAGGTAACTCTAGGTAGCCGTGCTAGTAGGCTTTAGGAGGAATTAAGTAAGATATTAATAGTTTTGTATAAGACTCTTCTAATTCTAAAAAGATAGAATAACTAGTACTAATCTATATAGAAGATAGTACTATAAAGAGAATTAACTATAAAGATTTAAAACTAAGAAGATTCTCTAGATTTATATAGTTCTAATCTTTTATAACCTTACTATAATTACTATAATTATAGTAATCTACCTAATTATCTTAGTTACTATAATTATAGTAATCTATTATATACTTCTAATTACTCTAATTACTATAACATATTCTATTAGTAGTCCGAACAGATTAGTCCGCCGGATAGTTTTTCTTGGCAACTTCGAGGTCCCTTATAACTTATTATAAAACACTACCAACGTTACTTTATAGTGACTTATAATAATCTACTATAACTTATAATATACTAAATTACTATTTAATCTACTTTTTATATTATGCAGCCTTTTTACGCGGCTGCAGTAGCTGCGTAAAGCTAAGGAGTCTTTCTTAGTAGTACGAACTTATAATAAGACTCCCTATAATATACAATATATTATCTACTATACTATATATAGGCAATATATAGTATACTTATTATAATTTGCAGTAAAGCATACTATATCTTAAGTAGTACTTTATTTAATTTTTAGTCACTAAGTACGTATTATTATAAGATAAAGTTAACCTGTTATTTTTGGCCTTATAGTAACCTATAATAAAATTTCTCTAATTTACTATTAACACTATCTAAAAATAAGCCACTAAGGATAATATCTAACTTCTCCTCTATCTCTTTATCTATCTAATAGGTCCTTGCATTGTGCCTAGGCTCTTCGCACCTCTAATAGTGGCATTATATTAAGGGACCTGCCTCTTTCTTACTACTATCTTACGCCCTTTTTAATAACTTTACCCTAATAGAAGGGCTTTCTACTTCTAAATCTACTCCCTAAGCAAAGCCTAGTGTCCTACCTTTGTAAATACACTTTTTTTTACGCGTTTTTCGCTTTATTAGAACCTTAATTTGCTTCTTAAGTTTCTTAATATAGGTCTCTTAAAGTACACTATAGTAGAGTATAAGTTTAGCACCTTTTATAAGCAAGAAGTAGCTTATTTTAGTATTAGGTAGAGACTAAATAAAAAAGTCGCGTATAAGCTTTAACTAGAATTTAAACTTAAGAGTATTACTTAGGGTCCTGGCTTACTATAGTGTATTTAGTATAATACCTTAAGGTGGAGTGTAAATACGCATATTAAGGCGATTTACTACTACTAATATATTTTAAGAAATAAGTCTAGCGGCCTTAAAGGCTTTTTTATAGTTTTCTAGTATAAATATATTAAAAAACGCGTTGCAAAAGGCTAGTAGAAAGCCCTTTTTATTAATATAAAAGACGCGTTAGCGCGCTAAGTTCTATATATACTAGAAGTACTTTAGTTTTAGTAGCACAAAATAGACTATATTAAGTGGGTAGAGGATATAAGATAAGTGCGCTAGTATATAGAGTGTTAGGATCTTTTATTCTAGGTAATAGTTCTTAAAATTTAAGGAGTGGTAGCTCTTATAGCTGTCTAGAATAAGTAACCTTTATAACCCTACTATGCGCGGCCTTATATACGTATTAAAGTGCTTTAACTACGCAACTCTAAGTTTATTATTAGTCTAGCTAGTTTTAGAGACTAAGAGCTTCTAATTATAAGGGATACTAGTCTCCTTATACTACGCTAAGATATAGACTTGCCCTTTATAGATAATAAAGGGTAGGATAGTATATCTAGTAGCGCAAATACTCTAAATTACTATAACCTACTTGCCATTACCTAGCTAAATAAGTATAGGTTAAGAATATCTTTCTAAACTAGTTATAACTATTATTAAGCTAATAACTCCTATTTAGAAGTCTATCTTATTAAAGCTATAGATATCTTTATTCTACACTCTATACTTGGCTTTTATATCCTCCACTAGCTAAAACTACGCGTTTATAACCTCTAGGTCTTTCTATTATATTCTTTATTAGTTTTTCGCTTAATTAAAAGCTATTTTAAGCTTAGGTATGCGCTTTATAAAGCGCTAAGCCTAGAATTATCCTATAGAATCTGTGCCGCGTAGCTAGTAGTTTATTAGCTATATCTTTTATCTTATCTAGCTAGGATGCAAATCCTTATAGATCTAGGTTAAGAATATACTGTATAAGTGTCTACTCTTTAGTTATGGTAAGCTTTACTATACCTAATTATATATCTACTTAGATGGTAATTCTATTAAGTTAATTATTTAGTGTAGACTTTAGGATATTATATACTGCAGCAGCACGTTATAGGCTTAAAATTTGCTTATTTTAATAGACGGAAAGGGTAAACTTAATTCTGTCTTCTTAATTAGATAATAACGTGTTGTGTTATTAAGATATTATAATTTATAGTAAAGTGTTGTGGTCTTAGTAAAAACTATTTGGCGAACTAATTTGTCTAGACTACTAATAGACTATATTAATTATAGTAATTAATTATATAACTTACTAACATATTCTATTAGTAGCCCGAATAGATTAGTCTACTAGATAGTTTTTACTAAGACTATAATACTTTACTATAAATTATAATGTCTTAATAATATAACGCGTTATTATCTAATTAAGAAGGCAGAATTAAGCTTGCCCTTTACGCCTATTAGAATAAGCAAATTTTAAGCCTATAACGCGCTACTATAGTATATAATATTCTAAAGTCTATACTAAGCAATTAAATTAATAGAATTACCGCCTAAGTAGATATATAATTAGGCATAGCAAAGCTTACTATAACTAAAAAGCAGACGCTTATATAGTATATTCTTAACCTAGATTTGTAAGGATTTATACCCTAGCTAGGTAAGGTAGAAAATATAGCTAATAAACTACTAGCTGTATAGTATAGAGACCCTATAGGATAATACTAGGCTTAGCGCTTTGTAAAGCGCGTACCAAAGCTTAAAATAGCTTTTAATTAAGTAAAGAACTAATAGAGAATATAATAGGAAGATCTAGAGGTTATAAATATGTAGTTTTAGCTAGTAAAGAATATAAAAACTAAGTATAGAGTGTAGAATAAAGATATCTATAACTTTAATAAGATAGGCTTCTAGATAGAAGTTATTAGCTTAATAAAGGTTGTAACTAGTTTAGAAAGATATTCTTAATCTACACTTATTTAGCTAGGCAACTATAAGTAGGTTATAGTAATTTAGAGTATTTGCGCTACTAGGTATACTGTCCTACCCTTTATTATCTATAAGGGGCAAGTCTATATCTTAGCGTGGTATAAGGAGACTAGTATCTCCTATAATTAGAAGCTCTTAGTCTCTAAGACTGGCTAGACTAATAACAAGCTTAGAGTTATATAGTTAAAGCACTTTAATATGTATATAAGGCCGCGCATAGTAGATTATAGAGATTACTTATTCTAGATAGCTATAAGAGCTACTACTTCTAGGATTTTAAGAATTATTGCCTAAAATAGAAGATTCTAATACTCTATATACTAGCGCACTTATCTTATATTCTCTAGCCACTTAATATGGTCTATTTCGCGCTATTAAAGCTAAAGTACTCCTAGCGTGTGCGGGACTTAGTGCGCTAACGCGTCTTTTATATTAATAAAGAAAGCTTTCTACTAGCCTTTTATAACGCGTTTTTAATATGTTTATATTAGAAAACTATAAAAAAGCCTTTAAGGCCTCTAGATTTATCCCTTTAAATATATTAGTAGTAGTAGATCGCTTTAATGTGCGTATTTACACTTTACCTTAGGGTAATCTAGATTATAAGCGAGTCGCCCTTATAAGCGAGTTGCCTACCTTATTAACTCTCTTAGCCTTTTATAGCCTATACATCCATAACGCAATAAAATAATATTAATATAAGAGCTATTCTAGTTTAAGTAGTATTTACAGTACGCTTTTCACACGTTTGTAAGTTATGGCCAGTCTCTCTGCAGCGACCGCAGCGCGCTAAGGCCTGCCGGCTTATACCTAATCGCGTCTTGCCTTAACGCGTTTCTCCCTTATCGTGTTTGATCACGTAATGCACGCTATCGCGTAATGCACGCGCCCCACCAAAATCGCGAAATATTCAACCCACCATAACTCCACCAATATGGCTCCAATCGACGAGGCTCTTGCGGCAATCGAATCGCTAAAACCAGGAGAACATTTTACGTATACAGAAATTGCCAAAAGATTTGGGGTTAGCCGGTCAACTCTGTCGCGGCGCGCGCGTAGTAAAACCCTATCGATGGCGCGTAAGCTCGAAAATCAACAAATGCTCAACGCTACGCAGGAAGCAACGCTCGTACAGTATATTCAAGACCTCTCGGCGCGAGGGCTACCTCCTACAAGCTATATGATACGAAACTTCGCGTCAGAAATAGCTGGAAAATACGTTGGGACTTGCTGGCCGTCGCGCTTCATTGAGCGCCACAAACTCGACTTAATATCGCGATGGACATCCGGCATCGACGCCTCACGCCGCAGAGCTGATTCGGCCTTCAAGTACGCGCTGTACTTCAAGCTATTAGCTAAAAAAATCGAGCAATACAACGTTAACGCACCCCATATTTACAATATGGATGAGAAGGGATTTCTTATTGGAATCCTCTCTAAATCGAAGCGCGTCTTTTCTCGCGAGCAATACGAGCGTGGGAAGTTCAAATCAATGCTCCAGGACGGCAATCGCGAGTGGATAACTTCAATAGCCTGTATTTGCGCCGACGGCTCTACCCTCACACCTGCCCTCATTTATCAGGCAGCCTCTGGCAACGTACAAGACACCTGGCTCCAGGATTTCAACCCTGAAATCCACAAGGCTTTTTTCTCCTCCTCGCCCTCAGGATGGACCAATAACGATATCGGGCTCAGCTGGCTCAAACAGGTGTTTAACCGCGAGACGAAAGCAAAGGCAAGGACGTCGTACCGCCTCTTGATCGTTGATGGGCATGGATCTCACGTAACAAAGGATTTTATCGATTTCTGCGACGTCAATAAGATCCTGCTGGCAATATTTCCGCCTCACAACACCCATACGCTTCAGCCGCTGGATGTGGGCGTCTTCGGGCCTCTCGCGAGCGCGTACAGCAACGGCCTCGCGAGCTTTATGGACGCCTGCCAGGGCCTCTCCAGCATTACAAAGAGGGACTTTTTCAGGATATTCTGGGCCGCCTGGGAGCGCGCGCTAACGTCAGCAACGGTCCTTAAGGCCTTTGAGGCTACTGGGATCGTGCCCTTAGATCCCGACAGGATCCTCAAGCGATTTGAAACTCGCGAGCCTGAGCGCCCCAGCTCAAGCGAGAGCAGCACGTTGGTCCTTAGCGCCAGCGACTGGCGTAAAATCGAGGGCTTATTACGTCAAGTTGTTGGAGATATTTACGAGTCTTAGGCTGCCAAACTCTCGCGTACGCTCCACTCGATTTTAGCGAAAAATCAGATCCTTAAGCACGAAAATACTCAGCTCAAAGAGACCCTCGTTAACGAGCGCAAGCGCCGCCAGCGGGGTAAGGCCCTGGCGCTCGAGACGCCGGAGGATTACAACAGTGGCGCGATTTTCTGGTCGCCAGCTAAGGTCCAGAGGGCTCGCGACTGGCAGGCACAAAAGGACGCGGAGGAGAAGGAGATACAGCTTCAAAAGGACATCCAGTCCCAGCTCAGAGAGCAGAGCAAGCTTGAAAAGCAAGCCCTCTTGCAACAGCGACGCCTTGAAAAGGCTCAGGCTCAAGCAGAGCGCGCTCGCGAGCGCGAGCTGAAGGCTATTGAAGCTCAAGAAAAGCGAGAGGCCCGCGCAATTGAAAAACAACTCCGCGATGAGCTCAAAGCTTCCCAAAAGGGTAATTAACATAGCCTTAAGCCTCCAGCAAAAATCCAAAGGATATTGAGCTTGTACAGCTTGAGTTACAGCCTGTCAAAGTTGACGAGCCCGAGATGCCCGAGATCGCGCCCACGACGCGCACACGTCAAATACGCCTCCCAGAGCGCTACAGGTAGCCAATAGAAGGGCTATATTTGTTAAATAAGCTCTTCTGATTATTACTCTAGAAAATCCGACGATTTTACAATATATACAAGCTGTACAGCTTCAAGTTGTGGATGGGCGGAAATTGCCGAAAACGTGCATTACGCGATAGCGTGCATTACGTGATCAAACACGATAAGTTGCTGCTTAACAGCCCTTTAAGTAATAATATCCTCTCCCTCTGCCTTTAATAGGGTGCCTTACTTCTAGATTCGCTTCTTTTTGCGATTCTTGCGCGTTGTAGTGGCCTTGTTTGCTTTCTTAAGGCTTAAGATTCGCTTGCCTATAAGCGCCATTTAATGCATTACTTTAGAAGAGCCTCTTTCTAGCTAATTAAGCCTCTTAATAATAGAAGCAGGTGACGAGCTCTTATGCGCGCAAATCCGCTCGCGAATTAACGTTGATTGAGCCTCTAGTTCGCGCACATTGCTAGGTGTTTTGGCCTCCTACACAGCCTCTAGTAGGGTTGCTGGCGACGGCGTCCTTAGCTTAACATTAAGCTTTAAGATTACTACCTCTAGATTGTGTAGGGCTAGTCTAGCGCCCTAAAAGCTTGCGCAGATATTCTTCTTTGTAATTAACTAGTTGTAGGCGGCGCGGAAGGCAGGTAGAAACTTAAGCTTAGTGATATAGTTGATATGGTTGCGTATTAGGCTCGACACTTAGCACCCGTACGCCCGCTTTAATAGCGAGAAACAGCCAATGTCTACCGGCTGTAGGAGGTGCGACAAATGTGGCGGCATACAGATAGTATAGATATTGTTATCCTTGCAGATTCCTTAGAATTTAAGCGACTTGTGGCTCTTATAGCTGTTAAGTATAAGCAGCTAGTGCGCGCCTACTCTACGCGCTGCTATATGCTTAATAAAGTGCTGTAACCAGGCAATACTAAGCTTATTAGTAGTCTAACTATTATCGCTAAGCCTAATAGTCTAGTTGCCTGGTATATCCTTGCCCTTATACTAGGCAGAGAGGTGATACTAGCCAGCGAAAATGACAAAGGGCGGGATTACCCACCTAGTAGTGTTAATTCTATAGATTACTGTGACCTATTCGCAATTGTCTAGCTAGATTGCTTTTGGCCAGCTACGTCTCTCTAATTCTGTAATAACTAGCTAGGAGGATATCTTGTCTATTAGAAAGCCAGTCTTATTAAAGTTAAAGGTGTTCTTATTATAAATACCGTAGGTGGCCTTTGTACGCGCTACGAGGTTAAACCAGCGTTATATAGCTTCTAGATCCTTGTAGAGCGCTCTCTAGTAGTCGTACGATCGATTAAACCGCGTAGTAAGGCTGTCTGTTCGCTTAACAAAGTTTCTAGGCTACTGTTAACCGACCTAGCCACTACCGCGCTCAGCGAGCAACTTATCCGCCATATTCCGCACAGCTTCTAGAGTAGGCGCAAACCCTCGCGAATCTAGATCAAGTATATACTCGATAATCACCTCCTCTTCTAGCTTGGTAAGCTTTCTTAAGTTGGGCTAGCAATCGCGTCGCGCAGGCTTTCTGGCGCGTCGGTCACGCAGCGTTAATTAGGAGATATTATAAGCCCGTACAGCCTCTTGTATAGTCTAAATTTGGTTCTAATTAATAGCTAGGATTGTAAGGTAGATATCTGCTTTATTATAGGACAATTAAGTAGAAGTTAGTTGAGCCATTATAGTTTGTAGGTGACGCGTTATAGAAAGTTAACGAGGTAGGCGACTCGCTTATAAGGGCGACTCGCTTATAATCTAGGTTACCCTACTAGATACACTATAGTAAGCCAGTACTCTAAGTAATACCCTTAAGTTTAGATTCTAATTAAAGCTTATACGCAACTCTTTTATTTAGTCTCTACCTAATACTAAATTTATCTACTTACAGCTTATAAAAGGTACTAAACTTATGCTCTACTATAGTGTACTTTAAGAGACCTATATTAAGAAACTTAAAAAGTAAATTAAGGTTCTAATAAAGTGAAAAACGTATAAAAGAAAGCGTATTTAGAAAGGTAGAACGCTAGGCTTTGCTTAGGGAGCAGATTTAGGAGTAGAAAGCTCTTTTATTAGGATAAAGTTATTAAAAAGGGCGCGAGGTAGTAGTAAGGGAGAGGCAGGTTCCTTAACACAACACCGCTATAGGAGGTGCAGAGAGCCTAGGCATAACGTAAGAATCTATTAGATAGATAAAGTAATAGAGAAGGAGTTAGATATTACCTTTAGTAGCTTATTTTTAGATAGTGTTAATAGTAAATTAAAGTGATTTTATTATAGGTTACTATAAGGCTAAAAATAATAAGTTAACTTTATTATGCAATAGTACGCACTTAGTAACTAAAGATTAGATAAAGTACTACTTAAGATATAGTATGCTTTACTACAAATTATAATAAGTATACTATATATTACCTACGTATAGTATAGTAGATAATATATTATATATTATAGGAGTCTTATTATAAGTTTATACTACTAAGAAAGACTCCTTAGCTTTATACAGCTGCTACAGCCGCGTAAAGAGGCTATATAACATAAAAAGTAGATTAAATAGTAACTTAGTATATTATAAGTTATAGTAGGTTATTATGAGTTACTATAAAGTACTATTAGTGGTGTTCTATAATAAGTTATAAGAGACCTCGAAGTTGCTAAGAAAAACTATTTAGCGGACTAATCTATTCGGGCTACTAATAGAATATGTTAACTTATTACTATATTTTATTATATAGGTGCCCTATATATAACTATTAGTTCTTACTAACCTTACTATATCTATGCTTATAACACTTACCTTCCTCTTAAGGTTATTATTCTAATACTCCTATTCTTACTATACTACTTAGGGTTTTCTAAGTATAAATGTGCGCTCTATCCTATTTATAAGTATTAACTATTCCCCCCATCCTTTTAATAGACTTAGTTCACGTTATTATTTTGTTGTTATTATTGTTATTATTATTGTTACTAGTATATCTATATAGTTTTATATAGCAAGTAGGTAGAGGTACTAGTGTATATACATCTTATTATTATTCTCTTTAATAGTAGTTAACTACGCATAGTAATATATAGCGAGATTATAGTTATTCTAAAGGTGCTTTTTTAGTAGGCGAAGGTTCTAGAACCCTACTGCGTATGCTGCGTACGCTAGACTATTATGTAATTGCTTATATAGTAGCCATAGGCTAACCTTTTTAAGCTAGACAATCTAGAGATCTATCCTTCCTACCTAGCGCAGATCTAGCAAGCCTTTTAGATACCATATATCCATTTCTTTAAATATAGCTCTTAGCGTCTTAGCATATTGTAGTATCGCCGCTTTGTTAATTTATATATACTTCGGTGCTATGGACGCAAGGGCGAGGCGCGTTAACTTCTAAAGCAATTCTAATATAGTAGAGGGAGGAGGTAGAGAATGCAATAAGTAAGTGTTACTAGGTATTTAAACTTATAGTGCAGACTTATAGGAAGCTAGTTAATAGTTAATAGTTTTGCCTATAGTAACGCGTTATATATACTTATAGCTTATAAGTCTAAAGTGGTTACTAATATATGCACGGGCATAGTACACTAAAATAATATTACGTGATTAATAACTAAGCGTATGCGATATGGCCGGCTAACGTCCCTCTTAGTAAGAATAGCCTAATAAAAATGAATAAAAAATAAGTATTAACTACGCTTAATCTTTTATTTTTATTCTATATTCTAATAATACCTAGGTATCCTTTTATGCTAACTTATAACTATCTTTATCTTATAGCTAAGATTGCTTACAGCGGCATATCTATACCTATTCTTTATAATTATTATTTTCTTTAGGGCCTTACTTGCCTAGCTATAGCTATTTTTTCTTTTCTTTATTATTCTAAGTGCATACGCCTTAGACGTCTCTGCACTAACCTATTCTCAAAGTCCCTTAACTAGACTTAGGGGGGGTACTTATAAAATGTAGAAAAAATAAAAAGGCTCTCTTAGCTATCCTTATATAGCTCCTATAGAATAAGAAGATACTATAGTAGACTAAGGAACGTACTTATAAAAAGGCTATCTATCTAGCATTAGAAATAGAAGCTACTAGAAAACTTAATAATCTCTTAGTTAATTATCCTAGTGCTAATATCTTAGTAGGGTTTTCGCTCTTATTATAGACTTTACTTAATACTATTAAGTAGTTTTCTAGTAGTCTACTATCTCTCCTAGATATAGTTTCTACGTCTTCTAGTAATACTACTTTACTATCTACTAGCACTCTACTATATTTCTAATAGATTCTTACGTGTCTTAGCTAGTAGGCTATTTTTTTATTTAACTAAGTACTTCTACTAATATCTAAACTTCTATAAGTCTTTAACCTCTTTAACTTTATACTCTTTATCTTTAAGTTTAAGCTATATTTTAATTTTAGCGTCTAGTAGTGCTAGTTTAAGGAGTAACTTATAAAAGGTAGAATGTATATATATTTTTTTAGCAACTTTAGCTTATAGTTTACTAGTCCTTATTTCTTTAGAATTTTAAATAGTTCTACTTACAGGTAATTAAGTTTCTTAGATAGTTGCTTAGTTTTTAGATTTCTTTATAATAAGAGAATTTTGTCCCCTCTTTTAAGAGTTAGTCCCTTAAGCCTTTTTTTTATTTGCTTACTTAGCTATTATAAGGTTCTATTAAGCTATTTAATTACTTAAATTATTATATAGCTTATGTATTAAATATCTTTATTATGTGGAGATTCTAACTAAGGTTAAGTTTACACTATATACAGAGAGAAGTAAAATAAAAGGCACTAAAACCTAGTACCTAGCACACTATAGTAGTAATAAAATATACGCTAAATAATAATAATTTTATTATTAACTTTTTTTATAGTAGTATTATTAATAGTATAGTCGCGCCGAAGTCTTATCTCCCCCAAAGTTCCAAGTGGCCTCTTTGTGAAGATTTTGCTTGTGGGAGCAGCCCCGCGCCAAGACCGCCAAGCTCGCTTAGCAGTTCGAACGCACTTTTTTTTTGTTATTACCTTTTTCACGCTCTTTTTAATTACTAAGCAGGGGGCTCTGCTTTTTTTATTATGTTATTTAAGATAAAAGCCTTTGTCGTGCTACTCCTAGATAGTTAATTTAACGCCACATTATTAATAGTAGTTAATAGATAGTCTACTATCTAGCATAACTAAGTTATATATTATCTCTTAACTAGTAGACTATTAAAGAGCTATAGTAGACTGTAGAGTTACAACTGCAGAAGTAGTATAAGTAATAGAATACTTAACTATAGTTTAGTTATTGTGTTTATAACCTAGTAGTAGCGTAACTATAGTTTACTATATATATAGCGTATAAAGTCTGCCTCTTATAATATTAGTAATGCCTAGTATATTAAATCTTTATCTTTAATGCATAACTACCACTACTATTTTTTAAATCTAGCTTTTTATCTATTATATCTAGCAACGTAATAATATTCTAGCGGCCTAACTATATTACTTCTTCTATATAGAGCAGTATAGCTATAGTAGAGTTCTAAGACTATATAGAGAATTAGCTAGGCGAAGTTAAGAATAATCCCTAGAGATTTAGCAATCTTATATAGCAAGTAAGGTTATTAGAAGAGCCTCTTAATTTTAATATCTTTAACAACACCTAGTCCTAGCTATTTAGGCCTAATTAGCTAGTTTTATAACTCTAAATTCTAGAGTGTAAAGCACTTCTTTAGTATCTAGATAAAGGGTTAGGTTAGGCATTTATACTGCAATAATAGGACAAAGTAAAGGCGTTACTAGAGAAGCTTAAAGATAAGAACTAGTAAAGTAAAGGCATAGGACGGCTACTAAATAATAAGTAGTAGTTTCTTAGGGACTATAAAAGTTTAAAAGCATAGCTATAGTACAAGAAGCTTATAGATATAGTAGTAATTATTTAGGGTGCTGTTAAGGTAGGGGACTGCAACTAAGTAATGAGGATAAGAGTAAGCAGCGGCAGTAGAAGTATAGGGGAGATAGGTAGTATAGTACTAAGCCAAAAGTCTGTTCCCCGCAGGGGTAAGCGAGGTCCGCCATCATCACTACCCCGTCGTGCAGAGCGCTCCGGCACCCCCAATATCGCTCCCAGAGAGTTAATAATTGATATAGAGATAATTATTTAATCAATATTTTGTTTAATACCCGCGCGCACGCCAGAGAGCAAGTAGGCAGCGCGGCATACTAAGTATAAGCTTGCGAATTAGCGAATTAGGGATCCTACGTCAGCAATCTTTCAACGCCGCCCAGAAGGTCTTAAAGTCCTTATTACTGTCGCCAAGGTCGCCCATATTAGGGTAACGCTTATAGAGTTCTTTCTTAAGAGACCACTAGAAATGTTCGATGGGGTTAATATTAGGGGAATAACGCGGCCACTTAATTAGTTATATGCCATGTTCCGCTAAAAAATTAAGCAACTATTGTGCCCTGTGAATGGGCGCGTTGTTGTGCATATAGATATCTCCTGCGTAATAATTATAGAGAAGTCCTTTATATAGAGCTTTAATATAACTCTATACGCTATATCCTTTATAACAAGCTACTAGATCCCTAGGCATAATTACTAAGGGACTTCGCCGAACCCGCCCTCTCTAATTAAGCCAGATACTCGCCCACACTATTGCCGCGCGAGATCTTAATAAAACTGTCTCCTTAATTATCTCATATCTCTATTTCTTATGTGGGAGGCGAAAACCCTATGTAGATATGCCGCCGGAGCGTCTTTAAATAGAGCACTTATCTAAGAACTAGAAGGGCTGTCCGCGCCAATCCTAATTGCGATATTCCTATTTGAATTAACGCCTCTCCTAGGCCACTGCGCAAGTAATCTTAGGCTTCTGTGCTGCCTAGAAGTTAGTTAGGCTCTCTGCCTTTAATGCGCGATATGTAGTTGTTTAAGAGATGCGGCGGAGGGAGGCCCTATAAAGGAGGGCTAGGTATTTAATTCTTAGGTTTTTTTGTGCCTCTTAATAGACTACACACTTGTTATGTGTATTAAGCGCCTAGGGACACCCTAATTAAGGCCGCGATTAATTATAGTATTATTCTCCATATCTCTAAAGTGTTTTGTTAATGTAGCGACGCGTATAGTTAAACTTCTTAGCCAACTCCTACAATAACGCGCCCGCCTCACACTTCGCGATAATTAAATCCTGTTGCTGGACAGATAATTCGGCATTGCGGCGACGATTTCCTAAAATTTCTACACTAAAAGAGCTCATATTAGTGAAGTAATATAGTGTTAAAAATAGGGTGTTAGTGTTAGTGTACGCGCGTTAGCGTGTTAGGGGAATAGACTTTTGGCTTGGCACTATAGTAGTAAGATTCTAAGTAGTGGTATATAGCTCGCTAGTTGCAAGAAGAAATCTACTATGGGGAGAGAGTTAGATAAAATAGTTAGGTTAGTTGCTATTATAATTATTGTTATTATTATTACAGTAAAAATATTATTAAAGAAATTATTAATTACGTAATATAGTGGTTAGTCAAACAGCTAGACCAGAATTACGTAATATTATAGATTGACCTTAGGGGAGAAGTATAGCTTGTGTATAAGCTAGGCCTTTTTATTAGCTAATACTAAAAGACTCTTAATATTCTTTAGATCTTAATAAGTAATTAGCTTATATTTGTAATTTGCGTAGTATAGTAAGTATTTTATTATACTAGACCTTGCGCTATTATACACTAATTATACTATTTGTAGTAGTTTAACCTAATTATTCTATAACTTATTAACGTATATTTGTAGGTACTACTTAAGTATCTAGTTAATTTATTCTATTTAGCTATCTATTAGAATGTGTTCTATTATCGCTAGCTTACAAATAATCTCTAGCTTTATAAGTAATATTTTCTAGTACTTAAAAGCAAATAGTTTATTATAATTTATAATAAACTCTTCTAGTAGTCTATAATTAGTAACTAGAGTCCTTATAATCTTATAAGCTATGTCTTTTACTATAATAGACTTATTTTTGGGTATAAATTATGCCTATTTAGTTAATTAATTAATAATTACTTATATTAAGTTTTATAGTTATCTAGACTCTGGTTTTATTAATGCTAAAAGCTTTACTATAAAGTCTATTATAATACTAGTCTATAGTTGCGTAGGAAGTGTTAAGGGTTATAATAACCTATAGGGCTTATATCTCTTAGGCTTGTTCTTTGCATATACTAAATAGTTATCTATACTCTTTTTACTTTATTATATACGTGTAGAATATTATATTCTAGCTATATTTATTAAGTTCTTTTATTAATATCTAGGTGTCCCTAGTCCTTTGACTTGTGTTGTAACTTAATTAAGGTCTTAGCTATATTATATAGCACCTTAATTCTATCTTAATTATTATAATCCTTCGTAGTATATTACATCTATTAATTTAGGTCCTACTATTTATTTTCTAGATTATACCTAAATACTATAACTTTTACTAACTATAGTTAATTATATTAGAAAGTACTATTTATTCCTATTTATAAAACTGCGTTGTGCGCCTTAGATTAGTCTGTCTCCCTAAGGTCTAATCTTTAGCTACGGGCGTCTGCTGCCCTATTTAGCAATTCTAGGCAATAGTAGATCTTAAAACTATAGTTTACTATTATTTCTATCTATTTAACCTATTATTCATTAAGTTTTTTAGTTAATATAAAACTTATAAAGTTCTAATAGTCTAAGAATATCTTAATTTAGTATTGTGCTCCAATAAGCTATAGTTCCTATTATTTAAAAAAGTCTATTATCGCTAATAGTTTTCTATTGTAAATATTATAGTTAAGTTCTACTCCTAAGAACTTTCTAAAATAGTAGAATATTAGTCTTTATTTTCTATTTTTGTCCTACTACGTAAGTATAGCTTCAAAGGTATAGTTAGATGTATTAGTTTCTACCTATATTAGTTATATTAAAATTTATATCTGTAGTAATAGTGCTATAGTAAATAGTCCCTTTAACTTTTTAAAAGCTGTCTGCTATTTCTAGCCCTAAGAGAATTCTTTTTCCTTCTTAATTACTTTTATAAGAGGCGCTATAGTTTTTAAGTATCCTATAATAAACTTTTAGTAGAAGTTCGCAAATCCTAGGAAGGATTATACATTCTTAACTATCTTAGAAACTAGCTAGTCCTATATAGCTGTGACTTTCTAAAGGTCTATAGTAATGCTATCTTATCTAATAATAAATCTAAGATATCTAGTCTATATAATGTAGAATTCACACTTTTCTAGCTATAAAAGTAACTAGTACTACTTTAGCTTATTAAGCACTTTTTTTTACATATTCTACGTGCTTCTCTAGTAATCTTTTAGAGTACACTAGTATATTGTCTAAGTATACTATATAGAATATATCTAAGTATTTATATAATGCCTTATTAATAAGTGCCTAAAACGTTACTAGTGTGTTTATTAATCTAAAAGGTATAACTATATATTTAAACAGGCTATATTATATTTTAAAGGCTATAAGCTATTTAAATCCTTTTGCAATTTATAATTAGTAGTATCCCTTATAAATATTAAATTTTATAATCTATTTAACTGCCTACAGTTAATCTATAAGTTTTTAAATAAGAGGTAAGGGGTACTAGTTCTTTTTTATAGCGTTATTTAGCTATCTATAATCTATATAGAGTCTTAGCTTACTATTCTTTTTTAGTACAAATAGAATTAGTAAGACTATTATACTCTTACTCTATTATATAAATTCTCTTACAAGATTCTTATTAATATACGCTTTTAGTTTCTTTCTACTAGCTATTTAATAGCTAGTATATATATTTAGACTTAAGCTTTACTTATTCCTCTAGGTAAATCTTATAATTCTACTTCTAGTGCTTTAGTAGGTTATTGCTTCAATACTTCTTAAAGAGCTTATAATATTCCTTATATTTCTAAAGTATATTAGGTTAGGGTTTATTCTTTACAATTGCAATTTGTTATACCTATATAACTTCTACTTTCTAAGAATCTTTTTTATATATACGCATAATTTTTGTTATTAATATCTTGCTAATTCTACATAGCTAGAGTATACTTATTAGATAGACAGTTCTTATAAATCACTATAATTTTACTGTAAATTACGATGGGTAGGTGTATTCGATTATATGGCCTTTATACACTGGCAATTAGTGTAAATTATAGTGTTTTTACTGTGAAATTAAAAGAGGCAGGCGCACCACTGTTTTGCACTGCCCCTGTACTATCCCAAAAAGTACTAGTGTGTCTTGGCACTAGATAGATACTTCTCGCGATAGCCGAGCTTCTCTAGGAGTAAGAAGAAAAAAACCATTAATTAATTAACCATACTACTTCCCATCTCATCTTATTAAGAATACCCCTATATCTAATAGTACTATAGATTATTAGGCTTAATTATAAATTATAGTCTAAAGCGACCTGCTTTATAAATTTTCTTCTTACTAACTTTTATTATGCAGTAACCTTTTTTATAGGCTATTAGCTTTATAATATTCTATTCTACTAATCAATAGTAGGATTGTGCTTCCTAAGCTAATTATATCTAATTAATATATCTTTTTCTCTAAGATCTATAATGTTAATTTGTTGTTAGTCCTCTAATTTAGTAAGTTCTAGTAATACTTCTTAGGTTTTAAGGCGTATTACACTATCCCTATATTCTAGTAGTATATTGTCTGCAAGTATAACGTTTATAGATTCTAGCTTACTTTAGTAAGGTATATTATAATATTCTACTACCTATAGTAATATAAAGGTCTACTTAGCGCTGCTATCTATAAGCGTGCAAATTTTATATTCTTATAGTAGTATATCTACCTTTCGACGCATTTAAGCATTATAATATTCCTTATAAAGAGTTATTAATTTGCTTTTACTAGCGTAACCCTATTACTAAGAGCATTCTAGTTTTTTATTAATTTTAGACCCCTTAGGAACTATCCTACGCTCTACTTATTGCTAAAGTGTATCTAACACCTATTATTATAGTATCCCACCTATAAGAGTATTACGTATTGCTACTCCTTAAGAGCTATATTAGGCAGAAAGTATTTTACTCATTTCTTTATGCCTTAGTAATATATATATTTGTTATTATAGTATTTTATTTATAGTTTATCTGTATAAGGCCCTATGCTAACTTTATAGTATTAATTAAGGAAGTGTTGTTATACCTCTAGCACTAGCTTTTCCTCCTATTTATTGCTATTATTTTATGTCTAATAGTGTTAGTATATAAATACTAAATAGTCTATAGAGTTTATCTAAGCATGGCCTAGCCTATATTATTTAGATACTGCTCCTTTATATTTAATATTATATTTTATATAACGCTTTTTATTATATAGTACTTAGTCTAACTTATTATAAAAGTTAATATTATGCTATACTTCGCACTTAATACTTATATAAGCTTTCTATTTATAGTCTTTATCCTCTAGTCTAACTAGCTAGTAACCTATTACGTGCTTATATTTCTAGTGTATGTTATAGGTATTATTATAGCATTAAAACTCTTTTATAGATTTATACTTCTATTTCTATTATTAAGAATAATTTATATAGTATAGTCAAAAGTCTCTATATTTCGCTAGCGCCTTTTTATAGTCTGCTTTTATAATAATAAAGTAATCTTTGTATTCTAGTTATTATATTACCTATTGTTTTTACTTAGTGTATATCTAGTATAGCTATTTATAATACTAGATCTAATCTAGTTCTTTGTGTTTAGATATTAGGTTTAGTAATAGCGTAGTCTTTCTAACCTATATTATGCCTACCCTAATAGCTTCTATCCTATTAATCCTTAAATTATTAGAGCAGTTCTACTTAAAATAATTTTACTTACTATATCTTAGATATGCGTAGTTGTTATAGCGCCTCTATCTTTCCTTTTTTTAATAAGCTATTGTTCTTCTATAGTCCTTTGGACGTGTTCTTCTTCACTAAAGATTCTCCCTTTTTTAGACCTTACTAGCTATAATAATATCTCTGTCCTTATTATAGTATTGCCTTATCTTAGATTCCTCCTTTAGCTTTATTATACTTCTTTTTCTACACTTTCTTATAAAGACAGTTGTTAATATATACTGCAATCTTAATTAATTAACTTAAGTTATTTAGTTTATTATAGAGTAGTGATGTATTCTTAACACTATCCTTTAATCTATAATAGAAGACTGCCTTTTATACTGCATTATCTTACTTAACCTTAAATTATAACTGCCTAAACTCTAAAGTATACTTATTAACTAATATTATTTATTATAACTACTGAATCTATTATTAAGCTTATTACTTCATATTAACTTCTCTAAATATAATCCTTAATTGTTCCTTAAAGTCTTACTACATTTTAAATACTAGTTTAGTCTTGCTTTTTATATTGCTAACCTTATCTATGCTAATAAAGTTGTCTACTAGTAATTAAAGCTACTTAGCTACCCTTTTCTTAAGGTATAAGCTAGCTGCAAGGACCTTGTCTTATTCTACAGAAAATTAACCTAATTATTCTAGTAATACAGTTCTATATTAGTAAGAAACTTCTTAAGTTTCTTTCCTCTACTATATTTTTCTATAGACAGTCTTATAGTCTTCTCTTAACCTGCTAACTAATATGCTATAATAACTACTAGAAGCTCTAGCACTTAAGCCTCTAACTATTAAATTTAGTTAGTCTATATTACTATTACTATAGCTATATTTGTAGTTAGTTCGCTAGTGTTACAACTAGTAGGTATTACTACTAAGCTACTACTTAATAGTGCTTAGTTACTTATAGGTATTATTATAGTATATTAACTACTTTCTTAAAATCTAATAGGTAGTTAAAGTGTTAACATAGGGTTATATACCTTGTCCTAATCTAGGTTAAAGAAGGTAAGGTAACTCTAGGTAGCTATACTAGTAGACTTTAGGAAGAATTAAGTAAGATATTAATAGTCTTGTGTGAGACTCCTCTAATACTACATAAGATAGAATAACTAGTACTATAAAAAGAGTTAGCTATAAAGATTTAAAACTAAGAAGATTCCTTATATCTATATAGTTCTAATTTTTTATAGGCTTACTATAATTACTATAATTACAGTAATCTGCCTAATTACTCTAATTATTATAATTATAGTAATCTGTTACGTGTCTCTAATAACTCTAATTACTATAATTGTAGTAATTTATTATATAACTTACTAACTTATTATTATATCTTATTATATAAGTGCCCTGCATATAACTATTAGTTCTTACTAACCTTACTATATCTACGCTTATAACACTATAGTAATAGCGTTATAGTAGGCTATAATAGTCTTATACTATCCTTAACTAAATTAGCTTAAATATATTAAGAATATAATTAAAATATATTTATACCTTTAATTATAATAATATCTTAGTTATGTAGGTTACTAAAGTAATCCTATATTTAAATTAGCCTGCCTATAGTTAGAACTTATATACTACTGTAAGATATATAGCCTTTACTACTTAGACACTATATACATTTTCTAGGTGCGTTTTTAGGGTACTACGCATGTTGTATTTTGTCTTAAATATATCAGTAATATATTTATAAGATATTCAAGTATATCTTATATTATATAGTATATTACAGAGCGCTAATAGCTATCTATAGCGCACCTCCCTAAAGTTTATAATAGTCTTACTATTTATTATCTTAAAGAGTCCTATACCCTTAGGGATAAACTTCTCCTCCTTATATCTCTTATATAGTAGCTAAACTTGTTAGAAATATATTAAAAATATATTCTAGATTTATTTAAGCTAGCTTATAAAGTTTAAAAGGTAAGGTATTATTATATAGATAGTATAGGTATAGCTAGTGTATAAAATAGCAACGTTATTACTTAAAAATATTTCGAACTTTTTTACATTATATTAATATTAGTATTTGCTAAACTCTTAGTGCTAGTTAAACTAGCCTATACACTAACCTACTAATATGCCCTAGTAATAGTAAATAACTATAAGAGTAAATAACTAGCCAACTTACCTCGCCAATACTAAATAATAATATTTAGAATATATTTAGAATATATTTATAGACCCTAGAACTATTACTTCTTCTCCTTTTTAAACTAAAACTAATTCCTCTTAAATTAAAGCTACTATTGTACAAGCTATAGCTGTTTCTCTTTTCTTACCTCTTTAAACTCTATCTTCTACTTTTCTATGGTAAGTCTATTGTATTCTAGCTGTATTTTCTTATAATTAGCCTATATATTTTAACTTAATAGTACTACCTATTACTATAGGGACTTTAATGCGCTTAAACAAAGTAGTAAAATAATTAGAATATATTTAAACTTTCCTACTCTAGTACTAAAGAGGACTAAAGTAGTGAGGACTTTAAGATAGATAGAGTTTATAATAGTAATCTGCCTCTAGATAATATAAATAGTGTACGTCTTACTTACTTAGAAGTAATATATCTAAAACAATCTAACTAGTATAGTACTTTATCTTTAACAAGTATACTAATAGAGATCTTCTCCTCCTACTATTACTCTAAACCTATTAGAAATATATTTGTAATATATTTGCCTATCGTTACTTTTCTTTACTTTCTTATTAGCTTTACGCTAAGTATTTATAAAAACTACTAGTTTATTAATAAAAGTGTTTATAAGGTATAATAGACACTATATTTCTCTTAGAATAAATATTCTAGAATATTCTAAAAGTCTATTTGTATTACACTTAGACATATTAGTAATATGTTTCTAATATATTTAAAGATATATATCCTTTAAAATAGCCTCTAGAAGTGATTATCGCTTACCTATATAATAACTTTTATTCCTAGCCTACTTAGCAGCATTTAAGAATAATACTAAATTATTCTAAGTAATTTCTAGTATATAACTTGTGGCTTATAATAAACTAGCTATAATAATAAAATATCTCTTATATCTTGCCTAGTTCTATACCTTTTCTAATCTATACTCTTTAAACACGTTTAGAAATTATTTACAAAATGTTTAAACAAAGGAATGTATAGATAAGAATGTTACAAAGCCCTATATACTCTGCCTCTGTCTTTATAAATAGAAGAGCACTTATTTAACTCTAATTTAAGTCTTTAATATAGGGTACTTTTAGTATAGCCTTATTAATACTATAATAGAAGTGTACCTAGCAAAAGCGTATATAGGACTAAAGCTGCTAGTGCTAGTATCTTCTATTAGAATCTAGTTAGCTAAGTATCTTGCTAAACCCTTAAATATAGTAGAAATATATTATAAATATATTTAAACCACTTACCTTATATTTGTTTTATATCTATATTAACTATAACACTATGAAACTCTATATTGTGTATATATCTCTACTAAAATAGCTTGCTTACTTACTTACTAGATTATATAAAGAATTCTAATAGACTATCTGTATATACCTCTAGCGATTTAGTATTTATAATAATTCTACTAAGTGTACTAACTTTAACATGTTAGAAACTTATTTATAAACTATTTAAAGAGAATATATACTTTTATTATATAGTTTATAGAATATAGTAAGTAAAATTTTATACTAGCCCTTTCTAAGTCTTTTATATAATATATTTATCTAAAATATTATCTAGTTAAAAAGGATCTTTGCCTGCTAGTTATAGAAGCAGACAATATAATTATTAAAGATAGAGATTATTATTCTATATATATACGCCTAAAGCTGTTAGAAACTAGTTAAGAATATATTTAGAGAAATATACTAAAGTGGAGTTTAAAAGGTGTCTTATACGCCACTTATATATTATACTACTTATGCTAAACTTATATAGAAAAGTAGCTAGTCTTTTACAATTAGTAATTTGCTAAATTCTATTTTTATTTATAAATATAGTGTTAGGCTCTTTAAGATATATAATGCTATATAATTAGAGAAAAGTCTTTAACTAAGGCAAGTTAAGAAACTTAACTAAATACGTTCAAAAATATTCTAAATATATTTTAAAGATATTTAAAGAAACTTATATTACGTTAGTATAGGCGTTAGCATTAGATAGAGGACTTTATAGATATCTTCTAGCTAACTAGGTAATATACTATATAGTAGTAGAATATATAAATATAATCTATATAATATAAAAATATAATATAGCGATATTATAAAATTATTAAAAACTAGAATATAAAACTCTATATTACACTCTTTTTTAACTAGCTATTCTTAACCCAAAGTATAGTTAACCCCTTAAATATATTTAGAATATATTATGAATATATTTAGAGAATGTAATACAAGTTTTTAGATAGGCGCTTTAAGGCTCTACTATATTTTAAAACTATAATAGGGGTAGTAGGCTATTATTAAATAGCCTCTATAAGTACTCTATATTTGCCTTCTTAGGCACCTTCTAATAAAAGTGGTTTTCGATACAGCGTTTAGTCTAGCTCTAATAGCTAACTACCTATAAGTAAGTATCTAATATTTCCTATATTTATTAGTACTTTAGTTTAAAAATATTCTAAAAATATTTAGAATATATTTAGAATATATTTAGAATATATTTAGAATATATTTAGAATATATTTAGAATATATTTAGAATATATTTAGAATATATTTAGAATATATTTAGAATATATTTATACCTAGTATAGACGCTTTAGATATAGCGTATATATTACTCTTTATAGGTTATAGTAATTCTTCTGTATAAATCTTTGCTATATGCTTATATAATAAGCTACAGTTTCTTACTCTCTATCTCTTTTTACTACTATAATAGCCTTTTAAGTTTACTAAATATTCTTATAAAGCGCTAAGGTAATCTTAACATATAAATACCTTTATAGTCTATTCTAAAGGTATTTATAGTGCTTTATAACTATATATATATACTTTAATTTTTATGCTATATAGTAGGGTAACACAAAAAAAGCGCCTAGTAAAAAGATACCTTTCTAAAAGTTTTATAACTAACCTAGATTATAAGCGAGTCGCCCTTATAAGCGAGTCGCCTACCTTATTAACTTTCTATAACGCGTTACCTATAAACTATAATGGCTTAACTAACTTCTACTTAATTGCCCTGCAATAAAGCAGATATCTATCTTACTATTCTAGCTATTAATTAGAACCAAATTTAGACTATATAAGAGGCTGTATAGGCTTATAATATCCCCCAATTAACGCTGCGCGACTAATGCGTCAGAAAGCCTGCGCAACGTAATTGCCAGCCCAACTTAAAAAAGCTTACTAAGCTAGAAGAGGAGGTGATTATTAAGTATATACTTAATCTAGATTCGCGAGGGTTTGCGTCTACTCTAGAAGCTATACAGAATATGGCGGATAAGTTGCTCGCTGAGCGCGGCAGTGGCTAGGTCGGTTAATAGTGGTCTAGAAACTTTGTTAAGCGAATAGACAGCCTTACTACGCGGTTTAATCGACCGTACAACCACTAGAGAGCACTCTGCGAGGATCTAAAAGCTATATAACGCTAGTTTAACCTTGTAGCGCGTACAAAGGCCACCTATGGTATTTATAATAAGGACACCTTTAACTTCGACAAGACTAGCTTTCTAATAGGTAAGATATCCTCCTAGCTAGTTATTATAGGATTAGAGAGACGTAGCTGGCCAAAAGCAATCTAGCTAGGTAATAGCGAATAGGTCACGGTAATCTATAGAATTAACGCTGCTAGGTGGGCAATCCCGCCCTTTATTATTTTCGCTAGCTAGTATTACCTCTCTGCCTAGTATAAGGGCGAGGATATACTAGGCAACTAGACTATTAGGCTTAGTAACAATAGTTAGACTACTAATAAGCTTAGTATTGCCTAGCTATAGCACTTTATTAAGCATATAGTAGCGCGTAGGGTAGGCGCGCGCTAGCTACTTATACTTAACAGCTATAAGAGCCACAAGTCGCTTAAATTCCAAGAAATCTGCAAGAATAACAATATTTATACTCTCTATATGCCGCCATATTCGTCGTACCTTCTGCAGCCACTAGACGTTAGCTGTTTCTCGCCATTAAAGCGGGCGTACAGGTGCCAAGTGTCGAGCCTAATACGCGACTATATTAACTATATTACTAAGCTTAAGTTCCTACCTGCCTTCCGCGCCGCTTACAACTAGTTAATTACAAAGGAGAATATCTGCGCAAGCTTTTAGGGCGCTAGACTAGCCCTATACAATCTAGAGGGAGTAATCTTAAAGCTTAATATTAAGCTAAGGACGCCATCGCTAGCAACCCTACTAGAGGCTATACCGTGGGTCACCACCTCGTGCACGGCCCCACCTCGTGCACGGCCAACACCAAATCTCCCGCACTTTCAGAATCGCTTTACACCACCAATATACACCTAATAAAGGCTGCCCTAGAGTTGTTAAAATCGCTGAAGCTTGGAGAGAAGCCTAATTATACTTAGACTGCGAAAAAGTATGGTGTTAATCGAACGTTGCTGTTGAAGCGTCACCGCGGGGTTATTGGCAGCTATGCGGAGAAAGTCGATAATATGCGCCTTCTTAACTCTACACAGGAAACTAAGCTCGTACAATATATTGATAAGCTCTGTGTACGAGGGCTACCACCTACAAGGGAGATAATACGGAATTTCGCAGCAGAAATAGTAGGAAAAGAGCCAGGAAAAAACTGGGTTGATCGCTTTATTGCGCGGCATCACATTGAGCTTGTATCTTGATAGGCATCCGGCATCGATTCCACACGCCACAGAGCTGACTCTGCCTTTAAATACGCCCTATATTTTAAGCTCCTAGACCAGAAGATAACTCAGTACGATATCGAGGCTCGCAATATCTACAATATGGATAAGAAGGGCTTCTTAATTAGTGTGCTGTCAAAAATGAAGCGCGTGTTCTCCCGCCATCGATATAATCACGGAGGCGTGAAATAAGCACTCTAGGACGGCAACAAGGAGTAGATAACTATGATAGCCTGTATTTGCGCCAACAGTAGCTATCTTACGCCTGCGCTAATTTATTAGGCTGTTTCTGGCAAGATACAAGACTTATGGCTTTAAGATTTCGACCCTATAGAGCACAAAACCTTCTTCGCCTCATCGCCCAGTGGATGGACTAACAATAAGCTAGGGCGTATATGGCTTAAACAGGTGTTCAATCGCGAAACAAAAGCAAAGGCAAGACGATTATATTGTCTACTTATCCTTAACAGCTATAGCTCACATATATTAATAGAGTTTATTAAGTTTTGCGACAACAATTAGATTCTTCTGGCCATCTATCCTCCCTACGCTACCCACACCTTGCAGCCGCTTAACGTCTGCCTTTTCAAGCCTCTATCAACTGCCTACTTAAACGAGCTCTCCGAGTTCATGTTATAGCTGCCAGGGCATCTCCGCGATTACAAAAAGAGACTTCTTCCGCTTGTTCTATAATGCCTGGCATACAACGTTTAAGGAAAAGACGATCTTAACAGCTTTTTAAGTCACAGGGCTTTCGCCGTTAGACCTAGAGGCTATACTTAAGAAGTTTAAAATAGAGGAGACTGAGAGGCCCTTATTAAGCAATAGTACTACTTCCGTACTTAGCGCTTCAGATTAGAGAAAGATTGAGCGATTACTGCGCCAGATAGTGGAGGATATCTACGATTGACGCTCCCAACAGCTAAGCCAGACGATTCACGTGATGGCTGTACAAAAACAGCTCCTCTAGTATAAAAACAAGCGACTTAGAGGGGCCTTTGTCAATAAGAAGAAGTGCTGTTAACATGGCAGGCCTCTATTACTTAAGGCACCGTAGGAGTATAATAGTAGAGCTATATTCTAGTCGCCATCTAAAGTTAAGGACACCCGCGATCGCCAAGCACAAAAGGATGCCAACAAGCAGCTACTATAACAATAGAAGTCCAAGGAGATTAAGCGTAGGGAGCAGCAGAAGCAGGAGAAGGCTACTATGCTTAAAGAGAGGTAGCGCATAAGAGAGGTGGCCAAAGAAATACGCCTTTAAGAACAGCGCGAGAAGGCTGTGTAGCGCGAAGAAGCTAGGATCGCGCGCGAAGCCAAAAAGCAACTCTAACAAGATATACAATTCTCTAAAAAGGGTAATAGACGCTGTTAAAAGGCCTTTACACTACCTTCTCAAGTCGCTGAGGAGATAGAGGATGTTGGTGTGGATATATTATCTGTAGTTAATGTGGTGCCTATACCCGGCCCTGCCACGCGCACCCGCAAAGTACGCCTCCTACAGAGGTATCGCACGTAGTTTATTGTTACCAATTAATTAAATAGGTCCTTAAAAGCCCTCCACTAAAAAATCTCGCGATAATACAATATATATGCGACTCTACAGCTGCAAAAGTTGTGGGTGTGGGCATCTGGAAACCGTGCACCAGGTGGGGCCGTGCACCAGGTGGTGACCCACGGTATAGGAGGCTAAAACACCTAGCAATATGCGCGAACTAGAGGCTTAATTAACGTTAATTCGCGAGCGGATTCGCGCGCATAAAAGCTTGTCACCTGCTTCTATTATTAAGAGGCTTAATTAGCTAGAAAGAGGCTCTTCTAAAGTAATGCATTAAATGGCGCTTATGCGCGAGCAAATCTTAAGCCTTAAGAGAGCAAATAAGGCCGCTACAACGCGCAAGAATTGTAAAAAGAAGCGAATTAAGAAGCAAGGCACCCTATTAAAGGCAGAGGGAGAGGATATTATTACTTAAAGGGCTATTAAGCAGCAACTTAAGGGAGAAACGCGTTAAGGCAAGGCGCGATTAGGTACGAGCCAGCAGGCCTTAGCGCGCTGCGGTCGCTACAGAGAGACTGGCCATAACTCACAAACACGTGAAAAGCGTAAGCTAGCGTACAAGGATCCTGATCACCCGGTGTTTCTGATCACCCCATCAAAACACGACACCTGAACAAAACACGCGATATCTCTCTACAACGCTCATCAATATGGACGCCCGCGAGCATGCTATACAATCCGCTATTCGCGATTTCGCTGCAGGTCTTTATACAAGTCAGCGTGCAGCTGCAAAGGCGTACGGCATCTCCCAGTCTACGCTATTGATGCGACTCCGTGGCGTAACAACGAGCTCGCTCAGTCACCAGCACCAGCAGCGATTAACTCCTCGACAGGAGGACTTTCTAGTAGAATGGATCCTTGAAGAAGACGCGCGCGCCTGCCCTCCCTCACACGCTCGCGCGCGAGAAATGGCCAATCGAATCCTACGTATGAACGGCGACGATCGTCCTGTTGGCAAGCACTGGCTATACCACTTTATCAAGCGCCAGCCACGTATCGCCTCTGTAGTTAGCAGAAAGCTAGAGGCTTAGAGAGCTGATGCAGCGACTCTAGAGCAGTTGCGCGCGTTCCTAGAGCGCTATGAGCAGACTCGACAGCGGCTCAACATACAGGCGGAGAATACATACAATATGGATAAGACTGGCGTTGCTCTAGGAGTATGTACAAACACTAGAGTACTCTTTAGTAGTTAGAAAAAGAAGGCTTACATTCGGTCTCTAGAGAATTGCGAGTGGGTCTCTATAATTGAGTGCGTATCGGCGACAGGGCAGAAACTACGCTGCGCAGTTATCTTTAAAGGCCAGAGCCTACAGACTACCTGGTTCCCAGCTAAATCCGTGCCTAGCTGGCTCTATACAACCTCTGAGAATGGATGGACGTCGAAAGCGATAGGTGTTGAGTGGCTACAGCGTATATTCATACCTGAGACGGCTATAGGTGATGGCCAGTACCGCCTTCTTATCCTTGATGGTCACGGCAGCTATATTGATATAGACTTCCTTTGGCTCTGCAAGCAGCATCGAATCGAGCTCTTATACCTACCTGCGCACTCCTTACACGTCCTACAGCCTCTAGATCTTGCTCCTTTCTCTGTAATTAAGTCTAGTTACAGACGTTAGATCTAGGAGCTCGCATCACTCGACGACGCTGCGCCTGTTAAGAAGGAGCGCTTTATCACCTGCTATCATTAAGCTAGGGAGGAAGGCTTCACAGAGCGTGTGATTCGAGCTGGCTAGCAGGCATCTGGTATCTGCCCATTTAACATCAATCACGTGCTTAGCTTGTTGCAGGTCTCTTAGAGGCCTACTACGCCTACACGTTAGCAGCAGCCTCAGCAGCAGCTCCAGAGCTTCCTCTCGACTCCCTAGGGCCCTCACGATCTCTATATAGCGCAGCGCAGCGTCCAGAGCGTTGAGAATCTAGGTCGTACGACCTGGCTGCTCCTACAGAAAGCAGGTAAGGCTCTAGCAGCTGCAAATACTAGAGCTGCAGGCCTAGAAGCAGAGAAAAGACGCCTTGAGCAGCAGCTAGAGATATCTACCTCTCAGCGTCAGCGTAAGCGCGTTCGAGTAGACCCAAATCAACGCTTTGCAGAGGTAGAGAGTATTAGGGAGGCTATGCGCGCAGCTAAGGCTTCAGCAGTCCAACCACGTAGATCTACTATATTAAGCACCTTAGAAACAGCTGCTATAGCTACAGCAGCTGCAGCGCTTAAATCTATGTGTAGTCAATGGCAATTATAAGCAGCGTTGCTGAGATATCGCGCGTTTTGTGCAGGTGTCGCGTTTTGGTAGAGTGATCAGAAACACCGGGTGATTAGGATCCTTGTACGCTAGCTTACTATAGATACTACTTAAACTAGGACAGCTCTTATATTAATATTATTTTATTGCGTTGTGGATGTACAGGCTATAAAAGGCTAAGAGAGTTAACAAGGTGGGCGACTCGCTTATAAGGACGACTTGCTTATAATCTAGGTTAGGTGAGTTTTAATACTATGTATATAAAAAGTATACCGTTTTAAAGAGAAGGTTTAGGAGATTTAGTATAGAAGGTTGGTAAGAGCTTAGTAATTAGCGCTAACTAGAGGTATCTTAGTAAAGTTAAGAGAATTTTTCTTAAAACGTTGACCCTATATAACTTTTTCTTCTACGTAGATAAAATTCTATAACTTATATAATATAGTTTAGTCTATAAGGACTATATAACTTAATCTTTATTATAGGTTTATTTATAGAAATAATAATTATAAGGGAAAAGATAAAGATTAATTAATATTAAATAATTAGATAGAACTAGTAAATAATATATAACTAGTACTTAGTAAACTATTCTTTACCCTCTATAACGTTATTATAACGCTTAGGCAAAGATAGTATACAATAATCTATAGCCTCCTATGGAATTAAATCCCACTCCTCTTATATAGCTCTTTTAAAGGCTTCTACACGAGATTTACTAGTTTCAAAGCCTAAAGAAGTCCTATTTCTTTTTTCTAGCCTATCTTTTAATAGACTCCAAACGTTTTCTATAGGATTTAAGTGTGGTGAATAGGGTGGATGCCCAAAAACAAAGACTTTATTCCTAGAAAACCACCTTTTCACCTGTGGAGTTCCGTGGATCTTCGAATTATCCTGTTGAAATTTCCAGCCTAGTTATAATTAGTATAAAGAATAAGATTATAAAAAATATAATATATATATATATTATATATATTAAAAGAAAAAAGAAAAAAGAAGAAAAAGGAGTACTTTACTTACCTCTTTTGAAAAGAGGTTTTAAGACAGGATTTAAACACTCCTGTATATATCTAGTGTTATTAAAGGTCCTCGTTTTAATAGGGTCCCTTAAAGGTACTAGTTTAGAACGTCCTCCTATCCAAATACAGCCCCAGACTGAGATAGAAATATCTCGCGCTTTTAGTGAATTAGTACTAGCTTAAAAAAAAGATATAAAAAGAGTAAAATAGCCCAATTATAGAGAAAAAAGGGCTCTATAATTCTAGAATTTAAAAAAATTTAATAACTTACTAGTTGTTCGGTTTTTGCGCTGTTCAGCCCTAATTTTCGATTTTCCCCTTTTTCTTATATATTCTTGCCTATTACCATGCCCCCTTTGGATAGTAGACTCGTCAGAAAATATAACTTTAGCAATGTTAATATTTTCTAGCTCCTTAACTATCTCTTTAGTCCAGAATTCTCTTCTTTTAGCTCTTTCTTTAGTCAAATAGGCCTTTTTCTTAGAGACGTTAAAAGAATAGTCTTCTCCTTTTAAAACTCTCTGTAACATCCTCTTAGTAAAGCCAAAACTATTCTCTTCTAATAGCCTCTTATTTGTCTTCTTAGGGCTTTTAGTTAAATCCCTATTAATAACTATTTTCTTCCTAGAAGTAACCTTAGTTACTCTCCCTTGTTTTACCCCTTTTAATAAGTTATCTCCCTTATTATTCTTATTAATACGTCTAATAGCAGTCTTAATAGATGGTAGAGGCTTATTAAGGGTAGTAGCAATAGTAGAATTAGAAGTATTTGCTTTTTTAAGTAAAGAAACTTGACTCTCGAGTTTTGACAATTTTGGCTCCATTCGAGGAAATATAAAAGAGAAAATTTACTAGACAAAAGATATTATATTATTCTATGATCTTAGTAATAAATCACGTGATTTAATTAACTTTTACAATCACGCAATTTTTTAACCTTAAATGATTTCTTAATTAAGTTATATAAATACTCCGAAACTTTGCGTACGTAATCCACACTAAGCCTAGAATAGCTAGTAAAAATATTAGCCTAGTAGCATACTAAATAAAAAAGTCATAACGTCTTAAAAATTGCCTTTTTAGAAACACTAAGTTTAGAAATAGATACCTTAAGGACGCTGCTTAGTAAGCACGTAAACAGTACCTAATCTTAATCTCCTATATTTCTTCTTTAAAACTGTATACTTTTTATTTACATAGTATTACATCTCACTTAGTTATATAACTTTTAAAAAAGTATCTTTTTACTAGGCGCTTTTTTTGTGTCACCCTACTGTACTATTAAGAAAAGGTAAGGTAGCTTTTCTAGTAGGGTACGCCTTCCTCTTTAAATATTAGATTTTAAATATACTTTAAATATATTTAAGCACTTACTAATAATACCTAGTCTAGTATCTATTTTCTAGTAGGGTATACACTACCTACTAGCTGCGCTACACTTATAATATACGTAACTTCCTCTTTATATATTTTAAGGTATATTAATAATAGAAAAGCATAGATTATCTCTTATATATATAATATAGAACTTAGCTTTTTATTAGAGCTTTTTAGTATAAAAGGTGTAAGCATCTATATAACTATATTATAAATATATTTAGAATGTATTTACGGAGTAGATATATATTAGCTAGCTACTTAATCTTATTATTAAGTTCTAGATTATAATCTAAGTTAATATATAGGTCTGCACCTAGCTTCTATATTGGATTATAGGGCGCATCTAATAGTTTACATTGTGATATTAGATTATATATAGGATCTATTTTTAAATAGATTTAGAATAACTTAATAAAATATTTAGAATAAGTTTAAGAGAAAAAGAGTTAATCTAAGCTAATACTAAAAAAATTTACTACCTATTTTAGTAAGGTAGGCTAAGTTATTATAGGACAGTATTAGGCGATAATAAAAGCACTATTAAATAAGCTGCCTCCTAGTGGCATTATCCTAATTAGGGGCCAACCTTTAATTTCTCCTCTATAGCTTCTATATTAAGCTTAGTAGGTATATATAAACAAAAAAATTTCTCTACTTACTTTCTCTAGTATATTTTAAGCCTACTTAATACTAAGGCGTTTATATAGACTAGGCTATAAATAATATATTTATTATAAGATACTATATAGTAGGAAGGCTAGAAATATAAAAGAGCAAAGAGTATATATTTAAAAAAATAAAAGACAAATTCTTATAGAGTTATATTAGTGTGTCTCTTAGACTATATAGGGTCTAGTATATAATATCCTTTTTAGTGTACTGCAAAGCACTCTATACTATAAAAATTCATTATAGAAGCATCTTACCTATTCTCTATATAATATACTCTGCTAAAATAGTTTTAGTTTACTTCTTTTAAATATTCTCCTTAAGCTACTGGCTAGTTACTAGAAAAATATATTAAGTTTACTTATACTATTACTTATTCTTTCTTTTCCCTTATAAACCATACTTACTTAATATGCTAATAATAGAATATTAGTCTATTAAATATTAGAATTTAGGGAATCTAAGTAATAGTTCTATTATATAACTATATATTCTAAAACTTTGTAAAGATATAGGTTAGAGGATAATATACTTTAGATTTATTTATAAAAAGGGTATTCTATATATAATTTTAGCCATCGCACCTAGTAAGTCTAGCGCGCTTATATTATAGACTATATTATATCCTATTATATTGTTTATTTAGTGTTAATTACCCGTTTTAACTATATTTTTTTAATTTAAGCCTGCGTAGGTTGGGATAGAAAGGCCGCTCTAGTCTAGCGCCTAAAAATATAGTCTACTCCTAGTCTCTGCTAACATCATAATAGTTTATAAGGATAGTTTATAAACTATACACTTGCTTTACTATTTATAAGTGCTCTAATACTATTAATTTACTTAAAGCGTGTATAGTAAACTAACTCTTACTTTATTATTACTATTATTAGTAATTGTGCTATATTTGCGCGCTACTACGCAGCACACACTTATAACACGCTTATCTAATACTATAACTATAAGAATTTAACGCATCTATGCAACACTCTTCTCCCCTAGTAACTTATTAATAAACACCTTTATCTTCTCTTTGGTACCTTTAATTCTGCCCTTATTTATCTCCTTTCTAATATATAGTAATAGGAGGTAGTATAGGCATAGTAGGAAGTCTCTATATCTATTACTGCGCCTATAGTTACTAATCTATAGCTAGCCTAACTAGTTTACTAGGACTGCCTTGCATAGACTAAGATATACCTTCTTCTACTTTAACCTATTAATAATCTTCTAGATAGAGTAGTACTCTAGTGTAGAGCTAATAATAGTAGTAAGTAAATAGAGATTATACTTTTAGGCAGCGTTAACTGCTATATTAGCTATAATGTTAGTACTAGAACCTAGGAAAATAGTAGGAAATAGGACAATAGTAGAAGTCTTCTTAAGATTAACTTTAATATAAAGATAAAGTATTAGTGTACCTATAGTGTATATAAGCTTCTACTTAGCATATATCTTATAAATAGCACAAACCTACTATTATAATAGCTGTTGCTTCTAGTAATATCTTTAGGAATAATAGTAGAGGAGGGAGATAATAGTTGCAATAAGCACCTTATCTCTCCTTTTTCTACCCTTAACTATAGTATAGTAATGTGGCCTTATGTATAGTTTTATAAGTAGATTTTTTTTAGTTAGAGTAGACGCGCTAAGCTTGCTTAGCATGCTTATAATACGCTAACTTCTTTTTATTAATACTACTTTAAAACGCTTATCTATATTAATAATAGTAGTAGAAATAACTACTATTATTGTAATATTATTATTAGAAACCCCTTAGTCGTAAAAAATAAAAATAAACTATATTATATCCTATATATAGCTATACCTAACTAGTATAAGTAGCTCGCTACTCTAAACATATCTAATAATAGGCTATTTTTAGAGGAGGTTCTTTTATAAATAGCTACTAGGTATTGTTACTACTAGCTATATACCTACTATAGCACCTCTAATATTATTATTGCTATAGACTTAGCTAGTAAGGTACTAGTGTAGGCACGTTTTTCTAACACACCTAGAACCTAGGCTGTTCTTTTAGAATAGGGTAATATCTCTTTCTACACCCTATACTATCGCGTATATAGCTAACCTTTCTATAAAGAGAAGGCCTAACGCTAGTAGTTTCTTACTATAGATAAAGAGAAAGTACTTATAATATTCTTATAGGCAATCTATCTATATTAAGTATATATCTTTACTAGCCTTTAGTATTACCTACTAGTAATCTACGCTAAATAAGCCTATTAAACTCCTAGGCAAAAACTAGGTTTAAGCCTTTAAGAAACGCCAGCCTAAAGTTAGAGCAAGAAGAATTAGATTAATAGACTAGAATTAGTATAAGAAGTTTATATATAGCAAGATTACAAAGTAGTTTAAGGTAATTAATAAGATACTAGAAGGTCTAAGTATACTGCTAGAGAATGTCTATAATATAGATAAGATAAGTGTTATACTAAGTATACTAGACTCTATTAAAGGTTTTATAGGCAAAGATAATTTACGTGGCTGTAGAGGCGCTAGTGTTAAGTAGACTATAGTAACTATGATTAGTTAGAATATAGTAGTAGGCTTAATTATAAAAAATAGCTATCTGGATGCTCTTATATATATAATAATAGACCTAGTTACCTAAACTCTAGTAGCTGCCTACTAGGCAGTTATATATAATTTAGGATCTAACTTAGTTAAGTGTATTAGTGCCAATAGTAGGTTGCTGCTTTCCCTTATTATATAGCCCTCTTCTACCTATTAAAGTAATTAGACTACGCATTTAACCCCTAGATAGTATTATAGTTATTTACAGAATAGATATAATAACTTAAAAATTTACTTAGAGTGGCTTACGCGTATGTTTAATATCTAAACTAGAGGACTAGCTAATAGTAAACTATAGGTGCTAATCTGCGATAGCTTTAGAACTTATAAGACTCTAGAGATTTTAGAGTTCTGCTTTAAATATACTATAATCCTATACTAACTTCTATTGTATATCTTGTATAAGCTCTAGCTATATAATATTAGCGTCTTTGCTCCCTTAAGAATAGCCTACTATAATAAAGTTAAGCAGTTAAATAGAGGCGGCGTAGACAAGATTAGAAAGGAGTATTTTACTTATCTATATTAGCTAGTAAGGAATAGAGCGCTAACTAAGAGGAATATTAAGGCAGTATAGACTGCTACTAGCTTGTTTCTATTTAACCTAAAGAGAGTGCTTTTAAATATACCCAAGCCGCTACTTATAGAGCTTACTATGCCTAATAGGTCTAATACTTATCCTTAAGACAAACTATTAACTCTAGTAACATCTATTATGCTAGTAATAACTAAGAGTCTTTTGTCTTTATATAATCTTATTAAAAAAGATACTTATACTTCTAAGCGTCTATAAAGGCGCGTCTAAAAGCTTGTAAGTGCCGCTTAAATATCTTTTACTAAATAATATTTTCTTTAGAATTATAACTAACTATTAGCTAAGATAAATAGCAAAGCTAAGGTTTGCTAACTCACAAAATCTATAGTCCTTAAAAAGGTAAAAGTAATAAATTTTAAGAATATTAAGAAGGTATAAGTCAAGCGTGCTACTAAAGACAAAGTAATTATAAATAAAGATAAAGAAAAGCGTAGTTATAAGTGTAAAAATTCTATACTAGAGGTTAGTAAGGCCAAAGTAATTAGCAAAGCTATAAATAAAAGTAATAGAAAGTGTGGCTATAAGCGCACAAAATCTGCTCTAGAGATTAATATAATAGAAACTAAGATAGTAAGCAAGTTATAGTAGGCTCTTGTTAGATTTAATGGTAAAAAATGCGATGTAGCGTCTTAATGGATAATGATTATTATGTTGTGTTCTGTTCTAACCGTGTTTAGCTAGTTCTAACTTCTTCGCTAGTGTGCTAAGCTAGGTAGTCCCTGCTCGATTGTACAGATCTAACCTCACCACAGCTCGTTCTATCTAACACACTCCCTTAGCTTGGAAACTCTTCAAGCTGGTACTTATGCGATTGTGAGGTCTTCAAGTTGCTCTTAAATCTCCTTAAGAGGTACAGTATTCGTTACCTCCTTAGTCTCCATATTGACTAATCTAAGTTGTTGGAGGAAATCCTCCCACTTGCTCCTAGGGAGTACCTTTGTAAGGCCGTTGGCGATTATATCTACTAACTGTACATACTCCACCTCAATCCTGCCCTTAGATACTTCTTATTAGATCTAGTAGTTATAGATGTCCACATAACAAAGCTTGGTTTAAAGGCGGGAAACCTCCTTAGTTACTAAGCGTATAGTTTGTTTATTGTTGCACTAAATAGTGATAGTGCGCGCGTCTAGTTTGATCTGAAGTTCGCGGAGTAGTCTTAAGACGAAGAGTGCTTCTTTAGCTACCTAAGAAAGAGCTAGCAGTTTGGCCTTAGTAGTTAATGTTGTTACAGTATTTTGTTTGTTAGCCTTCTAGACGATAAGTCTGCTAAAGAGTTTAATAGCGTAGTCTTAGGAGCTCTTATAGTCTATTATGTTATTAGCAAAGGATATGTCGCTTGCAATCTAAAGTCTAGTGTTACCTCCAAGCTATAGGGCTCGCTGCTTTGTGCTTTAAAGGTATAGGAGAACTCAGTCTACTATATCTTAGTAATTAGGCCCTAGGTTTAATAGAAATTAAGCTTGTTATAAAGTTACAAAGGCAATATCTAGCCTTGTAGTGACTATAGTAAAGAGCAATAATCTAATCTTATGTTGAAATTTGTTAATCTTAGTTGGCATTGCCAACCCCTTCCTTGGCCATAATTTAATCGCTGCTATAGGAGTGTTATGTCGAATGTCCGTTCTGTCTGCTAATCGGCTAATCTTGTCCAAGTAGGCAGCTTGTGACAGTTAAATCTTGCAGTTTGTTTAGTCCCGTACAACTTCTATGCTAAGGAACCATTAGAGGTCGTTTCCTCTAGTGAAAGTATACTTATCTTGTAAGCTCTTAATTGCTTGTTAAGCTTCTTCTTCTTTCTCCTTATAATACGCAAGTATAATGTTGTCTACGTAGAAGAATATAATAACTCCATTCTTAATTAGGCAGTATAGCTTGTAAGGTACTGTCTAGAAGCCTAGTGCTTTAAGCGTTATTGTGAATTCTTTCTGCTAGAGGAGTGGTGAAATGCGAAGGCTGTATAGTGCCTTATTTACTTGCAGTATTGTTCTAGGCTTTTAATAGCCCTAAGGCATTTTTATATAAACCTCTCAATCCACTATTACGTAGACAAACGTATTTGTTATGTCGTATTGCTTGAGCTCCATATTATAGTAAGCTGCTATTGCCATTATTATTTAGAATAACTGGCTAGCAAGCGTGGCTATGTAAGTGTCTTACAAGGTAATGTTGCGTTATTAATCGCCTCGAACGACTAGTCGCGCCTTGCACTTTAGCAAGCGATAGTGCTTATTAAGTTTATAGGTGTATACCCACATACAGTTAAGAATCTATTATCCTATTAGTTTAATCTTCTTTAATAGTATTTCTAACTATAATTTCATCTCTTAGTAGCTTGCGAGGTGCACTTGTTTAGCCTCTTAGAACATCTCGCCCATTAGATAATCCTTAAGCTTGGTCCGACACATTAGTAGAGGTGAAAGTTAACTTTAATAGGGCTTTAAGCCTTTAGCGAGCATTCTTATTATCTTTGCCTTATCTATAACTTCTCCTCTGTATTTTCCAATATAGCTGGCTTGAGTTCCCGCTATAAAAGCTGCTGCCTAGGGGACAGTTGTTGAGAACGTTTGTTGCGTTAGACTTGTTTAGTCTCTAGCCATTAACCGTACAAGTAACGCTATAGGTGGCGGTGTTATTAGAGAAGTCAGGTAGCTATCCCTAATCTTCCTTCCTTAATAGTAGCCTAGTGGATCTGCTTTGTCTTGTTGTTCTAACAAATCTACAGCGGCTTCATCCTCATAAAAGAAGTCTGTCTGTAGTTGTTAGGTAGAAGTTAGTAGCTTAATAGTTCTTACATATGTTGCTATTTCTTAAAGCGTGCTGTGCATAAGACTGTCTATAAGGTCCTTAACCCTTTTATTAAATACTAACTCTTTGTCGAAGACAATGTCTTAGATGCTTATTATCTTGCCAAGCGATAGTATCTATATTTGGTAGATGTTTAATAATTAGTATCTAACTAGATAACTAATTTATGCCTTTGGATCAAGGCGTTATAGGCGTAATTTATCTTAGTAAGTATTATTAGTTATTGCAAATGCCTTGCAGCCATACACCTTTAGATAGGCGAGGTTGGGTTTTTGTAGTAAAGTGATAATCCTATTACTAAACGCAACTTGTGTAAAGAATATCTTATATAGCGTTTTCTAGTTATTCGCATAATTCGGTGTTTAATTGTAGAGGTATACTACGGCTCTTATTACTTTAGGCCACAGTTCCTAGGATAGGTTGGCATTAAGTCACATTGCACGCGATTTCTCTTTATTTACACCCTCTAAGTGTTTAGCACCTCTATTTTAAGCTTGTGTATTTAGGGCAGAAGGCTTAATAGTAATTCCTTGTGATGCTAACTAGCGCTCGATTTCCAGTTTTACTATCGTGATCTTGTTGTTCGCTTTAATAACCTTAACTGTAATATTGTAATAGTTTTTAAGGAAAAGAAAGAAGTTTAATAGAACTTAAATAATCGACTTTACTAGTCGATTGTCTTTAAAATAAAAGTCCTATTGCAGGCCTAAGTACCTATTAGTGATAAGTATCTAGCTCCTTTCGCTAGTGCTACTTTGCGCCTTATAGGTATAAAAGTCGATAGCTAGTCTTTCTCCTAGTCTATTATTATTAATTCGCGGTGCTTGGCTAATTTGTCGCTAAATCTTTGCTTTCCTACAGGAGTTGCATTAAACTATTGTAACTCCCTTAACTTGCACCCCTTTAGCTTACTGCATAAGATGTTTAATAGCTGCTAGTCTAGGGTGTTCTAGTCTCTTATGCTATAATTTAGCTAATAATTGTAGTGCCCTTTGTCGTAATATATTTTGCAAATGTGATTAAAGTGGGTGTATCGAATTATACTAAGTACCTATTCTATTATCTTAGATAGTTTTGTGATAACTTTATTATCTAGTCCTGTTAGCGTAGTTAGGTCCGTAGCGTATCCCACCAGATTCCTTATATCTTAGTAGTTCAAATACCTAGGATGCATAGAAGGTCTGGACAGATAGCCACATTAGTAGAATTATACTCAAGTTTCCATATTAACCTCTTAGTGTTAAGTTAATAGAGCCGTAGCCTTTTATCCATATCTTTATATTCCTAGCCTATATATAATCTTCGGACGTAGGTAGACAGAAGTTATAGATACGGTCAGGGTTGTTTATAATGTGGCAAGTTAATCCTAAATTAAGAATAAATAAGCGCTTTAGTAGGTAATTAGACACTTTTGTTCCTATTGGCGCTGATATAAACGCAGCGTTAACGTTTAATATTCTCTGCCCCTCTAGTTAGTCCTTAGGAGACTTAAGAATCTTAGGTATGGGCGTGTGTGATTGTTTAATAATTAGTGTTCGTAATTAGGTTCTACTTTGTCTGCACCAGATTAGCCCTTAGAAAGTTGCGTTGTTCTTACGCTTAAAGTTAATAAGCTTATTTATAATCTTATTAGGTTTCCACCACTTGGGAGCTTTGTCTAGGTTGATATAATAGCAGTCCCTAATACTATAGTATTGTCTATAGGCAGGGCATTTTGCTCCTCCTATTATAGCTGGCTCTTAATCTAAAGGCCGCTTGAGCTTAACATCTTTCTTGTCAGCTGTACGTTAATTACGGAGTCTGCCCCAGTTTTGGTTAGATGGCGCGCTTTCGGCATAAGAGGCGTTCCTGTCATTGCCCTAGGTAATTGCACTACCTTTAGCGAGAAATAATGCATTATTAGTTACAAAAGCTGCTTTGTGCTTCCCTAATCTAAGGGGATAGTTTGTTATTATGTGTTCTTAGAAGCGTTTTATTATCTCTTTCTGGCTTATGCTAGTTGTAAATTGACTATTATCTTAAAAGTTTGTAGACTATATAGGAGCAACTTTGTTTATAGCTACTAGAAAGTCTTTTGTAATCATATTTAATTATAATAGCTTGGCGACTTAATATGTCTCCGCCTTAGTGACTGCTTAGTCATACTCTACTGGCCATGTGTTCTATTGCGACGCGCTCCTTATTAGCCTTAGTAAGGCAAGATATTACTTGCAAGCTCGTTCTTATTCAATTTATTTGTTAACTCTAACTATTAGTTGTAGGTCTGTAATCTATTGTCGCAGTGGCTTCTCTAGTAGGCAGCACGTGCGCAACAGATGTGGGGATATAGTTAACTAGATAAATGCCACAATGTGTTAGAGGCTTGCTTGTTCCTTCTTAAAGTCATGCTGGTTGTTCTTGTATTGTTTGATAAGAATCTTATAATATTTAAGGTCTTCCTTAAACGCCTTCTGTCTATTTGCTAACAGCGCGGTCGGTCTTATTAGGATTTCGACGTTCGCGGCTGGTGTGTAATTAGCAACTACCAGAGCTCTAACAACTACTAGTCTTAATATTAGCGGGACTATTAACTTTAGATTAATCTTATCCCAGATGTTGTAGACAACGCATCTCTCCTACAGCTGCGTTATCTATTCCATATAGTTGGTATGATTCCTTAGCGTTACTATAGGATCGCGGTATAGTTGTTGCGCCATTTCGTATTAGTTAAGGTAGTGAGACTCTTAATTGTCAAATTTAATAGTAAAAAATGTGATATAGCGTCTTAATAGATAATAATTATTGTGTTGTGTTCTATTCTAACCGTGTTTAACTAGTTCTAACTTCTTTGCTAGTGTGCCAAGCTAGGTAGTCCCTGCTCGATTGTACAGATCTAACCTCACCACAGCTCGTTCTATCTGACAGCTCTAGTAGCAAAAATATATTAATATAAATTATTTAGCGTAACGTCTCTAAAGATAATTGCTAGAAAAGGTGTTTATTAGTGCTACTCTAAAATGGATTTAACTATAGCTTAAGTATAGCTATAAGCCTTTTAGCTATAAGCTAACTATGTATAGCTTATAGTAGCGTAGTATTTAGCACTATCTAAATATAGTTCTCGCTTTAATTAGAAGTACTAATTAGGGTAGCAATAGCATATAAGATTCTCTACTATATTAACACAAAAGACTAATACAACTCTATAATATTATTAAAATATTCTAAGGCTTATACTAAAATATGGCTTTGCCTTATAGTAGTGCAAGTAATATAGCGCAGCTATAGTAGAGAAATATCTATTTAAGATAAGAAAGGTCTCCTTATAAATTAGGCGTAAAAATAGCCATATAAAGATAATTTAGTAGTAGGAATGGGTGTATACGTTTGTAAGTAGCTAAAGTTTAGAACCTAATAAGAGTATTAAGTATTTTAAGATATGTGTATTATAAAGTATACTTAAAGTTAAAGTACCCCTTACTTTTTGCAGTATAGGAGATTTTGCGTAACTTAGGGAGGGACGTTAACTATAGGCAGCCTAATTATAGTCTAAAGGGTTTCTAATAAGAGTATATATAATATTTATATAAACTTTTTCTTATATAAACTTCTCTCTAGCTATTTAGTATATAGTTATTGCGTTCTACCTCTTTAGGGTGTCTTAAGTTGCTACACTACTATGCGAATAAGTTCTACCCTATTTATTTAAGTTAGAATAAAAACACTACTAATAAACTTTTCTTTTATATAAACTTCTTTTATATAAACTTCTCTTTTATAAACTTCTCTTTTTATAAACTTTTGTCTAGCTAGTTAGTGTACAGTTATTATATTCTGCCTCTTTAGAGCGTCTTAAGTTGCCACGCTACTACGCGAATAAGTTCTACCCTATCTATTTAAGTTAGAATAAAAATACTACTAATAAACTTTTTTATATGAATTTCTTTTTATATAAACTTTTCTTTTATATAAACTTTTCTTTTATATAAACTTTTCTTTTATATAAACTTCTCTCTTATATAAACTTCTCTCTAGCTATTTAGTGTATAGTTATTACGTTCTGCCCCTTTAGGGCGTCTTAAGTTGCCACGCTATCACGCGAATAAGTTCTACCCTATTTGTTTAAGTTAGGATAAAAATACTACTAGTAAACTTTTTTTATATAAACTTTTCTTTTATATAAACTTTTCTTTTATATAAACTTTTCTTTTATATAAACTTTTCTTTTATATAAACTTTTCTTTTATATAAACTTTTCTTTTATATAAACTTTTCTTTTATATAAACTTTTCTTTTATATAAACTTTTCTTTTATATAAACTTTTCTTTTATATAAACTTTTCTTTTATTTAAACTTTTCTTTTATATAAACTTTTCTTTTATATAAACTTTTTTATATAAACTTCTCTCTTATATAAACTTCTCTCTTATATAAACTTCTCTCTTATATAAACTTCTCTCTTATATAAACTTCTCTCTTATATAAACTTCTCTCTTATATAAACTTCTCTTTAGCTATTTAGTTTATAGTTATTGCGTTCTGCCCCTTTAGGGCGTCTTAAGTTGCCACGCTGCTGCGTAAATAAGTTCTATCCTATCTATTCAAGTTAGGACAAAAATACTACTAATAAAACTTTCTCTTATATAAACTTTTTTTATATAAACTTCTCTTTTTATAAACCTTTTTTATATAAACTTCTTTTTTATATAAAGTTCTCTCTAGCTATTTAGTGTATAGTTATTGCGTTCTGCCCCTTTAGGGCGTCTTAAGTTGCCACCCTACTACGCGAATAAGTTCTACCCTATTTATTTAAGTTAGAATAAAAATACTACTAATAAACTTTTCTCTTGTATAAACTTCTTTTTATATAAACTTTTCTTTTATATAAACTTCTCTTTTATATAAACTTTTTTAACTAAGAGCATACCTTCTATATATGTAGCGTTAATTCTATCTATGGGTAGGACGACAAAGGCTTTTATCTTAAATAACATAACAAAAAAAGTAGAGCCCCCTACTTAGTAATTAAAAAGAGCGTAAAAAGGTAATTAGGCACAAAAAAAGCGCGTTCAAACTGCTAAGCGAGCTTAGTAGTCTTGGCACGAGGCTCCTATAAGCAAAATTTTCATAAAGAGGCCACTTAGAACTTTAGGAGATAAAACTTAGGCGCAGCCACACTATAAGCTATCTCCTTTACCATCCTAATTATCGCAAATAATACAAGTCAACATATTAATAGGTACATACTACTATGCTTATAAGTAGGATAAGAGTAATACGTACTAGATATACGTTTATTACTTTATTGCCGCATTATTAAGGTTGTCCTAGATAAAGCCCCCACTATTACTCTACGCCCTACTATCTATCCAGATATTAATATTATTTCTAAAGAAGTACTCGCTGTTGCCAAAGAGTATACGCCGCAGTTTTACGCTACTGCCACTAATATGGCTACGCTAGAGTTCTATTCTATCTATAAAATGCTTATCTAGCACAAGGGATAAGTATACTTAACTATTTATAAGGCCATCCTTATATACTAGTTAGGCTAGCAGCTAGTCTAGTTTGCAAAGGATAGCAACGCTATATTCCTACTCTAGTAGACGCAATTACTCCTTATTAGTACTAGAATCCTCTAGTAGAGAACGCAAAAGGAGGACGATAAGATCTTTCTTAATAAGCTCTAGTGTAGCGAGAGCGTTGCATAAATCCGCGAGATCCTCCTGGCTATTATTACTATTAAGTTAGCTACCTTCTATATATATATTACTGATCTTAAACATAGTAATATTTAAATATATATTCCTATACAGTAAGACACCTAGTATAGCAAGATAAATAAAAGATACTTTAACTTTTAGCAGCTATAAAGACTATACGTATAGTAAATATTACTATAAATTTATAAAAATAATCTGCTATAGCTAATTCTAAATATCTGTAACTAACTCTTCTATAGAAATTTTATTTGTAATATTACCTTTGCGCCTAATTTATAAAGCGCCTTCTTTTATAATATAATAGACTTTCTATTCTATAGCACTACCACTACGTCTTTTTCACTCTAGATTTTTATAAAGCGGCCTTATACTAGCCTTAAAATCTTACTCTAATACTAGTAAGTTATCTTTAGCCTTATACACGCTATTATAGGTAAATTTATATAAGGTTACTATAATAATTAGTACCTTTAGTAAAAGCAAGTACTAATTCTATCTAGTATAGAATAATTCTATATATCTTATTTTATTATTAGAGTGTAATATATCTATAGTAATAGTTAGGCCTATAGCTATGTAGCGCTATTGCTAAGCGCTACAGGATATTATAAATCTAATTTTAGATTAGAAGTAGAGTAAGGACTTTGCTAAAGGCAGCCCTAGCGCTTATTTAAGTTAATAAACCTATTTAGTATTAAAATAACTAAACTGTAAATAGCTTCTACTATAACTATTAACTTTAAAATCTACTCTAATAACTAACTACGTATACTTTAGTAGCTTTTATAATATTTATTATATTACTCTTAAGCCCTATAGACTACTATTAATCTCTCCGCTAACTAAATACAAGACTCGCTTAAGCCCTATTATATCCTCGCGCTTTCTAGGCATATTATAGCTACAATATATACTAAGCGATAGCTAGATAGCTTAAATAAAGTAGATAGGTATTAGATATTATAAATATGCTAGTAGATACTAGCTATTAGCGTAATAAGCTAGAAAATACTAAGATTACAGCCTTTATTCTAGCAAGTAAATTAAGTATTACTACTAAAAAGCTATAGTTATAAGTATATATAAAGGTAAAAAGATATTATATATATTAGTAATATAGCTATTATATAGTATATAATAAATAGCTTATATAAGTACTATAATCTTTAGCACTATATAGAGGTGCTTATATTTAACTCATATAGCCTAAGAGAAGCTTAGGTTATAAAAAGCTTATAAGATATAAGTAAATAAAGTAGAGATTTAGGATAAAGAAGTGTAGAGCTAACTACTAAGTTTTAGGCTATTTTTATTAAAAATTATATCTAATAGTGGTTATGCTTCGCAAGCTGTAATACTATTTATAGTTATTTTCTATTCTCGTTTTCTTATTAGTATATTATTATCTTTTATATAAGAGTGTGGCTAGAGTAGGTTAGTCGCCCTCCCTATAAATAGTAGTAATATAACGCTTTTGCTGGCACCTTTATACTAATAAATTAAATCTAAGTTATAATTTACCTAAGTACTTTATATATATAACTTTCTTTTATTACTAATAATTTCTTATACTATTTACTAAATAGAATATATAAGTAGTAAAGTATAATTCTAATTATATATAAGGCCTATAGGTTATAAATATAAGAATAACTCTAACTATACTATATCTTTTACCTTAGAGATAAGTAGTACTTAAAGTACGCTACTATAGTAGAATGTTTAGAACTAAGTATATATTAGTATTTTCTACTTATCCTTTTATAAATTATTAAAGTAGCTTTTATTATTACTATTAAAAGAAAGGCCAGATACTATATACTAGTTAGTATATTAGAATGCTTTTTTCCTAGCACTTTTTTTTATTCTCTAGCGCTTACTAGTGTATTTTCTATACTACTTTATACTTTCTCTAATACTATAGTACTAATACTAGATTGCTTATACTAGTTAATATATCTAGGTAGTTTTTTCTTAGTGCCTTCTTTCTTTTCTTTAGTCCTTACTAGTCTAATTTCTCTACTATTTTATACTTCTCTTAAAGATATAGTACTAACACTAAGTTACTAATACTAGCTAGTGTATTAAAATACTTTTTTCTAAGCACTTTCTTATATATGTCTAGCGCTTATTAGTTTAGCTTTTTAAAATACTATAGTTTTTTTGGCGACTAAGAGGTTTCTAATAAAAATATTATAATAATAGCAGATATCCCTCCTACTATTATATACACAGAAAAGCGTTTCACTATAATACTATAGCACTAATACTAGATTACTTATAAAAATTAAAGTATTAGGATACTTTTTTTCTAGCACTTTTTTTTCTCTTTAGTGCTAGCTAGTATATCTACTCTACTATCTTACACTTTCTCTAATATAGTAATACTAAATCTAACATAGTAATACTATCTAGTGTCTAAAAGATATTGTTTTTATTATTTTTTTCTAGTTTCTACTACTTTTATAGCTATACTCTTAGTTATTGTATAGCTTTCTTTTATCTATATATACTATATAGTATTATTTAAAACATTAGCCTACTTTTCTAGTAAGTCTTTAGCTATCGGCTTATATTCTAGTATAGATTTAAGGTGTAAAAATAGTGTTTGGCACTTAGCCTAGTTTTTTAAAATTTTTACTTAGAAACTTTCTTACTATTGATATTAAAAACTTTTACTACTATTACTCTATTTTATTAGATAAATATAGTCACACTCTTGCGTAAAATTATACTAGCTAATATATTTAATATATATTACTCTTTATAGTTACTATTATAAGTAAGTAGGCCTATAGAATTTTTAGATTATTATTAAAATTACTATTATTATTATTATTAGTATCTTTTCTATCCTTGCTCTTTGCTATTATATTTATAGAATAGCTATATAATAGTAACTTAGAAATCCCCTATAGATAAAAGAAGCTTATTAGTAATAGTAGATTTGCAGCTAATAGCCTCTTTTTATAAATTTACTTAAATAATATCTACTATATAGTAATAATTAAATTTAACACGTCTATATTCTAATAAAAATTACTAGTATTCCTATTAAGTAAATTAGTTCTCTTTTATTATTCTTCTAAAAGTTATCTAGGTAATATAATATTATTATATATAACGCGCCCTTGTTAATATAAATAGCTACTTAACTAATTATAAGAGGTATATAATTAAGAGTATAGAGTAAATTTACTATACTACCTTTATTAGATATATTCTTAAGCTTATGTTATAAAAGCTATAAAGCTTAGCTCTTTTTTTATGGCGTGCACTTTTTTAATATTCTCATTACTTCTTACTAATTAAGTTGCTATATTTTTTCTTTTTTATATAACTAGAATTAATCTATAACTCTTTAGTATATATACTAGTAGTAGTTATAATTTACTAAAAACTTATTTAATTTTAGGCCTTAAGCTGCAACTATTTTTTAAAAGAAAAGATAGTAATATTATCTATATTATCTAGCGCTATAGTTTATAGCCTATTTTTTTATTATATAGTTAGTTATTAAATAGTTAGAGAATATTTATTTATAGATTATTTTAGCGAAAAAGCTTAAGCCTATTAGTAATACCTTTATATACATTCTTAAACTATAATATAGTATTAGTATACATCTAAAATATCTAAATCTAAGGAAATACTGTTTAGATATCTTAGTAGTATTAAATAGTAAGCTATAATTTTCTATTATATTATTAATACCTAATTATAATAGAAAGAAACTAATTAACCTACTTTATACTACTAAGACTAATAAGGGCTACGTAACTAGCTAGTACTATATATTTCTTATGAATTTATACTAAGATATCTAGATAATTTATAAAGTTAGAGTCTTAGCTAAAAAAATAGTTAAGAAAGGCTTATACTTATATTATTACTCTAGAGACTATTAGCTACGTAAAGGTAAATATTAAAATATAGTGTACTATTTACTAGTATAAATTTTCTAAAGTTAAAATTTATTTTACTACCTAGCCTATAGAGTAAAGTAAAAATAATAATATTATTATTAATAGGCCTATAAAACTTACTTACTATTTTTAGCTTTATATAGTTATTTTTATATAGTTCTATATAGTATAGAAAAAGAAAAGAAATAGTGATATTTTTAGCCACACTACTCTAGTAAAATCCTAGACTATACCTTATATTATATAGCTGCCCTAGTCTTAGTCTTTTAAGCTAAAAGTAACTAATTTATATTATACTCTAACACTATTCTTTACACTAAAACCTTATTATTTTTTAAACTTAGTGCTATTATAAAGACCTATAATAATTTTCTTATTATATATTATCTTAAACTTACAAATAGTAGCAAGTTTAGCCTAACTAAGTTTATTAGTAAAAATATTTCTAGCTATACTATTTTTTTATATACTTAGAAAGTAAACTATAAAGAAACTGCCTTTAAAAATCTAGTAGAGAATATAGGCAAAACTAAAGCTAGTTATAAAAATCTAGTTTTATAAAAATAAGCTACTAATAATAATCTCTAATACTTTTAGGTAGATATCTACTATATTAAAAAATTAAATAGCGCTAAACATATAAAAATAATTAATTTTATATTTTATTAGTATTATAATAAAACTAAATACTACATCTATCTATTTAATACTTTAATAAGTAGCTTCTTAAAAATAACTTATCTCTTTAGTAAATATAAAAACTAGCTTTTAGTAGTATAAATAGTTTACATAAGACTAAATACTCTAAAAGTTTATTACTTTAGTATTTATCTAATTCTATTCTATAAAAAAATTAGTGCTAAAGACTTAATAGTAAAAAGATTTATAAGATTATAAAAATTAGTGTTAAAGCTGTTTAAGAAAGCTCTTTATTCTAGCTTAGTATAGATAAGCATATACTATAAATAAAAAGATATAATATAAAATAAAAAGAAAATACTATATACTTTCTACTAGATATTTTTAATATATATATACTTTTTATTTATAAAAAAGTAGAAAAATACTTTTATATAGCTCTAGAAAAAATCTAAAAATTTTTAAAATAAGAGGGCCTACTTTACTATAAGCTAGAACAAATTATTAAAACTAAGTAAGCTTTTTTATAGTAGACTTATATTTTATAAACCTATATTAGAACGATATTTAATTTTAAAAATATAAATTATAGATAATATAGTAAACTGTAATTTTAGAGAAATTATGAACAATAGTTTAAATTAATAAAAGAATTTAGTATATGGTTATTTAGTAAAGTAAAATAATAAAAAAGTTTATAAATTATATTACTATACTCTAAATAAAATTATACCTATAATAATATTACTATATTTTATTATTAGAACTATATCTAAAAGCTAAGCTACTAGTAATAATTTTTATAGATAATATCTATATAAAGTGCTAGTATTTAAGTTATAAATAACGTACTTTACACTTAAGTTAATTATTTTATTAAGTTAATTACTTTGCTAAGACCCTACTAAAACGTACTATTAGCAATAGTATAACGCGATGCCTTAACTATATAATAAACTACTAGCGTTAAAAGAAACGCGTATATAGCTTACAATCTAGGCTATTAAACAAGACGCGACACTCTCTTAGTAACGTGCTGCAGCCCTATATAATATCTCTTAAAGTATACTTAGCAACTAACGTGCTAGAAAGATGTTTAGACGCGACTATATACTTAACAAAATAAGACTTACTATAAGAGAGGAGTAGGTAATTATGCAGCATATACTTAACCTAGACGCGCGAGGATTTTCGCCCCAGCTTAATGCTATAAAAGATATGGCCGATTCTTTACTAGCTGCACGCTACTACAAGCCAGTTAGCTAGAGGTGGCCTTATAACTTTGTTAAGCGCTAGTCAAAGCTTTAAGTTAAGTTTAATCGAAAGTACGACTATAAGAGAGCTCTCTAGAAGGATTCTAAGGTAATATAAGAGTAGTTCCGGCTTATAGAGAATATAAAGGCCAAGTATAGTATTCTAAATAAGGACACCTACAATTTCGACGAGTCTGGCTTTATAATAGGCATAATATTAACTAGAGCAATAGTTATAGGCTCTAAGCGTTAAGGATAGCCAAAGCAGGTGCAGTAGGGCAATAGGGAGTGGACAATAGTTATCCAAGGCATTAACGTAATGGGGTAGTAGATTCCACTCTTTATTATCTTTAGGGGTAAGCACCACCTCTCCGTCTAGTATAAGGAGAAGGATCTATCTTATAATTAGGTTATTGTAGTCTCTAAGAATAGCTAGACAATAAATAAGCTTAGTCTATAATAGCTAAAGTACTTTAATAAGCATACAAAGAGGCGTACTACTAGTAAAGTATGTTTACTTATTATTAATAGCTACGAAAGTTACAACTCGCTCGAATTCTAGGATTACTATAAAAAGAGTAATATTATTACTCTCTGTATGCCTTCACATTCGTCGCACCTCTTATAGCCACTTAACGTGAGTTATTTTACGCTGTTAAAGAAGGCGTATAGGCGCTAAGCTAAGAATCTAATGCGCAACCACATTATGCACATTACTAAAATTAAGTTTCTACCTTACTTTATTGCTGCTTTTAAGGCTTTAATTACTAAAAGTAATATTAAAGAAGACTTTCGAGATGCTAGTCTAGTGCCCCACAATCTAGAAGTTATAATATCGCAGCTTAATATCTGCCTATGTACGCCTCCACTTTATACTATTCGCGATAGTATATAGAAGTCGCAAATTCTACAAAATAGTATAGAACTTAGGTCGCAATTAACGCTAGTTAAGTAGAGGATTTAAAGGCATATAGATAGTTCCTTAACTTATATAGTTAAGGCGGTGGAAAAGCTCGTTAAAGGCGCTAAGCTAATAGGGCATTCTTTAGTGTTAATAACCAAACACAACGCCAAACTTTAAGTTACTAATAAGGCCGCTACGCAATATAAATCGCATAAAAGAAAGCGAGTATAGCGTAAAGGAGTTCTTATAGCTAAAGAGGGCTAGTAGCTAGCCACTCTAAAGGAGTTTAGGGCGCGTAGTAATAGGCAAAAGGTAAAGAAGAGGATGCGTGCTAATAAAGGCGAATCTGCTTAACAGCGCTATAGACGCTGCGGTAAGCCTAGGCATAATAAAATAACCTATAGGCAGCCTATAGAAGTAGATTCTAAATAAATTAGCCTATTTAGACTATTAAAAATAGTTTGTGTTAATTCTGTACTATTATAAATAGTACAGAACTTAGTAGTGTCATGGATCCATAGCGGCACCTGGCTCGGAACCCGGAATAACGTTGATCCGGCGCTAGGCCCAATTCGGCCACTAGCGCGGCAGCACCCATAAGGTGCTGCCCTTCTGCCTACCTACTTGGTATAGCAGTATTTCATGTACTAGGAATCAACTTACTTTCATCCCAACTATCGCGGGGCCCGAACCCTTACACTATACTGCTATCGCTCCCCCCAGGGTTCTAGCTGCGACAGGCTCACCGCCAGGGTGCCAGCGAATCGGAGAATTGCGCGTCGACGAACATCTCCCGCGATCGCGTGGCAGGCCCAGAAGTGGGGCGCAGTGGTGTGCGTACGGATTAGGTTACCAACGACAACAGTGACGACGACGACACGTAGAAACTTGACGACCAAGGGCATACTCCCTCTCAGGCTCGGTCGGCGGAGAAAGACCGTGGAGAGTAGGCAGGTGGTAGGGCTGGACGCGCGGGTCGACGCGTGTGCCGCTACAGAACACCTGCGGTGAGTACGCCGCTTGAAGAGGACCTGGCCTCCCCTACTACTACATCAGTATACAGTGTTTCACAGTGATAGCAGTGACATCTGGGGCAAGCTAGCAGAACGGACGTTTGTGAAAATCCGGCTAGCGACTTTGTTATAACTCCGCCTGAGGCGTAAGATCGCACCTCACCCGAAACCACCAACCTTCCACATCACCACAGCATGGATTCCGATTATCCTCGCCTGAGTGGTAAATACGACGAGCATGGACGACTCCGCGCACCTTTGTCGCCCATGCCTGGAGAATTTCATTCTGATACTCCAACTCCTCAACCTCGAACCGGAACCGTGGGCGACCTTGGGAACTTTACACCCTCTTTCGCAAAGACGTTCGCCCAACAATAGGAACAAGCAGACACGCAAGAATCTACGACAATTGCTGGCGATTCGCAATCCCAATCGCAACCCGTCATCCCAGCTCTGAACCCTCGCGCCCGATCAGCGCTTCAAGGCCCTGATGTTCAGCGTACCCGACTTCCCCGAAACCCGTCTCAGTACTTTGACACCTCTACTAATGTCATAGACGACATATTCGACGCGTCAAAATTGGCAAGACAGCGTGACGAACCCCGCGAAGGTCGCCGAGTTACTATTCAGACGCCGCAGAAATCCCCCAACCGCGGCCGCCGATCTGAGAGAGACCAGAGATCTCCTGCCTCCTCGCGTTCGAAATCCGACAGCCGTAGCCCAGGCAATTTACGGATACCCAAGAAGGCGTCGCTCCCGCAGATCCGTTTCGAATCCCCGCCTCCCCTCACGCGCGATGAACGACGACGCACCTCTTTAAGGGCTTCAAACCTGTTCGTGGAAGCCCATGGGCCCGTTGATAATGAAGGAGAGCTGGGCTATAACATAGAGGTCCAATACAAGGACGCTCAAGGAGAATGGGTGGAAAAGACGTTTCGACTGACTGATGCAGCCAAGTTCGCGGAAGACGTACAAGCTCACCCTGACGCCTGGTTTGACGTCGTCGTGAAGTGTGCTAAGTCTGGCGAGCAACTGGCCAAGAAACTCTCTCGGCTTGACGCGCTAGAGGCCACATTTCAGCGGTTGCGAAACGCCTACAACGCGGCTGGCGGCACTGACCCGGAAGCTCACGAGCAATTGCAACAAGCTCATGATGCTCTGTTGGATGCCCACCGTCAGCGAGGCGCAGACTTGGCCACCACTAAGAAGGACTTTAAAGACATGCAAACTCGCGTTCGACAGGTCACCCAAGTTGGACAAGAACTACAGGTGAAGTACAACGATGCCATCAAAGCGAATGAGAACGCTTCTGTGGAGCTTCACAACCTCAAGGCCGATTATCAGTACGCCGTCCAAGACGCTCAACAGTCCAAAGAAGAATTTCAACAACTACAAGGACGTGCTCAGCAGTTCGAGCGTCGAGCGCAGATGGCCGAACAAGCTGCGTACGCCGCCGAAAACGAACTTAGGTCCCTGAGGGCTCAGACGCGCTCACCATATGACGTATTAGGACGCGGTCAACCTCTCCCGCGTGACCAGTTTAATAAATCACCGACTCCTCGTGAGCATGGGCGTGCGCGTTCTCCGCGACGAGACATCTACACCCCGAATAGCGACCCTGCTCTTAACTACCATCCCACTGGTACGACGTATGGTCGCTTCACGCAAACGCGACCCGCCGAAGGACCCTTCCGCGATAACCTTTACGACCGCCGCGACTATCGCAACGAGCGTGAAGACGTATACGACCGACGCGACCGACGCGAAGATTGGGACCGACGTGACGACCGAGACCAGCGCGATGACGACCGTGAACGTCGGGAGACTCGAGACCCGCGTGACGAGCGACCCTTCAGCGCCTCCCACATGTCGGTTGGGACTACTGGCGGCTCGCATTACAAGGCCCCAGAAATAGAGTCCTTCAGCGGTAAAGACAAGGAGGATTATGAGCGTTGGCGAATTACTGCGGTCGACAAGGCAATCACACTCCCGTCAGAGGAACACAAAGTCCGTTACGTTCGCCGTTTCATCAAAGACGACGCCTGGAACCTTGTCTATCCGATCCTGAGTTCGGTCAACACATTGGAGGATCTGCTGAAGCCCTTGGATGAGACCTACATGTCCTACGATCGGATTGTAGAAGCCGAACAGAAGCTTTATAACAATACGTTGCAATGGAAGCGTGGCGAGACGTTTGCGCAGTGGCAAGGGCGATTTCTCTCTGTCATCAACTTGCTTTCCATGGACGAGATGGGTAAAGTTCGACATGCCCGACGTCTCATGGACAGCCGTCTCGCCCGCCAAACTTCGTCTAGTTCGATACCGAATGAGAGCTTAATGGCCTTCCTAGCCCGCGCACGTCAACTCCACCAGTACAATTTGGACATTGACAGTCAACTGCATTCGGGACCCAAGAAGTCGACGACGTCATCCGGTAAAGACACCAGCCGCAAGCGTTCCCCGAGCGACCGTTCCTCAGCGCGAAAGGACAGGGCCCCCGGGCGCTCACCCGCAAACGAACGACCGAGGAACGTAATCGTATGAGTAAACTGGGTCTTTGCTTCAAATGTGGCAAGCCGGGACACACAACGCGCGACGAGACTGCACCCTGCAAAGACAAAGACTTCGTCCCTTCAAAAGATATCCCCGCTTTGGCCTCCGCCATGAATGCGTACGCAGAGGACACGGAAGACGAGGACGGCGACGAATTCCAATATGAATCAACCACCGACGAGGATGAGTTGGGAAACGAGAGGCTCCTGAACTAAACCGCGATCAGGAGCAACAACGGCGTAAAACTCGACAAGAAATCCGGCAGACTATCCAGCGCCTGGAAGCCGCACCCAAGTACAACAGCCTCGACGAGCCCGTAGTCATGCACGCCGTATCTACCATCGCGTTAGATATGTCTCCCATGCTGGACGCCACCCGTCAACTGGAATTCGACTGTTATATCAAGCTCCTCTGGCCCGAAAATGGCTCCGCGCACTCAGCTTGGTGGATACGGGAGCCACTACCTGTTTTATTCATCGACGAGTCGTCAAACAACACCAGCTCAAAGAAATTGCTTTGGAACGACTAGTCGGCCTAGCTCTGGCTGACGGCAATCCTTATACTAAGCTCCGCACCGCGGTAGAGATCACGATCAAGCATGGATCTCATACTAGCCCAGTGCTATGCTACGTCACTGAAATCGGTAAGTTCGACGTGTTATTGGGGATGAATTGATGGACCACCATTCACCAATCCCCTCTTTTAGAGAAACCCGTTCATTGAGCTTCGAATCGCCACATTGCCTGGTAAACTGTTTGGACAGCGCGCTGCCCGAAAAGATTTACAACAACAAACCACCAGACAGTACGACGCGTAAGAAGACAGCAAAGAACGGGATCGACGTCATTTCAGGCCGTGCAGCCGCAATGATGATCGCCAGGGATCCCGACTCCGTCATTTTCATTGAGCCACACCACTGGGAACGACTGGAATCATTAGATCCCGGTGGGGAAGAATCAGACAAGGAAAGTCTGCGGGAACACATTATTGCCAACCTCTGCGCTGCTCAGCACTGTGTGGTATCGGATGCCGACTTCGAAAAGTATATGAGGAAACTGGAAAAGCCCGCGATCACCAGAGAAGAAATCGTCGAGCTATTGCCACCATTTCTAGTTGACCTGGCTCACGGATTCGATCCCAAGGAAGCTAATAAACTACCCCCGCGTCGACCTGGAGTGGACCATGCCATCGATCTGAATCCAGAGGCCACGGTACCACGTCCTAAGATATATGGGTTAACCCGCAAGGAATGTGGAGCGGTGAAGGTATACATTGACGAGATGTTGGGCAAAGGTTTCATTCGCCCAAGCAGCTCACCTTACGCCGCGCCCGTACTGTGCATTAAGAAACCCGGAAAGGGACTGCGGATTTGCGTCGATTACCGCGCCTTGAACGAGGCAACAAAGAAGAACCGGAACGCTCCACCCTCGATCAAGGAGACCATGGCACGACTAACAAAAGCACGAATCATGAGTATCGTCGACGTAATAGCCGCTTTCAACACCGTACGAGTCAAGGAGGGTGACGAGGAAAAACAGCTTTCTTAACCCGCTATGGCCTTTACGAGTACCTGGTTATGCCATTTGGGTTATGCAATGCCCCGGGGACCTTTCAATCTTACATTAACGACGTCCTGAGAGAACATCTGGATGACTTCTGTACCGCGTACCTGGACGACGTACTTATCTATTCTGACGATGAGAACAAGCATGAGACACATGTCCGGACAGTAGTCGAGAAGCTCGTTAACGCTGGACTGTTCTTGGACGTCCATAAGTCACAATTCAAGGTCAAACGCGTCAAGTACTTAGGACTTATTCTGACCACGGACGGTATCGAGATGGACCCCGCCAAGGTTAGCACGATACAAGGATGGCAACTGCCGCGCAGCGTCAAAGACGTACAGGCCTTCCTGGGATTCGCAAACTTCTATCGCCGGTTTATCCTAGGATTTAGCCAGCTCGCACGACCACTCACAGAGCTGACTAAGAAATCGGATACCCGGACCAAAGTATTTCCGTTAGCAGCTGACTCCGCGGCCGCCCAAGCTTTCGAACGACTCAAACAAGCCTTTACACGCGCACCTGTACTCGCCCACTTCGACGCCGACTTGGAGACCTGGTTAGAGACAGACGCGTCCGACTTCGTCACTGCCGCAGTCTTGTCGCAGATGCACGACGATGTATTGAAACCCGTCGCCTTTCTGTCACATAAGATGAACCCAGCTGAGTGCAACTATGAGATTTACGACAAGGAGTTGCTCGCAATTATGCGCGCATTTGAGGAATGGCGTTTCGAGCTGTTAGGCACAAAATCGCCTATTGACGTCATATCAGACCACTTAGCGTTGCGCTACTTTATGACTAACAAGAGACTAAATCGCCGACAAGCACGATGGGCTGAATTCCTCTCAGAGTTCAACTTCCTTATTAGATACAGACAAGGTAACCAAGGCACCAAGCCAGACGCTTTAACCAGGCGTCCCGGCGATCTCCCCGAGGGCGCAGATGACGAACGACGTCAACACCAAGTCCAAACGATCCTTAAGCCGCATCACGTTGCGCCAGAAGCCCGCGCCGGCGGCCACCAAGCCCATTACGGTCCCGAAGATAGTGATGGCCGCAACGGCAACGCGCACACCAGCTGTGCCTGCACTTCACATTGTGCTTACGAGAATACGTCACAATATGCAGTCTATATAGCTCAGGTCCTTACCAGTGAACTCACAGACACCGTTGCAAACCTGGCCCTTATGACATACTTGATTAGTGAGGAGGATTACATTAGCGAGGAGTCTATGGAAGAATCGCTGGCGTTATCCTCCTTAGCACCTTTACAAGTGCAGTCGCCCGAGGCGGAGGAGGAGACAAGGATTAATCCTCCTGCCAATGACGGAGATTCAGAGAAAGACCTTGTCACTAGGATCAAGGACGCGTACCCCGCCGACGAGGACCTGCAAGCCATTATAAAAGCGAAACTCAAGGGACAACGTCGCATCCCATTATCGCTCATATATGACAAGAAACTGCGAATCGAGCTCGGAGACTGCCGACTGCAAGACGACTTGTTATACGTGAAGGACAAGATATACGTACCAGATGATGGACCTCTGCGCACTGCAATTATCAAAGACTCTCATGACGAGTTATGCGCAGGCCACCCTGGTAAGCACGCCACGTACCACAACCTGAGTCGTTGGTTTTACTGGCCTCGCATGACGACGGACGTTGCACAGTATGTACGCAATTGTTTGACGTGCCGTCGCTCCAAGGTCAACAAAGAAGGCAAGCATGGACTTCTCCGCCCATTACCAATCCCAGATCGATACTGGGAGAGCATATCAATCGATTACATCACTGAACTGCCAGCCTGCAAAGATCACGGCCGCACCTACACCGGTATACTCGTCACAGTCGATCGCCTGTCCAAGAAGAAGAAGTTCATCCCTGTTACCGATCTCAAAGTCACAACGCTGGTCCGTGCGTTCGTCGATTCGTCTCATATTTCTGGCGTCGCCTGTGCCAACGATTGGGTACCCGGCCCAAGGTATCGACTTCCCATCATCCGGAGACCGACGGCCAGACCGAGATCGTCAATGCCTGGGTAAAACAGTACCTACGAGCTTATGTGAATTACTAACAGGATGATTGGGCACTGTTTCTGCCAATGGCTGAGTTCGTCGCGAATAATCAGATTAGCAACTCCACCGGCGTCGCCCCATTCATGGCAACCAAGGGCTACCTGCCGCGATCCTCGATCCACGAACCGGTCGAATCAACGACGTCACTGTCCGCCCCCGCCCGAGCCGACCAGCGACGCGCCGACGAGTTCGTTACTAAGTTGGAGAATCTTCGACGGTTCTGTCAAGACAACATGGCCTGGGCACAAGCGAAGCAGGCAGAATATGCGAACAAGGACCGCATGCCTGCTCCCGAGTTACGCGTCGGTGACAAAGTTATGTTAAACATGAGGTTTATTAAGACGACGCGTCCTAGCAAATCATTGGACATGAAACACCGCGGACCGTTCACTGTCACACGCGTCATTGACAACTCTGCATACGAAATAGACCTGCCGCCAGAAATGGGACGCGTACATAACGTGTTCCACCCATGGTTATTACACAAACAACCCAGCAACGCGCTACCTGGACAGCGATTGGAACCTAAGGGCCCCATTAATATTGACGTGGACGACACCTCGGATTACACGATCAAAGCCATACTGAACTGTCGTATTAATGGTGATCTCCAAGACCCATACCGCCGCAACAAGAAAGGTTTACTTCAGTACCTGGTCGAGTGGGAGGACTACCCCAAGGGTCCTAATAATCCGTCATGGGAACCATGGATGCTCCTCATCGACGCCCCAGAGGCAGTGGATCAGTTTCACAGCGACAACCCACGCAAACCCGCCAAACACGTCAAGTTTGGGGACCTAGCGGCCCGACAAGAAGTGCTAACAAACGAGATCAGTGCCATGTACGTCGTCACGTAGGTGCAACAGGAACGCTCCGCCACGTCGCAAGTGACCAAGTCGTTTATCTTGGTAAAGTACCCTGTTAGAGGAGGTTTCCTCTACAGCGTTGGTTAAAACAATCTGCTAAACTTAGTGACGCTGCTGGGCACATCGTAACAGCACCATTGCCAGCCGCGATGGTCCCCAACCAGCTGGGAATGGTCCACGATGACGCGCAATGGCGTGCGATGGTTTAGGATGCACCGCAATGGTGCGAGATAGTTAGGTTATATAATGGACACAAGCCTCGCCGGAGCTTGAGGCTATAGAGGGGGTAGTGTCATGGATCCATAGCGGCACCTGGCTCGGAACCCGGAATAACGTTGATCCGGCGCTAGGCCCAATTCGGCCACTAGCGCGGCAGCACCCATAAGGTGCTGCCCTTCTGCCTACCTACTTGGTATAGCAGTATTTCATGTACTAGGAATCAACTTACTTTCATCCCAACTATCGCGGGGCCCGAACCCTTACAAGTAGGGTCTTAGCAAAGTAATTAACTTAATAGAATAATTAACTCGAGTATAAAGTATATTATAGTAACGTACTTTGCACTCGAGTCGATCATTCCATCGAGTCGATCACTTTGCCAAGACCCCACCAAAACGTACTATCAGCAATAGTACAACGCGATGCCTTAACCACACAACAAACTACTAGCGTTAAAAGAAGCGCGTATATAGCTTGCGATCTAGGCTATTAAACAAGACGCGACACTCTCTTAGCGACGCGCTGCAGCCCTCTACTGTGTCCGTGCACTCAACGCCCGGATTCAGTCAACGCCCCGCTGAACACCATAGCAGCTTAACTAAAATAAGGCTGCAGAGCCACACAAAATCGCTATTATTACGAGATTTTGTAGTAGAGTACTATTTTAATGCTTGCGATTCACCTGTGCTACTTATATTTACTTAGAAGCTTAACGTTGCGGCTGTGCTACGTGGTCTTGGGTGGAGCTGCTAATGCGGCACCTAAAGCCTCCTAAGTAGTTATAGTATTAACTACGCGTTTCTAACGCTTGTTGCTCTATATAGATGGCTGCGAGGCCTTTCTCTTACCCTTTTAGGTAGATTATAGAGCTTTTGCATCGTCGCAAGCTTCTTTTTAGCAAGTACGCTCTACTGCCTTCTTAGCCTTCTCCTTCTCCTTAGCTACCTTAGCTGCCTCCCTCGCCACACACTTCTCTTTTGCAATTTTCTCCTTGTATAGCTTAGCTGCCTTCTTTAACTCAGCCTTCTCAGCTTTTTAAAGCTTCTGCTCCTTCTCCTCTTGTTCCTTTACAGACTAACGTACGCAAGCCTCCCTAACCTTCCTTAGTGACTAGAAAACCGCCCCCCCCCATAGTACTCTTGACGTTGTTGCAGATCTAGAGGTTTTCCCTTCTTCTTGTGCTTCTTTTTCGTAGTAAGAGCCTCTCTTAACCTAGCAATCTCATAGTGAAGTAACTCATTTTGAACTAAGATGTGGTGGAGTGAGCGGCTAAGCTTCTACGCGTCCTTACTACTCTAATCTTCTACTGCGGATCGTACAAGGCAGTCTAGTTTACGCCAGTTAGATCCGCTAAGTACTGACGTAGAGCTCTCTCGCGATTCCTACTCATCTAGGGTAGTGTTAGTGAACCTTTTAAGTATAACCTTTGGGTTAAATAGTGATATGCCTGTTGCTTTAAAAGACTTAAGTATCGTCTCCTCCTTAAAAGAGCTTGTCCAGGCCTCCCAGAATAGAGGGAAGAAGTCCCCTTTCTTAATAGGGAGGAGTCCCTGGCTCTAGTGGAGGTGATCTGATAGCTCCTTTGAGTACGCAGTTAATAGAGGCTTAAATAGAACCACATTAAGTGGCTAAAGCGTGTGGGTTGAATGAGGGGGGAAGATGGCTAGAAGTATCCTATTACGGTCGCAATAGTCGATAAAATCCATAGTAACGTGAGATCTATGGCCATTAAGAATGAGTAACTAGTAAGACCGTCAAGCTTTTGCCTTGGTGTAGCGATCAAACACCTGTTTAAGCCAGGCAAGGCCAATATCGTTATTTGTCCAGCCTAAAGGCGACGAGGAAATGTGTACTAAGTGCTCTCCTGCCTTAATATCCTCTACCTAGCTTAATTGTATAGCCTTATTAGTAGCCTGATAGATAAGGCTTGGCGGCAAGACTAATCCATCAGCGCAAACACACGCTAGGAGGGTAATCCATTCACAAGAGCTATCTTAGAGAGATGCTATAACCTCCTTATTCTCCCACATTCGTCTACTAAACACTCGTTTTAATTGGCTAGTAATACCAATTAAGAAGCCTTTTTTATCCATATTATACGTGTGACGAGGCTCGATGTTATATTCCTTGATTTTGGCACCCAGGAGATCAAAATACAGGCTGTATTTATCCCCTAAGTCGGCTTAGTGGCGATTGCTGTCCATACCAGCTGCCTATTAAGAGATTAGATGGATGTTGTGTCGGTTGATGAAGCGAGGAACCCAGCTCTCGCTCACTGGCTCCTTGGCTATTATTAACGCGAAATTTCGTATCATCTCTCTTGTGGGTGGCAAGTGACGCGCTGTAAGCCCTTCAATGTATTGTACAAGCTCCTGCTCTTGTTGGGGACTGAGTTTCCGTCGGTTAAACCCCGCAGTTGCACGCGTCGTTTGAATCGCTTGGTGCCTTCGCGACAGCGTACTTCGATCAACGCCATGCTTGCTAGCGATCTTAGTATAAGAGAAAGATTCTTCTGACCTTAGCGATTCTATTTCTTTAATTGCAGCCTCAATTGAGCTCATATTGGTGGCGTTATGGCGTGTTGAAATTTGGGGTGGTTTGCGTTCAGCGGGGCGTTGACTGAATCCGGGCGTTGAGTGCACGGACACAGTATAATGTCTCTTTAAGTACACTTAGCAACCAACGCGCTAGAAAGACGTTTAGACGCGACTGCGCACCCAACAAAATAAGACTTACTATAAGAGAGGAGTAGGTGATTGTGCAGCATATACTCGACCTAGACGCGCGAGGATTTCCGCCCCAGCTTGATGCCATAAAAGATATGGCCGATTCTTTACTGGCTGCACACCACTACGAGCCAGTTGGCCAGAGGTGGCCTTATGACTTTGTTAAGCGCTAGCTAAAGCTTTAAGTCAAGTTCAATCGAAAGTACAACTACAAGAGGGCCCTCTAGGAGGATCCTAAGGTGATATAAGGCTAGTTCCAGCTTGTGGAGAACATAAAGGCCAAGTATAGTATCCTAGATAAGGACACCTACAATTTCGACAAGTCTGGCTTTATAATAGGCATAATATTAACTAGAGCAGTAGTTATAGGCTCTAAGCGTCAAGGACGGCCAAAGCAGGTGCAGCAGGGCAATAGGGAGTGGACAACAGTCATCCAAGGCATCAACGCAATAGGGTGGTGGATCCCACCCTTTATTATCTTTGGGGGCAAGCACCACATCTCCGCCTGGTATAAGGAGAAGGATCTACCTCATAATTAGGTTATTGCAGTCTCTAAGAACGGCTAGACAATAAATAAGCTTAGTCTGCAATGGCTAAAGCACTTTAATAAGTATACAAAGAGGCGTACTACTAGTGGAGCACGTTTGCTTATTATTAATGGCCACAAAAGTCACAACTCGCTCGAATTCCAGGATTACTGCAAAAAGAGTAATATTATTACTCTCTATATGCCTCCATATTCGTCGCACCTCTTGCAGCCACTTAACGTGGGTTGTTTTGCGCCGTTAAAGAAGGCGTATAGGCGCCAAGCCGAGAATCTAATGCGCAACCACATTACGCACATCACCAAAATCGAGTTCCTACCTTGCTTTATTGCTGCTTTTAAGGCTTCAATTACTGAAAGTAATATCAAAGGAGGCTTTCGAGGTGCTGGCCTAGTGCCCCACGACCCAGAAGTTGTGATATCGCAGCTTGACGTCCGCCTGCGTACGCCTCCACTTTGTACTATTCGCGATAGTACATAGGAGTCGCAAACTCCGCGAAATAGTACAGAACTTAGGTCGCAATTGACGCTGGTTAAGCAGAGGATTTAAAGGCATGTAGATAGTTCCCCAACTTATATAGTTAAGGCGGTGGAAAAGCTTGTTAAAGGCGCCAAGCTGATAGGGCATTCTTTGGTGTTGATGACCAAACGCAACGCCAAACTTCAAGCTGCTAATGAGGCCACCACGCGACATAAATCGCATAAAAGAAAGCGAGTACAGCGTGAAGGAGTCCTCACAGCTGAAGAGGGCCAGCGGCTGGCCACTCTAAAGGAGTTTGGGGCGCGCAGTGATGGGCAAAAGGCGAAGAAGAGGGTGCGCGCTAATAGAGGCGAATCTGCTCAACGGCGCTGTGGACGCTGCGGCAAGCCCGGGCATAACAAAACAACCTGTAGGCAGCCTGTAGAAGTAGATTCTAAATAGATTGGCCTATTTGGACTATCGAAAATAGTTCGTGTTGACTCTGTACTATCGTGAATAGTACAGAACTTGGTGGGGTCTTGGCAAAGTGATCGACTCGATGGAATGATCGACTCGAGTGCAAAGTACGTTATATAAAATCTTATAATGTATTTATAAGTAAACTGCAAATACAAGTAAGCTATAAACTCTACTAAGTCTCTAAGCCTTTCGCAGCATATAAATTTACAACATATTAATATTCTATTAATATAATAACTATTCTAAATTAAGTAGTATTTATAGAAGCCTTTTTACACGTGCGCAAGTTGTGCCTAGACTTCCTATAGCGCCTATAGCGTGCAGAAGCCTACTGGCTCATAACTAACTACGCCTTGCCTTGCTATATTTCTCTCTCTAGTTACTACTTAATAGCCTTTTAAGTAATAATATCCTCTCTCTCTGCCTTTAATAGAGTGTCTCGCTTTTAAATTCGCTTCTTTTTACGCTATTTACGCGTTATAGCTATCTTATTTACTCTTTATGCGCCATTCTCTTAGCGCCTCTTATAAGCCAATTAAGCGACTAGATAACTAAGGTAGGAGAGGATCCCTAATACCTTTAAATTCGCTCACAAACTAGAGTTAACTAAGCGTCTAGCTTACGTGCGTTGCTTAGTGTTGCAGACTCCCATAGGGTCCCTAGTAGGGCTACTAGCGCTAGCGCTGGCAATAGTGTACGAAGCTTAATATTAAGCTTTAAAAGCACTGCCTCTAGATTGTGTAGGACTAGCCCAGAGCCTTAAAAGCTTACGCAGATATTCTCCTTTGCAATTAACTAGTTATAGGCGACGCGAAAGGCTAATAGAAACTTAAGCTTAGTAATATAGTTAATATAGTTACGTATTAGACCCTTAATCTAGCGCTCATACGCCCGCTTCAACAGCGAGAAGCAGCCCATATTAAGTAGCTATAGAAGGTATAATAAATATAGTAGCATATATAGGATATAAATCTTATTCTTTCTATAGATCTCTTAGAATTCGAGTAAGTTATAGCTCTTATAGCTATTAAGTATTAGGAGCTAACGCGCGCCTACTCTACGCTCTACTATATGCTTAATAAAGTGCTATAGCCAGGCAACGCTAAGCTTATTTATAGTCTACCTATTATTACTAAGACTAATAGTCTAGTTACCTAGTATATTATCGCTTTTATACTAGACTAAGAGGTAGTACTTACTAGCAAAGATAATAAAGAGTAGAATTACCTACCTAGTAGTATTAATTCTATAAATTATTGTTACCTACTTATAATTGCCTAGCTAGATCGCTTTTGGCTAACCACGTCTCTCTAAGCCTATAATAACTAGCTAGGAGGATATCTTGCCTATTAGAAAGCTAGTCTTATCGAAGTTAAAGGTGTTCTTATTGCAGATACTATAGGTGGCCTTTATACGTACTACTAGCTTAAACTAGGCCTATATAGCTATTAGGTCCTTATAAAGGGCTCGCTGTTAATTATAGGCTTAATTAAATCGTGTTATAAGGCTGTCTATTTGCTTAATAAAGTTTCTAGACTACTACTAGCTAACGTGGCCTGCGCTACGCTTAGCGAGCAGCTTATTCGCCATATCTTATATAGTACCTAGAGTAGACGCAAAGCCTCGCGAATCTAGGTTAAGTATATGCTTAATAATAACCTCCTCTTCTAGCTTAGTAAGCTTCTTTAATTTAGGCTTATAATCGCGTTATATAATAGTTTTAGCGCGTTAGCTATAAAGCGTACTTTTAGGAATAATAAACGTTGCTACAGCATAATTAATACTTTAGATCTAATTCTAATTAATAGCTAAGATAGCCAGAGAGATATTTACTTTGTTATAGGACAATTAAATAAGTATTAGTTAAGCTATTATAGTTAATAAGTAATGCGTTATAGAAAGTTAGTGGGGTTTACAGCTTACTTATATTTATAGCGCGCTTATAAACACCTTATAGAGGTAATATAATAGACTAGTATTTTACTAAGCCACGCTATTAATAAATACTATTATACTTTATTTTTTTCTCTTATAACTCTATTTAAAAATACTATAAAAATAACTACTTAAAGCTAAGAATAGCTAGTAAGTTTAATAGGCCTATTAATAGTAGTATTATTATTTCTACTCTATATTATAGGCTAGATAGTATAATAAACTTTAACTTTAGAGAATTTATACTAGTAAATAGTATACTATACTTTAATATTTACTTTTATAAAGCTAATTAGTGTACTACCTTAACTAAATAATATTTTCTACTAGTTTTATTATAGTATATAGTGCGCTCTTTTAGATAATATTTATTATACTTTTAAGTATATAAGTTATACTACTTTAGCCTAAAAGGTAATTTATTATCTATATTATTAACTTTTTAAATAGCTTTAATAGGTTATAGCTCTTTAATTAGTTAATATATAGAGTGCTATACTATTAGCTAATAGGCATACTAGTTAAAACTAATGTAGGTATTTATTAGCATACTAGTTCTTTATAATAAAAAGCTATAAAATATATTATTATTCTAAGCTTAGCATATACTAATATAAATACTAAGTAGAATTATTCTTATTATTTATAATTAGAAAGTAGTATTTAAAAATTAGTTAGTAGAAACTAGCTAGCTATCTTTCTATAATTAATTAACTAATCTAAGTCTAAATATTAGTATATACTTAAGATTATTAATATAAAAAAATAAATACTATTCTAATTTATATATTTATAAAAAAGTAACTATTCTTTTTTATTTTTTTAGCCTTTTATTTTTATTATTTTTATTTATTATTTTTTTAAAAAGTAAAAAGAAAAGTTTCTAATTTCTAAAAATAGATACTAAAATATACTATTATAATATCTATTATATACTATACTTAAAAGTTATATATTAGTAAAGCCTATTACTATTACTTTTACTCTTATTTTAATATTAGCTACTACTTAGTTACTATAATTAAAGCTTTATTCCTATACTATATATATTTTACTCTTTTTATTCTAGATTATATATAGTCTATAGTCTTTAATATACTTCTTATACTTATTATTTATATTATTTTACTTTTTATCTTTACTATAATACTTACTACTATAGTAGTAGGACTTATAGCACTTTGATATAATATTATTCTATTTAATTCTAGACTATTTATTATATTTATAAGACTTTTTATAATTATATTTATTTTATTCTAGTAGTGTTTAAAAAAGCCTAGAAGTATAGTTAGTTTTTAACTTTATTTGGCTTACTCTTTAGTATATAAGAAAAGTAATATATAATTTTAAAAAGTAACTTATACTTTGGCTTATTCTTACACTTTTTCTCTATATTCTAATAAGTCTTGCCGGATAGGTAATACTTAATACGGCACTTCTTATTATTATTATAATACTTATATTTCTAGCCATAGTAACTATAAGGATACGCCGAATTATTATTATTACAGTACTCTATACCCTTATAACTAAAGTTGTAGTTAATACCTTTTGGGTCCTCGTAGCCCTTACTTTTATAAGGACTAGACGCTGTAAGGATACTTAGGGTGGCGAGCAGGGCGACAAGTGCAAATGCTTGCTTAAGGAACATCTTAGTGCCGTTTAATGTTTGGATAGAAGGTTATTTTAGGGATGATTCGATATGGCTTTGTTCTCAAAAGACTAAGCAAGTCCTTGATTATGACGGAGTTCTTGAAGGGGAATCGAAGACCAATTTATAGTTTATTTCTAAGGCCTTTCCCTTCCTTTCGGAACCCCTCATTGCTTTCGCCGGACCATTTGTTGAGTTTCACAGCTGATATCTTTAACTCCCTACCTATATTATAACCTTACTATTCTCTTCACAAAAGCCTTTTCCTGTGCAAGCTACGCTTATTAACGTAACCGGACAGTTTGTTGAGTTGCACAACCGATACTTTTGGGTATCTCCCTGCATTGTTGCTGCGGTTCCGTTCGGATACCAATTGCCACCGCAACTATTTCCACGCCACATATCACAGAGAATATTTCCTTTGCCTAAAGGCCAACATTTTTCAGCTGACTATGACGCAGTGAATTTAGGAGAGGACGCGACAGAAAGCGCCGTCTTCTCGTCACAGGAATTTCCCACCAAAAGAAGGGATTTCTAGCGGGAATACTAATTGGAGATTTAATAGAACTTCCGCGGAGCTAGAACTTTTATGAGCACCGAACAGCCGTAGCTCCCAATGGGATTGAAAGCAGACATTTTCGCCGGGATTATGTTATGATATTACTCTGTATGTTGTGGCGTTAATTCTACCTAGGGGTAGGACGACAAAGGCTTTCATCTCAAATAACATGACAAAAAAAGCAGAGCCCCCTGCTTAGTAATCAAAAAGAGCGTGAAAAGGTGATTGGGCACAAAAAAAGCGCGTTCGAACTGCTAAGCGAGCTTGGCGGTCTTGGCGCGAGGCTCCCACAAGCAAAATTTTCACGAAGAGGCCACTTGGAACTTTGGGGGATAAAACTTGGGATTACTCTGTATAATATGTAGAGGCATGGTGTATACCATCCAAGCGAGGCCTTAGCCTCATCGCGCTGCTCCCATTCCGTCGCCTCCGCCCGTGAGGCAGAAATGGAGTGGGGTTGAGACCGGAGAAGAGGGGGGCCGCAGCTCGCATCTCTTACCCTGTAGGTTTACAGGCAAGGTCCACGTCTAATTCAAACCTTTGAACGCCCACATGCAGCCTCATGCACGATATGCCAACAATCCCCACTCGCTGGAGCGCTGGATCACAGCAAGTATCCGGTAGCCTTGACAAGCGACAGAGTATCGCCAATGTTTCCATAAACTACAGAATTCCCTAGCAGACTTAGTATAGAATACCACAAGCTAGTAATTAGAACGCGCGTGCAATATGGGAGCCCTTGCAACCCGCAAAATAGAGATGCCAACAGTAGTTCAGCATAGTAATGACTGGCGAGCTAATGACACAATTACCCAAGTCCTCGCGGAGCTAGTTAACCCGCTCATGCCACGCACACAACAAAATTCTAATTTGCATCGGGCCTCCTCCGTTCGGCTGAATTTTATTCCGACGGATATTCCGGTGGCATGCCGGCAGAGCCGAGTGTAGAACGATTAGTTGACCGTGCTGTTGAACTGACGCAACCATCTTGAAAGCAAGTCGGAAACGGATTGCGGGACGAGGTTGACGGCGACATCCACGAGTGGGGTTTAGAGCACCCGTCACCCATCGTCCATCAGGGGTAAACAATTTTTGATAGCGAGGGCTCGCCACCTGAAGGTCAGCAACTGCTGTTGGTTGTGAGAAATTAATGTACATTTGCTTGATCAGTACGCCCATGTTGTTACGCAGGGTGAGGAGAACCCTGATGAGCACGCGTATGTCCTCTGGCAGGCCCCGCCGCTCGGAAGGCCTTCGCACAAGCTCCTCGTGTCATTGCACTCGTCGAAGATTTTAGTGCTAGTAGCGCGTAGATAAACTAGACTGTTTTCAGCCATAAACATCATGGTGCAAACCATGGAGCTGTGGATCATTTGTTGGGATCCGGGTCGACCCTCGAACAGAGCTATACTTTCACGTGTTCTGTCAATGTCGAACAAGAGGAAACGCATGGACATGTTCAGGCCCACTCATCCTATGCGTTCGAGGCAGCCTAGGCATTGCGATGCATTAGCGTGCAGATCACCCGATACCCCGCCCGGGACGTGCGGAGAATTGTGCAATGGAGAGCTCATATCTGTGGCATAATCCGTGCATGTTGTAGTGTTAAAACGTCATAATGGAACATAACACATGCCGTCTGGAGAGGTGGAGAAGGAGAAGCGGAAGTAGAAAGGACCCTAACCTCGGGAAAGCGGCATATAGTAGCATTTGCCCCCATTAGGTTCCTTCGTTGTGAATATGTCAGATATTTTCTTCACCCAGCCCGATGCACATTCATATGGTTTGTATCCAGCGCGTCAGTCCTGTCTCTCACCACCTCCTTCTCGGTTAAAACCCCCTACATCGTGTTCGCGTATTGGAAATCCACGGAATAAGCTAGCGAATTTTGCAGACCGCGTATCTGCTCCACGATCGTTCTCTACGCCCTTGTATCCGAAGATCTCTCGAGTCGACCTCTGGTAAGCCTCGCCCTTTTCGTCTATGGCAGCCAGTAGCTTGCCATTTGACAAGAGACCCAGGGATATTGCAGGGATCACTTTTCCTCTTGGGCGAGATTGTCGTTTACGACTGGAGAAATTCTCCGAGCCTCATAGCAACCCCAAAAAGGAGCAGCGGTGCGATGCTTCTTCGTCAGCCGACGACTCTGCTTTTGCTGGCACCTACGACAGACCATTAACAAACGTCGATTACCTTTCGCATAGTTGGCAGGAAGATGATATCTGGTCATCATGGCGGCATATAGTCTCGAATGTTGAACTAAATGAGGGTCGATCACGCTTTGAGAATGCACTGTGGCGGGCGTGGGCTAAATCAAGATACAAGCTGAAGACCATTTCACCGGAGGATATCAATTGGTAAATTTCCATTCGCGCCTAGTCGGCAGTCACTATGTAATCAAGGCTTGCAGCTAATTCGACTTAGGCTCAAAGATTCCGACTACAATTGGCTTTATGGACCCTTTCAGTCCCCGTCGAATCCCTCACTTTCCGCATTCGTATCGGAGCCTACCATCGCAATGTTCGAACCTACATCTCTCCCAAATAAACAGGCCATACTGAAGAAACGAAGCAAACAAGAACTTGTACGGCAGACTTGGATGCCGGCTTTGCCTGTACTCGAGCGGGCTGGCGGAGTGCAAGTAGAACATGGTAATGCTTCAACCGACCGATCTCGGGATTGCACAATATTTAATAGGGCAGTCACGGACTCTATTACATACCCAATACGGTCAAAATCAGTCCGCAGAGAAGCCACGGATCACTTCTCTCCTTCTCGCACGCCGGCTGTACAACCGCTCGGCCAAGGCAAAAGGAAAATTCTTCGGTTTGATGAAAAGGTTGAACAGTTCAGAGCGATAGGCCTTGACTATGTAGAGCGAGATTGGTCTGCCCAGACCGACGATGATTCTTCGGACGAGGGACTGTTGATAAAGTTCCCACTAACGAAGCGAGCATTCCTACGTAAGGATACGGAAAATAACTCCAGTACAAACAGCAAGATAATCACAAAACTTCCTCCAACGACGCTCAAATCCGGTTCGCCTCCTCCACAGGAAACACTTAGTTGGCCCTATCCGCCCACCGATTCTCTTGTTGATGAGGAAGATGATACCAAGCTCGAACTCAGCAAATGTACAAGGGCATTCGATGACCTTTTGACAATTCGCGACGGTCGAGCTGCGAAGGATGAAGAGAAGAAGCCTCCAAAAACATCTGATATATCTATGCCGTTTGAAGATGCTGAGGGCGACATCATTAGTGTAGAACCAGTTAACGAACTCACCAAAGTCTTACGAAAGGGAAAAGATATTGCTCAAGCAATCTGCAAATATCGTTGGCTTCGACTTCTTGAACATGCACTCACTCAGTGTCAATCGATTCTTTTGGCGCTGCTTGGTGCAAGAACAAGAACTCCTTCGCCACGCGAGAGAGAAGATATGAGCCATGTAGCGGGAGATGAGGACCTGCTCAACTAGGTGAATACTGGTTTAGGCGCAGAATAGTACCTCTTGCTTAGAGGCGAGCACAAAGCAGCGGAGTAAGTTCATCGAATGTCGGTTGAAGCAAGGGAGAAGGCACTCGGGCCGGAACACCCAGACACGCTCCTCAGCGTCAAAAACCTTGGGTTGGTGTTGTCGAGCCAGGGCAAGTACGAAGAGGCGGAAGCGATGCACTGGCGGGGGCTGGAAGAATCTGAGAAGGTGCTTGGAGAAGACACACTGACAACCATGGGTAACCTTGCTTTCACGTTCAAGCCCCAAAGCCGCACTAAGGAGGCCATTTCACTGATGGAGACATGCTTTCGGTTGCGAGAACGGGTCCTCGGCTCTCATCATCCTGACACAGTCATTCCTTGAAACTCTGAATGAGTGACAGATGGAGAGTATAGAGATGTGCGTTTAATGCTGCTTTTGTTGTAGATACTAGGCCAATGCAAATGCAGAATAGGCCGAGTAGTGTAAGCATGGGTACGAGGAAGGGTACGGTAATGAAAGTGACTTAGCGCCATATGTTGCCACCAGCTGCAGGGAGAATGGCCGATCCGCACCGGCCACAGGGTTGCGCCGAAGGCGATCACCTTTGGTATTAGCCAAGAGTGCGCAACGTACCAATTGAGCCCCTCCGTCGCATGCGGTGTCCGAGTGCTCGCGATGTGGGGGAATTACTGATTCGGCATGGCGACTCGGCCTTCCCTAAACGGTAAGTCCGGCCCTTATCGATCGTTGCTCCCTGTACCCTGCCGAGACAGTCTGTGCAACGCGACAGTCAATGCAACACTTTTTACTAGGAAAATCAAGAAAAATAGAGATTTTTAAAGACTTATTACTCTATAACTATAATATATTATTAAAAACTTCTAATATATTTAATACTTTAAATTTTATTCTCTATATTACTAGAATTTTACTTCTTTTTAATATTATAGTTTTTAATTATTTATAACAAACTAGTAAAATCTATAATTTTAAAATTAAAAAGTAATAATTATTTAGTAAGGAAGTATAGTATATAGAGTATCTTTAATATAGAAGTTATTTAGATTTATAATATATTTAATAAGTTAATCTATCTATATTAAAAATATATAGAAAAAAAAGTAGTATATAATCTAACTACTTAGTTATATTTTAAATCTAAATAACTTCTATATTAAAGATACTCTATATACTATACTTCCTTACTAAATAATTATTACTTTTTAATTTTAAAATTATAGATTTTACTAGTTTTTTATAAATAATTAAAAACTATAATATTAAAAAGAAGTAAAATTCTAGTAATATAGAGAATAAAATTTAAAGTATTAAATATATTAGAAGTTTTTAATAATATATTATAGTTATAGAGTAATAAGTCTTTAAAAATCTCTATTTTTCTTGATTTTCCTAGTAAAAAGTGTTGCATTGACTGTCGCGTTGCACTGACTGTCTCGGCAGGGTAACATGTGCGCCAAGCTGATCGGAACAACACGTTCCCCGACCTGCCATTGCCGCGCAACAGCCACCGCCAACGTTGCACTCATGCCCCCCTCACAAAATTGCGTTGTGCCTACTCTATGCCAGCGCCATCGTCGACCTCGCATGCTTGTAGCAATTACGTCTCCGCTCGTGGAGATGCGCCAGCCGCCTACCTACCTCCGCAGCCACACTACGCCCGCTTTAAACGGGATCCAAATACCACATGCCGTCAAGAGCAGTTAACAGAACTAATAAATCAACTCCCTCGATACCACCAGCCAATGCGCAATAGTGCGAAGCAACCTGCTTCTTGGAAACCTGCACCGCCGACCGATCCCAAATGTACGACCGAGATCTGGATTCTGGAGCACTTACGAGGATCCTGAACAGTTAGTGTGAGGCTATATTTAGCTGATCACACAATATGGATGCCGTTAGAATTGACAGCGTATACCCTAATTAGACCGGGGATCCAGAGATTCGCAGTGTTCGCTGTGCGGTGGGTATGCATATCAGGCCACATCACCAGCCCGTCAGGTAATTATGGGATTCAAGTGGTCGCAGAAATAAGGGTCTTTCTTGCCAAGCCACGCGTATACCCCGCATTCTAGCGCGTTCTAGCTCTATTGGCGCAGGCGTCGATCCAAAGAATTCTGGCATGCAATCGCTTGACGCTTCGAGTCGGCCTGTCTGTCAGCTAACACGGCATAAGTCTTTGGCAACTCGCGCGTACCTTAGGTTGCATGATTCGCAGGCATCACTGTGGGACGGCTTATCCAGTCCGCATTCGAGCTTCCGCGAGCACATATGCCTGAGGCATCACCGTCACACCGGTATCCTACTACCATCCATGAATCTGGCGATAGGTAGGTCATGCAGATGACTTTGCCTTCTTTACCGACGAACTTGTGGCCCATGGCTGCCGGATTGAGAAGCCATTTCGAGTCGGACCCGTCTATGGCGAAAGCACCGAAATGGGCGGATACCGGCCGAGGGAACCGTCCGTGTGCGCAACGCGTTCTCGATCGGATGATCCGCTTTATCCAGTACAAGGAAGACGGTCGCGGCATAGTTCCCTTTAGGCTCATCAATTGCCAGTTAAGAGACCAAATCAAGCGGTTATGCTCTTATTGCGTCATCAATTTCATGTAATGCCATTACACTCCATCATCCCTCATATTGACTCGAAAGAAAGCCATGCCCTCATAAGTGGCTCGGTAAAAATTTACAGCTTCAAGAACTCTCTTCACCGTCGCAATATCCTTCCCGCAGTCTAGATAAACCGCCCCCACTACCGCTTTAACCGTCGACGCAGCCGTCTCTTAAGGCACGTCTCCTAGCTGGCAAGGATTTTTGGCGATATAATTTGCCAATCCACTCTTGTGGGCTACTTTGCTCAACTTGCTATTCCTTACTAGGTTTTTTACCTTATTTGAGCCCTTCTCTGGTAAGGTTAGTCTTTCTATTAAGCTTCCAGCATACACACTTACCAATATTTTCCCCAGAGCTATACCATGGCTCTAGAATAGCCTCTTATAACACTGAGTCTCCAAGGAGTGCGAGGCGTTTATTTCCTTAGAAGTCGCCATGTATATCCTTGCTCAAAACAGATGCTCCTGCGGCGAGCAATGCTTCGTTGAGCAAGTTAGGATCCGAGAAATGATATTCGAGGATAGCCTCCACGGCATGCGCTGTCATATTGACTATCAGAGCAGAAGATAAACCGAACAAGTATACCCTTTAAACCATGTAAGCCTTGGACAGTTATCGGTCAAATATACGACCAAATGCGACAATGAGCCTGTGATGCTAGTCGTGAAAATGAGGGGTGTTTGGGCGGAAACTGCCGTGATCACGCCACTACATCTTTACACATGTGAACATAAAGACGAGATATCATGACTAACGAATATAGAATCGTCTGGTAAAGTCGCGAAAGAGACAACTGCGCAATAGGAGAACGGGTATTTGCATGTGCACTTCTGCTTATGGAGTGACAGAAACAGCTTCTGCATGTAATTCTATTAGATAACTTTTAGAATTATTGGCTGCAAACTCAAGAAGCTGATTGCAAAAGGCCAGTAAGGCGGTTAGATATCTGGGCATCGTGATCAGATGCTCGCATCATGATACTCATGCCGCTTCCGGAACGCCCTGCGTGAGGTAACGCGATACTGGCCAATTAACATCGTAGCGTTCTACCATCTGTTGACGCATGCATAGCAAGTGGCAAAAAGTTTCACGCTAACCGCACCGCTGACGCACTGTGGCGTCCCGAGAGCTGCAGAGAAAGGAGCTTCTCTCCTTATATTACCATTATGTCCCGATGCGTATGCTTCTGCATCTCATCGCTACGTCAATTACTATGGCTGCAATCTTTTGCTGCTCCTCCATAAGCCCGTTCCGCTCGCGGCCACTCGACCACGATGATAAGTTCGCGGCATTTATGCATTGGGCTGCTTCCCACAAGCCATCTGCGGCTGTGGATGATAATTCCTCCACAATCGTCCATACTGTACCGTACGCTGTTCAACTTGTGAGACAGGTCAATTTTGGGCCGCAGGAATCAATCAGATACTTTGTTCATACGATCAGCGGTTCCCACTTCACTGAAACGACCGAAGACAGTCTAATTAAATCAAACTTTGAGAAGCTGAATTCGTATTTGACCCTTAACGTACCTGAGAGTAAGAGATTTTACTAATTCTTCCAATTTGCAGGTACAAGAACTTCAGGTGTTCTGCGCACAACAAGTTTTTCGAAGTCAACTTGTATCAGAAGAACCCTACAAATAGGCATCACTGGCGGGCTACCCTTGCACGACCGTCCTGGGATATTGATTTGGCGTTTCGACAGCAGGAGGTGGAGGCAGGGTCGAGCAAGAAGATTGGAGAATCAGCGGGAGAATATGAGAGGAAACAGGAAATAACAGCTTCTAATAAGAATACTACATTTCTGGAGCTCTAGAAATTACTACTACCAGTGCTTGAGGTAATGTAGTCCCATTAAGCAAGAAGCAGCTAATTGTTGAAATGCCTAATCCGCATAGGAAACGGATGGAACAAAGGGCAAGATGGAGCCATCTAACAACATAGACATGGCGACCCTGAACAGCGTCCTTCAATTCATACTTCCTAGAGTCGGCCAGAGCCTTGGTTCAAGCAGTCTCATTTCCCTGTTGTGCCTTAATTGGGTCAACGCAGAGCTTAATCTGGGTCTCAAATTCGAAGATCTCTGGGAGACTAAAATAAATAGCTCGGATATTGTTCTCTTTTTTGTCGATTGCTTTGCGGTGGACGATGCGAATCTTAGAGTGGACCTCGCTAAAGTCGAAAGCTTGGTAATTCCAGCAATTCGCTATATTGACTCACACAAAGGAGAGCAAGCGGCTGGAAAACTAAGACTGTACAAGATAGTCAAGAGAGTGCTTGAATCCGGCTGTAGCTTGGATTGGGTGTCCGCGTGTAGAGGAAGCATTTTGCGTGTATTTACGTCCTGCCCTAGCGAGAAGCTCCTTGACCATTGTCGGCGCAAGAATGGTCTCCTCGAACAGGACTGAAACAACCGCAATACCGAAGAGATCTGCGGAAACAATCTTGATAAGGTATGGACTGCGAGGATTTAATGCTGAACCCTTGACTGATAATTGCCGTAGGACAGCGAGAGTTTGGCGCTATATGGGGATCAGGATGATTCTGACGACTTGTTCCATTATGATGGATCCAATTCCGATTATGGGCCCATGAAGGACTTCACAGCCTGTGATAAAGAATGTGGCTATTGTGGAAATTGTGACTATTAGAAAAATTCCGTCACGAAGGGGCTACGAGCTCGTCAACGGCGGTACTCGGACGCGTGTTAACACCCCTTCGCGATATTTTGTTCACCACCATTCAATTATTATTGCTATCAATAACATTAGTAGCTACCATACGACTCACCGAACTGAAGCAGCAGTCATCACAGCGCCCATCGTCTGTACGAAGGCAATCATCCCGTCCGCCATCGCCATCACAAGCGTCAACTGTTCTAGTGGACAGGTTGACGCCTAGAAGCACTCCAAGCGAGAAGCTTGGCGACACGCACTGATTAATGCGGGGTTAGTTAGGGAATACCTTCTTTAAAGTATTTATCGCAGATAGCTAGACTTTTTTTAATATTATTAATTTTATCTTATATCTTCTTCTGCTCTGTAGGGTTAGCAGACGCAGGTTAGCTTAATCTATCTAGCTAGTGTTAAGTATTATCTAGTTGGCAATATAGCCCTAATAAAGTAGTAGTAAGCGTGTCTTTACAATTTTAAAGAGCCCTATTAATAATATAGTAAGCTAAACTAGTAGTAGTAAGAGTAATAACGTAGTCCCAGTATTTACCTATAGGGGTAATAATATCTATAAATGTAAACTAGACTTTGTCTATATAAGCGAAGACTTTAGTATAAATATTAAGACACTATTATATACTTTTCTACTCCTTCTAGGTTACCTATACTTTTGCTTTCGCTTAGCTATATAAAATAAGAACTTAGAGTTAACTATTAATACTTTAGAGGCGCTCTTCTAGATTAGACTTAGTATCCTTAATTATATCTTAATATTTATGTAACACTTTTGTTAAATAGACTCTATAGCTAGCTATATAGATATTAATATCTAATACTCTATACTAGTAAGTATAGAGGGAGTATAGAATAATTATATAAGAAAAGAAAATAATATAATAGAACTAACTTAGTATTAATTAATTATCTCTAGAGAGAGTGTAAATAGAAAGAAGAAGATCCTATAGTATATAGGCTGCAGTGTATAGGCATTATATAATTCTGATATAATACTATTATCTGCTGTATAAAACGTTAACGACGAAATTATCGTTATTTTGTGTATATTTTGTTACTACTACTATGTGCTAGGTGCTAGGTTTTAGTGCCTTCTATTTTACTCCTCTGTGTGTATAGTGCGAATTTAACCTTAATTAGAATCTTAACATAACAAAGATCTTTAATATAATACTATTATATAGTAATATTAAAACCTTAATACTTTTAGGTGCTCTTGCCTATATAGTGTACAGACACTAGCAACTTTTTATTTTAAGGTTACTATTAGTAGTTCTTTCTTTCTTTGTATAAACTAACTACTTACTAATATTTACTTTATCTATTTATTATTCCCCTGTCTCTATATCTTCTACTCTAGCTAGTTTGCTTTAGTTAATAAAAAGATTCTATTAAGTAACTATTTATTGTACTTCGCTGCTATTTATTAAAGGCGTAATTAGGCTTATTAGTAGTAGAGTAGTAGTCTAGCTAATAGCAGTTAAGGGTAAGATTATATAGTTAATAATAAGATTGTAGTGATAATATATTATTTATATAGAGTTCTTTTACTTAATTTATTCCTTATATAATAGGTAGACCTATTTATCTTATTTATTTAGGTAGCGATATTAGGCAATTATATAATATTAGATAAGAGAAAAATAAACACTAATAAGAGGTAGGAATTGCAGCTCTAATAGAAGAAAGAGGTATATAAGGTAGGCTTTTCTTCTTTTATTCTTCTCTCTCTTATTCTCTACTTTAAATATCTCTTTATATATATCTCTTCTTTCTAGCTCTTTTCTTCTTTTCTTTATTAAGCTAATTCCCTATTTTGTATAGTACTAAACTATGCCTTATATTATATAATATATTGTTTTTATATAGTGCTAACTTGCTATAGATAATAGCACTTATACTAGCTAGCAACTAAGTTAGCTTTTTTAGCTTTAATCTTATTGTGCGTAATCTTTTAGATAAAAGAATATATATTATTCTTTCTACTAGTTCCTATATAAACTATATATTCTTCTAAAATATTTCTATTAATATAAATTCTTCTATTTCTTATAAGTTTGCTTTTGTATAAATACTAACTTTTAAAATAGACTTAGAAACTTAATATTGCGCATATACCTTTATATAATATTAATATTATTCTTCTAGCTAGTATAAACCTGCGTCTATAGGCTGCTAAGATTATTTAGCGCAAAGAATATTTCTATACGCTATTAGTCTAGTTGCGTAGTTGCCTTAGAGGCACTTTATGCGCCTACTACTATAGTAATATAACTAGGCCTAGGCCCTTTACTAAGTGCCGCACGCTAGTAGGCTTTTAGGCAAAATTATATAGTTCTTACGTATAGCAAAGCTATAGTACTAGGTGCGATTATTACATAGAATAGGGCTAAGGTAATAGGGTAGACAATACTAGATATTATCTATTAATACTAAAATAAAAAAACTTTTCTCTAAATAAACATATATTATATCTCTTCTCTTTCTATATAAATAGTAGATAGAAAAATGCGTATTTTTAATAATATATATGTATAAAAAGAATTAAATAAATATATTACGCAAAAGAATAAGTAAAAATAAGAAAATAGTCCTATATAAAGGCTAGAAAGAGCTTATATAGGCGGGCTTAAGACAATCTACTAATGTCTTAATAGTAATTATTAAGGTGTTACTAGAGATTAAGGACTCTAGAGTCTAGATTAGGGCCTTCTTTATATAGATATTAGCAAGACTGTCCTTTCTATTAATCTATCTAATCTTAGAGATTTTGTAGTGCTTATATAATTTATAAAGTAATGTAATATTAATTATAAGGCGCTTCTTATTTATAGTTCCTAGTTATATAAGGCAGTTATAAAGAGACTTTAAATCTATATAGATAACTATAGAAATTAGTAGTAGACTAAGCGTGTGTACAATCTTCTAGAGAGTTGTGCTAATAGCAATAGCATCGTTAAAGTCTTCTACTATACTATATAGCTTACTAATAAAACGCTTCTTATTACTCTCTTATATTTAGTTAAATTCTAGTGTACAATATTTGCTATAATACTAAAGTTATTACTATTACCTATATAATGCTTATTGCCTAAAGCAATTAGGAATTTTAGCTATAAGCTTAGGTTCTTATTATTAGCAAATAAGCTATTAGTAAAGATAAACAGCTTTGCATAATACAAATCCAATAGTATAGAGGTAAGACCATACTTACTATTATTAATCTGCTATTAGATTTATACGTTTAATGCCTTAAGATCTTCATATAAGAGTAATATAGTCTAAGTAGTAATAGATAAATTAAATGCAGCTTCTAGTTAGTATATAGATGCAATATAGACGCCTTTTACACGTTACTCTATATACCTCTAAGTAGCATCCTTGTCTTTAGAATTAATTGTGCAAAGGCCCTTTGCTTAACCTTTCTATATAAGAACTATAGTATTATATATAAGCTAAATACTTCTACTATTAAACTTAATAGGTTAGTTCTTAGTAAGAATAGTCTTATTCTTTATATAAAAGGCTACTTTCTTTAACTCTTCTTCTTCTCTTTGTATAAAGTTCTTATTAACAATACTAAGAGTATTATCTATCTAAAGGCTAGTAATTCTAAAGGTATATTCTCCTTTATTAGTAATAAGCAAATATAAGTTGTATAACAAAGTCTTTATACTAAGTTTCTCTTTATACTAGTTCTGGTAGGTCTTAAACTAGTAAAGACCTAATTTAGCTATACTATAGAGTAGTTATATAATATAAAGAAGTATGTTTTATAGAAAGTTTATTTATAGTTCCTTAGATAGTCTAGTATAGAGCGTGCGGTTTAGTTTATTGGTAAACTAAATATAGGCCTAGGTAATATCTTATAGTTTAAAATACATTCTATATATTGCCTAAAGGCTTACTCCTAATATAAAAAGTGGGCGCTAGCTTATCCTTTAAATAGTAAGTAATTAGGTAAGAATTTTATTCTTCTCTTTATTAAAGTAGCTAGTAAATATAAAGTGGGATTTCTTATATAGTTAAGTAGTTTTACTCTTAACTTCTTATACAAGATAGAGGTTAAAAATTCTACCCTTATACTTAAATAGGTTAAAGAGAAGAATTTTAAATATACTATTAGTAATTAGAGCGTCTATCTCTATATAGTCTAACTCTTTAAAAGGTGCTCTAGGTGTTATAATTATACCTTTTACATAGAGCTTTAGAAATAGTTCCTAATTGCTTGCCTTCTTTTAGGAAAGGAATATAATATTCTTTCTTAGGCGGCCTCTCTTCCTCTTCTCTAGAGGATCCCTTTATATAGGAGCAATATTATCTACTTTATATAATAATAGGAGAGTATAATCTTCTTTATAATAGTATAGCTTAACTTACGTATAGTAAAACTTTACTAAACTATTCTTTAAGTTAAAAATTATATTTTTATTCTTAATACCCTTAATCTTATATAGGCCTGTCTATCCCCTTTCTCTCTCTAGACTATAACCTTAGATCTAAGTAGGAGCTTAAGAACTTTATATACTACTAATAGACTATTATAGGTATTTAGCGTAAAATTAATATTAGCTTTATTCCTTTTCTTTTATAATATCTTTATTACCTTTTATATAGTATTTGTACGTGTAATAATATTAGATAATAGGGGAGAATCTATACTAATTCTAGGATATACGCTAAAGACTAGCAGTGTAGGTATAAGACTATCTAGGCCTATAGTATTATTAATAGCTTTAATAGCTATTTAGAGGATATTCTTCTTATTTATATAATCTTCTAGTTTAGCCTTAAAAATATTAAAGGCTTTATAGAGAGGTGCATATAAACACTTAATCTTCTCTATTACCTAATATACTTCTATAGGCATCTACCTATAAGTTATACTAATAATCTTTATATAGTTTCTAAACTTATCTAATATAAAGTTTATATCTAGGTTATATATAATATAGTTAGGTAAACCTTAGTAGATATTAATCTAGTATTTATAGAGAGCTTCCTATGCATCTTATGCAGATATTAATTTTAAGAAGATTGCAGCTTAAATAATATATCTATATCTATAATATATAGTGCGTCTCTAGTTCTAATATATATAATATTAATAATAATCTTATAGCTAAAGTAGGTGTTATCCTTAATAGTAAACTTAAAGCAATATAGGACTTGTTTATACAATTAATAGTAGTGGCAAAACTTCTAAATTTTATTTAGTATAGTAGCATCTACTTTATAGCCAGTATTAGTAAGCATCTTCTAAAGTCTTTCTATATAGAGATGTTTAAATTGTTAATAAAGGCAACAGAGTTCTTATTTAGTAAAGAAAGATATAGTTTCTTCCTTACTAATATTAAAGAAAAGGTGTCTCTATTTGTATATAATAGGTATAGTTATACTATCCTTTTATATAATAATATTTAGAATATTATTAAAGTAGACACCTAGCTTATTAGTATCTACTAGTAATAGTAGGAATAGTGTTAGGATGTCTAGAATATAGTAGGTAACTATTCCTATTAAATTTGTAATTTTTATAGTTTCTAGAGATTCTTATAGGTTCTAATCTCTAAAGCTAATATTAGTGTTACTAGGTGTCTAATTAATCTTTATATAGGGATTCTCTTATATATATATCTCTAGCTATGCTTTGCTAATAGTAGAAATTCTTACTACACCTATATTCTATAGTTTACCTTAGTATATTATATAGTATTAATCTTTAAGAATAAACTATTCCACACACTTCTTTAGCTCTATCTTATAGATATGTTTACTAGTTGTGCAGTAAAGATAGGCAGTAGTAGTTAGGTAGGATACTTAATTCTTACTATCCTTATTATCTTTACTCTACTCCTATTCTTTGTGCGAAGCAGGTTTCTTATTATTATACCCTTCTATATTCTAAATATAGGACTAAACAGTTTTATATAAAGGCATTTTATTATTATACTCTTTATAAAAGGTAATATACTATCTTATTATATAGGTATACTTATTACGCAAATAGTTAAAAACTAACAACCTTTTTATAGCACACAAAACACTTCTTTAGTCTTATATAAATATTATTTAATTAGAATCTAAATTGTAATAATAATAGTACAAATTATCAATGTGTGGCGTTAAATTAACTACCTAGGGGTAGCACAATAAAGGCTTTTATCTTAAATAACATAATAAAAAAAGTAGAGCCCTCTGCTTAGTAATTAAAAAGAGCGTAAAAAAGGTAATGACAAAAAAAAAGCGCGTTCAAACTGCTAAGCGAGCTTGGCGGTCTTGGCGCGAGGCTGCTCCCATAAGCAAAATCTTTACAAAGAGGCCACTTAGAACTTTAGGAGAGATAAGACTTTAGCGCGGCCACGCTGTAAGCCATCTCTCCTCTACTATCCTAAGTCGCAAACCGCTATCCAGATTATCGCAAACAACACGAGTTAACATATTAATAGGTATGTTTTTTATAAGTAGTAGAATAAGGGTAACACGTACTAGATACACTATCGCTCTATTACCGTATTAAGATCGTTCTTAACAAAGTTCCCACTGTCTTTCTAAGCCCTACCATTTATCTAGGCATTAACGTTGTCCCTAAAGAAGTACTTGCTGTCGCTAAAAAGTACACGCTAAAGATTCGCGTCGCTGCCGCTAATATGGCCACACTAGAGTTCTGTTCTGTCTATAAGATGCTTGTTTAGCGCGATAGACAGGTATACTTAACTATTTATAACGCCATCCACATGTACTAGTTAGGCTAGCAGCTAATCTAGTTTGCGAAGGATGGCCAGACTATATTTCCACTCTAGTAGACGCAATTGCTCCTTGTTAGTAACAGAATCCTCTAGTAGGGGACGCAAGAGGTTAATAAGGTCTTTGTTAACAAGCTTTAGTGTGGCGAGAGCGTTGTATAGATCCGCGAGATCCTCCTAACTATTGTTGCCATTAAGTTAGCTTATCTAAGCGAGTACGCCGCATAGCAGCGCGAGCGCAGATAATTAACAATGGCGATAGCAATAAGCCAGGTGTGCTGTATACAGCATAAGTAAACCTTGCATAGATTAGAAGCTTATAGGATGTAGGGTTATTAAGGTGTTTAAGATTAGTCTTTAATTAGAATTAGGTGCGATACATAGTAGTATATATAATCTTCTATCTTAATCTACTTTAATCTTAAACTAAAAAAAGGTTAAAAAAGGTGTTTAGCAAGCCGACCACAAATTATCTATAAAATTCTTATTTACAAGGGCCTAGTAATCTTCCTCTTTATATAGAAAAGTTATATTTATAATTAGTGTAGTACGTATTAGCCTCTTATAGGTACTAATTAGATTAGTAATTAATTGCAACTTAGATTAATATATAGAGATTAGAAAATAGAGCTTTATAGATAGGCTTAGGAGTAAATATAGCCTACTCTAGCTCTAGGTGTCTATAGTATACTTATATAATAGTAGTATAGAAAGAAATTTCCCTAGTAAAGTTCGCACCTAATACTCTTTATGTAAGGGTAAGCCTATTAATTATTACCTCTAGAACTTTGTGCAGACTTTTATTAAGGTTCTTACGCTAGCATTATATAAAAGTTATTATAATTTAGTCTATCTAATACTAGTTATAGTTAATAATAGTATTAAAATAACTATTAAGTGCTTTGTATAAGCACTTCCACAATTGTCTAGGGTAGATAGTATAGAGGTAATACTGTGCCGCACAGCTAGTAAGGATATCTAGAAAGATATCTAGGTATTAATTCTTAGCAATATCTAGGTGTCTGCATAGATTTATAAAGATCCTAGTCTTGTCTACTAAAATATTATATAGAGCTCTAGTATAGTTATTATCCTTGTTCTATGCCTTTTAAAATTAGATTATCTTATTAGCTAGAATTTTCTAAGGAGGTAGATTATACTTAGGTAAAAGCTTATATAGGTTAAATTATAGTATAGGCTTAGTCTGTGTATATTAGTATAGCGCCTATAATTTATATTTAACTAGTAGTAGTTCTATTCTATACAGCGTGTAATAATTATAAGTAAGTAGGCAGAATAGTAGTTAGGTACTATGTGTAAAGAGTAGTAGGTTATTTAGTTATTTGTATAAATAAAATTATTCTTAGTACTTATATAAAGGTTCTCTTAAGATGTTTATAGGGATTTACAGCTATATAGGCGCCTATAGTAGTAGTAGCTTACTCTATTTAGGTTTGTGTAATAGCCTAACTAGCTTAGATATTTTTAAAATTAGTCTTAGTGTTTGTATATAAGAAGTTAAGTAAGCTAGTAAAAGTAGTAGTGTATAAGTAACATCTATATTACTTTAGGCTACTTTGTATAGTTTGATAGCACTTATAGCTCTAGAGTCTATTCTTAGTATAATGCTCTTTTTTCTAGAACTGTAATAAACTCTCTTCTAAATGTATAGTTTAACTTTAAAAAATAGTGTTCTTCTTATCCTTTAAAGTCTTCCTAGAATAATTCTAAAAAAGCAATCCCTTTTTAGTATAATATATAATAATTAGTAATAGTATATACTACGTATAATTGCATTTTTAATAGAGAGGAATTATCTACTAGGTTAATTTTATCCTTTTAGTACTTAGGTCTTATTCCCTTGCACAGTATTACCTCTAATATTTTTATCCCTTTAGCATACTTATTATACAGTCTAGTATATTTAGGCATATTAGTATTATCTTATAAGGCAGAGGTAGTAAAGGTAGAGGCTTTATATAAAGCAGTAGTAGGGATAGTTATTACGTAACTAGTTTATTTAATAGGTTAGTTATATAAAGGGTTGCGATTTATTAGGATTTATTATTATTTAACTATATATTTATATAGTTACTAGTAGAGTGCTTAGTGTACTATTTCCTCTTAAATCTTATATAGTAGTAATATCTACTTACTAACTTAATAAAAGAGTTAATTTGCTATCTCTATAGATAAGGATAGGTTTTATATATATTATACAATCGCTTCCTTTATTTTATATAGTAGTAATAGTTACTTACTAACTTTATAAAGGTTTAATCTCTGCTATTCTCTTATATATCAAGGATAAGGTATAATAAAGTAAATTGTATAGCTAATAATAACTTATATAATCTGTCTTTACTCTTGCTAATTTGTAATTAAGGGTTAGTTAACTACTAATTAGTGTTAAATAGGCTCTATAGCTATACAAATATTAATATCTAATACTCTATATTAGTAAGTGTAGAGGGTGTACAGAATAATTATATAAAAAAATAATATAATAGAACTAACTTAGTATTAATTATTTATCTCTAGAGAGAGTGTAAATAGAAAGAAGAAGATTCTGCGGCGTATAGACTGTAGCGCACAGGCATTACGTAATCCCTATATAATACTATTATGCGATAATATTAAAATCTTGATACCTTTACGTGCCCTTGCCTATATAGTAAACGGATAACTTTAGTAGTTATAGTAAAGGTGCGCCTTAAATACAAAAATTAGTATTATCTATAAGGTAGGTAGCTTATATATAGATTTGTGTTATAAAGCGTAATTATAATAGTAGCCTTATAGCTTACTAATATATTTTTAAAGCTAGTAATATTATCTTCTATATATTAGAGCTTTGCCTAATTTTAGATACTTATTCTTAGTCTATAGGAGTTCTCTGTCGCTTTCCTAATAACTATTTTAAACTTATTGTAGGCATTCCTATATTATAGTAGGGGGGTTTTTAGCGCTATAAAGTCTGCCTTGCTGTTAAGAATAGCCTAGTAGAGAGATAATAAAATACTATGTAGCTCCTCTAGTTCCTCTTTAAGTTCTCTCACAATTTAATTAATTAATTAATTAATTTATTCCTACACAGTTTTAGCCGCGGTTTCTTCGCAGGTATGTGTTAGGATCCAACATAACCTATGGCGGGGCATTAGCACTTATAGCTACTAAAAGTCTAAGCGCGCCCTTAAGCTAAGACGTCACATAACTTAGGTTATAGATCTTAAGATTATTAGTGTCCTAAGGAGTTTTAGCGGCTATAGGATTCTAGGACTCTTAGGACTAATAGGACTTATAGAATTCTAGGATATAGTTAAGTATATAGAAAAATAAGTATCTCTCTTAATACTTATATTTAATCTATTTATTAATCTATTATTTAGATTATACTTAGGTCCCTACTATTAATTTATTATCTTATAACTTTTAATACTAATACCCCTTTAACTAATATAAGTAGTTAAGATCCCTTGCCTTTATTAAAATGCTCCTGCATAAGAACTAACTCTAACTTATTAGAACTAGCTACCCTAATTAGTCTTAATATCTTAAACATCCTTAATATAAGTAACTTTAAGTACCTTACTCTACTAAATAATACCTATAATAAGGCTAGTAAACTAGACTTATATAATAGTACCTAAGGTAAACTAGAAGTATAGATTTTATAACTTAACTTCTACTTTCACATCCTTAACTAAGGAAAACCTAAAAATAAGAAAATTCTAAATAAGGAGAAAGTTATCTTTGCCGCTATATATATATATAAGGCTAAGCCGCTAATTAGATTTAACTATACCTAGGACTATACCTAGCTAAAGAAAATATTAAAAAAGACAACACTAATTAAGTTATTAAGGACTATACTAATTTTAAAGTCTAACTCTAATAACTTTTTAGAATTACTAATAAGGTACCCCTAGCAAAACAAGCTATCTAAACCTTTAAACAAACTAAGTCTACTATTAAGTATACTGCTAAGTTTAAGCACTATGCAACATAGATTAAGTAGAAGGATAATACTTTAATAGTTATATATAAGTAAGAATTAAAGCAATCTATATATAAGAAACTACTACGCAGTAGAGTAGCGATTAATACCTTAAATATTTTATATAACAAATCTATCTAGATTAATACAGACTAGTATAAACTAAATTGCAAGTTATAATATAACTTTTATATAATACTAAGTTATAGCAAAGTACCTATATACTATTAGATAGTAACTTAGCTATATAAATAAGACCTATATAGCTACTAGCCTATAGAAAAATTCAGTACAGTTACACTATTAATAATCTAGAGAAAGAAAAGAATAAGGTAGTATATATATTAAACTATAGATAAAGTAATATACTACTAAATAACTAAAATAAGCGCACCTTCAGAAGATCCTATAAAGGACACTAATCTAATAGGACTAAAACACGTACTTATTTTATATATAGCAAACTAGGCTATATAGCTAGGAACTGCAGATTTAAGAACAAGGTTATTAGATAATTAAACGTACTATCTATTATAAATATAGATGTAACTAATAAAGAATAGTAGGTAGTAATCTCTATTAATAACCTTAGTATTAATAAAGCAGACTCTAAATATATAAACTTCTTAGAGACATAACTATATAAGGATACTAAAGAGAACTTAGATGTAGAAGAGATTAAACTAATTTAACAACTACTAACACTATACCCTTAGGCTAAACGCAACTAAGATAACCCTATATTACCTAACTATATACTAGAATCTAACTTAGTTAATAATATACTAAGCGTATAGGGATTTTTAGAATCTTACTAACTAAGAGATAGAGATTTATTATATAGAGTAATTTATTATAGCTCTTAACGTGCCTTAATTATTTCTTAGAAAGATAGAGAATAGGTAAACTACAAATATAAATACTAGCTTAAGGATAAAATCTATCTAAATAAGAAGTTTAAATATAACTAAAGTACAACCTAAACTACTATAACCCTATGTATAAATTCTTTAGATAGAAATACTATAAGAAGAATTAGTACACTATCTATTACTAAAGTAAGGAATATAATAGTATATTTCTGAGTTAAGCAACGCTATTATTAGGAATAGTTTAACTACCCTATTACTTAGTGTAATATACACCTATAGGAGAAATAAAAGACTAGATATTTCCCACAACTTAATAATACAAAAAGTTAGATATACTTTATATTTATAAATAGAAAATGCACGCAACTCTTTTAGCACACTTGCCTATATACTAGATATAAGAAACACTAAGTAAAGAAGAAAGCAAATAGATTTAAATATAACCTAACTAAGTGGGCTATAATAATTAAACTTAAACTAACACTAAAGAACTAATATAGTAAAGCTTCCTATAATAAACAAGCTATAACACTACTAAAGAAAGAAGACAAAGCTAATAAAAATAAGAAATAATATTAAGTATAGAAGGTAGAAAGAAAGTGTAACTATCTTACTCTAAAGGCGTGTAACAACTATAATATGTCTTTTTTAGTCCTACACTCTAGAGGAAAGAGGTCTTTATTAAATTAAATGCTATAAATAGCTAGACATTAACTAAGCTACTAGTTAGGCTTAATAGAGTGTATATAGGAGCTTTACTAGATTTAGGCACGTAGAAAAACTATATCTTCTAAGCTTTTATAACTAGAGCAGGACTCTAGTTATAAAAAAAGAAGAAGTTATATATACTTTATATTGCGAATAGGATACTTATACTAGAAACGCCTATAGCTAATTATAAGGTTAAAGCTAATCTTATTATAGAATAAGATAGATATATACTTATAGAAAGGATAACCCTAGATATACTTAATAAATTAAGTTATAATATTATACTAGGAATGCCCTAGTTTAAGAAGAACAATCCCTAGATTAATTAGAGGATAGGAAGAATATTCTTATAGCGCAGCAATAGTGCATTATATATAAAGTCTACGCATTAGTAGTATTTAATAGTAGATAAGAGAGCTATTAATAATATAGTCTTGCAACTAGAAGTTAATAAATATAAATTAATCTTAGTGGACGCTAGTAGAAACTACTAGGTTATAAAACGCAAGATAGTAGATAAGAGTACAACCTATAGCATTCCTAATAAATATAAAGAATAAAGTTATTTGTTTTAGGAAAAGAAAGGAAAAGCTAATCTACTTAGGTATTAACCCTAGAATTATACAATTAATCTAGAAGAAGGAAAAACGCTACCCTTTATACTACTTTACAGCAAATTAGGAAAAGAAGTCTAATAAGAAAAGGAATTTATTAAGAAGAACCTTAATAAGGGATATATTAGACTATCTAGGTTACTAGTGGCAAGCCTATTTATATTTGTATCTAAGAAGGATAAAAATCTTAACCCTATATAGACTACTAAAAACTTAATAATATAATAATAAAGAATTAATACCTATTACTAAATACTATAGAACTTAGAGGCTAACTCTTAAGAGCCAGAAGATTTACATTAATAAACTTACGTAATAGATACTATCTTATACAAATAAAGAAAAGTAAAGAATAGAAGATAGTGTTTAGAACACGCTATATACTATTTAGACTTACTAATACACTAGTAATATTCTAAGCGCTTATTAACTTTATACTATAAAATTACCTAGATATCTTTATTATTGTATATATAGATAACATTCTTATCTACTCTAAAAATAAAATAGATTATATTAAATATGTATAAATAGTACTAAGAGCACTAAAGAAAGCACACCTATAAATTAAGCTATAGAAGTGCAAATTCTACATTACAGAACTTAAATTTCTAGGATATATTATTAGTACAATAGGAATTAGTATAGCACCTAATAAAATTAAATATATTAAAGATTGGCCACAACTAAGGATAGCTAAGAACATCTAAGAATTCTTAGGATTCTATAGATTTAACTAACAATTTATTAAAGGATACGCTAAGGTTATAATACCTCTAATAAACTTTACTAAAAAGGATACGTCTTTTATATAAACAAATAAATACAATATAGCATTTTAATAGTTAAAGATAGCATATATTAAGCTACTAGTTCTTATCCACTTTTAGGATAAAGAACTATTACAAATTAAAATATATATAAGTAATCTTGCGCTAGACGCCTATACAAAATAAAAGAAGAATAAAAATAGCACCCTATTGCATATTATTTACGTAAGTTTAATAACGCTAAGATATAATATAATATTTATAATAAAGAACTTTACGCAATTATAAAAGCACTTAAGCATTAGAGGATCTATATGCATAGTTATTTAGATCTTATAATCCTTACTAACTATAAGAACTTTATATAATTTATATAATAAAAAAGTTAACGCTATAATAAGCTTAATAGGTAAAAACACTAGGACAGTACAAATTTAAGATTATATATACCCTAGGTAAGAAAAATAGAAAAGCTAACGCTCTTAGTTAACAAAGCAATCTTATAGAAGACAAGACAAAGATATACTCTATAATACTTTAATAAAATATAGATAGATTACTTAAATCTATAATAGAACTTAACTAGCTCTTAATTATTACTAAAGACGTACCTAAGGAGCAACAAACTAAAATTATCTAATAATACTATAATTGTCAGATAGACAGTCACTGTGAAATCCAGTGGGTAGGTGTGTACGATCATATGGCCCCTTACAGTGGTAATCAGTGTAAATCACAGTGATTTCACATTGAAATACACTGAGGAGGCTGGCGCACTACTGTTTTACACTGCCCCTGTACTATTCTAAATAGTACTAGTGCGGCTTAGTACTAGATAGTTACTTCTCGCGGTAGCCGAGCTTCTCCGACAGAACACACACAATTAATCAATCAACTCACTACTTTTCCATCTTAACTCATCAAGAATACCCGTATATCTGACAATAATAACCCTATGTACAAACACCTAGGTATTAAGAAGATAATAGAACTTATCTAATAAAACTACTCCTTTAAAGAAATTAAGAAGGTAGTAATAATATATATTTATAAATATGCAAATTACTAATAAAATAAGTACGCCATATATCTTAAATATAGAAAAATATAAGTAATTAAGATACTAACAATACTATAGGTAGACATTACTATAGATTTTATTATAGAAATATCTAAATCTGAAAACCTAGTAATAGGAGTTACATATAATTTAATATTAGTAATAGTCTACTAACTAACTAAGTATATTAAACTTATACCCTATAATAAGACAATAATAACAAAGAAACTCGCATTTCTTATTCTAGATTAACTTATTAGATATTACAAAATTCTAAAAACAATTATTAGCAATAGAGATAAGCTCTTTACCTTAAACTACTAGACAACACTTATAGCACTTATTAGAATAAAATAGAAGCTATTAACAGCCTATTATTCGCAAATAAATAGACAAATAGAATATATAAACTAGACTATAGAAACGTACCTACGCATCTATTACAATAACTAGAAAAATAACTAGGTTTTATTACTATCTATTGCCTAAATTACATATAATAATAAGATTTTAGTAGCTATAGAATATACACTATTCTATGCGAACTATAAAAGATATATATATCTTTTTAATTATGTATTTCCTATAATAATTAACGCAGATAAAGCTATTAGTATAGTAAAGAATATAAAGAAAATACATAAATAACTCTAAGCAAATTTTAAGAAGGCTGAATAGCAATTAATTTCCTATATAAACTAAAAATAAAAAATAGCACCTTAGCTAAAAAAGGGGGATAAAGTATATCTGCTTATAAAGAATCTTTAAACCTAGAGGAAGAAGTATAAAAACTAGATTATATTAAAGTTAAACTATTTTTTATTTCTAAATAAATATTACTAGTTAACTATAAGCTAAAGTTATCCCTGATACTAGAATATATTCTATATTCTATATAGACTAACTAGAATCTATAGACTCCAAGACACTAGTTTAAACCACCTTCTATTACTAAGTAAAGAAAGAAAACAAATTTAAAGTTAAAATAATTCTAAACTATAGAGATTAGCTACACATATACCTTATTAAGTAGAAAGGATACCTATATAGTAAAAATATATAGAAACCTAAAAACACTTATAAAACTATAAAAAAAGCTATAGTAGTACTAGCGTACTGCTATGTAGCTAATAAAAATAATAGCTTAGCCTAAATTACTAACTAATTAATTACCTTAGTACCTAAGGTAGTATTAGAATTAACTAAAGCTGCTATCTACGTAAGCTCTTTATAAGTCTTTAGTACCTCTAGATTATCTATTATAGATATACTATAATTAAATAACTTTTATTCCTTCTAATATAATTTCTTATACTAGTTACGTAAATATACTATCTTCTCTTATACTAGACGCGTATAAAGAAGAGCTAAATAAGTAAGCTTTTTCTTAACGCAAAGCTTTGCCTCCTCTTTAGCCTCTAGCCTTTTTAACCTTTTTATCTTTGCATCTATTTTTAAATACTCTAGTAAAGAAATTTTCTCTAGCTTATATTTCTAATTACTATACTAGATATAATTTATACACTTTAAGTATAAGAATAATAATTAATAAAGTAGTAATTTTTTTACGTAGTAGGTATATATAACTATTATAAAGACGCAGTCTATTTTAAGGTAATTAGCTTAGGAGTAATAGTATTAGGTAGATTAAAAAAGAGGCTTTATAAGTAGTTAACTTATAAGGATATTAAGTCTAGAAAAAGAAGCTAATATTAGAATCTAATATAACTTAGGGTACCCTAGCTTGGCAGTCCGTGCAACGCGTCACTCCATGCAACACCCCGCCATGCAACACCCCAACTTTGACGCGCCATATCTCCACCAATATGGATCCAATTGAGGCTGCGATAGCAGCAATCGAATCGCGAGAGCCAGGAGAATCTTTCTTATATAGACAGGTTGCAAAGGATTACGGTGTTGTGACTTCTACACTGACGCGTTGGCACCAAGGCGTCACACAAGCAGGTGCAGCTGCCAACTCCGCGCGTCGAAATATCAGCCAACAACAAGAAGTAGAGCTTCTACGATATATCAAACAGCTCACCAAACGTGGCCTTCCTCCTACAAGGCAGATGATACAGAGCTTTGCTTCACATATAGCTAAAAAGCAGATCTTAATATCCTGGGTTGATTGCTTTGTACGGCGGAACAAGGAATCCTTGATATCTTGATGGACGGCTGGCATCGACAATAATCGCCACAAAGCTGATTCTCTAGCTAAATATAAGCTCTACTTTGAGCTCTTGCAGCGTAAGATCGAACAATATCAGATCGAGGCTCGAGATACGTACAATATGGACGAGAAAGGCTTCCTGCTCGGCATCACCTCCCGCTCTAAGAGGATCTTTAATAGGCCTCTATACAAGGCTAAGGCTGTAAGGCAAGCAATACAAGATGGCAGCTGTGAGTGGATATTAATTATAGCTTGTATATGCGCTGACGGATCTGCCTTAGCCCCAGGTCTTATCTATTAGGCCAGCTCTATTAATATATAATTAAGCTAGGCCGAGGATATTAATCCTAAACACTATTAGGCCTTTATTATGGTATTAGAATCTGGCTGGAGCAATAATTAGATCGGCCTTGCATGGCTGCAATAGGTGTTTAATTGGCTCATAAAGCCAAAATCTGGACAATCGTATTGGCTATTAATTCTTAATGGCTATGGATCTTATATTACAATAGACTTTATTGACTTTTGTGATTGTAATAGGATCCTGCTAGCTATATATCCGCCTTATTCTACGCATACGTTGCAGCCTCTTAATGTCTGCGTCTTTAAGCCTCTATTAACAGCATATTCGAACGAGCTATTAGCCTTTATAAACAATAGCTAGGGACTGGCCTCAATTGCTAAGAGAGATTTCTTTAGCCTATTCTGGCAGGCCTAGGTTAATACAATGAGGCAGCCATTGATCCTCTAGGCCTTTGAAGCTACAGGCATCTCCCCGCTCGATCCAACAACTATACTTAATAGATTTGATCAGTCTTAACTATCTAAGCAAGGATTACGAGAAAGCTCAACCTCAGTACTTAGTGCTTTAGATTAGAGAAAGATCGATAGGCTACTAAGGGCCGCTGTGGATACAGGCGGAGATAATAAGGCCAAGAAGCTCAGTTGAACTGTACACCATATCTCTGTACAGAAACAGCTTTTAGAGCATGAAAACAATGGCCTCCGCAAGGCCCTATCGATACAGAAGAAGCGCTTAAAGCGAGGCAGGCCTTTACCTCTTGATCGGCCAGATGAGTATTATAGTGGAGCTGTTTTCTGGTCACCTTATAGCGTGCAGCGGGCCCGCGATCGTCAACACTAAAAAGATATAGAGGATTAGCAAAAATAGCTTTAAAAAAGTAAGCAAGCAGAGGCTTGTTGGGCCAGCTAGCAGCTCAAGGCAAGACTTCTCTAGGAGAGGCGTATTGCTTGAGCAGCTGCTAGAGATGCGCGCGCAAAGCAGAGGGCCGATAAGGCTGCAGATTAATGTCTTAAACAACAGGCCCGCAAGGCACAAAGTCAACTTTAGAAACGTATTAGATTATCCTAAAAGGGTAATAAGAAGGCCTTAAAGCCTTCTAGTAGATCTATTAAGAAGAAACAGGCTTAGCGTGAGGCTGTAGATATTAATAAGGCCTCATCTGTTGCATCCGCCTTACAGTCACGCAGAGGCCGAATTATTAAAACACTAAGCAGATATCGATAATCTGAGTAGCTAGCAATTATCTACAGGCCTTAGAGACCTCAACTCTAGAAAATCTTGTGATATTATTTTTTATGGCTGTCTCTATAGCCTTATGTTTGTGGCCGAGCAATTATGTTAGGGTGTTGCATGGAGTGACGCGTTGCACGGACTGCCAAGCTAGGGTAAGGTATTAGTACTTATAGCTACTAAAAGCCTAAGTGCATCTTTAAGCTAAGACGTTACGTAACTTAAGTTATAAGTCCTAAGATTATTAGCGTTCTAAGAAGTCTTAGTAGCTATAGAATTTTAGAACTCTTAGGACTAATAGGACTTATAAAATTCTAGGATATAGTTAAGTATATAGAAATATGTGGCGTTAATTCTACCTAGGGGTAGGACGACAAAGGCTTTCATCTTAAATAACATAACAAAAAAAGCAGAGCCCCCTGCTTAGTAATTAAAAAGAGCGTAAAAAGGTAATTGGGCACAAAAAAGCATAGAAATATAAGTATCTCCTTTAATACTTATATTTAACCTATTTATTAATCTATTATTTAGATTACACTTAGGCCCCTACTATTAATTTATTATCTTACAACCTTTAATACTAACGCCCCTTTAACTAGTATAAGTAGTTAAGACCCCTTGCCCTTATTAAGACGCTTCTGCCTAAGAACGAACCCTAACCCATCAGGACTAGCTACCCCGATCGGTCTTAACACTATGCCCGGATGCAGAGGTTTGGCAGACAGCTGAAGCTTTGCCGAGCGAGTTAGCAGGCCCCACTTCACCACACCAAAGGTATGGCCAGCTGTCCCCTTGCCTCCGCTTGTGGTCTGGCTTCTATTAACAACTACGTATATTTCGCCTTAAGAAGTGACGTATCTGTGCCTATATATTAGTTCTTCAAATTACCACTCCTGTCTGTATGCTGTACCTAAAGCCTTATTTTTCGTTACAATTGTGTTAAGGCTTGTAGAGGCGTATTGCCTTGTTTGATGCGGCCGCGATACCTTTAGTCTCCCCCTAATATGCGTTTCACGTGTATGCTAGCTTGCCCTTGTGCCCTTAGGGCTTGGAATATGTTCTCTAAGTTTTGTTTTTCCCTAGTGTTGTGCAGCTGCCTACTAGGTTCCTATGTGGCCGTGTTTTGTGGTGTGACCTGCTGCCGAGCGCAGCGGCAGTGGCATTCCGTCGCGACACATCTCCACGAGACTCTCACGATTCGTTTGTGGCTGTTGAAATCCTTAATGGTCTGATACAGTGCCGAGCTCGATCGGATGCTAAACATAACTAGCGTTATGAGCGCAGACGCTAAACCAATCGCCTCTGCTATTTCTACAACGCTTCACTTAATTGCTTGTTGATACTTGGACGGATTTCAGGGACTTGTCAAGGAAGTTGCCTCCGTCGTGCGGTTCAAATGTGCCTAGGTTACAGAGTCCCCCGCGGTTCGGAGATTGCCCTAGGCTGCCAAGCTTGATCGGCTGACAGCCCGGTGGGCTGTTGAGATAATCCATGACTCATAGGCTAGCCCCACCAACATCATGACGACCGCGTTCAGCAAGTGCGAGGACACGCTCATCATGAAGCGCGTACCTTGGAGTCGGCACGGCGTGCCAATGTTGTGCAAGCGCCTCACAGCACAGCTTTGCGCCTGACTACGGCCATGGCGCGGAGCGCCCGGTTCCTCGAGCGCCCGGAATTGAGTTCTGCCCGGCCCTTGCCGCCCTACTGACTCGCCCGCAGAGGTACCTCAAGCGACATGCTTCTCGCCACCTGCATTGCTAATACCGTCAACATCTGGGAGGGTGACACTGGGCTCTTGTATAGAGTAACTAACACATCTAACACGACGATAAACTACGAGCGTCTCGCCTCTGCTTCACCTTGCGTCTTACAGTATAGATCCACTCATCTAGAAATATCCATAGCCAAAGCAGGACGAACCACATCGCGATCATAGTTGCTCCCACCAAGCTCACCCCACTAAACCAGCGGGAGATGTACCAAACCGACTCCCAGTGAGCAGCCACAAGCTGCTCGGATGCAAGAGCAACCTGCATCGAATTAAGAATTGTCGAAACTATGGCGAATGCAAAGAGTATAGGTCCATAAAGCCGCCCAAAGAAATCTCCGTATTGACCATGTACCTGTTCGAAGTGAAATTTGCCAAGGAGAAGCGGAGCATAGAAGTTGAGTCGCGTCAGCCTTAGCTCGCCGTAGCAGTACCTGCTTGAAACTGCCGAGTCCCCAATATAATTCAGCTCTGAGATGAATCGGCAGAAAGATGCCCAATCGACGTCATTAGGGATAAGACAGAGGCTGTCTTGCTGAGCGATGTTGAAGTCCGATTCGTGCTGGATCAAGTAACGGTATGTTCGTACGAATCCAGTCGCCGCCTTGCGAAGATCACTCTGGCCAGCGCTCCGTCGGTTAAAATTCTCGTCCAGGTGCATTGCCCAGAATGCTTGCGAGAGCAAATACCGTGGCATAGGTTTAATGAATATGCGGTTGTGTATCCACACCAGGTGCAGCCGAGGTTCTTCCGTGACGATAATCTTGCGACCTTTAACTAGTTGTCGATGTAAAGGGTTGACGTTTGCGCTGGAGAGGGTGGTCATGATCCAGAGGCGCGGCGCCATCACCTCTAGATCTTTGGACCAAAGCTCCTTTTTGAGATGTTGTCTCATGCGAGCAGCATCGTCGAGCATAATGGAAGGCTGGCCGGGCAGAGTCGTAATCGGCGGAGCCCCAGCTCCAGGGTCAAGATCGTGAACGAGCTGGTTCGCTTTGGAAAATGGCGGCATGACTGTGCGGAATTGTAATGTGAGGATAAGTTAGCTCTGTGTGCAAAATAATTCTGGAAGTGCCTATGTCTCTATAGCTAGCAGGCAGTCAGCGAAGGACGCGTGCGTCAGCCTAGCATAGCTCAGCCTCGCTGCAGGCAGACCGGGCGGCTGTCTCAGCCTAGTGTATAATCAGCCTGGTTACATATCTCCTCACTCGAATTCTTTCTATCTTATCGGCATCTTTTCTCTCCCAGCTTGAGCAAACGTGCTGTGCGGGAGTATTGACGTGCAACCATGGTATGAAATAGATTAACTAGGGATGAAGCGCGCCAAGGCTGATCCGGAACTAGGTTCGGCCGGTGACGGACGACGACATCGGGCTGAAAGTGCTTCGCGAGGCACCAGCAGACACAGCCGGGATCGTCGAGTGCGTTTACCTTTACAGTACCTCGATCATCTAAATCTATACTAAGCTATCCTAGTATCGTTGCAATCCACGGCATTGGGGCCCATCCGGACGACACCTGGTGCAAGAATGTCGGCACGGCGGAGAGCCCACAGTGGATCAACTGGCTCGACAAGGAAGACATGCTACCAGCCGTAGCGCCCCATGCGCGCATCATGCGATATGGATACCAGTCCCAATGGTTTGGCGAAGTGGCGATGCGGCAGAAGGCGACAACGGTGGCACAACGATTGCTGTTAGCCTTACGCCGGAAAAGAGAGGTCCAAATTCCGTGTATCAGACGTATTATCGTTATTAATTCCTTTAGGTGTACCCATACCGCCCACTACTCTTTATTGCGCACTGCCTCGGCGGCCTGGTCATGCTGAAGGTAAGCAGGTGAACTAGAAAGGACATGGCCCCACTAAGAGTTCACAGGCACTCTTGGACGCCCGGCAGTACGAGAACGAGTGGCCGGGCGTGTTCGCATCCACCATCGGCTTAGTCTTCTTCGGCACGCCGTTTCGAGGAGCGGAGGGAATGAGCCAAATGGAGATGCTGAAGGCGGCACAGAGCGAATACCATGAGGATGAAGTGCAGCCGGAGGTCCTGAAGATACTGGAGCCGGGAAACGAGTTCCTCCAGGAATTGGTTGACCAGTTCGGGAAGACGCGGAGGGAGGTAAACAAGGTCGCGGTTGCGTGCTTCTACGAGCTCAAGTCGAGTAACGTGGGTAAGATTGTGGGAAAAGAAGATCGGACGGTAGGTGTGGGAAAAGGCTCCGCGTCTTACTTAGCCTAACAGTCATAACAGAGATTCCTGGTTAGCGAGTGCTCTGGCTGCCTCGATTTATCCCATGGGGTGAGCAAGTTCTCGCTATCACGGACACATTTCGACATGAATAAGTTCGGGAAGCCCACAGAGGAAGATTTTGAGATCGTATGTGAGGTGATCAAAGGAATGATTGGAGCCCCAAAGCCTAGTAATGGCTCGATGCTGTGTAAGTTGCTGCTGACCTCAGGCAATTCGACATATACCGATCTAACATGTGCTGCAAACAGACGGAAGAAGTCTCAGCGTCAGAGTTCCGGTATCACAAACGTCCAGCAGCAAAAAGAAAAAAACGGCGAAGGCCTCTAAATTAAACGCTAAATGGTCAGCTGCGGAAGACACGAAGCTTTTACGTGCAGTACAGACTATGGAATCGCTTGATTGGGAACGCGTGGCACAGCTTCTTGAAACCCGCTCTCATTTTGCATGTCAAAAGCGATATGAGAGATTAGTAGGATATCGCAAGGACTCGCTAGGATAAATTTTTAGTAAGGATATCCCTTATCAAGAAAGGCACTGATTCTCGCCTCCATTTTGCTCGGGTTCGGAGTTATAGTAGTCGCTACCCAGTACGACTTGCTCGCAGCATGCCTGAGTTGTGCATGGCAAAGGGCGGGTTTTATTTTCGATTTGGCAGCTCCGGGGACCACGTTTTAGTCTCCCACATCAAAACAAACGTATGTTCTCTCGGAAAGGGGGGTCGACGGCGCAGTTTGGCCATCCTTCCTGCTAGCGTGTTACCTAGAGCATCGTGATGTTGATAGTTTTAGCAAATGCAGGCGGCGAAAAGTAAGCATGTCACTTAAGGTACCTCTGCAGGTGCTTTAGCAGATCAGCTAGCACTTAAGATGCTCTAGATAGCACGCTAGCAGGGAGGACGGCCGACCCGCACTGGTTATAGGGTTGCGCCAGAGGCGATAGTTTGTAGCTCTGGCTGCCAGTGAAGAGAAGAGTGCTAGATGCAACTTTAGATAGTGTAGAATTTTACTAAGCATAGCCACTACTCCAGCTCTACTAGTACCTATTCCTTATAAATATAAACTATCTAAATCCTTATAACTGTTAGAGGTTGTACTAAAGTATATTTCTATAACACTAAAGGTTATAGTGCTTATATTAGGAGCTGCTAGTTATTTAACTATATAATAGCTATAACATATTCTATTAGTAGTCCGGACAGATTAGTCCGCCGGATAGTTTTTGCCAGGACTACAACACTTCACTATGAATTATAATGTCTCAACAACACGACGCGTTATTATCTAATTAAGAAGGCAGAATTAAGCTTGCCCTTCACGTCTATTAGAATAAGCAAATTTTAAGCCTATAACGCGCTGCTGTAGTATATAATATCCTAAAGTCTACACTAAGCAATCGAATTAATAGAATTACTGCCTAAGCAGATACACAATTAGGCATGGCAAAGCTTACTATAACTAAAGAGCAGACGCTTATATAGTATATCCTTAACCTAGATTCGCGAGAATTTGCACCCTAGCTAGGTAAGGTGGAAGATATAGCCAACAAACTGCTAGCTGCGCGGCATAGAGACCCTATAGGATAATGCTAGGCTTAGCGCTTTGTAAAGCGCGTACCTAAGCTTAAAATAGCTTTTAATCAAGCAAAGAACTAATAGAGGATATAATAAAACGACCTAGAGATTATAAACGTGTGATTTTAGCTAGTAGGGGACACAAAAGCTAAGTATAGAGTGTAGGATAAAGACATCTATAACTTTAATAAGATAGGCTTCTAGATAGAAGTTATTAGCTTAATAAAGGTTATAACTAGTTTAGAAAGATATTCTTAACTTACGCTTATTTAGCCAGGCAACCGCAAGTAGGTTACAGTAATTTAGAGTATTTGCGCTGCTAGGTATACTGCCCTACTCTTTATTATCTATAAAGGACGAGTCTACATCTTAGCGTGGTATAAGGAGACTAGTATTCCCCGCGATTAGAAGCTCTTAGTCTCTAAGACTGGCTAGACTAATAGTAAGCTTAGAGTTATGTGGTTAAAGCACTTTAACGCGTATACAAGGCTGCGCATAGTGGGGTTATAGAGGTTACTTATTCTAGACAGCTATAAGAGCCACCACTCCTAGGATTTTAAGGATTATTACCTAGAATAGAAGATCCTAACACTCTGTATGCCAGCGTACTTATCTCATATCCTCTAGCCGCTTAATGTAGTCTATTTCGCGCCACTAAAGCTAAAGTACTCCTAGCGCGTGTGGGACTTAGCGCGTTAACGCGTCTTTTATTTTAACAAAGAGGGCTTTCTACTAGCCTTTTATAACGCGTTTTTTAATATATTTATACTAGAAAACTGTAAGAAAGCCTTTAAGGCCTCTAGACTTATTCCTTTAGATGTGTTAGTAGTAGTAAATTGCCTTAATGTGCGTATTCACACTCCACCTCAGGGCACCCCACCAGATACACTATGGCAAGCCAGGACCCTAAGCAATACCCTTAAGTTTAGATCCCAGTTAAAGCTCGTACGCGACTCTTTTATTTGGTCTCTACCTAATGCTAAATTAAGCTACTTACAGCTTATAAAAGGTGCTAAACTTATACTCTACTATAGTGTACTTTAAGAGACCTGCATTAAGGAACTTAAGGAGCAAATTAAGATTCTAACAAAGCAAAAAACGTGTAAAAGAAAGCGCATTTAGAAAGGTAGGACGCTAGATTTTGCTTAGGAAGCAGATTTGGGAGTAGAAAGCCCTTTTATTAGGGTGAAGTTATCGAAAAGGGCGCAAGGTAGTGGTGAGGAAGAGGCAGGTCCCTTAACACAACACCGCTGTGGGAGGTGCAGAGAGCCTGGGCACAACGCAAGGACCTGTTAGATAGATAAAGAGATAGAGGAGGAGTTAGATGTTACCCTTCGTAGCTTATTTTTAGATAGTGTTGATAATAAATTAGAGTGATTTTATTATAGGTTACTATAAGGCTAAAAATAACGAGTTAACTTTATCTTGCAATAGTACGCACTCAGTAACTAAAAATTAGATAAAGTACTACTTAAGATATAGTATACTTTACTACGAATCGCAATAAGTATACTATATATTACCTACGTATAGTATGGTAGATAATATATCGTATATTATAGGGAGTCTTGTTGTAAGTTCGTACTACTAAGAAAGACTCCTTAGCTTTACGCGACTACAGTAGTCGCGCAAAGAGACTACACGACGTAAAAAGTAGATTAAATAGTAACTTGGTATATTGTAAGTTATAGTAGGTTATTATGAGTCACTATGAAGTAATGTTAGTGGTGTTCTATAATGAGTTATGAGGGACCTCGAAGTTGCCAAGAAAAACTGTCCGGCGGACTAATCTGTCCGGGCTACTAATAGAATATGTTATTACTAAAGTATATAAAGCCTTTCTATCTTTGTATGCGCTTATAATAATAGCGTTTTACTAGTAACGCTTGCTTAAACCTATATACTAAAGCGTAGGCTTTAATTCTAAGCCTACTACGCTCTATTTTAGCTTATATTCTTTCTATTATATTGTATTCCCCTTTAATAAGTTAAGACTAGAGCTCGCTGCGGCTTAGTCTAGGAATTAGTAAGCTAGTGGACTTAAGAAGCATAAGGACGTAAAGGGCTTGATTAGGTTATTCTATTAGTTCGCAGAAGGGACAATAGCTAATCTTAGCACTCTAGAGCAGTATAGTTGTATAGCTCTACACTATAAAGTAAGTATCGCTGTGCGTTGGACTGCATCTTAAGGCGTGTGGGATCGCTGTTGAAGCTAGTTTCGCCGCTAGAAGCGCGTTGGCTGACTAAATAAGCACCGGGTCTTGCCTTATCACTGCTCCTAATCCTAAGTTGGATTTAACGACGATATTCGTCGTGCGCATGAGCTTTCTGGTTGCTAAAAGCTAAAGTACCCCTCATTTGTCTCGCCACAGAGGGTGTCTCGCTACCCAGGGACGGACATTACATGGCTTATTCTGCTTAGTGTAGTTTCATTGTCGTGGTAGTTACTACGCAGCAGTAGCGGGCCGATTCCGGCGCATGGACGTAACCCAGTTACGTTACCGTTAAACACATGTGGCTAGCGTAATTGTCACCCCGTTCTTGAGATTTGAAGAAATGACCAATTTTCAAGTTTAGCAGAATCGTGAGCGCGATAGCTATCATACCTCCTCTTCTCTTATTCGGGCACGCGTGTGGCTCATGGATATTAGTTTAGCGCCGGCAATCGATTGTTTCCGTCCTTGCGCCGTCCGCCAATCCAAAGCGCGCGAATATACCCCGCTTTTATAGGGCGGTGCCAGGTTCCAGCAAAGTACCTCCTAACGCAGTGATCTATCGAGCCCACATCTCTGAAAATCCATCTCCACTATGGCCGACGCTGCAGATTTCGAACAATTCGGCCTAGAAACATTGTATAATGCCATTCCCATGCTTGAAAACGTTAACGACTGGCTCCATTGGAACCAAAGGATGAATGCGTTCATTCAAATATCCGCCGTTGCCGACGACGGATCCGATCCACCGACAGAAGAGGAGGCAGCTCAACAATGGACCCATCGTCAGAAGCTTTATACGGCAATGATCAGGGCAAAGCTGACAGAAAGCGCCGCGCAACGAATCAATGCCTTCAAAATCCATCAAGTACAATCTCTTCTGAACGCGGTCGAGGAGAGATTCAAGCTGGAAAGGTGTCACAGGGAACTCATACCGTCGCCCGGTGGAACCACATGCCGGATCGAAATTGACAATGTACCCTATTGCTCTTTCTGTCGGAAGCCCTACCACGTGGAACCCGAGTGCTTCGAGAAAAATCCACGATGGAAGGGCCAAGGGAATGATGAAAAAAGGGTGCGAGGCAATACCAGGGGTTTGCACGCTAGTAGACGCAAGCCGTTGAAGAGGCACCACGCTCCCGAGGACGAAGACCACGCACACGGCCCAAATATCCAAAGAAGCCCACCTCTATGGTGATTCGGAAGACATATCAAAGGCAGCTGCGCTAAACGCAATCACGCCTTCGCGAATCCAAGACGCCTGGATCGTTGACAGTGGCTGTGTTCAACATGTCTGCAACCATACTTCGAAGTGTAAAGATCTGACCAGTGTTTCGGCGACTTTGACGATCATGATAGCAGTGGTGGTGGTGATGGTGATGACTACGATATGGAAGTGTGACAGCGATATATAATGACCATTCCTCCAGTCCGTGTACGTAGCTATTGCAGCATCGTAGTCATGAAAGCTACATGCTCCGCCATGAGCGATTGGTCGCTAATTCAAGTCGCCTACGGCGATACCTCCGGTCCATGCCGTTGTGCAGAAAATTCTCCATCAGTGACCGCGCGTGGGCACGTAGTCATAATCCTCTCTGTCCCCGTTATCTAGAGTAAGTGCAATACCTTGATACTCTTCTTCCTTTGCTTGTAGTTGTTGCAAAAGCTTTCCTAGCTTGCGCACGCGTTTTCTGTTGCTCTTAAGTCTTTTCGCCCTCTTTTCTATCCTATACGTTGCCTAGCACCTGTAAAGTCTGCGGCCATCCTCCCCCTAATACTGTTTGTTCCACAACTCAAAGTTAATCACATTAGACATCTCACTAGTAAATGGCTCTAAGATTTAGCGAAGCGTCCGATTAGGCTGAGTATAGATCTGTCTCCACTAGCGCTGCTCCTTTCTCTACGTTACAATAAGATTCGCTTTACTTCTATCCTTATAATCCTTAGATGTCCAATTTACCATTTTAGGCGACTATAGTGGTACCTATTTTTGAGACACTTGGCAGGGGTTCTAACAGAAAGGGATGTCATCTACGTCCATTTTGTCGTTAGAACTATTAATAACAATGGCTTGGCCTCTATTATTATCTATAATAATAGATTTATAGAGGTCGTTGCTATAGATAGATATAGGCAGGTCTAACCCATACGTTAGCAATATACTTGCCTAAAGGAGGTATATAAAGTATCTAAATATTCCTATATTCTATCTTCTCTACTATAGCTTACTTCTTAGTAGTGTAAAGCCGTATAGAATTCTGTTAAGGCCACTATGTCTGCATAGGACTTACTCGAATCTGTGGAGGCAGTAGGACTACTACTAGAACTAGCCATTAATTCGTTAGCTGTAGGCAAACTATTAATATAGAGACTAAGGCCATACGTTATAACCTATGCTTTAGTTTCTTAAGCGTTTACTTCGCCTTCTAAGACTCTTACAGATATAACTTAGTAAGAGGATTCTTAAAACTGCACAGGCTTATTTATTATCTGCTAGGTGTCGTTTCTAAATTTAGACTCCTACTTAGAGGGTAAGATCTTAGTGGCTTTAGCTAAATTCAATTCGAAAACTACAGGCGCTATAGCTAAAGCCATAGCTTAATTAGTTACTTATATCTCTATAGTGCTATCTTTAGTTAATATCTCTCTAAAGCTCAAATTAACTTCCTATTTAGCATCTAGAAGAGAGTTTGGGCTCAATATATCTATAGTCTAGATATCTCTTTAGTATTAATACAAGCGTCTAAATAAACTTTATAGCATACTTTTTCTATATTGTCTATACAGTGTAGCTTTGTCTATATTAGAAACTTAGAATCCTTAATAGCGGACAAGACACAGCTTATAAAGCTAAAGAAGAGAGAATATATTATAGAATAGACTTAGATTAAGACAGCCTTATAGCAGACTTATATACCTCATTTCTTGTCGCTAGACATACTAGCCTAAGTCTTAGTGCTAGAATGCTAAGACTGCCCCTATAGCAATTTATATAGGCAATAGGCCACATAACCTCTAACGTACTTTACACTCGAGTTAATTATTCCATTAAGTTAATTACTTTATCAAGACCCCACTAAGTGCTATACTATTCACAATAGTACAGAGTTAACACAAACTATTTTCAATAGTCTAAATAGGCTAATCTATTTAGAATCTACTTCTATAGGCTGCCTACAGGTTGTTTTATTATGCCTAGGCTTGCTGCAGCATCTACAGCGCTGTTAAGCAGATTCGCCTCTATTAGTGCACACCCTCTTCTTTGCCTTTTGTCCATCACTACGCGCTCTAAACTTCTTTAAAGTGGCCAGCCGCTGGCCCTCTTCAGCTATAAGAACTCCTTTACACTGTACTCGCTTTCTTTTATGCAATTTACGTCGCGTGGCGGCCTTATTAGTAGCTTAAAGTTTAGCGTTGCGTTTGGTTATTAACACTAAAGAATGCTCTATTAGCTTAGCGCCTTTAACTAGCTTTTTCACCGCCTTAACTATATAAGTTAGAGAACTATCTACATACCTTTAAATCCTCTACTTAACTAGCGTTAATTGCGACCTAAGTTCTATACTATTTCGCGGAGTTTGCAACTCCTATATACTATCGCAAATAGTACAAAGTAGAGGCGTATGCAGGCAGACATTAAGCTGCAATATTACAACGTCTAGATTATGGGGCACTAGGCCAGCATCTTAAAAGCCTCCTTTAATATTACTTTTAGTAATTAAAGCCTTAAAAGCAGCAATAAAGCAAGATAGGACCTTAATTTTAGTGATGTGCGTGATGTGGTTACGCATTAAATTCTTAGCTTAGCGCTCATACGCCTTCTTTAACGGCGTAAAACAATCTATATTAAGTGGCTACAAGAGGTATAACGAATGTGGAGATATATAGAAAGTAATAATATTACTCTTTTTATAGTAATCCTAAAATTTAAGTAAGTTATAACTTTCGTAGCTATTAATAATAAGTAAACGTACTCCACTAGTAGTACGCCTCTTTGTATGCTTATTAAAGTGCTTTAGCTATTACAGACTAAGCTTATTTGTTATTCAGCCGTTTTTAGAGACTGTAATAACCTAATTATAAGGTAGATCCTTCTCCTTATACTAGGCGGAGAGGTGATGCTTGCCTCTAAAGATAATAAAGGGTGGGATTCACCACCCCATTGCGTTAATGCCTTGGATAACTGTTATCCACTCCCTATTGCCCTGCTGCACCTGCTTTAGCCGTCCTTAACGCTCAGAGCCTGTAACTATTGCTCTAGTTAATATTATGCCCATTATAAAGCCAGACTCGTCGAAATTATAGGTGTCCTTATCTAGGATACCATACTTAGCCTTTATATTCTCCACAAGCTAGAACTAGCCTTGTATTACCTTAGGATCCTTCTAGAGAGCTCTCTTATAGTCGTACTTTCGATTAAACTTGACTTAAAGCTTTAGCTAGCGCTTAACAAAGTTATAAGGCCACCTCTAGCCAACTGGCTCGTAGTGGCGTGCAGCCAGTAAAGAATTGGCCATATCTTTTATAGCATTAAGCTGGGGCAGAAATCCTCGCGCGCCTAGGTCGAGTATATACTACACAATCACCTGCTCCTCTCTTATAGTAAGTCTTATTTTATTAGGTACGCAGTCGCGTCTAAACATCTTTTCAGCGCGTTAGTTACTAAGTATACTTTAAGAGATGTTATAGAGGGCTATAGCGCGTCGCTAAGAGAGTGTTGCGTCTTATTTAATAGCCTAGATTACAAGCTGTATACGCGCTTATTTTAACGCTAGTGGTTTGTTATGTGGTTAAGGCATCGCGTTATACTATTGCTACTAGTACGTTTTAGTAGGGTCTTGGCAAAGTGATTAACTTAATAGAATAATCGACTCGAGTGCAAAGTACGTTATATATAAAAAGCAGTATAGTTTTTTCTAGTAAAGAAGACCTATTATAAAGCATACCCACCCCTTACTACTATTATTGCAGCAATACCCCTTAAGAGACAAAAGAGTATTAGTAGAAACGCTCTAAAGCCTCTAGTCTGTCTCCTTTTAGGACGACTCTGCCTCTCCTAGCTCATGCCTACAATATTAACGTTTAATACTATCTCCTCTAAGCTCGCCTTAATACTTAGCTAATTCTTAGTTTTATTATTAAAATAGACTAATTATATGCCGCTGCAGCAAGCAACCCTATATAAAAATGCATATACACATTCTATTCCATCTCTTCTAACTACTATAAGTATGTCTATAATAGCCAGTCCACTTTATCTTATTATATAGAAAGTTATAGTATAAATAGCTACTACCTTCTTATTATATATCTAACACTCTAAACCTTCTCCTACGTAGTAGTGTATATGCCGCAGTAGCAATTATTATATAATGTCTAGCTAGGGGTCATACCCTCCTAATCTATTAGGGACTCTATTGCGAGACAGACACAGCTAAAAACAAGACTAGGAGTATTCTATTAGAAACTTCTACTAGAAGGGGGCCAGAGCACAGCCATAACGTACTACCTAGGAAGAAAAGGATTCTAGTCTGCCTTGCTTAATATACTAAAGATAGCTTAGTGCCTATAAGCCAATGCTTTCTTTAAAGGTTAGAAATTATTATAAAAGGAGAGTGCCTACCAAAGCTATTCTAGGGCTAGACATAGCTACTAACTATCCATATAAGGCATAGTAAGAGCACTAATATAGTATAAAAATAGACCTAGACGCGACTTTATAGTGGTATTAGGAAAGTTTTTCTACTTAACTATGCAAATTATGCATAGACGTGCGTAGACTTACGCATTTATGTGTATTTTTACATAAGCAATTTACTAGCACAAAAATGCTTAAAGATATATAAATATACACAGACTTGCGCAGATGTGTACAAATAGCCTAAATAAGTAATTTTTTTAAAGTTTTATAACTTGTTTACTAGTAAAGCTATAACCTAGATTATAAGCGAGTCGCTCTTATAAGCGAGTTGCCCACCTTGTTAACTTTCTACGACGCGTCACCTATAAACTATAATGGCTTAACTAACTTCTACTTAATTGTCCTACAACAAAGTAGATATCTACCTTACTATCCTAGCTATTAATTAGAACTAAATTTAGACTGTACAAGAGGCTGTATGGGCTTATAATGTTCCCTAATCAACGCTGCGCGACCGACGCGCCAGGAAGCCTACGCGACGCAATTGCCAGCCCAACTTAAGAAAGCTTACTAAGCTAGAAGAGGAGGTGATTATCGAGTATATACTTGATTTAGATTCGCGAGGGTTTGCGCCTACTCTAGAAGCTGTGCGGAATATGGCGGATAAGTTGCTCGCTGAGCGCGACAGTGGCCAGGTCGGTCAACAGTGGCCTAGAAACTTTGTTAAGCGAACAGACAGCCTTACTACGCGGTTTAATCGACCGTACAACCACCAGAGAGCGCTCTGCGAGGATCTAGAAGCTATACAACGCTAGTTTAACCTTGTAGCGCGTACGAAGGCCACCTACAGTATCCACAACGAGGACACCTTTAACTTTAACGAGACTGGCTTTCTAATAGGCAAGATATCCTCCCAGCTAGTTATTATGGGATTAGAGAGATATAGCTAGCTAAAAGTAATCTAGTTAGGTAATTGCAAATAGGTTACAGTAATCTATAGAATTAACGCTGCTAGGTGGGCAATTCCGCCCTTTGTTATTTTCGCTGGCTAGTATTATCTCTCTGCCTAGTATAAGGGCGAGGATATACTAGGCGACTAGACTATTAGGCTTAGCGACAATAGTTAGACTACTAACAAGCTTAGTATTACCTGGCTACAACACTTTATTAAGCATATAGCAGCGCATAGGGTAGGCGCTCGCTAACTGCTTATACTTAACAGCTATAAGAGCCACAAGTCGCTTAAATTCTAAGAAATCTATAAGGATAATAATATCTATACTCTCTATATGCTGCCACATTTGTCGCACCTTCTGTAGCCGCTAGACGTTGGCTATTTCTTGCCATTAAAGCGGGCGTATAGGTGCCAAGTGTCGAGCCTAATACGTAACCATATTAACTATATCACTAAGCTTAAGTTCCTACCTATCTTTCGCGCCGCCTACAACTAATTAATTATAAAGGAGAATATCTGCACAAGCTTTTAGGGCGCCGAACTAGCCCTACACAATCTAGAGGTAGTAATCTTAAAGCTTAATATTAAGCTAAGGACGCCGTTGCTAGCAACCCTACTAGAGGCTGTATAGGAGGCTAAAACACCCAGCAATGTGTGCAAACTAGAGGCTTAATTAACGTTAATTTGTGAGCGGATTCGCGCGCATAAGAGCTCGTCACCTATTTCTATTATTAAGAGGCTTAATTAGCTAGAAAGAGGCTCTTCTAAAGCAATGCATTAAATGGCGCTTATGCGCAAGCGAATCTTAAGCCTTAAGAGAGCAAATAAGGCCGCTATAACGCGTAAGAGTCGCAAAAAAAAGCGGATCTAGAAGCAAGGCACCCTATTAAAGGCAGAGGGAGAGGATATTATTACTTAAAGGACTGTTAAGCAGCAACTTAAGAGAGAAACGCGTTAAGGCAAGGCGCAATTAGGTACGAGCTAGCAGGCCTTAGCGCACTGCAGTCGCTGCAGAGAGACTGGCCATAACTCACAAACGTGTGAAAAGCATACTATAGATACTACTTAAACTAGGACAGCTCTTATATTAATATTATTTTATTGCGTTATGGATGTATAGACTATAAAAGGCTAAGAGAGTTAATAAGGTAGACGACTCGCTTGTAAGGGCGACTCGCTTATAACCTAGATTAATTTTAATTTTTTAATATATTTATAGAGAGAATACTAGTCTTTACTTATTTAATTTAAAAATACTATTTTTATTACGTAATTAGTTAGTAATTAATAAAAAACTCTTTATTTTACTAGTTATTATATATATTACGTAATATTATTATATAAAAATATAGTACTAATAAATTATTATATAAATTTTTAAAAAAGTTATAATAATAATAAAGTAGTTAAAAAGTTATTAAAGTTTAAACTTTTTAAAATAGTGTTCTTTACTAAGCCACTAATTTTCGCCTAATTTAATTCTTTTAAATAATTATAAAACTATATTTTTCTATTTTTAAACCTACAAAATCTAGAATTTAGAATTTGGTAGAAGTTCTATATAACACGCTAGTAATTAGTACTATTATATTAACTAGTAATTACTATCTAGTAAGAGACTTTAACTTTATACTTTAAAAAATCTTTTTTTAAAAGCTTAGTAAGCTGCTTACTAAGCAGCTTGCTAAGCTTTTTTAAATTCTAGCTAATTAAAGAGCTTTATTTACTAATTAATTAGTATTATTTTAATAGTATAGGTGCCCTAGGTGCCCTAGATACACTAGCAGTATAGGTGCATATTTTTATACAACTTTACGCATGTGTATGCTAAGAAAAAAATAGTATTACTAGTGCGCTCTAAGCGCATTTAGTGCGTAGGTGTACGTAGGCATACTTAGAACTACTTAGGTATTCTAGGTGCTTATACTTACTTAAAACTTTTCCTAATAGGCCTAATAAGCTTCTAGTATTTAGATACTATAATAAGTGCCACTAAGCCACTACGCAAACAAAATCTTAGAAAAAAATATTAAATAGTAGATACTAGTCTATTTTATAAAAAGCTATACTAACTTTTAATAATATTATAATGTGTAGCTTATATTCTAGATATTATAAAATTCTTTCTAGTATGCTTACTATAGATTATAGGCTAGCTAGGCTAGTTAGTAATATAGCTGCCTTCTATTTATAATTCTAGATATAACTAGGACACCTACTAGACTCTATTATTTAATACTAAAGGCTACCTATATAAATAGTAATTAATATAATAATCTATATAAGCAAACAAGCCTATATATATAAGATTAGATAATTATAAAAGATAAAAATATATAAGAAGAATACCTTAATAGATCTTATCTATTTGCACGTTAATAAATAATAGTCTATATAAGGTAATTACTTTAAGAATATAAAAAAATACTACCACTGCGTTAGAAAATATAAACTATAGTAGCATACGCATATATCTAGAGATAGGGCTACCTAAACCTTACTACGTTTAAAGCCTTATGATAAAGTGCTAATAATATAATAGACGCTATAGTACTATAAGAGTATAGTGCATACTTATAAATAATCTTATCTCTGCCTACTATTAAAAGAAGTATAAGAGGAAAGAGAATAGCTTATACTATATATAGAAGATAATATTAGGTACTATTTATATAATATAACTATACACTAGCTATATAATTCTGCGCAAACTTTTAATGCTATAAAGCGTCTAGGTAAGCTACCTATAGTATAAGCTTATAAACTAATCTTAGAAAATATGCTTATATTAAGCTAGTAGGACTTGTTTTTTATAGTGAATATAATTATAGTGGCAATAATACTAGCTATAGATAGGCCTACTTAATAGAGGCTAAAAAAAGAGCTATTATTCTTTTCTAGAACTATGAGTGCCTATTCTTTCTTAGTTAGAAGGCATCTTTATATAAGAGTATAACGCTTAGTAGAAGTCTATTTATATAGTAAAGAAGAAAGCTAATATAAAGGCTAAGGTTTATAATAGAGGAGAGATAACTAGTAGAGCCTTTGTAAAGACTATTCTTTATTTATCTAACTCTTAAAATACGCTCTTTGCTTACTTAGCGCTATGTATAGACTCTTTATAGATGTCTTAGAGTCCTTAGGTAGCCTGGCACAGGTTATATTAGTGTACTAGTTCTAACATCCTTAACCTACCCTTAGGGAAACAGGCATAAAATTGCGACTAGTCTTCTACTAATATGGCCCCTTAATATAGGAGCCTTAATCTTAGCAGCCCTAGCCAACGTAGGCCAAAGGCATATATATCCTAAGTATTTAAGGCTTATATTTGTTAGAGCTTAGTATCTAGAATGCCTCTAAGCTGTGGCTAATAGCTTTATAATTAGGCTATCTATATAAATTCCCCATACTAGTTAAAGTCGTAGCTGGCGCTAGCAACACTGTAAAGAATAGGTATATGCTTATTCCTTGCTGCTAAAAGAGAAGGCATCTCTATTTCTTTATTTAGCTACCTATATCCTAGTTATACTTACCGCGAGATTATTTCTTTTATAATCTTAGGTAGGTTAGAAGGTGTAGAGGGTATGTATAAATAGAGTCTATATTTATAGTAATGCGTCTAAGTGTGCCTTGCTTTTTTAGCTGCCGTAGCTAGGTGGAGAATAAAAGATATACCTATTACCTAGCTTTATTTGCTTCTACTTGTCTCTTTGCATTCCTATCTAGTAATATTATAAATTTTAGATAATTTTCTTAACACTATTAAGAATAAGACTCTCTATAAATTATATTAGGTACTTAAGAGAATAGGTAGTAAATATATGCAAAGTTAAGTTAGTAATAATTCTCTGCGTATTTTTGTTAGAAGCTTATCTATTATAGTAGCCAATTAAAGAGGTGAAAGATCCGCATAATAGTCTGCTATCTAAGTAAGGCCCTATAGCTTAAGCTAGCAGCTGCCCTAAAAAGCGGGTTTACTTTAAAGATCTGGAAGTAGATAAATTCCCTTCTAGCATTAGAAGAAAGGTTTTAGTAGGCTATTCTACAAATGTTTAATAAAATAATTAGCTCTAATATAATTATAAGAGTAATCCCTAACCCTATTAACTACAATAAAAAGGATTTAGGATCTAGAATCGAGCGTTAAAGCGCTAGAAGAGGAGAGAGTAAAGTGGAAGAGAATTATTTAAGAAGGGATAAGAATTATTTAAAAGGAGGCCAAGATAAAAATATATATTATACAAAAACTTATAGACCTTATAAAAGCTAGCAATTCTAGTACGTAATGTAGATAAATACTATATATAATAATTATATTTATTATTAGTGAATACGCGATAGAGAGCAAGTATGCCGAGCTTAGTAATATAGAGACAATCCTAATATTAGAATAGGGCTCTTACGCGCCTTTAGTTATTAGATATAATCTATTATCCTTCTCTATATATGTCTTAGGCTATACTAATTTAGTTAAGTTATGCGAAGCTGTCTTGTAGAATAATTTTCTTTCTTAAGCCTACTAGTAATAAGCTAGCGACTTAATTATAGGAGGAGGATATAGCTTTTTCTTACTTTGTATTAGCGATAGATAGAAGTAAAGAGAGGGCCTTATAAGAGTGTCTTAATCTAGTAGTAACTATGGCTGGCCTATCTTCTCTATAGATACCAAGCTGTTAAATTAGCCATTTTAATAGGCTAGAAAATAAATATAAGTGTTATATTTAGTATATAGCTTAGCTTGCTTTACGTAGAGGGTCTAAGTTAGTTTTAAGTAATTGTTGTTTATAGCCCGCCTAGCTTTTAAGTATATTAGCACTAGTGAAGGCTGTTAAGGCGCCATAACTAGTTAGAGAAACTATGAGTAGTAAGATGGTATGGGACGGTCCGCTATAGTAATGTCTAGAAATTCTCTAGATTTAATAGATTAAAGGTGCTAGTTTAGGCTCTCCTTTATAGATAGTAGGTTCTAAAATTAGTTACCCGTTCTTAAGACTCTAAATTCTAATTTAAGGCTAATTCTAGTTTAAGGCCCGATCTTAGTTTAAGGCCCTAATCTTAGTTTAAGGCCTCGATCCTAGTTTAAGGCCCTAATCCTAGTTTAAGGCCTCGATCTCGTTTTGTAGTACCTTTGTCCACGAACTTTTAGCTAATTATAATGAATAGCCGCTAACTAGGTATAGTAATAGAATAGTAACCATACTCTAGGCGAAGTTATAGTAAGAGTTAAATAGGTGGTTTATTACTAGATACTACGCTTGTTTACTAATAACTAATTATCTCAAACCTTATTTTCTTAGTAGTTATGTAATCTAACTTGTAGCAAATATTTATAGTAACTTAAACTCTAATCTCTATAAAGATACTATATAAGATACTTTATATAACCTAATACCTATAGTAGAGATTTTATACAAACTACTAGATTACACAAAATCTAGATCTAATAATAGAAATTCTATATAAACTACTAGACAGAATTAGATATTTATAATCTAGAAGTTTAGACGGTATAAATACTAGCATGGCATTGTAACTATGGGAATTAGGTATATATATAGCCTAGCAGTCCTCTACTATAGGATTTAGATGTTTATATAGCCTAATAGTTTAGATAGAATAAATGTTTACACGGCATTTTAATTATAGAAATTAGGTAATTATTTAGTCTAGTAGCTCAGATGGGATAAATGCCCGTGCAGCATCTTAAATACGGGAATTAGGTGTTTAGTTCTAGAGAAATACCTACGCTGCATCTCTACTATTGGAGCCAGGTATTTAGTAAAGCGAAGGAGAGTTACCTTAGGATGAGATTTATATAGTACTCTTTTACCCAGTCTATATTATTATTAATTAGACATAATATAGCATAATTAATTATAAATAGAAGAAGTGGGGGTTAGACCTACCCCTACTAGCTACGCTTCTATAGGCTGCTAGAGCGGGTGTATTTTAGTCCATGGGAATATTAGTGCTAATAGCAACTCGAATTACCTAGAAATAAGCCTAAGGCCACGTAGTTTCCTAGTCGCATACTGTCTTTTTAGCGTAAATACAGAAGATTTATTTCCTTCCTACTTAGCTATACTTATATCTAGTCTCCTCTTCCTCTTTTAGTTTAATAAAATAATACCTAGTATAGTTTATTTTTTTAATAACCTTAGCCCACTTAAAATTAATTAATATAACTTAACTAATCATTTTATTCTATAGTATATTGCGAGATTTAAGGTTCTATAAGACTAAGATTATAGATTGCTTAGGCTAAAATATTAACCTATTTAGTAATAAGTAGACTATTCCTAATAGTTAGATGTTAGGAGATCTATTTCTCTCTAAAACTAAGAAATATTATATAGACAAGCTTACAAATTCCCTTATAGAAATAGGGAGTAGCTAGGTCTATATTGCCTATAGGGCTTCTAACGTACTGTACTATGGACTATAGTATAGCCTATAGTATAGACCATATACTATAAGTACGTACACGCCTTCTAAGCTATACTATAGCTATATATATAGTATAATCTAGCTATAATTATAACTATATAGTTACCTTTGTAGGATATTTTATAAGGAGGATTTGTTAAAACCGGTTATGGTAGCTAGTTCTTTGGGTTAAGAGTTAGTTCTTGGGCAGGAGCGTCTTAATAAGGGCAAGGAGTCTTAACTGCTTATGCGAATTAAAGGGGCATTAGTATTAAAGATTGTAATATAATAAATTAATAGTAAGGGCCTAAGTATAATCTAAATAATAGATTAATAAATAGGTTAAATATAAGTATTAAGGGAGATACTTATATTTCTATATACTTAGCTATATCCTAGAATCCTATAAGTCCTATTAGTTCTAAGAGTCCTAAAATCCCATAGCTAATACGACTACCTAGGACGCTAATAATCCTAAGATCTGTAATTTAAGTTACGTGATGTCTTGACTTAAGGGCACGCTAGGCTTTTAGTAACCATAAGTGCTAATGCCCCGCCTTGGGTTATATTAGATCCTAATAGGATTTTAGTATTTTAGATGGCTATTTTAGGTATTTTAAGTAGCTATTTTTAGCTATTTTTCGCCTTGTTTTAGTGTAGTATACGCTTAGGCGCTAATAGGCCTTTATTATAGTAGAACTTTTAGATAAATTCCCAGTAATAACTTATTAGCTTTTGTCTATAATATATCGTTAAATATATAGTTCTAGGCCTTATAGTTATCTTAAACTTCCTTTAAGTTTTGCCTATACTATACTACTACGTTAAAAAGACTATTAAGGCCTTATAATTGCAAAAGAATTAGCTGCGCTAAGACACTATTAAAAGCTATCTTTTTAATCTTATAAAGTTAATTTCCAAAAGCTTAATACTAAAGAATAATTACCTATTACCTAATTAGGAAATCTTAGTATATATAGATTATATATATAGTGTATAGACTATATTTTATAGTGTATAGACTATATTTTATAGTGTATAGACTATATTTTATAGTGTATAGACTATATTTTATAGTATTTTAAGATTGCTATAAGTATATATGGCCTATACAAACTATACTATACACTAACTAAGGGCAATTATATTATAGTACTATATAGTAGAAGCCCTAATTGCCTAGATAAACTAGTATAAAAATACCCTAAATTAGATAAAGAAGATTATATATAGTAGTCTTATATTAAAAATTAAAAATAAAGTTAATAGGTATACACTTAGCCGCTACTATATATCTAAATAACCTTAGCTAGATCTAGAATAAGACTAGGCTAGCAAATAGGTATAGGTTAGATTAAGGTTAGGTTCTCTTATATAAGACCCTAACCTTAACCTAATCTCTACCTATAGATTTTGTGCTAGTAATAGGTATAGGTTAGGTTAAAGTTATATAGACTATAGGTTAGATTAGAATTGCATAAACTAGATTATATTAGATCTAACTAATTATATTTTTATTAGCTATATGTAATTTTTATAGTAAATTACTATAAAAAATACTCCTATTATTATAGTAGTAATTATTATATTTACTTATTATAGTAAAAGTATAGCTTTAGTATTAAATATATATATTAAACCTAACTAAGCGCCTTACTATTTACCTAGTATCTATATACTTCTTATAGTACCTATTTACTAACTATATATTCCTAGCCTATATAATAACTTATTTTATATAAATAGTGTTAATATTAGTATTTAGAGGTATTAGTAATTATTTTATAGTAGGAATAGAGTATTATAAAAAAATACCTTTAAATATTCTAATTAGAAAAGCCTTTATTACCTTCTAGAGAGTAGCTAGTATAGTAGACTAGAAGCGTATATATTTCTTATCTTTATTTTACACTATTTTCTTAATAAAGAGCTTAATACTCTTTTAGTACTTTGTAATTTCTTTAGGTATAATAGCTATATATTATTAGAATATATATATAATAAATAGCTATAATAATAAGATACTACCTAGCTTCTAGTAGTGCTTTTTTAGTGTAGTAAATAGTATTTTGTAATTATAAGACGCCTTTTACGCAGCCTTAGTAGCTACTTTAGTATATTTAAATAGTCTAAAGTATACTATTATCTTAGAAATTAAGGTTATATAGTAATTAAAGCTATAGAGTATTAAAAAAAGTAGCTAGAAGAGTAGTAAGATAGAGTAGCTAAATAGATAGTAAGGTAAGTAAAGAAAACACACTAGTGTTATTAGCATCTTACTTATACGTATAGGCCCCTATAGCTACTTTTTATAATAATAATAATATTTTTATTATTTCTATAATAGTAACTATAATTATTATATACAATTATTACACCCTATACTATAGCGTCTATTAAAAAAGAGTCTTTTAACGTTCTAAAGGGCCTCCTAAGTAATAGTCTATAAATTCTAGCAAATTTTAAGCGTAATAAGTAGGAGGGTCTTACTAAGGTATCTAGTAATTATAGCCTTTTATTATACTATATACTAATATAAATAAAGCTTTATATCTAGAAATAAAAAGGTTAGTACTATCTTTTTATATTATAAATAAAATAGCTTTTAAAAAGGTTGCCTTACTAACTGTAAAGTGCTCTTTAAAGGTGCACTTATTAATAGCGCCTATACTATTATATAGAGGTCTTATAATATACTTTATAGTAAAGAAGAAAAGGTACTAAACTTTACTAGATTAGCTAATTAAGCTATATAATATTAGCTTAAAAAATTTATAATAATAAGAACTACTAACTACTTTCTAAAGTATAAAAGTATTAATAGCTTATATAAGAAAACAAAAGCTCATATAGTTCTACTTTAAGAATTAAAAAAGTAGTATATTATTATATTATATTATTATATATTAGTTAATTCGGCATGAGGGGCCGATTTGCACGTACTAACGAATAGTTTTCGGCCTAACCTATCTCGCTGCTTTACCTTTTTTAATACGTTTTTAGTATACTCACAGCTTTTTCTTATAGCATTGTACCGTATACTACAAGGTCTGCGATGTTTCTCTTCCTAATATTAGTTAATTAATAAGAAGTAGGCAACTAATTAGATACAAAACTAATAGCTATATACATAGCGTTAAATTAACTACCTAGGAGTAGCATAATAAAGGCTTTTATCTTAAATAATATAACAAAGAAAGCAAAGCTCCCTACTTAGTAATTAAAAAAAGTGTAAAAAGGTAATTATAAAAATACGTATTTAAACTGCTAAGCGAGCTTAGTAGTCTTAGTGTAGGACTACTTCTATAAGCAAAACTTTTATAAAGAGGCTACTTAGAACTTTAGTAGAGGAGAGATAAAACTTTAGTGTAGCTATGCTATAGTTATCTATTCTTTTTTACTATTCTAAGTTATAAATTACTATCTAAATTATTGAAAATAATATAAGTTAATATATTAATAGATATATACTACTTTGCTAATAAGTAAAATAAAGGTAATATATACTAAATACACGTTTATTACTCTATTACTATATTAAGGTTATCCTTAATAAATCTTCTACTATCTCTCTACGTATACCTCTACACCCTACTATCTATGTAGAACTTAATATTATTTCTAAAGAAGAACTTACTATTACTAAAAGTACACGCTAAAGATTTATGCTACTACTACCAAGGTAATAATACTAGAGTGCTATTCTATTTATAAGATAATTATGTATAGGAGCTTAGTATACCTAACTATTTATAAGGTAATTCTTATATACTAGCTAGATTAATAGCTTATCTAGTTTATAAAAACTAAGAAAACTATATTCTTACTTTAGTAGATAAAATTACTCCTTGTTAGTAATAGAATCTAGGAAGAAAGGCAAGAAGTAAAGGATAAAGTATTTATTAATAATCTTTAGTATAATAAAAGTATTATATAGATTTGCAAGATTCTTCTAGTAGTTATATTAGCTTATTTAAGTAAGTATACTATATAAGTAGCGTGTAAGCGCAGATAACTAATAATAGTAGTAGTAATAAGCTAGGTATACTATATACGCTATAAGTAAACCTTATATTAGGACTAGAAGCTTATAGGTATTAGGGGTGCAAGTAAGTTTAAACTATTATCGCATTACTAGATATGTAAGGTTAGTTTTTAATTAGAATTAGGTGCTATATATAGTAGTATATAATAACCTTCTATCTTAATCTACTTTAATCTTAAACTAAAAAAATAGATAATAAAAGGTATTTAGTAAGCTAACTAATAGCTATATATAAGAAGTAGGATAAGATTAAGAATAAAGTTAATTTAAGGGCCTACTAAGCAGTCTTAGCTAAGTATAAAATTATTACTAGTAAAGAGAAAAGCGCTTCTACACTATAAAGTTGCGTAAGTAAATAAATCTTTAATTATAGTAGTATATATAAGAAGCTCTTATGTAATATATATAAAATAGGCCTAAAAAAGCTTAAGACTAATAGCTTTAAGAGTAAAGCTATTTTTTTTGTGAATAAAACTATATCCCGCAGCTATACTATAGTGAAAGAAAATCTAGCTATAACCTTTTTTGTATATACTAGCTCTGTAAGATAGATACTATATACATATAAAAGCAAATAGTTTAATTTTCTTTTAATTATGTAATCTGACTATAAAGTACCTATGGGTCTTGGTTAAGACCGGAGTAAAGCTAATAAGAAAAAGTAAAAGAACTTTTATAATAGCGTAGGCAATATAGGTCTAACTACTATGAAGCTAGTAATAGTTACTAATAAAAAATAGTTATAAGTTTATTACACTTATTTATTATATACCTTTACTAACCTTTTTTTATAATTACCTTTTTTACGCTCTTTTGAATTACTAAGCAGGAGGCTTTGCTTTTTTTATTATGTTATTTAAGGTAAAAGCCTTTGTCGTCCTACCCCTAGATAGATTAATTAACGCTATATACCTTTACTAATAATTATTAGTTACTATAAGCCTAGTCCTCTTACTAACCTTATTAACTATAGTAAGAATAGTATACTTAATAGCAATAAGACGTATATTAAGAGGAATAATAATAAAAAGTATAAAGAGAAAATTAAGGATAATAAAAAATGCTTAAGGCTTATTTCTAATAGCTACTAAATAGATACAACTAATATTATAAATAAGAATATAGACTTTAAGGGTTATTTAAACTTTAGGGGCTTAGGTATTAAAGAGGGTTTAAATAATAAGGGGCGTTTAGATAATAAGAGAGGCTTAGGTGCTAAGGGGTTTTAGATACTAAAGGGGACTTAGGTACTAAGGAGGTTTTAGATAATAATTAGCACATACAATAAAATAAGCTAAAGTTATAGTTTTACTATAGCTAACTATTATAGCTAATAATTATATACTAGTTACTAAGGATACTACCTATAGTAGTATAGTAATAAGCTAATTACTACTTAAAACTAACTCTATAATACAGGGCTATATACTAGTTTAGATCTAAAGCTAACTTATTATTAGCACGCTATACACTATACACTATTTTTAGCTAACCTTAATATTAGTTTAATACTACTATAGTTAATAATATAGAATTTAGTTTAGCTTATTTTTTTTAAACTACTATTCTCTTAAATAACTATTGAGCTAGTTATTATATTATATATGGAGGGGCGTATTATGGTGGGTACGGGCGTAAGGTCGTCTAAGTATAGCAGAAGTCTAGATGGTAAATCTACGCTGTGGTGGGGGACTATAAGCGAGGATTTTAATTTAGAAATAAGCAAAAACTTAGACTCCTTAGCGAGTTCGAATCTCGTCCTCTCCCCCTCTAGTTTTTAAACACCAAAAAACCAATCTTTTGTAGATAAGAAGAAAAGTAGCCTAAATAAGCTAGTATCTCTAATAATTAAGAAATTTCTAACAATTTGAGCTAGTCTTAACTAAGTTACTAGATTTAACTTATAGGACGGGAAAGCTATTAGCAAGTATCTCCAATAATTAAGAAATCTTTAACTAGTTACTAGTCTTAATAAGTTATTGAGATTTAAACTTATAGGACGAGAAAGTTAATTAAGGCATATTACTACTTTCTAATTTAGGAAAAACTTTGTAGAAAATTTTAATTTACTCTTTAGACAGATAATAGGCCACTAGTGTTGGTTTCTCTTAACCCCCTTTAAAGGGCTTTTTTTACTAGGGAAAAGTGCCCCCTGTCTACCTATACGATTTGCCTGTGGCTGTATTTACTTTACAGAAAATTTAGAAGCAATGGAAACGTTAATAATAATTATATTATTTTATTATACTAATATCCTTAAGTGCTATATTAAGTGCTATACTTATCTTAAAAATTAATATATAGCCCTATATTAATAAACTAGTTACTTTACTACTAGATACTTTCCTTAGATATAGAATTCTATCCCTATACGCTAATAGGTTAGAAAGTAGAATAATTTATCTTATCTAACGTCCCTCTTTAGACTTTTAAGAGTTAGAAATAGGGAAAAAGATATTTGCTATATAGGACGCGTAGTAGTCTAATACTTAATAGGCTAAAGATAAATAAATCTATAACCAATACTAAAGCTTTTACCTTTATATAAGTATTATTTAGACTATATTTTAGAAAGGCATAAAGTATCCCTCTAGTTATCTATATATATTCTATTTTAACTACAGCTATATACTATAATGCCTAAGCGTTAACTCTACTAGTACCTAGCTAATTACTACTAAGCACCTTCTTAACTATATAAGATTCTAAGTATATATATAATAGGATAAGCCTATTTATAAAAGGACTTTTACTTTTTAGTATAAAAAAAGTATATAGCTATTTTATATTCTACATACTCTTTATAGGTATTTAAAACTAAACTTATATAGATAGTAATTAATAATAACTAGTCCTTTTAAATAGTAAAGCAATTATTCTTTTAACGCTTTCTTTATTTCTTTAGGCCTAACACTATAATAACTAGCTAATATAAATTCTACTAGATATTCCTAAACAAATTTAATGCTGCTAAGATAGCTATTCTTAGTAATATTAGTAGGGCAACTAAACTTTCTATCTTACTTAACGCGTAGTCTATAGCTAATTACCTTAGCTTTCTAGCTATTAATAATTATTATATTAATAATAGTTAGTAGCTTAAGAAAAAGCTACTTAACTTTATACTAATATATAGTAGCTATACTAGAGTATTAATAGTATTAGAGGTACTATAGGTCTTTAAGAATATAGAAACTGCATAAAAGCTTCTAGCTATTATATATAATAATACTAGTAATAATAGCACTCTAGTTTAAAGTGTCTAGCATAAACTATTAGAGAAAAATATTACCTAAAACTAAAAGAGAATATAATTCTATATCATATTTATATTATTAACCTTACAGTTTAAGATAATATCTATTACCTTAAGTTATTAACACCTATTAATCTTAGCTCTAAAGAGATGTTATAGTAGCAATATATAAATAAAATCTAGGCGTAGATATTTATTTTAAATTCCCTTTATAAGGTATATTAGCTATTATTATAGAAAGTTATTATAGAAAGTTATTATAGAAAGTTATTATAGAAAGTTATTATAGAAAGTTATTATAGAAAGTTATTATAGAAAGTTATTATAGAAAGTTATTATAGAAAGTTATTATAGACTAACTAGCGCGTAGCTTTATACTATTTGCATTATAATTAACTAGTTACTATAGCAATTTAAGTAATTCCTTATAACGTATAGTAATATACTACTAAAAAAGCAATTATCTATAATTTATAATATCTAAATAAAATAGAACTTTATATATAATATATATAAGCACGTACTAAAGCTTTAGGCAAATATTAATATATAGCTAAAGAAGGAGATTATAAGAAAGATAACTAGGAAATTAAACACTTTTACTTATAGTAACACTATAAAGGCAGACTTTAAAGACCTTAAGAAACTTTAACTATTAGTCCTAGAATAGTTATATCTTAAGTTAATTACCTCTATACTTTAAAAGTTTAAGAAGGCTATAAACTTTCTAAGTAAGAACTAGAAACTCTAGATTTTATATATCTAGCTTATATATAACTAGCTCTTTAATTTCTTAAATAAAATAAATAATAAGCTTATTAAAAAGTTAAATAATATTAGACAGGTAAAAGCTATATAAGCTATAGCTAAGATAGGATAAGAGAAGTTGCACAGGTATTACTTAAAACTAGATAGAAAAAAAGGTTTCTTATTTAACTATATAATAATATTAAATCTTTTACAAAAGCTTATAGCGTATAAGGTATTATAATTATAGCTATTTATTATAGTTATATACTAATAGTTTCTAAAGTACCTTAATTACTATAATAGCCTAATAGCTAAGGACCCTACTTTAGTCTTAAATACTAACCTAAAATAGTTATAAGGTAGTAAATAGTTTTAAAAGCCTTCTTTACTACTTAGTTTATAGTCTAGTAGCCTCTTTATCTTTAGCTAAAGTTTAGCTATGCTAGATACTAATTATAACTTAGGCCTAACTTAGATAAAAGAGAAATATACCTAAATACTCGTATAGTTAAAAAGAGTAATAGGTTTAATATACTAGCATAGTAAAAAGTTTATTAAATATTTTATCCCTAACTTATATAGGTTATAAAGAATATTCTAGTAGTGTAGATTTTATAGATAGATATTAAGCGCGTTTTTAACACTAGTGAGATATAATTAGGAATTAAAAGCACAATCTTACTACTTAAATAATTTAAAAAGTTATAACAGTTAAGTTTATAATAGCTAATAAGCAATTTATAAAATTATTAGATTCTAATATAACGAAGAGTAATCTAGGAGATATAGCACTATTAAAAAAAGGGATAATTTATATAAGCTACTAGCTAATAAAAAGACTATTAAAACTATATATACCGATAAATTAACTACCTAGGGGAAGCATGATAAAGGCTTTTATCTTAAATAACATAACAAAAAAAAGCGTGAAAATGTGGTTACCAAATACGATTAAAACTATATAAGGTTCTAAGATTTTAAATAGTAAGCTACTATCTCTTTCTTACTAGGGGCAGCTACTATAAAAGCAGTTAAGCCCTTAGCGCTATTATAATATTAGTAATAATAAAACATAATATATATATATATTAATAGTAAAATAGTGTTAATTTTACTTTTACTTAGTCTTTTTTTATATACCTTTACAGAGTAACTAAAGTTACTAATTTTATTACTATTAATTTTATATAATATAAGTTATATAACTCTAATAAATACTCTAACCTAACTTATACCTAAAAGTCTATATAACTTAACCTAATCTATACTTAGAGTCTATGCAACTCTAACCTAACCTATACCTAGGGTCTATACAACTCTAACCCAACCCTATACCTAAGCTAGGTATCCTAAATCTATTTACTAGCCTAAATAAGACACCGTAAGCACTAGATAGACTTATAGACTTATAGTTAGTATTTAAGTTACTTAAGAGCTATTAGCGTATATAAGTAAGGAAGGTAGGATAGTTAATTTAATAATAGTCTTTCCTATAATCTTATATATTTAGACACAACCTATTAAGTAGACTCCTTTTAACTAACTTTAGTAGATAGTCTTAAGTATAATACTATCTATTTTATTCTTTATAAAAGCTTTAGCTAGATAAAAAGCTATTAGTAGTAGTGTATATATAAGATAAACACTAGGGTGAAAATTACTATTAGCTTAAAGTATTAGAATTAGGTTCTTTATTACTAGCTATATACTAATCCTATAGCTACGTATAGCTAAGGAAGCTAATAAGGATATACTTTTACTAAAGCTAGATAGGTAATATACAAAGAAACTTATTATATTAAGATAGGTAGTACTCTAATAATAGTACGTCTTTTACTAAAATAGTATCTAGTAGATTTTTATATATAACCTTTTAGCTATTAAGCTAAAAGATAGTTTTAATATACTATTAGTAGCTATAAAAAAGTTTATAATGCTAATAAGGTAAAAGCTAGTATCTACCTAACTACTATTAATTATAGACAATTTGCTCTATCTAAATTAGGCGCCTACCCTATAACTCTACTAATATCTTCTTTAGGAAGAAATAAGAAGTAATAAACTATTCTAGAATTATTAGAAACCTATAGAAAGATAAATACTTCGCTAGTGTACACGTAGCTATACTTTACCCTAAGCTAAACTATATAAAAATATACTTATATAATAATAGTAACTATGAGCTATTAGCAGTAGTTCCATAAAGTATCTTTTGTATAACACTAAACTATCTTATTTAGTTTTTTATCTTCTAATTCTTTATTAATATACCTAAGTAATAGCTTCTATAAAGGCTTATATTTAGTAGTATAGGCTGTAATGTAAGTGTTTCTATTCTAAATACTAGTACTATATATATAAAACTAATTAGCTTAAAAATAAAATATTTATACTATGCGGACGTATAATATAACTATTAGTTCTAGATAGTTTTATAAGTTATCTTAGGCCTAGGCCTATAGGCGTGGTAACTATTATTATAGAGTCCTAGAGATAATTATAGATTTAATATCCTCCTTTAGTTTAGTTTTTAGGCTAAGAGTGTTAGTATAGTTCTTAAACTATACTAAACCTTTAAGTCTAAATATTTATTATAGTATTTATTAGTTGTATAAGCGTTTAATAATAGATATTATAGAGTTATCTATAGTAGAACGCTAGAAGAGATAAAGATCTAGCTTAGAACTTATTATTTTTAAAAAATAGCTTAGCTAGACTTTTCTAATATGTATAATATATTAAAGTATTACTTTAAAGTAATAGTAGACCCTATAAGTATATTTTAAATTTCTACCTATTATACTAGAAAATTCTTCTATAAAATAAGCTTTTAGGTTAAAGCTTATTAGTTGCATTTGTAAGGTTACTCTAAGTTAATAAGATTATATTAGTCTAGATAGTAAGACTAGTGTAAAGATAGTTATAATAGATGTTAAGAAACTCTAAAAAAGTTATCTTATGTGTTTTTTCTTTAGCCTTACCTTATATTTACTCTACTACTTTGCGCCTATATTATTCCTCTTTATACCTATATTATTTTTTCTTCTATACCTACTCTACTACTTCGCGCCTATATTACTTCTCTTTGCGCCTATATTGCTCCTCTTTACGCCTATGTTATTCTTTAAGAAAGAGCTTCTTATAATTAGGCAACTGTTTAGCTATAGTAATAATAGTAGGATATCTAGGTAGGTTTATTAATAGTAGCTATTATAGTGGATTTTAGAGCGATAGTAAATAGTAAACTAAAAGATAAATGCTAGCTAAATACCTTAGACTAGATACTACTTATAATAGGTAAATATAGAGGTTATAAAAGACTAAACGTATCTTATTTATTTTAGTTCTCTTTAGCTTAGCAGCGCTTAGAGTTTAGTCTAGTTGTTGCGCAGTTACTATAAGTAACTTTAATATTATTATAGGCTATTACACACTCTATACCTATAGTCTAAAAGTAGTATAACTATTCTAATTTTAGTAAGCGCTAACTAATTATTAGCAAAGCACGTTTTTTATTTAAGCTAAGAAGATAGTTATATAGAATTAATTAAAACAGCCAAAGAGAATAATAGACTTAAAAGAAGTGTACTTTATTATACTATATAGCCTTATTATTCTTAAGATCTCTATATTTCTTTATCCTAGTATATTAGTCTAAACCTCCTAGATACAGCTCTATAGTATAAAATCTAATTAGTAGTCTCTAAATCTATTATTATTATTAAGTGTCTATAATATTGTTCTAGTTAATTTTGTCCTTTCCTCTTTAAGCTTCTCTATCTACGCTGCTATATTAGTAATAGTATAGTAAGGTAAATACCTATTTACTAGTAAAAAGATATAATCTTAGCTAGACTAAATTCTAGCTTTAGTACCTTTACTATAAACTCTTACTCTAAATAAAGCAACTTATAGTTCTCTATAGCTCCTTCTTCTCTAGGTTAATAAAGGGTATACTCTAATTTATTATTACAAAATATTAGTTTTTAAGGGTATATTATAGATAAAATAAAATAGCTAATTAATTATATCTTTATTAGCTAGGTAGAGCTTAACCTTTATATTTATATAGCTAGGACGTATAAGTGCTAAATCTAGGCGCTTAATATAATTAGTTATTATAATTAATAATCTACCTTTAGATAATACTAGGCTATCTAGAATATTAAGAAGAGCTAATAGAGATACCTTTCTATTAGTAGGACTATTTTAGCTTATGTTCTAGCTTATATCTATACTACTACTAGGTTTTTAATATATAATAGTTGTATTAATATTCTTAAAAAGAATAATATAGTACTATAGAAGCTTAGTAAAGAGTGGTTTTAGAAAGTTATTATTTAAACTAAATAGAGTAAGAATATAAATATCTAAATTAAAGTGCCCTATAATAAAAAGGCAAAGGCTAGATTTTCTAGTTCTAGGTAGTCTATAAAGTAGGTACCCTTATTAATAAGAAAGACTATGTTTAGAGTACTAAACTCTAGTTTTAGAGTTTAGAAACTTAGTTACGTTACCTAGTAACTTCTCTTTTAGCTTCCTATTAATAATTATAGTTAATATCTCTCTCTTAACTATTAACTTAGAAGCTTTCTACCTATCTCTATAGTACTTAAAAATATAAGTTTTGTTCTTAACTAATTCTAAATAGTACTATTAGCACTTATTTAAAAGCTTTTAAAGAATAGTAAAATTATGCCTAAAGTATAAAATATAGGCTTCCTCTCTAGTATACTTAAACTCTTCTAGACTTCTTTAGTAATTAAATATAAATAGATAGTATTTATGCTTAGGGTTATATCTAGCGTTTCTATAGAGGCTTTTATAATATTATAATAAAAATATAGTAAGGCATTAAGTACCTTATAAAAATTATTATAGTTATTAGTTAAAGCTTCGCAAAGGCATAAAGTACTTACTAACTTATTATCTCTATTAAGTGCCCTATTTTATACTTAGTATTATGCTAAAATACTCTATTAGAGAAAATATATAAAAATATTAATATCTTCTTCTTTATAGAGATTCTACTATTACTAATAAGCCTATAGGACTTTATAAAAGTTAATAGCTTATTTTATATAGCTAAATAGAGCTATAACTTCTTAAATAACTATTAGGAGTTATCTAGGTAATTAGCTAGCTATTACTACCTCTTTTCTTTATTTAAATCTTACTTTCTATATCCTAGTAGTGTATATCTATTATACTATTAATAAGCTAATATAGCTATAAGGCTGCCTAGGGCACTTGCCACTATTACTACTATAAGAATTTTAGCTTTTATTTTAGATAGTTATATAAAGTACTTAATATTAAACTAAATAAAAACGAGCCTTTAAGCTTAATTTTTAAACTAGAGGCACTAGAAAGCTCTAATAGGTTTAGATATAGAGTAAACAAAGGCTAGTAAAAATATAAAATTAGCTAATAATAGGCTAAAACTAGTATTATTAAAAGCCTCCTAGCGCTAATAAAAACTAAATAAGACCCTAGTTATATATTAATTTTGCTAAGTTAGTAAACTAGGGCCTTTCTAACGTTCTAAACTAGCGGAACTAAATATAACCTAAAATAAAACCTTTGCCTACTAGAAGTAGGTACTTTTATTCTAAAGCCCTGTGTAGTGTAAATAACTTACTAATAATAGCCTATAGAATATATTATATAAGAGTACTACTAATACTCTTAATAATATTATTATTACTATCTATACTATATACTTTACTTTTCTCCTACTCTTATATTATAATAGCTCTACTTTAAGAGTAACTATAATACTATTCTCTATACTACCCCTAACTTATATCTCCCTAATTATATATGCCTAGTAATATACCTATTCTAATTCTAATAGGTTTTAGCTATAACTATGTTTAGAATTTAGTAAGAGTTAAGAAATAAGAACTAAAAACTAGATATTAACTAGAAAGCATAAAATAGAAAATAGAAATATGCTAATAAGTAGAAGCTTACTATTATAATTAAAGGCCTAGAATTAGGCACCTTAACTAGAAACGTAGACTTTAGTTATACCTAAATCTCTTCTTAAAAAGCCTATAAAATTATAACACTATACTATATTCTACTAACCTCCTTACTATTATTATTTATAGTCTTCTACTTATTATTAAAACACTTACCTATAGTCTATAAAATATTCTTAATTTTTCTTTCATTTCTTCTACTACTTATATATACGCTAAATTTAATAAATTATTCTAATAGGGTTTTAGAAAAAGAATATATATTTCTATCTAATAGCAATAATTAGATATCAAGGTTAAATTAAATATATATTATTAAGGCGCACTATAGCTTTTTATAGCACGCCCTTCTATCTATAAAAATAATATTAGGTACGCCTAACTAATAGCGTACCAGCTACACCTGCACCTAACTGCAGCGTTCTTGCGCCAAAACCACAGCGGTAAGCGCTAGCAAGGCTGTGAGGGCTTGGCGGGCAGCGACGGAGTGAGCGGCCCTAAGCCGAGGTTCGGCCGGCTAAGCCACAGATAGTCACGTGAAAAGAGGGGCCGTCCAGCGAGCAGTCGAGCGCAAAGTCGACGTGGCGCGAATTTAAAGGCGCGCACGGCACCGCAGCGCAACGCGAGGACGGCGGCAATCTCCGCCTCGAAGTGGGCTTCCCAGTCGCGCACCTCATCAAACTTTTGCGATGCGTCACACGGCCACCACCATTTGGTCCCTCTATGCCGCGTCGTCGCCATGACAGATGCTGGCGATAGTCTCAAATCCAGGACACTCAATTTTATCTCTTCCACCTGCTACACTTTATAAGATCTATCGAAGCCTGCAGCGCATGGCGGGGATTGACGGTATGCCGAGAATTCGAGAGATGGCAGTGACAATTCAAATCTTTCCAGGATAACTCGTAACGAGTAGCCCATTGGTTATCAATTTCATTCCTATCTACATGACCTCTTCCTGGTCGCTATCCCCGCTGCTCCCTCCTGGAGTACGATGTTAAGGCTAACGCGGGTGATCTGATACCAACTATTAACATCCTATCTAGCATCGGGAACTGCTGTTCTCACCTTGGAATCCAAGACTTCGCATCATTACACGACCGTCGCCGCGCCAGCGTGCGCGCCCAAGTCTATCAGAGCACAGAAAAGTCGAGCATAGAGGGAACTGCTGGAGAACGGAATGCAGAGCGATAATCTGCGAAGACTCGAGGTTCTGGCGCTGAATGTAGACGAGCCGTTGGAGAAGGAGCTCGAGGTGAGACCACTAGTCTGTGTATTGTATCGGATCGACGGGGAACAGAAGGACTTCGTTTGCGTATTTCCCTCCGTCCGCGTATACTCCTTCGTCCTCTGGGTTTGGATTATTAGCCGGGACAAGGTGGTCAAATGTGACCCTGTAGTAGTCGATGCAGCTAAGGTAATAGATAATAGTTAGTTCCTATAACTATTAAGCAGCTAGCTCTAGTAATTGTAGTCTTACTCCTATAATATTCCTCCTTTTACTATCTAGGCTAAGGACTTATCCTATACTACTAGAGTGCGAGAGGCTAAACATTAGAAAAATATAGAAAGTAACTTATTAGAAGCGCGCAGCTTTCTCTTTAGTCCTAGTATAGGGGCCTAGACTATCTATTAGTTAGCACCCTTTATAGCTCTATAAATTAGGTAATAAAAAGTAATTTTAGTATTTACGCTTAATATAAATTAGCGCCTAGTTAGATATAACTAATTCTAAGTATATATAAAGTATAGAGTTGCTTTAAGCGCTTTAAAGTGCTTTAAGAGCTTCTTTATATTAGTATATAATATATAATATTTCTAAAGCATTTACTATAAAAATATTTATTTACTCTTTTACTATAGTCTATTTACTACTGTAAGTATTACCCACTAAATTAGTATAAATAAGTAAGTAGTAAGTGTTTATATATTATTACACTATCTAAAATATATATAAAAAAATTATAAGTAATAAACGCTAAGTTTATATTTTAATCTACTACTAAAATAAACTATTACTTAGAAATAATAGAGCTTAGTTTAAATATAAGGCCTTTTATTAGGGCATCTTAATTACACTAAAAAACTCTAGTAGTTCTAATAGCCTTATATTTAATATATCTAATAGAGTAGTTTCTAACTCTATTTTAAGGCAAGATATAAATCTATACTATAATTAGATTTTTTAGTTAAAGATATAAGTTAATCTTATATATAGTAACGTATTTACAAGCGAGCTATAAATATAAGCGAGCTGCAAACCCCACTAACTTTCTATAACGCATTACCTATTAACTACAATGGCTTAACTAACACTTATTCGATTGCCCTATAACGAAGCAGATGTCTCTCTAGCTATCTTAGCTATTAATTAGAATCAGATCCAGAGCGTTAATCGCGCTGCAGCGACGTTTAACGTTCCTAAAAGCACGCTTCGCAGTCAACACGCTGGAACTACTACGCAACGCGATTGTGAGCCTAAATTAAAGAAGCTTACTAAGCTAGAAGAGGAGGTTATTATTAAGTATATACTTAACCTAGATTTGCAAGGCTTTACGCCTACTCTAGGTGCTATACAAGATATAGCGAATAAGCTGCTCGCTAAGCGTAGCGCAGACCACATTGGCTAGTAGTGGCCTAGAAACTTTGTTAAGCGAACAGACAGCCTCATAACGCGATTTAATCGAGCCTATAATCGACAGCAAGCCCTCTGCGAGGACCCAATAGCTATATAGGCCTAGTTTGAGCTAGTAGTACGTACAAAGGCCACCTACGGTATCTGCGATAAGGACACCTTTAACTTCGACAAGACTAGCTTTCTAATAGGCAAGATATCCTCCTAGCTAGTTGTTATAGGCTTAAAGAGACGTGGTTGGCCAAAAGCGATCCAGCCAGGCAATTATGAGTGGGTGACAACAATCCACAGAATCAACGCTGCTAGGTGGGCAATCCCACCCTTTGTTATCTTCGCTGGCAAGTACTACCTCTCGGCCTAGTACGAGGGCGACAATATACCAGGTAACTAAACTATTAGTCTTAGCGACAATGGGTGGACTACAAACAAGCTTAGTATTTCCTGGCTACGGCACTTTATTAAGTATACAGTAGAGCGTAGAGTAGGCGCGCGTCAGCTTCTAATACTTGACAGCCATAAGAGCCACAACTCACTCGAATTCTAGGAGATCTGCAGGGAGAACAAGATCTATACTCTATGTATGCCACCACATTCGTCACACCTCCTACAGCCACTTAACGTGGGCTGCTTCTCGCCATTAAAGCGGGCGTACAGGCGCCAGGTTGAGGGCCTAATACGCAACTATATTAACCATATTACTAAGCTTAAGTTTCTACTAGCCTTTCGCGCCGCCTACAACCAGTTAATTACAAAGGAGAATATCTGCGCAAGCTTTCAAGGCTCTAGACAAGTCCCACACAATCCAGAGGCAGTGCTCTTAAAGCTTAATATCAAGCTTCGTACACTGTCGCCAGCGCTAGCGCTAGCAGCCCTACTAGAGGCCCTATAGGAGTCTGCAACACTAAGCAACGCACGCGAGCTAGGCGCTTAGTTAACTCTAGTTCATAAGCGGATTTAAAGGCATTAGGGATCCTCTCCTACCTTAGTTATTTAGTCACTTAATTAGCTTACAAGAGGCGCTAAGAGAATAGCGTATTTAATAGTGCTTATACGCAAGAAGATAGCTACTCTATAAAGGGCAAATAAGGCAGCTATAACGCGTAAACAGCGCAAAAAGAAGCAGATTCAAAAGCGAGGCACTCTATTAAAGGCAGAGAGAGAGGATATTATTGCTCAAAAGGCTATTAAGCAGCAACTAGAGGGAGAAATATAGCAAGGCAAGGCGCAGTTAGGTGCGAGCCAGCAGGCTTCTGCGCGCTACAGGCGCTGTAGGGAGCCTAGGCACAACTCGCGCACATATAAGAAGGCTTCTATAGATACTACTTAATTTAGCATAGCTATTATATTAATAGAATATTAATACGTTGTGAATTTATATGCTGCAAAAGACTCAGAGACTTAGTAGGGTTCGCAGCTCGCTTGTATTCGCAGCTCGCTTATAAACACGTTAATTGTCTTATTAGTAAAGTTTTAATAGAGAAAGTGTCTAATAATATTATAGACCTTTAAATTTAGTTAATTTTAGCTACTATTCTACTTTCTATTAAGGGTGCAACGCTATAATAGAGCTATATTACTTAGACTTTAGTAGCTATAGCAGCACTGCAAAATACTAGGTTAGTAAGAAAATTTAATATTTCTTAATTTATTATCTAAGCTTTTTTCTATACTAATTACTAGCTAGCTTTACTAAATACATATAATAGCTATAACTATACTATTAGCTCTTAGTAACTGCGTCTTATAACCTTTATATAGTATTAAGGTAATATTAATAGCTATAATATATCTTAAACGTTTTAATAAAACTATAAAGCTACTTTATAGTCTCTAATGTCTAGGTTTATTAAATTAAGTCTAGAGACTATATTTAGCCTCTAATTTACTATTATATTAAAGCATAGCACGCCTAAACTCTAAGTACTAATCTAGAATATTTAAAAGACTATAGTGTTCCTTTATATATTTCTAATACTTAGAATACTAGCTACTAAACGCCTAGTTAATAATTACTATAATTAGGCTAGAAAATAGGTATAGGTTAGGTTAGAGTTAGGTTAGATTATATAAGACTTTAACCCTAATCTAACCTTACTTATATAAGACTTTACTTTAACTCGAACCTAATTCTACTTATATAAGATCTTAATTCTAACCTAACCTTACTTATATAAGACTTTAACTCTAACCTAACTCTAGAGTACCTATTTAGTCTATAATAAATAGCTATTATAATTAATTAAAAACTTATTTTAAATAATATTAAGCTAAGTTATATTAAACTAGGGTCTTATATAATTAAGTTAGGTTAGATTAGCTTAGGTTTAGAATCTTATATAATTAACCTAATCTAACCTAAGGTCTATATAACCTAACCTAACCTATACCTATACCTATAGTCTATGCAACCCCAACCTAATCCTATACCTAACCTAGGTACTCTAAATCTATTTACTAGCCTAACTATAATTCTTTTATTATCTACTATTATATTACACTAGGTAAGATTTAAATATATAAAGTATATATAATAATAATAATATAAGTAGCACTATAAAACTTACTACCTATAAACTTATCTATAATTCTCTAATAAAATATTACCCTAAAGAAAGGTATAAAACTTCTTATAGTTAAAGAATAGGCTAATAGGTCTAGTTCTAATTTAATAATTAAGATAGAAGTTTAAATCTACTAATATAATAATTTCTTTTTATAGTAGTTTAAGCTCTTAAAGTTAGTAAACAAAGCTAGTAAGCTTATTAATAATAGCTTTTTTTTATCTATAGATAGCAGATTCTATATCTATATAGATATAAAATCTATTTCCTTAATATATTCTAATTTAATAAATAGCTTTCTATAGTATATATATATCCTATAAATTTTAGGTATAGGTATAGATATAGATTAGGCGATAGATTATAAAGCTTTAAGTTTAGCTAGCTAGCAGAGGCCTTTAATAACTTACTACCTCCCTACATAGACTATACTTAGACCTAAAAAGCTAAAGAGATTCTTTGTAACTAAAGTGTAGATATATAGTAATAGAAATATATAATACTTAATAAGGGCGTTTATTATTATACTAAAGTATAAGATCTTAGTAGATTTGTTTCTTTTATATAAGGTATGCAAGTTCTAATTTTAGCTATATAGAAAAAATTTAATAAGGTAGACGTATAAGTAAAAAGATAGGCGTGTGAGTAAGAAGGTAGGCGTGCAAGCAAAAAGGTAGGTGTGTAAGTAAAAAGGTAGATATATAAGTAAAAAGATAGGCGTATAAGTAAGAAGGTAGGCATACAAGCGAGACGGTAGGCGTGTAAGTAATAAAATAGACGTGTAAGCGAGAAGGTAGGCATATAAGTAAGAAGGTAGGCGTGCAAGTAAAAAAGTAGGCGTGTAAGGAAGAAGGTAGGCGTGTAAGTAAGAAGGTAGGCGTGCGTATAAGATACTACGTAATATTAGTTTAATTATGTAACCTTAGCGAGGCTTAGCTATTATATTAGAGTTTAGCTTCGCGTCTATGGCCACCGCATGCTGCAACCTTTGTCCTAGAATTTAGACCTTGTGCCTAGGCAAAGCATATTAACTTTGGCAATATCTTTAGCCTACTATATAGTATAATTATAGGCGGGGTGTTAGCTAGTTAAGGGCATAAGCATCTGCGGCATTGCCTTAGAGTTACTAGTAGTAAACGGGAATGCTAAGCTAGTAATCTAAGGTTTAGCTAGGTAATCTTTAGTTCTAGTAGATCTACACTCTCTAATTAACTAAACTAAAACTATTAAAACTTAACACTATAACTATATTAGGACAGCCCTTAGCTAGCGCACTAAAATCTAACTAATAATTTAGTAGCACCTATAAGGCTATAGTTACCTTATAATAGCTTATAATAGTAAGCATCTATAGACTATAGTAGGTCTAGATAATATTTAATAATGTCTAATTTATTATTTAGATAGAGTAAGGTCTATAAATAGCTAAAAATAGTAGAAAACTAAACTAGTTAGCTATCTATCTTAGTCACTTTGTCTTATAGTAAATAAGAGTTTATGTAAGCAGTAATAGTAAAGTAAAATAATAAGGTAGTAAATATAATATACTAAGTAGAGAGAGAGAGAGAAAGGTAGTAGTAATATTTATAAAAAGACTAAAGGTAAAGTGTAATAACGCGCAGTTATAAAGTAGTGCTAGTAGCTATATAGACGCGAGACGATCTTACTAAAAAGTAGTAGGGGCGTTAGCCTTAGAGAAGGCTTCTATATATGCTATTTTAGTATTAAAACTAAGGAGTATTATAATAGCCTTATAGGTCTTTCTTACGTAGTGTATTATTATTATTAATATTTCCATTGCTTTTAAATTTTCTGTAAAGTAAATACAGCCACAGGCGAATCGTATAGATAAATAGGGGGCACTTTTCCCTAGTAAAAAAAGCCCTTTAAAGGGGGTTAAGAGAAACCAATACTAGTGGCCTATTATCTGTCTAAAGAGTAAATTAAAATTTTCTACAAAGTTTTTCCTAAATTAGAAAGTAGTAATATGCCTTAATTAACTTTCTCGTCCTATAAGTTTAAATCTCAATAACTTATTAAGACTAGTAACTAGTTAAAGATTTCTTAATTATTGGAGATACTTGCTAATAGCTTTCCCGTCCTATAAGTTAAATCTAGTAACTTAGTTAAGACTAGCTCAAATAGTTAGAAATTTCTTAATTATTAGAGATACTAGCTTATTTAGGCTACTTTTCTTCTTATCTACAAAAGATTGGTTTTTTAGTGTTTAAAAACTAGAGGGAGAGAGGGCGAGATTCGAACTCGCTAAGGAGTCTAAGTTTTCGCTTATTTCTAGATTAAAATCCTCGCTTATAGTCCCCCACCACAGCGTAGATTTACTATCTAGACTTCTACTATACTTAGACGACCTTACACCCGTACCTACCACAATACGCCCCTCTACGTAGTGTATAGTAGTGTAGTTTTACTACGTCTAGTAACTAATCTAGAAAGTATTTATAGATATTCTTTTACTTTATACCTATTTTATTCTTATATAAAAGCAAATACTTTTTATTTAACTCTAGTTATAGTATATACGTTTAGTAGTAATAGCATATATTATCTCTACTAAATCCCTAATTATTACTTAGGATAGGTAGTTAGTATTTGCCTATATCTTCCTCTCTATTTTTACACTCTTTATTCTAATTATTATCTAAGTAATTAGTTTTATAATTAGTAGTATTACTATAAGAACTGCGTATCTAGTCTATATCTAAGCTTCTGCAACTATATAACCCTAACACACTATTATTATACTAATATCTTACTAATATCTATAAATTTTATAATAGTAGGGTTATATAAATAATATTACTATCTCTACTAAGAAACCTATAATCTAAGATAACTAAATTAAGAGGCTATTTAGAGTTATAGTTATAAATAACTTCTATTATAATTAATAAGCTATTAGGGATATTACAAAGTATATAATTAGGTATTTTGGTGGTGGTGGAACCGCATCCGGAAATGGAGGTTTCCTGAGCGGGAAATGGAGGCACGCTTGGCATCTCGCCGCTTTTGTCTGGCCCGTGCGTCGACCCCGTCACATAAAAGCACGCCGCCCTCGCCGGCCTACCCTTCTCCCTCTATCGTCTCTTCTCTCCCAACCCCTCCCCATCTCCTAGTTGGTCGCTCGGCCTCACCCGTGAGGCATTTTCTCACCCCTTGCCACATCATGCAACCGCTGCACTGCCCGGATGGCTCCAGTATTTCCCCCTTTCCGGACCGACGATGAGGGCGCTGCGGCGTCTCGAGGGGAGTTCCTATCTTCCCTTCGATACTCCGCAAGCAGCTCTGTCCCTTTCCAGATTTTGGCCGCTCTGGCTCCCTTGCCTTCGCCATGGTTAAGCAGTGTTCATAGCACCTACTACCCTTTACCTCGACCTCGCCCAAGAACGAAATGCTCCCGTTCCTTCAGTTCCCTCCTTGGAGAAGCTCGTATCGGAGACCGCCAACCTGCCACGTCATCAAACACGTGGAATGGCAATAGAAGCGCCTTGCACGCCTGAATAGCGTCTTAGCAGGACGGGTCAGGCCCGTGCAATTTCAGCTGGACCCTCAATAGTTTTACGGAATCGCAAGCCTCGGGAAGACGATTGCCCTGAATTGCCCTAGCTGCAAGCCAAGTTCCACAAGAGAGTCACATGAAGCGGGCTCAGCCAGGCTACGACCCGCTGGTCAGACATGCAGACGGTATTGGCATGTACTCGCCCAGTCTGTACTTAACACTAATTAGTGGAGCCCCGGTCCGCAAGACTGCCTGCATGACGGCAGATTGCGTTGCGGCGTTACAGATAAAACTGGAAGGAAGGGCTGGAGCGGCCTCTCGACTTAGCAGGAGCCCGTTTGGGCGCTAATCTGCCTGTAGGTTTCGGTCCACGTCACCAGGATCAAGATATGAGCCCAAGTTTGGGTCTCGGAGTCGCCGACGAGTGGGCAGCCTTTGCTGGGAGCTCCCTGATCAGCGTGCGGACAGCGGATTAGACGGAACGGGCATCTACAGGCTCGTACGATCTTCACGCGGGCTCTGACGAAAAGGATGAGGCGTTCCCTACCCCACGGCCTTCCTCCGGGAAGCTGGCGTTACCATTACTCAGTCCCGAGTCGAGTATTGGTGGGATATCTGCGCACGTTTTCGTCCGACAGCGAAGGGGCTTTATGCGAAGGCCGCACCACCATGTGCATCTCCAGTAAGAGCTCGGCTTTCCACCCAGGCTTGGAAATCAGTCTGGAGGATCTCGGCATGTCACTTCCTCACCTGCTGCGGCGGAGGCACTCGTGAAAATCCAGGTGCACGCTCGTTCTGGCGCGGCCGTGTATACCTGGTCACTGCCCATTCCCGGAGAGTGCATGTCCAATGGGATCAGGCGGCCACGTAGCCTGGTATGCAAGTCGGAGTGGGTGGCGTCGCGGTGGTACCTGACCGGCGACCTGTTAGCTACGCGACGTTACAAGGCACCTTGCGTGGACCTGTCAGTGGCTGTGGAATTCCATGCCATTGTTACGGATGACGGCTACGCCGGTCACTGCAGCAGGTCCTTGAAGGGGCACAGATGTGTATTGAAGCCGTGCCACCTTGGAACTTGGGAGCACCGGCCTGGACCTGGGTCTGGACTTGGGCTCGGGCTCGCCGACGATCAGAGAACCGTATGCTGACTGAAGAGCTTGCCAGGTCTCGGCGTCGGGCAGTGAGTGCAAGGATCAGAGCCTACCAGCCATATCCGCGAGAGAGGAGGAAACTCTGACGGCATGGCCTTGCCACTAATGCAGGCGTCCTCACTGCTTTCCCTTTTTAGCCAACGCATGCTGCGGATGACGGGAAAGTGCTTCATGTAGGGGCAACGGCAAGGAAGGTGCAATCGACTAGATGCGATCCTTCTCGTCATGCATGAGGGACGCTAAACGTTATCCCTGGGTTCTATTTCCCCGGCACGAAGACGCTTGAGACACGGCCTTAGCCTGCTTTAGCAGGCTTCGTGCGGTAGGGGGAGGTGTGCGCGTGGAATCTTCTCCTACTTAAACTTCCACGTCTTCGCTCTCCTTGACCCACCAAGGACCCATCTCAACGAGCGACCACAGGCATGACCATGAATAACTCTTTTTATGGCCGTTTAAATACAGCCTCTGCAGACTTTATTCAGTACGATCCCTCCAATGCGACAAAACTGCGTGCCCCGAAGAACAAGAAGCAGACTGTTAGTTTGGGAAAGGGAATGAACGCTCAACCCGAAACTGGAAAGGACTATATGAAGACATCGGATGTAGCCGGCTACATAGATTTGACAGGTAGGTGCTCTATACGGCTGACGAGGCAGCATCTCGTGTGTTGGGCATGGCAAGATGGCTAACATGGCTGCAGGAAATGAAGAGCCCAGTGATGGTGGCGGTATTAGTCGGTGGGGCAGTGAAACTCGCACCGCCGACGACTCTGCCATCGAAAGCGTAAACGGAAGCTTAGAGAATGAGCACCGAGAGAACTCGAACGAACCTGCCCTTGAGGATTGCAGTCAAGGCAAGCATCACTACTCTGGATTAAGGGTTCCACGCTGACATTCTGACACGGCACAGGGAGTACGGTCGTTTCCTACAACAGTCCACATGAGCCAGGCATCAGTGGAAGCCACCTGAGAGACGACGAGGAAACGACTCGAGACCGTGAATCATCTCACCCACACCACAATGACGAGGTGGATACCGTGCATCCCGCCAAATCATCGCCAACGATGAATATTCAGTCGCCAGAGGGAGGCAATGACTCCATCGCTGTGGAAACGCCAACGTTGCAGACGACAAGCGGTACGTCGAGTACATCCAAGCGGAGACGTTCACTAGGCGAAGAAAGCAACAACTGTATCCATCGCACTGGAGGCAAGAGGCGTAGAAAGGCCGATACTGGTTCACTCCAACGCGCCAAGGTGGATACCAATTGTGAATACGAAGTGGAAAGCATTCGCACCATGCGAGTAACCGAAGATGGAAGGCGACAATATCAGGTGGACTGGTCTAGAGACCTGCGTTGGTATGACGAAGCCGACTTGCGCAACTGCCCCTTGAAGATTCGGGAATTTCACGAACGAAATCCTGAACGGCCACCCCCCTCTGTAGAGCTTTAGAGACGGATAGAGGACTTTGAGGCGCATGATTGTTGAGTTAAGCAAGGGAGTGAAACAGTAGTAGGTGACGGTATAGGCGTTTGCGACATGGTGGTTCACATTGTTTACTATTCAACGTTAGATAGGAAAATTAGAGGTCTTAGATTAGAATTAAGCATGTTTTCATGCCTACCTTGGGTCAAACGTCGAGCGAAGCGGAGCAAGGGCTGTAGGAATGCAGAGCCTGGATCTAGGCCCTGAGGCCTCGCCTCAGCAGCGCGAATAATGGAAGATGCAACTAGCTCACACAGAGGAGCTGGCTTGTAATCATCTAGTAGGAACTCGTCTTTAACTGGCTAATCCCTATTCCCTTAAAATAACAGGATTTCCAAAATCCAAATGCCTCGAATTTTCTTCCAGGACGCCTGAAATCTCAATTTGTATGGGGGATCGCGATTTCAAAGGGGTGGGCCCTAGATTTTTGCTCAAGTTTAAAGGAAATGCGATTTGGGTATGGATTTATACGGCGCAAGCATTCTCGCTGAGCAGGGTATTTTGAAACCCTCGAAATAGCCTTAATTAATGTTAACATCCGTCCCTGGGTTACCGGACACCCCATGTAACCGGACAAACCATCGGTACTTTAACTTTCAGTAACTAGAAAACCTATGCGCACAACGAATATTGCTATAATTCTATAAAATTAGTCTGCTATAACTAATGCTGAATGCCCATGATATACCCTTCCCCAAAAATTACGTTTGCATCGTCGCCTCCGAGCCCAATTTATACAGTGCCTTCTTTCGTAACGTAATAGACTTTACTTCCTACAGCGCCAGCCTCAGGCCTTTTTCGATCTAAATTCTTGTAGGATAGTATTATCTTAGCCTCAAAACCTCTCTCTGAGGCTTGGAAGTCATCACTAGCCTTGTGCGCGCTATCGCAAGCAAATTTATCTAGCCGATCGGTACTTTCTAGATCGGCGCTATTATATTTCTGGTTAGTGCCAGAAGCTTTCTATACATTATATAAGTATAGTATCTTACAAAGCTTGTTTATAAGTGGCGCAACTTAACCCACCTAAATTTCCAGCCACGCTTCCTTCGCCACATTCTCCAGCCGGGAATCACGTGCGCTGACATAGCAATTGTCTAGCGGCAAATTTCCGCCACACCACTGCTTGGCGTAATAATTTCCCATCTACCACTGTATTGAATACACTACCACACACATAACGTCATCTCGTAAAATTGCACAAATGCCACTTTTTCTATCCCAAATACCACTAATTCTAACCCAATAAAATTTAGCGGCCCTGCGCCAACAGGCGGTTGACCCCCAGCTGATGGGCGGTTGTCCCCCGTAAGCTAGGCGGCCGACAGCCTACGGTGTTTCGTGAGTACCCTACCACACAACACCAAAACAACAACCTTATAATACAGACTCTGACCTATCCCTTTTAGTTTGCTGCTTTTGTCTACTGCCCGAGAGCGTCTGGGGGAGGCGCGAAGCCCACTAACAGAACGGTGGCATTTGGGACGGGGGTTGTGGCATGTGGGATAGAAACAGTGGCATTTGGGATATTTTACGGGCTGAGGTCACGTGTGTGGTAGTGTATTTGAAACCGGCAAATGACCGCCTTACCACTACTTGGCGTAATAATTCCCCATCTACCACTGTTTACAATACACTACCACCAATGTGGCCGTGCAGCGGAAATGGACCGAAATACCACTGTTTCTGATCCACTAAAATTTAGCGACCCAGAGCTAACAGGCGGCTGCCCCCTGGCTTTGCGCGGTTGCTCCCTAACTTTTAGGCGGTCGCCCCCTAACTTGTGGGCGGTTGCTCCCCGGCTTATGGGTGGTCGCTCCCCAGCTTATGGGCTGTCGTTCCCCAGCAGCTAGGCGGCCGACAGCCGTTGCGCGTCTAATGCAATTTGAGGGTAGTCAACGCGTTCTGACGCGAATAACAATAAGTCCTACCACCAGCACCAGAAAATAACTATATCGTAGTATAGATTCTGGCCTATCCCTTCTTATGTAACATTGCAGCTATTGTTCTCTTGCCTGAGAGCCTTGAGGGAGGCGCGAAGCCCACTATGGGAACTGTGGCATTTGGGTCAGAAACAGTGGTATTTCGGTCCATTTCTGCCGCACGGCCACATTGGTGGTAGTGTATTGTAAACAGTGGTAGATGGGGAATTATTACGCCAAGTAGTGGTAAGGCGGTCATTTGCCGTATTTGAAACAGTGGTAGATGGGAAATTATTACGCCAAGTAGTGGTGTGGCGGAAATTTGCCGAATTGTCTAGCTAGCGTCCCTGCCTGTGCTTGGCAAGACGCCACACATCTGTAGCTGCGTTCCGTCCTCTTTCTCATCATATTATCGCCTTCCACGCAAGGGTGTGGCCGGTGCGGGCCGGCCATCCTCCCTGCTAGCGGTGGCGAGCTGAATTGCCCTAGGCCTAGATTGTCTGCTTGCAAGTCCCGTTAATTAAGTGGTTATATGTCCATTTTTGTACGATGTTCACGCCTTAATCTTCCGTCTTCTGGTGCTTACAGGTCAGGTGAGGCTATCCACGTGATGTCAGTTCGTCGGAGCTCAGCCACAATGCACCGGTCACGACCTTCAGCCTGATCGTACTGAATACACTTTCTCTCGCGTATGCGGTTTTTTTAGGGTACAACTCTTCACCCGCTCTATCCGCACAAGTCTTTTTTCGCTTACCATAGTAATATCCGATTCTAGACGTGGATATTCCCCTCGCGATGCGGCTTTTGCAGCTGAACGAAAACGGCGAATGCAGCCTTGTTGAACGCGTAGGCAACGGTATTCCACGCTATGCAATTCTGTCGCATACGTGGGGTGGAGATAGCGACGAAGTTGCCTTCCAAGATCTGATGAACGGTAGAGGTAAAGACAAGCCTGGCTACCGCAAGGTTCGCTTCTGCACGGAACAAGCTGCAAGAGACGGCCTCCGGTTCTCCTGGATAGATACCTGCTGCATCGACAAGTCAAGCAGTGCAGAGCTACAAGAAGCAATCAACTCGATGTTCCGCTGGTACCAGAATGCAGACAGATGCTATGTGTATCTGTCTGACGTTTCACGCGATTCTTCGGACGGGGATGACCTGGGCTCGTCGAGATGGAAACCGGCCTTTAGAAATAGCAGGTGGTTTAGGCGAGGCTGGACCCTTCAAGAGCTTATCGCACCAGCATCCGTCGAGTTCTTCTCTCGCGAGAAGACGTACCTTGGCAACAAGACGTCAATGGCGCAAACTATCCACGAAATAACGGGAATCGCCACGGATGCCCTCCAAGGAAAACCGCTGTCCCAGTTCAGTACAGACGAGCGGTTCTTGTGGGCAAAGAAACGCACAACAAAACTTGTGGAAGATGAGGTATATTGCCTGCTCGGGATTTTCGACGTCTACATGCCGCTTATCTATGGCGAAGGACGGGACCATGCGAAGACACGGCTCAAGGAACTAATCAAAGCCCGTTGGAAAGATCAACTCCGTCACTGAGCGATCAGCAAAAGCAGGCCTTGTTGGACTCATTACGATTTGACCAAATGGATGTACGCCAGATGACTGTCAAAAACGCACATGCTAGGACGTGTAAATGGCTATTGTGCACACGCAAGTACCTCGACTGGCTCGACAAAATGAAGCTGGATGAACATCACGGATTTCTTTGGATTAAAGGGAAGCCAGGAACAGGAAAATCCACGCTGATGAAGTTTGCTTTCGCCAACGCCCGGAAAACGATGAAGGACAAGATCTTGATCTCTTTCTTCTTTAATGCGCGAGGCGAGGATCTCGAAAAATCAACGATCGGAACATATAGATCGCTATTGCTGCAACTTCTCGAACGGCTTCCCGCTCTCCAGAGTGTCTTCAACACGCTCAGGCTCTCAGCATCGAGCACTGGCACAGGCCACCAATGGAACATCGAAGCACTCAAAATGCTACTAGAGGATACTATACTGAGTTTAGGAGGGTCTTCGGTCGTTTGCTTCATCGATGCTCTAGATGAATGCGCAGAAGAGCAGATACGCGACATGATATCGTTCTTTGAGCGCATTGGCGAGCTCGCTGTGTCGTCCAGAATCCAGTTTCAAGTCTGCTTCTCAAGCAGGCATTATCCTCACATCACCATCAAGAACGGAATAGACTTGGTGCTAGAAGGCCAAGAAGGGCACACGCAGGACATCACCAACTATCTGGAGAGTGAGTTGAAGATCGGGCAGAGTAAAATCGCGCAGCAGATCCGAAGCGAGCTTCAAGAAAAGGCATCAGGAATCTTTATGTGGGTTGTTCTAGTCGTAGGCATCCTAAACAAAGAGCACGATCGCGGCCGGGTTCATGCACTCCGGCGGAGACTGCAGGAGATTCCGGGCGACCTGCACGAACTGTTTCGCGATATCTTGACGCGTGACTCGCATGACAGAGATGAGCTCGTGCTATGTATCCAGTGGGTGCTTTTCGCCAAGGAGCCGCTAAGCCCCGAGCAGTTGTACTTCGCTATCCTTTCCGGAGTCGAACCAGACGCAATATCAATGTGGGATCCTGGGGAAATTACTAGGGACGCGATCAAGAGATTCATACTCGACTCCTCCAAAGGACTGACGGAGATCACGACATCCAAGCTTCAGAAAGTTCAATTCATTCACGAGTCGGTGCGGGACTTTCTTCTAAAAGAACACGGTCTCAGCAACGTCTGGCCTGATCTTGGAGACAATCTTCAGAGCCAAAGCCACGAGCGGCTGAAGCAGTGTTGCCTTAACTACGTAAAGGTGGACGTCTTTGCTGCATTGAAAATTCCCCAAAGCCTTCCCAAAGCCTCAACTCCAGAAGCTGCAGACATTCGCAAAGCAGTCGATGGTTCATTCCCCTTCCTAGAATATGCTACAAGCAATGTGCTTTACCATGCAAACGCAGCACAAGCAGGCGGCGTCCCCCAGGAACACTTTCTTGAAAGCTTCTCTCTCCCTCAATGGGTTCAACTCGACAACCTATTCGAAAAGCGTGAAGTACGCAGGCACTCAGCAGGTGTGAGTCTTCTATACTTGCTTGGGGAGCGTAACATGCCAGAGCTTATCGGAGTATATCCACATCCTATCCCTGGTCTAGAAGTCGAAAACGAGCGTTATGGATGTCCCGTGTTCGCTGCCATGGCGACTGGGAGCAAACGGGCTGTAAAAGCACTGCTTAAAGGCCTAGTAGTGCAGCCTAGTGAAGACCAATATTGCGAAGGAATCGCCCATGATTACTATGAGGAGTGCAACCAAGCGAAGATTGGGCGCGATTTCACATTCTCAAAACGTAGGACTATCCTTTCGTATTCAGCAGAGTTTGGATACAAGAGGATAGTCTCTTCGATTCTTGAAAGTGACAAGGTCAACGTCAACCCGAAGGATCAGAGCGGGAAGACGCCGCTATGGTGGGCGGCAGAGAACGGACACGAGGCGGTGGTTAAGCTGCTGCTGGAGACAGGCAAGGTCGACGTCGACTCCAAAAATCAGAGCGGACGCACGCCGCTATGGTGGGCGGTAGAGAACGGAAACGAGGCGGTAGTCAAGCTGTTGCTGGAGACAGGCAAGGTCGACGTTGACTTGAAGGATCAGTACGGACAGACGCCGCTATTGTTGGCGGCAGAGAACGGACACGAGGCGGTAGTCAAGCTGTTGCTGGAGACAGGCAAGGTCGACGTTGACTCGAAGGATCAGGTCGGACGGACGCCGCTATCGTGGGCGGCACGGAACGGACACGAGGCGGTAGTCAAGCTGCTGCTCGAGACAGGCAAGGTCGACGTTGACTTGAAGGATCAGAGCGGACGGACGCCGCTATCGTGGGAGGCAGGGAACGGACACGAGGCGGTGGTCAAGCTGCTGCTGGACACAGGCAAGGTCGACGTTGACTTGAAGGATCAGTACGGACAGACGCCGCTATCGTGGGCGGCAGGGAACGGACACGAGGCGGTGGTCAAGCTGCTGCTGGACACAGGCAAGGTCGACGTTGACTCCAAAAATCAGTACGGACGGACGCCGCTATCGTGGGCGGCAAAGAACGGACACGAGGCGGTAGTCAAGCTGCTGCTCGAGACAGGCAAGGTCGACGTTGACTTGAAGGATCAGTACGGACAGACGCCGCTATCGTTGGCGGCAGAGAACGGACACGAGGCGGTAGTCAAGCTGCTGCTCGAGACAGGCAAGGTCGACGTTGACTTGAAGGATCAGTACGGACAGACGCCGCTATTGTGGGCGGCAGAGAACGGACACGAGGCGGTAGTCAAGCTGCTGCTCGAGACAGGCAAGGTCGACGTTGACTTGAAGGATCAGAGCGGACGGACGCCGCTATCGTGGGCGGCAGAGAACGGACACGAGGCAGTAGTCAAGCTGCTGCTCGAGACAGGCAAGGTCGACGTTGACTTAAAGGATCAGTACGGACGGACGCCGCTTTGGTGGGCGGCAGCGAACAGACGCGAGGCGGTGGTTAAGCTGTTGCAGTTGAACACAGACCTTCTTTAATACGCTATATGCATTCTCGTTGTATTAATCTTTAGTTAGTTTAGCAATTTCACGGCGTAACAGAAACATAAAGCAGAATTAACTTAGAAACGATATTAGTGGAAAGGCGTTTATAAGCTGCGATTGCAGATGCGAAGTGGCTCTTTTAAGTGCTCTCTAAATACTGTTGTTTCTAGAATGATTTAGCGCCTGCCTTCTTAATGCCGTTGTGCCCTAATTATGTCAGATGGCTATGTTTAACTGTATTAATTGGCAGCAAATATCCTGAAGTAGCATTTTTGGCAAGTTTGTAATCTTAGGCTTAGCGCATATGATACTTCAGCTCGCCACCGCTAGCAGGGAGGATGGCCGGCCCGTACAGGTACAAACCTTGTAGATGTCTCGAAATGTATACTGTGTAGATGATAGGTACATGTAGCTACAACTCATGAGATCGCCACTCTCTAAGCCACATACACCACCGCTGAAATGCGCTAACACTTATTTAGTAAGCGCCTTTCTGAGCGCCGCGCACTCAGGATAACCGAAGTGCAGGAACGGGAAGCCGATATCAGTCACCACTGCATACGGTTAATTTCTCGCTGTTCTAAAGTTACTTGCAATACCTGAGATGCGAAAACAGAAGAGATTTGATAACGTTACTCCACCTCCGTTATTACACGTGATAATCTCACGTGATAGCGCTCGGGCCATGAGCACATTTCAAGACTTCACGCATGTTCCCCACAAAGCCCGCCTAGCGGTAACTGTGCAATGACTTACCATGAAGGCACGCTAATCGATCTCAGCCATTGAATCTCGCCTTTTGCAGCACAAAAAGTTGAATTTTCCAGCTGCTTACTATCTTCTCCATTACCGCCCAGCGAGGCATCGAAAAATTGCAGGCGGCTAAAAATAGATGGGTCAAAAAAAGGCCCTCTTTTCAGGGTCAGGCTCATCCCCCCTCGAGCTACGCGCTCGCTTTGTTCCTCTCCACCCTTCCTATCGCCATACGCCATATCCACGGTAACCAAAGCTAACATGGACCGAGCCAGCCAAGTGCTGGCACAAGGCATTCCTCATGGCGTACGCAATACATACCGCGCTCTAGCAGAACATCACAACGTCGCTCGCTCCACCCTCCATGATCGCGCACATGGCAAACGCTCGAAAGAAGAGAAGGCCCAGAGCCAACAGTATCTTACCCTATGTGAAGAAAAAGCCATCGTACACTTTTTGCTGCAAATGGCCGAATTCGGACAACCTGTGCGGATAAAGCATATACCTTCCTTAGCCTTCATCGTCGCTCGCCAGCGATCCACGAACAAACCAGCCAAGCCTCCAGGCAAGAACTGGGCTCGGGCTTTCGAAAAACGCCATCCAGAACTTAATGCAAGAAAAAGTACGGCGCTAGACTGGGATCGCTACAACATCTATGATAAGGTTGTGAACTGGTTCAATGTGATTGGAAAAGTGCTGCAGGATCAGACTATCCTACCGGAAAATGTCTATAACATGGACGAGACAGGGGTGATGTTAAGTATGCTCGGCAGCGTCAAGGTCCTTGTTGGTAAGGGTGACCTGCGAAGCTATCGAGGCGCGTGTGTGAAGCGCACAGTAGTTACCGCGATCGAATGTATTAGCGGCGATGGTAGGTATCTGGACCCAATAATAATCTGGCCAGCATCAACTCATCGAGCTAACTGGACTACGTATCCTACTCCTGGATGGCATTATGCATACTCTAAATCTGGATATACTAACTCTAAAATTAGCTTAGAGTGGCTCAAGCGTGTATTCGATCCTTAAACTAAAGAACAGGCCAATCGAAAACCGCGGATCCTGATATGCGACGGCTTCGGGACGCACGAAACCCTTGAAATCCTAGAGTTTTGTTTTGAGAACAGGATTGTACTGTGTCGTCTTCCCTCTCATACATCCCACAAGCTACAGCCTTGTGATATCGCTGTGTTTGCTCCACTTAAAGCAGCCTATTGGGACTAGGTCGAGCGACTGGAGCGAGGGGGTATAGGGACAATTGGCAAACAACATTTCACTTATCTATACAGCCCTGCAAGGGAAAGGGCTTTTACTAAGAAAAACATTCTTGTAGGATGGAAAGCAAGCGGTTTGTATCCCTTTAATCCCGATAAAATACTCATAGATATCCCAAAGCCGGCAGCTGAACCGACGGCTGCTAAACTGACTATTCCTACCCTTAAAACCTGTGAAATTGATACTTATCCGCAAGGCGAAGTGGTCCAGACGCCAGTAACACCAGGGGCTCTTAAGATGCTTGTGCGGAAGATGAGACGAGCAAACAACGCCTACAGAGGCACATACAGAAATTTGCCAATGCTGCCCACACATGCTTTGCCGAGCGTGCTCTTCAGCGACAATAGATTCATTTTCTAAGGAAAGTAAACAATGAAGCCAAGGTTCGCCGATCCACTAGATCACTGGTAATAGGAACGGCGAAGGTCATGAGCAATGAGGATCTTGAAGAGGCACGGAAGAAGCGTGCTGAAAAGGATGCAGCCAAAGCGAAGAGTAAAAGAAAACGTGGTCGAAAGCGCAAGAATGTTGCATTAGAGATAGATGCGATAGGTCCGAAGGCTAAAGTAGCACGGATGAGTGAGGAGTTAGAGCTAGTAAGAGCTCCAGTGCCATCCGTACAGGCTGTCCCAGTAGCACGAATGTATTAAGATTATCACAGCCTTCTACATTTTGTGTTGTAATAATTGTTCCTCCGTGCTGCTTCGTTTTTTAATAGTGGTTTCTTAAAAAGACAGCAATATTTTCAATTCATTAATATGAAAAGGTGTCGATACTGATTGCTTATAAATGATGAGCTATAAGCAGCGGTAGCGTCAACAGCCACAAAGTCAGCAACACAGCCACCCTTAGAATGGTATAGTGTTTAGAGAGGTACGGTGTCTGGAATAATACCGGCTTAGTACAGTACTATAGAACTGCGCTAATCTCTATTGGATCCAAACGCCAAGGCCCATTAATGCCGATAAAACTCCTTTGGCCTCGGTCATGCTCGGAATACTCATTCTTGATGGATTATCATCACTAAAACTTGTGATGATATTACCTTTCAATAGAGCTTTCTTGCTATGATCTTGGAATTTAGAGAATGGCGAAGAGCGGTAATTTTGCAGGGGAGATTCGCTGAAGCGACTCTTAACAATGTTAACAAAATGGTCAACAATATGGTCAAAACTACAGTAATTTTCTCATTACAAGCCGATTACTAGAACGGAAGTAGCTAGATTATAATTATTTTACGGCTATAACTTAATAAATAAGCAAGGGAGGAATTTAATGTGTTTAAATGGTAGACTTGTCCGTTTACACAGTGTGTCCGGTAACGTGGGGAGGGATGTTAGCCAGGTAGTATTAATTCCGCGGCACGTAAAATATGCCTCTACTGTAGGAGCGGGTTGCGCGGGCTGCGGCACCCAAACTCCATTTCAAGCCTATCTGTGTGGCAAAATACGACCAAAATAATATTGTGACCTCCACTCCATGGTATACAACCTGGAGTGCGTTTGAGTGGCAAAGGTGCGCTTATCTACATACCAACCGCGGTATCTCGAAGAGTGGATGTGGTTGGCGCAGCAACACCGACACACTGTCGCTGGATGCCGTATTTGGACGCTGGCATGATGGACGAAGGGCGGGTGAGAGCTCTGTTTGGTCCGCAGAGTGATTCCCTTCGCCAGACTCTAAAAAATTGACTAGTATGGACTGAGAGCTTCTGCATTGTATGCTTAGAAGCAGCAGCTGATAGCTTCGTCTTTTGCGAGCGTTGCGCGCTCTTCTCTAGTCAATGCTGTAGCGTATCCGGAAGGCGATCCAAGTAGTAGTAGTAGTAGTAGTAGTATTGATTAACGTCCAGGAACCTAGGTTCTAGCCTCCCATGGGGCATGGGGACGCGCCGAGTAGCCATCTGGGGCCAGCCAGATGGTAAAGGCGATTCATGCTATAAGCTATTGCCGTCTCTTGCAGCGGCTCGTAAGAGTCCGCCCCCCTCCGTGCGGGGGCTGAATCCGTGTCTTCATGCCTATAGGCTGAGATGTCGGGGTGTAGCTATTATACATATAACAATCCAAAGCAGGGGCAGCTTCAGCTGCCCCAAAGCTGTGTTGAAAAGTGCCAAGACCTTAGCGTAAAACTAGTATAGGAAAGGTAAGGATCGTGTAGACAGTAAGGAGAGGTAAGGAGAGTAGGAGAGCGTAGGGGAGGTTGCCTCGTGTGGCAAGATGTCAGGATGAGAGGCACCCTGCTGGGAGCTCGGACAGAGTCGACGCCGGAGGAGCTGTCCCAGGTTATTGTCGCGCCCGCCAGCATCTGTGGCTTAGTAGGCAGTCCATAGAACCAACATTTATTTGTTAGTGTCAGTGGGGTTGGCAAGCTCTAGCAAGAGTTGAAAATCTTCAGGCTCAAGGGTCTTTAAGTATTCAACGCCCTCCCGTGTGGTGCTAGGAGGGAGAGGGGGTCGTTTCGGCCAGTAGCGGAACTTCCGGACCGCTCGTGGGCAGTGGACTATGTGGTCTGGCGCGAGGTCGGCCCCGCAGGAGCATCCCGTGACTGCGTCGTCGTGTTTGAACTTCTTGTGGTACCAAGCGTAGTGTCCATGGCGGGTGCGCATGGACAGTAGCTTTGCAAGCGTCGGTCGTTGGAGGGTGAGCTCCTTTGGCTGTTTTGCAGGGCGATACTTGAGGTCCCACTGCATGTACCACCTGGACAGATTCGGTGTGTGCTTGCGCCACCAGTCCATCTCTGCGCTCCTAGTACGGGCGCGAACGTCTGACTTAAGGCCTGAGGCCGTGGGTTTAGTTGCCATGCCGTGTGGGGGTTTAGGGGTCCTTGCCGCGTTGTCTGCTAGCTGGTCTGCCCGTTCGTTTCCCTCTATATTGCAGTGTCCTGGGGACCACCGGACAGTAATGTCCAGGTTCTCAATTGTCTCTTGGCACCTAACGAACGCCCACTGCGAGGAGGGGGACGGGTTGCCTCTGATGCACCATATAACAGAGGTGCTATCTATGCACATGTATATGCGTCTGAGCCGGTAGGCCGGCGTGCGGAGCGTGTGTGAGAGTCCTCGCCACGCGCCTACAGCTTCGGCATCGAAGACGTGGGACCTGGGGTTGAGGGAGCCGTTGCCCTGTAGGGTGAGAGTCTGCCCTTCGTATATAGCGTAGCCGTATGTGACGTGCTTGACGCCGTCAAGCCATTGTTCAGAGCCGTCGGAGAAGACGGTGATAGCAGTTGGCGGGAGAAGGGCCCACCACTCCTTAAAGCGGCGGGGGAAGGCGATCCAAGACAAGGCTAACAATACGATCACGTTTTATCAAGCAACCATAATACCTAACAATGTGTGGATGTGGGTGACGCCGGAGAAGCTCCATTGTTTCAGCTTCTTGTAACATAGGCTTCGGTAACAGGCCGGTACCTAAGAAGCCTAGGTGTAGTTTTGGCCTTTTCAAGAAGAGATTCTCGTGGTCAATTAGAGTTGAAACAACTGTAATATCTGGAGGAGCCTTGGGGTGTATATGGGCCTCCATCAGAGTTCGAGTTACCGCTAGAATTTCACGACCCGGACAAGGCAAGTAGCTCAGCATTGAAGACATAGTCAACAACTATGGTCGAGGGAGCGTTGAAATTGGGCTATAATTAGAGAAAACACGCCTTGAGTATTAACTAAAGACTGCTAGCTCTCAGCGTCGCCGGAAGTGCGTTCAGGGAGACCCAAATCAACGATTTGCATTGGTGAGTAGGCGTCTTCAATGTCGTAAGCTATCAAGAGACCGAAACCTTTGCATGATACTCATACTGAGAGTCCACATACTCCTTTAATGCTGCCAGACCAATCTCAATTGCCTCCTCCGTCCTTATTATTTCACTCCCCTGGTTCTCCACCAAATCAACCCAATAATCAAACGCCAAATGTGCTTGCTCCTCCTTTAACCCTTGTTCTCAGAAAATTGGGTCATTTGTAACTACAGATTCTAGCCCCGAAACGCCTCCAAATATAATCTTGGAGCAGGGGAGACAGCATTTTGGGGTGGCTTCCTTGGGCCAATTCTAAATAGGCTGGCTAGTGAAGGAAGAGAAGGGAGGGATGAAGGGATACATATGGGGAGCATAGCTTCGCGGAATACGTAGCAAGGCTGTAAACTTCTACAGTGCGTAGCGATTGCGCCACACGGCAGGCAGGGATGCTAATGCGCTCGCCCGTCTGCGGTACCTCACCTGCTGTCCCACTGCATCGTGTACGGCTACTCCTTGATCCTACCAGCCTCGCCGTGATATTCGATATCACTATCATTTTCGTGGTCGCTAACGACGACGACAGGGCCGGGCGGCGACGAAAAGGACGAAGACGACGGTGTCGTATGCTGTTCATCTGCACACAGCACATTAGCGGGTATCTATGCGCACTTTAGTTGAGGCAACGACGGACATACCTTGGTGACTGCACTTGCTGCCCACTTTGTAACACGACAAACACTTGCCGCCGTGCTGGACATGGCGCTGGCTTTTCAACCAGCCGCTCCTGCTAATCACACCTCTCGTAAAGCTGAAAGTGGGTCGCATGCTTACGGCTTTGCTACTGTACCAATGCGAGAGCGCGCCCAGCCCTGTTCCATACTTGCGAATTCATATCTGTAGTTTCGAAATCGAAAATTCTTTTTCGGTGCTAGAAATTACGAACATATCTGTGCTAATGCTAATAGCGGCTCGAGGAAGAAGAAGAAGAGAAAAGGGTAACAAAAAAATGTAAACTGCCCTACCCAAGGTTCGAACCCATACCTTATAGTGGTAAAAGAAAAAGGAAAAAAATCGAGGTGTGGGTAGAAACGGTTTAACCAACCAACCGCTTCTACCCACACTTCTAGAAAGTTTCGGCTCTAATAAGGTATATAGTAAAGTACACTATAGGCTACCACTTTCTTCTATTGGTAGAGATTGCAGAACCTACTACTGTCAGATGAATCGGTACTGCACGATTCCGGGTGGATTAGAAACAAAGGACAACGTCACGAAGAAGTCTAACTATCCACAAACAAAGGACGACTGTCCTTACTCAACGGAGATAGCTTAGCGTCTCAGCCAGTTGGACATGAGGATAAAAGGGCCCCATATCCCCACGTAGAGAGAGCGAGAGAGAACACATCCTTTTCCCCCTTCAATAATTATTTTTCTACGGTTCAGCCAAAACGTACTTGAATCCGACAACTACTAGGTAGGCCGGTGCGACCCTTTGCGTCACCATCAAGGCATAGTCCACTTATAGCATTTTACTTCTCTTTATATAAAAACTGAAACCTAGAATACCTTATCTTTTAAAAAAGAAGTGTACATGTTCAACTTACTTTATATTACTATACCGCCTACAAAATAGTAAAACGTAAATTGCAACGACCATCGCGTTGCTAAAGTACTTGCCCCAAACACGCACTCGGTGCCGTTTCCCTAGCCATTCCGTATACTCCTTCCAGTCTCCACGAAGCTCTCCTGCGTACCCGCACTGTCGAATCATCTCACCCCTTTGTCCTGCCCTGCTACCACCCTCACGACCGGCACCACTACGTTCGGCCACTGACACCGATTCGCTACATCCTCACCCGTCGCGCAGTGCTTCTGACTGATCCAGCACCGTCGACAGCTGTGACTCCCGCCTCCGTCCCAGATCCCCCGTCGAAACGCATCCAGCTCCATGCCTGTGACGCCTGCGTACGCGGTGCACTGCATCGCCTTGTACCTCTGCCACTCACCCATCTCTACGTCGCCATCCCCGATCAGCCAGCACACCACGCACCCCTTCCGCACCTCGTCCAGCACCTCCTGCATCTGCTGCCACGACACGCTCGCCTCCCGTTGCGCGTCCTGCCAGCCTCGAGCCCCCTCTCCGCAACGGTCGCACCCAGCCGACTCCACATCGTTGCACTCGATCCGCTTGCCGTCCAAGTAGCCGCTCATGAGCCCTCGCCGACACCCGCTGCCAATCAAGAACGTGCCCATGGCCTGCACGTCCAAGTCGTCGCTATTCCGCTTCATCGTCCGCTCCATCTTGCCCTGCTCCACCGACACCACCGAATCCACCCGCTCGCCAGCCCGTTCTCCGCGCCCGCTCTCCTGCGCATAGTCGATCATGCTCCCCGGCATCCCCACGTGCAGTATGAACACGATCCTAGGGAAGTCGACCCCTGTGCCCAGCGCCGATATAGCTACCATCAGCCCTCCGTCCGTCAGCCACTGCTCCAGCCGCTCTGCCCGGTCGACGTCGCTGGCGTAGTAGTACGCGCACGCGAGCGCCTCGGCCAAGTCTTCGCACTGCTGCTTGCTGCGGCAGTACACCACTCCCTTCTCTCCTCTGTTGAGCAGCTGCTGTTGCCGCCGTCGACACATTGCCAGCGCCGTTTCCTGCGCCTTGCCCCGCCCGCGCCACGACACGTAGTACCGCGTGTTCGGCCGAACCGTGCTCGCCCGGATGTACGTCGCGCACGGAAGCAGCATGCTCGTGGCCAGCTCGCCCTCCCTCGTCGGTGGCAGCGTGGCCGTGAGCAGCGCCATCGGGCACGCCAGCAGTGGGAGATTCCTCGGCAGCGCCAGCTTCGGCCGCCAGTCGCTTGACGAGATGATGAGATGACACTCGTCCACCACCACCCGCCGCAGCAGCCCCTTGCCGCTAAGCATGTTTGCGTATCCTAGAAAGTTGCCGTTGCTGATTGTGTCACCTGCTACGCCTGCGCTGACCACCACAGCGGCAGCCGGGCTACTCTCGCCATGCTTCCACTCTGTGCAGTCGATGCCGCACTTCTGCATGCGGTCGACCACATCCTCGATGAGCGCTCGGTACGGCGCCACCGTCACCCCAGCGTCGTCCATGCAAGCCGGCATTTAGGTTTAGGGTTTAGGGTTAGCTGGCCCGGCGGCAGGGTCTTCTTCGGCTAGAGGGGCGCGACGCTCATGTGCAGCGTGTCTCCCTTCTTTCCCAAGCGGACGAGGTTGTTGAGGACCTGGCTGCGGTGGGACGGCGGGGTCTGGAGGAAGAGCTGCTGGCAGTAGACAATGTCGAACCTCGTGGACGGGACTCGCGCATGACTTTGGTGAGGCCTGGAAGGAAGTCCTCCGTGCGGAGGTCGGCGATGTAGAGCTTGAAGTCAACGCCGGCCGTGTAGCCCTTGTGAATGCCGTCACGCTCAGCAGTTCTGTGCTCTACACATCTCTCCTGGTCACAAATCCTGGATAATCGCAGTATCCGGTCTCGGCTGATAATTGTTTCCGGTCTTCTTTCAGTCTTATCCGGCGCCAGCGGCAGAAAGTACCAGTGTAGATTGATCTTGTCCTTCGAGTACACCAACGGTACAGCAAGCACCCGAGGTTTGTCCTCTGCTGCACCGTGGGACAGCATGTACGGTTCAATTCGTCTGATGCCGTTTCACTCATTTTGCTGCGCCGCTGCTTGATCCTTATGGCGTTGGGAGACGGCGGGACATTTGGGTCGCGCGGCGCGAGAATTATAGTAGAGATATATTCCTTAAGGGTGATAAGGAGCTCGCGGTCGTAATCGACGAGAATCTAGTATGCGACCAGCTTTAGGCTCGTATCGACATTGTTGTTCGGTCGGGTGGGCGACGGTGGGCGCACATAGTCGGACAGAGGGGTTGGTCGGCGTTGGTCGGCATTGAGGGGGAAGGATTCGGGGTTAGATAATAATTTCTAACTATCCTCAAGGGCTTGGAGGTTCCCCTGCGTAAAGGGTAGAGACGGGCATGAGGTGCGCTGGGCCTGAAGGCGGCGATGAGCAGACTTCGCGACGTTTGGCGGGCCCTGCCGATAACGATTCAGGCGTCGTACCGTCCTCCGATCGTGCATGTTTTTGCGGTGGCATGAAAATAGGCTGGACGAGATGGTGAGTTGGATGGATAGCATGGTTGTTGACAGTCGGAGGATGCCGTGTCTGGAGATGTGACGGAACAGTTATCTGGCGGCTTGGCGGGTGATTGTCAAGGGTAGGTCTATTTGCCAAGACGTTGGCGAGCGAATCGGACGGTAGCAGGGACTGTGTCCTCAATCAGCCTCCTATTTGAACCACCGTCTGGTTAGGCTCCAGGTCTCTTCCTTCTCGCATTACCTCACTGCAAGCTACGCCTATTTGAATATCTATACGCTGTGCAGTTAGACTATACGAGCCTTTCTCCGTGTTCCATCGCAGCTTCATCTGCAGAGTAAGACCGAGTTCTTCAAAGTCCCCCAAACCTATATGATAAACTCTGCTAATTTTGTTTCATTCTTCAAGCTAGAATCAACGATCGCTATGCCGCCGACACTGGAGCTTATTGGTCGAGGTCCTATCACGATCGAGTCGGCCGTCGAGGAGGAGAAAAATGTCATCAATTGGGCCTCTTATGGTCCTGCGACTAAAAAGCTTTATCAAGAGATTTGGGAACAAAGAGATTCGGTGGAAGCTCTTGTCAAGCATCACATGGCTCTGGGCAAACAAGACAAATGCACCGTGCTTCCGCCACATCACTGGATTCGAGGTAGCTTTAACGTCTGCGTCATTATCGAAGTGAACTCGAGTTGTCGGAAGGTCGTCTTTCGTTGTCCTATGCCACACAAGCTTGCCGAAGCCAGATACCCAGGCAGCATAGACGAGAAATTAAGCTGCGAGGTGGGAGCGTATGTATGGGTCGAAGAGAAGTGCCCGGAGATCCGCTCGCCACACTTGTTTGGCTTTGGATTCTTGGGCGGCCGCCATGTAAGTCTCCACTTCGTCGTTTGTCTTTGACCTCCCTAACAGAGTAGTTCACGCATACGAAACATATGCCAATTTTCCCTCGCATCGGTCGACTGTTTTGGCGTTCCATCTACACGGTTTGCCGACTTCCGTTACTTTCCCACTACGTCCGGAATCCGCCGAGGCATCAGGTGCGTTTTGCTTACATGGTTTTGGAGTATCTGGGTCCCGAAACAGGTCAAATGCTTTCAGATACGTTTGATACGTATCGAGAGGACGAAGCACGTAGGCAGAGGCTGTTTGGAGGTATATCGCGGATACTGCTTTCTCTCGCGCGTATTCCTCAGGTGCAAATTGGATCCTTCCAGTTCAATGACAACGGCATCGTCACGTTGACGAATCGACCTCTTACCTGTTCAATGATGATTTTAGAAAATGATGGCGCAACCAGGACAATACAGAGGAACGACACATTTAGTTGTACTGATGCATTCGTATCGGACACGCTCACCTTTCATGATCGCCGCTTCCTTAGCCAGCCGAACGCTGTCTACAATGAGAGTGATTGTCGTGGCCAGATGGCAGTCAAGACACTACTCCGGGTATTATCACACGTTTATATCAAACGAGAACTCCGCAACGGCCCATTCGTACTTCAGCTTACTGACTTTCATGCGAGTAACATTTTGGTTGACAATCAGTGGAATGTCACGGGCTTGATAGACCTGGAGTGGATATGTGCCCTTCCCTCAGAGATGCTCGAGGTACCGTCCTGGTTGACCGGCCATGCCGTTGACCAGATTAAAGGCGAGAAACTGGACCAGTTTGATCGGATACGACGAGAGTTCATGCGTGTATTTGAGGAGGAAGAGCGAACAACGAAAACTAAGGCAGGGCACAATATCACCCTCTCAGAAGTTATGCAGGACATGTGGGAGTCAAAAGGAGTGTGGTTTTGGCATTGTGTGTCATCTGTGAATGCTATGTACTTCGTTCTCGAGACTCACTTGTATCCGCCAAAATCCCTTTCACTCGAAGCCGAAAGGGTTGTATCAAGATTCTGGTGCAGAGACTCGGAGGATGTTGTTAGGAAGAAGCTCGCGGACAAGCAAGCATACGACGATGAGCTTCGAAAATTGTTCCGTAAATGAATGGTTATAGGCGCTGTCACATAGCCCCCCGAGGTCGGAATTTATAGAGTGTAAGTGATTTAAGCGTACCACAAATCGTTGTTGGAGGGTCTTCATTGTAATAGCTCCTGCCGACCTGAATTGTGCCAGCTAAAGTGAGGATCCTCTGCCGTTATTCTTTCTTCTCTCCGTCCCCTTTCTCCTCTTTCTCCTTCTTCTCCCGGTTTTGTCGTCTCTTTGCTTGGGCGCTCTTGCCAGAAGAAATTACCGTGGCTACGTCTTTCCCCTTTCCGCTCACCGCGACTTGTGCCTCCTTCTCAATACCACTGTATTCTCCAGAAGAGTGACCGTCATTTCCTTCCTCGGGCATTTTGTCCTTCGGCGGATATGGATAGGATAAGAAGATCTTAGTCAGACGATGTAATACCAAGGAACGCTCTTGAAGAGGAAGCTAGATAGTCTGATAGAAGGTAGAGCTTGCAAGACAAAGAAGAAAGTTGCCCGGCGGTTGAGACGCGACCTGTGCGAAACTAATACACTTAAGCAGGAAGTTGGCTTTGTTCTGACTAGTGTAGGCAACCACGCCGGGAACTCTCGTGTTGGGTTGTCTGCATGCGCAATGTCCCATTCCGCGTCCTCCACCATCCTATCACATCTCATTTGACAGAGCGGGGCACGACGGGGCTGATGGGACCATCAGCTAGCGCCTTCCTTCAACGAAGTAAATTTGGGTTCGTCACCTTGCATTCGTTAGCACGGAAGCCACCTTATCCGGTGAGATAGCATGCTAGGGAATGCATACGGACGGAATAAACGTGGCATTTGGCCCTCACACCTACCCGTTTTTCTCGCTTGACGCACGGGCTCACCTGACGCACACTTTTCCAAAAATCCCCACAATTGAAATAGATGTAGCTCCACCAATATGGACCCGATTGAGCAGGCGCTGGCATCTTTGAAATCCTTGGAGCTTGGAGGAAAAGTTAATATGCGCAGACAGCAAAAAAGTATGGTGTTGAACGATCTACGCTATCGCGAAGGTGGCGCGGTGTACAGGGCTCCCGTGCAGCCCAATATGAGAATCAACGACTTCTCAACGACCGTCAGGAGCTAGAGCTGGTACAATACGTTGACGAGCTCTGCCAGCGAGGGCTACCGCCTACGAGAAACATGCTACGCAACTTTGCTACTGAAATAAGCGGCAAACAAGTGGGAAGCTCTTAGCTGGATTGGTTCATTAAGCGTCACCATCTCGACCTAGTATTAAAATGGACGAATGGCATGGACAAGGATAGGAAGAGAGCTAATTCTGCCTTCAAGTACGCACTCTATTTCGAGCTCTTGAAGCGTAAGATCGAGCAGTACGAGATTAAGCCACAGCACACCTACAATATGGACGAGAAGGGCTTCCTCATCGGCGTACTATTAAAGATGAAGCGGGTGTTCTCTCGACAGAGGTATGAGGAGGGGGGAACTAGGCAAATGATTCAGGACGGCAATCGTAAATGGATTACGACAATTGCTTGCATATGCGCTAATAGATCGTCTCTATCCCCAGGCCTTATCTACTAGGCTGTCTCGGGCAATATTCAAGACTTATAGCTGCAGGATTTTGATCCTACAATACACACGGCCTTCTTTGCTTCCTCTCCTAGTAGATAGACGAACGATAACCTTGGGCTTTAATAGTTAAAGACTATCTTTGATCAAGAGACTAAATCAAAGGTTCGACCACAACAGTATCAACTGCTTATCCTCGATGGCCATAGCTCCCACATCAATATAAAGTTTATTAAGTACTGCGACGACAACAAGATCCTCCTAGCAGTCTATCCTCCTCATAGTACTCATACGCTGCAGCCGCTTGACGTCACTCTGTTCAGGCCACTCTCACAAGCCTACTCGTACGAGGTAGCACGATTTATGGAGGAATCTCAAGCCTTCTCTGCGCTTACTAAGCGAGACTTCTTTCGCATATTCTGGACTGCGTAGGAGAAAGCTTTTACTGCAAAGAATATCCTCTCTGGCTTCAAATTGTGTGGCCTTCACCCCTTCAAGCCAGAGGTTATCTTAGAACAATTTAGCCACACTAAGGCTAAGAGACCATCATCCAGCAAGAGCTCAAGGTCTGTCCTTACGGCTGACGATTAGAGGAAGGTTACTAAGATTCTACGAGCAGTTGTTGACAACGTATACAACTCCAAGGCTAAGCTGCTCTCACAAATAATCCACTCGCTCTCTACTCAAAATATAATGTTAAAACTTAAAGTTTAAGGCCTCAAAAAAGCGCTAGTTAATGAGAAGAAGCGTCAGAAGAGAGGCAAAGCGCTCCAGCTTAAGCAGCCTCTAGTTCAGGATAGTAGTGCTATCTTTTAGAGCCTAAACAAGGTGCAGCTAGCGCGTGAGCGTGAAACTTAAAAGGCAGAGGCAGCAGAGGCAGAGAGGCTCCAAAAAGAGGAGGATAGTCAGCGCAAGGCAATTGAGAAAGCCAAGAAGCAATAAGCTTTAGAGGAGAGGCGTCGTATGAAGGCTACTGCAAAGGAGATCCGGCTTCAAGAGCAAGCGCAGAAGCAGCAGGAAAAGGAGGACAATAGACAGGCTCGGCTTGCTGCTGCGCAGCTTCAAAAGGACATCCAATTTGCTAAACAGGCTAGAAAAGCAAGGAAGCAGCAGTCTATTATCCCTCAGGAGGTTCGTGGCAGCGAGCAATTGGTTGTTGAGGTCATTGAGGCCCCGCAGGCGACAAATCGTCAGGGGCGGCATATCAACCTCCCTACAAGATATCGTGATTAGATAATCAATTAGACTTTTTCGCCATACTTGATTGCCTACTACTGTTCAAAATTAGACGATATAGAGATTTGTGTGAGGCTCAGTAGCTTCAAAAGCATTTGACGATGTTCGGCAAAAACCGTGCGCCAGGTGAGCCCGTGCGTCAGGCGAGAAAAACGGGTAGCCGAACTGCATATGCAGGCGACTGGAAGACGACAGAATACTATGCAAGGCAGAGACGCGGCAGTGGCACCTGTCACTAGCCCCTTTTCCACCATCTGTGCAACGTCATGGAGGATAGCATGCTTTTCTCAGCGAGGAGGAGAGGAAGAGGCGTATTTTGTTTACATGCGATTGGGCTAGCTCGTCACCATTACACGCCAAATATGCATGGGCCATAGCTCACTGACGCACCTCTCGCCGCATGCAGACTGATCACTTTCGTGACCTTTCCGCCTGCGCTAGCCATGCCTCAATTGAATCGAATCAGATTAGTTGTACTAGTTGGGTTTTCTCAACGGCAGGATACGTTAAGAACAGGAAGCGGGAAGCCTTGCACGCTGACTATGCATGGGCCATACCGAATTCGGCCACTCAACGCACAGACCCCACTCAACGCACAGTTTGAGGATAGCCACCACTATTACTTTTGAAGCTGCAGAGCTCTATATATATCGTAAAATCACTAGATTTTTTAGAGTAGCATTTGCAGAAGCTTGATAAATCGATTGGCAACGATAAACTACGTGTGATACCTCTGTGGGAGGCGTACTTTGCGAGTGCGCGTTGATGGGCCGGATGCCTCCACCACCCCTTTAATAACTAATAGATCCTCAACATCAACCTCTAGGTCCTCAATAACATGAGCAGGAGGTGCAGGAGCCTCGAGGCTACGCGCCTTACCCTTTTTGGCCAATTGTATATCAGTCCTGAGTTGCTTTTCAGCTGCGCGCGCAAGTAGATCTTCTTCGCGCTCTGCCGCCTTCCTCTGCTGTTTTTGCAACCTAACCTCTTTTGCAGCCATCCTTTTCTGCGCCCTTTGCTTAAGCATAGCCTGTTTCTCCTACTTTTTCTGCTCCTTAGCTAGCTTGTCGCGCTCCTTCTAGTGTTGTAGTTCTTCTACTTTGGCGTCTTTTTTAGCCTGGCGATTGCGGGCAGCCTCAACTTTTGATGGCGACCAGAAGACGGCGCCGCTAGCGTAATTCTTAGAGGGTTCAAGTAGTAATGCCTTGCCACGCTTACAGCGCTTCTTCTTATTAAAAAGGGCATCTCTAAGGCGATCGTTTTCGTGCTGGACGAGCTGTTTCTGAGTCGCTATTGCGTGTATTGTGTGAGACAGCTGCGAGACGCGTTTATCATTAAGATCCTCAACTACCTGTCGTAGAAGTCCTTCAATTTTACGCCAATCGCTTGCAGAGAGTACTGACAACGTGCTATCGCTGCTTAATGGCCTCTTAGGCTCTAGATCCTTAAATTTCTTTAATATAGCGTTGCTATTCAGCGGAGAGATGCCAGTAACTTTAAAGGCGTTAATGATTGTTTCTTTAGCGAATGCAACTCTGTATGCCTTATAGAAGAAGCGGAAGAAGTCGCGCTTAGTGATAGATGTAAGTCCTTGGCTGTTGTACATGAATTCGGAGAGCTCTTTTGTATATGCAGCTGAAAGAGGCTTAAAAAGGCAGACATCTAGAGGCTGTAGCGTATGAGTTGAATGCGGCGGGTAGATAGCTAGGAGGATTCAATTTTGATTGCAGAACTCAATAAACTCTATAGTAATATGTGAGCCATGCCCATCAAGAATTAGGAGTCGATAGTCGCGCTTTGCCTTCTTCTTAGTCTCCTCTTGAAAGCACCTCTTAAGCCAGGCAATCCCAAGTTCGTTGTTTGTCCATCCAGATGGTGATGAGGCGAAAAAGGCCTGGTGCTCTTAAGGATTGAAATCTTGTAGCTATGTGTCCTGGATGTTGCCAGAAGCCGCCTAATATATTAGGGCAGGTTTGAGAGAGCTGCCGTCGGCGCATATACAAGCTATCGTCGTTATCCACTCTCTATTACCGTCCTAGAGTACCTGCTTGACGCCTCCTTGCTCATATCGCTGTCAAGAGAACACGCGCTTCATTTTTAACACTACCCCGATCAAGAAGCCCTTCTCATCCATATTGTATATATTTGACGGTGCGATATTGTACTGCTTGATCTTATTGTCTAAAAGCTTAAAATAGAGGGCGTATTTGAAGGCTGAATCGGCTTTGTAGCGCTGGCTATCGATGCCAGATGTCCATCGCAATATAAGGTCAATTTGATGCCGCGCAATGTAGCGATTAACCCAGTGATTTCCTGGCTCTTAATGTGCTATTTCTCCAGCGAAATTTCGTATCATCTCTCTCATAGGGGGTAGGCCTTGTACACACAGCTTATCAATGTACTGTAGTAGCTGTTTTTCCTGTGTATTGTTGAGGAGTCGCTTTTTTCGGCCCGAGTTGCATAGGTGCCCTGAACCCTCGATAGCGCTTCGAGAGCCGCGACCGCTCAACGCCGTACTCCCGAGCAACCTGGGATATATTAGGACGTTCTCCTAGCTCCAGGGATTTTAAAGCTTCAACAGCTGCGTCGATCGGGTCCATATTGGTGGAGTTATGAGGTGTTGAAAATATACGATTTTTAGTGTTAACTGTGCGTTGAGTGGGGTCTGTGCGTTGAGTGACCGAATACGGTAGCTCACTTAAGCTAGCGTACAAGGATCCTGATCACCCGGTGTTTCTGATCACCCCATCAAAACGCGACACCTGAACAAAACACGCGATATCTCTCTACAACGCTCATCAATATGGACGCCCGCGAGCATGCTATACAATCCGCTATTCGCGATTTCGCTGCAGGTCTTTATACAAGTCAGCGTGCAGCTGCAAAGGCGTACAGCATCTCCCAGTCTACGCTATCGATGCGACTCCGTGGCGTAACAACGAGCTCGCTCAGTCACCAGCACCAGCAGCGATTAACTCCTCGACAGGAGGACTTTCTAGTAGAATGGATCCTTGAAGAAGACGCGCGCGCCTGCCCTCCCTCACACGCTCGCGCGCGAGAAATGGCCAATCGAATCCTACGTATGAACGGCGACGATCGTCCTGTTGGCAAGCACTGGCTATACCACTTTATCAAGCGCCAGCCACGTATCGCCTCTATAGTTAGCAGAAAGCTAGAGGCTTAGAGAGCTAATGCAGCGACTCTAGAGCAGTTGCGCGCGTTCCTAGAGCGCTATAAGCAGACTTAACAGCGGCTCAACATATAGGCGGAGAATACATATAATATAGATGAGACTGGCGTTGCTCTAGGAGTATGTATAAACACTAGAGTACTCTCTAGTAGTTAGAAAAAGAAGGCTTACATTCGGTCTCTAGAGAATCGCAAGTAGGTCTCTATAATTGAGTGCGTATTGGCGACAGGGCAGAAACTACGCTGCGCAGTTATCTTTAAAGGCTAGAGCCTACAGACTACCTAGTTCCTAGCTAAATCCGTGCCTAGCTGGCTCTATACAACCTCTGAGAACGGATAGATGTTGAAAGCGATAGGTGTTGAGTGGCTATAGCGTATATTTATACCTGAGACGGCTATAGGTGATAGCTAGTACCGCCTTCTTATCCTTGATGGTCACGGCAGCTATATTGATATAGACTTCCTTTGGCTCTGCAAGCAGCATCGAATTAAGCTCTTATACCTACCTGCGCACTCCTCACACGTTCTATAGCCTCTAGATCTTGCTCCTTTCTCTGTAATCAAGTCTAGTTACAGACGTTAGATCCAGGAGCTCGCATTACTTGACGACGCTGCGCCTGTTAAGAAGGAGCGCTTTATCACCTACTATTATTAAGCTAGGGAGGAAGGCTTTACAGAGCGTGTGATTCGAGCTGGCTGGCAGGCATCTGGTATCTGCCCATTTAACATCAATCACGTGCTTAGCTCGTCGCAGGTCTCTCAGAGGCCTACTACGCCTACACGTCAGCAGCAGCCTCAGCAGCAGCTCCAGAGCTTCCTCTCGACTCCCTAGGGCCCTCACGATCTCTATATAGCGCAGCGCAGCGTCCAGAGCGTTGAGAATCTAGGTCGTACGACCCGGCTGCTCCTACAGAAAGCAGGTAAGGCTCTAGCAGCTGCAAATACTAGAGCTGCAGGCCTAGAAGCAGAGAAAAGACGCCTTAAGCAGCAGCTAGAGATATCTACCTCTTAGCGTCAGCGTAAGCGCGTTCGAGTAGACCTAAATTAACGCTTTGCAGAGGTAGAGAGTATTAGGGAGGCTATGCGCGCAGCTAAGGCTTCAGCAGTCCAACTACGTAGATCTACTATATTAAGCACCTCAGAAACAGCTGCTATAGCTACAGCAGCTGCAGCGCTTAAATCTATGTGTAGTTAATGGCAATTATAAGCAGCGTTGCTAAGATATCGCGCGTTTTGTGCAGGTGTCGCGTTTTGGTAGAGTGATCAGAAACACCGGGTGATCAGGATCCTTGTACGCTAGCTTACGCGCCTCTCCCTAAACTGATTAAGCTCGGCTATATAGTTATTGATCACATAGGGTTCCTGATCACCCCACCGAAACGCGCACCCTGAACAAAACACGCGATATCTCTCAACAACGCTCATCAAAATGGACGCCCGTGAGCTAGCTATACAATCAGCTATCAGCGATTTCAACGCAGGTCTTTATTCTAGCCAACGCGCAGCTGCAAAGGCGTACAATATCCCTCAATCTACGCTATCAACGCGACTCCGTGGCGCAACAACGAGCGCGCTCAGCCATCAACACCAGCAGCGATTGACTCCTCTACAAGAGGATTTCCTTGTTGAATGGATCCTTGAAGAAGACGCACGCGGCTATCCTCCTCCACACGCTCGCGCGCGAGAGATGGCGAATCGAATTCTGCGCATGAACGGCGACAATCAGCCTGTCGGCAAGCTCTGGCTCTCACACTTCATTAAGCGCCAGCCACGCGTCGCCTCAGTAGTAGGCCGGAAGCTTAACGCCCAGAGAGCTGAGGCAGCTACGCCAGAACAGCTCCGCGCGTTCCTAGAGCTCTATGAGCAGACTCGACAGCGACTTAATATACAGACGGAGAATACGTACAATATGGATGAGACTGGCATTGTGCTAGGTGTATGTACTAACACTAGAGTCCTTGCTAGGGCATTAAAGAAGAAGGCTTACGTTAAGTCGCCAGAGAATCGCGAGTGGGTCTCAATAATTGAGTGCGTATCGGCAACAGGGCGGAAGCTGCGCTGCGTAGTTATCTTCAAGGGCCAGAGCCTGCAGACTACCTGGTTCCCAGCCAAATCAATACCCGACTGGCTCTATACAACCTCCGAGAATGGATGGACGTCAAATGCGATAGGTGTTGAGTGGCTGCAGCGCATATTCATCCCTGAGACGGCGCCAGCTGACGGCCAGTACCGCCTGCTTATTCTTGACGGCCATGGCAGCCATATTAATATTGAGTTCCTCTGGCTCTGTAAACAGCATCGAATTGAGCTCCTATACCTACCTGCGCACTCCTCTCACGTCCTACAGCCTCTAGATCTCGCTCCTTTCTCAGTAATTAAGTCTAGTTACCGACGCCAGATCCAGGAGCTCGCATCGCTCGACGACGCCGCGCCTGTCAAGAAGGAGCGCTTTATTGCCTGCTACTATCAAGCTAGGGAGGAAGGCTTCACAGAGCGTGTGATTCGAGCTGGTTGGCAGGCTGCTGGTATCTGCCCATTCAACATTAATCACGTGCTTAGCTCGTCGCAGGTCTCTTAGAGGCCTACAACGCCTACGCCTCAGCAGCAACCTCAGCAGCAGCCTCAGAGCTTCCTCTTTACCCCTCAAGGCCCTCGGGATCTCTACTTGGCGCAGCGCGACGTCCAGAGCCTCGAAAACCTAGGTCGTAGGACCCGGCTCCTCCTACAAAAAGCAGGTAAGGCGCCAGCAGCTGCGAATGCTAGAGCTGCAGGGCTAGAATCAGAGAAAAGACGCCTTGAGTATCATCTACAGACTACTAGCTCTCACCGGCCACAAAAGCGCGTTCAGATAGACCCAAATCAACGCTTTGCAGAGGTAGAGACTATTATGGAGGGTATGCGCGCAGCTGAGGCTTTAGCAGCTCAGCAACGTAAATATACTATATCAAGCGCTTCAGAAAGGGCTGCAGTAGCTACAGCAGCTGTAGCGCTTGAATCTATGTGTACTCAATGGCAATTATAAGAGCGTTGTTGAGAGATATCGCGTGTTTTATTCAGGGTGCGCGTTTCGGTGGGGTGATCAGGAACCCTATGTGATCAATAGCTATATAGCCGAGCTTAGTATGACTGCTATGCAGGGTGCACGCTGCTTCCCGTGTCACAAGCTTCTTCGCTCCTTCCGCAGATTAAGGCTACATTTAAACAGACAACTCTGAGAGACCGTCTTTGGACCTCATTCCGTCGATGTCTCTAGAGCCTCATAGCACTGGCGCGTGGTCGGGGAAAGGTGCGTGTCCTTGGAACTACTGAATGTCGCGATACTGACACGCATGAAACGAACAGAATAGGCAGCGGTGGAGAGGCCGAGGAAAGACGTGAGCACGAACTCAGCCAGATCGATGAGGTGTCCTGCAGACCTTTGGCGAAAACTTCTTACCAACGTGAACGTAGCAATCGTCCGGTCCGGGAGAGGGAGCGCGGTCCATCACGGAATGGTCTCAGACCATGGGGCTCGAGCGCGATGCGTACGAGGGCACAACGACAAGTCACGGCATCCCAACCACGGCAACCGTCTAAGCCCAGAACGGACAGTGCGACTCGATCTTGCTCCCCACGAACGTCCTCTTAAGGAACTAAGGCTGGAAATAGTACCAACAACAATTACGGACCCAGTTCTAATATAGCTTATTGGATCGCCGATCTCACATGGTACCCCACGAAGCTTCGCTGGATTCAACAAGTTACATCGATTATACGCTTTCTCCATTTCAAAGGCGTTCTTCACGGCGACATCTCCTGTAATAACATCTTCCTCGACCAAAACCTCAATGCGAAGGTCGCCGATTTCGCAGGGTTGGTAATTGATGGAGAGCTGTACTTGACCTGCTATGAGACAAGTCATTCACACCCAACATTCAGGGACTCTGTGTCCAAAGCGAGATTTTTGCTCTTGGATCTACTTTCTACGAGATCGTTACAGGATCTAAGCCGTATTCTAACCTGTCGTATATGTCTCTCTCGTTCAATGAAATGAACATTATTGGGAAGGGTCCACTTCATGGCGGCATCCAAGCGGCCGGCGAACCCGCTTGTCCCAGCACCGAGCAGATCCCTAAGGCTCAGACCACATGGATACCACATCAACTGGTCTGAATGCTGCACGGCCGGTAATCGCAGATTCTGAGTATTCCTCTATCCCTTCCTTGGCCCACCAGATGTGCAACAATCGAACTGCCTTCCCACTCCGTGCCTCATCACCCGAGCGTCCGACTTGGCAAGACGAGGCCAACGGATAGCACTTAGCCAATCTCACGTCGACACGCAGCAGTGCGCGGCAAACTCCACGTCCAATGGGGTGGTACACTGCAACTCTAGCGGCATATTGCTTCTGTCCGTCCTAACCAATGAAGTCTTACAGCTTACAGGCACCTGGGGCCACTAGTAAAAGCCGCCGGCGCCTTCACCATCATGCCAGTTTCCCCTCCCAAAATTCAGTTCGCTGTCCAAATTTCTTCCCAAAATACCCGAATTTTCTTTTCGCGATATTCAGCATGACGGGGTCTTCGCAGCCCACGAACTCGGCAAGCATAATCCAAGAAGCCACTGCGCTGTTCTCTCAACAACTCACATCAGCACAATCGTGGAAAAGGGGGCCTTACAAGCTCGAAGAAGCATTGCAGCAAGCTAACTCTGCACCTACACAAAACACAACAAACATCTTTTTGCGCAAAGGTCATTCAGTTTGGCTAGCATACTTTCTTGCGAAAGGTCATGAAACGCTTGCTGCTTTCGACCAGCTGCCCGTTGAAGACCGAACGAACGTGGCGACCTATCTCACCAAGGTCAATGTTCATGAAAGTCTCAAAAACACGATGAGTCGGATCGACTCAATACTGAATCCCTCAAAACGTCGCCGTAAGTTAGCTAACAGGCTGTTTATTCCCATTATAACCTATCCGTTAGGGCTCGACAGTGAGCCGTCATCCTTTCCTGCTCCGAGAACGACTATGGGCCTCCCGAGCGAGACGCACGATGGGTTCACGACGAACCATCAAACTATGCGCGGTAGTGCTTCGGTCGCTGAGCCTACGCACACAACGACTACTCCTACAGACGCGTCGAGTGTTTCCGACATCTCACATCCTGCCACCGATCGTCTACCTCCTATATTTCCTCTTTACCTGTGTGGTGCAATTACGAAGGTCGGTGGCAGAGCTAATTTAACAATGACGTTCCCAGCTGATGATTCTGGGAGAATTGATTGCCTTATGAGCTTAGTTATCTTGCCGAATAAAGTTCAGCACATTGCGAGGGAATTGTTCGGCACAATTTTGGAGATCGATGGTAATATTTGGTACGTCATCCAAGAGAACGGAGGGAGACTACTCCCTGGCCCTGAGTTATCTCTGCAAGGAGCTCAAGAGAAGGGAATCACCAAGTTACTTGGTAATAGCGTAAGTAGTGCAATCAAGGGGAGTCCGATACGAAGAGAAGAATTGAGACAAGCAATTCTCGCTACAAGCTGTGTGACTCTGACGATCACGAGGTTGACCCGTGAAGGAGGCGTGTTGAACTTGAATCTAGAGATCGGCGAAGGGCTTGGGCTAAAACGAGCACTATTCGATTAAAGTTGCTCTAGAGAAATACAATATTAAGTTTCTTCTACCTCCTTTACCTTGCCGTCCTTTCCGACGAAAACCAGTGCTAAGCCAGCACGCAGTTTCCCTTGCCCAGTACGCCTGCCAATCTTTCTCAAAAACTCCAGCCTACGATCGACGGGCTTCATGAGCGAGACGGTCCCGCAATCCTGCCAGCATACCAATTGACCATGTCCGTATACACTGTGGGGGGTTTTTTGAGCATTTCCGAAGTTGTCGTTTGCTTCTTCAAGATCTTCGTCGTTAAAGTCCTTCAGAAAGTTAGGCCGGCAACCACCATAAGCCAAGAGACATACCATGGAGAGAAGCTGGATCGATTATACGTTACAATGCAGCTCGCGGTCGTGATAAGCTCAGCGGCGGCTTGACGAAAAACCGAAACAAAGCCAGTCGGTATGCGATGCTCACAAGTCGATATGGGCTTAGAGAAGCTCTAATTATGTAGGCGACATAGCGAGATGTTGTTTGTTGAAGCCGGTGTCTGGATGATATGAGGGTAAAGCAGTCGGAGAAAGTTGTCAGAGGCGGGGATGGCGGGGCATCGGCGCGATGTTTGGGCACCGCCCGGCATTTGGGCACCGCCCGGCATTTGGGCACGACTGCGCCTAACGTCGGCTCGTGGCACCACAAATCGAGGCTGTCTTATATGGACAGAAGTTTCTGGCGCATGGGCAAGCCTTTCACGTAAGAAAGATTTTGACTTAGTAAATGGGATGTGGCGACGCATCTCCTAAATTTAATAAGAACCACGAGTTTCAGAAATAGAGCTGGAGTTGTGCTAGGGCCGTGAATTACAGCATGAAGCTTCGTAAGCGATTTATAGGCGAATCTTGAAAATTTGCTGGGCGCACCAAATTTCAGAATGCTACGCCAGCGAATCTCGAAATTTTCGCAGTGGCCGCGAAATTCGGTTATGCAGGCGAATCTTAAAAATTTGTGGGGCGCACAAAATTCAGAATGCTATGCCGGCGAATCTCGAAATTTTACAGGGGCATGCCTTCGCATAATTTCAACTACAAATCTTACTCCAGATTCTAGAGGTGATAGATTTTATTTGTCCATACGAACACATCCCCGTAAAAGCCAAGGACATCCACGGTATATAACAGCTGGCGTTGACTTAACTCCATCGAGCTTCCATACGCATCGAAACAGTTAGTGTCCACCGGTATGGGCGTTCAGGGATGAGATGGTGCAGTAGTTCGCAACTCTCTAGGCCCAAATCACACCGAGAGTCATATAGTCTGCAAGCTCCTTCAAATCCGGCAGAAGTCACCACTTGGGCGACTCCATAGGGTGGCTTTCTTCGATCTCCCCGGGAGCGAATCACTCCATGCCCATCCAGTCTGCATGTTTCCGCAGCCTTTCCTTAAATGATGCCTGCAGCATCCCGCAATGAGGATGCCACTGTTTTTGCAGCCATGCTCGACAGTACCAGAGGAGTGGACGCCGAGCGTCGTCTGGTCTGCAAGCCTCTAACACCTGCATGCATCTTCACAATGAGGGGAATGCCGCTGTAACCATGTTCGACCGTACCAGGGGAGTACAGGCGAGGGGAGTGGGGAGGCACCGAGCGTGGGTGAATGGCGTAGGAAGATACGTATAAAGGTTCGCGATCACCGTCCACTATCAAGGCGATTTCTACATCCTCTCGTTCGAATCGCTCCTCTATTAGTCTATCCATCCTGGAGAGCATCACCGCCTGTCACGCTTCTTTGTGGCCACGTCAAGCCCGTCTTTGCTCATATCCCTAGGGATATCACCATCCTTGACCTTGACCGGACTCATCCTTTTCTATCTCCCTCCGGCAGCATAACCTTCACTGTCCAGTGTCGAGTCCCTTCTCCCAACAAGCACTTTCCGCTGTGCCAAGGTAACCCGAAGCTTTCACCTACCCATCCTCTTACCTGAAATCAATATCCTTCACCCTCACATATTGCGATAGCCTTCTGTTCGGATATGTGCTAACTCTCTAACTTCTCCAGTAGCAGCACTCTTGTGACCAGGCCCCCAATCGTCACCTCTTTCCATACGAGGGCAGCCCGAACCAGCACTGGTCGTCATACCAAGCGAGATCCCTTTAAGACGTCTTCCCGACAGCAGAGCCCTCTCCGTCGGTCAAAACAGTTCATTTTATATTGCCCCATCAGATAGCGGAGCCTCTCCCGAAGTGCTTCCTGTTTACCAGGCCCGTCACGGCACGGCAGAAGCCATCAGGTAAGGACAAGTAACGCTCGTCTCCGAATGGTATACTTATGTCATCTCTTCTGTCACCATTGTTGACCTCTTCCTCCGGCAGCAGAGCCCTCACCATCAAGAGTCCGTTCTACAGCAACCGCCGATTGCTGTACCAAGGCAGCTCAAATCGATTGCCCTTGTACGCAGCAATACCCCAAGGTGAGAACAACAGTTCCCGGTGCTAGATAGCATGTTCATAGTTGGCGTTAGACCACCTTCGCTACCCTTCATTTCCAGGACTGCACCATGTCCGGCGACGAATCGAATCCCTCCGGGTCGCCGAATACTCCTCAAATCCCAGCACAGCAGGGAGCCAACCCTACTAGCCAACCGAACTCTACTCTCAACCCTTCCATCCCTTCCAATCCGCAAGGTACCGCTCCTGCAACCACAAATGCGGGAACACCGGGCGACAGGGGTCAGGCCCAAGGTGCCGTCGCACGCGACTTCGAGGTGCCAGCAGTGCATGTGACGTCGACCAATCCCCCACACCCAGATATCGACTACAGCATTCTCACGCAGGACAATAAAGATAGTAAGAACTCGAGCAATTAACGAGTGTCTGCCAGGCTCTTGTGACGGGGGTCGGTGGATCGTGTCGAGGATGGCAACGGGGCACAAGGATAAATGTTCTTCCGAGTCGTCTACTATGGCATCAGGCATAAGTAGTGTACATGGTCCGCGCACTGCAGGGGCACTGCCAAGATGATCACGCGATGACTCATAGCCTCTCTACTGACAAAAATACATCTAATTACCTATAGTTTTGTACCAAAACACGTGTACCTTTGTCGTCGCTGCCACCCTCGCGTCATCCTCTACCCACCCACACAATGTCAACACCATCAACTCCACCCCGCCATCGATACCTCTCGCGCGACGAGCGTCTACAGGTGCAGACCCTGCACCTAGCAGGTCATACACAGACTTTTATTGCCAACTTGTTGGGTTTCTCACGCAGACAAGTTGCCTACGCAATCGCTAGTAACCGCGTCACGCCGAAGAAACGCTCCGGTCGCCCTCGCAAGCTCACTGATGCCCAAGTTGATGAGCTTGAGGCCTATATCAAATCCTCGCGTACAGCCAGGCAGATGAGCTATCAGGCTCTTGCAGAGGGACCTTTTGTGGAGTGGGAAGTCACACAATACGCTATACGGACTGCTCTACGCAGTAGAGGGTACACACGTCGAGTCGCCCGTGCAAAGCCTCCTCTTACTGAGAGAAATCGGCAGATTAGAGTCGCGTGGGCGGAGGAGCACCTCTGCTGGAGCTCTGGGCAATGGTGGAGCATCCTCTGGAGTGACGAAACCTGGGTCACTGGCGGCAGGCACAACAAAGTCTGGGTTACTAGGAGACCTGGAGAGGAGCTTGATGATACCTGTATAGTTGAAAAGGTACGTAGGAAGGCTGGGTGGATGTTCTGGGGCTGCTTCTCAGGCTCTACAAAGGGTCCTTGCCTGTTCTGGGAGAAGGAGTGGAAGAGTATTAATAAGGAGAGCTACTGTGAGCGCATTGTTCCCATCGTTGATGGCTGGTTACGTATGAATCCTACTTTAAAATTCATGCAGGATGGGGCGCCAGGGCACTCTGCTGCGTATACTCGCAATGAGCTTCTTGAGAGAGGCATCTCTCCCATCTACTGGCCACCCTACTCGCCAGACCTCAACCCAATTGAGGCTGTTTGGAACAAGATGAAGGACTATATACAGCTGAATTACCCTGACCAAGAAGGTGGGAGACAGCCTACGTATGACGCTCTACGACGGATTGTACGGGAAGCGTGGGACTCAATTACAGTACAGGATCTGAGGGGGCTCATCGACAGTATGCCGGCCAGGTGCCAGGCAGTCCTAGACGCCCAAGGCGGTCATACAATGTACTAGAAACTCTATACAAAACAACACAATACCGGGCTTACGTTACCTGACTCCTGCCAAGTTACATCCCTGCAGTGCGCGGACCATGTACACTACTTATGCCTGATGCCATAGTAGTGCCACGTGGTGTGCCCTGTGCTCCACGCTAGCTTATCTTGCCAACACCTCAATCACATGCAACCGCGTTTGAATCCGTCCAGCCCTCGCCACGTGCTTAGCTCTCATCGTTTTCTGTATATGAGATCCGTAATCGCAGCTTGCAACACCCTCGTCTTGCCAACAGCATGGAATCTAACGTCTCTACGACCACACAACCGCCCGGAAGACAACTCTTGTGCGAGAGTCTAAATACCACTCCGGAGCTCTGTGATATTGCTCGCCAGGTCGCGTTGCATCTAGAAAATTCATCATCTCTTAACGTAACGTGGGAAAATATGGAGCCCAAGATAGCGGAAGTGTTCAGGGTTAAGTGGATGCAAGAATTCGATAATCTAGTTAATGGGGTCCTCAAAATCGCAGTATGTGAGACTCTATCCTATATTAGTATATATCTTCCTACTTGCTAATCATATTGCAGGCCCCTAAAGTGAAAGAGATAGTGGCTGGAATTGAAGGAGCAACGATAATAAAGCCGAAGAAGGGAGACCCTACGGCAGGGATTCTTTTAATAAACGAAGCCATGCTTAAGACAAGACAAGACGAGTTCCATATTGTTCTACCGCTTCCAATTTCCGAGCAGGCATACAACCGAATCATCCGCCGTATCCAAGAACTCCTTCCAACCCTTCAGTACAATGCATACACGCCGGAGGATACAAAGCTTTTGCTTCAGAGCAACGCGGATAGGGAGATCACCAAAGAGTTGGCGTTTATGCCGGATCACGTCTATATAAATTTCGAGGCTGTCCGCTACAGAACAAGTCCACCGCTGCGGCTATTCCTTATAATACCGGTTTTTATTTTCCGAGCGACGGAAGAGGAACACATTGACTAAGGGGTGCCGAACATGCTGGCGAAATAATCCAGTGTTGGTCCATCTTCCGAGAATTCGACGAAGGTGGAGGGTAGCTCATAGCTAGGCGTTGGCTGCTTCGGGTGGTCTAGTAGCAGTATGTTAGCGAAAATGCAATGGCGGTTGCCGTCTAGAAGTACCTTCTGTGCCTCTACCACTTCCCGCCGTGAAACGTTGCGTTTCCGGTAACGCCTGAGACAGACAGTCGAGACTCGCTCCCAATGAGCTGCTTCTTGTGTGACGGATTTTAGGTGATTACGTCAGCGGTGCTGTGATTACGTCAGCGCCTTGGCCCGTGCTCTACTCAGGAGTATACGGGGCTCCCATAGCTCAATAGTTACAATCAACAATTGCCTCAACTTTCGACTAAGGATCTCAACGCTCCAACATCTTGCTTGAGTGGTCTGAGAGTCGTCTCTGACGGGATCTTCCTGGCTTGCCCCGAACTCGCCTGCGATAGGAGGTGCCTGTTGCCCTGCGGTCTGGACCCCTTGGGCCCTGTTTGGTTCCTCCGGTAGGGAGCTCCGTTTTGCCTCCGGTTTGATTACTTAGCAAAACGGAGTTGTAAACGGAGCCGTGTTTGGTTTTGTAACGCCGTTTTGAAGCCGTACCGGATGCCGTTTTGCGTACCGGAGCTTGGCAATAAAACATCCTTGCTAGCCTGAAAAAGCCCACTTTCTACTTTTTTAGGCCAAACGGAGTTTCCAGTGTAGCTACAGATGCCTGAGGGCACCTGTAGCTGTACCGGAGTACTTTGACGGCGTCACGTGCGGCCATGTCGAATCGTTTGAGCCAACCTATGATGATGGCCGTAGTGGGTGCCCTTAGCAGCGTCGTAGCTGTCCTAGCCCACCAGCTGGATAACAAAGCCAGGCCCACGGGCGTCAGATCCCGTTCAAACGATCAAGGGAGGGGTGCGCGGTGGCTGGATGACTGCCTGGGCGACCCAACTCAGCTATTTCAGGAGACACGACTCCGGCCGGCGGCGTGGCATGTACTTATCGAGTACATGAAATCCTATGAGCTCGTCGGCGACGGCAGGATCTCCATGGAGGAGAAGATCCTTACCTTTTTGTATATTTGCAGCAACGGGGCTTCATGGCGTAACACTATGCGTAAAGTAGGGCATTCGATGGAGTCGATAAGTCGGTAAGTAACCTAGCGGTAAGGGTGAACTGGGTTGACGATTATAGTAATTTTCATGAGGTACTTGACGCCCTGTTGCCGCTGTACAAGGACGTCGTCAAGTCCCCAGAGGACGTACATGAGGTGCCGGAGAGGATAAGAGATGACCCAAAAAGATACCCATTTTTCGAGGACTGTATCGGAGCTCTGGACGGCACCCAGATTGCAATCCATGTGCCTGTCGCCGCCCAAAGGCGTTATCGAAATCGCCATGGAGATCTTACGCAAAACGTCCTCGCCGTCGTCGATTTTGACATGAATTTCATGTACTTATTGCCCGGGTGGGAGGGCAGCGCTCATGACGGCAGGGTACTGAAAAGCGCTCGGGATAAGGGCTTTGCAGCTCCTCCAGGCAAGTACTTTGTCGCCGACGCTGGGTACGTCAATAGCAATGATATAATGGTGCCGTATCGCGGCGTACCGTACCATCTCCGAGAGATTTATGAGGTGGGGATGAGCCCGGCGACGCCGCAAGAGTTGTTCAATTATCGCCATTCGAGCCTGAGAAATATTGTGGAGCGTTGTTTTGGTGTTTTCAAAAGGCGCTGGCGGATTTTTGACAGGCCACATGAGTTCGATATTAAGACTCAGGTCAAGCTTGTGTACGCCCTGGCTGCCCTCCATAATCTCATCAATTTGGTGTACAAAGTTGACGAGGATCTTGATGAGATGGAGGAGTATGAGCGTGAGGGCTCAGAGCACCTGCGGCGCGACGCCGAAACCGATGGGGATTTTGACGCCGGCGACCCTGGGATAGAGGAGCGGCGGGATCGTATAGCAGAGGACATGTGGGAGCAGTATATAACTGCTCGCAGAGTCGTATATAGTTGAGTAATTGGGTAGGTGGGCAGAGAGGTGGGCGAGTTGATGAGCAAAAGTTTGGTGTTAAGAAATTGAAAAAGTACGCTAGCGTCAGTTTAGTAGAGCGGTCGTCCTGAGATTCATTGTAATTTATAGTGATTTGGAGTAAGATTCACTAAAAGTATAAATTTTGCGGGCAAATCTTGGTCTTGGCGGAACAAAAATCTTATAAAAAGTACTCTAGATGAACTGAGGGACGACGGCCCTCCTAAGGTGAAAACTCGCGCTGCGCACGCGCCACTATCGTCAGTCTTGGCATGAAGTTGAGCTTTTTTGTCAATTTTGACGCTCAACTCTCCATCCCCCACCCACTCTAACGACTCTATTTTCTCCTGTAACTCGTCCCGCAGAGTCTCCTTGTTGTCAAAAGCGGTGGAGTTAAGTATAACGTTGCAGCGGTGCTTTATCCAGGCCTTCTGCGCGCTGCGCGATTTCATACTGAGGAAGACTTTGGCGTCAAACTCGTCCTTAAAACCCTCGAGGATAGGGTACTTGAGTCGATCATCCAGCGACTGGTAAGCCTCTATAAACTGTACAATAGCGTCTTGCTGATAGTCCCTAGAGTTGACTGCAACGAGCTCTGAGATCGCCGACGTCAAATGGTCAATTCTTTGGCCCATACGCTCCTCCGACGTCGTCTTATTTTTCGCCCGCTTCTCCTGGTTCCTGAGTAACCTGGTGCCCGCGCGTTTACGACGCCCACCTGAGGCCTCACTGCCTGACGTCTCCATCGAAAAGTCGTCCTCAACTGACGTCGCCGGCTCCGATTGTGTCTCAAGGAAGTCGTCAATTGTGGTGGCGTCCTCACCCGTGGCGGAATAGCCTTCGAACAACTTCTCATGCAACTCAGGGAAATCCAGAGGTCTCCTTCTATACTTTCTAGCCTCCTTGTGGGCATGAAAGTACGAGTCAAGTACGGGCGCGTCGGCGACGACCCTCCCATCTTCATACGAGAAGCCTGATTGACGGAGGAGCTCCGACCAGATTCTGTACTCCTTCTTACAGCTGTCGTACTTATCCTTGACCTGTTTTACGGTCACCAGCTCAGTGGCAACTTCAGCCACCTTATCGCGGGCGTACGTCCACGCCTCAGGTTTGAACTTATTATCCGCGCGATGGCCAGCGTCAGCCTGGTCGCTGAGGGCCTCTAGTAAAGCCTCTAGCATCGTGGTGCTCCACATGAGCTTTTTGGCCTTATTTCCATCGGGGGTGGGTGACGGCGACCATGTCACGGCTCGCGACGACGCTCGGGACTCTGCAGACGACGGCGACGGTGACGGTGAGGATGAGGGCGCTGACGGCGACGACGACGACGACGACAGGGCCTCAGCTGCGAGGCGCTGGAGAACCTTATGGCGTATTAAACCTTGCGATGGAGTTTGCAACATGGTTTTTACAATACAATCACTAAAAATTAACAAAGGTAGCTAGGAGCCAACACCAGGACGACGATGGATAACGGAGACGTGCCAAACAGTACTCCGTTTGATCTATGCCTGTCAGCCAAGCCGCCGTCGAAAACCCCTGTACGCCTCGGCGGCTTACTCGGCGATTACCTGTACAAAACGGAGTAGAAAACGGAATCGAAACCAAACAGGCCCTTGGAAGCTGAGCTCTGGAATCAGATGGGTCGTGTTCGGGTTTCCCGCTGTGCCTGGAGTCGAAGCCGCTCTCGTGGCTTCAGAGTCAGACCTTCGTCTCTTCTGTGCACGCCGAAGAGTATCTGGCTGGTCCAACCCCGCAGCATCGTTGCATCGGGTCGGGTCGACGACCCTAAGGCCCACATTTTTGGTGTGGCCTGCGCACGATAAGTAAGAGGGAAACGAAGTAGAGGAAAGATAGAGGTACCTTCGGCTCTGCCATCCTCGGACAGAGGAATGGTGCCCGGCCCGACTGAAACTTCAGCACTACCGAGGCCCGATAGCTGATGTAACATGATTGCGTTGACTTCACCCAGGATTCTCCCTTCCCGGTCCTCCTCACGACCGCCTCTAGGGCTACAACCCGCACCTCCGGCTCCCGAAGCATCCTCCGTGGGGGGCGGTTCTGCGGTGGCAGCTTCTGCTTGCTGACTGCTTCCGGTCGCATCGTATTCTGGATGATAGCCTCCGCCTCCAACCGTTTCCGGGTTGGCTTCCGTGTTCAAGCCCACCCCATCACCCAAATGCACACTTGCTTGTCCGGGAGGTAATGGAGTTGAGAATGCTTGCTGCCAAGGGGAGTCCACAGCTGCGGCTCTCATCGTAGCCAACCTTATTGGTCGCTCGTTTATTGGCAGCAGCAGTCCCTCCGGAGCGAAGCTCCCTTCCTGTACTTCTTCGTTCCCAAACTTGTCTGCGACGGGTGATTCCTGCCTTTGCAAAACTGAACGTAGACTATAGCAAATTTAGCGTAGAACATTCCCGGCATCTTCATCTCTTACTTGAGAGTGCGCTCCCAACTTATTATAACTTCTAGGACTGTAAACCCAACGCAACACGCACCGCTAGGTGGCCGGTACTTCGGTTTGCACAATTCGCCGACTATGTAAGCTAAGCTCTTGGGGTGATTGATCTTCGCGTAGAGGTATGGACGATGAGGTGCGCCTCCCGTTAACGTAAGCACTCCATTGTTAGATGCAATCAAAGAAGGCACGTACAGAAAAGGCATAACGTCGTTGCTTGAGCCCACGTCCAACCCTTCTGAACGAGCTCCCCCATTAATTCCCTGTTCATCCATTCTGCACCGTCCCGAATTCGCTTCATGTACCACTCAGAGCCATTTCCAACTATCTCAATCATCATAGTAGTGATAACTGTCCGTGGAACGAGATGCAGCCTTTCCAGCACGGCGAAATACGAGAGAACACAGAGCAAGTACATCCGGGCGGCCGCCAGTGAGAGAGAAGCATTCTTGATGAGATGGGCGGCTCGGTGAGCATGCTGCTTTGCTCTGTCAACGATCGATTCTCCTTGTTCCGGCGTCGGTGTAAAGAGTTGCCCAATTGGCTCGTGGATGGATGCAGACGGCGTTTGGATGCTCAATTGCCGCAATTTGTCAAATTTTTCATTCCACTCTTGCGCAGAGGGGGCTTCTGCTACAAACGATCTGGCAGCAGGTTCCCAGTCTGGTGGCTGTGGTTTCGGTTTCTTTTTGGGCGGGCTGCGGTCGACAGAGTCCGGTTTTCTCTTACTACTGCTTGATGGGTCGACCAGAATGATCTGAAAGCCATCGGGCGTGGAAGAAGTTCTTTCCTGACGCTGGCTCGGCTCGGGTGGTTCGATCTGGACAGGCTGAGTCGTCGCGCTGAGGACAAGCAGCTCTCGGTCGACTAATTCACGCGACTCCACCGGAATTAGACAGCAGCGTGCGTGATGATGTTCGTAGACTCTGAGAATAGCTTTTAATCGGCCGACCTCGTCAGAGTCGACCATATTCCAATGAACGCCGGTTAGATGAGCAATGGAAAGAACCCGACCCAGGACATCGAAGGGGTACGCTAACCCCTTTGGCCAAAACAAAAGTTTTGGCCAAAGTCGTTAGCGTCACGCTACCTCCATTTTCCCTCCAGGGCTCCTACGACCGCGTCATGACCCAGGCCTCAGCCATACACCCTGGAAAGCTTTGGCGAGACATTAAGCTTCCGCACATCCTCCTTCTCGCCGCTAAACCTGCGGAAGCATAGCCGATCCTATGCTGAAAGCATAACTAATACCACAGCTGCCGGCTGGAAGTAACCCGTGCCCCCGAAAAGCAAAAGTTGCTCGCTTTTGCAAGACCGATCCAGTCAAGGAAATCGGCCACTTCCTGGGAGCGAGCGAGTGAGTGAGGCCGATCCTCCACGATATATCATGTACGTCCTCCCTAACGAGGCTGGAGACGTCCCTCACTCCTTCATCGGTTGCCTTCTGCCTGCTCTTTGGCCTCATCGTGCCGTTCCGCTTTCGTCCTTCACTAGCTGCCTTCCTGCAAGTTCCTATCGCCTGCATCCACACTCTGCAATGCGTCTACTAGCATCGAGTGTCGTTCCAATCCAGCTGGGACCCGTTGCCAGGTCGCATGACGTTGCGCCAGAACCTTAAACATCAGCTCTAAAGATGGGGTTTATTGAATGCGACTGCCGGCCGGGCAGTAAACCTCATGAAGGAGTATGTTTCCTTGTACGAATGCGCAGCCAGTCTAACCCACTTAGAAAGGAATTTTGGTCACCAAAGAGATCGCTGTTGACGACGGGACCATGTACTATCACCGTGCTGATGGTCGCAAGGAGGGGTACACCCGGATTGTATCCGGCGGAACATGGACTTATCAGAAGATATCCCTTCCAGATCAAGTTGAAGCGTAGAACGCCTGTATAATTCCATTCAAAAGCATTCACTTTGCCCCCTTCTTCTCCGCGACCCACCATGTGTGGTGCTAGCCGGCTGCAAAGAGGCAAGGAGAAGATACCTCCTCGGGCCTACAGTTTTCTCTGTAGCCTTCATTTTTATTATACGTTCCCCATCTACAAAAACCAAGTTCGACTTCTACATATATAACAGCTTTTTCGGAAGTTATATGGGCACTGGTTCACTGATAGCGCTTTCGCTGACGCATAGAAAGTTGAACTTGTTATCTGTACGTCGTAGTAGGCGGCATTTGCTTTCTGTTGCTATAGCTCCGATTCTCCGCTATTTTAAAATGCATAAAACTGAGGTTTCTCCTGCATTTTGCATATCCACGATAATGGCTGCATGAAGATAAGTGTGGTCTAGACCGAATTGCGGATGCAACAAGACGAAACCGTACGCATCCTCGAAGCCTATCACCATCGCATTGATGCTATTAGTAATTCTGGGTGACATTGAGGATTCCTCCGAGAAAAATTCGAGCCGCTTTATTTATATGCTAGTCTTCGATCATATTCCCTCACTCTGTTCTGCTGGAAGGCAATACCCATGGAGCGCTATGCGTACGTCTGCGACAACGAGCCGTGGGACCTCGCCCGCACCGTGAGCCCCGTCCTCGTCGTCCTGCAATACGCGTACCCCGTATTTCTGCTCCTCTTTTTCCTCGTCGCCTTTACCGTCCGCAGCATCGCTGCCTCTAATTCTAACGTCGTCAAACCCACCACCACCGGCCCCGGGGGCAAGCCGCTGCCCGCCACCGACCCCACCCGCAACTTCGTCAAGAAGACGTCCCACGAAGATATAACGCACTCGCAGAAGCTGCTCTTCACCTGGCTGTCGCTCTTCGCCGCCGCGACCTTCGTGGGCAATGCCACCGTCAGCATTGTCCATGCCGTCATCGACAACACCGACCGCTGGTGGGCCGGCAACAACGTGGTATGTGCATTTGTGCTTCCGCGCCATGATGCATGCTCCATGCTGACTTGCTCAGATCTATCTCATCGGCTCCTTTTTCGTCTACTGCCTGTTCCTCATCTCACTCATCGACTCGAAGCCGTTGCCCACCGCCGCCCACCTCGCGACATGGATCGTGGCCGCTATGCTTGAGGTTGTACTGATCGCCTTATCGCTTGCCCTCTACACGCATGCGCAGGAGCAACCCACTCTAGATCCCATTAAAGGCTACGTCAGCTGGGGCGTGACACAGTGGGAGGCGGGCGAGGTGGCCTTCAACTTTCTGCGCATCGTGCTCCTCCTGGCCTTGATCGGGTTTTACCATGCATTCGTGGCACTGCCCCAGAGAAAGCCTACACACGATTCCGGTAGCGCCAGCGAGACGACTTCGCTGCTTGGGAGCGCTGAGCGGGAAGGTAGCGCGGGAAATGGTCCCGCGAACAGCTCCTATGGCTCGGTCCATCCTGTCGCTAGCAAACACCAGCATCGTGAAGGAGCTCCACCCGCTTGGAGCAAACCCACGGGCGTGCCCACGCGCAGCTGGTGGGAGTACCTCAAGGGCTACAAGGTCTTCTTCCCGTATCTGTGGCCGTCGAAAGACCGCCGCTTGCAGATCATAGTCATCATCTGCTTTGTCATCGTCCTTCTTCAGCGTGTCGTCAACGTACTCGTTCCCAACCAAATCGGTCGCATTACCGACAGGCTCGAAGATGGATCGAGAGGAAACCCGTGGCAGGCCATTATGCTCTTCATCGCTTTTCGGTTCATCCAAGGCAACAACGGCCTGCTTGGAGCGATCCGATCGATGCTCTGGGTCCCAGTGGGGCAGTCTTCCTATCGAGAATTGTCTGTCGCGGCATTCGAGCACGTGCACAGCCTCAGCTTGGATTTTCATCTTAGCAAGAAGACGGGCGAGGTTCTCTCCGCTCTTGGCAAAGGCAGCTCTATCAACACCCTTTTGGAGCAGGTGACCTTCCAGGTCGTTCCCATGCTTATCGATCTCGCTGTCGCTGTGGGCTACTTTCTGTACAAGTTCGACGCTACTTATGCACTAGTTCTCTGCATTATCACGTTTTGGTACATCTACCTAACTATTCGCATGGCACAATGGCGGGCTGAAATACGCCGCGAAATGGTTAATGCGGACCGTGAAGAAGATGCTACCAAGTCAGTTTCGACCCCATTACACCGTGTCCTACGTTGCTAACCCGAGCAGGAACGACTCCATGGTATCGTATGAGACGGTCAAGTACTTTAACGCCGAGGCGTACGAGTTTAATCGGTATCGCAACGCAGTGCGCAAGTTCCAGGGCGCAGAGTATACGGTTCTGTCCTCGCTTAACCTCATGAACGTCTCCCAAAACATGGTTTTCATGCTAGGCCTATTCGTCGTATGCGTCATCGCAGCTCATCAAGTCGTCAAAGGCGAACAAAAGACCAGTGATTTCTTTACCCTCGTAACGTACATGGGTCAGCTGCAGAGCCCGCTCAATTTCTTTGGGACATTCTACAAAACGATACAATCCGCATTGATCAATTCGGAGCGTATGCTTGAGCTTTTCAAAGAACAGCCGACAGTCGTGGACAAGCCGGACGCCCAGACACTGCCGTTGTGTGAGGGTGACCTTTGTTTCAAGGGTGTCCATTTTTCATACGATGAACGCAAGCCCGCCCTCACTGGCTTAGATTTCCATTGGCCACCGGGAACAACGACTGCATTCGTCGGAGAGTCGGGTGGTGGTAAATCGACCGTTTTCCGTTTGATATATCGTTTCTACAACACACAATCCGGTAGCATCCAGATCGACGGCCGCGAGGTTGAAGACCTCACCATTGACTCCGTTCGAAGCCACATTGGTATTGTACCCCAGGATACGGTCCTGTTCAACGAATCTCTCATGTATAACCTCAAGTACGCGAACCTAGACGCTTCAGATGAGGAGGTATATGCTGTTTGCCGTGCTGCAAGTATCCACGAAAAGATCTTGTCCTTCCCGGACCAGTATAATACTAAGGTCGGTGACCGCGGTCTGCGCCTCTCAGGAGGTGAGAAGCAACGTGTAGCTATTGCCCGCACGATCTTGAAGAATCCACGCATCATTATGCTTGACGAAGCGACCGCTGCTCTTGACACGGGGACGGAACAACATATCCAGGAAGCCTTCATCACACTAGCACAGGGTCGCACCATGCTTATTATTGCCCACCGACTCAGTACTATCATCCATGCTGATCAGATCCTTATGCTTCACAAGGGCAAGGTAGCTGAGCGCGGTACCCATGAAGAGCTCCTTGAGAAGAACGGGCGTTATGCCACCATGTGGAAAAAGCAGACCAAAGCAGATAGATTGCGAGTAGAGTCGAAGAACGGTACCATCGGCCTTGGCAATGGCACCAGCAGCACGAAGTAAGCTTAGTAGGACATACTCTGCTGACCTTGGGCCGCATGTACGGAGAAGAACATGGAGTGGATGCATACCTGACGGGGTCAGTTACTCTGAATGTGAGAGCATGCATATACAACAACTTCACAATTGAGACAAGCGAGTTGAACGAAGGTGGTGCAAAGCGATCAAGGCCTGCACAGTTTCGTACAAGACTTCTAGTGAATTGAGTCTCTCTTTTTTGTTGATCTAAGGCTCCCCACACGAGACAGCGTAAGGCAGATTAGCAGACATGTTGAGGGACGCGGCGCAGCGGGCATGCACAAACTCTTACGCGAGGGCGGTGCATGTTGCCTGAGCGGAGCCTTGTCGGTGCCTACGCGCTCACCAGCGAACATCAAAGACACCCTCCATGCCCGTGCTATCGCTTACCACCATATGTTCAACAAGCATATCTTACTGAGCGCTCGTAGCAACATACGCATATCATGTTCGACACCTTGAAGAAGACGCTCTTTAAACGAGGGTCGAATCAGCAAACGCAGAAATCGGCTGGGACAAAGATACATGACAACAGCTTGTCAACTCCTCGAGCGCCAGTCACCCGATATCCCAGTAAGAAAATATCCTCTTCGTCATTCTATTCACGCTAACAACCGTTAGGTGGTGCCGTTAGCAACCCTTTCGCACAACAGGACCCGAACGATCCACCCCCGGCGTATAGTCCTGGACCTGCAAACCGAGCGCCTATTACGCCTGCCACAGATGATGATCCCTACGCCTTCCTCCGAGAATTCGACACCATCTTCCTAATCGATGACTCAGGCTCGATGGCAGGCCACCGCTGGGACCAAGTTGAAGAGGCCCTTACCGTCATTGCGCCAATCTGCGCAGAGCGCGACGAAGACGGCATAGACGTATATTTCCTCAACAACGAGAAGTCCTGGAAGCACCAAAGGGCAGCTAGCGACATCATCAGAATCTTCCAAGTTGCGAAGCCGGACGGTCAGACGCTCACCGGCAAGCGTCTTTATGAGATACTCACTCCCTATCTCGCAGGGTACAAGAAGAACCCACGATATACCAAGCCCGTCAACATCATCGTCATTACGGACGGCCAGGCGCACGACGATGTCGCAGGCACTATCAAGGATGCCGCGAAGAAGCTCGAGAAGTGGGAGGCCCCGCCGTGGCAGGTGGGCATTCAATTCTTCCAGATTGGCAACGACCCCGAAGCTAGCACGATGCTCAAACATCTCGACGATGATCTAGGCGACGACGGCCTGCGTGACATCGTCGACACAGTGCCCTTCACCAGTGAGAACGGCGGCAGGCTGTCATCACAGGACATCTTGAAGGTAAACACACGGATGAACCTAGAATATGCGCAAGCTAATCCCAACCTAGGTTGTCCTTGGGAGCGTTATTCGCCGCCTAGATAAAGACTCGAAGGAGCTTCATGAGTAGTAAACGACAAAGCAAGAAGCGATGGCTTATCGGGCCTGCTTCAGCCGACCTTTGGTTCAGTGGTGCGGTTCGGAACTATTAAATGACTGTTCGTTGCGTTATGCGTTGTGACTTTAGCAATATTTCAGTATCATTCGTTAGCAAGCGCCTGTCGTCATGGGCGTCTGTGTGCGTTGGCTGTGAGCTCGCTCCATTTCTAGTCTAATATGTATGGTGTGAAGTCCCCTCAACTGCCGCGCTGAGAAACGGAGTCCATGCTATGGGTGTGATCTAATCCATGAAAGGACGTGTCTGGCATCATCAAAGAAAGCGCAGCCGCCCCAAAAGCAAAGTGTGTGACCTCGCTTCACTATGCATCGGGGAAGCGGACGACCCCTAACCACCCAAGTGAACCCCACTCAGTGTAGTAAGATTATGAATGCACTGGCCAAATTGCTAGGGGTTGTGCGGCATCGGCAAGGGATAAGATTCCCCGCTAACCGCCCTCTTTCTCGATCTACTTGCGCCTCTGTCAATAAACATGGAATTCCCTACCATCGGCCGGTTTCAATCCTAGGTCTGTGCGAATCGGGCTTGTATGATTATATAGATTATGCACTACCTACCGCTTCCCAGGCCCGCACCCTTTGCTTTCCGCCTCGTTAATCGGCCACCTTCCTGCACGTCTTGATTAACCGCGTAAATCACTCGAATGAACGTCTCCCGATGGTCCTGTTTTCATGCTTTCGGGGTCTTTCTGGAATACGGCTGGGTTCAAAGCGCCACCCAGTACATGTCCCACGTACTAAGTGGAGGATACATGTAACCACAGAAACCACGATTAAGTCCGAGAAGCAGGATGAGGGTCCTTGGGGTGGTGGCGCTGACAGCGTAATGAATAAAGTCAATGGAGGGGGTAACGTTTAGCCTAGCGTTTAACGAAAGAGTAGCTAACTCCCCTTAGGTGACGAATATCCTGATGTTCCACCGCCCGAATACGACTCTTCGCCTCCGCCTCCGTACATATTGGACACCACCGAGAACGAGGAATCCCAACGGGCAGTGCCGGAGCCACAAAGCGCATGGGTGCTGTCCTACGAACGTGCTGGATTTGGTGACTGGGATCCGCCTGCTGAAGTGGAAACGTATTCGGTGCATATATGGCCGGAGAGCTCGCGCTGGCAGTGTCGCGTTTGGGTACGATTCACATACCCTGTTGACGAACGGACTCCACGGCTTGTTAAATGGCAACAGGTTACGCCAACAGTGAAATATCCATGCATACAGGAACTGGAGGTGTTCGAGAAAAAGCTTGCTGAGGATCACCCTAATTTGATGGCTTGTGCAGGGTATGTACGGGTGACCCGACGATCGTAGACTATAGCAGCAATACAACCTATAACTTGGGCGCCAAAGCCTCTGTTTCCAATTCGACCGACCGATACTAAATTTTCAGATCTTGGGCCTGAACAGTTCCCGGAGCACCTTATCATATCCCTTCCTTAACGCCATCACAGTACGATCCAACTCTTTGTCTAACACGGTATATTGCCCCGCATGATTGGTGAGCTGCTCACCAAGTCTCTCAACGGCGTCGCCCTTCAACCCTATATCCCCTCCAACTCTCCACAAACCCTGCTGACAGCCGCGTAAACATACTCTGCACCCTTCAATCCCATCGCTCACGAAATCTTTCGAACTTTGTTCCATACCTGAACGTCGCGTATAGTTCGCATGTGTCGCTTCACCAATTGAGTATACACATAAGGAGCACCGATGAGCAACCCGTGCGTGTACGAGTTAAAACTTTCTTATATAGGCTAACAACAAAGATTAAGCTGGACTATATCAGAATCGAACGACTTTCTTTCAAGAGTTATTGTACGACGCGACACCAAACGGCAATCTGCACGATCCAGAAAAGATTGTGAACTACATTTTCAAGCCATTGTAAAATTTCGGATACTCCGTCGTTATAACGAAACAGACCCTCAGCACCGAACAGACACGCCATTAGTCGTCCAGAATCCCAGGTGTTATAATGAGAGTGAATATTTGGACGAGGTGAGCGAGATGTTCAAGCTCGATGGGAAATCACTTCAAGAGAGTGTCGAGGCCGTGGTTGAAGACTACTATCGCCACGCAGGCGTTGTAGAACCGTCCACCAGCTCCTTGGCAGGAGACGGGCATATCGACCCCTCGCGTATAGCTTATCTCAGCGAGTTCCACCTCTCCAGCTGACGCTGGAAAAATATGAGATAATGAGATATCATAGGGTAGTTCTAGCAGTTAAATACTTGTTCTATACTAGAAAGCTATGCTATCGCGCTTGCTATAGAGACATCCAAGAGCTTTGCGTTTCATATAGCTGAACAGCCTTTTGGGTATCTACAACGAACGGCAGAACGTGAGCAACAGTTCTTCTGCTATTTCTCTATTGATGGTCGATATCGCTCCATACATTCATGCCGATAAGCACACTCATCATGGAGTACTATATTTGCGTAAACAGACTAGGAAGCATCGGGTCGCGTCAGGGGACGGCACGCAGCAGTTTGTTTGGCAACCCGAGCGTCGGCAACTCCAAGTCGGAGCTCCTCATCTGCCCAGGTGACGTCTCTCCGCTCCGTGCCCCATAGTACATATGAGACACGGGAAGGACCCTATGAAGGCTTGGTGGCTAACTGCATTATTCGTCCAGGGAAGTTCGTGAGCCAGGATGTCTGGCTTAGCCACGGGTCAACACAATGCGCGGCTGGACCGGCCCAGCCAGGCCTGGGCTGTTCATAGTGATCGAAGATCGTGGGCCATATACCCCTCACTTGTTCTCGAACTACTTCGCCGACGACATGGCTCGCAGATGCTCGGGATCTGTGCCCCCGCCCGCCTTGATTAACTCTGTAACCTGTGATGGCCTGTAATGCACCTGCATGCATGGGCTAGGGAGTCAGACTCCGGGGTTCTTCCTCATTCAGGAAATCAACCAGTCCACGCCCGCAGCTCAGAGTAAAGTCGGCCAAGACCCGCAGTGCGCTTGGATTCGGTACTTACCCGTATATTAAGTCCGTTTTCGAAACACCCAACCCTCACAGTACACTACACCTCAGACCTCGAGCGCAATCACCATTCTCGTTCAAATGCATATCTACTTCGGCCCTAGTGAGTTAATATCTAAGATTATTAGTTGTATTTGCTAACGAGTAAGTACAAATGGCGGTAGTTTTTACGATCGCCTCCACTATCCCTCTGGCTGTTGGCGAAATCCTCCTCCCTAGGTACAAAGGGCGGCTCCGAGTTCTTGCTCTAGGAATAGCGCTGAGAATGTGGTGGATAAGCCTATCTTATCCCGAAGTTCCTTGGGTGTGGATATGGGGGGTGGTTGGAGGCACTCTGCTTGCTATTGTTTACCTTCCCTGAACAACGGTACGAAGCGCATACACAACGGAGAAACAGGAGAGAATCTGTTGGTATTGGGAAAGCTATTCTAGGCAGTCAGGATATATTTGATAATGGGCCATGTCCGCACTATAACAGTCGTGTTCAAGAACATCTTTGTCATAGTCGTCCCATCTGTTCGACGGTACCTCAACCACTCAGTTTCGACTGCGATATAGATCTCGCCTGCGACAGTGGTGTTTTATCTAACAGCGGCATACGTGCCTGTTCTCAATTCTCGACTGCGGAATTGTGCCTGGCCACGATGGACGCAGAGAGATAGACGTAGGGGGGCGCAGTAGTAGCAATTAGTAGTAAGGTAGATGTACAGCGGAAGATGGTACAAGGGAAAGAGCCTAGCCTAAAATATCTTTGGTACTGTCTGTCGCGGACCCGAACTGACCTCGCGTTGAGCTGCGGCCCAGGCCTGTCGCGGATCCCCCTGAGCTGCGCGCACCTGAGCTTCGTGCGTAGCTTCCTGCGGATGAAAGCTAACATCGCTCTGTCGCGCTTTGAATATTCAAGTTGACGCCGCCTGGCGCAATAAGATTAGGCACCGGCTTCGTGCTCGCACTCGCAGCCGCCGTCTTCCACGACGGCAGATATACGTCCCGCAATGAATGCTCCTGGCGCACGATACAGTCTTCTAAATCCACGATGCACCTCTTTGGAGTTGGTAAGGAACACACTACTCTAGAGTTTGGTAGCACCACCACAACGATGCTGATATTGTAGTTAGGCCCTCCCTGCAACTGACCCCGACCGCTATACCAATCGAATCGAACTCCCACGGCCTTTCAACAATTGGAATCTAGAGGCCGATACCCTGCTGATAAGGGCCAGACGTAGTATTAATGGGAAGGAACGGGAACCTTCCACTATCGGCGCTGTAACCCTTCGCCTCAAGCGGATGTTCCCCAAAGTTACGTGGCGCTACGAAAGCGTTAGAGGGAGATTCGTCTTTCTAAGAGACAACCGTACCCGCCTCGAGTTTCGCTTGACCTATCTCGATAAAGCGCTTCCGGCCAAGGCTGACCCAGTGCACACGTTCTTGCAGAGGGCGATATGCAGGTTAGGTTGCGAGATTAGTCCCTCTTTCTTTGACGAACTGGTGGAGCAAGGTCTCTATCTAGATAGAGAAGAAGTACTTGAACACATTCGGACGTTCGGATGCTTCAAATTTGTAGGGGACGCTAGGTGGGTGTCTCACGATGTTCGTTTTTGTAATTTTTGGTAATTGCTTATAGACCTGTTAACTTGTCTATGGAGTCTTCTGCGGTTGTTCGCGAATAGCTTTGTTTGGAGAGCATGCCAGAGCTCAAGGACGCGCTTATCTTCTCGAAATGTTTGGCGCTTATAATAATACTCCATTGCTTGTATTTATTGAAACTCGCAACGATCGAGTTCTTTCGTAACTCTCCATAGCGAAAGTTAATACCGCAGACATCTTCTCCAGCAAGGAGTTCGCCGCGGCATAGTCCACAATAAAAGGAGCGATACGAGAACGAGGTATCACGACGTCTCACCATTAGGTACGTTTACAAGCTTGTTGGAGAACAAGGAGTAAAAATGTCTGCTTTTTTTGCATAGGCGCCCGGTAAGACAAGCCACGATGTATCAGGTTCACGTTACCGTCCTGATCCTGAACGGATAGCCGGTGTCCGGTCTCGACAGTAGTAATTACCGGTAAGCCAATCAAATTTTCCCGACAGCAGCGTCATTGACATTATTAGATCCCGTACGATTGGCGTACTGGTTCGCGATTGCTATGCCTATGATGGTTATCCTCAGCAAGTAGTATCCGAAATATAGGTGGGTGCTTTGAACCGTGGCTGCTGTTCTGGGAATGCAAATGTATCGCCTGCGTCAACTGTACCCTGAAGGGCTTTGGTTATTGACCCTATTCTGGATCGGAGGCTCGCTGCTCCTGATCAACTAGATCTTTACGTTGTTAGACTTTCCGCAGTGTCAAATTATGAATGATCAACGCCGCATTTCGCTCAGTGTAGGGGTGCGTGTTCTTCGCTATCACGCTTTGGGGAAGCAATGATAAGCTCGGGCCCCTGTGCAGTATACCCGTATAAATGCATACTCATCGCGCATTCGCGGCAGCAATCCTACCCGTCCACGAACTTTCAGGCAAAAAGAAAGCGAAAATGCCGTTCGATAAGGTACACAATAAGGGCAAACGCAAAACCTCTTCTAGGTCAGTTCTAGGTGATTAAGGCTTAATAAGGCTCGACTGATCTTAGTTTTCAGTGCGGAGGAAGCAGCGCGTCTTAAGTCCCCGCGATGCGATCCACAGTCTACGACACCGCACCCGAGGCCCGCATATCCCGAGTGCACACTGGCCATGACCAAAAAGTCGAAGATACGGCTACAAAAGTACAAAAGCTTATACATCTCGCAATTTTGCACCGACCACTCAATTTTGTGGAGCTTCAAACACTCATGCGACGCCTTCAGATCATGTGCCCGGCCGCGGAAATTCAGAACACTATAAACAGCTTACGATGCCGCTACCAAGACAAAAACTTTGTCGTAACTCATCAGACACGATTGCGTAGTCCGAAAGTAGCTGAAGAATTCCCTCAAATCAGTCAAGCTGTAGACCAGCTTCCAAGGCTGATAGATCCGAACATCTTCCTGGTCGTGACACGAAACCGGGGACTAGGCAAGGGACGTCCAGCCAGTCCATACTATCCTGATGGTTACTATCCTCGTAGATGTCATGTATCTACAATGGGTGCAGTCGCGAGTGCCATGTCTGACCGTTTTCCAGGATCCTGGACCGCTCATTCCGTCAAGAAAATCTTCAATGGTTTAAGAGATATGTTCTGCAATGGTCGGACTGAATATATGACCGCTGATCTACAGGAGTTGCTTAAATACTCCATTTCTCCTCATCGGGATCCACTACATGACGATTTGAAGAAGAAATGTCGCCGAGTAGAGGGTTTCAACTTAGGACAGTTGGATGACAACCCTCAAGTTCAAAAGTATGTTGAAAGATGTATAAGAGAGCATGCGTGCTTTTCGTGGCACGAAGCTAGCTTGCGTCACGTTTCGGAACGATGTTGTTGTTGGTGATCTATTATATGGATATTGGGAACTGACGTCTGGTGTGCTCTTAAAAGTAACATTAATCTGCACTGTTTTGTACGGGAAGGAGCTTGCAATATAATCTCATCAGTTCATGCGTTTGGAGTGACATTCGTAGTCGTCACTTGCTGTCCCACGATACTCTACGAATGCGTGGTAGAGTGGTTCTCGATTCTCGTACGTATCTAAGACTTGACCTTGATGGCGTAAGGTAGCGTGCTTTTTCTCGAGCCTCAACTTAGACCACGGCTACCGTTGCTGTCAGACGCATCATTGAGGATCATCTGTTTGTAGAAAATGAATATTGTTGCAGCTCCTCGTCTACAACCGTCTCCATACAGTGGATCATGTTTGTACGTTAAATCCCTTCGGTACCAGCCCGAAGTATGGCGGACTCAAGCTCGGCATCGAGCAATGGTACAAGGTTTCCCATCAGGTATCCTGAGCACTCCGGAGCCTCCGTAAGAGAAGAAATAATGATCGAGGTTGTTAAATCTCCGACGTCGGCGCTGGATTTGGCTTAGAGTTGCCACAAATCTCATCAATGCTCATATATCGGTTTTCATGCACCATTAGCCATATGCCTGCCATTGGAGAGAGGTACCTACCTCAGGAAGCCTGCGACGGTCGTGTGGCTCGTGTGATTGTGGTGGCATCCGGTGGAGAACACACGTTGTCCGTGAGAACCTTGGCAGAATGCAAGCACGCTACAAGTCATGCAACACCGAAACCGACAACCGACAGCCAAGAGTCTTTGACTTTGCCTAGTACGTTGGGTCCTTCGTCGACGCCCCGGTCTGGGGCCCGCAGCTAATCTATAAACCCAGCGCGTACTCCGTCTTGAGAGACAACTATTCCACTCATCAATCGCCGTTCGAAACCACCAACCGTACCACCGTTACACTATGCGTATTTCACGGGCGCTTACGACACAAGATGAGAAGAGCCAATTCGGTCCTACGCTATCGTTGGCCCGACGACCTTCACCGAATGCACGTATGGGAGATTCACATGAGCCAGAACAGAAGATGACGGAGGGGTCCGGGTACGTTCCGTATCCGGATTTACGAGCAACAGGAACGTTCGTGGCAGTATTGGACGGGGATAAGGCAGAAGCGGCTTCATTACAAACCGGTCTATCTTTGGGAGCCTCGGGAGGCACGACAAAGCGTATCAGAAAGTCCGGTGATCCCGGCACTCGGGGCAATCCTATAGTCCTAGATGGCCCCGAAACTCAAATCCCAAGCAAGACGGATCGTAACGGAAGGAGGCGGTTGCGCCGGACCCAAGGTACGATTGACCAACGTCGGCCCGTGGGGGAGAGCCACGAAGGAAAGCAGCGGCAGCAAGAAACCCCTGCATACAATCGTGAGTGTGTGGTATGCGGACATGCTAAAAGGCTGCGAGACTTTACCACTTTGGCAAAATGCTTACATAGCCCTGTTCTATGTGCCCCCTGTTTCACCACATGGATTGCGACGCAGGTTGAAGCAAAAAAGGACCAGATTCGGTGTCCAGAAGCCGCGTGCAAAGTCAAGCTAGAGCACGCCGAGGTAAAACAGTACGCCTCGCTAGCAACCTTTGAACAGTAAGTGGCTTCTATGCGGAAACGGGAAGATTCTAACAAGCCACAGATACGATACGTATGCTACCCTAAGCGTCCTCGCTTGCGACCTGAAGTTTCGTTAGTGCATGAGACCCGATTGCGGATCCGGACAGATACACAAGGGCGGGCCGGAAGGAAATATCTTCTCTTGCATAGCATGTGGGTTTCGCGTGTGCGTATTCTATAAAAGAAAATGGCACGAAGGAGAAACTTGTAATGAGTTTGATCGTCGCGTGGAACGGAAGGAAGAGCAGCGGATGCAAGAAGCAGCAAGTGCTAAAGCTATTAACAAGCTCACAAAGAAGTGTCCCAGAGAAGGATGCGGCTAGAATATTAAGAAGAATAGAGGATGCGACCATATGACATGTAAGTTTCTCTAGAGGAGTTGGGCTGCCACGCTAATTCTTGCTCAGGCACAAGATGCAGATACGAATTTTGCTGGCTCTGCCTCGCCCCATACGATCCCATTCGGCAGTACGGCAATTCAGCCCATGGAAGCAGCTGCCAGTATCATTCGAGTAGGATATAATTGGCGACGACGAGGGCAACCCAAGGTTCAGCACGAGTGCGCGTCCTTCATATGGGTCGTAACTTTCTCGAGTAAAGACTGGGTCACGGCTTTAGTTTCGTCGATAGAATTTGCCCTGTTACAGTAATGTGAATAAACGTCTTACAGCGATGACTAGTATGAATTGCGACAGAGAATCGGAGAGCTGATGCATGCCTGTAGGATGCTAAGCACTCTAACCTCCTCCCCTGTGTGGCGAAAGATACCTGTGTCCCGAAGGAAACGATAGGTACTTTAAATATACAGCGCCGTTAAGCCATACGTACATTCTTGCTCTTGTAGATGAACTATAGATGCTTACTCTTGTCCTTTCTTAAGCTAGGTATCCAGTTGCATGTAAAAATTACGCAAAGCTAGCTGTCTTATACTCTGTTGAGCGCTCAACCTGCTCTAACCCTACGCCACTATATTTGCCACAACAACATCACCTTATCGTTTCGCTAGCTAAAGACGAGTTTATATCAACCTCAAAGGTGCATTATATCTTTCTACAGCATTTTGAGACATTCTAAGTCCTGAGCATGGCGCAAACTGCATGTTCGCCATGGAGGTCGGTACATCCAAAACGCCAGAGCTCCAAAAGCGGGTGTTGCAGTACGATTATGTAATGTCTACTGTTACCCCGCATGAATCAGCAGGTTTTTTTACACATAGCCAAGCTTCTCGCTTGCAGCCGTCTAGCTTTTCTTAGGATGAACATCAAGGCCCTGCGTGCCGGAGAGAACCGCAGGCGCGAAACGCGCTCTAGCCATCAACCTCTCATGTCTTCGCATCCAAGGCCTGATGCGAAGTGTGCATATCATCCCTTATCGCCCACCTCCTATGTTTCACTGCCTTGGTGAACCGGGCAAGCGTCCCGTAGCTGTCTGTCCATGGGCTCGGATACGCGGCGTTGTGCAGAGGGTGCAGCTACGTGTTCTCAGCCTTGCCTGCGCCTCAGCGATCTAGGCTGCACTCTTCACCGTCCACCAAGATGCAGCTCGGCCTTTGCACGTTGCCAACCTCCTACACGACTGTATATCAACACGACAACTATGCGCCACTTGGTATACCTTACTGTCCTGCCATCGCCACATCTCAAAGCGTGGTGAGTAGCTGAACGAAGCCGGCATGCTCAGTCGATCCCTCCAGCCTGCTCCGCCCAAGGCTTCCTAACCTTCCACTACCGCTTCCGCCTACGATCTCCGCCTACGTTACGCGACGCGATGCGACTTCTCAAATACACGAGCAATGGCAGTCTCGGCCTGACCGAGCACTTCATCAGCGACGAGAGTGTCCCTCCTTATGCAATCCTCTCGCATACTTGGCAGGAAGGGCACGAGGTGACCTTTGACGACCTGACAACTGGCAACGGAAAGGACAAGGCTGGGTACAATAAGATTCTGCTTTGCGCACGACAAGCTCAGCGTGACGGCCTGGATTATTGCTGGGTGGACACATGCTGCATCGACAAATCCAGCAGTGCAGAGCTCTCGGAAGCGATCAACTCCATGTTCCGCTGGTATCAGAAGGCACGGAAATGCTACGTTTACCTCTCGGATGTTTCAAACTATACTACAGATGGTGATGGTGAGGTATCCCAGAGATGGAAGCCAGCTTTTAGGCAGAGCAGATGGTTTACCCGGGGCTGGACACTTCAGGAACTGATCGCCCCCAAAACGGTCGAGTTTTTCTCCAAGGAAGAAGAGTTGCTTGGGAGCAAAGAAACGCTTGGGCAACTGCTGCATGAGATTACAGAAATACCTGTCAAGGTCCTTCAAGGAGAGCCTTTGTCCGACTGTAGCGTAACTGAGCGATTCTCGTGGGCAGCAAAACGCCAGACAACACGTGCAGAAGACGAATCATACTGTCTGCTAGGCATCTTCGACATACAGATGCCGCTGCTGTATGGGGAAGGACGGCTTAGTGCGATGAAGCGATTGCTGAATGAAGTTGAACGACCTACAATGTAAGCTCCGGTACTAGTGTCCCAAAGCAACAATGCTTACATACGAAAGTGAACATCTAAAAGCTATTAAGAACAGCAATGACCATGTTCGGACGCGCGTTACTACCATCCGACAAGACCAAGACTATGCAAAGCACAGCAAGATGGTGGAATGGATCTCGCCTACCGACTATCCCGCTCAGCAGTCGGACATCATAGGTCGCAGACAGGAGGGGACGGGCCAGTGGTTTCTCGACGCACCCGAGTTCGCAAGGTGGCTCGGTGAGCCGAAGGGCACTCTCTTCTGCCCGGGAATTCCCGGGGCCGGCAAGACGATAGTGGCCGCGATCGCGATCGACCACCTGCTAAAGTCCGTGCAGAGCAGCTCAGTCGGAGTTGCGTACGTGTACTGCAACTACAAAGCACAGGAAGAGCAGGATGCCTCTCGTATGCTGGCAGCTATCGTCAAGCAGCTGGTGCAGGCTCGACCGCCGATAGCGGAGCCTGTGGAGCGACTGCACAAGCAGCATGCCGACCGAGGGACGAAGCTATCGCTTGAGGAGATTCTTGGCGCCCTCCGAGAAGTACTTGCGAAGTACTCCACTGTCTATATTGTGGTCGATGCTCTGGATGAGTGTCGGGACAGCGACGGCACCCGCCGCCGGTTTCTGGCCGGACTCCGAGAGTTGCAGGCAGGACAAGATGTTCGCCTCATAGCCACCTCGCGCTTCATACCGGAGATCCAAGTCGAGTTCCGAGAAGCGGAGAGGCTGGAGGTACGAGCTAGCGATGAGGACGTGAGGCGATTTGTGGCCGGTCAGTTGTACCGACTGCCTAGATGTATCCAGCGTGATTCTGTGCTGCAGGAAATGGTGCAAGACAAGATCGCGGAGGCGGTAGACGGCATGTATGCGATCTGTTCAACCTTGGGGAATAACATCAGCTTACTGGCTTCTAGGTTTCTTCTTGCCCGCCTGCACACGGACTCGCTCCTAGATAAGCGAACAGTAAAAGAAGTCAGGTCGACGTTAGCCAGACTGTCGAAAGGCTCAGCTGCACTCAGCGATGCATATAACGAGGCCATTCAACGCATAGAAGGCCAACTAGACGGAGATAAAGAGCGAGCCAAGAAAGTACTGTCGTGGATTACGTACGCAAGGAGGCCGCTCACCACGGCCGAGTTATGCCATGCCCTAGCGGTAGAGCTCGGCAAAACGGAGCTCGATCCGGAAAATATACCGGACGTTGAGGACTTGCTATCCGTGTGTGCTGGCCTTGTCATGGTCGATCGGGAAAGCGCTGTTATCCGTCTTGTGCATTATACTACGCAAGAGTACTTCGAGCGCATCAGAGACACGTGGAACCCCGATGCTCCGCTGCACATTACCTTAACATGCGTCACCTACCTATCGTTGGATCTGTTCAAAACGGGCAGCTGCTCCTCTGACGAAGACTTTGAAGAGAGACTCCGGGAAAGCAAGTTCCTGGAGTATGCAGCCAAGCACTGGGGAGAGCATGCTGTAACGGTGCAAGGCGATGTATGTGCGCTAGCCTGCTCGTTTCTTTCCGACATTAAGTTGGTTTCGAGCGCTACGCAGGTATTGCTAGCTTCGACGTACAGGTACAGGAATTATAGCCAGCAATATCCTAAAAACAGTACAGGATTACATCTTGCAGCGCGATTTGGGTTGTTAGCTACACTAGAGGATATGCTTCCGAGTCAAAGAGAAGAGATAGCCATTGCGTTGGAAAAGAAGGATAGCGACGGCCAGACTGTGTTGTATCTCGCAGCAGAAAACGGACATTGTAGGACAACGGAGCTACTCCTTGACAAGGGCGCCGACGTCAACGCGCAGGGTGGAAGCTACGGCAATGCACTCCAGGCGGCTTCACTTGAAGGCCACGAGGCGGTTGTGAAGTTGCTGCTCGACAAGGGTGCCGACGTCAACGCGCAGGGTGGAGAGTACGGCAACGCACTCCAGGCGGCTTCAAATAGAGGCCACGAGGCGATTGTGGAGCTGCTGGTCGACAAGGGCGCCGACATCAACGCGCAGGGTAGAGCCTACGGCAACGCACTCCAGACGGCTTCATACCAAGGCTACAAGGCGATTGTGAAGCTGCTGGTCGACAAGGGCGCCGACGTCAACGCGCAGGGTGGACGCTACAACAACGCACTGTATGCGGCTTCAGAAGGAGGCCACGAGGCGATTGTGAAGCTGCTGCTCGACAAGGGCGCCGACGTCAACGCGCGGGGTGGAACGTACGGCAACGCACTCCAGGCGGCTTCATCTAACGGCCACGAGACGATTGTGAAGCTGCTGCTCAAGAATGGCGCCGACGTCAACGCGCGGGGTGGAGAGTACGGCAACGCACTCCAGGCGGCTTCATACGGAGGCCACGAGGCGACTGTGAAGCTGCTGCTCGAGAATGGCGCCAACATCAACGCGCGGGGTGGAACGTACGGCAACACACTCCAGGCGGCTTCATCTAGACGCCACGAGGCGACTGTGAAGCTGCTGCTCGAGAAGGGCGCCAACATCAACGCGCGGGGTGGAACGTACGGCAACACACTCCAGGCGGCTTCATACGGAGGCCACGAGGCGACTGTGAAGCTGCTGCTCGAGAATGGCGCCAACATCAACGCGCGGGGTGGAGAGTACGGCAACGCACTCCAGGCGGCTTCATACGGAGGCCACGAGGCGACTGTGAAGCTGCTGCTCGAGAATGGCGCCAACATCAACGCGCGGGGTGGAGAGTACGGCAATGCACTCCAGGCGGCTTCATGTGGAGGCCACGAGGCGACTGTGAAGCTGCTGCTCGAGAAGGGCGCCGACGTCAACGCGCAGGGTGGAGAGTACAACAACGCACTGTATGCGGCTTCAGAAGGAGGCCACGAGGCGATTGTGAAGCTACTGCTCGACAAGGGCGCCGACGTCAACGCACTGTATGCGGCTTCAGAAGGAGGCCACGAGGCGATTGTGAAGCTGCTGGTCGACAAGGGCGCCGACGTCAACACGCAGGGTGGACACTTCGGCAACGCACTCCAGGCGGCTTCAGAAGGAGGCCACGAGGCGATTGTGAAGCTGCTGCTCGACAAGGGCGCCGACGTCAACACGCAGGGTGGACACTTCGGCAACGCACTCCAGGCGGCTTCAGAAGGAGGCCACGAGGCGATTGTGAAGCTGCTGCTCGACAAGGGCGCCGACGTCAACACGCAGGGTGGACACTTCGGCAACGCACTCCAGGCGGCTTCAACAGGAGGCCACAAGGCGATTGTGAAGCTGCTGCTCGACAAGGGCGCCGACGACGCGAAGGACGAGAACGGACGGACGCCGCTCTGCTGGGCAGCAGGGAACGGACACGAGGCGGTAGTCAAGCTGCTACTCGACACAGGCAAGGTCGACGTCGACGCGAAGGACGGGAACGGACGGACGCCGCTCTGGTGGGCGGCACAGAACGGACACGAGGCGGTAGTCAAGCTGCTACTCGACACAGGCAAGGTCGACGTCGACGCGAAGGACGAGAACGGACGGACGCCGCTCTGCTGGGCAGCAGGGAACGGACACGAGGCGGTAGTCAAGCTGCTACTCTACACAGGCAAGGTCGACGTCGACGCGAAGGACGAGTACGGGCGGACGCCGCTATGGTGGGCGGCACAGAACGGACACGAGGCGGTAGTCAAGCTGCTACTCTACACAGGCAAGGTCGACATCGACGCGAAGGACGAGTACGGACGGACGCCGCTATGGTGGGCGGCACAGAACGGACACGAGGCGGTAGTCAAGCTGCTACTCTACACAGGCAAGGTCGACGTCGACGCGAAGGACGAGTACGGACGGACGCCGCTATGGTGGGCGGCACAGAACGGACACGAGGCGGTGGTCAAGCTGCTGCTCGACACAGGCAAGGTCGACGTCAACGCGAAGGACGGGAACGGACGGACGCCGCTCTGGTGGGCGGCACAGAACAGACACGAGGCGGTAGTCAAGCTGCTACTCTACACAGGCAAGGTCGACGTCGACGCGAAGGACGGGAACGGACGGACGCCGCTCTGGTGGGCGGCACAGAACGGACACGAGGCGGTGGTCAAGCTGCTGCTCGACACAGGCAAGGTCGACGTCAACGCGAAGGACGGGAACGGACGGACACCGCTCTGGTGGGCGGCACAGAACAGACACGAGGCGGTAGTCAAGCTGCTACTCTACACAGGCAAGGTCGACGTCGACGCGAAGGACGAGTACGGACGGACGCCGCTATGGTGGGCGGCACAGAACGGACACGAGGCGGTGGTCAAGCTGCTGCTCGACACAGGCAAGGTTGACGTCGACTTCAAGGATCAGAAGGGAGAAATCCCGCCATACCTGAGAACATGGAGAGATCCTAGGGCAAGGCATGATTACGGGTCACTCAGGGAATTCGTTAACGAAATCATTGCAGAGGATCATGTGAGCTTCGATTCCATCACCTGGGAGTGGGAATTACCGGCTATCCTTGCTTCAGATGTGGCGAACGATGTCGTTCTTATGTGCACAAACCTAAGGACTGAGCTCGTTGGGGATTTTGGATATGTCCATGCCTTGACCTACCAAGAGTATCTGGAACAGTCCAAGTGGGCTAACTTCGTTATGGAGTTATTAGATATACTAGATGGAGCTAAGCTAGACTCAGCACACAGTGGTATGTTTTACAGCTACATAGAACACACTGAAGTAAGACGAGCTTGCTAACACCAAGTCAGGGTTTAGTGTATATGCTATGAGAGACCCGCTGGTGTCGATTACATGTTCTTACACCAATTTGTCGATCAATTTCGGTAACAAGCATACTTGCCTTGCCGCTCTAGATCTTGTTGAAGTATTGGATTGGCTTTGCAAGGCTATGCGCACACCATCTGCCGAAGACGGATATCTCATCTCATCAGCTACGTATCGGTTGGAACGCTACGTTACCACGGAGGATTCTGGACACGGCCTGTCAGGGAGAGGCTCTGCGATCCAACTAGATGCGTTTCGACCTCGTGTAAGCCTGAAGATGTCCCCACTGCCAGACGTTAAACACAGCTGCTGGCTATCTTTGTTCGACTCTTGCATTATAGTTGAGTCCCCCTCAACCCCACACGACGGATTTGGAAAAGGATTAGAAGTATCCTTTAATCTAATGATAGCGCTTGCAGCAGCCGAGTTTTGTCTCGAGGTCAACGGCAGTTTGGTCTTCGTCGGATATCAAACTGTGTTGTATCCAGTAGCAACTTATGGCAACTGTGCGCAATTTCATCTGATCACCATCCCTGATGGCCAAATCAACCCGTACACTCTAGATCTGAAGAACAGCTTGCCTGCAGATGATTACTCTCACTTTATAACAATGAGATGTTTTGTCGGCTGGTGTGAAGTTGCTCAGATCAACCTCGGAACTCGACACCTCGCTGCTAGTGTTGGATACTCTGGTGGTCGGGATCAGCCCCGATCGCTGGAATCGGATGGGTATGCCCTTCTTGGCCAATTTGGAGCATCTGCCCCTCTTTCGGCGATTATAGGGCTACAGAAAAACTTCAGATACAGTCACCATCGCATCCGATTCACGCCTACCAATAATTATCTGAAGCTTCTTCACGACGCCTCTCACCAATCAGTGGTCTTGTATGATGCGACACAACGTAGGTGTTGGCTTGTACCGAAATTAAGTCTACTTTTGCACATGAGCCAGGTATATGTCTCATGTTTTGCGGCTGGTCTGGGCGATAGGATACCATACGTTGAACCGCACACTGACGCTGTGGAAGTCATAACTGTTTTGGAGCGTGCTGGTCAGACAAGTGTTCTCGTAGGACAAGCAAACAAGCTTCTACTCCAAGAGCTTTTTTTTGCACTCAGCATCAATCTATTAAACACTTCAGACGCAGTACGGGAGAGCGATCGTGGGAAGCTATACGGATTCGAATTTATGGACGTTGTTCGCGAACCTGGCAGAGGGACGTGTATGAAAAAGTTGGAAATACAATCGAAGAAGACGGCTTGGCTCGGTCTCGTGAATGCGGTGGGTACAGTAATTGTTTGCTCCGAACTTGGAGAAGTCATTTCTGCCGCGAAAGGGAGTACGCGGAAAAGTTCTACGTGCAACTATCTTCCCCAGAATTACGACTACTTCGCAGCTACATTTCCGTGCTTGAGAAGGCTGGCAGAACAGGGTGGTGTGGATATAGGAATTTGCAGCGATCGCATCAAGATTGCAGATAAGGCTGTGTGGAAGCTCAAGATGGATCCTTTCTTGCCATGCCCACATGAAGAGAACAGCAACGACACATGTTGGGAAAGACCAGGGTTGATCCAACAAGTGGCCCAACCACACCTTCTCGATCGGTTAACTTCACGATACCCAACAGGAACGCGATCTACACAACAATTTCCTGTCAACGGCGCTGTGGTGTTTGGCTAGATTGGCCGTAACTATGGAGAACATATATATACTTCAGTTATTGCTTTGTTCAATTGTCGCATACCATCGCACACTTCGCAGAAGCTCCAGCCGTGCGACGTTGGCGTTTTTGCCCCGTTGAAGGCGGCGTATCGCGAACAGGGCGAAAAGCTGTATCGAGGTGGGGCCAACACAGTTGGCAAGCAGCATTTCACATCTCTCTATAGCCGTGCGCGCGAGCAGGCGCTTAGTATTCGACACATCAAGTCCGGCTGGTCCAAGACAGGTCTGTATCCGTTCAGCCCGCATAGTGCTGAAAGACATCCAGAAGCCACTAGCCGAACTGCGCGTTCCAAGCGACAAAGGCATGGCAGGCACCGAGATACTCCAAACGCCAGTGACATCGGAGGCTCTTGCTACGCTGCATAGCCAAGTCAATCACGACACGCAACTGCTGGACAACTCAAGTAAGCATCGTTTGCAGAAGCTAGCCAACGCCGCTCAGAAGTGCTTTGCTGAGCGTGCTCTTCTCCTTGACGAAAACCGGCTTCTGTTCGAGCAGAACAACGAAAGCAATTGTCGCAAGTCAGTCAGGTCTACCAAGGTCGGAGAGGCAAAAGTGATGAGCTACGACGACATTGTAGAGGCACAAGCGAAGCGTGATGCGAATGAGGTCGCGACGCTGGAAGGAAAGCGCGGAGCGAAGCGCGGAGCGAAGCGCAAGAGTTCTGCACCTGTGAAGGCGCCAGCGAAAAGGGCGCGGAAGAGCGAGGCAGAAGTGGCTGAAGATGAGATCGAAACGATGGGGTTGGGGGATTACTGCTCCGTTCTTGACTTCAAGCATTGTGTAGATTTAATCAATAAATCGTAATAAGCATATCCTTCGCCACGCTAGGTGTCGTGAACTTTGCGCATTACTCGACCAGGTTGCAGTGATAGGCTACCGTCTGTCAGTTTTAGAGAGTGCCCTGCAGATGTTCTTTCCGCTGAAGATATACGATTGATAATGCCATTCGCCTACCCTACAACGAGGGCGGGTTGCGTTGCGAGCCGGTGCTTCTTTCCTGCACACAGTGCCTCAGTGTTTCATCCCAGGGAAGGCTAGACCGCGGCAAGCGAGAAGCTGGGCGATATGTAAGAAAACGTGCTGATTAATGCCGGGTTAACATCGGAGTTACCTAATTGTATTGGCATTCCCGCTTCGATAGCTCGAGCGTGCTAGATGTACTGACCTCCGTGGCAGAGACGCACTTTGCACGACACCCACAGCTATAGAAGCTTAGGAAGTAGGATAGAAGGCATTTTATGCTTCTGCAGACGAATTTTCTTAGTTTTCAGCCAGCAATAAGACAGGATGGCGTTGTGGCGGCAGAAACAATGTACAGCATTGAAGCACGCCGAGTACAAATATATCGACCAGACAACCAAACCCTATGTAATTTTCAGATGCGACCTACAACATAGCTAAATCTTGGCCTGAGTATAATGCTGCTCATTTTTTTATGAGAATTGTAACATATGGGCAGGTTGGGGTTACTGCGAAGTCGAGGTACCTCTCGTTTCTTTCGGGATGCAGGGGTCTTTCGTTTCGCAGGGGGGGAGGTTAATTATTGATTCCTTCTACGAATTGGAAAGCCCGCTGAATTCGTCCGTGTCCCAAATGGTGCGGCGGGCAGAAAAAGGGCGCTAGAAACCGCCCTTTTAGAAAACATATGCCACAGAAATTAGCCGCCTTATTCTTGCTCACTTTGGCGTCCTACATGTATATAAGACATAGGAATAGTTATAATCTTAACTATACCAGCCTCTCACTCCACAGTATCAACATGGATGCGATTGTGAACAAGATACAGAAAGATCTCATTGAGCTTGCCATTTCCTATCAAGGAGAGAATGTGACGCAACGCTTGATGTCTGAATTCAACCATGCCATCTTCCTCGTTATCCCCGAGAAAATACGAATCGAGGATATGAAACAATCTACCGAGTTTAGAGAGGAGATGATGGGCGTCTTCGAAGACAAAGATCCTACGAAGCCCGGGACGCCGTACCTTGGCCAGCTCAAAGAGCAGGACAGTTGCTATGCTGCCAGGAACTGCAAATTCGACTTTGGACAGACGCTTTACCAATGTACCTCTTGCAGAAACCATTTCGTGTGCGAGGAGCATAAAACCAGCACATGTATGCTATGCCTAGCGGGTAGAAACGCAAGAGAAACAAAAGAGAAATCCCCTAACAATACAAATAAAACGAAATCAAAAGTAGAGGAGGTCATAGGTAGTAATAAAGATAGGGAGGATAACAAGGATATAGTTAATAACGCTAAAGATGCAGAAAGTGTAGGCGGAGAAGCCGAAAGTGGAGACGAAGAAGTAGAAAGTGGAGACGAAGAAGCCGAAAGTGGAGACGAAGAAGCCGAAAGTGGAGACGACGAAGTAGAAAGTGAAGATGAAGAAGTAGAAAGTGAAGATGAAGAAGTAGAAAGTGGAGACGAAGAAGTGGATAGTGGGGATGGAGACACGGATTCTAAAGACGAAGACATGGGTGACGAGTATAAGAACGCCACTGGTAAAGACACAGACGAGAAGAAAGATTCACCCTTGGGGGGGAAGAAACAAGAACGAGCGGCAAAGTTTCAAGTTGAAGATATTCAAAATCTCTCAACGGACGACTTTCACTTTGAGCGAGGGAACTTTATAACTAAACTTCATGTTTGCCAGGTGCAAAAACGATCGGGAGAGTTTATATGGGTTGTAGTCCAAGATTACATCCAGCTAAAGGATATGTACGTGAAAAATGAAGCTAATGGAGATAGTGATGAATCAGTGGACTCAGAGTTTGGATTAAAGAATCGTGAGAATGCAGACATCGGGAAGTAGATAAATAAAAAGATAGCAGTATATAACATCCGTCCCTGGGTTACCGGACACCCCATGTGACCGGACAAACTATCGGTACTTTGACTTTCAGCAGCAGCAAAACCTATGCGCACAACGAATATTGCAATAATTCTATGAAAATAATACGCTGCAGCTAATCCCAGATGTAGGTAATCTACTTTTTCCCTAAATTTACGTTCGCATCGTTGTCTCCGCGCCTGATTTGTACAGCGCCTTGTGTCGTGGCAAAACATAGTTCCCTACCCACAGCGCCAACATTGAGCCTTTTTCGCTCTGGCATTTTGTAGACCAGCCTTATCCTACCCTCGCAACCCCCCTCTAATTCTAAGAAGTCATCATCAGCCCTATGCGCGCTGCAGGGCGCGATTTCATGCAGCGCCGCTCCGCCGATTGGTACTTCCAGCGGAAGCGAACCACCGATCCGGGCTAATGCGAGACCCCGCACGTCTTACGTCATGCACTGGCGGGGTGTTTCATTGCCAAGATATGTGGCTGTGCGGGGTGCACCAGCGTTCGGATTATCGTTAAATCCAACCTCGGATTGGGAGCAGTGACAAGGCAAGGCCGGGTGCTTGTTTAGTCAGCCAACGCGCTGCCAGCGGCGAAACCAGCTTCGACATAGCGATCCCAAACACCTCAAGATGCAGTCCAACGCACAGCGATACCTACTTTGTAGTATAGCCACGCAACCGGAGTGCCAAGATCCGCCGTTGCTCCTTCCGCTAACTGATAGAACGACCCGATCGAGCACTCCGCGCCCTTATGCTTCTCGAGTCCACCGGCGCGCCGATTCCTAGACCAAGCCGCAGCGAGCTCTGGTCTCGGCCCGTTGAAAGGGAATACGATGTGATAGGAAGGATACAAGCTAGGATAGAGCGCGACGGGCCTAGAAGGAAGCCTGCGCTTTGGCATGTAGGTTCAACCAAGCGTTACTGGCAAAACGCCGTCGTTGCAAGCGCACACGAAAGTGGAAAGCCCCTGCATGTTTTAGTGATACAGCTGCCGTACGGTTAAACAACCAGCGGCTTCTTACATGAGCACTGCAATCTCTAGAGCTGTAGAGACGTGCTCTAGTTTGAGCTCTAAGGGTCACTAGGAACTTCGGATTGTTTATGTTCGTGAGGGATGAGTACTAGCGGAGCTGTGATAGTGGCTATGCTTGGCAACACTCTACACTATCTACAGTTGCATCCAGCACTCTTTCTCTTCAGCCAGATCTACAAACCATCGCCTCCGGCGCAACCCTCTAGCTAGTGCGGCTCGGCCATCCTCCCTGCTAGCGGTGGCAATGTTTGGTGTTACACGATTTATGTTACTGTATCGCCACCCATAGTCGTGCTTATACACACTTATACCTGTTCTACATTTGCACTAGCTTAGCAGCTACTTTAAAAGCAGCATTAATTCCCTACAGTAGCTATATGCTTTTCATTTGCCATTTAGTCAAAGTTCTAAGCGCTGACTTTGTATCAGGATGCTGGCGACCAAGGACCCATATTCGCACCTGAACGCATGTCTGCAGAAGCACCAAAGCCTCTTAGTTGCGGCTTTGCGACTCGAGCGTGAATGCGAGGTTGTTCATGGCGGTTAGAGTAACTGGATGCTCATTCCCAAGCACTCTTTTCCTTGTTTCCATCACGCACACCTCCAGGTCTTCAGCCTCCTTCAGCCGGCCTTGACTCCAAAACGTCGATGCTAAGTTGGCCATGCTGGTGAGCGTGTCGGGGTGCTCTGGCCCAAGTGCCTTCTCACTTCCTGCTAGATCCCGCCGGTGCATCGCTTCTGCCTCTTCGTACTTTCCTTGCCTCTCCAACACCGTCCCAAGCTGGCTGACGCTGGTGAGCGTGTCGGGGTGCTCTGGCCCAAGTGCCTTCTCATATCCTGCCAGTGCTCGCCGGTGCATCGCTTCTGCCTCTTCGTACTTTCCTTGCCTCTCCAACACCGTCCCAAGCTGGCTGACGCTGGTGAGCGTGGCGGGGTGCTCTGGCCCAAGTGCCTTCTCTCTTCCTGCCAGTGCTCGCCGGTGCATCGCTTCTGCCTCTTCGTACTTTCCTTGCCTCTCCAACACCGACCCAAGCTGGCTGACGCTGGTGAGCGTGGCGGGGTGCTCTGGCCCAAGTGCCTTCTCTCTTCCTGCCAGTGCTCGCCGGTGCATCGCTTCTGCCTCTTCGTACTTTCCTTGGCTCTCCAACACCGTCCCAAGCTGGCTGACGCTAGTGAGCGTGGCGGGGTGCTCTGGCCCAAGTGCCTTCTCATATCCTGCCAGTGCTCGCCGGTGCATCGCTTCTGCCTCTTCGTACTTTCCTTGGCTCTCCAACACCGTCCCAAGCTGGCTGACGCTGGTGAGCGTGGCGGGGTGCTCTGGCCCAAGTGCCTTCTCTCTTCCTGCCAGTGCTCGCCGGTGCATCGCTTCTGCCTCTTCGTACTTTCCTTGCCTCTCCAACACCGTCCCAAGCTGGCTGACGCTGGTGAGTGTGTCGGGGTGCTCTGGCCCAAGTGCCTTCTCACTTCCTGCTAGATCCCGCCGGTGCATCGCTTCTGCCTCTTCGTACTTTCCTTGCCTCTCCAACACCGTCCCAAGCTGGCTGACGCTGGTGAGCGTGGCGGGGTGCTCTGGCCCAAGTGCCTTCTCTCTTCCTGCCAGTGCTCGCCGGTGCATCGCTTCTGCCTCTTCGTACTTTCCTTGCCTCTCCAACACCGTCCCAAGCTGGCTGACGCTGGTGAGCGTGGCGGGGTGCTCTGGCCCAAGTGCCTTCTCATATCCTGCCAGTGCTCGCCGGTGCATCGCTTCTGCCTCTTCGTACTTTCCTTGCCTCTCCAACACCGACCCAAGCTGGCTGACGCTGGTGAGCGTGTCGGGGTGCTCTGGCCCAAGTGCCTTCTCTCTTCCTGCCAGTGCTCGCCGGTGCATCGCTTCTGCCTCTTCGTACTTTCCTTGGCTCTCCAACACCGTCCCAAGCTGGCTGACGCTGGTGAGTGTGTCGGGGTGCTCTGGCCCAAGTGCCTTCTCACTTCCTGCTAGATCCCGCCGGTGCATCGCTTCTGCCTCTTCGTACTTTCCTTGCCTCTCCAACACCGTCCCAAGCTGGCTGACGCTGGTGAGCGTGTCGGGGTGCTCTGGCCCAAGTGCCTTCTCATATCCTGCCAGTGCTCGCCGGTGCATCGCTTCTGCCTCTTCGTACTTTCCTTGGCTCTCCAACACCGTCCCAAGCTGGCTGACGCTGGTGAGCGTGGCGGGGTGCTCTGGCCCAAGTGCCTTCTCTCTTCCTGCCAGTGCTCGCCGGTGCATCGCTTCTGCCTCTTCGTACTTTCCTTGCCTCTCCAACACCGTCCCAAGCTGGCTGACGCTGGTGAGCGTGGCGGGGTGCTCTGGCCCAAGTGCCTTCTCATATCCTGCCAGTGCTCGCCGGTGCATCGCTTCTGCCTCTTCGTACTTTCCTTGCCTCGACAACACCGACCCAAGCTGGCTGACGCTGGTGAGCGTGTCGGGGTGCTCTGGCCCAAGTGCCTTCTCATATCCTGCCAGTGCTCGCCGGTGCATCGCTTCTGCCTCTTCGTACTTTCCTTGCCTCTCCAACACCGACCCAAGCTGGCTGATGCTGGTGAGCGTGTCGGGGTGCTCTGGCCCAAGTGCCTTCTCTCTTCCTGCCAGTGCTCGCCGGTGCATCGCTTCTGCCTCTTCGTACTTTCCTTGGCTCTCCAACACCGTCCCAAGCTGGCTGACGCTAGTGAGCGTGTCGGGGTGCTCTGGCCCAAGTGCCTTCTCATATCCTGCCAGTGCTCGCCGGTGCATCGCTTCTGCCTCTTCGTACTTTCCTTGCCTCTCCAACACCGACCCAAGCTGGCTGACGCTGGTGAGCGTGTCGGGGTGCTCTGGCCCAAGTGCCTTCTCATATCCTGCCAGTGCTCGCCGGTGCATCGCTTCTGCCTCTTCGTACTTTCCTTGCCTCTCCAACACCGTCCCAAGCTGGCTGACGCTGGTGAGCGTGGCGGGGTGCTCTGGCCCAAGTGCCTTCTCTCTTCCTGCCAGTGCTCGCCGGTGCATCGCTTCTGCCTCTTCGTACTTTCCTTGCCTCGACAACACCGACCCAAGCTGGCTGATGCTGGTGAGCGTGTCGGGGTGCTCTGGCCCAAGTGCCTTCTCTCTTCCTGCCAGTGCTCGCCGGTGCATCGCTTCTGCCTCTTCGTACTTTCCTTGCCTCTCCAACACCGACCCAAGCTGGCTGACGCTGGTGAGCGTGTCGGGGTGCTCTGGCCCAAGTGCCTTCTCTCTTCCTGCCAGTGCTCGCCGGTGCATCGCTTCTGCCTCTTCGTACTTTCCTTGGCTCTCCAACACCGTCCCAAGCTGGCTGACGCTGGTGAGTGTGTCGGGATACTCCACCCCAAGCAGTCTCTCCCTTGCCAGCATCGCATCTCGGGTGAAATCTGCCGCCGCTGCATACTCTCCCATGTAAAACAGGTACCACCCTGCATTCTTCGCAACTTTCGCCCGATCTAGTGCAGCCTCCCTTTCTTCTTGATTGTAACTGAGCACCTTCCGGGAATGCGGAAGAAGTTGTCGACACTCCGCCCATGTCTCGTACCTCCCGCTTGGGAACACCTCGGCCAGCATGCGTACCGACTCTGTTTTCCACCTGTCCAGCTGATCGTTGGCCCCGAGCCACGTCCGCGTCGACAGCTGCACCAGACGGTGCATCTCGAACGACTGCTGGCCGATCTCTGCCCGCACCAGCGAAAAGCTTAGCAACGGCGCCACCGCGTCTTCAAAGTCCAGCCGGCTGGCCTGGCCTTGCAGCAATGACACGGGAATTCCCTGCCTGTCAAACATGCTCATGAGCGCAAGCAACTCTGCCGCTGCCGGCCCCGTCTTCTGGATCTGGTCGAACGAGATCTTCCACGTTGCGATGACCGCATGCCTTATGCTGGGGTCGCGCCGAAGGTCTCTCAGCTCTTTCGCATCCAGCAGACGTGCCTGGTTCGCCTCGCTCTCGCGGAAGCGCTGGAGGTAGCTTGCGATCGTCGTCATCGGCGCCCTTGTTTTGATGTAAGCGGCGGCATGGGTGATTGCAAGCGGGATGCATTCTAGAGCCTGCACAAGCGCTTTCGCATCGTCTTCGTCCGACCCGCTGATGGACACCCGGGTCCTGAGCAGCGCCAGTGCATCCTCTGCCCCCATCGGTTCTACCCTGACAACATTGTCGTGCGCTCCCACAAGGTTGAACGCAGCAGTCGAGTTCCGTGAGGTGATGAGGATCGATCCGTTCGCGGTCTGCGGAAGGAAGGTGGCCAGCGGCCGCTTCTGGCGCATGGCCTCGCTCGTCTGCGCGGTGCCTCCGCCATCTTCGTCGGCGGAGAAGAAAACGTCGTCGTCGTCGGCGTTGTCGAGTACCATGAGCCACCGCCCGTTTCTCTCATCGCAAAGCCAGTGGCACACCAGCTGGAGGATATCCGACTTGGGATCGTCTCGACCTAGAAGCTCGACCTTGGCAGCAATGTCCCTGTACGCTTGCTCGAATCGGGCGGCATTGCTCGCGTGCACCCAGAACACCCAGGTCTGCGGGGCGGTCTCCCTGACTCGGTACGCATACTCGATGGCGATCTGGGACTTCCTAGGCAAACATGAGCCCAACTTAATGCTAGCGTGCCGTGCAGAGATGCTTACCCGATGCCCCCGAGTCCGACGAGGGCCAGTCGGCTGTGGTCCGGGGAGGCCGCCTGCTTGAGTTTCTCACGGATCTTCGTCAGGATGTCCCCCCGGCCCACAAACGTGCTGTCTCTCTGGAACGGGACCATGATAGACGGCTTGGGCCGGTTTTGTGCTCGCACTAGAGTCCGAAATGGTTAGCTAACAAGCGAGCTTTGGGGACGGTCGAATAGACCCGGTCTTGATATGGCATAGCATTGGAGAGAAGAGCTACGTACAGAACCGGGCCGCCACCACCTTCGGAGCATCCTCCTCGAACTGTCTGAGCTTGTCTCGTGCGCTAGTGTACCCTCGATCGTTTCTACCGTCAAACTTGACAATCATCGAGTGGTCGGCATCCAGAGGAATCTTTTCCTCCATGTACTCTGGGAGCTGGAGAAGAGCCAAGTCGGCATCTACCGCCGTGACGAAGTCACCGGTTCTTTTCCAGCGTTTGCTTTCGCTATCCTGGGACAGAACAATCAGCGTCTCCTGTAGTTTCGTTTGTGCCAGGCGGTCATACAAATGTGAGCTGCCTAGTTTGTCCGGTCTCGTAGAAGCTGACAATCTTCCTGTCCCGTATGAGATTCTTAAAATCCACCAGCTGATACGCTAGCAGGTTCGACTTGGACTTGATCTCCTGCAGCAGTACATCCCGTGGGTGGCTACTCTCTCCCGCCAGCATCTTCTGGATGTCGTCTACCACCAGCCCCTTGTGCGGGATCCCAAACAGGAGCATGCCGTAGGTAGCTTTGTGCAAGGACGCTACCATGGGGTGGTCGTCTTCGTCCGCCTGAACCGCCTTAACGAGGCACTATGCTACTGCTTAGCCTTGGACGTGTCTCTCTCGCGGCGGACAACCTACATGAGCAAGTATAATACCACCAAAGCTGTGCGCAACAAAGAACAGGGGCCGCTTTCTTAGCTAGTGAGATGAGCCCGTTAGCCTGATGCCGCTGCTCTGGAGATACACCTTGTAACGGCGCTTACCTCCTCCGTATTCCTGACCTTCTTGAGCTCTTCCATCAGTCCCCGGCCGTAGTCCATGATGGTATCGATCCCATGCGTCGACAGCTTCGCGTTGTAGCCGTAGATCATCGTGCGGCAGCATGGCAGGTCCTTGGACAGGAAGTCGCGCAGCCACATGCGCCCGAGATTTCCCTTTCCCCTCCATGAGCCGTATGCATGCCCGTCGAGGCCGGTGATGGCGATTATACTAACATGTGGTATATTAGCAGCGAGCAGCGACGAAGCACCCGGGAAGAGTGCATACGGGTTACCCCCATCGGAGAAAAGCTACATACTCGGCGGTTACCGGCGAGTCCGGCTTTGGCGTGTACAGCTGGGTGAACCCGAAGAAGTGTTGGTCGAAACTGATGTCCGTGTCGCCCATCTCCACCTGCCAGTCGCCCAGCGGGTTGGCCATCAGCTCGGACAGGAATGCAGGCACTCCGCCGCGGAACTCGACCAGCGCGACTTTTTCCTCATTATCGTAGCAGGACGGCACAATAGCCGCATTGACAGTCAGGTTCGACTGTTCGTCCTCCGCCATATTGTCGTCGATGGCGGCCTTCAGCGACGTAGCTAGCTCATCGTCAGGCGGCGAGGCTGGCAGGCCGGTGACACGGAAAACGGGGCCCTTCTTCCTGGCGGCCATGCTGGTGAGGTGTCCAGGGCGTGCACGGTCGAACGCGGCGGCCGTCAGCGTCTCTGAGCGGCAGGCGGAGAGCGGGTAAGCGGAAGGTCAGTTGCATCGTGGACCTGGAGGCAGCGGAGGGCGGCTATGGGCTGGTCTGTAGGCAAGGCTGAGCGCAGGGTTGGCCAACCCGTGGATGGCATCGTAGCGTGGCTGCTTATCGATAGCGACAGTGTGCCGCAAGCCTGCCTGGCATCAGCCCACGCCGCCAACAAGACCGCCTGTCTACCACCCCAATGATCGAATGTATCGGCACCCGACACAGCTGAAGCTGGGTATTTGCTCAATAGCGGCACCCCGTGTATAAGATTCGGTTTGGTTTCCATGGATTGATTATCCACCTGCATTTGTTTGCCGCCGTCGACCAACCGGCGTCTAGAGTGCCTCTGCTGACGCCTGGACACCTCTGCGTTTAACCTAGTGTTATTCTCCTTGAGTAGTTCTCGATGGAGAAACGAATAGCAAGGTCAGGAGAGCAATGGATAATAGGAACCGCTCACAATAACCCTCATTCTAGTGTTCCGGCTTCTAAAACGCTTACGCCACCGGTATCGAAGACCAACCCCCTAGGGGCCGTCGCTTCAACATTGCACAACTCTGGAGCATTGCATCCCGCAATAACTTTTGAAGGACAAAAGGTGCTGCGACCGAATAGAGACCCATACACTTATCTGGTCGGGGAGTTGAAGACACCGAGGCTCAACGCTATCTACCAGCACCTTTGGCTTGCAGGTCTTCCGAATGCTGCACGGCCTTTGCATAGGCAGAAGCTACTTGGACGCAGCATTGTTATCACCGAAGACCCGGACGAGCATATCGTCTGGTTCGAAACGTACATTTTTATCAAGCCATTGCCTAGTTTCCTTTTCGACTGGAATTTTTGGAACAACAACCTATGTTCCGATCAAGAGTTGCATGAAGCCGCATGCGGCTTACTATTATCCTATTCATGGCTCGTACGGCACAAAAGCGACCTCGACGTCGCGAAAGAATCAGGGCTGCTTTCGAAAGATATGGAATGGTCCAAGTGGGTCGAGTTTCTTGATGCTTTTCTGGACAACATCAACTGCGATACCCTGAGCGGCGTCAACAGACGGTACAAATATGGAGAGCTGCGATTGAGTCGGCTCAATGCCATATACAGGCTTGCTCCACCTACGTATTCCCTCCGCAATCTTGCTCGGGGATATCGAAACGGATCGACCTGGTACAGAGCTTTCTTTGAGCGCCATTTTAAATGGATGCTGGCTGTTTTTGCCATACTCTCTGTTATCCTGTCGGCGCTGCAGGTTGGTCTTGCAACTATAACGCTGCAAGGCAATGGGCGGTTTCAAAGTGCCTCATACGGATTTACTATAGCCTCCTTAGTTGCTGTGGTGGCGAGTGTGATTGCGGTCTGCTTCGTATGGCTGGGTTTGTTCTGCTATCACTTATTACTTACTTGGCGGAATGACAGGATGGTAAACCGCAGAAGACTGACTGGAGTGTTCTCTCCATAAGCGAATGCTAGAAGCAGCGGTAGTACAGGAGATACAAAGTTTAAAAATTGCAAGGTATACAATTGATCCCATACACATGCGCCAATGTTCCGCTTACACTTATTTACACCGTGTGGCTGGGACTTACGGTAATTGATCAGGCAGGCTTGCGGCACACTGTCGCTATCGATAAGCAGCCACGCTACGATGCCATCCACGGGTTGGCCAACCCTGCGCTCAGCCTTGCCTACAGACCAGCCCATAGCCGCCCTCCGCTGCCTCCAGGTCCACGATGCAACTGACCTTCCGCTTACCCGCTCTCCGCCTGCCGCTCAGAGACGCTGACGGCCGCCGCGTTCGACCGTGCACGCCCTGGACACCTCACCAGCATGGCCGCCAGGAAGAAGGGCCCCGTTTTCCGTGTCACCGGCCTGCCAGCCTCGCCGCCTGACGATGAGCTAGCTACGTCGCTGAAGGCCGCCATCGACGACAATATGGCGGAGGACGAACAGTCGAACCTGACTGTCAATGCGGCTATTGTGCCGTCCTGCTACGATAATGAGGAAAAAGTCGCGCTGGTCGAGTTCCGCGGCGGAGTGCCTGCATTCCTGTCCGAGCTGATGGCCAACCCGCTGGGCGACTGGCAGGTGGAGATGGGCGACACGGACATCAGTTTCGACCAACACTTCTTCGGGTTCACCCAGCTGTACACGCCAAAGCCGGACTCGCCGGTAACCGCCGAGTATGTAGCTTTTCTCCGATGGGGGTAACCCGTATGCACTCTTCCCGGGTGCTTCGTCGCTGCTCGCTGCTAATATACCACATGTTAGTATAATCGCCATCACCGGCCTCGACGGGCATGCATACGGCTCATGGAGGGGAAAGGGAAATCTCGGGCGCATGTGGCTGCGCGACTTCCTGTCCAAGGACCTGCCATGCTGCCGCACGATGATCTACGGCTACAACGCGAAGCTGTCGACGCATGGGATCGATACCATCATGGACTACGGCCGGGGACTGATGGAAGAGCTCAAGAAGGTCAGGAATACGGAGGAGGTAAGCGCCGTTACAAGGTGTATCTCCAGAGCAGCGGCATCAGGCTAACGGGCTCATCTCACTAGCTAAGAAAGCGGCCCCTGTTCTTTGTTGCGCACAGCTTTGGTGGTATTATACTTGCTCATGTAGGTTGTCCGCCGCGAGAGAGACACGTCCAAGGCTAAGCAGTAGCATAGTGCCTCGTTAAGGCGGTTCAGGCGGACGAAGACGACCACCCCATGGTAGCGTCCTTGCACAAAGCTACCTACGGCATGCTCCTGTTTGGGATCCCGCACAAGGGGCTGGTGGTAGACGACATCCAGAAGATGCTGGCGGGAGAGAGTAGCCACCCACGGGATGTACTGCTGCAGGAGATCAAGTCCAAGTCGAACCTGCTAGCGTATCAGCTGGTGGATTTTAAGAATCTCATACGGGACAGGAAGATTGTCAGCTTCTACGAGACCGGACAAACTAGGCAGCTCACATTTGTATGACCGCCTGGCACAAACGAAACTACAGGAGACGCTGATTGTTCTGTCCCAGGATAGCGAAAGCAAACGCTGGAAAAGAACCGGTGACTTCGTCACGGCGGTAGATGCCGACTTGGCTCTTCTCCAGCTCCCAGAGTACATGGAGGAAAAGATTCCTCTGGATGCCGACCACTCGATGATTGTCAAGTTTGACGGTAGAAACGATCGAGGGTACACTAGCGCACGAGACAAGCTCAGACAGTTCGAGGAGGATGCTCCGAAGGTGGTGGCGGCCCGGTTCTGTACGTAGCTCTTCTCTCCAATGCTATGCCATATCAAGACCGGGTCTATTCGACCGTCCCCAAAGCTCGCTTGTTAGCTAACCATTTCGGACTCTAGTGCGAGCACAAAACCGGCCCAAGCCGTCTATCATGGTCCCGTTCCAGAGAGACAGCACGTTTGTGGGCCGGGGGACATCCTGACGAAGATCCGTGAGAAACTCAAGCAGGCGGCCTCCCGGACCACAGCCGACTGGCCCTCGTCGGACTCGGGGCATCGGGTAAGCATCTCTGCACGGCACGCTAGCATTAAGTTGGGCTCATGTTTGCCTAGGAAGTCCCAGATCGCCATCGAGTATGCGTACCGAGTCAGGAGACCGCCCCGCAGACCTGGGTGTTCTGGGTGCACGCGAGCAATGCCGCCCGATTCGAGCAAGCGTACAGGGACATTGCTGCCAAGGTCGAGCTTCTAGGTCGAGACGATCCCAAGTCGGATATCCTCCAGCTGGTGTGCCACTGGCTTTGCGATGAGAGAAACGGGCGGTGGCTCATGGTACTCGACAACGCCGACGACGACGACGTTTTCTTCTCCGCCGACGAAGATGGCGGAGGCACCGCGCAGACGAGCGAGGCCATGCGCCAGAAGCGGCCGCTGGCCACCTTCCTTCCGCAGACCGCGAACGGATCGATCCTCATCACCTCACGGAACTCGACTGCTGCGTTCAACCTTGTGGGAGCGCACGACAATGTTGTCAGGGTAGAACCGATGGGGGCAGAGGATGCACTGGCGCTGCTCAGGACCCGGGTGTCCATCAGCGGGTCGGACGAAGACGATGCGAAAGCGCTTGTGCAGGCTCTAGAATGCATCCCGCTTGCAATCACCCATGCCGCCGCTTACATCAAAACAAGGGCGCCGATGACGACGATCGCAAGCTACCTCCAGCGCTTCCGCGAGAGCGAGGCGAACCAGGCACGTCTGCTGGATGCGAAAGAGCTGAGAGACCTTCGGCGCGACCCCAGCATAAGGCATGCGGTCATCGCAACGTGGAAGATCTCGTTCGACCAGATCCAGAAGACGGGGCCGGCAGCGGCAGAGTTGCTTGCGCTCATGAGCATGTTTGACAGGCAGGGAATTCCCGTGTCATTGCTGCAAGGCCAGGCCAGCCGGCTGGACTTTGAAGACGCGGTGGCGCCGTTGCTAAGCTTTTCGCTGGTGCGGGCAGAGATCGGCCAGCAGTCGTTCGAGATGCACCGTCTGGTGCAGCTGTCGACGCGGACGTGGCTCGGGGCCAACGATCAGCTGGACAGGTGGAAAACAGAGTCGGTACGCATGCTGGCCGAGGTGTTCCCAAGCGGGAGGTACGAGACATGGGCGGAGTGTCGACAACTTCTTCCGCATTCCCGGAAGGTGCTCAGTTACAATCAAGAAGAAAGGGAGGCTGCACTAGATCGGGCGAAAGTTGCGAAGAATGCAGGGTGGTACCTGTTTTACATGGGAGAGTATGCAGCGGCGGCAGATTTCACCCGAGATGCGATGCTGGCAAGGGAGAGACTGCTTGGGGTGGAGTATCCCGACACACTCACCAGCGTCAGCCAGCTTGGGACGGTGTTGGAGAGCCAAGGAAAGTACGAAGAGGCAGAAGCGATGCACCGGCGAGCACTGGCAGGAAGAGAGAAGGCACTTGGGCCAGAGCACCCCGACACGCTCACCAGCGTCAGCCAGCTTGGGTCGGTGTTGGAGAGGCAAGGAAAGTACGAAGAGGCAGAAGCGATGCACCGGCGAGCACTGGCAGGAAGAGAGAAGGCACTTGGGCCAGAGCACCCCGACACGCTCACCAGCATCAGCCAGCTTGGGTCGGTGTTGTCGAGGCAAGGAAAGTACGAAGAGGCAGAAGCGATGCACCGGCGAGCACTGGCAGGAAGAGAGAAGGCACTTGGGCCAGAGCACCCCGCCACGCTCACCAGCGTCAGCCAGCTTGGGACGGTGTTGGAGAGGCAAGGAAAGTACGAAGAGGCAGAAGCGATGCACCGGCGAGCACTGGCAGGATATGAGAAGGCACTTGGGCCAGAGCACCCCGACACGCTCACCAGCGTCAGCCAGCTTGGGTCGGTGTTGGAGAGGCAAGGAAAGTACGAAGAGGCAGAAGCGATGCACCGGCGAGCACTGGCAGGATATGAGAAGGCACTTGGGCCAGAGCACCCCGACACGCTCACTAGCGTCAGCCAGCTTGGGACGGTGTTGGAGAGCCAAGGAAAGTACGAAGAGGCAGAAGCGATGCACCGGCGAGCACTGGCAGGAAGAGAGAAGGCACTTGGGCCAGAGCACCCCGACACGCTCACCAGCATCAGCCAGCTTGGGTCGGTGTTGGAGAGGCAAGGAAAGTACGAAGAGGCAGAAGCGATGCACCGGCGAGCACTGGCAGGATATGAGAAGGCACTTGGGCCAGAGCACCCCGACACGCTCACCAGCGTCAGCCAGCTTGGGTCGGTGTTGTCGAGGCAAGGAAAGTACGAAGAGGCAGAAGCGATGCACCGGCGAGCACTGGCAGGATATGAGAAGGCACTTGGGCCAGAGCACCCCGCCACGCTCACCAGCGTCAGCCAGCTTGGGACGGTGTTGGAGAGGCAAGGAAAGTACGAAGAGGCAGAAGCGATGCACCGGCGAGCACTGGCAGGAAGAGAGAAGGCACTTGGGCCAGAGCACCCCGCCACGCTCACCAGCGTCAGCCAGCTTGGGACGGTGTTGGAGAGCCAAGGAAAGTACGAAGAGGCAGAAGCGATGCACCGGCGAGCACTGGCAGGATATGAGAAGGCACTTGGGCCAGAGCACCCCGACACGCTCACCAGCGTCAGCCAGCTTGGGACGGTGTTGGAGAGGCAAGGAAAGTACGAAGAGGCAGAAGCGATGCACCGGCGGGATCTAGCAGGAAGTGAGAAGGCACTTGGGCCAGAGCACCCCGACACACTCACCAGCGTCAGCCAGCTTGGGACGGTGTTGGAGAGCCAAGGAAAGTACGAAGAGGCAGAAGCGATGCACCGGCGAGCACTGGCAGGAAGAGAGAAGGCACTTGGGCCAGAGCACCCCGACACGCTCACCAGCGTCAGCCAGCTTGGGTCGGTGTTGGAGAGGCAAGGAAAGTACGAAGAGGCAGAAGCGATGCACCGGCGAGCACTGGCAGGATATGAGAAGGCACTTGGGCCAGAGCACCCCGCCACGCTCACCAGCGTCAGCCAGCTTGGGACGGTGTTGGAGAGGCAAGGAAAGTACGAAGAGGCAGAAGCGATGCACCGGCGAGCACTGGCAGGAAGAGAGAAGGCACTTGGGCCAGAGCACCCCGCCACGCTCACCAGCGTCAGCCAGCTTGGGACGGTGTTGGAGAGGCAAGGAAAGTACGAAGAGGCAGAAGCGATGCACCGGCGGGATCTAGCAGGAAGTGAGAAGGCACTTGGGCCAGAGCACCCCGACACACTCACCAGCGTCAGCCAGCTTGGGACGGTGTTGGAGAGGCAAGGAAAGTACGAAGAGGCAGAAGCGATGCACCGGCGAGCACTGGCAGGAAGAGAGAAGGCACTTGGGCCAGAGCACCCCGCCACGCTCACCAGCGTCAGCCAGCTTGGGACGGTGTTGGAGAGCCAAGGAAAGTACGAAGAGGCAGAAGCGATGCACCGGCGAGCACTGGCAGGATATGAGAAGGCACTTGGGCCAGAGCACCCCGCCACGCTCACTAGCGTCAGCCAGCTTGGGACGGTGTTGGAGAGCCAAGGAAAGTACGAAGAGGCAGAAGCGATGCACCGGCGAGCACTGGCAGGAAGAGAGAAGGCACTTGGGCCAGAGCACCCCGCCACGCTCACCAGCGTCAGCCAGCTTGGGTCGGTGTTGGAGAGGCAAGGAAAGTACGAAGAGGCAGAAGCGATGCACCGGCGAGCACTGGCAGGAAGAGAGAAGGCACTTGGGCCAGAGCACCCCGCCACGCTCACCAGCGTCAGCCAGCTTGGGACGGTGTTGGAGAGGCAAGGAAAGTACGAAGAGGCAGAAGCGATGCACCGGCGAGCACTGGCAGGATATGAGAAGGCACTTGGGCCAGAGCACCCCGACACGCTCACCAGCGTCAGCCAGCTTGGGACGGTGTTGGAGAGGCAAGGAAAGTACGAAGAGGCAGAAGCGATGCACCGGCGGGATCTAGCAGGAAGTGAGAAGGCACTTGGGCCAGAGCACCCCGACACGCTCACCAGCATGGCCAACTTAGCATCGACGTTTTGGAGTCAAGGCCGGCTGAAGGAGGCTGAAGACCTGGAGGTGTGCGTGATGGAAACAAGGAAAAGAGTGCTTGGGAATGAGCATCCAGTTACTCTAACCGCCATGAACAACCTCGCATTCACGCTCGAGTCGCAAAGCCGCAACTAAGAGGCTTTGGTGCTTCTGCAGACATGCGTTCAGGTGCGAATATGGGTCCTTGGTCGCCAGCATCCTGATACAAAGTCAGCGCTTAGAACTTTGACTAAATGGCAAATGAAAAGCATATAGCTACTGTAGGGAATTAATGCTGCTTTTAAAGTAGCTGCTAAGCTAGTGCAAATGTAGAACAGGTATAAGTGTGTATAAGCACGACTATGGGTGGCGATACAGTAACATAAATCGTGTAACACCAAACATTGCCACCGCTAGCAGGGAGGATGGCCGAGCCGCACTAGCTAGAGGGTTGCGCCGGAGGCGATGGTTTGTAGATCTGGCTGAAGAGAAAGAGTGCTGGATGCAACTGTAGATAGTGTAGAGTGTTGCCAAGCATAGCCACCATCACAGCTCCGCTAGTACTCGTCCCTCACGAACATGAACAATCCGAAGTTCCTAGTAACCCTCAGAGCTCAAACTGGAGCACGTCTCTACAGCTCTAGAGATTGCAGTGCTCATGTAAGGAGCCGCTGGTTGTTTAACCGTACAACAGCTGTATCACTAAAACATGCAGGGCTTTCCACTTTCGTGTGCGCTTGCAACAACGGCGTTTTGCCAATAACGCTTGGTTGAACCTACATGCCAAAGCGCAGGCTTCCTTCTAGGCCCGTCGCGCTCTATCCTAGCTTGTATCCTTCCTATCACATCGTATTCCCTTTTAACGGGCCGAGACCAGAGCTTGCTGCGGCTTGGTCTAGGAATTGGCGCGCTAGTGGACTTGAGAAGCATAAGGGCGCGGAGTGCTTAATTGGGTCGTTCTATCAGTTAGCGGAAGGAGCAATAGCGGATCTTGGCACTCCGGTTGCGTGGCTATACTACAAAGTAGGTATCGCTGTGCGTTGGACTGCATCTCGAGGTGTTTGGGATCGCTATGTCGAAGCTGGTTTCGCCGCTGGCAGCGCGTTGGCTGACTAAACAAGCACCCGGCCTTGCCTTGTCACTGCTCCCAATCCGAGGTTGGATTTAACGATAATCCGAACGCTGGTGCACCCCGCACAGCCACATATCTTGGCAATGAAACACCCCGCCAGTGCATGACGTAAGACGTGCGGGGTCTCGCATTAGCCCGGATTGGTGGTTCGCTTCCGCTGGAAGTACCAATTGGCGGAGCGGCGCTGCATGAAATCGCGCCCTGCAGCGCGCATAGGGCTGATAATGACTTAGAATTAGAGAGGAGTTGCAAGGGTAGGATAAGGCTGGTCTATAAAAAGCTGGAGCGAAAAAGGCTCAATGTTGGCGCTATGGGTAGGGAACTATGTTTTGCCACGACATAAGGCGCTGTACAAATCAGGCGCGGAGACAACGATGCGAACGTAAATTTGGGGAAAAAGTAGATTACCCACATCTGGGATTAGCTGCAGCGTATTATTTTCATAGAATTATTGCAATATTCGTTGTGCGCATAGGTTTTGCTGCTGCTGAAAGTCAAAGTACCGATAGTTTGTCCGGTCACATGGGGTGTCCGGTAACCCAGGGACGGATGTTAGAATATGTACTTCTATTTAGAACCTTCTCGAAGCTTTGCTGTGGCGAACCGCCTAGGTATATATTTATATTTTTCCTCGGCCCTCTATAAAACAGAGAGAATAAAAAAATATACAACAATAAATCACGTTGATGTAAACGCGCTTAGGCCTTAGATTTACCATATAACCTCCCCCCCTGTGTGGCGAAAGACACCTGTGTCCCGAAGACTACGAGAGGTACTTTGAATATACAGCGACTTTAAGCTACATACGCAGGTCTAATCTCGTCAATAATTTTCGTACATTAGCTTTCTTCTCCTTCAGCCTAGACGTTAGGTTGCATGTAAAAATTACGCAAAGTTATCTGTCCCATACTCTATTGCGCGCTCCACCTTCTCTAACCCTGCAACACTAGTTCTGCCATAATAACATCGTCTCACCGTTTTGCTAGCTAAAAATAAGTTTATATTAATCAGAGTCACGCGTGGGAGGTGACCCATGCTCTAAATCTCACAGGAAACGTTGATCGAAGCTTAGGCATGAGTTTCGCAGTGCAGTCAGGCTTCGGCGCACCCGAGATAACCAGATTGACCGAGGGCCATTGGCAATCCTCATGCAAAACTGTTGCAGTGTTTCCCACTCTCGTACTTATATATAGTGTAACGTAGTTCGTTATGATGCCTGGGCAAGGGAAAAATAGGTTTAGAACCGTCGCACACCGACTATACCCATATGCAGGCCCTGTGTGAAGAGTGCGGCGGCCACATAAGGATGAGAGAAAGGTGAGAATATATAGCATAATGTCACATTTTTTCTGTTTTTATTGACTAACGTTACGTGTAACTACACAGGAAAATAAAGTTGAAAGACCCATATGCCTCTCCCAAAACAGCTATTTCCTTCTTTATCGACTTCCCAATGTCTGCATTCTCGCGATTCTTCCATCAAAACTCTGACCACACTGATTCATCACCATCACTATTCGCTTCATTTTTCACATACTTCTCCTTCAGTTGGATGTAATCTTGTACTACAACCCATATGAGCTCTCCCGATCTTTTTTGCACCTGGCAGACCTGAAGTTCAGTTATGAAGTTCCCTCGCTCAAACTTAAAGTCGTCCATTGAGAGATTTTGAATATCTTCAACCTGGAACTTTGCCGTTCGTTCTTTTTCCTTGTCCTTTGAGAGTGGATCTTCCTTCTCGTCTGTGTCTTTGTGAATAGCCGCGCTTTTTTCACAATGTGTGCCTTTATCTCCACCATCAACGTTTCCACTTTCTCTTTCGTCTTCGCCTTTATCTTTACTGGTGGCGTTCTTATATTCGCCACCCACGTCTTCGCCTCTGGAACCCGGATCTCCATCTCCGCTAAGCGCGTCTTCATCTCCGCTATCCACCTTTCCGTCTCCACTTTCTGCCTCTTCGTCCCCACTCCCTGCATCTTCATCTTCTCCATACGTGTCATTGTCGACTGTGTTCTTGTTGTCTTCCCTATCTTTATCACTGCCTGTGACCTCCTCCACTTTTACTTTCCTTTCGTCTGTACTGTTTGGGGACTTCTCTTTTGTTTCTTTTGTATTTCTACCAGCAAGGCATAGCATACATGTGCTGGTTTTATGCTCCTCGCACACAAAATGGTTTCTACAAGAGGTACATTGGTAAAGCGTCTGTCCAAAGTCTAATTTGCAGTTCCTGGCAGCATAGCAACTGTCCTGCTCTTTGAGCTGGCCAAGGTACGGCGTCCCGGGCTTCGTAGGATCTTTGTCTTCGAAGACGCCCATCATCTCCTCTCTAAACTCGGTAGATTGTTTTATATCCTCGATTCGTATTTTCTTGGGGATGACGAGGAAGATGGCATGGTTGAATTCAGACATTAAGCGTTGCGTCATATTCTCTCCTTGATAGGAAATGGCAAGCTTAATGAGATCTTTCTGTATCTTGTTCACAATCGCATCCATGTTGATACTGTGGAGTGAGGGGCTGGTATAGTTAAGATTATAACTATTCCTATGCCTTATATACATGTAGGACGCCAAGGTGAGCAAGAATAAGGCGGCTAATTTCTGTGGCATATGTTCTCTAAAAGGGTGGTGTACAGCGCCCTTTTTCTGCCGGCCGCACTGTTTGTGACACGGATGAATTGAGCGGGCCTCCCAATGCATAGAAGAAATCTCCAATTAGAGTGCCTAAGTTACGTACTATCCCACAGTTATGCAAGTTTGTATGGACTAAAAATAAATAATTTTTAAAGGTTTAAATCTGTTGTTATTTTACCGTCGCTACAAGCAGGCAGCACCGTCGGGAGCGCAAAGCCACTGGAGCGTAAAGAGGCCAACGGTTATAAATAACTCTACTCCTAGTCGTCTTCAGTTCAATGTTCCTCATTAATAAGCCTTTGGACTTGGGGAAAAGGGAACGCATTATTTGTCTTACGCGGGGTTACAAAGTGGACGATCATGTCAAGAGAGCTGCGCTAATAGTTCGCGTAGAATGCTTCGAAATTCGCGTCATCTCTAACTTGGAACCCCCAGGTAACTTTCGTGTAGAATTATTTGTAGGGACAAACATGCACGGACCTTTTAATGTCACGCAATCGGCAATCTCATGAGAGAATCAGCTCTCCGATTCTCCGTCGCAATCAATTAATACTCGTCATCACTGTAACAGTTTTATTCGCATGAACATAACACATTCGATTGATGAAACTAAAGCCGTGACCCAGTCTTTACTCGAGAAGGTTACGACCCATAGGAAGGACGCGCTGGCACGCATGTAGTTTAGGGATTTCCTGCCGGTTGATTTGCGAGCTCTAAACCTTGGGTTGCCCTTGCCGTCGCCAATCATATCCTTGAATAATATCGGCAGCTACTCCTATGGGCTGAATTGCCGTCCTGGCGAATGGAATCGTACGAGGCGAGGCAGAGCCAGCAAAATTCATGCATGCATCTTGTGCCTGAGCAAGAATCAGCGTGGCAGTCCAACTCTTCTAGAGAAACTCACATGTAATATGGTCGCATCCTCCATTCTTCTTAATGTTCCAGCCGCATCCTTCTCCAGGACACTTTTTTGTGAGCTCGCTAACAGCTTTAGCACTTGCTGCTTCTTGCATCCGCTGTTCTTCCTTCTGTTCCACGCGACGATCAAACGCATCACAGGTTTCTCCTTCGTGCCATTCTCTTTCATGGAATACGCAAACGCGAAACCCACATGCTATGCAAGAGAAAATATTTTCTTCCAGCCCGCCCTCGTGTATCTGTCCAGATCCGCAATCGGGTCTTATGCACTAACGAAATTTCGGGTCGCGAGCGAGGACACTTAGTGTGGCATACGTATCGTATCTGTGGCTTGTCAGAATCTTCCCGCTTCCGCACAGAAGCTACTTACTGGCCAAAGGTTGCTGGCGAAGCATACTGTTTTACCTCGGCGTGCTCTAGGGTAACTTTGCACGCGCCGTCTGGACACCGGATCTGGGCCTTTGATTCTTCAACCTGCGTCGCAATCCAGGCGGTGAAACAAGGGGCACATAGAACAGGGCCATGTGAGCATTTTACCAAAGTGGTAAAGTCTCGCAGTCTTTTGGCATGTCCGCATGCCACACACTCATGCTTGTATGCAGGGGTTTGTTGCTGCCGCTGCTTCCCTTCGTGGCTCTCCCCTGCGAGGCGACGAGTGGATTGGTTAATCGTACCTTGGATCCGGCGCAACCGCCTCCTTCCGTTACGATCCGCCTTGCTTGGAATTCGAGTTTCGGGGCCGTCTAGGACTATAGGATTGCCCTGAGTGCCAGGATCACCAGATATGCTGATACGCTTTGTCGTTCCTCCCGAGGCTCCCGAAGATAGACTGGTTTGTAACGAAGCCGCCTCTCCCTTATTCCCGTCCAGTACTGCCACGAACGTGCCTGTTGCTCGTAAATCAGGATAGGAAACGTACCCAGACCCCTCCGTCATCTTGTGTCCTGGCTCATGTGCATCTCCCATACGTGCATTCGGTGAAGGTCGTCGGGCCAATGATGGCGTATGTCCGAATGGGCTCTTCTCCTCTTGCGTCGAAAGCAGCCGTGGAATAAGCATAGTGTAACGGTGGTACGGTTGATGGTTTCGAACGGCGATGGATGGGTGGGGTAGTTGTCGGTCAGGACGGAGGACGCGCTGGTTTTATAGATTATCTGCGGGCCCCATACCAGGGCGTCAACAGAAGACCCAACGTGCTAGGCGAAGTCCAAGACTATTGGCTGTCGGTTGTCAGTTTCGGTGTTGCATGACTTGTAGCGTGCCTGCGTTCTGCCAAGGTACTCACGGACAACGTGTGTTCTCCACCGGATACTACCACAATCAGAGGAGTTACACGACCTTCGCAGGCTTCCTGAGGTAATTCACTCTCTCCAATAGCAGTCATACAGCTAACAATACATGAAAACCGATATATGAGCATTGATGAGATTTGCGGCAGCTCTAAGCCAAATCCAGCGGCAACGTCCAAGAGTGAACAACCTCAACCATGATTTCTTTTCTTACGGAGCTTCCGGAGTGCTCAGGATACCTGATGGAAAACCTTGAACCATGGCTCGATGCCGAGCTTGAGTACACCATACGCCACTTTCACAGTTCCTAATGTGGCATTTTCGCTTTGTGAGATAGGCTGGCCGTTACCGGAATAATGTTCCCAGATTCACCTCCTTCTGGGGCGTTGAATCTTCTGCCAGTGGGGTGGCTACGCAGATACTGGTGGGAAAAGGTGCTAGATCCTCTACAAGCCCGAAATGGTACCGGTCGTGGTGCCAGCTTGCAAAGGGTGTGGATATCGGAGGCCCTTACGCTCCTTCAACTTTGCTTCATTCGGAATGTGAGCGCTCAAGTTGCTGCATCGTACAAGGATTCATTTCTGGTCTGATTCCTTAGGCAATAGTCCTGCAGCGACTATCATCGTGACGCGACACACCGACGGGGAATCAACATATAAATGTCTCTCCGCCTACCTGCTCCGTGTCTTTCACGCTTATCCTCCAAAATGGAATTCATTTATCGCAGCCTAATTGCTTGCTCATCTGTCGGCCTACTTCTGAGTCTCGTATCTTTATACATTGATTGTAGAACACGAAAGACATCTCGAGCGCATCCAGTTCCCTGGGAAGACAGCAAACTAGAAAGACCCCTCACATTTCTTTTCGGCATTGGTCAAGTGGCATTGTTCACTGCGAGTATTGCTGCAGCTGCCATGAGTCTTAACCTAGGGTATCAGGTCTACTGGCTTGATGCGATCCTTCTAAGCACTCTCCAACTCTGCACTGGAATAAATGTAAGAGGCATGCCCGGGAGTTTTGTTATTTAGGCTTACAGATTGAACAGCTCGCCCGAATAATACGATACTTGGCGTTTCTGCCTTGGGCCACCCCTTTCATATATGCCACCTCTGGGGTGTTGACGACCTTTCACTTAGTCTACCTTACAAAGTAAGGTGATCTCTGCTGGAACCTGCTCCTTTGCTTATCCGAATAGAAAAGAAGGCGCCCCGATTCCTTACGATTTCTTCCTTCACATGACCATTTCGCCACTGCTCTCCGTAGCGGTAGTAGGCTGGCGATTAGAACAGCATATGAGCTCTGGACAGCACAAGAAGGATTATATACGCTTTTTAATTGCACTTAGCCTTTCCAACGTAACTACGGGGCTGGGAGCTCTTGCTGTGGCTGTCGTCTTTTACATCTTCTCGTATCAAGACAGGCAAGTGAGTAGTACGCTTCGTCAGTGCACACTTCTGGTATGTGTGCTTACCATCTATACGTAGTGTCCGCTAACCTAGGCAGGCCTGCATCTTTACACAGCTATCTTGTCCTTTGATCTTTTGTTTTATGAGCATGGAACGGATTATTAAGAGGATTCTCGTTCAGACAGGTATACGGCGTTGGATTTATGCTGAGGATGATGAGATAGAATTGCGGTCTCCATGATACTGTACGCCTTATCACTGGAAAATTCCGGATTCAAAACTGCCAGATGGTATGCGAAGGCTTGAGCAGACGATGGCGTGAGCTGACGTAAAGGTGCATGGTGTTTCTCTCCAGTTCTCTGCGCTAAGGTTTGGCATCTGCTTGGAGGTTGGAATAACGTACTGACGTGATAGAAATGGCGCTTGGGTGTGTGCGTTCCGTCGGAGAAGGTGTGCTCTGCTAAGAAGGGTTAGTGCTAAAGATGAATGGAGATAGGGATGCATGCAGTGTATCTGACTCAAGACTTTATTAAATAAAGGAGTAAATTATAAGGATGGATGTGGCGTTATTGATGCCTACCGGTTCATGTATTACACCGCTTCTTCATCAGCGTAGCCGGTCGGGGCAGGAGGTGTACATGGAAAGACAAGGCGCTGCGGAAGCTGCAGATCATTAAGGTGTATGCCTGGAACCCATTCGCAGAAAGGTGAATGAGGTATATATAAAAGGTTCTGTATCTTGCGCAAGCAGTCTAATTGCTCTTTACTTCTTCTCTAGTTCCTAAGAATTTACACCACCGTCTATTATAGACGAGGACTTGCCTAGCGAGAGAGCATCTCAACTACCTTATCTTTATTAACTATGAGTGACTCGCTGGACTCGGAAGGTTCTACTATTGAGGACCAGACTCTATATCAAGATGGGGCAATGGAAGGGGTATGTGGCGATTGCTGTACTTGGTATTATTACATCCTAATCGGAGAACAGTCGACTACAGGCTTAGAGGATTGGGATAAGAGTTCACCTCAGCCATCCCAGAGCATTACTAAGGAAGAATCTTGTGGAAAGAAGCGACCGCGGTCCGCCGACCAGGACTCAAGCGAAGAACCAAGTTTTGCGGAAGCCGTTCCTAGGCAGGTAAGCTGCTGTGCTTTTTATTTAGACAAACAGCAGACTGTTAATAAATGGCAAGGCACTTATGGTTGAGTATTTGCACACCCTTGCACGAAGGATACAAGACCTTGAATCTAGAATTGAGCCTCTAGAAAAGGATGGGTTGCCCCGAGGCAGTCGAAAGAAAAGAGTGCGCTTTACGGAGGATACGAAGTAACTTGTTTGCCTACATTCCCGCACCGTTTCTCATGCCAAGCTTCTTAAGCTTCCCCACCCTGCATCGTCCAAGTCTCCTCCCTCTACGGGGACGTCAGCGAAAATGACAAGCTAGTAGGCCGGATTCTGCCGCGAAGTTTCTTTCAAGCCTGTGCGAGGTTTTTGGACGAAGTATATAGTTACAACGTCGTGTTCTAGCAAGGACGGTCTACCGGCTGAGCTATAGGCGCGCAGACCGATACGTTAAATCATAAAGTATACAGCTACTAGTGATGCAATTAATGGCCTTTACCTTACTCCACCGCCCGCTCACAATCTTGGAACAAGGAACCTACAACAGGCCATTCTAACCAAGGTCGACAAGAACAATAGCAGCGATGAAAAAACTCAACATCTGATGGTAACAGAGATTGAGTCGAACAATTTGTTTAAGGAAATTCAGAACCACGATCTTGAACGCAGTTTTCAAGAAAACAATGTGGGAGTTGCTAGTCGAGAAGGGCGCCGACGTCAACGTGCAGGGTGGATACTACGGCAACGCACTCCAGGCGGCTTCATACAGAGGCCACGAGGCAATTGTGAAGCTGCTTGTCAAGAATGGCGCTGTCGCATTTGATAAGAGCATGGAAACTCTTTAACTCGTTATCCTTTCGTGCCTCGTTTGTTAAGCTTTCCTATTTACATAGTTTGAATTATTAAATTAACGATAATCTCTCCACACTCGGAGTTATACTAAGCTGTGATCCCAAAGCATAAAGCACATGCAACCTACGCGCGTGCCTTTATACAGCTTAACGCGGATTGCATAGAAATATGTTTACTTCTATACTGTGACGGAGCAAAAGGCTAACCTCCTGCTCCTCGAGAGTAAAATATTCTTAACCGTTACATATACTATAGAATCGACAAACCTAATTCTTAAGACTACGTATCTAGACCAGGCAATCTATCCTTGTTATGTAAGTCGCGCAGTAAAATCCCCACTCCAACACGCGCAGCGATAGTTACTTTACCCTTTACCGTATTCGGCCACTCAACGCACAGACCCCACTCAACGCACAGTTAACACTAAAAATCGTATATTTTCAACACCTCATAACTCCACCAATATGGACCCGATCGACGCAGCTGTTGAAGCTTTAAAATCCCTGGAGCTAGGAGAACGTCCTAATATATCCCAGGTTGCTCGGGAGTACGGCGTTGAGCGGTCGCGGCTCTCGAAGCGCTATCGAGGGGTTCAGGGCACCTATGCAACTCGGGCCGAAAAAAAGCGACTCCTCAACAATACACAGGAAAAACAGCTACTACAGTACATTGATAAGCTGTGTGTACAAGGCCTACCCCCTACGAGAGAGATGATACGAAATTTCGCTGGAGAAATAGCACATTAAGAGCTAGGAAATCACTGGGTTAATCGCTACATTGCGCGGCATCAAATTGACCTTATATCGCGATGGACATCTGGCATCGATAGCCAGCGCTACAAAGCCAATTCAGCCTTCAAATACGCCCTCTATTTCAAGCTTTTAGACGATAAGATCAAGCAGTACAACATCGCACCGTCAAATATATACAATATGGATAAGTAGGGCTTCTTAATCGGGGTAGTGTCAAAAATAAAGCGCGTGTTCTCTCGACAGCGATATGAGCAAGGAGGCGTTAAGCAGGTACTCTAGGACAGCAATAGAGAGTGGATAACAACAATAGCTTGTATATGCGCTAACAGCAGCTCTCTTAAACCTGCCCTAATATATTAGGCGGCTTCTGGCAACATCTAGGATATATGACTACAAGATTTCAATCCTCAAGAGCACTAGGCCTTTTTCGCCTCATCACTATCTGGATGGACAAACAACGAACTTGGGATTGCCTGGCTTAAGAGGTGCTTTCAAGAGGAGACTAAGAAGAAGGCAAAGCGCGACTATCAACTCCTAATTCTTGATGGGCATGGCTCACACGTTACTATGGAGTTTATCGAGTTCTGCAATCAAAATCGAATCCTCCTAGCTATCTACCCGCCGCATTCAACTCATACGCTACAGCCTCTAGATGTCTGCCTTTTTAAGCCTCTTTTAGCTGCATATATAAAAGAGCTCTCCGAATTCATGTACAACAGCCAAGGACTCACATCTATTACTAAGCGCGACTTCTTCCGCTTCTTCTATAAGGCATACAGAGTTGCATTTGCCAAAGAAACAATTATTAACGCCTTCAAAGTTACTAGCATCTCTCCGCTAAATAGCAACGCTATATTAAAGAAATTTAAGGATCTAGAGCCTAAGAGGCCATCAAGCAGCAATAGCACGTTGTTAGTACTCTCTGCAAGCGATTGGCGTAAAATTGAAGGACTTCTACAACAGGTAGTTGAGGATCTTAATAATAAACGCGTCTCGCAGCTGTCTCACACAATACACGCAATAGCAACTCAGAAACAGCTCGTCCAGCACGAAAACAATCGCCTTAGAGATGCTCTTTTCAATAAGAAGAAGCGCCGTAAGCGTGGCAAGGCATTACTACTTAAACCCTCTGAGAATTACGCTGGCGGCGCCGTCTTCTAGTCGCCATTAAAAGTTAAGGCTGCCCGCAATTACCAGGCTGAAAAAGACGCCAAAGCAAAAGAACTACAACACTAGAAGGAGCGCGACAAGCTAGCTAAGGAGCAGAAAAAGCAGGAGAAACAGGCTATGCTTAAGCAGAGGGCGCAGAAAAGGATGGCTGCAAAAGAGGTTAGGTTGCAAGAACAGCAGAGGAAGGCGGCAGAGCGCGAAGAAGATCTACTTGCGCGCGCAGCTGAAAAGCAACTCAGGACTGATATACAATTGGCCAAAAAGGGTAAGGCGCGTAGCCTCGAGGCTCCTGCACCTCCTGCTCATGTTATTGAGGACCTAGAGGTTGATGTTGAGGATCTATTAGTTATTAAAGGGGTGGTGGAGGCATCCAGCCCATCAACGCGCACTCGCAAAGTACGCCTCCCACAGAGGTATCACACGTAGTTTATCGTTGCCAATCGATTTATCAAGCTTCTGCAAATGCTACTCTAAAAAATCTAGTGATTTTACGATATATATAGAGCTCTGCAGCTTCAAAAGTAATAGTGGTGGCTATCCTCAAACTGTGCGTTGAGTGGGGTCTGTGCGTTGAGTGGCCGAATTCGGTATATGCGTAGGAACGAGTCTCTTCTTAGAACCCCGCTGCGACAACAGCGGAGTAGGCCGTTTGCCAGCGCACCATGTATGTCTCACGCTCACTGCATATATGCTCACATGAACGTAATTTGTTCACTACTGCAAACAGAAGAAATAAAGGCTAAGAGAAGCTAATAAATAAGACCTTATAGTGGTCAGAGCCTCAACCCTTCTACAAGCAGAAAAAAGAGTAAGCTTACTGCATAGAGTGCTATCTAAGTGGATATAAAAAATGCAACACTTATAGATATGAGGAACACAGGTCTATATAACATTAGAGTGTTTACAATCGATAAGGCCTTATACAAATACCACCGCTCGATTAATGGCACACATTGTGCACATCCAGTGCATGCCTCGTAAAATGTCCAATCCCATCTAACTTTTTAGAACAGGAAGGGTGGCGGCATTCAAACTCACCCTGATACTGGGGGTTTTTGAAATGTGCCTTCACGTGCTTCTTGAGGACGTCTTTTCGCGGTATACGACGCATCCGCCATTCGTACGAGAACTCTTCTTTACCTATACAAAGAAGACATACGGGGTACGGGAGAATCGTTGGGTATAGATGCTGAAATTGAACCTCGGCGACTCCTTCGTCTCCAGATACAGTGGACTCACACTTCTCGGGGCTAATGTGCAACCCTATCGACTTGATCAGAGGCCCATCTATCTTCGAGGATGACGGCACCAAGTCCTCTACACAATCCATCTTTCGTTTGCGGGCCTTTGGACGGGGAGTCTCCTGGAGGCGGCACAGCCGAGCTAAAGCGTTAATGTATCGGATGCGAGTGCGGTCGTCCTTGAAAGGTTTAGAGAGCATGTTCGCTACAGTAGCACGCTCTCGAAGTTCAAATTCAGGGGCCGGTAGAGTTAGGATCTCCGTCGCAGGCTTCCCACTGAGCTGCTTCTCTATCTCAATTGCATCAATCGAGTTGTGGAAGGTATGGATCGCCTCTTTCAGTCGTTCCTTACGCAATTTTTCCGTTGTGCTACCGATCTTACGGATCGTCGCCTCGTAGTCTGCGTAAAGCGAAGTTCCTTGAGCCTGAATAAGCGGTCGGAAGCCTTCTCCATATAACTTGTTCTTGTATGCATCCCGTTCCTTGCGGAGCTCCACAAGCAGCGGGTGGCTGCGCACCTCCTCTTGTTGCTTGTTGTTCAGTTCGACTGGCGCACGCCGATCTCGTGATAAGCCCATCCTTGCAACAGACCGAATGAGTTGTTCTTGAGAAGGTGTACCGAAATAGATTGACTGGAAGTCGCGTGCGATGTGCGTCGGTGTATAATATCTTTCGTAGGTCTCGCTGCTGTGACCCATGGTCTGGTTTCGGTTCGTGGAAGGAAGAGCCTCTGGCAACCTCTATTAGCTCTGGCACAAGAAATGGGGGTCGTTCGCAAGGCTTGCCTACCATTGATTTTATCTCCAGAAGCTCGTCGTAGTTGGTAAAGCTCAACATTTGCTTCGAATCCTGCAACGCGCCCTAGTCGGACGAAAATTTCCCGATACTTCCAGTAAGGGAATGCCATTGGCAGAAGTGCACGGCCACCCTCGACCGTGCTTTGAACGTTGCAGAAAAAAGGCCTGTCCAGCATGTCCTCCTTCCATCTAATGCGTAGTACCTCACGTTCTGCCGGTATCTCAAGGTCGAAGAGTTGCTGAATGGTGCTAAAGTCATCGTAGAATGCATCCTGCCTGAAGCCAATGGCTAGTAAATGCGACACTATACAGTACGCAGGCAATCCCTCGAGGTGAAATGTGAACTTCTTTCTTAAGGGTAGGGACTCAGTTAGCAAGGCACGATGATCCTCCTGCATGGTGTGACGTACGATGTTCCGTCTCTCTCCTTGTTCTTGACGTGCACAAGGTTCACATTCGCCACGAGAACGCTTCGTTTGGGATCCGTAAGGCTGGGAACCTTCATAAGTAACACATCCCTGAAGCAGAGCGCTTTGTTGCTTCCTTTGTTGCTTGCACTTTCGACAAGTGCTCCTGGTCGTGTAGCGGTAGCTGCGCTCAAGAGGAGGAGGGCCGAAATCTGCACGCGAATGAAGCCGTGCAATGGCTTTTGATCGTCTACCCACAGAGCATGCAGAATGGCAAAGAGGTCCTGGACATACATGGCCAGTTTTTCCTTCTTCGACCTATCCAGTTCGAGTTGGGGTATCCACTGCGTTGGATTAGGTATAAAATATTAGATGGAGGATTATAAGGGCTGACGAACTCTACGGACGTCTTTAAGAACCTCATTTGCCATTGCATGGCCCACAACGTGGTCGTAGTACATACTAATCCGTTTCCAATAAGCATCGATTGCACTCTCCTTATTGATTCGGGAATGCTCTATTCGCCATTCTAGATACGCCTTAAATACTGCTGGATCGCATCTGCGCAGCTGATTCTTCGGAGACAGCCCCGTCTGTTTTTGGACCTTAAGGCAGTATCTAGGCAATGTCAGCCTAAAGTATGTCAACGACCTCTGTGATGCTTGCCTCTTCCAGAATTCGCTTTCTGCCTTCCATAGTTCCTTCGTTTTTTCAGAGTGCCTCGGTTTCGTCGGACCTTGCTTCTTATGGTAGGCCATTCGCTTCAGTATCGCATCCGCCTCAGGATCTGATTGTGCATCCCGCTCTCCGTCCAGGTAGATAGCGCTATCTCTAGAACTCTCAGGACACGTGTCAGCTGGTGATGCAGCATCCGTGTCTGAAGTCAAGTGTTCGGCTGATTTAAGAACTTGGTCGAGGACGAAGCCAGAATCTGACGAGGGCGTCGCGGGGAGTGACGGCGGTTCATGGTTTGGCACGGCGATTGAGGCGGGAGGGATGTTGCGGCATTGTCTCTTCGCTCTGTTGGCAGCAACAGCAGAAACCGTTGCGTTCACGGCACAGGAGACGCCAGGTCTGCGACCGCGTCGAGCCATCGTCGTCGCGTTGCAGGCAGGTTGGCGGGGTCGAGGACGGTGGCTGGAGGATTGTGGGTGTGTGTGGAAGGGGTTGAATGTGGAGGGGATAAGGCCTGGCACGAGGGAAATTTATAAGGCTCTTGAAAGATGTGCCTGCGCAGTCGAGTATGGAGTGTCATCATGTCTAGTGCAGCGGCGCTTACCCTGAAGCACGGTGATGGGGGGAAGAGAGCCTGACGAGGCGTGGTGTGGACCGTCCTGGCGACCAGGGTTATCTCTAAAGCGGCGAGCCTCTGGGGGCTAAGCGAGGTGGAAACGCCGCCAAAAGCGGCGGCAAAACACCTCCGAAAATGGACGCGTTTCCAACACCACTTGAATATTAGAAGTTATTTAATAAGACTTATTAAGGTTAAGTTTATAGTAAATATTAGTCCTACTACTAGCCTTTTTTACTAAATATAAGGTTTATAAAAAGTAAAATTAGGGCCTATTATTAATTAGGGGCTAATATAATTATTATAGTAGGGATAATATTACTTATTATAATGCTTTTATCTATATTATACTTAAGCCTTATTACCTAATAGTAGTTTATAATAAATAGTGCCTTTTTCCCTAGAGTAAATAACTACTACGTGTGTATTATTAAGAAGTCTTTACTAAAGGTCTATAAGATACCTTAATATCCTAATTATATTTATCCTTATAACTCTTTCTAATATCTTTACTATTATTTTCCTTATACTACTTATGCCTCTTTAAGTCTAGGCTAATATATTACTTGCCTACTATTCCCTTAAAAGGAGAGATAAATCCTTTTAAAAATATAGTAGCTCCTTACTTATTCTATAATTATATATACTATTACTACTATCTTTAATATAAAAATTACTTAAAGGTAAGTGTAAGGTTCTAGCCTAATTGCGTTTGCTGTTACTATTAAAAGATTAAAAACTACACTTAGTACTAGCTCTTAAATAGAAAATGCCACTACTAGAAGGTAGTAGAAATATTAACTTAGACATAGGCACTAGATTGTGTATAAGACGCTTTATTAGTTACTTAACTAGTCTTTACTACTTTATTAAATATAGGTCTTGTAGCTCTAGTTTTAGTATAATATCTAGTGCTTTTAGGCGCGTTTATTTGCAAGTTGCTAATAGTCTATTTATAATATTAATTTTACTAAAGAGTAGTTTATTTTATACTAGTAGGCTATTTTAAATATATTACTAAGGCCCCCTAAACATTACTAGAACTACTTACTAGGCTCAATACTTTTTATCTTCTTTATAGAAAAAGTATATACTTTATTTATACTAAGATTACTATACTATATAGCACTATATTTTTTATTACTAGCACGCGCGCTATACCTACCCTCTTAATAATTAAATACTATATTACTAGACTTAGTATCTATTATACTATAGTGTCCTTTAGCTGTACTATACTTTACAATAAAAGAAAATTCTACTACTAATTAGTAATATTAGCACTCTTCTTTAATTATATACTTACTTTAACTAATTCTACTAAGTAACCTAATTATAGCTAGATTCTCCTCTGCAACGCGTATAGAATAGTTACGCTATCCTTTATTAAATAATTTCTTACTAAACTAATTATACTTAAAGTTTTCTAGTTTAGACACGCTATAGAACCTAGTAAATATATATACTAGTTCTATACTAGTTAGATTCTATTAGCTTATAATAATTAGTAAGTAAGTAGTACTAGAGCCTACTAAATATAAAGTGTCTATAGTTTTATATAGACTAGATAGTAATACTATTAAACTTATTATTATAAACTTATTATTAATATAAAACTACTCTCTACTATTTTTACGGTTAACTCCTAAAAAGCTATATTCTATTATCTTAGTTATAGCTATTAATTTAGTACTAGGTATTAGCTTTGGCTTTAGCTTTAGCTTACACGCTTTAGGAATATAGAAAATAATCTTTATAGGCAAAAGTGTGAATAAAGTAGTACTATAAAAGAATACTATTTTTATATAGCAAGCTAGTAACTTTTCTAGTAGTAAAAAGTCTTATAGAAGTAGTATCCTCTATTAAAGATCTTTATTATGTGGAGATTCTAACTAAGATTAAGTCTGCACTATACACAGAGAGAAGTAAAATAGAAGGCACTAAAACCTAATATCTAGTATATAGTAGTAGTAATAAAATATATATAAAATAATAATAATTTATTATTAACTTTCTTTATAGTAGTATTATTAATAGTAGTTAATAAATAGTCTACTATCTAGCATAATTAAGTTATATATTATCTCTTAACTAGTAGACTATTAGAAAGCTATAATAGACTGCAGAGTTGCAACTATAGAAGTAGTGTAGGTAATAGAACACTTAACTATAGTTTAGTTATTATACTTACAACCTAGTAGTAGCGTAATTATAGTTTACTATATGCATAGCGTATAAAGTCTGCCTACTCTTATAATCTTAGATACTATTATAATTATTATTATTATTGTTATAGCAAAAATATTATTAAAGAAATTAATAATTACGTAATATAGTAGTTAGTTAAATAGCCGGCCTAAGATTACGTAATATTATAAATTAATTCTATAGAAGAAGTAGTACCCTCTATAAACAAACTATTACTTTATATATTACTAATAGTACTAGCCCTCTACTCCTAAGTAATAAAAGGTAATATCAATACTATATTAATTATAAAAAAGTTATAAAAAGTATAGTAGCTAGTATATTAGCACTCTATAAGTAGAATAAATAGACTTAAAGACTATTAGCACTAATATTTTTAAAAGAATAATAAATTACTCTTTTAAGTAGCGTAGATAGTCTTATCCTATTAAGAATTAGTCTAGCTTATTTAATAATTCGCTAGTAGATAGCTATAATATAGCTATTTATATTATTTAGTAGTTTAGGGGCCTATACTTCTAAATAAAACTACTAATAGCTAGCTTCTCTTTTAATTCCTAACTGTTCCCTTTTTATATAGGACTATTTAGTACTAAAGAGTATATAAGTAGGTAATACTTACTAATATAGTTTTATACTACCGTAACTAAAGCTGCCGCCTATATAAGCTCTTCGCAAGCCTTTAGCGCCTCTAACTTATTTATTATAGATATACTATAATTAAATAACTCTTATTTCTTTTAACGCAATTTCTTACGCTAATTATATAAAGGCACTATTTTTTCTTATATTAGACGTGTATAAAGAAGAGCTAAATAAGCAAGCTCTTTTTTAATATAAAGCTTTGCCTCCTTTTTAGCTTTTAGCTTTTTTAACTTTTCTATCTCTACATCTATCTTTAAATAGTCTAGTAAAGGAATTTCCTCTAGCTTATATTTCTAATTACTATACTAGATATAATTTGTGCACTTTAAGTATAAAAATAATAATTAATAAGGTAGTAATTTTTTTATATAGTAGGTACACGTAACTATTACAAAAATATAGTCTATTTTAAGGCAATTAGCTTAGGAGTAATAGTATTAGGTAGATTAAGAAAAAGGCTTTATAGGTAGTTAACTTATAAGAATATTAAGTCTAGAAAGGGGAGCTAATATTAGAATTTAATATAACCTAGAGTAGGGCATTAGCATATATAGCTACTAAAAGCCTAAGCGCGCCCTTAAGCTAAGATATTATATAACTTAGATTACAGGTCCTAAGATTATTAGCATCCTAAGGAGTCTTAGTAGCTATAGGATTTTAGAACTTATAGAATTCTAGGACATAGTTAAGTATATAGAAATATAAGTATCTTTCTTAATACTTATATTTAACCTATTTATTAATTTATTATTTAGATTATACTTAGGCCTCTACTATTAATTTATTATTTTATAATCTTTAATACTAACGCCTCTTTAACTAGTATAAGTAGTTAAGATATCTTGCCCTTATTAAGACGCTCCTGCCTAAGAACTAATCCTAACCCGTTAGGACTAGCTACCCTAATCAGTCTTAACAATATCTTAGTAATTTAAAAAAAGAGAGGAATATTTAAGGCTTATTAGCTACTAGGACTATAGGTTATGCTATAAAAAAAAGCTATTCTTTCCTTAATTATAGTAGGTGTAGAAGCTAAGGTAAAAAAAAGAGGCTAGCTAGTATAAAAAAGGGAGAGAGAGGCATTTTACTTATAGATTTATTATAGTAATAGGTAGAAGTCTAAAAGTATACTATTTAGTAGTAAGGACTTTAGCGCGTGCAAAGGCTTAAAATAAACTAGCTTATTATAAAAGAAAATATAGGTAGAAATAATAAAGTAGTAATAATAAAAAAGAATTACGCGCTATAAGTAAGGCAGTCCTAACTTTTTTAAGTAAATAACTGTAAGGACGGTACACGGCCTTATAGGACCAACCTCTCGGGGACAGCTAGTATGGTTAAAAGAGATAACTGAATTGAGACTATACTAAGATGGGGGATAAGGAAGAGAACTGGGGGGTCCTTACTTATATAGTGGGCGGCGTAGGGCACAGGCCCACGCGAACCACACGCTAACACTATGTCAGATATGCAGCTGTTAGATAGAACAAGCGCGTTGAGGTTGGATCTGTACAATAAAGCAGGGACCACCTGGCTTGGCACACTAGCGAAGAAGTCAGAACCAGCCAAACACGGAGGACACAAACACAATACAATCATTATTATCTATCAAGGCGCATCATCGCATTCAACCATTAAATCTGACAATTAAGAGTCTCACTGCCTCAATCAATACCAAAATGGCTGCACTACCCCAGCGTGACCCGACGGTGACCCTTCGAGACCACACCGACTACAGGGCATGGATAATGCAGCTCCAGTCTAGATGCGTCGCATATCGCATCTGGCCAAAAGTCGATCCTACATCGAATATCCTAATAAAACCTGAACCTATAGCCCCAAGGGCGCCGCTAATTAATGGGTATACTCCAGCAGCGAACGTCAGCATCCCAACAAGGCAGTCCAAACTGTCAGCAGCAGGACTTAAGGCGTTCAAAGAAGATCTTAAGTATTACAAGATTCTTGCCAAGCAGTATAAGAACGATCAACATAATTTTAAAAAGGAGCAAACAAGCCTCCAGCAAATCATTGTTTATATTCAGGCTACTGTCAGCCCACATCTTCAGCGCACTTGCTACCTCCCAGATCAACCACTGAGACAGTGGATTACGAACCTCAAAGCCACGGTTGGCGTCAACGAACAATTCGAGAGAGAACGAGCCCGCGACCGATACCTTACATCCCTCAGACCGATAAGAAACGCGTCGAATTAGGACACATAGCTTGCTGAATATAATTAAGCAGCTATAGAAGCGGAGACAAGCAATATTCCTGAGATAACACAGATCAATGTGATCACAAAGGACTTTCTGACTGCCGTAAACAAAGTTGCGCCCAATTGGTCTACAACCTTTTAGGATAGCGGACGGTTCACACCTGGCATAAATTGAAAAGAAATGATGAAGCGCTTCCAAGAGCATATGATGTTGAATCATCCAACCCCTTGAACAGGGAAGCACAAGGCCGCATTTGTGGCAGATGACTCGTTATACCTCGCTAAAAGTGGGAAAACCACCCAGGGCATTGATGCCGAAGCAGCACCATCTAGAAAACGGGGTAGACCCCAATATCAACGTGATGACCAAAAAGATAATAAGAACTTATCCTTAGTCCAAAAACCTGCAAAAATAGGAGGCGCTAAATGTCCTGCGTGTGGACATTGCCATGGACTCTGGGATTGCTTCTATATTAATGCAGACAAAGCTCCTAAGTGGTGGAAACTAAACAAGAAGATTGAAGAACTTGTCGCATTGAAGCGCGAGCACGATCCCGAATTTCAAGGACTATTAAGAGGACAAAGCAGACCAAGATTAAAAACACCAAACATCAAACAATCGCACACGCCCACACCTAAGATCCTCGAGTCCTCTGAGGACTAACTAGAGGGACAGAGAATATCAAACGTTAACGCTGCGTTTACATCAGCGCTAATAGAAACAGAAGTGTCTAATTACCTGCTAAAGCGCTCGTTCATTCTTGATTTAGGATTAACTTGCCACATTATAAACAACCCTAACCATATCTACAACTTTCGTCTACCTATGTCCGGAGATTATATATAGGCTAGCAATACAAAGATATGGATAAAAGGCTACAGCTCTATTAACTTAATACTAAGAGGCTAATATAGAACAACTATGTTGGTTCTACATAATGTGGCTATCTGTCCAGACCTCCTGTGCAACCTAGTCTCCTTTCAACTACTGAGGCATAGAGGAATCTGGTGGGATACGCAAACGGACCCAACTACGCTGAAAGGACTAGACGACAAGATTATTGGAAAACTATCCAAGATACACGGTTAATGGGTACTTAAGTATGATCCGCTACCACCCACTTTATATCACATCCGCAAGAATACATCACGAACGAAAGGAGCACCATAAAGGGCCTTAGCCGAATTATGGCACAAGAGACTAGGACACCCTAGACTAGCAGCTATTGAACATCTTGTGCAGCAAGCTAAAGGGGTGCGAGTTAAGGGAGTTACAACAGTTCAATGCGACTCCTATAGGAAAGCAAAGATCTAGCAACAAATTAGCCAAGCACCGCGAATTAACAATAAAGGACTAGGAGAAAGACTAGCTATTAACTTTCATGCCTACAAGGCGCAAAGTAGCACTGGCGAAAGAAGCCAGATGCTTGTCACTAATAGGTACTTAGGCCTGCAATGGGACTTTTATTTCAAAGACAATTAACCAGTAAAGTTGGTTATTAAAGTTCTATTGAACTTCTTTCTCTTCCTTAAAAACCATTACAATATTACGGTCAAGGTCATTGAAGCGGACAACGAGATCACAATGGTGAAACCGGAAATCGAGCGCTGGTTGGCATCACAAGGAATTACTGTCAAGCCTTTCGCCCCAGATACACAAGCTCAAAATGGAGGTGCCAAACGCTTAGGGGGTGTGAACAAAGAGAAATCGCGCGCGATGCGTCTTAATGCTAACCTACCCTGGGAACTATAGCCCAAAGTCACAAGAGCTGCAGTATACCTCTACAATCGAACACTGAATTATGCGAACAACTAGAAAACGCTATACAAGATATTCTTCACACGAGTTGCTCTAAACAACGGAGTAGTCACCTTAATTAAGAAACCTAATCTTGCTCACCTTAAAGCGTATGGCTGCAAAGCGTTCGCAATGACAGATAATACACATCAAGGTAAATTAAGGCTACAACGCCTAGACCTAAAGGCTTGGATTAGTTACCTAGTAGGATACCGGTCCTTAAACATCTATCGAATTTGGATACCATCACTTGCCAAGGTAATAAGCACCCGCGACGTTATCTTCGACAAACAAACTGTCTTTAGTGGCAAAACTAAGGACCTTATAGATAACCTCATGCACAGTACACTGGAGGAAATTGCCACATATGTGAGAACGATCGAACTTCTAACACTAAGTTATTAACCAGAGACAGAGTCCTTCTATGAAGACGACACTGTTGGAGGCTCATTAAATCCCCAAGGCGAAGTAGACCCACCAGGCTACTACCAAGGAGTGAAGATCAGGGACAACTATCCAACTCCTCCAACTACACCACCACCTGCGGCATTACTTGCGCAGTTAATGGCTGGAAATGAATCAGAAATGAACCTAAAAGGGTCATCCAAAACTGTCCCCTGGGCAGCCGCCTTCATGGCAGGAACTCAAGCTGGCCACATTAGGAAATACAGAGGGGATGTTATAGACAAGGCTAAGATGATAAGAACGCTTGCCAAAGGCTTGAAGCCCCATCGAAGTCAACTCCCACCTCTGCCAACATGCCGTACCAAGCTTGAGGATCACCCAATAGGCGAATTGTTCAAAGAAGCAGAGCGGGATCACCTCGCAAGCCACAAACAAATAAAATCATGGTTAGAAGTACCAATAAAGAAGATCAAACTAATAGGACAGCAGATCCTTGACTGTATGTGGGTATACACCTATAAGCTTGACAAACACCATCGCTTGCTGAAGTGCAAGGCACGGCTAGTTGTCTGGGGCGATCAACAACAGAATATTACCTCTTAAGACACTTATGCAGCCACGCTTGCCAGCAGGTCGTTCCGAATGCTAGTGGCAATAGCAGCTCACTATGATATGGAGCTCAAGCAATACGACGTTACAAACGCTTTTGTCTATGCAAGTATGGACTGAGAGGTATACATAAGAATGCCCTGTGGCTATTAGAAGCCTGGAACGATACTTTAAGTCAACAAGGCTTTATATGGTCTTTGGATCTCACCACTCCTCTAGCAGAAAGAGTTTACCTTAACACTTAAAGCTCTAGGTTTCTAGACAGTGCCTTACAAGCCATGCTGCCTTCTTAAAGACGGAATCATTGTCTTCTTCTACGTCGACGATATTATCTTAGCTTTTCACAAGCAGAAAGAGGAAGAAGCCTAACAAGCGATCAAGCGCCTACAAGAAAAATACACCTTAAGTGGAGGAAACAACCTTTAGTGGTTCCTTGGCGTAGAGATCATCAGAGATCAAAAGACTAGGACGATTCAACTCTCTCAGGCTGCCTACTTAGACAAGATCAGTCGATTAGTTGACAAGAGGGATATTCGACACGACACCCCAATGGCAGCTATTGAGCTGAAACTACAAGACGGCTTAGCGACACTCTTAGAAATTAACAAATACCAACGCAAGATCAGATCGCTTCTGTTCGCGGCAGTAATGACTCGACCGGACATAGCCTTTGCAACCTCAAGGCTAGCTCAATTCCTGTCAAATCCAGGCTTAGAACATCACGATGCCGCTGATCGAGTACTACTATACTTATCAAGCACCAGATGGAGAGCACTGCAGCTCGGAGGAGGCAACTGCCTTTAAGTAGCCAGCGATGCCTCATTTGCTGACAACACACTGGACAGAAAGAGCTCGCAAGGATACGCTATTAAGCTATTTAACGGACTTATTGCCTAGAAAGCAAGCAAACAAGACACTATCACAACTTCAACAACTAAAGCAGAGCTTCTCGCCTTATTGCAAGTGGCCAAGGAAGCAATCTTTATATCAAGACTACTGGACGAACTGCAGATTGAACTGCGCTCATCGTTAATTACCGTCCAATGCGATAATAAGCAAACTATTCGACTAGTTACTAAGGAGATATCCAGGCTTCAGACTAAACTACGACACGTCGACATTCACAATTACTGGTTAAGACAGGAAGTCTCTACCAGAAAGATCAAGGTGGAGTACGTACAATCGGCAGAAATGATCGCCGACGGCTTTACAAAGGTCCTCCTAGTTAACAAGTGGAAAGGGTTCCTAACCCAACTTGGGCTGGTTGAGATAACAGAACGCAAAGTAGCGAATAAAGCACCTCTTGAGGAAATTCAAGGGCACCTTAATAACCTTACTTTAGGATAACAGGCTGCTAAATAGCTCAGCTTGCAAGGATCTTCTAAGCTGAGGGGGTGTGTCAAATATGCAGCTGTTAGATAGAACAAGCGCGTTGAGGTTGGATCTGTACAATAAAGCAGGGACCACCTGGCTTGGCACACTAGCGAAGAAGTCAGAACCAGCCGAACACGGAGGACACAAACACAATACAATCATCATTATCTATCAAGGCGCATCATCGCATTCAACCATTAAATCTGACACACTAACTAGGAAAGGCGCCTTCTATAAGGTAAAAGGCGCTATTAGGGTGTAAAAGAAAAGGTAATAGTGAATGACTAGTAGGGAGGCAGCCACGAACCGTTACAATAACTAGATTTAAGGAAAATACCTTATAAAAAGATAATTAAATAGGGAAGAGGATAAGAAGAGCTAGTAAGTATAGATAAGAAGAAGGAGACTATAGGCAAAGAGGTAAAAATAAAGAGAAAAGGAAGGGAAAATAATAGTAGGAGAGAAAGGGCTTTTATAATAGATATTAAGATTAATTATCTATTTAGGCATAGCGCAAAACTATATATAAGGCCTAGATTGCCTAAATAAGGTGCGTCTATTTGCTAATATAGGCTTGCTATCTAATCGATTATTATTATTATTATTATTATTATTATTATTATTATTATTATTATATATACTAGGTAGTTAAATAGCTAGGCTAGGATTATATAATATTATATATTAACCCTAAGGGAGAAATAGTAATTTACTATAAAAATTATATATAGTTAATAAAAATATAATTAGTTAAACCTAATATAACTTAGTTTATATAATTCTAACTTAACCTATAGCCTATATAACTCTAACTTAATCTATACCTATTACTAGCATAAAATCTATAAGTAAAGATTAGGTTAGAGTTAGGGTCATATATAAGGAAATCTAACTCTAATCTAACCTATACCTATTTACTAGCCTAACTATAATAGCTAAAGCTTTTTAAAAGCTTATTATTTCTATTATTATTAATTTTACTTTTTTACTTATAGTATTTTTATAATTAAAAAAAGCTTTTAAGTTAGTTATAGCTATTATATATTTTTATATACAAGCTCTACTTTTTTATTATATTATTTAAGATAAAAGCCTTTATCGTCCTACTCCTAGGTAGATTTAATTAACGCCACATATAAAAGCTAACTATTTTAGTAGTAGTAATAATAAAAAGACTTATATTAAGAATAGAATTAAAGTATAAAGGTATAGATATAGTATTTTTTTATTTATTTTTATTAGGCTATTTTTACTAAGAGGGATATTAACTAGCTATAGTAATCATATATTATATACGCTTAGTTACTAATTATATAATATCAGTTTAGTATACTATACTTATATATATATTAGTAACTACTTTATACTTATATACTATAAGTATGTATAACGTATTAACTTACTTATAGGCAGTAACACTTATTACCACTATAGCTCTCTACAAGTCTATACTATAGATTTAAATACCTAGTAATGCTTACTTATTATATTCTCTACCTCTCTCTACTATATTAAAATTCCTCTAGAAGTTAACACGCCTTACTTTTACTATAGCACTTTAGCTATAAAGTGTATATATTAATAAAGCGGCAATATTATAATATACTAAGACGCTAAGGAGCATAATTAAAGAAATAGGTATATAGCACCTAAAAGGCCTACTAGATCTACACTAGGTATAGATAGATCTCTAAATTATCTAGCTTAAGAAGATTAGCCTATAGCTACTATATAAGTAGTTATATAATAGTAATAGTCTAGTATATATAATATATATAGTAGAGCTCTAGAACTTTTACTTACTAAAGAGTATCTTTAGGATAACTATAATTATAATCTTACTATATATTACTATATAGAGTTAACTACTATTAAAAAGAATAATAATAAGAGGTATATATACTAGTATCTCTACCTTATTACTCCTTATAATACTATATAAATATACTAGTAGCAATAATAATTATAATAAAATAATAATAATAAAATAATAATAATAAAATACTAATAATAAAATAATAATAATAAAATAATAATAATAAAATACTAATAATAAAATAATAATAATAAAATAATAATAATAAAATACTAATAATAAAATAATAATAATAAAATAATAATAGTAAAGTAATAATAATAAAATAATAATAATAAAATAATAGTAATAAAATAATAATAATAAAATAATAATAATAAAAGGATAATAATAAAAGGATAATAATAAAAGGATAATAATAAAAGGATAATAATAAAAGGATAAAAGAAGCGTGCGTATAGCGACGCAATGCAGAGTAACCTAAGAGTAATTACTATTATCTATAATAAGATACAAATAATAAACTATTATATTACTATATAATATCTATAATTAAATTTCTACTAAAGATAGATATAGTATAAAGGGCTATTTATTACTTATAGTAATTTTATTATTTTTACTACCTTTTAAAACTTTATAGTTAAATAGTAACTTTAAAATTATTATTTTATAATTTAATTACTCTATAGCTATTATATAATAAGCTTTTTACTAATTATATATATTATGCTTTAGCTTTTTACTATAGCTAATTCTAATTAACGTACTTTGCACTCGAGTTAGACACTCTATTAAGTTAAACACTTTGCTAAGACTCTACTAAAACGTACTATTAGTAATAGTATAACGCGATGCCTTAACTATATAATAAACTACTAGCGTTAAAAGAAGCGCGTATACAGCTTGCGATTTAGGCTATTAAATAAGACGCGACACTCTCTTAGCGACGCGCTGCAGCTATTTACAATATTTCTTAAAGTACACTTAGCGACTAATGCGCTAGAAAGACGTTTAGACGCGACTACGCACCTAATAAAATAAGACTTACTATAAGAGAGGAGTAGGCGATTGTAGAGCATATACTCGATCTAGATACGCGAGAATTTTCGCCTCGGCTTAATGCTATAAAAGATATGGCTAATTCTTTACTGGCTGCACGCCACTATAAACTAGTTGGCTAGAGGTGGCCTTATGACTTTGTTAAGCGCTAGCCAGAGCTTAAAGTTAAGTTTAATCGAAAGTACGACTATAAGAGAGCTCTTTAGGAGGATCCTAAGGTAATACAAGACTAGTTCCGGCTTGTGGAGAATATAAAGGCCAAATATAGTATCCTAAACAAGAACACTTATAATTTTAATAAAGCAGGCTTTATAATAGGCATAATATTAACTAGAGTAGTAGTTATAGGCTCTAAGCGTCGAGGACGGCCAAAGCAGGTGTAGCAGGGCAATAGGGAGTGGACAATAGTTATCTAAGGCATTAATGCGACGGGGTGGTGGATCCCACCCTTTATTATCTTTAGGGGCAAGCACTACCTCTCCGCCTAGTATAAGGAGAAGAATCTACCTTATAATTAAGTCATTGCAGTCTCTAAGAATAGCTAGACAACAAATAAGCTTAGTCTATAGTGGCTAAAGCACTTTAATAAGCATACAAAGAGGCGTGTTATTAGCATAACACGTTTGCTTATTCTTAACAGTCATAAGAGTTACAACTTATTCGAATTTAAATAGTATTACAAGAAGAGCAATATTGTTACTCTCTATATGCCCTCGCATTCGTCGCACCTCTTGCAGCCACTTAATGTGGGCTGTTTCGCGCCTTTTAAAAAGGCCTATGGGCGCTAAGCTAAGGATTTAATGCGTAACCACATTACGCACATTACTAAAATCGAGTTCCTGTCTTGCTTTATTACTGCTTTCAAGGCTTCGTTTACTAAAAGTAATATTAAAGGAGGCTTTTAAGGTGCTGGCCTAGTGCCCCATAACCTAGAAGCTGTAATATTACAGCTTAACGTCCGCCTGCGTACGCCTCCACTTTATACTATTTGCGATAGTATATAGGAGTTATAAACTCCGCGAAATAGTATAGAACTTAGGTCGCAATTAACGTTAGTTAAGCAGAGGATTTAAAGGCATGTGGATAGTTCCCTAACTTATATAATTAAGGCGATAGAAAAGCTCGTTAAAGGCGCTAAGATGATATGTCTGTGCGCGTGCCGAGCCACTTCGCGTGACAAGCCACCCAATACCAAAACGCTAAATAATCGCCTGAATTTGACGCGTTATAACTTTACTAATATGGGGGCAATTAAGAATACAATTGTAGCTATTAAATCTTTAAATTTAGGAGAATCATTTTCGTACAGAAATATCGCTGCCACCTACGGTGTAGATCGAACTACGTTATCCCAAAGACATAAGCGCGTTTAGGCACCAAATGAAGCTAAGAATATTAACTAGCAGAAACTCAACCCACAGTAAGAGCAGGAGCTTATAAAATATATTAAAAGACTTACAGAGAGACATATACCACCTACTAGGGAGATAGTACGAAATTTCGCCTCTATAGTAGCTAAGAAGGTAGTTAGCGAGAGCTGGGTTACCCGCTTTATTAACTAACATAGCATTTATCTTATCTCGTAATAGATAGTTGGCATGGACAATAATTGCCACAAAGCTAATTTAGGGGATAAATATCGCCTCTACTCTCAGCTCCTATATAATAAGATTAATTAATATTAAATAGATCCTTATTATACCTATAATATGGATAAGAAAGGCTTTATAATTAGTATTGTTAGTAGATTAAAGAGAATATTTAGCCAATAAATATAGGAGAAGAAGGAGGTTAGGGTATTACTTCAGAATAGAAACCGCGCGTAGATTACGCTCCTAGCATATATATGCGCTAATAGATCTGCTCTGCCTCCTAGCCTAATCTATAAGGCTGCTAACAAAGACATCTAATTAGCCTAGGTAGAAGACATTAAGGCAGGAGAATATAAAGTCTTTATTACCTTATTATTCTCTGGCTGGACGAATAATAATATTAGTCTTGCCTAGCTTAAACAGATATTCGATCGCTGTACAAAAGAGAAGACTTAATAAGCATATTAGCTCCTAATTCTAGACGGCCATGGATTCTACATTATGATGGATTTTATTAACTACTGTGATAAGCATAGGATTCTGCTTGCTATCCTACCTCCTTATTTAACTTATACGCTTTAGTCACTTAATATTGCAATGTTTAAGCCTCTATTAACTGCCTACTTAGCTAAGCTCTCGAAATACCTTAACGTAGGCCAAGGCCTAGTTTCTATTAAGAAGGGCAATTTCTTCCCACTATTCTGGAAGGCATGGCAGGCCTCCTTTAAGGAATTAATAATCCTTAGCTCTTTTAGAGCAACAGGCATATCACTACCTAATCCTAATCTAATCCTCGATAGATTCACTAGATCTCAAGAATTAAGAGAAAGCTCCTCATCCCTACTAAGCGATTATAATTAGAGAAAGGTGGATAGGCTCGTACGCTCTGTAGTTAAGAATTAGAGTAGTAAGAATACGCAAAAGCTTCGTTAATCGCTCCACTATCTATCTATTTAAAATGAGCTACTCTACTATAATATTAATAGGCTTAGGGAGGCACTGTCTATAAAGCAGAAGCGTAAGAAGAAGGGCAAAGCTCTAGATCTTTAATAGCGCAAGGAGTATTATAGTGGGTTAGTGTTCTAGTTACCTAGGAAGGTAAGAGAGGCACGTGTCTGTTAATCTATTAAGAAGCAGGAGGATGAGGAGCAGCAGCTTTAAAAAGCAGAGACAGCAGAGCTAAAGAAGGCAGCTAGACTATACAAGGAGAAAGTCTAGTAGAAAAAGCGTGCTGCGCGAGAGACAGCGAAGGAGGCAAGAGAGAAGGAGAGAGCTAAAAAGGCAGCTTAGCGCGCTGCCTAGAAGTCTGCCCGAGACGTAAAAAAAGCTCTATAGTCATCTAAAAAGGGTAAGAAGAAGGCCTCTTAGCCATCTCTATAGAGCAGAAAACGTTAGAAACGTGTTGTTAATGCTTTAGATGTTAAGAAGTCCTTAGAGGGCACATTTGCTGTCCTAACTATCTCTATATATCGCGGCCGCAACGTTAAGCTTCTAGACAGATATAAATAGTACAAATTAATCGCAAGGATCTATTTAGTGCCCCTCTAGAAAATTCTATAATAATATTAATTGTGGGTGGCTCTATAGCTTTATTTTTGCATAAGCTATTATGGTATTAAGTGGCTTATCACGCGAAGTGGCTTAGCACGCGCACAGACACGTTAGGGCATTCTTTAGTATTAATAACTAAACGCAACACTAAACTTTAAGCTGCTAATAAGGCCGCTACACAACGTAAATTATATAAAAGAAAGCGATTGCAACAAGGAGTCCTTATAGTTAAAGAGGGCCAGTAACTAGCTACTCTAAAGGACTTTAGGGTGCGTAGTAATAGCAAGAAGGCAAAGAAGAGGGTACGCACTAATAGAGGCGAATCTGCTTAACAGCGCTGTGGACGCTGCGGCAAGCCTAGGCACAATAAAAAAACCTATAGACAGCTTATAGAAGTAGATTCTAAATAGTTTAGCCTATTTAGACTATTAAAAATAGTTTATATTAACTCTATACTATTATAAATAGTATAGAACTTAGTAGGGTCTTAGCAAAGTGTCTAACTTAATAGAGTGTCCAACTTAAGTGCAAAGTATGTTACACCCTTTTTTATATACTTTAGCTATTATACCTTAGTTATATTTACTATTAAGTTTTATAATTTATAAAATATTAGGTTAATTATAAATAAATATAAATAAATAAAAATATATATAAGTTTAAATATTAGTTAAGTCCTAAGATAGGTATGTATGTGGCGTTAAATTAACTACCTAGGGATAGAACTACAAAGGCTTTTATCTTAAATAATATAATAAAAAAAGCAGCGCCCCTTGCTTAGTAAACAAAAAGAGCGTAAAAAGGTAATTATAAAAAAACGCGTGTTCGAACTGCTAAGCGAGCCTAAACGAGCCTGGCGGTCTTGGCGCGCACATAGTTATGTATGGAGAAGTGCGTAGGAATGTTGGTAGAATCTTGTACTTGGCTTGTTGTTCTGAGATATGGTCGCATTGAGACATTCGCCACGGCGACCAACACCGTCATCAATCAATGCACAACGGCCAATCGCCTCACACTCGCTTACCACGCATCCACAAACAACATATCGAGAGGCAATATCTGCAGTCGTGCTCGTTCCTCATAGGCAACTTGTCAGAGGGAGCCATACCTTTGTAACAATCAGCAGCAATGGACAGGAGTAGAGCTATTTTCGGGTCTATATGTATCGCGATCATACAAGTAAGTAAACGCAGATAGACGAAGGAAAATTGTTTGTTTTTTTGCAAGCAATGGTATTCCCCAAGTGCATTCAGATGAACAGTTGTGTACAAGCTCACCGGATTCCTCTTCCCGCACCAGTCATACAATATCGAAACAATATTTAGGACCAGCCGCTAACGCCATCACGACTAGTCGCGAGACCAACTCTATACCTTACCATACTTTTACGCTCTTTTTGTTTACTAATCAGGGGGCTCTGCTTTTTTTGTTATGTTATTTGAGATGAAAGCCTTTGTCGTTCTACCCCTAGGTAGTTAATTTAACGCCACATACCCTGCCATACGCCAATCACGATGACTATAGCTTCCCCGTCTTCCCGTAGACCTCCGTTTGGCTAGTCGCAGGCTTCCACTCAAAGTGACGCTTGCCTTCCATCGGCTTTTTGATTTGCTGATCCTCATCTCGTAGAACGACGTCGGCAGATCCGTTCCTGTGACGACCTTGAAGTATTCCAGCGTGGCGCTGAGTGCAGGAGCTACTTGGTCCGTCTCAACTGCTTTGGCAACGACACGGCGAAGCGAGGCGAAGCAGTTGCGGATATCTTTTGCGGTTCGTGCCGTGGTCTGGAGATTGATAGTCGAGTAGTTGGCGTTTGGCGCTTTCAGGACGGGTGTGAGGATCTCGTCTGATATGTAATCGGCTTGTATGATGCAGCCTGCCCGCCAAATCTGCCAAACTTCCGCGTAGTTAATATTCCACTCATGGGCCTTGTCTGCTGCGGCGATAGTGTTAAGGCCCTGGATGAAGCTCGCAACACAGGCAGCGTACGTCGCCTTCCTTAGATCCTCGATAAACGCTTTTTTGTCTTATACATCTAGCTGCTGGGGTGGGAAACCGCCTTCGAAGGTCTTGTTGGCTTGCTCGCGGTTTCCACGGTAAGCAGACGCGAGGCGGAATCCGTGGGCTATGTTGAGGGTGAAGGCGGGAATGTGGTGCTCGATGGCCTCGGTATTGGACCATATGCCTGTGCCTTCCTCGCCTGTGATGTCTTGGACTACTTTGTCCAAGACGTCTGAAATCACAAGAGGGTGGTGTTGAGTGTCGGAGTCGGATGCAGGGCTGGATCCTGATTCGCGTTTGTGCGACAGGTCAGCACCAATGCTGACCAGGAATGTGCCCCTCTGTGCAAATATCAGCCCCGCTATGGTGAATAAGGAGATAACATTCAGGGCACTCACGAGTTCCCCAGATTGGTTCCACTCAGAAAAGACGTCACCAATTTCTTCATAGCCTAAGCCCATCTTTCGCATGATGCCCCAGGCTTCCGATATGGCACTCATCATACCATGCTCGATGCCGTTGTGTATCATTTTGACGTAGTGACCAGAGCCCCCAGAACCTACGATGCCAACGCATGCCTTTCCGTTCTTCTCTTTTGCTGCTATTCTCTGCAGCAATGGAAGAACCTCCTTAGGCGCAGACTCGTCCCCGCCGGGGCACATGGAAGGGCCCGCGCGCGCCGCTTGGTAGCCCCCACTAACTCCACATCCGATGTAGCGAATTCCGGGCTCTTTGCACTTTTTCTGTCGGCGCTCGGTGTTTTCGAAATGCTCATTGCCGCAATCCAGAACGATGTCGTCATGGGAGAGATGAGGCGTTAGGGCTTCGAGCACTTTGTCGCCAACATTTCCATGGGGTATCGAGAAGACCAGAAGTCGTGGTTTTGAAAGTGGCTTGCAGAGTGATTCGTAGTCTGAATTCAGTGTTAGTGGGTATAAACCATAAAACAGAGAACATGGCCACCTTTGAATTTCTCCACCTTCCCATGATAGCCGGCCTTTTCGGCCTTGTCAAACACAGCGTCCATCGTCTCTTCAGCAGGATCTGACAAGGACACGTTGACTCCATTCTCCGCAAATAGCAACGCCATTCCACCCCCACCAATACTACCACACCCAACCATGGCAATCTTGTAGCATATTAGACATTGGTTTCTCTAATCCGTTTCGCAAACTCACTGAGCTGAATTGCGACATGTCTACGCGTCAGGAGTCCTGCCTCGAAAGTCCCAAGCTATCAAAAACGCGCCCAGCAAACAGACGATGTACAAGTACTGTGTCCGTGCACTCAACGCCCGGATTCAGTCAACGCCCCGCTGAACGCAAACCACCCCAAATTTCAACACGCCATAACGCCACTAATATGAGCTCAATTGAGGCTGCAATTAAAGAAATAGAATCGCTAAGGTTAGAAGAATCTTTCTCTTATACTAAGATCGCTAGCAAGCATGGCGTTGATTGAAGTACGCTGTCGCGAAGGCACTAAGCGATTCAAACGACGCGTGCAACTGCAGGGTTTAACTGATGGAAACTTAGTTCCTAACAAGAGCAGGAGCTTGTACAATACATTGAAGGGCTTACAGCGCGTCACTTGCCACCCACAAGAGAGATGATACGAAATTTCGCGTTAACAATAGCCAAGGAGCCAGTACTGTGTCCGTGCACTCAACGCCCGGATTCAGTCAACGCCCGCCTTTTACTAGGAAAATCAAAGAAAATAAGCAACTTCACAGCTATATAACTCTTTAGCTACTTTTTCTTTTTAAAAGCTTTCTTAATTAAAGTTATAGAGAAAGACTATCTCTATAACTCTAGAATTTTGGTTTTCTAATAATAATTAATTTTAAGAAAAAGTATAAAAGTACTAAAACTTAAGTCTCTAAATTTAAAAATTAATTTTTTTAGAAGTAAAGTATGCTGTTTAGAATATAGTTTATATTAAGTTCTTTCTAATAAAACTATTAACTAGAAAGTTATATTATCTTTTTATTTTTTTAAATAAAAAAATTAGGAAAGATAATCTATCTTCTTAAGTAGTCCTTTATAAAAAAAGTCTTAATATAAACTATATTCTAAACAGCATACTTTACTTCTAAAAAAATTAATTTTTAAATTTAGAGACTTAAGTTTTAGTACTTTTATACTTTTTTCTTAAAATTAATTATTATTAGAAAACCAAAATTCTAGAGTTATAGAGATAGTCTTTCTCTATAACTTTAATTAAGAAAGCTTTTAAAAAGAAAAAGTAGCTAAAGAGTTATATAGCTGTGAAGTTGCTTATTTTCTTTGATTTTCCTAGTAAAAGGCGGGCGTTGAGTGCACGGACACAGTGAGCGAGAGCTGGGTTACTCGCTTTATCAACCAACACAACATCTATCTGATCTCTTAATGGGCAGCTAGTATGGACAGCAATCGCCACCAAGCCGACTTAGGGGATAAATACAGCCTGTATTTTGATCTCCTGGGTGCTAAAATCAAGGAATATGACATCGAGCCTCGTCACACGTATAATATAGATGAAAAAGGCTTCTTAATTGGTATCACTAGCCGATTAAAACGAGTGTTCAGCAGACGAATATGGGAGAATAAGGAGGTTATAGCATCTCTCTAAGATGGCTCTCGTGAATAGATTACCCTCCTAGCGTGTGTTTGCGCTGATAGATCAGTCTTGCCGCCAAGCCTTATCTATCAGGCTACCAACAAGGCTATACAATTAAGCTGGGTAGAGGATATCAAGGCAGGAGAGCACTTAGTACACATTTCCTCGTCGCCTTTAGGCTGGACAAACAACGATATCAGCCTTGCCTGGCTTGAACAGGTGTTTAATCGCTACACCAAGGCAAAAGCTCAACGGTCTTACCAGTTACTCATCCTTGATGGCCATAGATCTCACGTTACTATGGATTTTATCGACTATTGCGACCATAACAGGATACTCCTAGCCATCTTCCCCCCTCATTCAACCCACACGCTTCAGCCACTTAATGTGGTTCTATTTAAGCCTCTATCAACTGCGTACTCAAAGGAGCTATCAGATCACCTCCACCAGAGCCAGGGACTCCTCCCTATTAAGAAAGGGGACTTCTTCCCTCTATTCTGGGAGGCCTGGACGAGCTCTTTTAAGGAGGAGACGATACTTAAGTCTTTTGAAGCAACAGGCATATCACTATTCAACCCACACCCGAACACCAACTTTTCGATTTTTAGATATCCTCTCTAGAGACCCTAATAATCCCAGCAACTGAACAAGCTCACCGCGCTGATTCCGGGAGTACCTCTAATGTCCGCCTAGCCCTCCGCGCAACCGCGCAAAGGAGCTTGTCAGGATGGCAGAGTCTCCCTCCTCCCAGCACACAGGGTCCCCAGACCCGGAGATCCCGCAGCAGCTTTATACACGCGCCCCAAGACGGCCCCAGGAGGACATGCATCACCGTGCACCCCTTCTGAGCAGCCAGAACCCTGGTGGGGGCGCTCCTAAACCTCGCGTCTCTGATGCCGTCCAACGCCACATCACCGAGACTCAGCAGATTGCCCAGCTGTGGAACACTATCACTACGGCTTTCGCAGTAGCGGTAGACTAACACGCAGAGAGCTACACTAACCCTTAAGAAGCCAAGATTGCTGAGGAGCTGCAGTAGAGAGTTATCCAGGCTCTGACCTCGCTCCCCCTAAGCAACTCCCCCCCTAGCTCCCGCTGGAGCAGCGACACCAGTCACAGCAACCCTAGGAGCCAAGAGTCGGGACGCCGCTCTTGGGCGGACGTAGCCAGAGACCCCCAGATCTTAGATAGGGGTGGCAGTCGGCCCCTAATCCCTGCTAAGCCCTGGCCCAACCCGCCTGTTAAGCTAAAAGAAGATAATTGAATATTTGTAGCCATCTCTAACCTGGCAATGCGACTGCAACAACCCTTACCCTTTGCGATAAGGCAGGCAATATGCAAGAGCATAGCAGGACTCACCCTTAAAGACATACCTACCGCATCACTAATTAACACAGGCTGGGCGATTACTCTAGCAAATGAGAACATTTGGGGCTGACTTCTAACTTAAGAAGACTAGGAACTTCTAGTAAGAGCGCTAGGCGGAGACGCGGTGAAGATCCCCGAACGCTGGATCAACTACGTAGTACAAGGAGTACCTAGCTCTTTTCGGACCCTGGACGGCACAGAACTACTAACTACTACCTAGCTAGTAGAAGAAGAGGTCTGCTCGCAAACAGGCAAGCAGCTAGTTAGTTGCAGGACCTCACGGCATGGGGCAAATTAGCATGGCCTCACAACCTGGATTGTTTTATATAAGGAGCCAGTCCGCTTGTTCTAGCTCTTTGGCACTAGCCAATTCTTGAAGGAAATCCACAAGCATCCCACTATACAGCAATATAACCTAGGCTGCCAGGGATACTGCAACGCTGCCCGCTGTACCCGAGTAGCCCGCTGTGCACACTGCGGGGACCGCACGGATAGACACTAAGGACAGTACGGGGACAGTTGCGCCCACAAAGCTATGTGTGCCAACTGTTATGGCCCTCATCCAGCTAGTCACACCAACTGCCCGGCAGCCCCTCGCCGGGTCAACGGACACATTACTAAGCCTACGAAGACTGAGCTGAAGGCTATTCGTCGCGCAGGCAAAATAGCACAGCGGCACCTCTATAGGACAGTTGAAGTGGCCCTTGGACAGGCAGCACTTCAGCCTGAAGCTCCTCCTATGGAGGTATTAGAGACAGTGCCTTCCCACCTTTCTGCCCAGAGGCAAGAAGGAAATAGTAGGGCTACACCTCCTACAACTACTGCCTCCTATGCATCCTCCTCTACTACTGGTAGAGAAAAGAGACCAAGGCGGGCTGCCACAGGCCAGAGGAGCCTTAATGTAGGACAACTGTCTGCTGGCAGCATTCGTCCACAATCAACTATCCACACTGACCCGTCCACCTTAGAGAGGGAAGACGCTAGTATAAGCGATGACCCGCCATTATTATGTTAGAACACCCTTACAATATTCTAGCCGACACTAGGCATTAACAGCCTAGCCTACTAAGCAACTAACTTCGTGTATGCTAGGCCAATGTTAGCAGGAGCTCACCCTGGCACATTACAATACTAGAGGTGGCCTTTCAAAAGGGCATGGATGTTGTGTGTGTTCAAGAGCCCTTCACATGTGCCAACTCAAGAACTTCCACCCACCCTGGTTTTACACACCTAGCACCCATTAGCACCTAGGACAGCCCTAACACGCTAGGCTTAGCCTGCCCTAGGGTGATGACCTACATCCGCAAAGGATGCTACCTACAATACTAGGCTAGAGAGAGCCTCAACCACCCAGACATGCTATGGGCTGTAGTGAACGGAGTTGCTATACTTAACTGCTACAGACAGCCACACACCCTACACGTTATCCAATACGTCACACATCTTATACCCCCTTAACTCTGCCTTGTAGGAGGAGACTTTAACGCTAGATATAAATCCTTTAAGCCTACTATTACTGTAGCTAATAGAGGCGTGGAGCTAGCTAGATGGGCTGCTAACGCGTCTATGGACTATATTAGTGTGCTAGGGCAGCCAACACACTGCGCTGGCTATGTCCTTGACCTTACTTTCTCTAATATCCTATTTGCCTAGTCTGCTGTTGATGCTAGTATGCACAGCGGCTTAGACTATAAGATAATAGTAACCTCTGTCTCTATCTCTACGCCAGGCACTCCGCATCTAGAGTAGTACTACTTTAGAGTCCCTAAGGCAAGCCTACCTAAATTCGCTGGGCTAGTGGAGATGGGTGTCCAGAGCATCCCAGACCCGCTTGCAACACTGAACGCAGCACAGCTAGAGGAATGTGTCACGCTGCTTATAGAGACTATACAGCACTCTATATAGACAGCAGGCAAGCCTGACCGCAAGGAAGGCCGTGCGGCACTATGGTGGACCAAGGAGTGCAAAACTGCTTACCAGGCCTACAAACATGCTAGACAGCTCTGCTCTGGCAGTCTACAGGAGGAGAGACAGGCCTTCAAGACTACCGTCCAACAGGCCAAGAGGCAGTACTGGCGGCATGTTATTAACAATGCTAAAGACGACAAGGACCTGTTTAAGATCATTGCCTGGCACAAGCTTACACTAGAGAACTAGGACACTCCTCTTGTAGTGAACAACACGACAATATTAGACCCCCTAGAGAAGGCAGAAGCTCTTAGAGAGGAAGTTCTTAACCGGTACATAGCAGAGGATGACCTCAGACACTACCCAGACTAGAAGATAGCAGATACCCTCCTGTGGAGCACACACATCTCACTGGAGGAATGTGAGCGAAACACAATAGGGGTCTTGAGCACCTCACCAGGTACTGATCGCTCTACTGTGCGACTACTCCAAGCCTGCTGGGCTCAGGTTAGGGAATTCATACGAAGGGTCTTCCAGCGATGCCTTGAGCTCAACTACTTCCTAGCACAATGGAAGCTTGCAGAGGTAGCAATGATACCTAAGATGGGGAAGACAGACCGATCGTCGCCCCGCTTCTGGAGACCTATAGCGCTTCTCTCGTGCATTGGAAAGGGACTTGAACGAACAGTAGCCAGAAGAATCGCGTGGACCGCCATGACACACAAGATCCTTAGCCCCTAGCATGGCGGCGCCCTTTTAAAGCGCTCTGCAACCGACCTTACTGCAGTATTCACCCACGACACTGAAGCAGCATAGGTACTTGGAAAGTATGTCACTATAGTCACCCTAGATGTGCAAGGCGCCTTTGATGCGCTTCTGAAGAACCGCCTGCTATACTAGATGGCCCAACAGGGCTGGCCACAAAGAACTATGCTCTTTATAGACTTATTCCTTACTAACTAGAGGGTTTAAGTCTGCCTTAGACAGGTCACTACCCCTAGCTACCCTGTCGCCTGTGGCACACCTTAAGGCTCGCCTCTCTCGCCTGTACTATACACACTGTATCTAGCAGAGCTACTATCTATAGATATAGAATAGAGGTTTGGATATGCAGACGATATATGTCTATACTAGGCCTTACACTCTATGAACGATAACGTTAAGCTCCTAGCATTAGATCTAAGGCAGATCAGAGCATAGGGTGAGACTAACAAGGTCACCTTTGCCCTAGAAAATCAGGAAATAATACACCTGACTAGATAGCGGAGCAACTACGCACCACTATGTGTTGTAGACGAGCAGCTTATGATCTACCCTATTCTCCTAGGTGGAGAGCACAGCCAGCCAGCCCTGCGTTGGTTAGGAGTGTGGTTTGACCGCAGACTTACCTTTAGATAACACGTAGCCACACGCACTGCAAAAGCTGCTAGGGTAGCTCATTATATTCGCAGTCTAGCCAGGACCACCTATGGACCACTAGCTAGCTCCCTCCGCAAGGCCACTATTGCCTGTGTATACCCGTCGCTTCTGTACGGGACGGAATGCTGGTACAGAGGCCGCACTAAGCAGCCACATACACTCAAACTAGGCAGGTCATAAGAGGTTAGCGCTTACGTTGGATGGCACATAGCTGCTATAGACAAGACACTGGCTATAGCAGTAAGGGGCATTCTACTAGCGTGGAGAACAACCCCTACAGCTGCACTCTTCCGCGACGCTGGACTACTGTCTACAGTAGTGGCACTAGAGGAAGCTAAAATTAGATTTGCAACCCACTTGCGCACTATAGATGTAGACTATTCTCTTACTAGGCGCATATTAGTATATATAGTAAATAGGGGTGTAAAAATAGGACAACTATAGCGAGTCAAGACTAAAGTCTAATAGATGGCATCTCTTCTACTAGAGATCCTTAGGACTACACTTATAGCCCCTCACTACTTAAGTGGCTGCCGAATTGACCCAACGCTCGGCATAGACAAGAAGACTGCAGCTAAGGCTTTTAATATATAGTGGGCCCATCTCCCACTACTAGATGTGACTATCTTCTCAGATGGCTCTGAACAGTACACAAAGGAAGGAGGAAAGCGGGTCACTTACGGCTTTGCAGTGTATCAGAACGGAAAGCAACTGCAGACTGGACGCGGGTCGCTTAACTCTACCTCGCACGTCTTTGACGCTGAGGCAGTAGGAGCATAGAGAGGCCTCCAGCACACCATAAGACAACTAGAGTTCAATACCCGTCGAATCTGGCTGTGCATAGACAGCACCTCAGTCATATGGTGTCTGAGGGGCGACGCACCCCCTACCTCTTAATGGGCCTTTCTGGAGTGCTACAGCGCTATGGAGACTCACGATGTCTCTATTAAATGGGCCCCTGGACATTTAGGCATTGAAGGAAATGAGGCAGCAGACAAATTAGCTAACCTAGAAGCCTAACACCTATTACCTGTAATAGGTAAAGCTGCTCTGCCTATACTTTTAGGTATTAAGACAATTGCTCGCAAGACATTACAACACACACAATAGATTTGGTGGTCTAAAAAGAAGAACAAACTCTCTAGATGGTACAAAAGCTGGCACCTAGACTACGCACCACGCAGCAGTCTAAAGGAACTAGACCTACTAAGAGCTATCCTAGCTAGACTGCTTTCTATCTAGTCTAGATATGGGGATTTTGCCTAGTACCACTAAAAATACAACTACAAGGATGCAAACCTCACCTGCTTATGCAGACAGGACAAGACACCTAAGCACCTCGCGCTTTGCCGCAAGACTCTAGGGACGTTTAGCAGATGGCCACTTCGACCACCTATACCGCCATCCAGCCAGGCTGATGGCCTAGCGTACACTGCAGCACTAATAAGGGAGCTAGAGTTCTTTGGAGCCTTTACTAAACTAACGCAGTACTACACTAGGATCTGCCCCCGCTAGCTCTTGTAGCCCTGCAAAAGTAATAGGCAATGCAGCACCTAGTGGAACTAGGTCCAGCACAAGAGCTGCAATACTCCTTACCCCTCTTCCTCTCTTTCTCTCCCCCCGCCCCCCCTATACACACACTCTCTCTCTCTCTTAGCATATAGATGCCTTAAAATGCAAGGAAATCACCCTAATGTACACGCACTGCTTAGTCTCTCTAACTGGAAGGGGAGCTGTAGTTCTAAAATGGTAGCAATACCCGCGCAGGCAAGAAATGCTTTCTAGGGTAGTGTGTTAGCACTGCAATTCCATAGCTTAGCACGTCGTATATGCCCTTTGGGAGGCGAGATGGTGGACTTAATCCCCATCAACTAGACGAAAAATGAATACCAACCAACCAACCAACTATTCAACCCAGAGGTTATACTCAAAAGGTTCACTAACACTACCCTAGATGAGCAGGAATCGCGAGAGAGCTCTATGTCAGTACTTAGCGGATCTAACTGGCGTAAACTAGACCGCCTTGTACGATCCGCAGTAGAAGATCAGAGTAGTAAGGACGCGCAGAAGCTTAGCCGCTCACTCCACCACATCTCAGTTCAAAATAAGTTACTTCACTATGAGATTGCTGGGTTAAGAGAGGCTCTTACTATGAAAAAGAAGTACAAGAAGAAGGGAAAACCTCTAGATCTGCAACAACGTTAAGAGTACTATGGGGGGGCGGTTTTCTGGTCACTAAGGAAGGTTAGGGAGGCTTGCGTACGTCAGTCTGTAAAGGAACAAGAGGAGAAGGAGCAGAAGCTTTAAAAAGCTGAGAAGGCTGAGTTAAAGAAGGCAGCTAAGCTATGCAAGGAGAAAATTGCAGAGGAGAAGCGTGTGGCGAGGGAGGCAGCTAAGGTAGCTAAGGAGAAGGAGAAGGCTAAGAAGGCAGCAGAGCGTGCTCGCTAGAGAGAAGCTCGCGATAATGCAAAAGCTCTACAATCTACCTAAAAGGGTAAGAGAAAGGCCTTGCAGCCATCTATACAGAGCAATAAGCGTTAGAAACGCGTAGTTAATACTATAACTACTTAGGAGGCTTCAGGTGCCGCATCAGCAGCTCCACCCAAGACTATGCGGCACGGCCGCAACGTTAAGCTTCCAAGTAAATATAAGTAGCACAGGTGAATTGTAAGCATTAAAATAGTACTCTACTACAAAATCTCGTAATAATAGCGATTTTGTGTGGCTCTGCAGCCTTATTTTAGTTAAGCTGCTATGGTGTTCAGCGGGGCGTTGACTGAATCCGGGCGTTGAGTGCACGGACACAGTACCGTGGGTCACCACCTCGTGCACGGCCCCACCTCGTGCACGGCCAACACCAAATCTCCCGCACTTTCAGAATCGCTTTACACCACCAATATACACCCAATGGAGGCTGCCCTAGAGTCGTTCAAATCGCTGAAGCTTGGAGAGAAGCCTAATTATACTCAGACTGCGAAAAAGTACGGTGTTGATCGAACGTTGCTGTCAAAGCGTCACCGCGGGGTTATCGGCAGCTATGCGGAGAAAGTCGATAATATGCGCCTTCTCAACTCTACACAGGAAACTGAGCTCGTACAATATATTGTTAAGCTCTGTGTACGAGGGCTACCACCTACAAGGGAGATGATACGGAATTTTGCAGCAGAAATAGCAGGAAAAGAGCCAGGAAAAAACTGGGTTGATCGCTTTATTGCGCGGCATCACATTGAGCTTGTATCTTAATGGGTATCCGGCATTAATTCCACACGCCACAGAGCTAACTCTGCCTTTAAATACGCCCTATATTTTAAGCTCCTAGACTAGAAGATAACTCAGTATAATATCGAGGCTCGCAATATCTACAATATAGATAAGAAGGGCTCTTTAATTAGGGTGCTGTTAAAAATAAAGCGCGTGTTCTCCCGCCATCAATATAATCACGGAGGCGTGAAACAAGCACTCTAGGACGGCAATAGGGAGTGGATAACTACAATAGCCTATATTTGCGCCAACAGCAGCTATCTCACGCCTGCGCTGATTTATTAGGCTGTTTCTGGCAAGATACAAGACTTATGGCTTTAGGATTTTGACCCTACAGAGCACAAAACCTTCTTCGCCTTATCGCCCAGTAGATGGACTAACAATAAGCTAGGGCTCTTATGGCTTGAACAGGTGTTTAATCGCGAAACAAAAGCAAAGGCAAGACGATTATATTATTTACTTATCCTTAACAGCTATAGCTCACATATATTAATGGAGTTTATTAAGTTTTGCGACAACAATTGGATTCTTCTGGCCATCTATCCTCCCTACGCTACCCACACCTTGCAGCCGCTTAACGTCTGCCTTTTCAAGCCTCTATTAACTGCCTACTTAAACGAGCTCTCTAAGTTCATGTATAGCTGTCAGGGCATCTCCGCGATTATAAAAAGAGACTTCTTCTACTTGTTCTATAAGGCCTGGCATACAACGTTTAAGGAAAAGACGATCTTAACGGCTTTTTAAGTCACAGGGCTTTCGCCGTTAGACTTAGAGGCTATACTTAAGAAGTTTAAAATAGAGGAGACTGAGAGGCCCTTATTAAGCGATAGTACTACTTCCGTACTCAGCGCTTTAGATTGGAGAAAGATTGAGCGATTACTGCGCCAGGTAGTGGAGGATATCTACGATTGACGCTCCCAACAGCTATCATGGGTGCGGGGTCAATGCGCGCCGAGCCTCAATGCGCGCTCAACACGAAAACACCTCAAGCTTCAACACCACCTATCGCTACCAATATGGGGTCAATTGAGGCTGCGCTTGAAGCGATACAATCGCAAGAACCTGGAGACTCTATCAACTATACAAAAATCGCGAAGGAGCATAGCGTTGTACGCTCTACGCTCACCCGGAGACACCAGGCTGTAACGCAGTCGCGTACAGCTGAGGGAATCAACCAACAAAAACTTCGCCCTCAACAGGAGCAGGAGCTTATACGCTATATCAAAAAACTCACTCAGCGAGGCCTACCACCTACACGGCAAATGATCCAGAACTTTGCAGCCTGTATAGCCAAAACGAGCGTTAGCATATACTAGGTTAATCAGTTCGTCAAGCGACACAGCATTAATCTAGTTTCAAGATAGACAGCTAGAATAGACAGCAATCGCCACAAAGCCGACTCAGAGACAAAGTACAGCCTATATTTCGACCTACTACAGCAGAAAATTAGCCAATACGATATCGAGCCTCAGCACACGTACAATATGGACGAAAAAGGCATCCTACTAGGCATTACTACTCGCTCAAAGCGGATCTTTAGTAGGCAGCTGTACAAGAGCAAGGAGGTGAGGCAGGCTATTCAGGATGGTAGCCGTAAGTGGATTTCGCTCCTAGCCTGCATATGCGCCGACGGATCGGCTCTAGATCCAGCCCTTATCTATCAGGCTGCCTCAGGTAGCCTACAATCAAGCTGGGTTAAAGAAATCAACCCTCAGGAACACTCAGCCTTTATCACCTCATCGCCTTCTGGCTGGACAAATAACAAGATAGGCCTCGCGTGGCTTAAGCAGGTGTTCGATCGCTGTACTAAGGAGAAAGCTGGACGCTCCTACCAACTACTTATCCTTGACGGCTATGGATCCCACCTTACTATGGATTTTATCAATTACTGTGACCGGAATAGGATACTCCTAGCTATATTTCCGCCTCATTCAACGCATACGCTACAGCCGCTCAACATTGTTATGTTTAAGCCTCTCTCCACTGCCTACTTAGCTAAGCTCTTAGCCTTCCTATACAGGTGCCAGGGACTATTATTAATCGCAAAAAGAGACTTCTTTAGCCTATTCAGGAGGGCTTAGGGTAGCTCGTTCAGGAAGCTATTGATTATTAAGGCCTTTGAGGCTACTGGCATATTACCACTCAACCCAGAGGTTATACTTAAGAGATTCACTAAGACCAGCCTACCTGAGCGGGAATTAAGAGAAAGCTTAACCTCAGTACTCAGCGCATCTGACTGGAGGAAAATCGACCGGCTCCTAAAGGCTGCAGTAGATATAGGGAATAGTAATAAGGCAAAGAAGCTGAGCCGAACAGTGCACTCAATTGCCGTACAAAAACAGCTACTACAGCATAAAAATAAGGGACTAAGAGCAGCACTAGGCAATAAGAAGAGGCGTAGGAAGCGTGGCAAGCCTTTGCTGGATAACCAGCCTACTAAGTACTCAGGGGGTGCTGTTTTCTAGTCCCTAAGGAAGGTGCAGGAGGCACGTGATCGTCTACAGCAAAAAGAGGCCAAGGCAGAGCAGCTAGTACTCCAAAAAACTAAGGCAGCTAAGGCTTAGAGGGCTAGCCAGAAGCTGAAGGCTAGACTACTCCAAGAGAAGCGCGTTGCGAGGGCTAAGGCTCAGGCAGCTTAAGCAAAGGCAAAGGCGGATTAGGCAGCTAAGCGAGCCTAGAAGCAGCAGGCTTGTAGGGCTCAGCAACACTACAAGAATTGTATAAAAATAGCTAAGAAAGGTAGCAAAAAGGCATTAAGGCTACCTAAGCAGGGCATAAGGGAAAAAAAGCTTATTAATAAGGCTATAGATGCTGCTGAGGCCTCAGGTGCTGCATCACAGCCTCTACAGCCTCAGTCGCGCCAGGGCCAGAATATTAGAACTCCGAGTAGATTTTTATAGCTATAATTAATTATTAAGATTTATAGACCTTATCACCAGAAATTCTTATAATAATAGCAATTGTAGGGAGCTCTGCAGCTTCAAGTTTAGCTGAGCTAGTTTGGTGTTGAGCGCGCATTGAGGCTCGGCGCGCATTGACCCCGCACCCATGGTAAGCCAGACGATTCACGTGATGGCTGTACAAAAACAGCTCCTCCAGCATGAAAACGAGCGACTCAGAGGGGCCTTTGTCAATAAGAAGAAGCGCCGTCAACGTGGCAGGCCTCTATTACTTAAGGCACCACAGGAGTATAATAGTAGAGCTATATTCTAGTCGCCATCCAAAGTCAAGGACGCCCGCGATCGCCAAGCACAAAAGGATGCCAACAAGCAGCTACTACAACAACAGAAGTCCAAGGAGATCAAGCGTAGGGAGTAGCAGAAGCAGGAGAAGGCTACTATGCTTGAAGAGAGGCAGCGCATGAGAGAGGTGGCCAAAGAAAGACGCCTTTAAGAACAGCGCGAGAAGGCCGTGCAGCGCGAAGAAGCTAGGATCGCGCGCGAAGCCAAAAAGCAACTCCAACAAGATATACAATTCTCCAAAAAGGGTAATAGACGCCGTCAAAAGGCCTTTGCACCACCTCCTCAAGTCGCTGAGGAGACAGAGGATGTTGGTGTGGATATATCATCTGTAGTTGATGTGGTGCCTACACCCAGACTTGTCAATAAACAAAACAAACAAAATTTGTGGCTCTGAATTTGTTTGTTTGACGACTTTCTTGGTGTTGTAGTTTGTTTGTTTGATTTGATGGAGCTATAGAGGCGCTTTTTATTTGATTGTTTGTTTGATTTTGAGTACTTTAAGAGGACTGTGAAAGAGACTCTAGTGGTGTTATAGGCGGCGGCTCCTCCCACTCATGTATGCTAAACTGTTCGTTGAGCTTATTGTCATCGTACGTTGCCACCACCTTTGCGCTTGGAGGTTTAAAACCTGCTCGAATCCATCGTTGAGTACAAATTAAAGCAGCCAATAGTTGGCTGCCCATTTTGCGTCTCTGTGGCTCAAGTACGTCGCCAGTACCCGAGAAGACTCGCTCACAGTCAGCGCTGGAGGCAGGGATAGTTAACACGTCCAGCGCCAATCGTGACAAATTGGGATACCTCGGCTTGAGCTAGTACCAGTATTGGACAGCTGTACAGCCAGTTTTGTACTGTTCTGATGTCCATGTTGGCTCTCTAAGCCAGCTCTCGTACTCATCCGCCACCCCTATTATCTCGTCGCTGTTGTCAAGTACCGAATCGATCGCGTCGTCAAAGCTGCTCATCGCGTGTTTAGGCGCAGTTGTTATTGTTGTTGCTGTCGCTAGGGCGGGCTTGTAACGAGCCCAAAGCTGCTCGAAGCTCGCGTGCGTAGCTTGTAACTGTGCGGGCTTCTCACGCCAGAAGCGTTTAAAGTAGTTCTTGAAGCGTGGGTGGAGTGCCGTGGCAGTGTAGTAGACGGGGATTTTGAGGAGTTTATTAAGGTACTTGCTCGCCTTCTTGAGCGCAGCACGTACGTTGATAGCGACGTGATCTTCTGGCGCCTCGTCTGACAGGTAATTGACGCTTTCAAACAGTCTAAGGCGGGCATCTAGGTCAGCAATAAGAGACTCAAACACAGGGATAACCTCGTATAACGCGCCGTGAGTGCCAGCTTTGCCGCGACCTTGCAAGCGATTAGTTGCGGACTTCAGCGGCTCAAGCACCTCAATGTACTCGGTAATCACCGCCCAGTCTGCAGCTGCAAGCCCGCCTGATCGCATCCACTGCGGCACAATAGGCGGCTTAGTGTTGTTGCTTTTGGCAAGCTCGTCAGCGTGCTCAGTCTCTTGTATGTGGTAGGAGGAGTAGCTATTGATGGCGTGTTGTAGCTCAACACCGCGCTTAAAGCAGTCATGATAGCTGTTCCAACGCGTAACTCCAGGCTTGAAAGGCTCACGGCGTCTTGCTGTAGCGCCAGCAGGCATCTCAACTGCTTCGCTGTTCTGACAATCCTCAAATATACCCCATTGTTTTGGCGTGTTAATGTAGTTAACAATATTAAGAAACACGCCAAGCGGACCATCTTTCCGCCATTGCTTCATATAAAACTCCTCTTCGTTGTAGTGTTCAGGCTCGTTATCAAAGGCGTCGGAGTCAGTGCCAAACATAATAGTTTGCCCAACGAGGTTGAGTATGTGGCAAGCGCAGCGGAGGCGTCGATCGTTGGCGATAAAGCCGTACATTGTGCCGAGTTTATTAACTGCAGTATCGTTGTTGTAGGCGTTGTCAAGCACGAAATAGCCCAAATTGCTGCTAGAAATCTCAAAGTAGCGTAGGATTCGTACGACAGCTTCCGCGATCGCTGAGCCTGTGTGCGCACCAACCAGCTGCGGCAAGGCGATGGGAAGGTCAACTATATTGCCTTGAGAGTCAGCGTAGTGCGCACAAATTGCAAAGAAGCCGCGCTTCCCCCTTAGTAGTCCAGCTGTCAAAGCTTATGTGTATTTTGCTAGAGGCCTCAGACAAGGCGCGCTTAACTTGAGGTTGTAGCCAGCTGTAAAGCCTCATCACGAACCTCGAAACGCTGTTGTGAGACCTCCATAGCGCCGCCTCTGCCTCTGGGTTAGCGAACCTGATCATCGCGCGGAAGGACTCAGTCTCAAACTCGCGTAATGGCCTGTTGTTGTTGACGAGCCATAACACTGCAGCTTGCCTGAAGCCTTGTACGTCGAAGTTACCCAGCTCCTGCGTTGCATCTTGGCTTAATGTGACCCCGTTTTCTTCCGCCCATCGCAGCGACTTCTGGCCAGGTTCGAGCGGCCTCTTGTGTACGATAGTGCCTTGTTTGGTGAGCCGATGGCCGGGAAGGTCTTGCTTCAAATGGTTGTTGGCGGCTGTAGTTGACAGAGTGGTCTGGTGTAGGCCGCCCTTCTTTCTGTTGATGTAACAGTGCTTGCATTGGAAGTAGATCTTCTCAGGGTTAGTACCAAGCTTTCGAAGGCGATAGCCGTGCCTAAAGACCTAGCTGATGTTGCCTGTGGGTGTGGATAGAGGCACATTAAAGCCCAGCAGGCGCTTCAAGTCAAGGCCTTCGTAGTTGGTGAAGTCAACACTAGGCGCAGCGTCCTCCTCTACTAAAGCCTCTGTGGCAGCATTACTAAACGCGCGCGGCGGCTTAGTAGCTATAGGCGGCTTATTAGCCACTAATAGCAACTCCCAAGCTGGCTTATTGGCCTGTAAGGCTTGTAGTATAGGCCGTGGTGATGGCCTCCGGGCGCGCTCCTCTAGCTCGGTTGGTGGCTCTATTGAGCGCGGCTCTAGAGTACTTTCAAGCACCTTAATAGGCGGCTCCGGCTCGTCAACTACCTCAATAGACGGCTGGGTTGGCGGAGGAGTAAGCGGCCGCTGGCTATCCATAAGGCGCTGGCTGGGTTTCGGCGCACGTTAGGAACGTTTGGGCATAGGTTCGGATGCCTCAGCAGGCTCGCGGCTTCGTTTTGGGGGCATAGTAAGCGTGAAGGTAAGCAAAGGCGCGAAAAAGTAAGCTGTAGGCGCAGGCAAGTAAGCCAAAGTATAGTGGGTGTGTAAGCGTTGACGCGCAAGGTACGCGGAAAGTACGCGGTCGGCTAGCCAACATTACCACTTCATGCCAAGGCGTACTGCGCGACGCTCTGCAGCCCGCAACAATAGAGATATAGTAAAACAGGCGACAGGAATTAATTTAGCAACATTGATTTAATAGTTTAACTTATAAAAGACAAGATTTATTGCGTAGTTATAGCAAACAATTTTTTAAGAGTAGTAACTAGGTTCAGAATATATAAACATAACTTAGGCTTCGCTGCAACAGCGCAAACTCACTTTGCTACAATACCTCAACACTATAATATTAGCTTATTTAGATTATTATATATATATTTATTGTTTTAACAGCTTATTACCTACGTAAAGAAAGAGGAGGAACAGAGGATAGGAGGTGCTAAAGCCGAATAGCAATTCATGTATATCAGTTGCTGGCGGCCAGTGGAAGCACACATCCGTTATGCGGGCTTTTTTACGCAGGTACAATCCACTTAAGAAGCTCCGTTTTTTGCTCTGTTTACTATAGGAATACCTATATAATTGCAGCGTTGGGAAAGTTATTGTTACATCAACACTAAGAATATATCACTAACTCTAGGGTACCTTATTATTACAGTATGCTAAGCGATTCAAACAAACTTCAAATTTTTTGACTGCAATTGCCTCTTTTGTTTGTTTGACCTATCAAAATTGCAGCAGCAGCTTTTTGTTTGGTTGACGTTGTCAATTCAAACAAAATTCAAACAAAATATTGAGGCATGTTTGGTTGTTGACAACCCTGCCTACACCCGGCCCTGCCACGCGTACCCGCAAAGTACGCCTCCCACAGAGGTATCGCACGTAGTTTATCGTTACCAATCAATCAAATAGGTCCTTAAAAGCCCTCCACTAAAAAATCTCGCGATAATACAATATATATGCGACTCTACAGCTGCAAAAGTTGTGGGTGTGGGCATCTGGAAACCGTGCACCAGGTGGGGCCGTGCACCAGGTGGTGACCCACGGTACGCAAGGCTGGAAAACTGTGGCAGGGTAGGATCCTGGTAGTGGATCAAGTCGTCGAGGAAAGCGGGAAGCATGCCGGCGGTGGAGTGGAGTTACAGCAATGTATTATAAATCGATTTTATGCATGCACGGCAATGATTGCGCTGTGACGAAGGCAGACGTCGTTGTGCAGTCGCATCTGTGACGTCGGCGAGGCTAGTGGGTAGGACGGAACGGCCTGGCAGCCACGAGGGTGTTCGGTACAACGGGTACATTGTGGGCTTCTCCAAGTGAAAACTTAGTTGCAACAGGGCGTATTGTAATTCTATCCAAGCATGAGGTGAAAGAGAAGCAAGGAATGCCAGGCAGATGTGACAGATGTTTACACACAGCGCTAGCCCTATTGAGAAATACCGAATTCGGCCACTCAACGCACAGACTCCCACTCAACGCACAGTTTGAGGATAGCCACCACTATTACTTTTGAAGCTGCAGAGCTCTATATATATCGTAAAATCACTAGATTTTTTAGAGTAGCATTTGCAGAAGCTTGATAAATCGATTGGCAACGATAAACTACGTGTGATACCTCTGTGGGAGGCGTACTTTGCGAGTGCGCGTTGATGGGCTGGATGCCTCCACCACCCCTTCAATAACTAATAGATCCTCAACATCAACCTCTAGGTCCTCAATAACATGAGCAGGAGGTGCAGGAGCCTCGAGGCTACGCGCCTTACCCTTTTTGGCCAATTGTATATCAGTCCTGAGTTGCTTTTTAGCTGCGCGCGCAAGTAGATCTTCTTCGCGCTCTGCCGCCTTCCTCTACTGTTCTTGCAACCTAACCTCTTTTGCAGCCATCCTTTTCTGCGCCCTCTGCTCAAGTATAGCCTGTTTCTCCTGCTTTTTCTACTCCTTAGCTAGCTTGTCGCGCTCCTTCTAGTGTTGTAGTTCTTCTGCTTTGGCGTCTTTTTCAGCCTGGCGATTGCGGGCAGCCTCAACTTTTAATGGCGACTAGAAGACGGCGCCGCCAGCGTAATTCTCAGAGGGTTCAAGTAGTAATGCCTTGCCACGCTTATGGCGCTTCTTCTCATTGAAAAGGGCATCTCTAAGGCGATCGTTTTAGTGCTGGACGAGCTGTTTCTGAGTCGCTATTGCGTGTATTGTGTGAGACAGCTGCGAGACGCGTTTATTATTAAGATCCTCAACTACCTGTCGTAGAAGTCCTTCAATTTTACGCCAATCGCTTGCAGAGAGTACTAACAACGTGCTATCGCTGCTTGATGGCCTCTTAGGCTCTAGATCCTTAAATTTCTTCAATATAGCGTTGCTATTTAGCGGAGAGATGCCAGTAACTTTGAAGGCGTTAATAATTGTTTCTTTAGCGAATGCAACTCTGTATGCCTTATAGAAGAAGCGGAAGAAGTCGCGCTTAGTGATAGATGTGAGTCCTTGGCTGTTGTACATAAATTCGGAGAGCTCTTTTGTATATGCAGCTGAAAGAGGCTTAAAAAGGCAGACATCTAGAGGCTGTAGCGTATGAGTTGAATGCGGCGGGTAGATAGCTAGGAGAATTCGATTTTGATTGCAGAACTCGATAAACTCTATAGTAACGTGTGAGCCATGCCCATCAAGAATTAGGAGTCGATAGTCGCGCTTTGCCTTCTTCTTAGTCTCCTCTTAAAAGCACCTCTTAAGCCAGGCAATCCCAAGTTCGTTGTTTGTCCATCTAGATGGTGATGAGGCGAAAAAGGCCTGGTGCTCTTGAGGATTAAAATCTTGTAGCCATGTGTCCTAGATGTTGCCAGAAGCCGCCTGATATATTAGGGCAGGTTTAAGAGAGCTGCCATCGGCGCATATACAAGCTATCGTCGTTATCCACTCTCTATTGCCGTCCTGGAGTACCTGCTTGACGCCTCCTTGCTCATATCGCTGTCGAGAGAACACGCGCTTTATTTTTGACACTACCCCAATTAAGAAGCCCTTCTCATCCATATTGTATATATTTGACAGTGCGATGTTGTACTGCTTGATCTTATCGTCTAAAAGCTTGAAATAGAGGGCGTATTTGAAGGCTGAATCGGCTTTGTAGCGCTGGCTATCGATGCCAGATGTCTATCGCGATATAAGGTCAATTTGATGCCGCGCAATGTAGCGATTAACCCAGTGATTTCCTGGCTCTTGATGTGCTATTTCTCCAGCGAAATTTCGTATCATCTCTCTCGTAGGGGGTAGGCCTTGTACACACAGCTTATCAATGTACTGTAGTAGCTGTTTTTCCTGTGTATTATTGAGGAGTCGCTTTTTTTCGGCCCGAGTTGCATAGGTGCCCTGAACCCCTCGATAGCGCTTCGAGAGCCGCGACCGCTCAACGCCGTACTCCCGAGCAACCTGGGATATATTAGGACGTTCTCCTAGCTCCAGGGATTTTAAAGCTTCAACAGCTGCGTCGATCGGGTCCATATTGGTGGAGTTATGAGGTGTTGAAAATATACGATTTTTAGTGTTAACTGTGCGTTGAGTGGGGTCTGTGCGTTGAGTGGCCGAATACGGTAGCCGAGAGGGTCTCCGACGGAGACAGGCAAGCGCGACCGAACTCGACCATCACCGCTTCACCGACCCCACGCAGTCCACCACCGTACCACGAATCCGCAAATATGGCAGACACCGAGATGGACATCGACCAGTCCGAGCCCACCCCCGCCGACCCCAAAGCCAGCGACGCGCGCACCCAGGCCGGCGCAACGGCCGTCCGCTCCATCGAAGGCTGGATCATCATCGTCACCAATGTGCACGAGGAGGCAACCGAGGAGGATCTGCAGGATATGTTTGGCGAGTTTGGCACCATTAAGAATCTTCACTTGAACCTGGACAGGCGGACGGGTTACGTCAAGGTGCGAAACATGGCAATTTAGGCCCAAGGCTGGCAATAACGTGTGCGCAGGGCTACGTCCTCATCGAATACCCCACCCTCGACGAAGCGAAGGCCGCCGTCAAAGGGGGCAATAGCCAGGAGCTGCTCGAGCAGAAGGTCACCGTCGATTTCGCCTTTGTGCGGCCGCCGCCCCCTAGCAAGGGCCGCGGACGCGATCCGGCCCGCGATCAGGATAGGCGAGGCAGCGGGCGTGGGAATGAGAGGAGCAGGAGTCCTGGGAGAGAAGGCGACGATATGGAGGACTGAGCGCACACGAGGAACACCACGCCATGGATCGCGATCGCCATGAAGCGAAGTAAAGGTCGCCGGCATGACAAGCGACCTCGCAGGAGGCGATCGAGGAGCGCATGTGACACGAGGCGGGTGCAAATTTCTACGGATTTGAAAAAGATACATTGAGCTTACCAGCCTGCCTCAGGCCGGGGTAGGTTGGCCATGATCCTGCAATTTGGTGAGTACTTCGGCGCTTTTTCTTTACGACAGAGCTAACGTATCCCTAGCTTGCCTTGATTTGTGATCGCACCGACTAACAAGACTACACAAACCAGCCTCCGCTCGCTCGTAGACCATTTTATTGTTACAATCTCGGACCGATACTCAGTAAGCTCACAATGTTTAGGACTACGGCTCAGCTTTTGGCATTCATGGGCAAACAAGCACATTTGCATAATGCTTGCATTACTTTCATTTCTGCAATACGTAGGAACATGACAAAACTTCCATGATACTACAGGTGTTAGTGGGTGACGAAACCCGTAGGACTCCCTCAATTCCAGTTTCTTGTGCGTATCGACCGCGTTGGCGTTTTTCATGCCATTCGTTTCCTCGAGTCCCAGCGCAAAGCCCTATGGGTAGTTATCGTGCAGTGACTTGTCAAGACACTAATGCAGAGGCCGAGCTGTCAACATTTTCATTTCGTAATAATGTCTTTGCTGTTACCCAATCCATGCCTCGCTCCATGGGGTTCAGGGGTGCAGGAGAGGAAGCTGGGCTACTGTATTATCTTTCACCAGAGGCTATCGTAGCGTGGCTAGTGGCCTTGGTCTGTTCTGATTTATCCGTCTTCTTATAACATTGGTCTAGGAACTATTCCAGCAACAAATTACCCGTTTCTAGACTTAGTCTCCATGCTACATATCCTGAGAGACCTCACCTACATCCACTCTGACTGTCCAGGGTCCATCGTCTACGCATTGAGTATCGAAGAATGCGGACCCGGATGGAAGTGGCGACGTGTTTACGGTTAGAAGGTCGCAAGAGCAGTGGTTTAACTTATGTATATCCATTTTGAATGTGAGTTGTCCAATGCTACAAACTGAATTAACAGATCATTTGGAGAATAGCGTGTGAGCTATCTAGGATTATCAATCGCATACAGATTGTACACGCGCCAACAGGAGATCCAGCTTTGTTACCAGACCTTTTTCGACAATACCGCCCACCATCTTCCACAACCGAATTATCGACACCGCTGCGCCGTAAGCTCAACCTCCAAACCCGAAACCAAAGCCCATCATCCACTCAAACACCCGTCTCAGCACCTCCATCAACCCCATCCGGCCCCTCCTCCTCCTCTCTCCTCACCCTCTTGCGACTACTCGTCTTCTGCGCCGTCTTCTGCGCCGTCTTCTGCACCACCGACGCACCCTCCTTCCCATTCGCCTCATTCTTCCTCTGAGACTCGCTCCACCTTGCCCTCGGCGCCCCCACAAACTCCTCCACCACCCCTCCTCTCATCAACTTCTCGCACCTCGTCTTGTAGAACCCCAACACCTGCGCCAGCATACGCATGCGCTGGTGGAAAGTCTGCTCTTTCTCATTGAGCGTGTCGCGCGCGAGGTCTGGCGTGTGCTTGTACATGCAGCTTGGGCCCTGGGTGTGGAGACGCTCTGCGAAGTCCTGTGTGTGGCGGATTAGTAAATGTAAAAACGGAAACGATGGAGCTGGAGGTCAGTCAAGAGCGACGCGGGCAAAAAGCCTGAAAGAAAGAAAGAAAGAAAGAAAGAAAGAAAGAAAGAAAGAAAGAAAGAAAGAAAGAAAGAAAGAAAGGAAGGAAGGAAGGAAAGAGAAGACGGCAGCACGTACAACCATGTCCCAACACACCATCTCCATATCCTCCTTTGTGGAATAGAACGGCGTCGCATCCGAAAAAGGCCGCAGCCAGTTCTCCTCCACCACCCGCGACACCTTCCCGTCCAGCGTGTTCTGCTTATTCCGCATCGCCCGGAGCAGCATCTCCACGTACTGCTGACGCTCGCCGTCGTGCGTGGGCACGCTGGGGTCGTGCAGTGGCGGCATGCACGTGGTCTTCTTCCGGTGCAGAGCGAGGTCTTGGTAGCTACGGAAGCGGAGACTGGTCGTCGACTGGGCAACCGGCGGCCTGTTCAGAGACGTCGGTGGAGCGGTGAGGTTCTTGACGGGGGTGGGACGGACGCGCGAGGGGAGGCTCTTTCGCGCTGTGGTGTACTGCGTGAGCGGTGGCGGTGCGGGGGGGAAGAAGTTTCTCTGGTTCGCGGCTGGGTGGAGGGAGGGCGTAGATGGCTGCTGCATTGTGAAGGCTGCTGCGATGGGGTCTATGGGCTGGGTGTCGCGCGGGTGACGCGTCGTGGGCAAAGACATGGATTCATCTGCGGTTGGGAGAGGTGAGCTGGTGCGCGTGTTAGTTGTATTTCCAAGATCCAATCTGGTGTTTACTTTCCTTGGGCTGCGTACATGGGCCGGAGACATGGTCCTAGGGAATCCGTGACTGAAGCGCAGATACTGTTGAGAGACGTGGTCGGACACGTCTCCTTGTCGGCGGGGATACTCGAAGGTCGAAGGCGGAGCTGGAGCTGGGCTGCCGTATCGTTCCATGAAGGGGTCAAGGACGGCGTCGTTCGACAGACCGTGAATACTGTCCTCCATTGTTGCGAACGGCGGGTTCTCGTGGCAACGCGGAGCTCAGCGGCGGGCTGAATACGCGTGTTGTTATGAGGGTGACGCGGAATATGGGTGTTATATACAGGGTGTGTTGTGGCTGGCCGGCTGGGAGAAGAGTGAAAGACAGCTACGCGTATTTCCATGTTACTGGTCGACAGTTCGGGACTTCTGTGGATTGCTGGGATTTGCTAGAGGAGTGAAAGACTTGCTTCTGTAGAGTCGTACCTCTTCCTCCAGTATAGATTGGGTGTGATGCTTGTTATTATGCCCACGAAGACTCAGAGCAAGGAGTGCCCCGTCTGCGACCGACATGGTGCAGCCACGATTGTTCTGGGAGACTGGAGGGAAGGCCCCAAAGAATATCAACCGAGGTGGAGACGTGCTATTGTGTTGGATGGTGCCTAAAGAGCGAAAAGTTGATTATATATAGGAAGCTCAAGATGTCACGCCGTGCTTGCTACTCCGTTCGATGTTTGTTGGCTCCTAGCCTGCTGATGCTATCTATGCAATTACAGTCATGGAGGAGGTACAGACAGCCATAGTAAGAGAAAATGATTGGGATATCTGGAAAGAAGGCGATATAGTCATTTGAAGCGCAGTGACTCCAGTTGACACCGCCATCGCTCCCATGAAGCTGTAACTACCGTCTTCTATGAACATATACCTACATGATGTATATCCAAATAGCGAAAATCCACGCACCACGTGCCTTCCCGCACCTGAGCACTTTCCCCATCACATGCATTCACCCTCTCACCCGCCAAGCCCTAATCTCCGCCCCTCCCTCCCTCTTACGTCACCCCGACCCCCCTCCCACCTTCCACCACCCTCACCCTCCAGAACCTTCCACGCCCATCCACCCTACGTCACCTTATCGCTCCTTCCCCCGCCCGGGCCACACGCAAACACTCCCCCATCCCAATCCAGCCTAGCGCGCCGGCCCAACGATCCCCCGCGCCGGCCCCCTCCACCCTATATAAACCCTCTCTCCCCCCAACCCCCATCCCTTCTCCCATCTCGGTGCATGGGCTTTATCTGTAGCAGTGAGGATTCGTCCGAGCTCAGATTTTTGCTAGTTGAAAACTACAACTATGACCGCTTCTGTTGGTCTTCGGATCGGCAGGGAATTTTTGAAAAGACCCCGTTGGGTAGGGGTTGCTTTGTGCTTTTTTGCTTTTCATTGGGCGCGCTGGCTGGGGCTGGCGGCTTGAGGAAGAGCTTGCGCGGGCTGGGTGGCTGGGTGAGGGTGTGGTGTCGGTGGTGCGAGGGCAGGTGCGGGTGCCCGGTGAGGTTTTTTGCTTGTTTGTTTTGCTTTGCTTGTTTTGGGTCGCAGCGTTTTGCTGTCGTGGTGCTACCCGAGGCGGCGTGTCGTAGCTGTGCGATGATCGTGTCGTCTACCTGCTTTACTCTTAGCTGTGCATTGTCGTCTTGTGGTGTCGCTGTTGTTGTGCCTTACGTCCGTCCAAGTCTTCCATCTTATTTCCTGCTCTTGGACAGCCGCCCGACACATGTAACACAGGCATGAGAAGCAAACTTCTTTTGGTACATCTAGCATCGAGCGCATTGATACAATGAGAATCTGTAAAATTACGTTCGCTAATGCGAGTCTTAGAGTCTATACATGTGATATCCTGTTATAGAGAGGCAATCCAACCTGGGGCTCATCTGCCCTCCATCAACAACGCAACGCGGTGCCGCCATTTACAACCCTCGCATTTGCACGAGAGCGCTTGCTCTACTACCGGCTCGGGTCTGTAGGAAGCTCAGCAGTATGCGACTGCCCACCCATGGGGCTGGTGCCTCCAAGCTCCGCCGGTTGAGGGTGTGGTGCGGCAGGGTTATATCCAGGCGATATACCGGTAGATGATGTTGGTTGTTGCTGCGCATAACCCTGTTGGTTGTAGTAGTCGTTAACGCCCGTGGGGTTGAGCTGCGGCTTGGCGTCGGTGAAAGGCGGCGGTCCCATCGCTGCCCCTCCGGCCTGGGGCAGGTTGGTGTTGCGATTCTTGTTCTTCCTGCGGCGCATGAGGAAGAATATGACACCCGCGATAAGCGCTATTCCAACGATGGGACCGACTACTACGCCTGCGATCCACGCTTTCGACCCGGAGTCGGAATCGGCCGCTGGCGTGGCTGCGCTATCCGTTAGATACGTCGCTCGGTCGAATCGTTCCAATGAGACTTACGGGACGCTGAGACCGATGCAGGTACTTGACGGTAGTAACTCCAGTTGACTGAAGATGGCCCGCATATGATGTCGGTCTTGGGGTTCGGGTCGCCGAAACTGTCGTAGATGAAGGCCGTGTTGCATATAGAAGCTTCGGTGTTTCTAAAGTTTTCTGTGCTATCATGGTATTAGCAACGATTGTCCATTCGACCCCGAGATACCTACCATGCGGTGGTTATGGTTGTGCCTTCTAATGGGTAGATCTGAGATCCGTCTATGCACGCTGTTGGGGCGGGGCAGGCTTCGACGGTATCAGGGCAGCATTGCGCGTATTCGCCTACAAAGTTCAGCTACCAGACAGATGCATGATAATCGAAGGTATCTACCCGACTGATACCATGTGTTCCCCTCATCACACCTCTGTGTAGTCCCTAGAAACCTGTCAGCTGAGATGAAAAGATGGTGACGTAGAAGAGACCCGTACAAGTGCTGTTGAGGTTTACCCATCCAATGTAATTGGCATCGGCTTGCCTGGGTAGTAGCGGAGGGGCAGTGATTGTGGGATCTGCTGGTATAGCACTCGCGATCCTCATCCAGGCGATGGCTGATAGAAGCGAAAAAGGCAGTCGTGATAACATGGTTGAGCAAAACAACACGGTGAGCATCCAGGGACCACAAAAGAGACGCAACTTCCAACGCGTCTGAAGCTGGTATTTAGTTTAATGACAGCCCCAGCTGCGCAAATGTACGACCCACAGCGAAGCCACGATTCAATGCCACAACTCCCAACTTGGGATCCAAGCCTCCTTTCGACGGGTTGGCAAACTCTCTACAGCCAGTGAGAGGCCTAGCCTGAAACCGGTGAACAAATTCGACGCCTTTCTAGGCATAGTCGCGTTCAGGGTTAGGCGATGGCTCATGTCTCGTGGTGGCGTAGATAGGGCAGCGTCTCGGCTCGCGTATCTCATTTCGGATATCGAGCGCTGAAAAAGGGTCGTGTCAGACTGTCCGTAGGGATTAATCGTAAAAGTCGTAGACCTGGTGGAAATCAATGGTATTGAGGGCTCATGTGGAAGCAACAGCTTAGCGCCCGCATACTTGGCTTTCAGCTGTCACACAATGTCCTGGCGTGACGATGGAGGGGAGCACTATATTAGGATACGGCCAACGCAATTTTGGCAACGCTACGCGAGTGAATACGATGCATCTCCACCCAAAAAAAGTGGCTCCCCGCCGTAGTCCGACGCGAGCGTTGTCGCCGGTCGAGATTGAATCCAGCGCCGTCGAAGGGCGGTTGCAAGATCGTGACGAGTTTGCAAAAGAGAGGTGACGAAACATGCTCCAGATGTCTGGAGGGACGGCGGAAGATGAGGGGTAACAGGCGCGGTGTGCATTAGCGGACCAGGCAAGAGCTTCCGAGGAATTCCGGCGAGCAGGCGCGGTACACAGCTTCATATGTTCGACACGCCGCCCCTTTGTTAACATGCATCTTTCTCAAGTTCCTGATTTGCTCTATCAAAATGTGCCCTTGGATGCGCCGCAAGAAGTCGCCCATTAGGTTGTTTGGACCGCTATATTTTGATGAGCTGCCCCAAGACGTCCTCATTCTGATCCTGTCGCAATGCCGCATCGACGAAATCTTTGCCCTGCGTCTGACCTGTTCAAAGTTCCGGAACCTCATCTCGGCTTTCCCGACCTCAATTATCCCCTCAGTGGCTCGATCGACCTTTCCAAGAAGCGACCTCCTTCTGAGACCACCGGCCGATGCCACCGCGAACACATTGACATGGCTGAAGGACTTGATTCTTCAGCATTTGGCGGGGATATTGGTGGATAGGCATCGTTTTAGCTCCAAATTTGAGCGCGGGGGCTCGTATACAGTCATAAAAGAGGACATCTTTGACAACACGCTGCGCCACAGAATGGCGAACGGCTGGCGTGTGCTGCACCGTCTCGCAAGCATATCAGCCGAGGTATATGCTCTTGATACCAATGATGTATCTTGGTTTACAAAGGACTCGGATTCCTGGAACGCAGTCCATCCATCACGCTACGACTTTGAGATGTTTCGACAAAGGGAGGCCTTGGTTTTGCAACGGCGCTTGCAGTATATCGATGGCATCGGGGACGTCCTAGCTGGAGACTATGTGCTAATGTTCATTTTATTAAGGTCGGCTTTCCGTACCAAGGGGACGCCTGATGGGTTGCCTTACGACTGGAGCTCCAATTTTAGAGGGCCACGATGGCTGCGCGAAAAAGACTGTTGGTTGACATGGTTCATCCTCCACGAAGGACCGCAATTATTTTGGGAGCAATGGTGGTCTTTATCTCCAGAAGCACCCAAGACGAAGAATCATATTCGTGATCGCTATCTCGAAGCCTGGTCTGCCGGGGACCAGCACGAGGAATGTCACGACATACAGCGCCGTCATGGCCGCCGCGTGCAAAGGGCGATCGAGGACAAGACGTATCGGAGTGAGGCCTACGTCCAAGGGACCTTACATGTGTATTTTGAACAGCATAACGAGGGGCCGCGATGCAAGGGGAAACGTGTTGGGGAAATCCTAGATCAAGTGCCATTTCACGTCGACTTTGGCAACTCCGGCCAGAATTTGAAAATACTGGCCATATGAAGAGTTCATGTCTCACACAACCGATCGTTTGTCATCCTCGCTTCCCATCTCTGGCATGGATCTCTGGCATGGATCCCGGACAAATATAGCTTACTGCGGGCATGCACAGCAACCAAATTGAACATCGGGAGCAATGGTGCACATCACCAGGCGAGCGGATATGAAAGATCGGCGGCGATTCATAGGACTAGGACAGGTGCACAGATTGGAGATGCATGGGGCCTTTGTCACGGCAAAGGCAGGATGTGTTTATTCTGTTTCATCACGGTCAGCACTGCAGTAAGCGACATGCTGCAACAAAAGCAGTCTGAATGCGGCCGATGGCGCTCGTCAGCGAAGCGACAAATGCCCAGCTGCACGGAACGTTGCCACATCGGCGCTTGCTCCTGAGAGCGGCAACTCGACGGCAAACGCAGCAACGAACGAGACAACGAACCAGGTCGCAGCGATAGCGGAGCGTGCGGTCTGCAAGATGGACGTTGGAGTTGGGATGCACTGTCTGGCACCCTATCAGACTATCAGTCGAGATGCGGGCGGTGTGTGGTGGTGTGGCACCCCTCCTGTTGCAATTACAACCTACATGCAGCCTGCAGCAGTCTTCAGCCTTCAGCCCTGTGTCGCGTAGCGTTTGGCGACGGCAAGGTGGCGGTTCCAGGGCGGTTCGAGTGCAACATGGAATTTGGACCCCCGTCCATTCGCTGGGCTTTGCAGGCGTTACGGCGCAGCGTCCAGGAGGCAGAAGGCGTTTGAAACAGATTGACATGAAACAGATTGACAGGCAGACAGCTGGAGGACCGCCCGAGGTTACGTTGATGATGATTGCCAGCATGGGGGCGGCCAGCGGAGTGCACGTGATGTTTAGTTATATTTAGTTATATTTAGCAATGCTAGCTGCTTGTTTGGGAACCATGGATCAGCGCCGGGTGGGTCCCGTCTGTCCAGACGGCACAGCGAGTGTCGACGGGCATGGGGAGCGTGGTGATGATCAATCTCCGCTTGGCCAGCATCGGCCGCTACGCTCGCTGCCTCGGACCGCCGCACCGCCGCGGCTTTGTCACGCCGTGATGTCTGTCTTCTGCTGTCCGCTGCCCACCACCGCGTAGTGTAGCTGCGCAGACACACATGCACGCCGGAATGCCCCACGCACTCTCACCAGCGCTGCCCCACGCACTCTCACCAGCGCTGCCCCAACCCTCGCCCGCGCCCGCGCCCACGCCCATCGACACCGCACCGCCACGCCTCCATCTTCCGGGAAACGATGGTGGGGAGGAGAGCACCGCAAGACGGAGGACACAGCAGTAGCAGTCTGGCCATCCGGACCGACTACCAGGGCAAAGCCGCTGCTGGCCACGATGATGGAGGCGCGCCCGCACAGGCGGTCCACGCCCGCGCCCGCACGGCGTCGGTGAGCTCGGCGGGCTCTGCGGAGGAGCAGGTCCACACGCACCTGTCGGCCTCGTCCGCCGGCAACACGGACATGTCCTCGTCCTCTGGCATATCCGGCCACTCGACGGCCCGCACCTCGACCATGGCAGACGACGACCGGCCCAGCGCCGCCAGTCCCACGAGCCCCCCGCCGTATGCCCACCCCTCCCTCACCGTCCTGGAGCTCGTGTCCAGCACCGCCTCGTCGTCGGCCCTGCCCGATGCCTTCGAGTTCAATGTCTCGCGCAAGGGGAACTTTGTCGCCGTCTACACGTCGTCCAACATCTGGCTGGTCAAGACGACCCAGCTGCCGCGGCTGTGGGCGCGCACGCTGCAGGTCAGGCGCAAGCCAGTGGCCATCGACATCACCGAGGATGGCTTCCTGTTGGCAGTGCTCTCGCGGCCGTCGCAGGTTGATCTGTACGAGATACACGGTGAGCAGGACCGCCAGCTCAAGAAGAGGCGAACCGTCATGTTGGTGCACGAGGCCAAATCCATTGCCATATCCCCCGACGGCCTTATCATCATCACTGGAAACGGCTTCGGCATTGAGGTGGTAGCCATAGGCCCCGATGCCCCTGATACGGCTCACCGTACTCTTACCGGCCCAGTGGGCGACACTCTCGAGTTCTCCGACGACTCCCGTACGCTCCTCATCACAAGCTACGCGCGCAAGTCAAGAAGTTCTTCTCTATATGTTCTGCCTGGACTGTTCGATGGCCCCCTCAACGAAGAAGGCGTGCCTATGCCTGAAGCACCGGATACTCTTTGGACTGGTTCGATGCTGTTCCCCGAAACCGCAAAGATAGCGCGGCAAGCGACACTCCTTCCGGATGGAGACACTGGCCACGTCAACGAGCTCTTTGCATTCAATTCACAGGAAGACACGTGGGGCGTCTACGACATTGCGACGCAGCGCTTCACGCAGCGCAAGATGTTTCTACCTGAGCAACAGAGATGGACGAGGTCTGAATTTGTTGACGATGCAATGCCCGCCGTATCTCCCAACGCAGATCTCGCTGCCGTCTCCCTGAGAATGAGGGGCACTACAAGCATCTGGATCTACCAGGTTCCCGAGTGGGACTTTCAGTCGACCAGTAAATCAGACCTATCTCCCATTCAGCCCTGCTTTTGCATGCCCATTATGAGCGATAGCCCCGATACATACCAGGAGATATGTGCTCTTCGATGGGTGACGATCAGCTCCAAGATACAGCGTCTGATCGCTGTTGGTAACTCTAGCACCTTGTCTGGAAATGAGGTACCGGGTGCTCCAGCGGGTTCCAGAGGTGTTGTAATTGTTCTGGATTTTGATAATTCGAAACCCGCTGGTAGCCCTGTTCCACCACCTACAAAAACCGAGTATGACTTGGATCCGCTGTGTCCTGGTGAGATGTTGCCAGAAGGCTCGATTGACTTTGAGCGGGAAGTAGAGCTTGTCCGGACCAGGACTTTGGCACAACGGAGGGCTCAAGATGGGGACACGAGGCGAAACTCAAACATCGGCTCTACACCAGTCCGCGCTCGGACTACGGCCAACAGGGACCGTCCTACATCCATCCGCCAGCCCACTGACGATGAGGAACTGACAGCTGAAGAAGCCCAAGCCGCGTTTGAAATGCCATATGACAATCAACAGCCAAGGTCACAGATGTCGCTGGCAAGAGCAGCTACTGTGGCTGCTGTGTCTCCTGCTAATAGGCGACATCTTCGAGCCCTTCCTTTTCGGCCTCTGGAATACAGGCGTGCTGACGGTATGCGAGAACACCCGCATGAAAGCGACGCCGATAACTGGGCTCCACCACCACCCGCCTATACTGCCACCGCAGAGGCTTCCCATAGCGTTAGTCTGAGTCATCCCAATGGGGCGCCGGTTGTCGGGCGTACCAGCAGCAATGCCTCGTCGATTCCTCCTGTTCCCGCACTTCCAGCAAATCTAGCCCAGTACATGCCGCCCATTGCACCGACACATCCCTATCAGTCTCATAGAGCCATACAATCACAGTCATCGACCGATCTGCCCGCGACGAGATCAATTTCGCCAACATTTGTAACGCCTCCTCAAGAGCGCCGCCCATCTCTGCTCCACCCTACTACGTTTCCCACTCCAGAATGGGATCCTTCAGGCCGAAGACGTAGCTCTGCAGCCAGCAGGCCACCCATCCCAAGAGTGTCTTTGCAACATCAGTCTGCATATCGAGCCACGGCCTCCCAGTACAATAATGTGCCAACAAACACGCGACCGGGCCCCAGGATGAGCAGAGCCGTTGAAAGCACGGTCGAGCTCCGTCCTCCTGTAATCGATCCGGCGAACGGTCGTCGAGGCTCCGCTCCCGATGTGGGGGCTTCGCGCCGCGCCTCACCTGCAGGTGCTTCGCCATACAGAGTGAGCATGTCGGCGCACCACTCGGCGAGAGCCAACGCAAGGCGCAATGTGCTTCCAAGATTGACCACGCGGGTTGATGCGATACCGCCAGCAAGAAATGGACCTCTTTCTGCGCCACCCAGGACGAACCCGGCACATGCAAGGACGCCGTCGAGGTTGAATCTGCGACCCAATGCGGGAGAAAAGACGAATAGTCCGAGGAGGAAAATGGATTGTGTTGTTATGTGAAGGAGGAGCTGGGAGGTGTATTTTCTTTTTCTGTTTTTTTTTTCGTTCTTGTGTAGATTTTGGATTTTGGATTTGTTGGGATCGTAACGTGATGTCGGAGTGCATTATATACCCATAGGTGTTTATGGCGCGTTTAGAGCAAAAGTTTCTTAAATGTGGACTTTGTTTATTCATTCATTTATCTCTGGGTGGCGTATGTGGGATGGGAGATGTGTCAAGGGCTGGGGATGTCGGCATAGTTAGAGTTGTGTGTGTTGTAGATGAGTAGGCGGCTTTTTTTAAAGGCGAATATTCAACACTTTTTTTTTCTTTTGCAAATACTCGTGCTGCAATTATTGTGTGCGGGATGTAGAATCGCGCGCTGTATAATATCGTGAGGCTATGTACCGTCGCACCACTGGAGGCACAGGAATCACATGTTCCCATTCCATCCCTGACTAGCTAACCCCCATAAAGCTAAACCCAAATCCATACTAGCGCCCACGCACCCCATTCGTCCGCTTGCTTGCACTAGTCCCCTTACCCCGCCCCACATCCCTATCCCCGTCATCGCCACATCATATTCCTCGCGCTTCACGATCCTGCCTCTTTTCCTTGAAGATTAGCAAAAGCTTGCGTATATATATTTTTCTCACGAGGTTTTCCTCCATCAAATCACCACAGCGCGGTGGTAGCTCAGTGGTAGAGCAGCGGGCTGCAGTGTTTACAAATCTCGGCTTCCTGAAGGTCACCAGTTCAATTCTGGTTCACCGCTTCATTTCTCTTTTTGGAATTTTTTTTGCGTTTTTTATGGCGGGTTTTTGGATGGGGAGGGAGGGAGGGAGGGAGGGAGGGAGAGAGAGGGAGGAAGGAGGAAGAGGTGTGGGTGTGTTAAGTTTATTTAGTTTGTTGTCTTCTTTTTTTTAGGCTGAGGGTGGTGCTATGGCTTTTTAATTATTCCTCGTATGTATTAAAATTATATTTTCTATCTAGATAAAAAAAATTTACACTTATTTGCTATATGCGTAAACTTAGCCCACCCTTGCGTAATGCATTAAACTAGATAGTCCCAAACACTCTTGGGCTATCCGTACGTACTATTTAACCCTACAATGTAATTACGCAACACGAAAATGGGTTAGCACAACGTCACATACCCTTACTAACAAAGCCTAACTTATCCACCCCTCTTGCCCCCAGCCTCCTCCCTCCCTATCTCCCCGTTACGAACCCACTACCCAAAACTATCCTTTTCCCACAGTTAGGTTCACGCCTTCTTATCCCTTCCTCCCTTGGCCAAAATTTCTAAATCCCTTGCATGCTACTACATTTTAATAAAGCCAAAGAGTTTTCTTTTCTTCATAGCTTTAATCGTGTATATAAAGTTTTACAAGAATTTTACTCTTTCTGTTAAGCTAGAATAGCGAGATAGATTTTCGTTATATATGAGCGCGAGTGGTGGATTTCTTCCTGTACCTTGGCTTAGCTTACCCACGTTTACGTCCACGTTCACGTCTATGTTTATGTCTATATTCATATCCATATCCATATCTATATATACTAAACACAATACCACACTACAAAATTGTAGGAATAGAGCTAGCTATGAATTAGACAAAGATATACACATAGTTAGTTCCCTTACTCTACGCACCTAACTAACAAACAGAACAGGAGGATAAATACTTCTAAGAAAGACTACCTACGTGGCTAATATATATACCATAACGATATTACAGCCCGTAGCGGTTATATATAGCTAGAAAGGACATAGTATATATAGTAGTTAGTATATAAGTGTAAACACTAATAGGTAGCCTATGTTAATTGCTACAGGCCATAATATCGTTATGGTACGTTGGCTACGCTGACTTAGACTACGATTAAGACTAATTCCTAATTCCTACTTTCTAAGTTTCTAGCAAGGCAACAACGCAATACAGCGCGGGCTAGAGCAATACGTTTTATTTATACATGGAGAAGAGAATTTTAAGGATTGCAGCAAGATGGCACACACGGAACACGAGGCGAAGCTGGCAAGTTGGAGATTAAAATCACTGACTTGATTGTTAATGCTTCAATTCGATTCAATCGGGGCACCACCGTTGTTGTGACCAGAGTAGTTGATTCGATGTAGTCCATGTTGTACACGATCCCAGTCGGGGCATCGTGGGCTTTCGGTCAACGAGCCGACCAAAAAGTCAACGCATATCTGAATTTATGGAAACCACGACCCAACATCACGTTCAACCAGGGCTGAATAGAACAGGCGTTACTGCGCACGGCACTGCAAAACACCCCACATATCACAAACAACCAAACACTCATATTAAAACGAACCATCTTTTTATTAAGCCTAATCATTAAGGGTTGCTCTTCCGCAATACCCCCGATCATCATTTCCATTTCCATCATGAGAAAGAAAATTAGTCATAAACCGCTCACCTAGCCCATAACCCCAGAGTACTCACTCACTCTTCACATCCACCGCCGATCCGAGCTCTAGGCCCACTTGCCCAAGAAACTCATCAGCGCCATACCTGCTATCAGGAAGAAGAAGCCGACACACGTCGGCACGGTACCCGCGGTCAGAAGACCGCCGTGCATCCAGTCGCGGGCCAGCATCTCGTGGATTCCGACCCAGGCTAGGATGCCCGCGCTGAGCGCGTCGAGAGTCCCGATTGCAATGAGGGTAGAGGGGTCGGTGCCGTCGAAGCTGTCGATGACGCCGATGCCAATAGCCATTCCTAGGGGCGTGACGAGCGTAAAGCCAAGGGCCATGAGAAACTTGTAACCCAGCGAAGCCGCGGTAGGGGAGAGCGCAGCAATGCATGTGCCCAGTGCAAGGCCTTCGAACATTTGGTGGAAGAGGATGACGACGAAGAGAGTGACGAAGAAGGAGTCGCCCGCCACAACGAGCGTGAGACCGATTACTGTTGCTGAGTTAGCGCATGCGACCCTGATGCGGAGTCTTGTCAGACATACGTAGAGAGTGGAAGATGATGCCCGTTTCAAGAACGACTACGTTGATCTTCTCGTCGGTATCACGTTGCGTATCGGTAAGGCCATGATGATCGTGAGTCGCCAGGATGCCGCTGTTGGGGGGACTGACAGCCTTCCCATCGCCGGTCGGTGCGGCAGTGGCTTCGGTGTCTGGCCCGTTTCTCTTGGTTGAACGCCAGAACATAAATCGCTTGCCGAGATAGTCGACGAGGAATGACAGGAATAGTCCGGCCATGAAAATGGCAGCGGTGGTAGCCTCGTAGCCCAACTCGCCCAAGCATTCGTTGGTCAGCATCAGTGTTGCGTGAGTGAAGAGCTGGATTCCAGTCAGTAATGGTCATGAGTTTCAAATAGGAAGTTGTGAGACGTACATGGACGAAGGCAGTCGATAGAATGACGCCAGTGCCGAACTGCTTCAGAGCGACAAAGACAATGCTTCGCTGCGACATGCGCGTGAATCTTGTGGCGAGGATTGGCGAAAAGACGCCTATCGCACTCGTCGCAAGGATGACAAAGAGAAGTCCGACACGAAGGGGCTTGTTGTAGTCGCGGTCCTGGCGTTCACATTTTGCTGCTTGTCCCACGCAGTGTCTGGGGAGATTTAGATGACGCAAGTCGTGAGGCTCCGGGATGGTTGAACTTACTCGGTGCCAGCGTGGAAGTGGCAATTTTGACCCTCTTCCGCATCTCCCAATACGCCCTCATGGTCGTCCTCTCCCTCCTCTCCTTCTGCGGCGTCTACCAGGATCTGAACATCGTCGCCAGAGGAGTTGACACAGAAGCTGCAAGAATTCAGCTGAGTGGCAAGGAAAGAAACCTGTACGATCACTTACGTGTCCTTGCCGTGCGTATGGCATGAGGTATACTGAGCCTCAAACTCCTCGGTCGCAGTGGGGCCGACGACCTCGTACTCGGTGGTGCCGACCTCACAGAATCTTCTCTGTCAGAGCTGCCGCTTGAACACTGTGCGGGCTGGACTTACTGTACGGTGCCATGGCCATGGCACTCGGAGACTGCTGTAATTGTGGGTGCCGCTGCGGAAGCCGTTGATGGAGGCGGCGTAGTGGTCTGCGCGGCGACCGACGCAGAGAGGAATGCCAGCACGGCCGAGGCGGCGATTGTCGAGACTGAAGGCATCTTGTTCCGGGCACAGCGCTCACGTCGTTCTGTTGTTTGGGTACGGTGTCTCAGTCGGAGCAGAGATGTATAGCATATAAGTCTCTGACTTGAGTGGGCCGGAGAAAGGCGACGGTTCCGCCTGCACGGCTCGTGATGCCAAGCTCAGCGCACACCTTGATGGCCATTAACCCCTTGGCAACATAGCTTGAGCGATTCGATCGGAGCACCTGTGAGTCGCCCTGCCCGAAGTTTTCACGGCGCCTTCCTACGCGGTCCACGCTGGCCACGCTGGCCATGTAGTGCCCGCTATTGCGCTCGGCGTTTGCCTTGGCAGTGAATGTAAGCGGGCCTGGGTGGTGGTACCATGCATGGCCGGGCGCGCACCTTAGTGGGCCACTCGGATCATGGTTCGCATATTCGGATCGAGGCCGACCTGTCATGGGGCTCGACAGCCGTGAAAACCCCTCGCCGTCGGTCGTCCATCATGGTACTTCTCTGCCGAGACATCGAGCGCGGGAATTTGGTCCTGACGGCCTTGGCCGGTCGCTATGAGGTTAGCCACCTTGCACGCTATGCCGCTTCACGTGCTGTGCCTCGTGGAGAGGATCCAGCAGGGTCGACATGCAGGCAGACGCCGCAGGCCTAGAGCACGCCCAGCACGACCGTCATCCTCGGCGTGGAGGTGACGCGACCGACAGAGCAGAAAAAAACGCAGGAGACTGGCTCTCGCATCCACGTATAAGAGGCCCTGTACCTGCAGCACATCCCAACCATCATCAGCTCCATTAGCTAGTTCTGCCCATCCTCCAGTTGGTATTCACAATGCTTGTCCTCCGCTCATCTGTCTTGCTCTTTGCCTCGTCGGCCCTGGCCTCGCCAGCTCTCCTCCCCCGCCAGGAAGTCACTGTAACCGTCACCGCTGTCACTGCAGAGGCCCCAGCTCCCACAGCTACGGCGTGGGACGCAGGCGCAGTGAACTCCTTCCCCATCCACTCTTCTTGTAACCGGACCGAGGCTACACAGATCGAGAAGGGCCTGGAAGAGACGCTGACCCTGGTTCGACACGCAAGGGACCACATCTTGCGATGGGGCAACTCGTCCGACATCTACCAGAAGTACTTTGGCAATGCTAGCACTGGCGAGCCGCTTGGTTGGTTCACAAAGATCGCCGACGGCGACAAGGCAGGCGTGCTCTTCCGGTGCGACAACCCAGACGGAAACTGTGGCCAAGAAGGTAAGCAAACACCCCTCGAGCAAACAAATGCCAACTTCTGACGTATCGCAGGATGGGCTGGACACTGGCGCGGTGACAACGCAACCTCCGAGACGGTCATCTGCCCGCTCTCCTATGAACTTCGCAGGCCCCTCGAGGCCATGTGCGGCTTCGGCTGGGATGTCGCAAACGGTGCTACCAACTTCTACTGGGCTTCCGATCTCCTTCATCGCTTGCTCCACGTCCCCAAGATTGGTGAGGGAATCGTTGAGCACTATGCCGAGGACTACACCAGCGTGCTGGAGCTTGCGCAGACAGAGTCAGACTTGTCTGTGAGGGACAGCGACACGCTGCAGTACTTTGCGCTGGAGGCGTACGCGTACGATATTGCGCTCCCCGGCGAAGGTTGTGCTGGCCGCGTCTCTGCTACCAGTTCGGAAGTTGAGAGTGCCACTGCAGCCGCAAGTGCGTCCAGCGCGGAGGCTGTGAGCGCAACTGAGACACCTTCCCCCACTCAGAGTGAAGCCCCTTCTGCGACCTCTGCAGCTGCTGCGGTAAGTTACTGTCAAATCCAGGAGAAGGCAGCAATTGCTGACAAGGACTAGGAATGCCATACCCATGCTGACGGAGTGGAACACTGTGTTTAAGCGTCACCGCATCTGAATGATTGTTCAGTACCATAATTAATGTAGTGAATACAAGCTCATGACTTACGCTAACTATTCCGCTTTTCCATCGCATGCTGTGAATAGAGTTGCACTTCTCGCACGTGCGTTGACTTCGGGAACGGCCCGGGCCGATGCCATGAGTCGATGGAGGCGACACATCTTGATGATCTTGATGGACTTGATATGTGCGGTTTCCAAGCATAACGAATCGACGTAAAATATGTTCGACAGAAACATCCTGGGTTAATCTCCAAAGCTGCATCGAGCATCGTGGGGCTACCCGGCTGTGGACGTCACCCCAATTACGAGGCTATGGTGGGGCCTCGGTACGTGTCGATCTACCAGAGTCACCACACTAAACCTCCAGGGCTTTGCGATAGTGAGCGGAGCCTTAATCAAGGCTGAATCTGTTTTATATGCCACCTCTCTATTAGTCTCGCCGCATATGCTGTGTAACATACCTGTTTTACGAATAAAACACGATTGGGTCGCTGTTCGAAGGCTCAACGGCTGCGACCCAGGGCATCGGACCTCGTAGATGAACTCGTTAACACTGGAGATAGGCATAGCAAATGCGCTCCCGGGCGTCCGAGAGTAGAGTCCTGTCTGGGTTAGCAGATGCTGATGATGTAGATTGATCGAAGCGCAGGCTTCATAGGGGACATAAAGTCCCACCACATCCCTCGTGCCCTTGTTCCTGTAGACGACGAGTAACACAATGCGTCTACTCCCGATTTCGGCGCTCGCGCTCGTAGCACCTGCTAGCGCTATGCTGCGTTTCTCGTGCTCCACGCTGGTAACGGTACGTAAGATCAGCGTGTCAGGTGGATGCTCGTACCTGGGTGGCCCCGCCGCTCGAACTGGACTGACTTTTCCCATCTGTATCTAGGACAGGATCGATCCGTGAGTAAGAGTTGAAAGCGCACAAAGAGCTGAGCTCACCACTCCAGTCTTGTGAACCCAGGCGAAGCGCCATCGCCACATCTCCATCAGCTAGTCGGAGGCAATGCCCTCAACACTACCATGGACCCGAGCAACGAGCTCCCCGATATAGCGACATGCACCTCTTGTCAGTTCACCGAAGATTTCAGGTAGGGACTCCGCCGTCATCGTTCGTATCTTCACTGAGACCTGTGACTTGCAGTAACTACTGGACGGCAGTCCTGTTCTTCAAGGCTCGCAACGGTACGTATAAGCGGGTGCCTAGTTTTGCCAACCAGTATCTCGAGCCAGCAAACGGTGGTATAACTGTGTATTACATCGCGCCGTACGATGGAAAGACCAAGGTCACAGCGTTCCAGAAGGTCAGTCAACGGGCTTGCTTTGAACGCAGCTGCTGACGTAGCAGGGGTTCCGCATGATCGTCGGCGACGCGAGCAGACGCGAAGACAAACAAGACGGCGATGCTCGTGGTCTCAGTTTCCGCTGCTGGAGTGAAAACTTCGGCAACTCGGAGGGCGCTCCTGGCACAAATCAGGATACCAGATATCTCCCCAAGGAACCCTGCAAGGGTGGAATCCGTGCCAACCACTTCTTCCCCACGTAAGACCTAGTCCTCCAAGCTCTTCCACTGTTCAGTTCTTGACATATCGCAGCTGTTGGGATGGAAAAAATTTGGACAGCCCGGACCACAAATCCCACGTCACATATCCAGAAAGCGGCTCTTTTGAATCCGGCGGTCCATGCCCAGCATCACATCCCGTCAAGATCCCGCAGATCCTCTACGAAGTTGCGTGGGACACGCGTCAATTCAACGATCCTGATGAGTGGCCGGAGGATGGCTCGCAGCCCTTCGTGTTCTCCATGGGGGACGGTACAGGGTATGGGACGCACGGCGACTACGTCTTCGGATGGAAAGGCGATGCGCTTCAACGAGCGATGGACCAAAACTGCCAGGTTAACTGTCCTACGCTCGAGATGCAGACGATACAAAGTGCGAACAAGTGCGTGGTGAAGAGGAAGGTTGAAGAGGATATTGATGGATGGCTCACGGAGCTTCCGGGTGGCATGCCTGTGACCTATTCCTAGTACCAGACATTGTGCCAGTGTTGCGACAATGGCATTGGCAATATCAAGATACTACCTAGGTAGTATCGAGGATGACAATCACATGTGATGTACCACATGGGCACGTAGGTAGAAGCGCAGGTGTTCGTGCCGTCTGAAGCGGGTCCTCTCATTTGCAGGAGCGTTACCTGGTTAGGTTAGTGCAGATACTACACTTACGTCATCAGTGTCAATGAGTAGTGTGATAGTGACTCCTACTTACCGACGTACCACTTCGAACTCAGAGAAAAACAGGAAAGCCGATAAATATCACGACAAGCAATAATTGGAACGAATGCTAGCCGTGCACCACTTGCGCAGGCCGTATACTATGACTAATCACTCAACGCCCAGGCCCACTCAACGCCCGAAAATCAGAAAAGCCACCACAATTGCCAAAATTCATATCTCAGCCAATTTTAACAATATGGAGGCTGCGCTTGCTGCAATCGAAAGCTTACCATCAGGCGAAAAGCGTAATTACACCAGAATTGCCGAATTGTACGGTGTTAATCGGTCAACTTTATCAAGGCGCGCGCAGGGTCGCCAGCGCTCGCGCCTAGAGAATACGGAGGAGAAGAAACTTCTCAACACTACACAAGAAAAAGAGCTTACAAACTACATATATAAGCTCTGTAAGAGAGGGTTGCCCCTACAAGGCAAATGATTCGAAATTTCGCGACAGAGATCGCTGGAAAAGAGCCAGGAAGAAACTGGGTTTCTCGCTACATTGCCCGGCATGATATTGAGCTTATATCGCGATGGACTACTGGTATCGACGCCTGTCGCCACCGCGCCGATTCTGCTACCAAATACGCCTTATACTTCAAGCTTTTAGGCGAGAAAATGACCCAGTACGGTATCGACAGTCGCCATATATACAATATGGATGAAAAGGGGTTCTTGATTGGAATCCTTAGCAAGATGAAAAGAGTGTTCTCACGGCAAATGTATGAGGAGGGCCCTTATAAGCAAATGCTCCAGGACGGCAATAGAGAGTGGATAACAACAATTGCCTGTATTTGCGCCGACGGTACCTCGTTGACGCCAGCCTTGATTTATCAGGCTACTACAGGCAATATACAAGACTCATGGCTTCAAGATTTTGATCCAAAACTCCACAAGGCCTTTTTTACGAGCTCACCAAGTGGGTGGACCAACAATGAGGTTGGTTTGGCGTGGCTTAAACAAGTATTTGATCGCGAGACCAAGGAGAAAGCTCGTACAGCCTACCGACTACTTATCCTAGATGGCCACAACTCTCACGTCAGCATGCAATTTATCACGTATTGTGATAACAACAAAATACTCCTCACAACCTTTCCGCCACACGCTACCCACACTCTACAACCACTTGATGTGGCGATGTTCAAGCCTCTAAGCACTGCGTATAGTACAGAGCTCTCCGAGTTTATGTACAATTGCCAGGGCCTCTCAGCAATCACTAAACGCGACTTTTATCGACTTTTTAATGCCTCCTGGCAAAAAGCCTTTCAAGAATCAACAATACTCAAAGCTTTTGAGTGTACTGGGTTGTCGCCTTATAACCCAGACGCTATACTCAAAAAGTTCGTCGCAGAGCAAGAGAGCCCTAGATCAAGTTGTAGTAGCTCGTCAAACCTCTCTAATTCTGATTGGCGTAAAGTACGGCAAATACTAAAGGAGGTTGTTGTGGAGGACCACGCCAAAGAGCGCAAACAGCTATCGCAAAGCTATCACTAGCTTAAGGTCAAATACCAGATCCTTCAACACCAATACAACAAGCTTGAGGAAGCTTTTTTCAATAAGAAGAGGCGCCGCCAACGTGGCAAGCCTCTCCTACTTAATAAACCTGAGGGTTGGCATGGTGGTGCTGTCTTTTACTCACCTGCCAAAGTTCAGAGGGCCCGCGAGAGGCAGGAGGAAATAGAGGCTAATAAAAAGCTTCAACAACAACAACTCTTAGAGTCACAACATCAGAAGCTTGTCAAAAAGCAGGAGAAACAAGCTCTTAAAGAGGAGAGAGCGCGCAAGAGGTTGGCGACGCGAGAACTGAGGGCGCAAGCAAAGGAGGCTAAGGCTCTTGAGCGAGCTGAAAAGCAGCTCCAAAAGCAGCTTGAAAAGCAACTCAAAGGTGATATACAATTATCTGAGGGGGGTAACTAACGGGGCGTCAAACCTCGTACACCAAAAAAACGAGCTCCTAAGAGATCTGAGACTATTGTTGTTGATCAGGAGTCTACTGAAGAGAGGGTGTCCTCACCCCCTAGAGCTACGCGCACCCGTACAGTACAGCTCCCACAGCGTTATCGCAAGTAATTTATCGTTGCGCATTGGTTTTACATGCTCCTAGGAGTGCGCCTGCAAAAAATCTAGTGATTTTACTATATATTTGACGCTCTACAGGTTGTAGAGCGTTGATAGTTCTGTCGGCAAAAACGGGCGTTGAGCGGGCCCGGGCGTTGAGTGATTAGTCACAGTATTCATCATAAGCTAGCGCAGCCGGTTGTGAGACACCCAGGGATATGAGACACCGCGCAGAAATCCTCCACCCCTCAAAAAAATCGCGATATCTCCACATCCACCCTACCAAAATGGCCAATCGTAAGGCAGCAATTCAAGCAGCTATTACCGATCTCAATGCTGGCGTTTTTCCTAGTTAACGAGCTGCTGCAAAGGCACACAACATCCCCCTAGCCACGCTCTCAAGGCGCGTACGCGGTTCACAAAACTGGCAAAACAGCCACGTATACCAGCAACAATTAACTCCACAACAAGAGGACTTCCTTGTACAATGGATACTTAAAGAGGACGCACGCGGGTATCCTCCTTCTCACGCTCGTACACGAGAAATGGCGAATCGAATCCTAAGGATGAACAGCGAGCCCACGTTAGTGGGTAAACACTAGATATCCCACTTCATTAAACGCAACCCACGCGTCGCCTCTATTATAGGTAGGAAGATTAAGGCTGCGAGAGCTAAGGGAGCAACTTAGAAGGCAATACGCGAGTTTCTTAAGCTCTATAAGCAGCTCCGCGTTAAGCTAAACATACGCAATAAGGATACATGGAATATAGACAAGACTAGTAAGGCCCTAGGTGTATATGCAAACACCAGAGTACTCGCAGACAGCCAGAAAACAAAGGCTTACTATTAGTCGCTAGAGAATCGCGAGTGGGCGTCAATAATTGAGTGTGTTTCGGCAATAGGCAAGAAGCTAAGGCCTGCGGTTATTTTTAAAGGCAAACACCTACAGAGCACCTAGTTTCCATTAATAATACCTGACTAGCTATACGCAACCTTAGAGAATAGCTAGACATCTAACACAATTAGCGTTAAGTGGCTGCAACGCGTATTTCTGCCAGAAACTGCGCCCTTAGAGGATCGCTAAAGGATGCTGATTTTAGATAGCCACGGCAGCTATATGGACCTAGACTTCCTATAGATCTGCAAGCAGAATAAAGTCAGGCTTCTATTTCTCCCTGCTCACTCATCTCACGTTCTGCAGCCCCTAGATCTCTCTGTTTTCTTAGTAGTAAAACAATTCTATCGCCAGTAGATCTAGGAGTTATCACACCTTAATGATACTGCCCTAGTCAAAAAGGAACGCTTTATTACTGCCTACTACGTTGCCAGAGAGGGTGCAATCACTAAGAGAGTTATTCGCGCTAGATAGGCTACTGCAGGCATCTGCCTATTAAACATTAAGCAAGTAATTAACTTATCTCAAGTCGCTCGAAGGCCTGTTACGCCACCTCGCCAGAATCAAGCTTAACAACCAATTAAGAGCTATCTCTCTACCCCCCACGGCCCTCGTAATCTGTTTATAGCTCAGCGAGCGCTTCACAAAGAGCAGAGTATAGGCCAGAAGGTTCACCAACTGTTTAAAAAAGCTGGCAAGGCAATTACAGTTGCAAATACTCGCTCAGTAGCGCTAGAAGCAGAGAACAAACAATTGCAGAGCCAACTTGAGGCTCTTAAGCCTCAAGCACCACAAAAGAGGGTTCGTATGGACCCAAATCAACGCTTTGCCAACGTAGATACAATTAAGATAGCAGTAGAGGCCTCTAAGCTTATAGAGCAACAAAACAATAGTCCTGACAAAGAAAAGGAGGCAGAAAAACTAGCAGCAAAAGTAGCAGCTAAAACTCTGCAATCTATGTGTAGTGAGTGGCAATTGTAATTACGCTGAATCAATTATCGCGATTTTTTGAAGGGTGGAGGATTTCTGCGCGGTGTCTCATATCCCTGGGTGTCTCACAACCGGCTGCGCTAGCTTATCGCCCGAAAAAAAATTCGGCCCCGCCCTATACGGGTATCCCACCAACTAACCTGTTGGTCGTCAACGTCTATATTCATGCCAGTCTCACGAGGAACCTCGGCAAGACTACATGAGCTGCATACAGCAATCTCCTCTTCAGCTAACGTGTTTGATCACGTACCATATTTTACCACCAAATGCACGGACCCACCAAATGCACGTTTTTGCCGCCACCAAGGGCAACACTCCAAAACCTATACAACGCCAAATATATAGTAAAATCACTAGATTTTTTGCAGTAGCACTCGTAGGAACATGTAAAACCATTGCGCAATGATAAATTACTTGCGATAACGCTGTGGGAGCTGTACAGTACGGGTGCGCGTGGCTCTGGCGGGTGAGGGCACCCTCTCTCCAGTGGGCTCTTGATCAACAATAGTAGCCTCAGGTCTCTCAAGAGCTTGTTTTTTTGGTGTACGAGGGTTGAGGCTCTGTCGATTACCCTTTTTAGACAATTGTATATCACCTTTGAGTTGCTTTTCGAGCTGCTTTTGGAGTAGCTTTTCAGCTCGCTCAGCAGCCTTGGCCTCTTTTGCTTGCGCCTTCAGTTCTCGCGCCGCCAAACGTACGCGAGCTCTCTCCTCTTTAAGAGCTTGTTTCTCCTGCTTTTTGAGAAGCCTTTGGTGTTGAGCCTCTAAGAGTTGTTGTTGTTGAAGCTTTTTATCAGTCTCAATTTGGTCCTGCCTCTCGCGGGCCCTCTGAACTTTGCTAGGTGAGTAAAATACGGCGCCGCCATGCCAATTATCAGGTTTATCAAGTAGGAGAGGCTTGCCACGTTGACGGCGCCTCTTCTCGTTGATAAAAGCTTGCTTAAGCCTATTGTATTGGTGTTAAAGGATCCTGTATTTGATCTCAAGCTTGTGATAACTTTGCGACAGCTGTTTACGCTCCTCAGCGTGGTCCTCCGCAACAATGTCCTTTAGTATTTGCCGTACTTTACGCCAATCAGAATCAGAGAGGTTTAACGAGCTACTCCGACTTGAGGGAGGGCTCTCGTGCTCTGCGATAAACTTCTTGAGTATAGTGTTTAGGTTATAAGGTGACAACCCAGTACACTCAAAAGCTTTGAGTATTATTGTTTCTTGAAAGGCCCTTTGCCAGGAGGCGTTGAAGAGTTGATAAAAGTCGCGTTTGGTGATTGCTGAGAGGCCCTGGCAGTTGTACATAAACTCTGAGAGCTCTCTTGTATACGCCGTACTCAGAGGCTTGAACATCGCCACATTAAGAGGCTGGAGAGTGTGGGTAGCGTGTGGCGGGAAGGTTGTAAGGAGTATTTTGTTATTGTCGCAGTACGTGATAAATTGCATGGTAATATGAGACCTATGCCTATTAAGTATGAGTAGTCGGTACTCCCTACGAGCTTTCTCCTTGGTCTCGCGATCAAATACTTGTTTGAGCCACGCCAAACCAATCTCATTGTTGGTCCACCCACTTGATGAGCTCGCAAAAAAGGCCTTGTGGTGTTGCGGATCAAAATCTTGAAGCCATGAGTCTTGTATATTGCCCGTAGTAGCTTGATAAATCAAGGCTGGCGTCAGCGAGGTGCTGTTGGCGCAAATACAGGCAATTGTTGTTACCCACTCTCTATTGCCGTCCTGGAGCATTTGCTTGTGAGGGCCCTGCTTATACAGCTGCCGCGAGAACACTCTTTTCATCTTGGTGAGCACTCTAATAAGGAACCCTTTTTTATCCATATTGTACATATGGCGACTGTCGATATCGTACTGGGTTATTTTGTCGCCTAAAAGCTTGAAGTATAAGGCGTATTTGGTAGCAGAATCAGCGCGGTGGCGACAGGCGTCGATACCAGTAGTCCATCGCGATATGAGCTCAATATTGTTGCGGGCAATAAAGCGCTCAACCCAGTTTTTGCCCGGCTCTTTTCTGGCTATTTCTGTTGCGAAATTTCGGATCATTTGCTTTGTAGGAGGCAGGCCTCTCTTGTTGAGCTTATATATGTAGTTTACAAGCTCTTTTTCTTGTGTGGTGTTGAGAAATTTCTGCTCATTTGCCCTCTCTATGTGGCTTTTATTGATCCCGCGCGCGCGCCGCGATAAAGTTGATCGCTCAACGCCAAATAATTTGGCAATTTTGGTGTAATTAGGCTTTTCGCCTGCTGGCAAGCTTTCGATTGCTGCCAGCGCGGCCTCCATAGCGTCAATATTGGTGGAGTTATGAGCGTTGATAAACTACGTGGATTTTTTCAAAACCGTGCATTTGGTGGGGTCGTGCATTTGGTGATTAGTCATGGTAATGCACGCTATCGCGTAATGCACGCGCCCCACCAAAATCGCGAAATATTCAACCCACCATAACTCCACCAATATGGCTCCAATCGACGAGGCTCTTGCGGCAATCGAATTGCTGAAACCAGGAGAACATTTTACATATACAGAAATCGCCGAAAGATTCGGGGTTAGCCGGTCAACTCTGTCGCGGCGCGCGCGTAATAAAACCCAATCGATGGCGCGTAAGCTCGAAAATCAACAAATACTCAACGCTACGCAGGAAGCAACGCTCGTACGGTATATTCAAGACCTCTCAGCGCGAGGGCTACCTCCTACAAGCCATATGATACGAAACTTCGCGTCAGAAATAGCTGGAAAATACGTTGGGACTTGCTGGCCGTCACGCTTCATTGAGCGCCACAAACTCGACTTAATATCGCGATGGACATCCGGCATCGACGCCTCACGCCGCAGAGCTGATTCGGCCTTCAAGTACGCGCTATACTTCAAGCTATTAGCTAAAAAAATCGAGCAATACAACGTTGACGCGCGCCATATTTACAATATGGATGAGAAGGGATTTCTTATTGGAATCCTCTCCAAATCAAAGCGCGTCTTTTCTCGCGAGCAATACGAGCGCGAGAAGTTCAAATCGATGCTCCAGGACGGCAATCGCGAGTGGATAACTTCAATAGCCTGTATTTGCGCCGACGGCTCTACCCTCACGCCTGCCCTCATTTATCAGGCAGCCTCTGGCAACGTACAAGACACCTGGCTCCAGGATTTCAACCCTGAAATCCACAAGGCTTTTTTCACCTCCTCGCCCTCAGGATGGACCAATAACGATATCGGGCTCAGCTGGCTCAAACAGGTGTTCAACCGCGAGACGAAGGCAAAGGCAAGGACGTCGTACCGCCTCTTGATTGTCGATGGGCATGGATCTCACGTGACAAAGGATTTCATCGATTTCTGCGACGCCAATAAGATCCTGCTGGCAATATTTCCGCCTCACAGCACCCATACGCTTCAGCCGCTGGATGTGGGCGTCTTCGGGCCTCTCGCGAGCGCGTACAGCAACGGCCTCGCGAGCTTTATGGACGCCTGCCAGGGCCTCTCCAGCATCACAAAGAGGGACTTTTTCAGGATATTCTGGGCCGCCTGGGAGCGCGCGCTGACGTCAGCAACGGTCCTTAAGGCCTTTGAGGCTACTGGGATCGTGCCCTTAGATCCCGACAGGATCCTCAAGCGATTTAAAACTCGCGAGCCTGAGCGCCCCAGCTCGAGCGAGAGCAGCACGTCGGTCCTTAGCGCCAGCGACTGGCGTAAAATCGAGCGCTTATTACGTCAAGTTATTGAAGATATTTACGAGTCTCAGGCTGCCAAACTCTCGCGCACGCTCCACTCGATTTCAGCGAAAAATCAGATCCTTAAGCACGAAAATACTCAGCTCAAAGAGGCCCTCGTTAACGAGCGCAAGCGCCGCCAGCGGGGTAAGGCCCTGGCGCTCGAGACGCCGGAGGATTACAACGGTGGCGCGATTTTCTGGTCGCCAGCCAAGGTCCAGAGGGCTCGCGACTGGCAGGCACAAAAGGACGCGGAGGAGAAGGAGATACAGCTTCAAAAGGACATCCAGGCCCAGCTCAGAGAGCAGAGCAAGCTTGGAAAGCAAGCCCTCTTGCAACAGCAACGCCTTGAAAAGGCTCAGGCTCAAGCAGAGCGCGCTCGCGAGCGCGAGCTGAAGGCTATTGAAGCTCAAGAAAAGCGAGAGGCCCGCGCAATTGAAAAACAACTCCGCGACGAGCTCAAAGCTTCCCAAAAGGGTAATCAACGTAGCCTCAAGCCTCCAGCAAAAAATCCGAAAGATATTGAGCTTGTACAGCCTGAGTTACAGCCTGTCAAAGTTGACGAGCCCGAGATGCCCGAGATCGCGCCCACGACGCGCACACGTCAAATACGCCTCCCAGAGCGCTCCAGGTAGCCAATAGAAGGGCTGTATTTGTTGAATAAGCTCTTCCAATTATTACTCCAGAAAATCCGACGATTTTACAATATATACAAGCTGTACAGCTTCAAGTTGTGGATGGGCGGAAATCGCCGAAAACGTGCATTACGTGATAGCGTGCATTACGTGATCAAACACGTTATGTCTGCAAACCATAGCCTCCTCAGCAAGGGTGTGGCTGATGCGGGTCGGCCATCCTCCCTGCTTATCGTGCCAACTTCCGTACATTCTGCTTTTATGACGGTTTCCTATATATACAAGACGCCTACGCGATCTGCCTTGACCCTTCGCCTCGCTGTCACCGGCGAGTATACGACGATAAGGCTCTGCGTGGTGGTGGCTTAGTTGGCTTTTATACGAAGTGGCGGCCTCCGATTTTCTTGATTGGCAGTGACCCTACGACGACGCTGATCGGGGTAAAAGATGCCAGCACCATATAACTCCAATCCTTGAACAGCTGAGTTCTACTTTTGCGAGCAGGCATCTCCAACCTCCCTTCAACAGTGACTATTTTCCTCCTCTCAATCTCAAAGAAGTACATCCAACCTCCCTACTTGAGCTAAACATGCCGAGCAGCCTGATTCAATACCGTCAAGAACTGAGTGACTTAGCAAGCAAAATTCCAGCATATGAAGAGCTGAAGGCATTTGCAGAAACGTCGCACACACTCGATGCATCCCCGGCAAAGATCTCCTTAGTCCGTTTCCATGATAGCTCTGCGCCGGATTTTGCAGAAATCGCTGAGGACGACCTTCCGGAGTACCTCAAAGGATCTCAGTCAAGCGTGCTCTTGGTAATTGAGAACATAAACACAAATTTAATGGAGCTCCTTGGTTCTCGATTCGGTGTGGAATTCGAGTTCTGGTTGGACCATGTTAGCAACTCAAACTGGTTCCGTCTGGAAGGAATCGAAAAACATCTTCCAGCCTTGAAATCCGTTCAGCTGGAGTCAAAATTTATTCGCCATCGGTTCATTAGTCCTAGAGAGTTGCTACTCAATACTCCAGGCCGGTTCGTAGACGACAGGATTGAACCTGAGGTTGGGAGTGCTAGAGTCTCTCGCATCGCGGGAGCATTGAATCCTTTGGAACGATTGCCTCATCGATCGCACATGAACGCTCGGTCCAACGAGCGCTTTCCACCCCTTGCTCTGACACGACAGCATGTTTCGATGTGGTTCGATTCGTCGGAAGGCAGCAATGGTTGGAAGACAGGTATGCTTCCGTCTCAAATATTAACAACAGCTGTTGATAATATACCCAGGCATCATTCTTCTCGATCCACCTTTCCAGCCAAAGAAAATACTTGGAACGTGCCAGAACCCGTCTTACCGATTTGTACCAAGACTCGAGTCCGATACAGAATTAACCTACCGCACATCATTCATTAGTTGCTTAAAGCAGGACGAAATCTTGCGAAAAGGGGGTATTCCCTGCCCCTTTGCCACTCTGAGGGATATGTACCGCATAATTGCTTCCGAATGGGTGGTCGTAAATACCTGCTTCCAGCGCGAGTTGAACACTATTGAATGGAACATTGAGAACGAGAATGCAGGACTGAAACGTTTCCATGAACACCTAAACAGCCTCTACATCATCCGCCGCCGAGTAACACTCTACGAAATGCTCATCAAGGAACAACGAGACGCCTGTCGCCAGCACGGCAGAAAATACTGGAACCAACCTTCCTCTCCCGGAAATTTAGAAGCAGTCGAGGATGCTGTCAACACCTTAGAGACTGACTTCGCCTTTGTCTCAAACTTGGTAGAGAAGAACCAGGAACGCGTTGCGAAGAATATGAGCGTTCTTATTGCTCTGATTTCTATCGCTGAGAGCCGCATCGGGATCTCAAATGGAAAGCGAATCGAGGCCTTGACGCTGGCTGCTATCTTCTTCCTGCCGTTTTCTCTCGTCTCGTCCGTAATGAACATAAATGGGGAGTTGGGGCCCGGTCAGCCAAGGCAGTACATTTTCTGGGTAGTTTCACTTCCATTTTCTTTAGTACTGGTACTGGTCTATATGCTTTATAGTAGGTCGGGGGTGTCGTGATGTCCTGTCTCACAAGCTGAGGGTTCCCTATTCCATCCATAGCATGGGAAACCATTGCTTCGACAAGGGGTTTCTTTTGCAGGATGTGTTGGTATTGAAGATCTTTGTCGTGTGGAGATTCTAACCAAGGTCGAGTCCGCACCATACACAGAGAGGAGTAAAACAGGAGGCACTAAAACCCAGTACCTAGCGCACAGTGGTAGTAACAAAATATACACAAAATAACAATAATTTCGTCGTCGACTTTCTGCACGGCAGCATCGACGACGGCAGTCAATGGATGTGTTGGTATAACATTCATTGAGGACAAACTTATAAGCAGGCTCAGGAGTCGTTAAGATATCTAAGGTTCTTTTTGTTTGAAATAACACTTTTTGTGAATTATATAGCAAGGCGTCCGCAGAAGTGTAATTGTTATTTGAATAGCATGATGTCACTTTTAGAATAGTCTGATTATGTAACCTAAAGTGGATATAGAAATATTTAAAATGCGTGAACAAGTTCTAGGACTTCAGAATAGAAGTAACTATAGGTTGTTCTGTGTTGTTCCGTTACGGGTGGGCGGACGTTACTAGAGTTCGACCATCCTCGGCTTCACCACAACAGTAACAGGGCAGCGCCTATTCTTCCCAAAACCATCCAGCAGCACGTCCCGAAGGAGCACACTGACTCGACCGCATTCCTGTGCCCCTAAAACAGGCAGAGAGAATGTCGCGTAGTAATCATAATGAATAACCGTAAGCTGCCGTAAACAGTTCATCTTGAATAGACTCCGAAAAGGCCACTGGTTCAACTTCTTCAAGATCTTTGCGTTAATGAAGCGACTCTCGGAAGGTGGGTTGAGTACGAGATTCAAACTCTTATACATACTCACCAATTCCTTTAACTGCAAGTCTATGCTGACGACGCCGGGGAAGTGTGCACTAAAGGTCCCGGGATTCGCTGGCGTTGGCCCATCCCAGCTGTCGATATACCGAAATCCAAGCATACGAATGGAGCTTGGGCCTTTTGCGAACTGATTTACAAAGCTGAGGAATTGGTCTTGAGCCGGAACTGGAGAGCCAAAGAGCTGCGAATCGAATATAAATCGGGTGCGTCGAAGATATGCCAGAATGCCTTCTTCGTATAACTGCTTGTTGACGAAGACGATAGGGGGAAGGAGTCCGGCATAGAGCACCTTCTTCGAGAGGTTCATGCTAGGCGTGATAACGAAGTGAGTAGGTTGGGACAGTACGTTGAATGCCTCCGCAAATATTTTCTCGCGAACTTCTAAGGGCAGATCGAGAAGGCCTGTGCGATGCGAGGTCTTGTGGGCTTCTACTGTCTTGGATGGGTTGGCCGCATCCTGATGCGCCATCTCGGAGGTTTCAGCGTGCATGTGCTCTAGAATAGCCATTGAATATGGACTGGAGATGTGGAAATCCCGTTGTACTGGCGTTGACGAAATGATCTTGTCAAAGAAACAACTAATGAATTATCGTGTTTTGGATTGTGTTTGCGTCGATTGGGCAAAAGAAACGCAAATGTCGAGGTTTTAATGCATTTATATCTACTGGGGTTCCTGCCTCTTATAAATGAAGACAACGATGATCTTCACTGCATTGTCATAACACAATCAACAATCACTTGAACATCACACTAAGCCGGGGCCAGGTAATTGTTCAGGTAAACGCCCTTCACAATGCGGACACCCTTGCACATGCACCATGTCCTCTTGTATTCTGTTTCCTCCGAGGCTACTCCGCCCGTTGTTCCATCAGCAACTATTGGGAAGCAGGCATGAGGCTTAAAATTCGAACTACATGTTGTAAGATTTCCTCCGTCATTCGGTCAAGTGTCAAATCTAGGATTTTGATGTTCCAAAAAAATGGAATACCGTACACGAAATCTAGTAGAATAGATGCTTTTTCGGCTGCGGATACATTATTAAACGGCTTGTACATGGATATCGCGGGCGGGAACGGAAAAATAGTCACTCGAATTAGACCATTGGTAAATTTTTCAAAGCTTAGGTGATTGGTAGCCCTGGAGGTCTGGGCCGTAATGAGAGTTTGCTGGTAGCTCCAACCCCTGAAGTTCCGTAGCGCGTGGCAATTCCGACTGCTAAGAAATGTTTATTGTTATAGTGGCTGGTATAAAGTACTAGTGTCCCGGCTTGAAGCGGATCGGGCCATTTTCCGTCACCTTTGCATTGGTGCACTACATATGTAACTTGAAGCGAGCTACAAGCTAATCTGAGAACGTTTTTCCTCCACACAATATTTCACGTTCAAGAAGCTTGAATAAAGACTACTCCCAATCCTTCTTGCTAGGCTAAGGACTAAAATGTGTCCGGTTCAATCAATATTAAACAGGAATATCACTGACGCTGGAATGATCTAAAGATTCGTGTCCGTTATAGGACGGTGTACGTTACACGCGCACTGTTCCTGCATTAAGCTACACTAGCGTACTGCCCTCGCATGATAAAATGTCCAGTCGTGCTGCTGGCGCAGAGGCTGGGCGGAGAGGATGGGTGGAGAGGCTTGGGAAGATTCCAGAGTGGACATGGAAAACCACATATAAAACTTGGAAGCCAGGACCACGAACAGACTAGAATACACTTCTTCTTCATCCCAAATTGCTATTCAACAATCACAACCTCCTCTTAAAAAGCCCATCCCGCTAGACCCCACGCCAAACAACCCACCACACCCCAACAATAAAGTCCCCTATTATTGCTCTCTTCTCAACGATGGCCATCGCCACAGCATAACGTACCTACAACGTCACCTCCGCTCTCGCACCCGGCCAACTCGAAAAATACAACTGCCTGTGCGTGACGCCCTTCACGCCCCGCTCTCCTACCATCCGCTAACAGCGTAAAAAACCACCACCCGCTGACTCAGAGACTTTGACATCCCCACCTGCCTCCACGAATGCACCATAAAAGCAAATCTCCAAGACGGATGCGCGTACAATGACTTCGCGTACCATAGTATCTACTACTAGGCATACTTTGATATAAGTCCCCCCTTGTATTCTTATTAGACTAAGCTGCACCTGGGTGGAGGAAGCCTAACATATAACTGCAGTTGATTGAGCTGTGCGCATTCCCCCCTGAGATTGGCGGCAACAGGACTTGCACTCTGGAAGAACTAGGTGCTGTTCGAGACATTGTTACTAACGCGGTTAACTTTTTTAATGCGACGCTTTATACGGCGTATGCTTCTAGGTTTTGCCTTGTTAGGTTGAGTATTGCGAAGACTTTGGAGATGGCGTTTTATAAAGAGACTATTACTTTGTATTAGTAGGTGGGATGGTGCTGGATGTGCGTTTTATAAACCGAGAATTCATTTTTTTGTTTTGGTTGGTTGAGGCAGGTTGTGAGTGGGGGATTTTGAGATTTTAGGATGAGAGGGCGTGATTGTGGATTTGGGGTCCGACGTTGATGTTTATGAAGACGCATGTTGTGCTGAGTACCAGAAAAGCGTCCAAAGCAAAGAACCCGAATTGACTGTTCGAAGTTGACCACTCGCTTACCTTTTTAGTTTTGTCATTAAAATTTGAGAACGGTCATTCTTAGACCTCTTACAGTGAAAACAGGAAACGCCCAGAACAAATAGTGATCGACATGTCCTCGATAGATATCACATTGTCCCGCACTCCCAAACACGTCCAATCTCACGCAAAGATGGGCGCAAAAGTAATCCCAACCCCATCCCCAAGCCGCATCTCCCTCCGTACCCACGCCTCCATATCCTCCGGATACTTATACCCCTTCAGCCTCGCCTGACCCATGAAATACCTCCCCGGCCATATATTCCGTCCACCCATGACATGTACGCGCACAAGACCAGGAAGCTTCGCTCGTACAGGCGGTATGACATTCGGAGCGGACAAGAACTTCGGAGGCAGCATGACAGGCTTCACGGGGAACCAAACCTCTCTGCCGTACTCGTCTCGGTCGTGGCAAGTAACGTAGGGGAGACTGATTATGACAATTTGAATCGCCTCGCGTTGCTCCTTTTGGAGGCCAAAAGCGAAGGCATCGAGGATGTGCGGGTCGGTGAAGCGGAAGTAGTTCAGCGAGTAGGGGAGGATGCGCGTCTCTGCGCTGGTTTGCTTGCACGTTAGGGCAAGGCTGAAGAGGCCGAAGAGCTCCTTTGCGTTGGTGCAGTAGGGTGGGTATGGCCAGTATTGTTCGTTGAAGGGTTCGATGCAGATGGTGTGGCCGCCGATGACGAGGTCGTAGATTATGTTGCGGAGTTCCGGGGGCAGGCGCAGGAGGGGTGATTTCTTTGCGTTTCGTTGGGTACTGTACAAGTGAGACTTGGGGATTGTGGGAAGTGGTGTTGGGACTTACCGCTTACGTTGCTTTGTTGGGCGTCGGGGTGCGTGGTCGAAAGAGAAGGGCCGCATTGTGTAGGACAGCTTTGACAGTAAGTTGAGGTTGAAGACTCGACGAAGCTGGGGGCGTTCTTCACGCGGGTAACGGTTTCATTCATATAGGTACGCTTATAATTCGCCTCGCTTATCTTGCACCTTCCTTGGGTATTTGTACGGTGAAAGAAGTAAGTGATACCGACGACACAGGCTAAGCCCCCTTTGATTGTTCTAGATAACTCTTCCGTTGGGTTTCACCAATCTTCACATCGCTTTCTTTCACAAAGTTTAAGAGCAGTTGAATCATTGCGAGGGTTTCCAGCAACCTGAATACATGCCCTTACAGCTTTATTCCATGAGCCGAAGTCAAATAGCAAAATGCATACTACTTCGCTATTATTTCTTAAATTTCATATACAATGCATCCTCCTAAACCCATCCAAGTGTCCGATGACGCAAGCTACGTGTTGGAGGCGGGTCAACGATAGGGCGGGTCTGCACGTATCGAGAATGTAAATTCCCTGTCGGCAGCTGCACGCTTCTTATGTATGTATTCGGTGTACGCCGCCCAGAGTTGCCAGAATCCTCCACTGCCGCAGCCCATGCACGCTCCCCACTCCCAGCCATCAATCACGCGAACCTGGAGATTGCGCAGCGCAGGCAGAGAGAAGGCAGGCGTGATGTTCAGGCATGATTCCAGGAGCTCGGGTTGAGTGACCATATCTTTCCAATTAGCTGATGTGTCGATTGCCCGCTGCAGTGATACTTGGAGTGCCAGGCTCTGCAGGGAAGGGCACAGGCTGGCGAACAATGGCGCCCAAGTATCGACGTTCGCTCGAATGGCGTTGCCGTTTTTGTGCTCGGCGCGGAGCCCTTCGTATGTGCGAGGCCTATTATCCGGCAATCGAGGAGGCAAAAAGGTCAAACGCCGAATAGCTCTGAAGCCGGACCCATCGTTGTACTTGTGGAGCAAGAAAGTGGCGAGTTTAGTAGCCGTGATGCTACCGTTGTAGAATATGGGATCCCAACGCTGGAGGAGGGCGAAGAGGACTTCACCGTTGACTTGATGGTTCGCAAAAGCCAAGGCTGGAAGCACGAAACTCTTCTTCCAGACAATACGGATGATGCGGCGTGCCTTCTTCCGGGACGCAGGAACGAGGCGGTCCCTTTGGAAAACAGAGATGCGGCCATTTTCGGTAGGGATGATGCTGGCATTCTCCATAGGGTCATATATGTATACGGGTCTCCAAGGCCGAGGAATGAACTCGACGGCGCAGAACTTAGTCTCCGGTGGATAGGCGCCGAAGGAATACGACAATTTGTGCATGCCATCCAGCAGGACGGGCTCGTATATGATGTCGCGTAGCTCGCGGGGGAGCTGTAGGAAGTTGGTCATGTTGATGGTTGGTGCCCAAGGTGGCAGTCGGGGTGTTGGTTGAGCGCAGGTGGCAGGACTGTGGAAGTTGTTTACATTTGGGTGACTTAGTATATACCGTGAATAATTACTAGAATCTAACTACTCTCAGTTAGCCCATTGACGTGCGGAGTGAATGGACCACCCCTATGAAATAATTCGTGTCCGATGCCAAGACCCAGACAGCCAACAATACAATATCTATAAATAAAATATACTTAATAAGAATACCTAAGCGCTAAAGATAGATACTAGAGGTAGGTTTAACTTGGTGTATACTGCAGGGGCTGTTTTGTAATACAAAAATTGCGCCTGTAGGTACTCGCATAAACATTTTAATGGATGTCTACATTCACCCATGCTGTAAACCCGCTTGATCCGTCGAATAGTAGGGCGTCATCTCAAATGCAGCATCTTCCCCTTCGTTCCACAGTCTCTCACTGTCAAAACAAACCCGCTCCTCCGGCCGTTGCTCGCCGTACAGATATGGCGGAGCATAGTGACCGTTATTCTCACAGCATACTAGTTTTACTGTTGCATTATGCTGCTTCATAATCTCCGAAGCTCTCAGAAGCGCCTCCCCGCGCGGAGTGTATCCCAAGCTAGTGGGCGCGAAGAACCGTCGTATGGTATCGAAATTATGAGAAGTATGTCTCGTGTGCAATATCAGGTGCGAGGTCGAAGTAGCGGCGGCAACAGCGGAAATGAAGGAGGGTAGGTCTTTCCACGTGCTCTCGTAATCGAAATCGAGGTTGGTGAAGATAAGGGACTGGAGTGCGGGTGGCGCGAGCTCTGCGTCGAACAAAACGTGCATTAAGCTCGTCCGATCCCCCACATCTAGAGTTTCGAGGCGCTTAAAGTTCGAAAGACCGGATGAGTTGGAACGGAGGACGGGCAGGGTCTCGGACCGGTTCGCGCCATGGATACAATCGGCCCACCCGAGGTACGCATTTTTGTATGTGGGCAGAATGTGTCGGTAGCGAAGATGCTGAAGGGAGTGACTCTGCTGCTGCAATGCATTGAGAAATGCTGCCGTTTTACTCGGACCCTTTTCCAAATAGACGCTCTCGCCCATTGCTGCGTTCAGTGTGAGAGAGCGCAGAGCACGCGGGTGCGAGAGGATGGCGTGCAGGCGATTGGTACGGATGGTACACCTTTCCAACACGAGTGTCTCGAGGGGTGTGTGCCGAGCCCGAGCCTCGCTTTCGGGTGACATAGAGCTGTCGTCGAACTCAACGGAAGAGATGTGTATATGTTTTAGCGTAGGTGAGAGAAATATTGGCATAATGGACTGGACCTTGCAATACCGGTAGGCTTGGGCGATATAATGGAGTGTGACTATTATAACCATTAACACAGTGCTCGCCAGTCCCGAACCGAGATTTGAAAATGAGCAATTTTCTTACCTGAAGTCATGTGCCTGAAGGGTGCTTCTGTAACGCGAGCATCGTTCGCCATCTCGAACATATCCGTATATTCCGCGATCATGCCCTTGAAACATAAAGTCTCTCGTACCGTGTAAACCAGGGGGTGCTCGACTCGAAGCTCCTTCAGCTTGGGCATGTGCCGCACAAGATCAGACATCTGCTCGATGCCCCACCAGTCTTCGCTCGCAGGCGTACTCTCGACTCGCTCCACCAGCAGAAATCGAGCTGGTTGCTTTTCCAGGGCTGATGATAGCTTTGTAGCTTGCTCGCCATTGCGCACGTAGATGTTCTTGTAGAGCTGGGCTTCGGCGAACGGTTGCAGCTTGCGGCATGTTCGCGCTAGTGCGACGAGGGATGCGCGGTTGGGAATCCCAGCGACGACGGCGTCGATTAATTCATTGGGCAGTGATAGTAAAGGGAACATTGTGGAGGCGAAAAAGAGAGGGAGGACACTTGCGTTGTGATGTTGTTTGATCTAGGCAGCAACAACCTTGAAGTTGTGAGGATGGAAGTTAACCCCGCTTTTGTGGGGGCAGACGGGGATCCTTCCCACATGTGTTACCCCAGGATGAGCATAGCATAAGCTAATGTGTTACCCCAGCATGAGCAATGTTGAGGCATTATCTCCTGCTCGTACGACGCGTAGGAAGAATACACTCGCATGTCGAATCATATTGGTATTGACACTCATGAAGACTCAAGATTGTTGTGAGTATGAACGGTTTGGATTCCATTCCATTTTGCTTTTAGGTTATTCACGACGCTGTACCATCCTAGCCAAAGACACGGTATCTACAATCTCGCCTTCTCCACACCAGCTGTGCTCCTCACGTCGAATCGATCCAAGTTCATCACCTTGTCCCATGCGGCCACAAAGTCCTTCTTGAACTTCTCTTGCGAGTCCGAGGAGGCATAGACCTCGGCAATGGCCCTCAATTCGGGATGGTGACCGAAGATGAGATCATGGCGAGTAGCTGTCCACTTCTTCTCGCCAGACTTGCGGTCCACGCCCTCGTAGTGCTCGTTGCTGGAGTCTGTGGGCTTCCACTCAGTGCTCATGTCGAGCAAGTTGACAAAGAAGTCGGTGGAGAGCTTGCCGGGCTGCTTGGTGAAGACACCGTAAGCGGAGCCGTCCCAATTGGCATTGAGCGAGCGGAGTCCACCAACCAACGTGGTCATCTGAGGAGCGGAGAGAGTCAGCTGGTGTGCCTTGTCGACAAGGAATTGCTCGCTCTTCACGCGATCATTGCCGGTACCGTAGTTGCGGAAACCGTCGACAATAGGCTCAAGGTACTCAAAGGACTTGGCATCGGTCTGCTCTTGCGAAGCGTCCGTGCGACCGGGAGTGAAGGGAACGGAGAGACCGGACGCCTTCTCAAGGGCGGCAACACCACCGAGAACAATAAGATCGGCGAGTGAGACCTTCTTGCCACCGGGTGCGGAGCTATTGAACTTGCTCCGCACCTTCTCCAGAGCCGCGAGAACAGGCTTGAGCTCTGACGCGTTGTTGACCTTCCAGTTGATCTGGGGGTCAAGGCGGATGCGGGCGCCGTTGGCGCCACCACGCTTGTCACCACCACGGAAAGTAGATGCCGAGGCCCAGGCGGCGCGGATGAAGTTGGTGGGCTCAACGCCGGTGGCGAGAATCTCCTTTTTCAATTCGCTAACGTCGGTTTCGTTGATAAGCGGGTGGTCAACGGAAGGAACAGGGTCTTCCCAGAGGAGAACTTCCTTGGGAATCTCTGGGCCGAGCCAGCGTGATCGCGGACCCATGTCACGGTGGAGCAGCTTGAACCACGCGCGGATGAAGGTGTCGTGAAGCTCCTCGGGGTGTTCAAGCCACCGGCGGGTGATCTTCTCGTAGACAGGGTCGAAGCGCAGAGCCAAGTCGGACGTAAGCATGCGCGGCTTGTGCTTCTTGTTCGGGTCATATGCATCAGGAATGATCTCGTCGTCTGTCTTGGCAATCCACTGGTTGGCGCCAGCGGGGCTCTTCTGGAGCTCCCACTCGTACTTGTAGAGATACTCGAGGTACTTGTTGGACCACTTGTTGGGTTGTGAGGACCAGATAACCTCTAGACCAGAAGTGATGGTGTCGGGACCATTGCCGCGGCCGTGCTTGTTCATCCAGCCGAAGCCTTGGGTGTGAAGAGGAGCGGCCTCTGGTTCGGGGCCGACGTTGTCAGAAGGTGCAGCTCCGTGTGTCTTACCGAAAGTGTGGCCACCAGCGATGAGCGCAGCCGTCTCCTCGTCATTCATGGCCATGCGGCCAAAGGTAGTTCGGATGTCACGAGCAGACGCAACAGGGTCGGGGATACCATCTGGGCCTTCTGGATTCACGTAGATGAGACCCATGTGTGCGGCCGCCACGGGCGCCTCCAGATCCCGGGAGTGAATGTCTTGGTGTACCTTTTTGGGGCCCTCGTCGTCCCTGCCATTGGCATAGCGGACATCGTTGCCGAGCCATGTAGTCTCGCCACCCCAGTAGACCGACTCGTCTGCCTCGTATGTGTCGGCACGGCCACCAGCGAAGCCGAAGGTGGGGCAGCCCATGGACTCGAGAGCCACGTTGCCGGTGAGCAGGAACAGATCGGCCCACGAAATCTTGCTGCCGTACTTTTGCTTGATGGGCCACAACAGGCGGCGAGCCTTGTCGAGGGAGACGTTGTCGGGCCAGCTGTTGAGGGGGGCGAAGCGCTGCTGGCCGTCGCCGGCGCCACCGCGGCCGTCGGTGACGCGGTAGGTACCGGCGCCGTGCCAGGCCATGCGGATGAACAGGCCGCCGTAGTGGCCGTGGTCAGCGGGCCACCACTCCTGCGAGTCGGTCATCAACTTGGTGAGGTCCTTCTTGATGCCGTCGTAGTCCAGGCTCTTGAAGGCAGCGGCATACTCGAAGTCCTTGTTCTGCGGGTTCGTCACGCCCGTGTGCTGGCGGAGGATGTTGAGGGGCAGGTCATTGGGCCACCAGTCGCGGTTCCGGGTGCCGGCACCGGCGACGTTGGCCTTCTTCACGGGGCACTCTGAAGCAGCCATGATTGCGGTTGTTGCGAGCGAGGGAGGGGGAAGGTGAGGGTGGAGAGAGCAAAAGCAACGGGGCACGGCGGGAGAGGGGAGAGGGGAGAGGTCTAAATGTAGGCCGACCCCGCTGACCCCACCCAGAGGCTATTTATCAGCGGATTGGCTTCTGGCCTCCCCGGTCCACACAGTGTGCAGGCACCGTGGAGACGTCGCGCCACCCGACGCACGCTGCCCCGCATTCACAGGCATTCACAGACGCGATTCGGACAAGCAACCCTGCTGGCGGTGGAGAGTACTACCAAGTGGGCGCTGGCGAGACGCGCATGCTTATGAAACAGAGGGCACTTGATTTGTCCAGCAAGGCTTCGGCGGCGTGGCGGCCGGCTTGTGTCCGAGTTTGGGTCGATGCAATTCCGCTGCAGTGCCGTGCCGTGGCAAACCGCCTTGTTGTGCTGTTTCTGTTTGCTGACGCCCCCGGTTCTGCAGGCCTGTGATTGGCCACAGGACTACTTACATACATGGGCCGACGAGCTCGCCGATCCGCAGTCAAACCACCTGAGCCTCCCTCATCGCCAGCATCGAGTCTGCTGTTTGAGAATGAGGCACTTTTCCTGTGGCAGCTCACTCTACTCCAAACATTGCGCCTCTTCCCAGTGTCGCGGCTAACCCCCACTTTCCGTGTTTGGACGTCCGAATAAGGCATAGCGCGAGGATAGCTGTTCCCATCCACAGCATTCACAACTGCCTAGGTGTTCCTCCAGTACTTGAAACCCGGAGGGCGACTCTGGAGTGCTAGAAAAACTGCTCTTCCGGAGCGTTTACGATGTGGTACAAAGTTTGTATATACTGACCTCGGGACGCCACAGGGCCACGACTATTTATCTACTGCATAAGTGCTACTGCAACACAGTTATTTCCATTTAATAGCATGCAAACTAAGCTCTGGCTCGAGCTTACATACCCAAGGTAGTATATAGTATATAGCACATGTGACGATTCAAATTTATCACGTGACCTCCTTGTGCAGCTCTTGGCAACCACCCTGCCCCTCAATCCCGCCAAGCCATTTACCGAAAGCCGCTTGGCGCTTTCCCATCCAAGCCTGCTGGCCCCTACCTGCCAAACCTCATCACTCCATTCTCCCAACTCCATCACAACCATGCAAACCCCATAACTATCTCCAAATCACCGCACCCTGAACCCCATTCCATCCCTTCTCCACCCTTGACGCAACCCAAAATGCCGCTCCCCGCTCCCCTCTCCCGCAAACTCTCCCGCCTCCGCGCCCTAACCCGCCGCGCACGTGACCCCTCGACCTCGCTCACCGGCAACCATGAAGCGCTTCCTGTGCGCCTCGCTGATGTCTTTGTTCGCACGTGGGACCTTGGATTTACTTCTTTTGGGGGCCCGCCGGTGCATTTTCAGATTTTGCATCAGCGGTTTGTGGAGGGGAGGTGTGGGAGGCAGAAGTGGGTGGATGAGCAGACTGTAAGATTGGTCTTGGTTTGAGTGGATGATCCTGCCTTTGCATGCTTTTCGGTTCATTTGCAGCGAGAAACTCAGATGAGCAGAGTACTTGAACAGCTAACACCACCCCAGTACCAAGAACTCTTCGCAATATGCCAAGCGCTCCCCGGCCCTGGCAGCACAAAAATGATCTTCTGTCTCGCCCTCCTGCACGCCGGCTTCATCCCCGCAGTCTTCGTCTTCCTGATATGGAGGTACGTGTGTCCACTCACCCTCCTCCCCCACCACCAAACATGTATTAACCACCCCCAGCCTCCCCGGCGCAATAGGCATGTACGCCCTCTCCCTCGGCGTCCAACGCATGTCCGAAATCCTGCCCTCCCCCGTCTACGCCCTCCTCTCAGGCCTCAATGCCTCCACCGTCGGCATAATCGCCCTGGCCGCCGTCCAGTTAGCCGAAAAAGCAATTAGAGATAGACTCACGCGGATTCTCGTCATCGCCGGTGCGTGCGCGGGTCTCTGCTACAACGCGCTGTGGTACTTTCCTGTTTTGATTCTGCTGGGGGGGATTACGACTGTTGTTTGGGATGGAGGGTTGGGGAGCAAGGTTGGCGTGATGAGGAGGAGGATGAGGCGGAGAGGTGGGGGAGGGGACCCGGAGCGGGTGGTGGGTGAGAGTGTGCCGCTTGAGGAGAGAGGGGAGCGCCAGGGGGGCGTGCAGAAGAGGAGTGTCACTGCGGGTTCTTCTTCGAGGCAGGAGACGCCGCCGCAGAACGTGACTCCTAGCCCACAGACGCAATTGGATCGTGCGAAAGACGAAACCTCCAGCCACGCCATCCGCGTCAAAGTCGGTATCGCCATCGTCGTCCTATTCTTCGGTACGGCAACATGCAACCCTCCATCCAGTACATTTGCACCAGCTAACCCCTCCCGCAGCCTCGTTCATCGCCATCCTCGTCACCCGCGGCGTCCTCACCGCGCCCCCGCTTGCCCTCAACCTCTTCGCAAACATGTACCTCGCGGGAACCATCATCTTCGGCGGCGGCCCCGTCGTCATCCCTCTCCTACGCTCCTACGTCGTCGACCCAGGCTGGGTCTCCAGCCGCGACTTCCTCCTCGGCCTCGCCATCATCCAAGCCTTCCCTGGTCCGAACTTCAACTTCGCCGTCTACCTCGGCGCGCTCGCGCTGCAAAAATCGCCCTTCCCCACCATCTTCGGCGCCTTCCTCGGCTACGTAGGCATTTTCCTGCCGGGGCTGACGCTCGCGGTTGCGATGCAGAGCTTCTGGCGCGTGTTGCGGAGGAGGAAGTGGGTCGTTGATTTGCTAAGGGGGATTAATGCTACGGCTGTGGGGTTGGTGTTTACGGCTGTGTATCGGCTGTGGGAGATTGGGTATTTGACGCCGGATGTGAGTCGTGGGCAGAGTTTGGCGATGGAGCCGTGGTGGGTGGTTGTTGCTGCGGTGGCGTATGCGGAGAGTGCGTGGTTTGGTGTTCCGCCGGCGGTGGCTATTGTTTTTGGTGCTGTGCTGGGGCTGTGCTGGTATGGTGCCGTGGGGCGATGAGCTTGGTTGGATACACACTACGTGTGTGTAGACGTGAGTTGAGGACCCTTTATATGTATCACACATGCGAGTTGTGGTACAATACCACAGCTTTGTGCACACATGGCTGCTGCATGTACTACCACCTCTCCAGACTACTTGATACTAATTACATAGTGCCGTATATCTCAGCCTCTACGATTCCAAAGCTGCCACTTCTCGCATTCAATCGAATTTCTACGGTACGACCCTTTCGTTCGTCAAGATCAAGCGTCACATAACCCAAGCTCGTTGGCGTTCGTCCGCTCCATGCAAGCCGACCGTCAACGCTGACATTCAACGCATACCGACTCCTCCTCCAGTTAGGCAACTTCATTACGAGCTGGTTGACCGTAGCTGCGCCACTCAGCGTGTACTTTATCCAGGCCGCCCCAGCGCTACCACTGCTTGTCCACGAAGTGACTTCGTTGTCGTCGTAGGAGAGCCTTGCCTGGCCGCTGTTGGAGCCTGCGGTCGCAGACGAAATGGTGAGCGCCTTACGAGAGATCTTGTACGAGTCTCCTGCAGGCGTTGGGCCACGAGATAGATTGGGCTGAAGACCATCTGACGGGAGAGCGGTGGCCAGGCCGTCCTTGACTGCAAATGCTGTACTGTCGAGGTTGATAGTAGCTGATTTGAGGCCGGCGGATAAAGCGACCAGGGTGATCTTTCCGGCTGTGGTGGTTGATCGTAGCATGACGCGGTTGACGCCGTTTTCGACTGGGAGCGAGGTGTTGAGGATGTAATTGTTCGGTCCCTGTGCGAGACCGCCGCGCCAGGTTGCTGCTCCGGAGAGCTTGAAGTCGACCAGGTTTAGTGCAGTAGGGCAGCGGTTTCCGCTCGCATCCACAACTTCGACGTCGACGAGCGCAATGTCGTTTGCATTGGCGCGGAATCCTGCTGGGGATATGCGCGGTGTCAGCTTGATGGCGGCTGGTTGACCAGCAGTAGTCCGCTTGTCGGACGATGTCTGGCTCCCGGCCGTGTAGCCCACAGCCTCCAGCTGACCCTGCTCAAAAGTCACATTCGTGAATGTGAAGAGGAACCGTTTGCTCTGCACACCAGCCGGTAGAGTCTTGCCGTTCAGCACCAGCTTGACGGAATCAGCGCTCGAAACAACGTAGACGTTCTTCCTCGTGCCCGCGGCATAGTTCCAGTGCCCGATGATATGCGTTGCCGACTTGTCCACATCAACCCAGTTATCCCACATCACCTTGTGCGCATACCAGCCATCTTTGGGCAGTCTCATAGGATCGACCTCACCAGATCGGCGGTAGTTCTCCGCACCGCGGTAATGCGTGTTCGAATCTGAGAAGATGATGTTGACTCCGCCTGCATTGACGCGTGTCCCGGTCCCAGGACGCATCTCCCAGTAGTCAAACCAACGCACTACGTTCTCCCGCGCATGAGAGTCCTGGTTGCGATTGTAGATGCTAGCATCTGCGCCATTGTAAAGAGGACCATCACCGTCTTTGTGAAACGGCGGAGAGAACTCGTCCCAATACTTTCGCAGGCCCTCGTCGCGGCTGTACTCCATGGCCCAGAAGGGGATCCTGGCGCCCTTGTTGATGTATAGCATCTCGCCGCCGAACTCGGCAACCTGCGAATCGAGCATCTCGCGACACCCAGCTGCACGTCCACCCTTGGGGTCATACATGTCGCGAATGGCGTTCATTTGCGATTGGTGGTCTTCTGTGATGTCTTCGTTTCCTGCTTCGTAGAAGACGATGCTGGGATTGTTGCGGTTGTAGATGGTGGCGTCTCTCATCAGTTCGACGCGTTGCTCCCACCGCCGACCAGTGACGTCTGATTCTGAGTCGCCGGCCGGCATAGCTTGTAGGACGCCAAGGCGGTCCAGCGACTCGACGTCCTGCTTCCATGGTGTGACGTGCATCCATCGGATCAGGTTACCGTTGCTCTCCAAGACTAGCTGGTTCGAGAAGTCGGACAGCCACGGAGGCACTGCAGAACCAAGAGATGGCCATTCGTTTGTCGTCCGTTGCGCGTATCCTTTCAAATGCAGTGTTCGATCGTTGAGCTTGAACATGCCGTTCTTGAACTCTGTCTTTCGGAAGCCGGTGCGTGTAGTTACACTGTCGATCTCTTTACCATCTACCAGTAAAGTCGTGCGGACGTCGTAGAGATAGCCGTAGCCCCAGCTCCAGAGATTGAGATTCGTCAAGGCTGCAGATGCTTTCACGGTGCCTGTCTTCTTCGCCTCGAGTGTGGTTGCCGGCCCGCTGAAAGACTTGACTTGCGCTCCGCGAGCGTCGCGGATATCGACCTGATAACTGAACGAGCGCGATGTGCTGAAGTCGTTCTTGACCTGAGCTTCCGCCGTGATAGTCGCGCTCTTGGCCCCAGCGTTGATATTGTCCGCGTACACATAGACGCCCGTCGTCTTCAAATTCGAGTACAACGGCAACGTCTGATACAGCTTGCTCGTGACGTGCAAGAAGACATTCTTGTTGATGCCACCATAGTTGGCATAGAAGTTCCTATCAGACCATTGATACTTCTGCCCGGTAGAAACCTCCCGATAGTCCCACGAGCTATCAATCCTGGCGGCTATCACATTCTCCTTGTCCATCACGACTGCGTCGGTGATGTCGAATCCGAATGCCATAACGCCATTGTCGCTTCTTCCAATTGATTTGCCGTTCAGGAAGAATTCGCCGCCATGTCTGATACCTTCAAACTCGAGGAACACTTTGCCATCGGCTGCGGACGAAGGAAGCTTGAAGTGCTTGCGATACCAGGCAATGCCGGTGGAGAGAGCTGCTATGCTGACCCGGAAGGCCTCATTCTCGTTCCAGGCGTGGGGTGTGGTTACGCTTTTCCAGGTGCTATCGTCGAAGGACTGGTCCTTTGCATTCTCAACGTCGCCCACGTGGACGCGCCAGTCGGAATTGAAGTTGTATTTGGTACGGTTGAACTGGGCTAAAGTCAACGATGCGAAGAGGAAGAAGGCCAGGCCTATTTGCAAGTGTATCATTTTGAAGGAGAGAACAACAGCGCTGGGTAAGGCAGAATGCGCATGAGGTTCGCAATTTTCCAAGGTTGTTCATGGCAGCATCTGTCGACCTTATATCACCTAAGATATAGATTAGTAGCGGAGAGAGTTCAGCGCGGAGGAAGTTCAACGGGAGGAAACAGAGGACCATCGGACCGTTGAGCGCGTATTGATTTGAAGCTTATTACTCCGAAAACATCTATGGATGCGTTCCCTAACGTAGCTAGGCCATGACCTGGAAAGCTACACGGAGCAGGGATCTAGGGTCTTGGTTATATTGATAATGGGATCTGGAAGGCTTATTTTCTCAACATATCGCAATTTTTCATAGTCTACGCGTTAATAAAGCTTTTCGTGCTCATACGTGTAGGGTGCATACCTCAGTAGAACAGATCTCGCTACGCGACGTGAGCTAAGCGAGGCGCACGCACATGGCATTTGATATTCACTCGCAATATTCCAATATGTAATCTTTCTACTCATAATACGATCAAGTCTTTTTATAAAGTTGTAGAGCTGATTAGACGCCAAAATTTGATTACTGCGTACGGAAGATACTTGCTATCCAATTCATTAATATCAAGTGAACGTGACTCGGGAAACCGGGCGAATGTCCTCGGGCAACGGAGAAATGGAAACGCCATTAACTGCATCTATCTAGGAAGTGAAAGTGCTTAGCCTCGTGATAGTGGACATGAAGACCTCGTGTAATATCCATTAAAACCACAACCCTCCTATTGAATGTCGCAAATATTTCGTCCCGCAAAATATTGAAGCAGCCGTTGCAGGGCAACACGCGCTAGTAGTTCACTGAACTAGACGGAACGCCTGTGTACTGCTTGCCCTCGTACACCCTTCCGACACCAGCAGGCGCATGCGCTACTCTGCTCATATCAACGCCGCTACCGAAACGTTGAGACACATTTATGCCTTCAGCATTCTGCCTCTCGCCTTTTGAGCTTCGATTTGCAAAGTACTTTCGTCCCAAGAACCAAAGCAGAAATGCGAAAATGAGAGCACCGCTAGTAACTCCAACGCCGACACCAATCTTCCCTTTTGTACCCAGCTTTGGCGCGGTTCCTCCCATAGGATACTGCATTGCAAAACCAATGTTAATAATAGCTGAGGTGGGTTTTTGCGACATCGTCAGTTCGGAGATGCGACCTGGGCTCAGTGATGAGAGAGATGCTTCCGCGGTCATGGGCATGCCATCTTTAGCGACCAGAGTGTCAGGTATAGGCGGAGGCGTCATCTTCGTTTTCAGGGAAGAATAGCATGGGACCTGGCCGCCGAGTGATGTACTCCAGAGCCAGTATGCACTATTCAGAATTAGCATGAATTGGTGCTTTGTTTCGGCCGTCAAACTTACGAAGGGCAGCATGCCGTTCCGTCTACGGTGTGGTAATCTTTTGGGCAACCTGTCACCGTGCCTTGACTCGGCAGCATCGATATTGGAAACTCAGCGTTGCCATCCTTTGCTTCATTACCTTTAGTCGGTGTCGGTGTAGGGCAGCAGTCTTTCTTCGACGAGATGCACCCAATGACCGGCATCCACACGGCTGTCGGACCATCGATAATAGTGTATGCAGGCTCTGAACAATAGCCTTGCAACAGGGTAGCTGCGGCGACTCCGCCCGCAATTCCACTAGCGACGACGTCTACGGGAGCATGGCTCGGTGTAGGTGGAATCTTTGACGCAGGCACGACCTCGACAGTCTTGTATTCAGGCGATGGAATAATCGCTGGCGGTTGGTTGATCACGTTCTCTACGTCAGGCGGAGGCGTTGCTTCCGGTTGATCGTTGTCAGGCGGACGCGTTGCTTCTGGTTGATCGTTGTCAGGCAGACGCGTTGCTTCTGGTTGATCGTTGTCAGGCAGACGCGTTGCTTCTGGTTGATCGTTGTCAGGCAGACGCGTTGCTTCTGGTTGATCGTCGTCAGGCGGAGGCGTTGATTCCGGTTGATCGTCGTCAGGCGGAGGCGTTGATTCCGGTTGATCGTCGTCAGGCGGAGGCGTTGCTTCCGGTTGATCGTCGTCAGGCGGAGGCGTTGCTTCCGGTTGATCGTCCGGTTGAGAGCTAAACGTGCTATCTATGATGAACATTAGAGTTCAGTTCGATAGAGAAGAATGATGATGGCTCACTCATCATATACGGCGGCGCTGGCCATCTCCGTGGTAAAGTTTGTCCTGCTGCTGGCATCGTTATCGCGCGTCAAACACTTGAACTTCTCACTTCCATCAAGTCGGGAAAGCGTGCAGAAAATGCGAAAGATTGTTTGAACTTCACTGGACAAGCAGCGACCACACCTAGGTATTAATCATTCAGCTATCTCAGCTATAACAGTTAGCGTCGCGACCATAGCGCGTTGGCTACTCCTTTGCCTTTCCTTCTTTCGTCGGTGCTCAATTTGTCGCATCGTGGCAGTGCAACGAAAGCGGCTGTGAGCTGGCAAAATATTTTGGTCGGCGATGAAGCCACTCTGATCTAGACCAAGCGAATGGGCTGCAGACATGTTGCTTGCTTTGTGCCAAGCTATGCCCAGTGATTCACACGAAGTGGCGAAGTTCGTGTGACAATATGTTTTGCTAGCGGTTCGCTAAATGCGAGTGCAGATTGGATCGCCGTGCGCGAGACTTTTCAGCTGCGCGACGCCACTGCGGAAAGTTCCGACTAGGCCCTTTTTCGCCAATGGTTAGCTCAGCCTTTCTATAATAGGCGATAATATAGACAGGATACTGTTCAAAAGAGTAAGGTCTGTTTGGACAGTCTGGAATGTGATGGTGGTGAGTTTCACAATCTGTACCAGGTTGAGTTGATTCAACGAAGGGCGAATATATATATATTCACAATTTGCTGCCAAAAAGCCAATGTAATGTAGTTACTTGAAACTGCCAATCCGTTCATAAGTATCGATCGTATTTTCTGGTGGTTCAATAATGATGAACATGGATGAATAGGGAAGTTGGCAGACGGCAAGAGATGCATCGTTCAAGCTACGATCAATCGTGCTAGTAAATACATATTGATGGTGCGCTTCCACATCCTGTGCCTGCAGTTACCCGTCGACAGAGCCGAACTAAACACTGCTCACCAAGTGATGTTTTCGCATTCAGGCACTCCAGAGATAACTACTGCAGGGTGTGTGGTCCCGTATAGTTCAATGCACATCCATTTATCGGCCTCACCATGACACTGACAGCTTCAAAAGCGGTCTGACCTGAACCCTCAAGAAGGAGATCGCCACTGTCTGATCCCGCGCGCATTTCTGCTTCAAATACTTCCCGAGCCCTAGGTCGGATGCAGATGTAGAACTGGGTTTCGTTCCTATAACTTGGTAGATTCGTGGATGCACACTCTGGTCTTGTGGTTAGCAAAGGCATCTTGGATTTGGACATAGAGGGACTTACCGGTAGCTACCTGAGCTGCTTTGAAGGCTGTGGCGTATGCGTCAATTTCGGGCCTCGTGGGCCTTCGAAGTTCGGCGCCGTCTTGGACTTCGATGCGGGGGAGGGCAACGACAGGTAAATCCGGATCGTCCCTGTTGACCGCGCAAATAAGGCGATACGTGAAAGAGTCCATGCTTGAATGTTCGAATACTTTAGGTGGTTGGATATGTTGTGCAAGATTGGATTTTGGTTTGCCCGATTAAAGTTATGAGTTTTTTCCGTTGTAGAAAGAGGTTGATAAGCGGATAATATAGTGGAAAATACTGGCATATATACCCAAGGCTTCTGGGGAAATTCACATGTAAATAATGCTCGCAACGTTCAGTGAATATGGCCATTGACCTAAATTACATGATGTGTTATTGTCCTGGAATTGAATCACATCACTTTAATTGGACCTGAACCTTTCGGTGGGTGAGTATAGCCTAAGGAGAACAGACAAATAAGACAAAAGAAATTGAATTCGAACCACCCCTTTTTGATTGGATTGGAACCACGTAGAGCCATATTTGAATATAAGTGCATTTGAGTGAATGATAACCAATGCGCCGCAAATGGGCGGCACCAGGTGGTGCGATAATTCGTGAGACCTTTACAAGATTCACATGGCAAAAGCTTAAGGACTATGTGTTCCCAGGATAGGTAATACAAAGGTTGATATACTCTAACTTTTTAGCTGAAGGCCTCACAAATGCATCGTCCGGTGGCGGTAAGCAATACGCTCTACACCTCCTCCAAACTAATCTTGCAACTTCGCCCAACTCCATTCATACATCTCATTGCACAACGCCAAAAGGGCGTTGAATGTATCTCCCGCTCTCGCTTTTGCTATCATATTCATCGTTCCGCCGCGATTCTCGATATGGAACTGCACCTCGGAACTTTGCTCGTCTCCTAGACGGTCAACAGTGACGAGAAATTTTGTAGCCTTAGGAAAATTCAATGTCGCGTACACTGTTGATTGTCAATTTGCCCTTGCTTGTGAAATCCAACTTACTTGCTTCAGCCTCGGCCATGGCATGGAAGGTGTCGTGTTTGTTGGCATCCACTTGTTTTGTTGCGCCCTGCGCATCGAATGCCTCAACTGCTGTGACAAAGTATCCCCGTTTTACAACTCCTTCTGTAGTAATATTCATCGCAATGCGCCAGCTTTGATAATTCATATTTCGAGAGCAGTTGTTTATTCACTGTTAAGTAATGGGCGATTTTTATTTGGAGAAACGTGCTACGTTGTAAGGATTGAGAGGAATTTTGAACGTTGCAATACCACCTATATATAGTCATCCACCAACACGTAAAGATACAAATTCACTAGCCCACACGTCGGCTCTATGGTCTTTGATCAATTTAGTTAGCATCACATTCTGTAACTGCTGGCGAAGTTGGCTTTCGTGTGCGTGATTACTTGTGCCATCAGTGCTGATCGCGTGGGTGAATGAAGGCCAATTAGATTCCGAGCAGTGTTTGAGGCAAAACACAATCGCAAATTGCCTCATTTTCATGATACTGGTTTTGCATTCACTGATGTGGTCTGCAGTGGTTGCAGATATCTAACCAATCCCACAAGAAGCATCAGGGCACACCCACTGCTTTCCATCACAGCGTTATACCGTGTACCCAACGTACGCGAAGTATTCTTTATGATAGAAGCATTAGGAGCAATATATTATAACTACGGTATATATATATAGATTCGATGGATCACCTTTGAGGCATTTCTATCTTGCCTAGTGGGAACTAGGCACCCTTCTCGTAGCGACTGCGAAGACCATCGTCTATCTTCCCCAAAGCTTCAAAATGATCTTTGCCCACAGCGCTCTGGACTTGAATACGCTCGTCCTCTTCAATAACGTACATAGTTGCATTAAACATATTATTCCTTCGACCTACGCAAAAATAGAACTCCTTCGGCAATCGATCGTTATTTGGATCAAGCACTCTATCTGTTACAGATTAGCATCCTTAAGCACTCTCGGTCAAGGAGACCTACAAACTGAGATTGCACCTTCAGCCACGACTGCCAGTTGCGCCATAGCGTAAGATTCCTTTTGCCCAGGTACCCTCTCAGGTTTCTCCTTATTCTCCTTTGCGCTCTTTCTGAATCGTTTTGCAGCATCTTGCAGGTCTTGTTCATATTGCGGGCAAGCATTGCGAAGCGAGGTGACGTGCCAGTTCTGGATAAACCTTTCCGGGTTTGTCCACGAAGCGCGATAATAGTGTCTTCTCTTGAATCGACGCAGTCGCGCGCCCCAAAGGTCGAGATTCGAAGGCATAGCTTGAGTGGCTGCGTCTTCTCCTTGAACCATAGAGGAATACTGGACTGAACTATGCTCATTCCGCGTCATCGTAATGTGAATGTGGTAAGTTGCCGCAATAAGCTCGATAGCATTCATAGCTATATTAGTGCTCTTCATGGATTGGTTGTATAAAAATTCAGTGGAGATATTGTTGGCTGTGGATTGGAAGTAGTTTTGTTGGGGCTGCTAGACAGCTCCGCGTAGTACTTATATCTTTGTGCATTCAATTACTGGCTCTTTAAATTCACGCACAAGGTCATCTTTAACTTGTGATAGACGCAGATGGAAAGACTAAAGTTGTTTGACTTTTGGGAGGATTTTCTTCGGTGCCTTGATCCCAACGGTGCCTTGGTCCCAACAGTTCGTTGTAATATTCCGACGAATATCCCACTTTCATAGGAGAGTCTCCTCGATCGCAAAGCGCCCAGTCCAGTAGCATTCAAACACCTCCTTATCCACAAACCAAAATACCATCATTGCCACACAACACACACTCTCACTGCCTACTTATCTAAGCTACTAAATTTTACAACTAAACCTACCTCCCAACACCGCATCCCTCATATCCACACACCCTATCCTAAACACCACCTCCCTTCCTTATCTAAAACTCCACTCTAAGCCCTAAGCTACGGCACTTATAACCCTACCAACCCCACCATCCCAGCACATACGACCACAGGATACTGAGAACATGGCATCCCGTCTGATCTGCCAACTATTAAGCAGTTTACCGGCGGGTTAGTAGGCATATTCGTGAGAGGTGGCGAAGCCCCGCTGTTGTATGTTTTTTTTTGAGGGGGCGGGGGCGGGGTGGGTGACCGGTAGCGAGGGTGGGTGCGGGTGGGTGCAGGTGGGGGTTTTTTTTTGGATGAAGTGCACTATTTGATGATGGTGACGAGTCTCAGTGAGGTTAGGGGAGAGAGAAATCTTAGTTTGTGAATGGGGGGCATTGCGGTGGAATTGGGAAGATGAGGAGAGGTTGTAATCGTTGCTGGAGTCGGCTCATGTGAGATAGAAGGGTAATTTTGAATGCCAGCGAGCTAAGACACAGTACGACGTACAAGTTGCGAACACAATCCCACTGAAATATAATCAAAGGAGAAAAGAGAAAAACAGATTTGAATATCAACAACTCCAAGTCCCTTCTTACTTCACCAGGATTTTCTCCCCAGAGACGTAGTCAGGCCTAAAACGCATTCCCCCTACTTCAAAAATTTCCCAACAATCTTCTTCCCCTTCCCAAGCAACTCCTTCGCCTCCCTCTTCAAATCATCGCCCACATCCGCACCCCCTCCATGCCCCTCACTGCCCCCCTTCCCACCACAAACGCCCCCATCACACCCATGCAAGAAGTGATTGACATCCCCACAGCACCGTCCGCAGTACCCATTTCCCATGAACGGGCCCTGCGGTCCCCAGCCTACCCGCATGATGCGCGCCTTCCTACCCTCCCACCCGGTCTTCGCATCCGTAGCGTGGAAAACGGCCCATATTTCTGGACCCCCGGGCCCATTCACAGAGACGAAGTTCCCATGCCCAGGTCCGTACGGCGGTGTATCATCGCGGGCAGCCTGGATGAGGGCGCGATTTGATTTCTGCCACGAGGCGGGGGAGAGCGGGTGTCCGCCTGTGAAGTACAACACGTTCATCTTGTACTCGTGCGTCCTTTTTCACAACTCAAAGTAAACACATACTCCGTCTGCATCGCATATCAAAAGAGTCCACTCACCAGCTCCCAGCACACGAATACACGATCCCCGCCCACCTTCCATCCGGCGAGCAAAGAAACTGCGGCCCCTCATTAATCCCACTCTTCCCAGAGTACTCCCACGGATTATCCGGCGTGCTGATGCGCACGGGATGGCCCTGGCACTGCGTCGGAGACTCCATTTCCATGATGTAGATCTCCTGCCTGGCTTCGTCGGTTTTTCCAAGGGGCCAACCGGAATACACGAAGCAGAGGCCGCCGTGGAGGGAGATTACCGTGCCGTCGATGGCCCACTGGTCTTTCGGCATGCCTTCGATTTGGCCTTTGAACGACCAGGCGGAGGCGTCGAGGGGTGAGGAGTCGGCTGAGGGGCCGGAGAGGACGAACATGCGGTGCGATTTGTTGCCGTGTTTGGGGTCCGCGGCCGCGAAGTAGACGTACCAATTTCCGTGGAGGGAGTGGAGTTCGGGAGCCCAGAGGTCGCCCGAGTAGGGTGTATTCGGAGGTGGTCGCCTGCACGTGTTAGAAGGGAACCTGGAACCAGATACTGAACACAGCTAGCTCAACGTAGGATAAATAGGAGAATCGAGCAATCAAACCCCCCAACCCCGGCTGGGAATCTTACCACACCGTCTCCTTGCGACACCGCTTCTCAAAATCAAACAGCGAATCCGCAGCCCATATCTCTATCCGATCCCCACAAGTAAAAGTCTAGCCGGGGCCCAATCAGCTCGCACTCTAACACGCCACGCTCCCAGCAGGCAGCGCAGATACCTTACCATATAAAACGTGCCCTTGTCCCAAACCACATACGGATCCGGGCACGACCTCTCCGTAACGGTGAGGATATGGTCATTATATCCCGGCTGCTGCATATGGTTGTGCTGGCCCGGAAACGTCATATCGCCCGAGGTTCAGAATCGCAATTGCCGTCGCTTTTCGAGGGATATCGGTAAAGAGGATTTGAAGCGAGGGCGTCTCAAACGGTTCTGCGGGGTTGTGGTGGATGGTCTTGCCTGATCTGTGGCGGAGTAGTGACAGGTCCGCGTGATGTTTAGCGAACTTCCCACTTTCCATATTAGCGTTACTAGGAATAGGTAAAAGTAACGTATATAAATTAAATAGTTAAGCTCCCACAAGTAAGATTCTTGCAAAACAGAAGCTAATCGTGCGATTTTTACACCCTATCCCAAATTACACTAGCGCAGTCAAAGCCACGTAGCTAGTCGGAGAATTGATCATCTCAACGGTCCCGTGTAAGATCTCGGGCCCCTCCCGCTACACCGCGTAACAATCCCTACCAGCGATACGAGATACGAGTAAACGATGTACCCCACGCTCACTTCACATGTTCCCAACATCCAACAAGCAACCAGATCATTGATCAAAAGTATATTCTCCTCATTCCACATTATCCATCTCTCTAATGCAAAGCTTCCCACTTCTCTCCCCCCGCCGGCCTCTCCAGCATCACGTTACAAACCCTGCGCAATTACTCTCCAAACCCCACCTCTACCAACTGCCCAAGACGTGGTATACAGCGCAGAATTCGATAACTGTTCGCGCACGCCAACGAATCCACTGAGCAAAGAAAAGGAAAACCAAGTAGTCTGTGTAGCTAGACAAGAAATATAAGTTGGCGGTACAATATTCTGTGCGTTGCAGCGTTAAGATTAATGCAATGGTATGTCAATGTGGCGATGTCCATCACCAGATGCGTGCCCCCACGCCGTGCATGATTCAAAATGGTGCGGGAGGAAAAAAAAGGAAGCGCGAGAAGAGCGGGTTCCGAATCGTGAATCCAAAGCAGGCGCGGGGAAGTAAAACATAAATGAGCAGAAGCGGACGAACAACATTAAAAGTCGCTGTTGAGAGTTTGGTCGACCGTCAACTCGCCAGTCTCAATGCGGTCAACGCGAAGCACAAGTTCCTGCATTGTTGTTAGCTTCACGTTACCAAGTTTCTTGCACTGGAACCTACCTTTAGAGCTCGTGCAGTTTTGAAAGCCAGCGGTGGTATCCTCTCGCGCCCAACTCCACTGACATCCATGGCCAGCATATCTTGCCTGCAGTCTTCGAGAACCTCGACTACAGGAATGGCATGCTTCTTCAACGCAGGGCTAGAGAGCTCTCTGACCGCGTCGTAGGTCCGACTGCCAGTGTCTTGAACGGCACGCGAGATTTCTCGAATGTAGTCATCGATCTGTTGCTCGTCGACAGGAGTGAAGTCAGGCGTGGAGCGGATTATGTTGACCAGCGGCTGGATGCTTTGGACGAGGAGAGCTGTTTGGTCTTCGAGATAGTTCTGCAACCCTGTGAGAAAGCCGTCTTGGCCGCAAGGGGCGATTAGTATACCTTAAATTCAGTCATGCCATGGTCTCTCTCGTAGCCGGCGCCGTTGGCTCCCATACTCTGGCGGTCGTAGCCACTGTACGGTGAGCTATACGCGCTGTATCTGGTAGAATCGCTGCTACCACCTTTACTGCGGTTGCGCTCATGTCCAAGTCCAAGAGCAACTTGGCTGCCGTTCGCATTGTTAGGGTTGTACGCGCCGTAAGCGGACAAAGTATTTGGCTTCAGGGGCATGGGCCGGTCATCCTCCTCGTGGTTATCGAGTTCCTCCTCGGGCGTCGGTCGCACTTTGACATGCTTGACCAATTCCACAATGGCTGTGGATAGATGGCTTGCGGCAGCATCCAACAGGCTTACGGGTGATAGGCCAGACGAAGAAGCATGATTTTTGGTGGCAGTGATCAAATTGTTGGCGGTCGCACTCACACGGGACTTGAGCTTCGTTTGCTGTTTCTCAGGGCTCATCGCGTCACCATGCACGCTACTGATCGGGGACTGGAGTTGCGAAAGCGACGTGTTGTCAATGTCGCCGGTAATAGCCCGCACGCATTTGACAACATGGCGCATACTCTCGAGGACTTGTTCAGGATCCGACCTACGTGCCACCTGGAGCAGCTCGTCGATGCTGAGCTGGAAGTTGGTAACATGCACGTCCTTCACAGCTCCATCCGGCGTGCTGAAAGAAGCATCACGCGTATAGTTGCTGACGTCTGGAGAGGCTAGAGACGCCAGACCAATGGACGATGCCTTCAAGCTCCGAAGCTGCGTCTTGACGCGAGCATAGCGGGACTTCCACTCCTTGAGTTCGGCCTCCAGCGATGTCATCTGATTGGCAAGACGTTCCTCTTTTTCCACAGCTGCATCGCTCCGCGACGACAGTTCCCTCATCTCTTGGAGGAACGTCTGCGCATCTCTGCGGACCTCCTCGGATATCTGCTGCTGTTCGCTAAGCTCGCGCTCCAGCTCCTCGCACCGTTGTCTCCATTCGCCCTCGCCACTGTCGTAGGCTTTCTGTGGTGGATTCTCCTCCATATCTGCAATTTGAGCGCGCAGGCTACGCTCTACATCTGCATTTTCGGCACGAAGACGGTCGATCTCGGAACGGAGGGAGGTATTCAGATTTTCGGCCTTTTCGACTTTATCCTCCAGAGCGAAGCGCAAATCGTCCCATTCGGCGCGTTCCGAGGTGGTACTGTTATCGCGCATCTTTTCTGCCTCTCTCAACTTCTGCACTTCCATATCCTTGTCTCGCACCGATTGCTCCAGCGAACCCAACTTGTCCTGCAGCTCCGATACTTGATTCTCTAGATCCGAAATCATCTTGTGTTGCGCCTCACCCATACTTTTCGCGCTCTTGTTTGTCTGCCGCCGAGACGCAGCGCCCTCCAGATTAAAGGCATCTTCATCATCCGCGCCGCTGTCATCATCCTCCACCATAGTTCCCTTGTTTGGCACAATCGTGTTCTGTTGAAACGTCTTGGGCAGTGGTCGCCCCAATTCATTATTTTGCGAGCCCGGACGTAACGCAGCCGGCGGCCCAGGCATACCAGGCGGGGGCGGGCCGTTGCGATATGGTCCTGGTGGGGGACGGCCACCGCGGCCGCCATTCATGCTATTCGGCGTGTCTACTCGATTGGGTGGGCCTCTGCTAGTCCTACTAGCCATGCTACCCGCGGGACTTTGTCCTCTTGGGATATCTCCCCCCAGAAAGCGCGGGATCCTTCTTTCGAGTTCGTAAAAGACATCGGTAGCGAGCTGGCGGAAGCGCTCCAGAGGTAGGGTGGACAACTTCTGCCTCGCCTGGTTGCGCTTCGGATGGAAGTTATTCTTGGGCAGAAGGAACTTGGGTGTCTCGTTGCCCGGCGCAGCTGGCCCGCCCCGCTTGCGGTCCTGCTCGCGACGGATCGATTCGTCGTACACGTCGGTGCTGAGTTCCTGGAACTGCACCGCCGACAGGCGTGTGAGCTTGTCCTTGGCTCGGCTTGGGCGCGGGTTCCCCTTCTCGTCATTCAGGTAGGGCCCAAGATAGACTTTGAGGACACGGTAGTGTTCGGCCAGCGTCTCCTCCAGTGCCATCATCTTGCGGCTGTTCATGCTTGCGTCGCTCATACTCTGAGCATACAGGCCGGTGCCGTCGCTGGAACGCCCCACGGAGCTCGGCGGCGAGGGGTTGCCGTTGCGCGCCATGGGATTCGACATGGCGCCATCGGCCGTGCTGTGGATGGAAGCGGGCGGGGTCGCACCGTTCCTGCCGGGTGGCAGCGAGGGCGAGGGCGAGTACGGGTTGTCGATGTTCTGGTAGCGGGTGATGGGCGACCACTCGGCGCTGTCGGTCGAGACGGGCGACAGCGTGCCATTGCGCGTATTCATCATGTTTCGCGCGGCCGCTCTCGAGGCGGAGGGCGTTGGTAGTGCGTGTCGGAGTCGGTAGTCAGCGTTCAGCGAGCCATGCAGGCGTGGTCAGGCGTGGTCAGACCTGGCTGTCAGAACAAGCGTGAAACGGCGACTAGGCTTCGAAACGGTGAATGAGCGGATGCGGCAGCGACGCAACAAAGAACGACAAGGCAGTAGCGAATGTGCGGGCGTGGCAGCACAGCGTCACAGTCCGGCGAGGCTCGAGACGACGGCGGAGAGGGCGGCAGGGCGAGGGAAAGGCCCTGGCTATGAAAATGTCGGTGGTGATGCCCCTTTCGCAGCTTCTTGGCTCGCCGTTGCAGTTGCGCTAGGCCGCCGGTCTGGACGAATGGGGCCTGAGCGCACGGCTGCCCGCGCTTCCGCCTTACCGGCACAGTGGCGGCACTGTTACCGGCAGCAGCCTGCGAGGCTGGACATAGAAGGCAGGTCTACCGTCGAGTGAAGCTTCAGAGTTCAGGGCCTTCACCTGCACGATGCGGCACACAGGATGATGCAGCGTCGCGAACACAAACACGCGGCCCTGTCTTGCTTGCATGCGCGTGCGGTCGTACCCGCCGTTCACCAGTCAGTGGCACCCCCCCTAGCTGTCACAGTGTCACCCACCACCAGGCGATCCTCCATCGTGGAAATTGCGGGCCTCGTCTGGGCGGTTACAGTCGAGACTCGAGACCCGAGACGGCGCTTCGTCATTGCCCCGGCAACCTGTGGAATCCAACGGCATGCATGCAATCTTATTAGCAACACCAGGGAAAATAACATGCCATCGTTAGTATTACTAGTAACGACCTTGATGCAGCTTAATAGTACAAGTAACGACCTTGACGTGGCTCAAACACTCCGCCAGATCCATGGATACCTAGTGCACTTGCATACTAGAGGCTAGGAGGCAATCCATGCATGTCCCTATCGATTGTGCTCCCCCGCCGTGAATGTCCGAATAAATGCTGCAGAGCCACGTCCCTACCGTGCCCGCTTGATCTTGTTCGACGGCTGCTTCTGGCACTCCGGGCACAGCCAGTCACCCACCGGCTCATTTTTGATGCCCACACACTCCCAATGGAACCATTGGTATTTGCAATCGTCGTTGTCGCATGCCACCATGTCGCCGTAACTCACCTTCTGACAAAAGCAGTACTTTCTGTCGTCTGTCTCATCCTCGTCATGCTCCCCAATGCCCAACCCGGACATATCTTCGTCTTCAGTGCCCGCCTCGCTGGCCACGCTCTCGTCGTCTGCTGTCGTCGACGGTGATGCGCGGGATCCGCCCTTGCGACGCTTCTTGCTGGCTCCTGACTTGGCTGTGAGCGCAGCCTTGCGCAGTGGCTGCTGTGGTTTCGCCTTCTTGACCATGAGAGGATGCTTTTGCGATCTGCTCGGCCCCACGCTTCCTGCGCGAGAGCCTGGCGTAGAAGGCTTGGGTGTTCCAGGCCCCATTGAAGATGCTCGCGCCAACGACGACGGCGGCCCAGGTAGCGGTCCTGTGCTGAGGTTCGGTCGACGGCGTTTGCTATCGCTGCTGGCAGACATCTCCCGTTCTTGGCGCGCCGTTGCTTGGGTGGCATTTTGCTGATTCGTAAGTCTTTGCTGGTTCATCAACGCCTGCGCCGTCATGCTCTGTAGATTGGCGTTCATCCTGCCATTGATGTTCGCGGCGTTCGAAATCCGGGCAATAGCTGCGTGCGCCAGGTTAGGGCCACCAGGGCCTTGGTTGCCAGACACGGTCTGTAGTGGCGTACTCGCACCGGTTGTGGCCAATGACGACGGGGGCACCATGTTGCCAGGCGACTCTTTCAGCAGCGAGGGCAGCTGGGGATCTGTTGGTATGGCGCCATCATTTTGCAAGTCTCGCAATTTCAGGTCTAGCCGCTTGACGTGACGGTCCATCTATTAAAGCGTGAGCAAGAATGACGATACTTATTATCGAGGTACATACCAACGCGGTGGCCTTTTCCACGAGCCCGATCTTCTCTTCTTGCAAAATCTGTGCACGCTCATACTGCTCTATTATGGTCTTGGAATACGGCTCCTCTTTGGGGTTCTGCACTAGGCTGCCGTTAAGCTTGATGAACTTCTGAAGGCTGTTGTCGCGCTGTGCAATCGAAGCGCGCGCTTCTTGGATGAGCGCGTCTTTGGCCTGCACTTCCTCGAATAGATGCGTGATCTCTGCTGGCAAGTTTGCAACTACCGTGTCGCAGCATTAGCATGGAACGGTTGTCTGGTAGAAAATATGTGCCTTACCATCGTGTATGAACTGCTCAAGCACGGTCGCCGCGTCCTCCGCGATAGCCATGCCGGCACTCAACGCGCGATATCGAGTACTTAGAGAGTTCTACGAGAATCTCTGACTCGTGTTGAAGCGATGGAGGTGGATATTCTGATGGATTCTGATGGTGTTTCGATGAAAGTGGTGGCGGGAAGTTTTGGGAGGAGCTTGAATGAGGAGCAGAGTGAAGGCAGCTGCGCTGTTGGCCTTGGTAGCCAAAATTTGCGGACTTTCGAATCTTTCACTGTTCCAACGTCAAATATTTACCACACAACTTTACTCGAAATATCAGCTACCGCGCAACACTCTGCATCTCCAACGATTGTCAAGGCCAACCTTGGAAGTAACAAAGACAGACAGACATGCCGCCAAAGCGCAAACCGGTTAGCATGAACTCACGTGCACGCATCGGCAAATCGTCCAATGACGACTCGGAATACGACGAGGATGTCGGCCATTCCTCTGACGAACGATCTGACAGCGACGGCGACAGCGACAGCGACGGCTACACTGACCTCTGCGTAACACGGCCTTCAAGAGAGGAGTATAATCAGGCCCAGAGGATTGCAAGAGAGCCATCTATAGAGGTCAAGGGTCGGAAAAAGGCTGCGACCGCAGCGTCTAGAACCCGGACCACAACCCGGACCACAAGACACACCGCAGGCGCGACGCGCGCTCTGCTGTTTCCGAACGGTCTTGAAGCTAAAAAGGTCACATTTTTTTCCCTTCGTGTTATCTAATTTCTAATACTCGGCAGGCATCAATACAGGAACAATATCCAGTGTGTCCGACGCCCGAGGCTCCGAACGTTCGCCTCCGTCTGCTTTGGGAATCGCGCACCTTGGAAGAGCAGGCGCCACACTCTTTTGCCAATCCATTCTTACCTTCAATAGAAGGAGACGTTAAGCGTTGGATTGCCCAAGGAGCTCCAGAAAAGTTGAGGAACCCGTCGGCGACCACTCAGGTGCCGTTGATCGATCCGGTAAAGGTTGCGGCAGTGATGCGCGCTCAGGGCTTTGCCACACCGTCAAATGGTTATTCCAACAACATTGTCGAAGAATATCTATCTCCAAACGATGCTTATGTACCCAACTTTACCGCTTTCAAACAGCTGAGCGATGAAGAGAAGCGAGCCGTCATCGCGCGCGAGGCCGAAGAGTATGGAATGGAGAAGCCGCAGGGCTACAGCGTCTCGTTCCACTACAACCCACATGTCGAGTACCATCACTTTGGGAGCAGTCATCCCATGAAGCCGTGGCGTTTGACCCTCACCAAGCAGTTGGTCTTGTCGTACGGACTGGAGTACACGATGGAGTTGTACGAACCGCGCCCAGCGACTTTCGACGAACTCGCCATCTTTCACGACCGCGAATACTTGTCATTTCTCAGTCGGTATGTACCAAATTCTAGTTGCTCACAACCCTGCTAAGTAGTATTCAGAGTCACGCCCCAGAATGCAAAACCTGACGATCCAGCATATCTTTCCTTCGGATTTGGTGGAGAATCCAACGACTGTCCCGTCTTCGACGGCCTATGGAATTATGTTTCTATATATAGCGGCGCCTCTATGAATGCAGCCTACAATCTGCTTAACAAGCAGTCCGACATAGCCATCAACTGGTCTGGTGGCCTGCATCACGCAAAGAAGAATCTGGCGTCCGGTTTCTGCTACATAAACGACATCGTTCTCGCGATTCAGCTATTACTTACCCAGAACCAACGCGTTCTATACATCGATATAGACGTCCATCATGGAGATGGTGTTGAGGCAGCCTTTGAGTCGACAGATCGCGTATTCACTCTTTCATATCACAAATTTGGACAGGATAGAAACGGCTATCCCTTTTTCCCTGGTACCGGTAATATCAATGAGATGGGTCCAACGGATCCAGCGAATCGCGGCAAAGGCCACAGCCTCAACATCCCCATCGACGACGGCATCGACGACGAGCAGTACAAGTGGCTGTTCAAGACTGTCACAGGAGCAGTGATCGAAAAGTACAATCCTACCGCCATCGTCCTCCAGTCTGGTGCAGATTCGCTTGGTGGCGATAGACTCGGACGATTCAATCTGAACATCAAAGCGCACGGCGTGTGTGTCGAAACGGTCAAGAGCTACGGTCGTCCACTTCTTCTCATCGGGGGAGGTGGCTACACTCCACGCAATGTCGCCCGCACCTGGTGTCATGAGACGGCTGTGTGCGTGGGTGCCGAGCTCCACAATGACCTGCCAACCCACATCCCGTACCTCGCAGCTTTCCAGAACCCTGAGAATGGCGGCGGCATCCTATATCCGGACCTGCACAACACCAAACGTCACGACAACCTCAACACACGGGAAAACCTACACAAGCTGGTCAACCAAGCGCTTGAGAATCTGCGATACTTGGAAGGCGCTCCCAGCGTAGTGTGCAACACGCGAGGTCTCACGGAAGAGCAGATCATGCGGATACGGGAGGAGATCGATGCGGAGATCGAAGAGGAGATGCGTGACAAAGAGCAAACGTATCTCAGCGTGGAAAATACGAGGCGGAGAAAAGAGCGCAATACTGGCGGTAGGGGTGAGCGGGGTTTACGATGATCGTACATTATCTATGCGTCTGGTTGGCACAATTGTCAACAAACAAATCCAGTCCAAATCCACCCGTTGACTTGATTTGATGTGCCTTAACAGCGCTAGAGGACTTGATTGGGAGGTCTTGGCAGCAGTTTGTACTTGATTTGGAAGTCGGATTTGCAAATATTAATCTAAAATTATAGTGTTGTACTGCAGTTTGGCAGCTAATCGTCCTATTTAGATACACTATACAGAGTCTCAATTGCTGCGTTAGTAAGATTGCTCTTATCAACCTCATTGTCGCTGCTCATAAAACCTGCCTTTAGCCAGCTCCGCACACACTGCAGAGCAGCTAGTAACTGTAAGCTTATTTTGCGCCGCTTCGGCTCTAATAAGTCTCCAAGTTCGCTGAACAAGCGCTCACACTCCGCGCTGGAGGCTGGAATACTTATTATATTAAGCGCAAACTGCGCCAACACTAGGTACTTGTTGCGTAACCCAAGCCAATAGCGGACTGGGTTACCTTCTCGATCGAAGTCGGCGCGGCTCCAACGCGGCTCACAAGCCCGCCAGCGCTCGTACTTATTACTAGTTTCTTCATCAGAGTCGCTCTCCGCCTCGATAATCGCGTCAACGGCGTCGTCAATGGTGTTGGACCGCTTAACTAGCGGGCGTGGAGGCGGCCGGGGAGCAACAGTACCGCCATAGAGGCGCCAAAGTTGAAAGGCAGCGTCGGCAGCCGTCAATTGAGCTGGGTCACCCGCCCAAGCGACTTTACAGTAGTTACGATAGCGTGGGTGGAGTACAATCGCAGCGTAATAGGCAGTACTGTCGCTCAGTTTGCTGTAATAGAGCTTTAGTTTGGCGACAGCGCCGCGCAGGTTGATGGCCAAATGGTCTTCTGGAGCGTCTTCTTGCTCAAAGTCAACATCGCGATAGGTAATTAAGCGCTCTTTATAAGCGCTTATAAGCTGCTTAAAGGTACTGTGTCCGTGCACTCAACGCCCGGATTCAGTCAACGCCCCGCTGAACACCATAGCAGCTTAACTAAAATAAGGCTGCAGAGCCACACAAAATCGCTATTATTACGAGATTTTGTAGTAGAGTACTATTTTGATGCTTGCGATTCACCTGTGCTACTTATATTTACTTGGAAGCTTAACGTTGCGGCCGTGCCGCGTGGTCTTGGGTGGAGCTGCTGATGCGGCACCTGAAGCCTCCTGAGTAGTTATAGTATTAACTACGCGTTTCTGACGCTTGTTGCTCTGTATAGATGGCTGCGAGGCCTTTCTCTTACCCTTTTGGGTAGATTGTAGAGCTTTTGCATCGTCGCGAGCTTCTCTCTGGCGAGCACGCTCTGCTGCCTTCTCAGCCTTCTCCTTCTCCTTGGCTACCTTGGCTGCCTCCCTCGCCACACGCTTCTCCTCTGCAATTTTCTCCTTGCATAGCTTAGCTGCCTTCTTCAACTCAGCCTTCTCAGCTTTTTGAAGCTTCTGCTCCTTCTCCTCTTGTTCCTTTACAGACTGACGTACGCGAGCCTCCCTAACCTTCCTTGGTGACCAGAAAACCGCCCCCATAGTACTCTTGACGTTGTTGCAGATCTAGAGGTTTTCCCTTCTTCTTGTGCTTCTTTTTCGTAGTAAGAGCCTCTCTTAACCCAGCAATCTCATGGTGAAGTAACTCATTTTGAACTGAGATGTGGTGGAGTGAGCGGCTAAGCTTCTGCGCGTCCTTACTACTCTAATCTTCTACTGCGGATCGTACAAGGCGGTCTAGTTTACGCCAGTTAGATCCGCTGAGTACTGACGTAGAGCTCTCTCGCGATTCCTGCTCATCTAGGGTAGTGTTGGTGAACCTTTTGAGTATAACCTCTGGGTTGAATGGTGATATGCCTGTTGCTTCAAAAGACTTAAGTATCGTCTCCTCCTTAAAAGAGCTCGTCCAGGCCTCCCAGAATAGAGGGAAGAAGTCCCCTTTCTTAATAGGGAGGAGTCCCTGGCTCTGGTGGAGGTGATCTGATAGCTCCTTTGAGTACGCAGTTGATAGAGGCTTAAATAGAACCACATCAAGTGGCTGAAGCGTGTGGGTTGAATGAGGGGGGAAGATGGCTAGGAGTATCCTGTTACGGTCGCAATAGTCGATAAAATCCATAGTAACGTGAGATCCATGGCCATCAAGGATGAGTAACCGGTAAGACCGTCGAGCTTTTGCCTTAGTGTAGCGATCAAACACCTGTTCAAGCCAGGCAAGGCCAATATCGTTGTTTGTCCAGCCTGAAGGCGACGAGGAAATGTGTACTAAGTGCTCTCCTGCCTTAATATCCTCTACCCAGCTTGATTGTATAGCCTTGTTGGTAGCCTAATAGATAAGGCTTGGCGGCAAGGCTGATCCATCAGCGCAAACACACGCTAGGAGGGTAATCCATTCACGAGAGCCATCTTGGAGAGATGCTATAACCTCCTTATTCTCCCACATTCGTCTGCTGAACACTCGTTTTGATCGGCTAGTGATACTAATTAAGAAGCCTTTTTCATCCATATTATACGTGTGACGAGGCTCGATGTCATATTCCTTGATTTTGGCACCCAGGAGATCAAAATACAGGCTGTATTTATCCCCTGAGTCGGCTTGGTGGCGATTGCTGTCCATACCAGCTGCCCATCGAGAGATCAGATAGATGTTGTGTCGGTTGATGAAGCGAGTAACCCAGCTCTCGCTCACTGGCTCCTTGGCTATTGTTGACGCGAAATTTCGTATCATCTCTCTTGTGGGTGGCAAGTGACGCGCTGTAAGCCCTTCAATGTATTGTACAAGCTCCTGCTCTTGTTGGGGACTGAGTTTCCGTCGGTTAAACCCCGCAGTTGCACGCGTTGTTTGAATCGCTTGGTGCCTTCGCGACAGCGTACTTCGATCAACGCCATGCTTGCTAGCGATCTTAGTATAAGAGAAAGATTCTTCTGACCTTAGCGATTCTATTTCTTTAATTGCAGCCTCAATTGAGCTCATATTGGTGGCGTTATGGCGTGTTGAAATTTGGGGTGGTTTGCGTTCAGCGGGGCGTTGACTGAATCCGGGCGTTGAGTGCACGAACACAGTAGGGATAACCTCATAAATGGCGCCAAAGCGCCTATTAAGCTTGCAATCGCCTGGCTGCTTGCTCTTGCCGCGACCTTCTAGCCGCTCTATGGCTGCTTTGAGCGGCTTCAACACATCCACATACTTAGTGATAACTGCCTAGTCTGCTGCTTGTAGACTAGTTGATCGCATCTACGCTAGAGCAGCTGGCGGCTTGTTAGTTTTTTGATCAAGCGCTTTAATTTGTGAGATATAGTGTTTGGCGTAGTTAGTAATAGGATGTTAGAGGATAAGCCCACACTTAAAGGCAGCATAATAGCTGTTCTAGCGTGTAACGCACGCCTTGACAACAGCCAATAATAAGGCCTTGTTTATAGGGTCTTTAGCTAACGCGAGGTGCTAGAAAGTAGAGAAACTAGAGTACTGTTTTGGCGTACTAATAAAGTTAATAATGTCTAGAAACACTCCTAAAGGCCCTAGCCGCCGCCACTTATTTATAAACTTCTCCTTATTCTTCTTGTGCTTTGGGTTATTATCGTAGGCGTCTTTATCCTTGCCAAACATAACAGTTTGGCCAACAAGGTTAATAGTGTGGCAACTGCAACAAAGGCGGCGTTAAGCGGCAGTAAATCCATACTATTTACTTAAGTACTCCACTGCTATATTGTTACTTGCAGCGTTATCTAACACAAAGTAACCTAGCTTCTCCGCCGTTATATCGAACGCCTGCAGTGCTTTGTTAACACATTCGCCTATCCTCTTGCCGCTATAGACGCTAGCAAGCTGCGGCAGCGCGATAGGTAAGTCTTGAATCCTGCCTGCGGTGTTAAAGTAGTAAGCAACAACACTAAAGAAGCCGCGCTTGCCACCTTTTGCAGTCTAGCCGTTAAAGCTAACGTGCACCTTACTGCTCGCAGTCACTAATTCTGCTTTAACAATAGGAATAAGGTAGTTGTAGAGCTAGAGTACGAACCTCAACACACTATTATGGCTTGTCTACAGCGCTTAAACTGCTGCAGGATTAGCGAACTATAGCATGCGCCGGAAGCTCTTAGTCTTGAATTCGCGCAGCGGATGGTTATTCTTAACAAGCTATTGCACAGCGGCGAGCTAGAAGCCTTGAATATTAAAGTTACTTAGCTTATTAACCACAGCTTGCGTGATAGGTACGCCCTTCTTCATCGCGTCAAAGATAGTTGACTGACCACCCAGCAGCTGTGGCAGCTGCTTCCCGCGCGTAGTTAGGCGATGGCCGCGCCTTTGACGACCTAGGTGCTTCGCCATAGAGCTTGTGGCATCCGTTACCTCGATTATGCTGCTCGTTGGCGCGTTGTAGTGGCAGAAGCGGCACATAAAGAAGGTACGCTTAGGCTTATTAGCCGCAATTTGTGCAGGACTTTGCTTTAACGCGACGCGATAGCCGTACTGAAAGACCCAGCTCTTCTTGCTAATAAGAGTACGCCGCGGCACCTGGTACTAAGCCAGCTTCTCCCAATCAATGCCATTGTAATTGTCCGCAAAGCGCTTGTTAAAGCCGCCGCTAACAACATTATCATCCTCCACAGTTAAAGCCTCTATAGCTGCCTTTAACACCAATAATGGCGTTAACAACGCCTACAACTCTAGCAACTGCAGCTCCTATGGCCGCTGTGAGGCATCTATAACCTGGCTAACAAGCAGGTTTTTAGCGGGCATAGCTGGCTAGCTGGCTCCCTATAATAGCGACAATTAAGGTGACAGCGGCGCAGTTAGCTGCGTTTTGGGCAGCTCTATTAGCTAACTGGCAGTGCTGGCTGGCAGCGAGTCGCCTTTAATAGCCCGCTGGGTGCGTACTTTCTGACGCTTGCCGCGACCTCCACCTTCATCGGTCACCTCTACGGCGCTGTTGGCGCGTACTCCGGCGCGTGCGTTGCCATCGATGGCGCGTTTGGGGGGCATCTTGGGCTATTAGCAAGCCCACAAGGTAAGCAAAGGCAGCGAAAAGTACGCAATAAGTTAACTGCAATAGCTAAAACACCAACAAAAGTACGCCGATGGATAGGCGATAGTAACAAAACAGCGCGTCAAGTGCGCGATAAGATGGCTAGGGGGCCTGGGCGTGATGCCGGCAGTAAGTTGTGGCCAATTAACAACTCCAAATAAGCCAACTTTTGCAGCAACACCCGCTCGCTTCTATAGCTGAATAACACTATCAAATCTATCAAATCTCCAAGTCAAATCTTTATTTTGGACTTGATTTCCGCCTCAATTTATACGGCAAAGACTTAATTTACTTGATTTGGCAACTCGGCCGTTCGAAGCTCGAGATTTGGAAGTATATTTGATTGTTGACAATTGTGCTGGTTGGGACACGGCGTTCACGGCTTTGTGTCTTCTTGTGGACCTCTCTACGGGATACCCATATTTCCTCTTGTTAACTGGACAGTTGCATAGTATCGTGTAAGTTGGTAACCGTGGAGCCTGAGCCTGAATATGATTTTCGAATTCGTACCTACTCCTAGTCTGATCTTCTAGGTACAAGATTCAACGTGTCTCGGCATGGAATCCGGAACAGGCAAGCGCACCGAAAACCGTGCGGAGATAAGGCCGGAGGTCCGTCAAAGTTTGTGTGGAACATGTTCTGCACGAGAGCTGCAAAAGAATGCCCGCGGGCCTGCGTTAGGTGTTGGATGTGCAAGGTGCTCGGGCGTCAGCACGAAGTTAGAGTCGTGTGATGACTTCATAGGTGGCCTGTAGGTCCAGGCGCGCGGTGGTTGGTCAGCACACACCTGGGGCAATTATACTGCTTCATCAATACTGCTTCATCAAAGAAAATAGTTGGCCAACCATAGATGTTTCGCACGTAGGCTGCGCCTTGTGCTCCCCGAGTTGCTGTTTCTTACACACCCGCAGTCAGCTGCAGTCCGCCTTCAGCATCCTCTCTGCGGACGCCCCTATTTCTTTGTTCGCACACCGCTGACCAGGATTCAACGCTCCCAGTGATCCCCGACGTCCCGCGACGGGACCCAGACCAAAAGCTTTCCCAAGTTACCGCTGCAGATTTTCACGCAGTGTCCTTCCGCCCTGTGCCTCTCGAGCTGCCGAATAACCAGGCACCATGGGCGACGACATGGGCGACGACGGATCCTACTCGGCAGCCGCCGGCGATCGGGTCCAGAAAGCGAACGGCAGCATCAGCGGTGCGGCCGGCCTCAATCCGCGCTCCTGCATCACCTGTCGCAAGCGCAAGGTCAAGTGCGACAAGAAGCAGCCGTGCTCCAACTGCGCGCGCGCAAACATCGAGTGCGTGTTCCCCGGGCCCGGCCGCGCCCCGCGCAAGAGCAGGAAGCCGGCCGATAGCGAGCTCATGGAGCGACTACGCCGCTTGGAGGGCGTGGTGCAGAGCCTCAATGCCCAGGTCGAAGAGCACGAGCAGGAGGCCGCCGAGCGGGAGCAGAAGCGGAGCGGCAGCGCCGACGAGTCGCAAGGCTGCCTCAGCTACAGCCAGAAGGACAGCGCGAGCGTGGTCGTCGACAACAGCGTCGAGGGGCTCGAGACGCGCTTTGGCCGCCTGGTCGTCGACCAGGGACGCAGCCGGTACATCAACAACAGCTTCTGGGCCAGCCTGAACAACGAGGTGAGTTCCCTAAGAGCACCATGCGCTCGCTGGCGGCGCTGCTGACACGGCGCAGGTCGAAGACCTCAAGTCGATCCTCATCGCGCAGTCCGACGACGACGAAGAACACGACACCGAGACGGCCTTCTCGTCCCACCACCAGGGCTTCATCTTCGGCTACAGCTCCACCAGTGTCGACATGCTAGCTCTGCATCCGTCCGCCCAGAACGCGCACCAGCTCTGGGCCATCTACAAGGACAACGTGGACCCGCTAGTCAAGGTGCTGCACCAGCCCACCATCGAACCTCTCGTCCTCGATGCTATATCAAACCCGGACAAAATCTCAAAGTCGCTGGAACCGCTCATGTTCGCTATATACTACGGCGCAGTCACCAGCATTGCGCCCAAAGACTGCGCGGAGAAGTTTGGAGAGGATCGGACTGCGCTTTTGCATACATATCGCTTTGGCTTGGAGCAAGCTCTTGCACGCGCAAACTTTCTTTTCTGCGATGAGATGATCATCCTGCAAGCCTTTGTGATCTTCATGATCCTTTTGAGGCGCAATGACGATGCGAGGAAGATATGGACTCTCACAGGGCTGGCTGTCCGCATTGCCCAGACATTGGGTATTCACAGGGATGGCAGTCACTTTGGCCTGACGCCTTTCAACATCGAGATGCGGAGACGGCTTTGGTGGCAGGTCTGCATTCTGGATGCCCGCTCTTCCGAGGACCACGGGTGCGACCCCACCATTGTCGAAGCTCAGTTTGACACGAAGATGGTAGGTCCGTCCTTCGTATTTTTCATCCTCTACTAACTTCTACAGCCCTTGAACGTGAACGACACCGATATCGATCCCGCTATGACCGACTTCCCTGAGGAGCGGCAAGGCTTCACCGACATGACCTTCTGTCTCATCCGATTCGAAGTGACCAATATTCTGCGGCGTATCCTGTACGTTCCGCCAGGTCCAGACCGATGCAACTACTTCTTTTCGAATCTCACTGTTCCCGAGAAGGAGAAGTGGATCAGCGATTGCCACCAACGGCTGGAGGATAAATATCTTAAGAACTGCGACATGTCGATACCGTTATGTTGGGTCACTGCGACGATTTCACGATTGGTAATGAGCAAAATGTGGCTGATAGTGTACCACCCGCACCAGCGGAGGGACGGAGGCGCATCGCTTCCGCAAGAGACAAAGGACAAGCTGTTTATAACCTCGCTCGAGAACATTGAATACAGCATTCTGCTAGAGACAGAAGCCCGCACGATGAAATGGGGTTGGCTGTTCCGGACGTACGTACAGTGGCATGCGATTGCTTTCTTGCTTTCCGAGCTGTGTGTTCGGACCAAGGGCGAGGCAGTCGAGCGCGCATGGCGCGCACTAGAGGCCACTGCTGGGCAATGGTGGCTCCCTCTTGGCGAATCCTCTCCGTATCGCAAGGGCCAAGCAGGCTGTCTGTGGAAACCGCTTCGAAAGCTCATGGCGAAAGCCAGGGCCGCACGGGACAAAGAGCTCGCCCTCGAACGCGCGAGCCAGGCGCTCAAGACTGGTGCAGTCTTTTACTCGGGCTTCTCGCAGCTCACGGATCAGCTTAATGGGTCTTTGACAGTGGACCAACCCAGCTCGGAGCATCTAGACCGAATGCTCCGTCCAGCGGCACCGAAACTGGGCGAAATTCCTGTTGCGCAACCACCGACGTGGACTGGCAGTCCTCCCTCGGCATCCCAGTCCGAATTTTCTTTCGCAGATACGCCAGACAGTGCACGCAATGCGAACGAAAGAGCGTTCAAGCCTGGAACTCAGACTACAAATGCCGCAGGCAACAAAACAACCACCGCTGTAGACGCTTTCAACATCCTCGCCGAACACGGCTACGACTATCTCATGGGCGATGTCATGGACGGATTTAGCAGCAATGGAGCCTCTCTAGATGGCATGCCGCCTCCCATGTACGACACGACCGATATTCCCCGGCCCCACGGAGTCAATGCGCAAAACACCAGTAACAGCTACGGAGTTGCGTTCCAAAACGGAAACGCGGCTTTGAACGGCTTCACGCAGAGCCCGCACATGATGCCAAATGGCAACTTCAACGACAGTCCTCAGGCTGAAGGAAGCAGTGGTCAGAGTTCCGACTCGCCGCTTCTGGATGGCGCGAATATGGATTGGGCTACGTGGGATGATTTGGTTAATCAGTATGGGTCGGCGAATACGCAGCAGATGGCGACGGGGAATGGGGTGGGGCATATTGGGATGGTGCAGTGGTTTTGAGGGGTTGGATTGAGGCTGGTTGCGTACGGCTTGTTGTTGTTGGACGATTGTTTCGAGTTTTCGAGTTTCTTGAAGTGCACGTGTGTGTGTGTGTGTATTATTTTGGAATGTTGGCGCGTCTACGTAGTCATGACGGCGTTTGGGGTATGACTTTCCTATCTGACTTTTTCTATCTGGTTGTATGGCTAGGTAGCTGGATGGATCGGCATATGTTATACCCAAGGCGTTTTTTGGCGGTGGTTGATCTTTGGACGGACTATTAGTGTCCATTGTATCTAATTTGAACGATTGGTTTTGAATGATGGGGTTTGCTTTTGTAGCCTGTGTAGGAGTGGGGGTGTGGTCACTGGTTGAATGCGGCTTAGGAGGCAGTGCGGTTTCGCTGCTGGGTAGTGTCGGCTTTGTGTGCATTGGTCCGAGACTCCGAGGAGTGTTCACGGGTATGGCGTGGGTGGGGGCAATCTTGAGGTTGCCTAGGTGTCGTTTTTACGACTGGGATACTGTGTGTTTGTGCAACTATTTATCTATGTGTACATTTATGTATACAAACTCCTCTATGATAATCTAGAGTATGACGGACTTGAGCGCTGAGCACACCACGGAAAGGTGAGCTCCAGGGCTGGCCTAGGTCCACGTTTTTCGGGATGGCTCGTTTGGGCATAGCGCCGTCTGTAGGCTTGCAGGCGCCCAGGAGCCCGCATGTACATGTGACGTGTTAGATGGGACCCTTTTTGCGGGCGGGTGGCCTCTGTTGCAGCACAACGTAGATTTTGCACGCTGGCTTCGTTGTTGTGGTTTGACACTGCGAGCTTGTGATATCATTCGAGGGTTTGGTAAAGGTTCCTAAAGTCCGGCGAGTGGAAAGAGACATATCTGCCGGTGGGCTTGTTGTGGGCGGTGCTGGGACTAGTCTGAGAGAGTGGGAGGTATTGACTATTGACATCGTACCTTATAACCCCTCCGTAAGATCTCCACGGCGCAAAAAATAATACAGAAGAAAAACAGCAACCGCAAAAAGACCATGTCCGCAGCGACTCCCACCCCCGCCGACGCCGGGCTCCCCGCCCCACCCACACCATCATCTATACCTCCACCCGCCACCTCTTCCTCCTCCTCCAACAAACCCATAATCCTACATCTCGGCGACGATATCAGGTGGAACCATGAGCTGTACAAAGAGCTGGGGGAGAAGTTCACTATCCAGAGGAGTTATTCGGTGGGCAGAGAGGAGTTCAAGCAGGGCTTGAGGGAGGGCAGGTGGGGGGATTTCGTGGGCATGTATCGGCCGTTTTGGAATACGGGGGGGGAGATGGGGAGGTGGGATGAGGAGTTGATGTGAGTTTCTTCTAGTTTGTTGGATCTTATGGGTTAGGAATGGGCTGGGGTTTTTTGGTCGAGGGAGTTGGGCAGTGTTGAAGACGCGTAAACAGTTGGAAAGGAGAAAACTTTGGAAAAGATGGCACTTCCCAAACGGTTGTAGAGCGCCTGACTACTGAACTGACGAAACTAACTCCGCCCAGCTCACTCCTCCCCAAATCCTGCAAGATCTACGCAAGCGCCGGTGCAGGCTTTGACTGGGTAGATACGAAAACCATGGCTGAGTATGGTGGGTACTCCTCTTCCAACCATCCATTCATCCATCCATCCATCCCCAGCCTACCCACCCCACTGACCTCCACCACCAAAGGCATCATCTACTGCAACTCGGCCTCCGCATGCACGGAATCCGTCGCCGACGCCGCCATCTTCCTCCTCCTCTCCACCTACCGCGCATTCCCCTGGTCCTTCCTCGCGGCCCGCTCCTGCTCCCCGACCGCTTTCACAACCGCCAACCAAACCATCGCCTCCGTAACGCACAACCCCAACCACACCATCCTCGGCATCATCGGCCTCGGCAAAATCGGCTTCCGCCTCGCGCAAAAAGCCAGAACAGCCTTTGAAATGCAAATCTGGTACCATGACGTCGTGCGCTTGGAGGAGCGGGAGAGGCAGCTGGGTGGAGACGTGCGGTGGTGCGAGACGCTGGAGGAGTTGCTTAGGGGGAGCGATTGCGTGGTGCTGGCTACGCCGTTTGAGGGGAGGGTGTTGTTGGGGGAGAAGGAGTTTGCGGTGTGTAAGCGGGGGGCGCGGTTGGTGAATGTTGCGAGGGGGAAACTGGTGGATGAGGGGGCGTTGGTGGAGGCGTTGAGGGAGGGCGTGATTAGTAGTGCGGGGTTGGATGTGCATGCTGAGGAGCCGAGGGTGAATCCGAAGTTGGCGGCCATGGATAATGTTATGGTTTTGAGTGAGTTTTTCTGTGGGGTGTAGGGGGAGTGATTGGGAGGTGCTAATGGTGTGTACAGGTCATACGGCGGGGGCGAGTGTGGAGAGTCATGTTGGGTTTGAGAGGTTGGGGATGGAGAATTTGATTAATTTTTTGGGGGGTGGGGAGGCGGTTACGCCGGTGAATTTGCAGTGGTTGAAGAAGAGGGATTGAGGGCGTGTGGATGGAAATAGAATGATTGGTATCAAGAGACAAGACTTCGCGACCTTTCCTTACACGGTAAAACGCTGTGAGGCAAAGCTGTGTGGGTGCTCAAAACGCAGTGAATCAAGGTAAAGCGATGAGGGATGATTGGTATTGATAGGTCTTGGAGCTGTGGTCAACATGTCGATAGAGAAAACGTCGCAAACCTTTTGGTACACGGTAAAGCGCTGTGAGGAAAAAGCTGTTGCGGTCGACATGTGGTCGTTCACTTCTGCTCGGTACTGATGAAAACTACCTGAACCGCGGCGAATCTGGTGATGGTAAGGATGCAGTCTCCTAAAAGGCGGAAAATACATACGCAGCAGCGACAGCAAAGACTTCAGTTCTCTTCGCGTCAGTGAAAGCGCTTAAACAAGCCGATATGAGGAAATTGAAGGCTGCGATAACGCCGAGTCGAGCCCGCGGCGAGGAAACGCTATGAAGTATGACAATGGACAAAATAGGCACAAATGATGCGGCCACATTCCAAATCCATCGAGTAAGCTTCTTAACAGAAGAATTCTTGTATCCCGCTTTGATTCGCGAGAGCCCGCATTTGAAGAACAAGTGCATTACGGTCTTCGATACCGCTTTCGAGAAGGCATCGTCTGGTTGTTGTTGACGAGCTTTCAACGTCACCAAATCATGCCGATGATCATGGGGGTTCTGCACAGAACCCCAGATGTCACTGTCCTGTCCGATCAAGGCAAGTCGGTCCATGGCGGCCGATGACAGAAAGTGCTGGATGTATCGCAACCCCCAAGCATCTGGTTCTTCTAGTCTGTTGATCATAGACTGTTCGATCATCGCTCGATCTATGTAGTTAATTAGAAAAGATCTCCTGTAGGCCATTAAATACTGCTGAATTTACTTACTGTACTTTTCCAGTACCTCACGGATCTTCCAGACAAGATCCCTTTGCTCGGTGTCCTCCTCATCCTCGGGCTCCTTGAGCCACTCACTCGCATAGCAGTTTCTCCCACCAGGGCCATCTCTGCAATCTTCTATTTCTTTTTCGACTAGGCTTTTCTCCAACACATCTAGTTCAGCTTGGAGGTACAACAGGTTGCGAAGGTTCAGAGCACTGAAACTTCGAAAGATCTGAGTTTCTGGTAGAAGCCCCATTTGCTCAGCTAGCTTCGAATATCCAATGACCAGCCGATCCAGTGTTTTCCTAGCCTGGGAAGGCATTTTTCTTGGGGTGTAGTGCGTTACTGCCCAGGCGGCGATAGACGCACGTTCAAGGAAGTGATTGAGCGCTAGTCTGAAATTTTGTTTGGGGTGGGCTGTCCTTTATAGGTTTTGCGCAGCACGGTATCTAGCATAGCCTCATTTCCAACTCGTTTGCCTTATATTTAACCCCTGCAGTCGTTGAGCCTTGCTGCACTCCCAAAGACATGGCGATCGTTCGACATCACAATCCAATGCGCATCGTGGAGTTACTACCTGGTGATGCGTTGCAGCAATGGAAATTCCTTTGTAAAAGCTTTTTGAGCTTATGCACTCTTGCATTGTGTCGAACGTTTTGCGAAAGAAAAAGTCTGGACAGCTTCTTGGGCTGAATCAGCCTGGTCGGCTGCGCTCCTGTCCAGATTCTCAGATTCTTAGCCAATGGAGACCCGTATCTGGTTGACCCCGCAGTTCCATCAAGCTTAAGTAGCGGCACCTTTGGCGGATTGCTCAACTCACTATTCAACCAAGCCTCGATACGAATGTTATTGCGCGAAGACTGGATGTGGAAGTCCTGGAAGTAAAAATCATGCCAACAAGAAACAAAGTTGCGAGGCGCTTCTGTAATGATAGGGAATTGGTAACGGAAGCGCAGTGATGGGCGTTTCATGAAAATAATTGCATAAAAAATAGTAAATACTATTTTACATACAAAATTCGAGTTTAAGTTACTATTGAGTTACTATTGTTACTATATCCCTAACAGTGTTATACCGTCTACCGAACATGGGCTAAGTCTTGGTCTTGATAATTGCTACTATATAGTAATTGCAATAAAAATAGTAATTACTATTAAAACGCCCATGACTGCGGAAGGGTATGTGGAGCTCGAATGGCATTTACACGAATCGGCGAACGCGAATTACAGCGCAACATAGTTCGAAATAACACAATCTTATAACCATCTATTTGAGGCGCTAATTGTTTATAAAGGCTCTATTGGATACAATATAAAAAGTAAGGACAGCTGAGCCATTTACATTGGCGTACATATGTGCCTGATCAACGTGTACTCCATGTTCGTCCTAGTACATGGCCCACCCACCGCTTGCAGACAGGACCTGTCCACTCACCCACCGGCTCTCCTCACTCGCCAACCATGCAACGATCTGGGCAATGTCATCTACAGTACCTATCCGCTGTTGCACCGGGGTTTGTGCTTTTTGCATCTCAATGTAATCCTTGGGAATGTTTTCCATGAGCGCAATCTGCACCGGTCCAGGGTTGACTGCGTTGACTGTATGTCCGGCAGAACCCAGCTCGGCAGCCCAGCACCGTGTGAGACCCTCCAACGCCGTCTTGGAAGAGCAGTACACTGAGAGGTCCTTGAAGCCGTGCCGAGCGCCAACGGAGCTGATGTTGATGATGCGAGCAGGCGCGTGAAGGTACGGCACTACCGCCTGAGTCATAAGAAGAGGTCCGCGAACGTTTAGGTCGTAGACGAAAGCGAAGTCCTCGGTACATATCTCCTGGAGAGGCTTCACGAGCTCACAGCCCGCGTTATTGACGAGGATGTCGATGTGGTTACCGAAGGCTTGGAGAGTCTGTTCGACGATATGCTTGGGCGCAGATGGGTCTCGGAGATCAGCTTTCAGTTTGAGTACGCTCGAGCCGTTCTTGAAGGTGGCGATCTGCTCAATCAATGCGTCCACAGCTTTTTCACTGCCTGGCGAGGTATAGGTTGCAGCTACGTGCTCTCTTATCAGCATTTTCTGCCCTCTGGTGCGAATACAGAACAGCGTCAGACACATGTACGTACCCTAGCCCCGCGTCGGGCCAGCTCAAGGGCGATTCCAGCACCAATGCCTCTTGATGCTCCCGTGACTATGGCTATCTTGCCCGCTAGGGTTGGGAAGTTGCACGGCGTGTCCGGTAAAGAAGCCATGCTTCTTCGCTCTTGCCCAATTTCGCCTTTCGTTTGTAGTATTAAAGTGACCGCACGAGCAAAGAATCGATGATGGGAATAGCACGACCAGTATTGAGTCTATGATATTTTGGTGATCACTGAAGGAGATGGACCTTTATATCTCTTATCATTGAAAACGGCTGGAGTCAAGAAAGACTGTCGTTGCGTCACAGCTGGCCTGGACCAAGGCAGGCCAAAGAACCTGTCAGACTGCCGTGGAACTTGCCCAGGTGCCGAGTCGTCCTCTTCCAAGGAAATACTGCGGCTGCGTTTCTAAACTCCGGCACGAGGGGTAGCCATCAACCGGGATTCCGGATCCTACGACCATGTTATCTTGAATGGTCGTGGCAGTCATACATACCTACCTTAGGTAGGTAGGTAGCAAATCTTCAGGCGCCACCGTTTTTCTGATGCGTGATCTGGCCACAAGCGGTTAGATCAAGGCCTCGTAACAGCTGCATCTTACATGCAACAACACGAGTATATACCTCTTGCGCCGCGATACTTGGTGCTGCATTGCATCAGGATTATTAAATGTGGAAATGTTGATGGCCTTTAGCATGATCACTTGATGCATGCCCGTGGAACTTTAGGTCCGCAGATGTGGAGCAAAACCTATAAGGATTAAATCAAACGTACAAAGTGCCCGAAGGCGCTTAGTAACTGCTCAAGGTATCTTCAGATTCCTTGCAAACCTACGTCAACTGGTCTCGGCGTATTCGTATTAACAATACGGCGAGCATTTCGAATCCTGCTTCTTGGACCTGCGCATCTGCACGTCAGCATTGGCAGAAAGAATTGTCTAGATAGTCGACAGAGCCTTCTTAGAGACATGATTTTAGAAGTGAAGTGTATTTTCTCGCTCCTCAATCTGCACCAAATCTAGTTTATCGAATTACCGTCGCATCATCTTAGTAATTCAACGGTACCGCTTGTCGCGGCTGAGCTCTGCTCTGCTAGCAACAGTTATATATAGGTACGCTAGTTGCCTTGCTAATATTTTATAGTTAAGCTTAATAGTCTATATTAAGCTATCTATATAGCTATTTTTTAAAGGGCTTAAAGCGCTAAATAGCTAGTTAGTTTTTAGCCTTTTTATAAGTATTCTTATATCTAGTTTAGTTTTTTATTAGTATTAGTATTGTAAGGGCGGTACACGGCCTTACAGGGCAAACCTCTCGGGGACAGCTAGTAGTATAGTTGAAAGAGATAACTGAATTGAGACTATACTAAGATGGAAAATAAGAAAGGGACCTAGGGGGCCCTTACTTATATAGTGGGCAGCATAGAGCACAGGCCCTACGCTAACCACGCGCTAACACTAACTAGGAAAGGCGCCTTCTATAAGGTAAAAGGCGCTATTAGGGTGTGAAAGGAAAGGTAATGGTAAATAACTAGTAAGGAGGTAGGCACGAATCGTTACAAGTATAGTATTTACTTATATAATAAGGTAGTTAAAGTAGATATAATAGTAGTCTATTTAGTAGTAATAAAAGCAAAGGGTAGCTTTAGTAAAATAATACTAAAGATAAGAATTAATATTATAGATAGGGCTAAAGTTATAGTTAATATTAGTAGTATAGCTATAATAAGATAAAGGCTATATAGTAGGGTTAGTACTAGTATTACTAGTAGTTCTACTAATATATTCTATTAGTAGCCCGGACAGATTAGTCCACCGGACAGTTTTTGCCAAGACTATAACACTTCACTATAAATTATAATGTCTTAACAACACGACGCGTTATTATCTAATTAAGAAGGCAGAATTAAGCTTGCCCTTTACGCCTATTAGAATAAGCAAATTTTAAGCCTGCGACGCGCTGCTGCAGTATATAATATCCTAAAGTCTACACTAAGTAATTAAATTAATAGAATTACCGCCTAAGCAAATATATAATTAGGCATGGCAAAGCTCACTGCAACTAAAGAGTAGACACTTATATAGTATATTCTTAACCTAGATTCGTAAGGATTTGCACCCTAGCTAGGTAAGGTGGAAGATATAGCCAATAAACTACTAGCTGCGCGGCACAGAGACTCTGTAGGATAATGCTAGACTCAGCGCTTTGTAAAGCGCGTACCTAAGCTTAAAATAGCTTTTAATTAAGCGAACAACTAATAGAGGATATAATAGGAAGACCTAGAGGTTATAAACACGTGGTTTTAGCTAGTAGAGAACATAAAAGCCAAGTATAGAGTGCAGAATAAAGACATCTATAACTTTAATAAGACAGGCTTCTAGATAGGAGTTATTGGCTTAATAAAGGTTGTAACTAGTTTAGAAAGACATTCTTAACCTATGCTTGTTTAGCTAGGCAACCGCAAGTAGGTTATAGTGATTTAGAGTATTTGCGCTGCTAGGTATACTGCCCCGCCCTTTATTATCTACAAAGGGCGAGTCTACATCTTAGCGTAGTATAAGGAGACTAGTATCCCCCGCGATTAGAAGCTCTTAGTCTCTAAGACTAGCTAGACTAATAGCAAGCTTAGAGTTGCGTAGTTAAAGCACTTTAACGCGTATATAAGGTCGCGCATAGTAAAGTTATAGAGGTTACTTATTCTAGACAGCTATAAGAGCCACCACTCCTAGGATTTTAAGAATTATTGCCTAAAATAGAAGATCCTAACACTCTGTATACTAGCGCACTTATCTTATATCCTCTAGCCACTTAATATAGTCTATTTCGCGCCACTAAAGCTAAAGTACTCCTAGCGCGTGCAGGACTTAGCGCGCTAACACGTCTTTTATATTAACAAAGAGGGCTTCCTACTAGCCTTTCGCAACGCGTTTTTTAATATATTTACACTAGAAAACTGCAAGAAAGCCTTTAAGGCCTCTAGGCTTGTTCCTTTAGATGTATTAGTGGTAGTAGATTGCCTTGATGTGCGTATTTACACTCCACCTTAGGGTACCCTACTAGATACACTATGGCAAGCCAGGACCCTAAGTAATACCCTTAAGTTTGGATCCCAGTCAAAGCTCGTACGCGACTCTTTTATTCGGTCTCTACCTAATGCTAAATCAAGCTACTTACAGCTTATAAAAGGTGCTAAACTTATACTCTACTATAGTGTACTTTAAGAGACCTGCATTAAGGAACTTAAGGAGCAAATTAAGGTTCTAACAAAGCAAAAAACGCGTAAAAGAAAGCGCATTTAGAAAGGTAGGACGCTAGACTTTGCTTAGGGAGCAGATTTGGGAGTAGAAAGCCCTTTTATTAGAGTGAAGTTGTCGAAAAGGGCGCAAGGTAGTGGTAAGGGAGAGGCAGGTCCTTTAACACAACGCCGCTATAGAAGGTGCGAAGAGCCTAAGCACAACGCAAGGACCTGTTAGATAGATAAAGAGATAGAGGAGGAGTCAAATGTTACCCTTAGCGGCTTATTTTCAAATAGTAGTAAATTAGAGTGATTTTATTATAGGTTACTATAAGGCCAAAAATAACAGGTTAACTTCATCTTGCAATAGTACGCACTTAGTGACTAAAAATTAGATAAAGTACTACTTAAGATATAGTATGCTTCACTGCGAATTATAATAAGTATACTATATATTGCCTACGTATAGTATAGTAGATAATATATCGTATATTATAGGAAGTCTTGTTGTAAGTTTGTACTGCTAAGAAAGACTCCTTAGCTTTGCGCGGCTGCAGCAGCCGCGCAAAGAGGCTGCACGACGTAAAAAGTAGATTAAATAGTAACTTAGTATATTGTAAGTTATAGTAGGTTATTATGAGTCACTATAAAGTAACGTTGGCGGTGTTCTATAATGAGTTATGAGGGACCTCGAAGTTGCCAAGAAAAACTGTCCGGCGGACTGATCTGTCCGGGCTACTGATAGAATATGTTATAGATTATACAATATATATATAGTATGTAGTAGGAAAGCTATTTTATACTAGTAAAGTTAGTTAAGTAAGGAGCTGTTAAATTAGCTGTTAAAGTTAATTTTAGGTGAGTTTTAGGGGGGTGAGGAGAGCCGAGCGACTACACCGACTTCTACAGACAAAGCCGACTGCTACAGACAAAGCCGACTGCTACGCTTCAACATGTCCAGCGAAACACCGGTTTGGCTCATTGCAGGTTCTTCGTCTGGCTTCGGCAAGTACATCGCCTTGGAGGCTCTTTAGAGAGGCCACAAGGTTATTGCCACGGCACGCAATGCCTCTCGTCTTAGCGACCTGGAGGCTGCTGGTGCTGTTACTATGTCCCTCGATGTGACTGCACCACTCGCCGATCTGAAAAGCATTGCCAAAGAAGCTCACTCGAAATATGGCCGCATTATGCACCTTGTCAATGCTGCAGGTTACGTCTTGGAGGGAGCGGTGGAGGAGTTAAGGCAGGTCTAGTAAAGCCACTTGATTGGAAATATAACACTGACGGCGAGCAGTCCCAACGAAGACTATGCAACCTTCAACACCAACGTCTTCGGCATGTTGAACGTAAGCCGTGCCGTCATTCTGTACCTCCGCGCTGCAGCCAGGGAAAAGGTTATTGCGAATTTTGGCAGTATTGGGTCCTGGAGAGGTGGGCCAGGTTACGCGCTTTACAGTGCTACGAAATGGGCGTGCTCTGGTATCAGCGAGAGCATGCGACCTGAGCTGGAGCATTTTGGGATTATAACCACTGTTATCGAGCCTGGGTACTTTCGCACCAATCTACTGAATGCTAATGCGAGGGTAGTAGTAGTAGTAGTAGTATTGATTAACGTCCAGGAACCTAGGTTCTAGCCTCCCATGGGGTATGGGGACGCGCCGAGTAGCCATCTGGGGCCAGCCAGATGGTAAAGGCGATTCATGCTATAAGCTATTGCCGTCTCTTGCAGCGGCTCGTAAGAGTCCGCCCCCCTCCGTGCGGGGGCTGAATCCGTGTCTTCATGCCTATAGGCTAAGATGTCGGGGTGTAGCTATTATACATATAACAATCCAAAGCAGGGGCAGCTTCAGCTGCCCCAAAGCTGTGTTAAAAAGTGCCAAGACCTTAGCGTAAAACTAGTATAGGAAAGGTAAGGATCGTGTAGACAGTAAGGAGAGGTAAGGAGAGTAGGAGAGCGTAGGGGAGGTTGCCTCGTGTGGCAAGATGTCAGGATGAGAGGCACCCCTGCTGGGAGCTCAGACAGAGTCGACGCTGGAGGAGCTGTCCTAGGTTATTGTCGCGCCCGCCAGCATCTGTGGCTTAGTAGGCAGTCTATAGAACCAACATTTATTTGTTAGTGTTAGTGGGGTTAGCAAGCTCTAGCAAGAGTTGAAAATCTTTAGGCTTAAGGGTCTTTAAGTATTCAACGCCCTCCCGTGTGGTGCTAGGAGGGAGAGGGGGTCGTTTCGGCCAGTAGCGGAACTTCTAGACCGCTCGTGGGCAGTGGACTATGTGGTCTAGCGCGAGGTCTGCCCCGCAGAAGCATCCCGTGACTGCGTCGTCGTGTTTGAACTTCTTGTGGTACCAAGCATAGTGTCTATGGCGGGTGCGCATAGACAGTAGCTTTGTAAGCGTTAGTTGTTGGAGGGTGAGCTCCTTTAGCTGTTTTGCAGGGCGATACTTGAGGTCCCACTACATATACCACCTGGACAGATTTGGTGTGTGCTTGCGCCACTAGTCCATCTCTGCGCTCCTAGTAAGGGCGCGAACGTCTGACTTAAGGCCTAAGGCTGTGGGTTTAGTTACCATACCATGTGGAGGTTTAGGGGTCCTTGCCGCGTTATCTGCTAGCTAGTCTGCCCGTTCGTTTCCCTCTATATTGCAGTGTCCTAGGGACCACTAGACAGTAATGTCCAGGTTCTTAATTGTCTCTTAGCACCTAACGAACGCCCACTGCAAGGAGGGGGACAGGTTGCCTCTGATGCACTATATAACAGAGGTGCTATCTATGCACATGTATATGCGTCTGAGCTGGTAGGCCGGCGTGCGGAGCGTGTGTGAGAGTCCTCGCCACGCGCCTACAGCTTCGGCATCAAAGACGTGGGACCTAGGGTTGAGGGAGCCGTTGCCCTGTAGGGTGAGAGTCTGCCCTTCGTATATAGCGTAGCCGTATGTGACGTGCTTAACGCCGTTAAGCCATTGTTCAGAGCCATTAGAGAAGACAGTAATAGTAGTTGGCGGGAGAAGGGCCCACCACTCCTTAAAGCGGCGGGCGGCTTCCTTCTTATTCACATGGCCTGTGGGGTTGTCGCGGCTCCCAGGGGAGTAGTAGGGGGCGCGGAATTCGGGTCGGGGTACCGGGTCGAAGACCTGTGCTAGTTGTTGTACCTTCGTGCGGGCTCTCTGTGGGAGGCCTGCGCCTCGGCCTCTTCTGACTGTAGGAAGGTGAGTCCTGGCAGTTAGCGGGTGCTTTTCGTCAATCGTTAGCAGGTGTGCTACGAAGCGGAACTTGCAGGTTTCTAGGGCTACTACTGCTAAGGGGAGTCCAGCGTCCCTAAAGATAGCGGTGGTGGGTGTGGTCTAGTAGGCCGGAACAACAGCTCTGCATGCCTGCCTAAGGACCTTGTCGAGTGTTTCTATGTGCCAACCCAGTCGGGTGCTCACTTCGGCGCCTTTTGACTGGCGCATGATTCTAGAGGGTTTGGTTCTTCCTCCGTACCAGGCCTCCGCTCCGTACAGGAGTCGGGGGAGGACGCAGGAGATCACCGCTTTGCGCAAAGACCCCGGTGGGGGGCCGTGTTTGATCCGAGCGAGGCTGCGGATGTGGTGGGCAACAACCCTTGTCTTTGCGGCGCGTATGGCCACGTGGGTCTTAAAGGTGAGCTTCCTGTCTAATGCGAGGGTAAAGTCTGCGGTCCAGATAAAGGAGTATAACGAGACAGGCGTGGGTGAAACTCGCAAGATGCTGGACAATACCAACAACAAACAGCTGGGCGACGTAGAGAAGGGGACAAAAGTAATCGTGGATATTTTGAGCCATAGTGGCGTCGCGGAAGGGAAAGACATACCGGTTCGAGGTGCGCTAGGGTCAGATGCTACACCCTTTTCATCAATAAATGTAAGAAGTCAGAGAAGCTACTAAACAAGTGGAAGGACATTACAACCACTATGGACTATGTTGATTAGAGCGATCAATTCGTAAAATGCAATTGTGGTATTAGGACAGTCCGTCCAATGAGTGAAGAGAGACTGGTTGTCTTCACGAACATTCTGATTAGAAAGAGGAAAGCATCTCTGCAGACGCAGAACATTGTGGCAAATGATAGCATGTTACAAGATGGCTTTACGATGAGCATGCCTCTAACGCCAACATTGAGCTTATACTACACCCTAGCTGCGTGTGCTCAACGGCGACGGTGAGATTGCCCAGGTGCCGGTGCAAAAGCGTCTGCGATGTCGCTCGGGATGTCTATATCAAGGAAGCAAGGTGTTGCTTGCAACTAGCTCTAGAAGAGTAGGGCTTGCTAGCTATTTTTTATTGGCGGTTAGAAGGGTGGTGCAAAAGCGAAAGAAATGAAGTCAGGATGGCGGGGACCCATCCCAGGGATGCCTTAAGATAGGTGCAGGATGGATTATGCTGCGATAGGTGGATTTTCGTGGAAAAGGTGCGCCGAATGAATGACATTGACATCATCCCTAAGCAACATGGGCAACACGTTATGATTGACCTTCCGTTTTGCAATCGATTTCCGAACCCAAGGTATACCATAGGTACTGGCGCGGTTGACTCACCGTGCTGATTTTTCGCCAATGTTCGATCGCTGATATCGATTGAAGGACGAATTAGATCTTGAAGGCGTATCAAGGTGCCTTCGGTAACCGGCGCAGAACCTTTCTAACCATGTAAGGCTACTAGGTAGGCTTGATCGTATGAGCATTAAAGAAGCCATTGCACGGAACTCAGGACTTGCTGTGGAGTACCTCAAGAGAAACAACCCCTTTGGGTGAGTGCTAGTTCCCTTCTCGGAACGTATCTCTAATGATTTACCAGGGAGATCATCTCTCCAAATCAGCCATGTCGTCTACTGAAGCAACAGTCAGCGCCCTCTACCCGCGCACTGCAAAGTCAACCTTTGAGCTCGACTACTATCTCTCAAACCACATTCCACTAGTCGTTAAATGCTGGACCAAGTACGGCCTCAAGTCCTGGAGCGTGACGCAGCTCAGCGAAGATGCGCCGTACAGTATCCATACACTAATGGAGTGGGACAGCACAGAAGCATTTGGCAAGGCATTGCAGGACGCCAGCACGCAGGAGGTCATGGCAGATGTGCATAACTTCAGCAGCGAGAAGCCGATTCTCGTTCAGGGGAATGTCGTTGGACGAGGATGAGTATACCGCAGTCTGCAGGTCTGAGTTGCGATGATGGTGCGGCATGGAGAATATTGGACCTCGAGTCGATGGGATGTAGCCGTTCGTAGGACGCTTGTAGAAATTTGAATCCTGATTATCGGTGTAATATGCTGCACAATGCGCAAATACGCCCCTAGTGGCTCCTACCAAGAACTGTCTCCAGATTATGCATGGTTAGTCAGGGTCTAGACTCTATTATACATTTGGAGTGTTGTTTCCTACACTTTGCTAATCGAACAACCCTCTCCCAACACCCCGATGGCGGTAGGTCAGAACGTCGCAGCCTGGCTGCCAGGCATTGGGAAGCAGATCGAAATGGGTCCTGCCGATGTTCCAGAACCTGGCTTAGGGGAGCTTCTGATTGAGGTGCGTAAAAACAAGACCGTTGAATGGTTGCAGGTTTGATCGATGGCGACTCACTACTCGTATCTATTACTCTACAAATTGTCATGAACCAACTAACACTACGGCAGGTCAAATCAGTCGCTTTTCAGCCAGCCGAATACAAGATTCAACAAGGAATGCTCCCATTTCCACTGAAATACCCGACCATCATAGGGTGCCAGCAAATATTACAGGAGCCTGTTACCGCCACTAGGAACGTATACTAACTAAGTTAAATGCTCAGTATCGTTCTCTGGCACGATCGTCAAGCTCGGTACGAACGTTACCCGTTTCAAGCAGGGTGACCGGGTCGTCACAAACAGCTGTGGAACTATCCGGAACAACGCACGATTTGGGGCATACCAACGGTATGCGCTCACCACGCAAGAATCGACAGCAAAGGTGAGATAATCCAATGTTCTTCTGTAGTTTCTCTGAAGGATGGTCAAGACTTCGGCCAGGACATGGCCATGACTTCAGCTTTGGGTGTCTGCTAACAAAACGACAATCCAGATTGGAGAAGTGTCTTTCGAGGCTGCGGCCTCCGTCTCCAACCTATATGGTGCGGCCAGTGCACTGATCCTTCATCTGCACCTTGAAAGACCGTCGAACAAAACCAATCCGGAGAACAAGAACAAAAAGGTCCTCATCTGGGGTGCTTCGTCTTCCTCTGGCGCCTATGCTACCCAGATAGCTGCTCGAGCTGGGTACAGTGTGGTCGGAGTTGCATCCTCTAAGAACGCCCAGCTCGTTGAATCCTTTGGCGCTGTAAACTTCCTCGACAGGAAGTCACCAACGGTGGTTCGGCAGCTTACAGACATAGGTCCTTTTGAAGCCGTCCTAGCCGCTGCTGACTCGGCACAAGATCAGGTCTTGCTGGGCGATGTCCTGGCTGCACAGGGAGGTGGTTCCTTCCTCACGACGATGGGCATGCGAGCGGGCTCGATGGCGCCTGGGCGTATATTGATGAAGGAAGCATCTCGGGCAAAGCGCACCTACCTATGTAGGTATGGTAGGTGCATATGGTACGCAGTGCCAGTAACCAGTGCCAGCAATCGTCAAAGGAGTCATCAAAGGAGGACAGCCAAAACGCAGTTGATCACTGTCCCTCGGCATCATCAGTCCGCTATGGTGGCCGCATGGATGGCACATGGCCCTGGGGAGTCTGGAACCCTGGACTCCAAGCTAGTGGATGTCTATTTCAAGCTCGGCTTCCCCTCCGGCCTAAGCCTCCGTTGGCGGCTAGACCACCGCTAGTCCCTCCCGTTGTCCACAACCTGGACCCCTCTATTTTGTAGATCTGCCCCAATTTTGCAGCGCACCGTTTTCCTCCCACTTCCGCATGCCCTCGGACATGCGAAATCTGTCGCCCATAGCCCCAGTCACCAAAACATGTCCTTCCTAGGCCTCCCTTCCGAGATCATCGACGCTATCATCGACCTCGGTCTCCCGTCAGGCATCGAAGGGTTGGCTCTGACGTGCAAGGCGATATATGGCCGTGCTAAAACACAAATTGAGCGGCACAACACGCTGAAGCGGCAGTGGCGGTATACCAACAACTACGGAGCTGGACGACTATACGACACGCTGGGCATCATCTATGCAGTCTCGCAAGATCCACTAATCGCAAAGTATATCGAGGCGCTGGATCTCTGGGATGAGCGGGGTAACGACGAAGAGGACCCTGATGTGTTGGACTTCCGTGGTGACCACAATGCAATGGAGAGGCTGAGGGAGTTCGTTGTTGCATTGCCCTTTCTGGACGAGATCGATACGGATGCGGAGAAGTGGTGGGAAGCAATGATGCACGAGGAGGCGACGCGTATTGGCGACGACAACACGGAAGGGGCATGCACGATTGTTACGCTTCTCAGCCTGTTGCCCAATCTCAAAACTCTACGCCTTGATTCTGGATGGAGGGACCTCGAGGACACAGCCGAGTATAAAATCGGCCACGAGGGTCTCGCAGCTATTGTCAAGATGGCTACTCTCACGGAAGGTCCCCGTGAGCGGCCATTGAGTAAGCTCAAGGTTCTCTTGCCTTTTATGCATGCTGGCTACGACGAGAAAGCAGCGTTGCAGCTTGTGAAGCCGTTTCTAGAGACAGGATCAATCGAGGAAGTCTACCTCATAAGTGCCATCGCGGTCGATGACGGGTACACAGGTTCGCCATTCGTATGGCGAACACCTAGTCTTGCCCCCAACTTGACCCGCATCGAACTTGCATCCTGCTGTATAGACGGAGACGGCATCGGTGAACTAGTCCGACATACACCTTCTTTGACTGTCTTCAAATACTCGCATGAAACGAAATGGCACGGCTGCGAACACGACTGGAACGCCGGCCTCTTCGTTGAAGCGCTCGCGCGCCACTGTGGAACTACCCTCATTGAGCTGGCTCTCACGATCGACGAGCTCTTCGGCGACGTCATCAACGGCGTCTCTTCCCTCCTCTCTTTCTCGCGCCTCGAAAAATTGGAAGTAGACGTGGGTGTCTTCCGTGGTCCTCCGGTCGAATCCGGCCAGCGTTTAGGATTGGACACCAACATCCCCGACGGCCTACCCGAAGGACAACAGGCTTGGACCGACGATGACATTCCCTGCATTGGTAGCATGCTACCGGACAGTATCGTAGAGGCGCAAATCAATACCGAATTCCCGGACCCTGACGAGAAAGCGTTGGCTAGCGTACTGAAGAATCTGAGATCGCAGCGCTTAGAGCGGCTCCATTCGATGGAGAGATGCATTGTTCGCCAGTACAACGCCGAGAGTGCGAGAGTCTATGCGGAGAGGGTTGGCGCTACGTTAGAAACGTTCGATCTCCAGCTGGAAAATCCGCGGATTCGGAGATCGATGCCGGCTTGGAAGCGAGAGTTCCACGAGAGGATCGATAAGTTGCGGGGCGGAGAACACGCACCCTACGAATAAGGGTGGGTGTTTGGGGATCCCTGAAGGGAATACCTGGACTCAAGCAGGATAATATGCGCCAGACCTCGAGACGTTTCTTTTCAACAGCCACCTGGCAACGAGCAACAAGTTATTCAGCAATTACATGCACATAGCCTCTGAGCCTTCCCACTCTTCCGATGAAAAAAAAAAACGAAAAAAAATTACGTACACAATTTTATAGCGATTCACATATTATGATAAGTGCACGCTCACCTTGCCTACCTATACCTTTCAACGCCTTGATTGTCGAGTTCTAAATGTCTCTACCTAGGTATGGTATTCAAGACACCTGCTGACCAAACTGTCATTGCAAGTGCAGGTGAATTCCGAGGCAGTATAGCATAACGATATTTCTCGGGCGATCTTAGTCAACTTTTCATTACAACAGTACTCTCGTTGTCTAATAGAGTTGCCAATCTGTATCTGCAAAGCCGATGGCAGGGAGAAGGAGATATAGTATCGATAAGGACGAGCCGAGGCTGACTAACTCATGTGGGGCGCGAATCTAGACCTTGGACGCAACTCGTCTCCGCCTGTCACGCTCCAACGGCCGCCATTCACCTACCTTGCCGAAGCCGAGACCAAATCACGGTTGGGCTCGTGGAGTGTTTCTCGTTCCGTGTAACCACCTTGCAGCTCAAGTAATGCGGATGCGCAGCGTGGTTTTGCTTTCTCTACACGTCACAATCTAATACGCAATTTCATCATCCTCAGTCGCAAACATGCGCCAAATACGAAGATGTATACTTCTTCCCAAGCCTCCAGGTAATCAACTACACCAAAGACGTTACCATCATGAGTCACGCCGACAACTACGGGCTCACGGCGCCTTACAAGACCGTCGCACTCTTCGGTGCAAACGGACAAATCGGCGAGCGCATACTCAACGCCCTCCTCCACACCAACCGTCATGAATTCAAAATCCTCGCCTTCATACCGCCCGACACGCAGCTTGAAAGTGGCCAGAACGCAAAGAACGTCTCGACTCAGACTCTCGACTTGACCAAGGTGAAGCGTGCAGAGCTCGCTTCAGCGCTTCAAGGCGTCAATGCAGTGGTTAGCGCATTGAACGGCAAAGCTTTGGAAATCCAGTCCACGATCCAAGACGCGGCCGCTGATGCAGGAGTGAAGATGTTCGTGCCGAGCGAGTACGACATGCATCACATCTCCAGAAAATCCGGCGATCCTCAAGGCTACGTACATCCCGCATGGAATCTGAAGAGCGAGTACGTACTATACTTCGCGCCCCTTTGTGAGTACATATTGACAATGGCCAGGGCAAACGAACAAGCCGCGCTTCACCCCGCGGTCCGCTCCGGCAAGATGAGCTTCACGATGATCGGATGCGGCGACTTCTACGACCAGGTCCGCGAGAAGACGTGGTGTCCGTGGACACAATCGCCCTCGTCGTTGCCGAACGATCGTTACACGCTGCACGTCATCGGAGACCCCGCTGCTCAAGCAGACTACACACACCTTGACGACTTCGCTGAATTCCTCGTCGCGACCCTCCTCGAGCCCAACAACTCGCACAACCAGTATCTAAACATCGTATCAGACACCATCTCCCACACCGAGATCAAAGCCCTGCTAGAAAGGTACTCAGGCAAAGACGTCAAGCTGGACGTTCGAGGGATTGAGGAACTGTACAAGGTGTGGGAAGGTGGGTCTGATAGTGTAAAAGAGGAGGAGCTGAAGGATAGTGCGTTTCCGGTGGACTTTTGGTTCCTGGTTAAGGGGCTGCAGGGCAGTGGGAAGTTTTTGAGGCCGCGGAGTCAGATTCATAACGGGTTGTTTCCTGGGGTGAGGAGAACGCCGTTTGAGAAGTACTTCAAGGATAGGTTTGGGGAGAAGCAGGCGAGGTTGTAGGGAATTTTGGGAAATCGGATTGAGGGGGATGTTTGTATTTGATCTTGGGGCTTGGATACGCTTTTTTGTGGTCCTCGTGATGCCCGCCTATCGCGCAGCTCCTAGACCGACTTTTACTAGAACCGGCGCCGCGTCGAATACGAAGAATAGTTTCTTCGTCGCAGCTGCGCTCGCCTTTTTACTCTGGGTTACGAGTCGCGAGCTATTGACGAAGGCGTAGAGCGGTGAGGAGGGTAGCTAGGGTGGATTCGAGCGTAGGTGGAGAAGTGGGGAACGTAGAACTTTCGGTGTGCAATGATGCTGTTTGCAAGTGCAGGGATGGGTGTCTGGGCGAGAGCCTTGTGACGTTAAGCATCTACGGTAAGTACCGATGGTATCTAGCTATGGCTTGCTCCATGTGCTCGATACGCGTCGGCGATATATCTTTGAGCGATCTGGTATCGCAGGGGTGAATGTCTTCGCTCATTATTTCGTCATTCTGAAATCCACGTCTGTCGACAGGTCCCGTCTCTGTGCTTGAGGATAATATTAGAAAGGAATTGGAGATTGTAAGCCCTTACTTATGCTCTATAATGCAGAGTAGCGGCTTCTAGTACGGTGCGGTGGGTTTCCGCTCTGCTTTATTACTCGTTTGTCAGAGTTGGTAAGCGTTTGTGAGGCTGCACTGGTGGCACTTAACCCCAGACGTCAAAACACGGAACGGGCACAACCGAGCATCCGAGATAGTGAAAAACCAATTACCGACGCGTCTCACAGGAGCCCTGCTTGCCTGGGGGAGACGGCATGGCACGCATCTATCTGCTGCGCAGCACGCATTCCTAACTATATATAGCTAGGGCTTAGAAAATAGCTTACATATTGGCACAAGATAGCGGGCAGGCCTCTAAGTAATACCGGGCAGGCCTGTAACGTATTAGGTCATCAAGTGCACGGGACCACCAAATGCACGCTCCCCACTAAAATTGCGAAATCTTTAACACGCAATATCTCTACTAATATAGTAGCTATTAAGGCAGCTCTTATAGCTATTAAATTGCTAATTTTTTTAAAAAAAGCTAATTACGCGTAAATTATAAAAGACTTTAGTATTAACTACTTAACTCTATTATAGCGCGCGCGTAGGATTACTAGATTAATAGCTACCTACTTTAAAAATTAATAATTACTTAATAACAGCTAGGAAAAAACTCTTATATAGTATATTTAGCACCTTAGCTCTAATAGGCTACTTTCTATACTTAATATAATATAAAATTTTATATTAAAAATAGCTAAAAAAAAATTTAGGCATAAAGTAGCTAACGCGCTTTATAGAGCACTATAAGCTTAATCTAATTCTATAATAGATTTCTAGCCTTAACTCTTAGCACTATAAAGCTAATTTTGCCTTTAAATATATACTATACTTTAACCTATTAAACTATAAAATTAAGTAATATAATATTAATGCGCAGCATATTTATAATATAAATAAAAAAGGCTTTTTATTAGAGTACTTAGTAAATTAAAGAAAGTCTTCTTACGCAGCTATTTTAAAAGTAAAAGAGCTTAGTATATATTATAAAATAGTAATTATAAGTAGATAATATTAATAGCCTATATTTACGCTAATAGAACTGTACTTACTCTAGTATTAATTTACTAGACTATATTTAGTAATATATAAAATACCTAGCTATAGAATTTTAATACCTAAAATTACTAGGCCTTTTTTACCTTCTTTCTATTAGGCTAGACTAATAATACTATTAGCCTTAGCTAGCTTAAGCAAGTGTTTAACTATAAAATAAAGGCAAAGATAAGAATATTCTATTATCTTTTAATCTTTAATAGCTTTAGATCTTATATAATAATAGAATTTATTAATTTTTATAATACTAATAAGATTTTACTTACTATATTTTTATCTTATAGTATCTATATACTTTAGTTACTTAATATTAGAGTATTTAGTATAAGGACGGTACACGGCCTTATAGGGCAAACCTTTTAGAGATAGCTAGTATAGTTAAAAGAGATAACTAAATTAAGACTATACTAAGATAGAGGATAAGAAAAGGGCCTAGGGGGCCCTTACTTATATAGTAGGCAGCGTAGGGCACAGGCCCTATACTATATGCTAATACTAACTAGGAAAGACGCCTTCTATAAGGTAAAAGGCACTATTAGAGTGTAAAAGAAAAGGTAATAGTAAATAACTAGTAGGAAGGCAGGCATAAACTATTATATAAACCCCCTTTTAAGGTCTAAAAATAGAAAGGAAAGTATATAAAAATAGAGTATTTTAGTGAATTTTTAACGTAACTAGCACTATTTTAGGGCTAAAGAGGGCTAGAATAGAGGCAATAGGCCCCTATGGTTCTAGTGGTGGCCTTAGTTTTTAATTTAGGTGCCATTTAGTAAAGATATTAAGAAAAGTTGTTAGGGATAAATTAGTAGATTAGTAGAAAAACGCAATAGAAACTATATCTTAGCGTTTAGCATTTTGCTAATAGAGCGTATTCTTAGCTTTAACACTATATAAAAATATAGTTAGCTAAAAATTTTCTAGTGAGTTTGTTACGCGCTAGCATAATTATATTATATAAGATTTTCTAGTACTATAAAAGAGCATTTTAAAAAATATATTAACCTAACTATATAGTTTTTAATTAGGGTAGGGCAGCTTCTAAAGCTATAGGGGCTACTAGTAGTAGTAGGGACGTCTAGAGGTAAAGGGGCTATTAGGGGGTAAAGGTACTAAAAAGCAATAGGTATCTAGTTACGCGTATAAGCCTAAGGGTGTGTAGGTATTAAAAAGTAATAGGCACCTAGCTAAGCACACCTAATATAGCGCTTTAACTCTATTTTTGCAGGCATATTGTCTTTAGGGATAGGCTCTAGAAAGGTGTTTTAGAGGGCGGCGTTTAGCTAAATAGGCAACTATTTTAGGAGACTGGCTTACTTAGAGTACTCTTAATAGTAAGCTTTAATTAGTAGGGGAGAGTTAATAAAGTTATTAGTAGGGTAGTAGATTAGGTTAGAGTTATGCCCTTTCTATGCTGCCTAGTACTTTAGTGTTCTATAGTCTACTTTGCTATTAAGGATATAAGAAACTAGCTACTTAGAGACTTTATCTACCTTAATAGGTAGTTTTAGAGATTGCAATTAACCTAGTAAGGAATTATATAAATTTTTTAAAGCCTATTAGTGTAGAATACTAGGTAAACTCTTATGTATTATAAGAGTTTAAGTATAAATAAGTGGCCTTTTTTACCTATAATTAGGTATAGTCCTTTTATTTAATAATCTATCTTAACTAATAGGCGTTTAGTAATAAATCTCTTTAGAGTAATAAAGACCTAGTTCCTAATATTAAAATGAATAGCGCGTCTATATTTGTTAGCCTACTCTAATTATATTTTCTAGGTAGTAGACATATTAGCGTGGGTAGTGTTATAGACAAATTCGCAGGCTTTAGTATAGGCCTTAACCTACGCCTTAGCCTTTTCTAAAGTAATATTATCTAGAGATTTAGTAACTAGTTAGGTATGCTTGCGCTAGTCCTAGTAAAAGTATAACTAATACCTAAACTTAATTTTAAAAGGCGAAACTCTAGTACTATTATAGGATAGTATTGCTTAGGTCTAGTCTATACTAGGTAGCAAATCTAACTAGTTATTTTAATAAAAGTTAATAAATAGACGTAGACGCTAGTTAAGATACTAATTTATAATCTTAGTTTAGCTATTAGTTTATAGATACTGCGCTATAAAAAAAGTTACTTAATACCTATAAGCTTATATAAAGTAGCTAAGAAAGTAAAGATAAACTAGAGGCTATAGTTAGAGATAATTAATTTAGAAGGGCTAAAGACTCTAAATATATACTAATAGTAGAGATTAGCGACTTATTTAGCAATAACTATCTTATAGTAGGGCATAGAAAAGGCACGCTTAAATAGGCGGCAACAAGATACTATTGCGTTATTATACTCTTTCTTATCCTTAGGGAATAATTTAAAATTAATTAAGATATCTTACTAGACATTTTTAGAAATAGGAAGTAGGTGTAATAAGTCTAGCTTTCTATTTAGTAGGGGCTTGCTCTACTAACAGTCTTTAAAATTAGAAATATACCTATTAATATTAGTAGTTATGCCCTTTTAGTAATATAACTAGCGTAAAAGCTAGAGAGTCTTTTATAGACCTAGATAGGTAGTAACCTAATAAGTATATATTGTTTAAATTAGATATGTCTAGAGAAACTCTATAGAGGGAACTACTAGGCAGTCTTTATAAAGAAGTAACCTTAAAGAGGTAAGAGCAAAACCTAGTAATTCTAAATAGGCAGCTTCTTAGAGCGATTTAAGCACCTTATGTGTTTAATTAGTATATAGTAGGCAATTAATAAGTATATAAGAATAGGCTTCTTTAGGGCTTATATTAACTTTTTCTTTCTTTTACTTTATAATTGTAATAGCTATAAGGGCTACTTTAGTAGTATTTAGTAGTTGCGAAAGAAAAAACTAAGTGTAAGCCTTTTAATTCTTCTTCTTCTATAACTTTAGCTTGTCCTATTTTCTAGATAGTATATTAGCTATAATATTTGCAGTGCCTAGTTAGTACGTAATTTAATAATAGTATTTAGATAGCTTTTTAGACTAATAGACTTACTATAGAGAGAGCTTATATTTAGTGCTAAAGTACTTAAGGGCCTAATAATTAGTAATAATATTAAAGAGCTTAGCAGTTTAAAGACTAATTAGTTATACTCTCTATTCTAAAAGGTCCTATATAACTACTAATATTTCTTTATTATAAATATTATAATTTAACTTAGTAGGTTTTAATAATTCAGAGTACTATGCAACTAGGCGCTAGGTACTATTAGATTATAGTTAACTAAGAGAGTTTATATTAATACTATTACTAAAGTTAGTTTCTATGCAAGTAATCTAAAATAGAAAGTACTATAAGACTAGGATATTGCTGGCTATAAGTTGCTTAGCGGCTTTAAAGGCGGCACGTTCCTAGTCTCTAAAGGTGTAAAAGGCACTATTTTTTAGTAGCTTAATTAGGGGGCAAATAACCTACCTATAGTAAAAAAGAAAGAAGTAGTAGTAGTTGTAAAAGCCTAAAAAGCTCTATAATATCTTAAGTATTATAGACTCTTTTTATTCCTAAACTATAGCAGTCTTTATAGAATTCTTATAGATTCCTTTAGTGCTAATAATATATCCTAAAAACTTAGTTTCTATTATAGTAAATTTATATTTCTTAAAATTAGCTTAGAGATTAGCGTCCCTTAAGCGAAGTAGAATCTTGCGAATGTGTTCTTTGTATTCTAGAAGATCCTTAGAAAAGATAAGAATATTATTAATATATATAGTATAGAAGTTATCTAGATAATTACTTAGAACGCTATTAATAAACTATTAAAAGATAGTAGAACTATTATAAAGACTAAAGAGTAAGACCCTATACTTATAATTTTTATACTAGGTTTAAAAAGTAGTTAGCGCTTTAGTCTCTAGAGTAAGCTAAATTTAGTAAAATACTTAGCGAATATTAAGCTTAGTAAAGAGTCTTGCTCTAGAGAGGCGTATAAGTGTCTCCTTAATAAGTAGAATTACTATAACATCCTTTCTAGTAATAGTATTAAGCTAGTGGTAATTAACGTAAAAGCGCTAACCTCTACTTAGCTTTTTAGCAAATAACACTAGTAAAGTAAACCTAGCATCGCTAGGAACAATAAACTCGCGCTTAATATAGTTATTAATATAGACTTTAAGGAGTTTAAGGTACTCTAAGAATATACTATATAAAGGTAAGGTAGTAAGTATAGACAGGTTTTTAGTAAGGTTAATATAGTAATTAACGTCCTTTTAGTAAGGCGGAACAGCGTTAGAATTTAATTTTAAAAAATAGGCAGGCTCCGCTTTAGCGTATCCTAGCTAGGAGAGAGCTTATTCTATTTTGGCGAGTAGGTTAGCTTAGGACTTATTTTCTAGGCTGTACATCTTGCTCTTATAGTCCTTACTAAGTTTAGCTAGCTTATAGAAACTAGTATATCTAATAATTATATTAGACTTATAGCTGCTATTTAAAGCAAAGGCTGCGACGCTTACTATATTAATATTAAAACTAGCAGCATATAATTGTTCTCGCGTTAGCGCCTAAATAAGTTCTAGAAGGTTAGCTAAATTCTATAGGGCTGGTAAGTCTACTAAACACAATTTATTGTTTATCTTCTATAAGTTCTCCTTTTATATTAGTAATTTAGTAAGGGCGAAGGAAGTCCTTCTAGGTTATTCTAGCTAGAGTAACTTAAATTAAATAGTTAATTCCTATAAGAGCTATCTAATCTTTAGATTAGCTTCTCTAGTAGAATTATAGTCTCTAAGTCTAGAGCTAAGAGTAATACCTAGATCCTGCTATATAATTTCTAGGGGCTAGTCTTACTAGTAGCTTCCTTAGATAGCGGAGATAGAGTAACTAATAGGCGACTTATTGTCTAATAGCTCTTTATCTAAGGAAGACAGCTCTATAGCCTCTACACTACTATTTCTGTTAAAGTTGTCCTTATAGCTTAGTTTCTAGTAAGTCTTTAAGTACGTTTTAATAACTAAGATAGTAGAGTTAGAAAGCTAGATAGAGATTTTCTTAGAAACGCTCTAGTTGGCTTTTAATAAGCGAGTCTTTTAGCGGGTATAGTTTTACTTCTTAAGTAGATCGTTCTATTAAGTAGCGTTATTCTAGTAGAAAGGGTTAGATAGTAGAAAAGTTTATAGTAGAATAAAATTACTAGTAAAGATTAGATTCTTATTATCTTTTTAATAAAGGCGGCGGTCCTAAGCGTTAACTAGGCAGTTGGCTTGCTTAAAAAATTTCTACTAATAATAAGATTATAGTCCCCTATACTATAGAAAACAAACTATATAGTAAAGCTACGTTTATTAATATTAAGTTAGGCTATAAAATAGGTATCCACTTTTATATTTCTCTTTTCTGCAAAGTTCTTAAGGGTAATTAGTGTTATTAGACAGAGGAGTTTGGCTTTAAGCTATTTTTGTACTGCCTTTATATACCTTAAAGTAATAAGATTATAAGCGCTAGCACTAGTGTTTATTAAGGCTCGCAACCTAAAAGCTAATTCTTAGAATATAATTTGCACTAGTATAACTAGTTAGGGGCCTTTAAATAACTTAAGAACTCTTACTATTTTGCCGCCTATAGGTAATAATTTTAGCTTAGCATCTGCGTTTTATAATTAGAACTATAGTTTATCTAGGTTAATTAGTTTAGTGGCCCCTATATAAGCTACTAGATTAGAGTAGTCTAGTAGCGCGTATTTAAAGTCTTATTATTTAATAAATTACCTGCCTCTAAATTAAAGTAGTAGGTAATACTAAGTTTATTTAAATGTAGATTATCTGCTATATCTATATTTGCTTATATAGCTATCTTTTTAGTATAGGGGCAGCGGCGTAAGTGTTTGTTTCCTACTTTGCTATACTTAAAACAGGCGTAGTTCTAAACACACTACGCTCTAGTCTAATTATAAAGGGTAGAAAAGAAAATAGTAGGTTAATTATTAGTAATAGGTCTAGAGTAGAGTGCTAATTTAGTAGGGGCCATATATAAGAGCTATAATTTAAAGGGTAATACCTAGAAAGAAGTTCTTATATATACGCCTAGAAAAGGGTTAATATATTATTATTTTAAAGAGTGCAGCCAGCTATAGTTATTTAGCGTTTAATTACTAGATAGTTAATATTAGGGTCTTTTATCTCTCGCTAGAGCATTAACTTAAGACTTCTAGTTAGTTTAAGTTATAATTTGTCTTTTTAGATCTTTATATTTAGTCTACCTTTCCTAGCTAGACTCTTAAAAGTCTATAGAAATATCTAGGTGTCTATCCTATTAAAGAGAAAGAGCTTATAAAACTTCTTATATACCTATTAGGGAGCAAAGGAATTATAGTAAGTCTTTTCTAGAAATTTAAAAAGTGCTTTAAGTTCACAATCTTCTTAAAAGGCCTAATTTATTTAACGCTAATTTCGCGCTGCCTTTTAAGGCGCGCCTCTAAGACGGCTAAGGATAGCTTCTATAAGGTTATTTTAATCTTCCTTATTATTATTATCTTAGTAATAGTCCGCGTTTATACAGATCTTATTATGTATATCCTTTAGCTAATCTTTAATACTAGGGCTAGGTTAACTTTTTCTATAGTACTTATTAATATTAGATAGCTTTATAGAGCGTCTTAGCTTAGATACACTAAATAGAGTAGCTAAAGTATATCTGCCCTAGGGCATATTAATCTAGGCGCTATTAGCAAGCTTAGTTTATATATATCCCAGAACTAGAAAGTAGTAAAGAGTGTTATTCTATTATATAGTAGATACTATAATCTAGAGCAGATATTCTAGTATATATTAGGGCGCAGCTAGGTAGAATAAGTTTTACTTGGCTACCTAAGGGCGGTATAAACTATATAGTAGATTAGGCATTTCTAGGCTAGGGGGTTTTAAGGGGACTTAAGTGCAGTGCTATAGATTATAATTATCTTTAATAGAGGGGAGAACTTTCTTAGGGCTAAATAAGCTTTATCTAATAGCTACTTAATTTGTAATATTAGGCTAAAAGTAAGAATTTTCTAAGACTATATATACTATAGTATAAGGTGTTATTATCTTAAGTATAGTAAAAGCTTATTTAAATATATTAGCGCGCTCACACAAAGCCTAAATAAAAACCTCCTATTTAGAGTCTTTTTTAGACTTTGTAATAGCCCTAGTTACTAAATCTAGTACTATTTTTAAAAATAGGCCTTAAGAAAAGCAATATTAAGCCTAAAGCTAATAGGTGACAAGTAACTATTTTATTTCTAAGCTATACTAAATTACTTAGTCTAGCTTAAATTTTCCTATAAACGCGTTATACTTACTAATAGTTTTAAGTTTAGCTTTACCTTAGTGTATAAGCCGCTTAAAGTTTGCTATTAAAAATTTATCGCTTAGCTAGTCTACTTTAAGCGTAGTAATATAGTAATTATACTATATATTATAAAGGATTCCTTTAGAGTAGACCTTTTTTAGTAGTTTAATAATACTCTTTTTCTTTATAAGGCTAGAGGCAAAGCAACTAGTTATCTAGGGGATAGCTATTAGCTACTTTCTACGCTAAATAAATAATAGCTTACTAGTAGAGTTAAGTAGAGAAATCTTCTTAAGGCGAGCATTATATAGACTATTATTAGTAAGGTGTAGGCAAATGTCTACCTCTATATTATTAATTCTAGAACTATCTAGGAGTAAAGAGGACGCAAGGGACATTCTAGAAGTCTCCTAGATTAAAGGGTAGTAGCTTACTATAGTGTAGGCAATAGTAAGGTTAAGCAAAGTAAGAGTTATAAAGAGGATATAGTAGATAGATCTAAGGTAGTAAATCTTATATAGCGTGCAAGCTAGCGTATAATCTAAGCTAAGAAAAAATTAGATAAAAGATAAAGTATAAAATAAAATATATAAAACTTTAACCTTTGTGTTATTTCTATAGCCTAGCTTTATGCCTTATACCCTTGCTATAATAGCGCTAAAAGGTACTTATTAGGCAAGTTAGCTCTATAGGATATAGTGTAATAGTTATTATTTAGTAATTATTAATTTTTTTTTAGGAACTCCCTACCTAATTAGGTAAGCAACCTCTCTAAGTAGGCCTTAGCGTAGTATAATAATACTACCTAGCACTAAAGTAACTAATAAACTTCTAGCCTAATCTAGTAAGTAATAGCCTAACCTATCTTAGCGTAATATAGTAATACTGCCTAGCACTAAAGTAACTAATAAACTTCTAGCCTAACCTAGTAAGTAATAGCCTAATCTACCTTAGTGTAGTATAATAATACTGCCTAGCACTAAAGTAACTAACACCCTTCTAGCCTAACCTAGTAAGCTAAAACTTCTACTAATTTAACTGCCTATAGGCAGTATCTTAAGGAAGAAGTAAATATTATATTACTGTCTATAGTTAAATAAATTTAATTTTAGTATAATATAAGGGCAGTACACAGCCTTATAGGACAAACCTCTTAGGGATAGCTAGAATAGTTAAAAGAGATAACTAAATTAAGACTATACTAAGATAGGGAATAAGAAAGAAATCTAGAGGGCCCTTACTTATATAGTGGGCAGCATAGAGCATAGGTCCCACGCTAACCACGCGCTAACACTAACTAGGAAAGATGCCTTCTATAAGATAAAAGGCGCTATTAGGGTGTGAAAGAAAAGGTAATAGTAAATAACTAGTAGAAAGGTAGACACGAACCATTACATTTAGCCCTTTAGTAGTTATATACTCTACTAGTCTTACGCACTTTATAGAAGGTTACTAAGGGCTCTCTAGTATTATAAAAAAGAACTTTTAGTAGCTATTTTAAGCTACCTAGAATTATTTACTAACTAAAAAGACTATTCTAAGCGCTTTTATAGCTACTAGACTTGCGCCTTTTAATTCTAATAAAATCCTTATATAATTCTACTTTCTATAATATAAGCGCCTATTCTTAAGTAGAAGTAGCTTATCTATACTTAGCGTAAGCAACTAGCTAAAAATTAAAAGTCTTTTATATAAGGCTATTAAGAATATATATAATTTATAGACTATAAAGCTTACTTATATAGTCTATATAATTACTACTAAAAATTAGCTCTTAAAGTATAAAAATAAGTAGCTTAAAGAGGCTTTTCTTAAGAAGAAAAGGTACTACTAGTAGAGTAAAGCTTTATAGCTAAAAGCGCTAAAAACTATAATAATAAAGCTATATTTTAGTTGCTAGTAAAGGTCTAAAAAGCTTAAAACTTTTAGGCTAAAAAAGAGGTAGAGAAAATAGTAGTATAGCTTTAGAAAAATAAAGAAATAAATTTTAAAAAGTAGAAAAAGCTTTAAAAGGCAGCTCTACTAAAGAAAAGGCGCTAAAAAAGCTACTATTAAAGAAGAGCGCACCTAGAAGTATAAGTAAAAGGCCTTTAAAGCTTAAAAAGTATATAAAACCTAAGTAATAGAAAAGTAACTCTATAATAAGCTTAAAGCTTTTAAAAAGAGTAATTAGAGATGCCTTAAGCCTACTATATTAAGTATAAAAGATATTAAGTATATATAGCCTAAGTTATTACTTATTAAAAATAAAGTGCCTAATTCTAGCCCTTTAACGCATATCTATAAAATATACCTCTCCCTCTACTTTTAGTAACTAAATAGGTGCTAGAATTACTTAATAAGCTCCTCTAATTATTACTTTAGAAAATCTAGTAATTTTATAATATATATAGAGCTCTATAGTCTTATCTTTATAGGTGGCAATTATGCTAAAAACGTGCATTTAGTGGGAACGTGCACTTGCTAACCTAATACGTTAAGGATAATGCGACTAACCACATTGTCTTGCACCCTTGCGCGGCCCACTTTCGCATTATCTGTGCGCAGCAAAATTTGAAGAAAATAAAGACAACTTATCTTTAAAAGCTATTCTTTCTTCAAAGAAATAGGCTTTTTCTTCGATTTTTTGGCGCATCTAAAACGCCGATAAATTTGAGAATATATTGCCTTTTTTCGAAGACTTTTCTCTTCGAAAAACAATTGTTTCTTGCAATTGAAAAAGGTGAGACAATAGCGACGTTACAGGCCTGCCCGGTATTACTTGGAGGTTTGCCCGCTATCTTGTGCCTCATTTACTTAATTTGTATATATAATATATATTAAAGCTTGCCGCACTTGTGCAGCACCTAGCCCACTTGCCGAGCGACGATTTTTCTCTAGACGGAAGCTTGCGCGTCACACCGGACCGTTTTGTCGATACCATGCTGAGCAATACCTTACAAATGGCTCATGGGGCCTGGAGACGAGCTACATACAAAAGCTGCCGGCTCTCACCGTCTCTGCTACAGTGCCCATCGCAGACCCCAATCCCCAGACCTTCCATCCTTCCTACCTTGAGCTCAACCTCGTCCAACAAGCCTTTGTCCACCACAACCGCAACCATGTCGTCCAACAAGACTTTCCTCCAGGCCGTCAAGGACCGCCGCACCATCTACCAGCTCAACAAACAGGCGCCCAAGTCCGACAAGGAGATTGTCGAGATCGTCAACCACGTCGTCCTCCACGTGCCTTCGTCGTTCAACTCGCAGTCGTCCCGCCTCGTCGTCCTGCTCAACAAGGAGCACGAGAAGTTCTGGGACATGACGGCCGAGGTGCTGAAGCCCATGGTGCCGGAGGAGCAATTCAAGTCGGGCACGGAGCCCAAGCTCAATGGCTTCAAGGCCGCCTACGGAACGGTAAGTCTCGTCAATCCCTCATTTGGACTCTGAAACTTTTCCTTTTTTCCGGGAGAAGCATCGAGAACAGTGGTGGGTAGTGGTAGAAAAACCACAACAAGCCCCACACTAGCTCATGCACGCCCCACCATCACCATCGTCATCATGCAGCCCCACCACATCACTAACCGGCCTCGCACCCCAGATCCTCTTCTTCGAGGACCCCGAGCCCGTCGACGCCCTCCGCAAAGCCTTCCCCATGTACGCGCACCACTTCGGCGACTGGAGCGAGCACACGTCCGCCATGCACCAGTACGCGGCGTGGGTCGCGCTCGAGGCCGAGGGCTTCGGCGCAAACCTCCAGCACTACAACCCCGTTGTCGACCAGAAGGCGCAGGAGGAGTGGAACATACCGCTTGACTGGAAGCTGGGGGCGGAGCTGGTGTTTGGTGGCCGCGCGGGGGAGCCCAACGAGAAGCAGTTTAAGCCCTTGGAGGAGCGCGTTTTTGTGCATGGTGCGAAGGAGTAGAGTGCGTCGTGATGGCATACCCCTTGTTGTGGTTTATTAGCGAGTTAAATGAGAATAAGAAGGGTTTGAAGGATTGGTGATTTTGTTTTGTTATGTGATGAATCGCATCGTATTGGGTTATCTTCTTGTCGGTGTATATTCTGAAAGACATCCACCTAGATTCGAAGGAGGCTGTAGGTTGCAAAGATAAAGCTTCCGCCGCACCGAAGATCGTATAACTACCCTACGAGCCTCAACGCCACGAGGAGACATGTGGGCAACATCTAGTCACGTGCCTGTGAAGCCACGCAGCTCCGTCTGATTGGTTCATTTAGGCTCGGCCGACTCACGTGACCTTACTTCAGCCAATCCAGCTCAGCTCAGCATTTCTACAGCAGAAGTCTCCAGCATCGCGACCCAGTTCTACAAAAAGAGTATCTCTACATCGCAAACAACGGTATCCGGTAATACAAAATTGAAGGTTTCAACAAAATCGCAACCGCGTGAGATGACGTCACAGGCAGAAACCTTCGAGGCCGTGCCAACTTTCAAAGCTTTGCGGCGTCCTTGGCGGAACGGGGAACCACGATGCCATGGAAGCTTGGGAGTATCCCATCGGTGCTTGTTGCTCCGCTGTACGAACGGGCGTTTTCCTACTGAAATGCAACAACAGCATCGCAACCACAGGGCGCCGACCCACACGATATAAACCCCTTCGTTCAACCTACAGAGAGTCCCTCTCAAGGATCGACATGACATAGATATGATGATATGGACTTCCCCAGGCGTCGGGTCTCGCGGGTTCGTGCGCGCGACCCACTAAATCACACGGTCTTTGATCAAGGTAACAGGCTGAGCCGCAATGCGGAACTGTGCCTCGCGGTTGGGAAACGTGCGATGATGGCATATCACACTGTCTTGTGACTGTTTCGCAGCATGGGTTATGCGCCGCGAACTTCACCAGTGTATTTGAGCAGGGAGGTGCCCAGTCTTGGGCTGGAGCTTCTATAGCATGCTGCAAGGCAGGCGAAGCCTCGGTGTGGCTTCTTGAATATTTGACGTCGCCATTTCCTCGTTGCATCATCGAACAAAACATTACTTCACACCTCGGAGAATTTTTTGAAGACGGGGGTCTGTCTATATTGTTTTCAGCATGGCGGACCTAAAGGATGAGGTTCCCATCCCCCCTGACGATGTCGAAGCCGAGAAAAAGGACGATAGCTCCGAGCCTGGTACGACGCACAACGAGGACCCAACCGGGGGCGACACCTCCCAAGAAGACCACGACTTTTCCGCGAAATACGGGACGTACGACCACTACGAAATCACGGAAGAAGACTGCTACGACGAGCTGGGGTTCTGTTTACGGTGCAGGTGTGATGAACTTCAACACGTCGCTGTATTCGAATGCGATTGGGGGGATTCCCGAGGAGTTTGGTGTTAGTGCGCAGTCTGCACGGTTGGGTGCGGCCATCTTTTTGATCACGTATGCGTTTGGGTGCGAGTTGTGGGCGGTATGTTTGCAATGCGAGCACGTCTCTTTTGCGTGCGTTTGCTGATGAGATGTAGCCTTGGAGCGAAGAGCTGGGGAGATGGCCTATTCTTCAGCTCAGTTTGTTTTTGGTGAATATTTGGCAGATTCCGGTGGGGATCGCGCCGGATTTTGGGACTATCCTGGCGTTTCGGGCGCTGGGTGGTCTTTCGACGGCAGGTGGTTCAGTGACGCTGGGCATGGTTGCCGATATGTGGGAGGATGATGCGCAACAATACGCTGTGGTACGTCTATTGATCTTCAATTCGCGTGGGATACCTCTAATACTAGATATAGGCATTTATCGTCTTCTCGTCCGTCGGCGGTTCCATCTTGGGACCTGTTGTTGGAGGCTTCGTGGAACAATTCCTGGCATGGCGATGGAATATCTGGATCCAGTTGATTTTCGGCGGCGCGACTCAAATCGCACATTTTTTCCTTGTCCCAGAAACCCGGTCGACTATCATGATGGACCGTATCGGAAAGAAGCGCCGTGCAGAGAGTGAAAAAAACGGGAAGCCTCTCAACCTCTGGGGCCCTAACGAGCTCAAGCATTTCAAAGAACGCTTCTCCATGCGAGAAATCCTAATCACCTGTAAGCATCCCATCCGCCCAACATCTTCTCCGTCCATACTAACCAAAACCCCCCCAGGGATCCGCCCATTCCGCATGTTCCTAACCGAGCCCATCGTCCTCGTCCTCTCCCTCCTCTCCGGCTTCTCCGACGCCCTAATCTTCATGTTCATCCAATCCTTCGCCCTCGTCTACGCGCAATGGGACTTCGTCCCCTTCTCCATCGGCATAGGCTACTTCATAGCCTGCCTCTCCTTCTTCCCCGCCATCAAGCGCAACGAAAAAGAGCGTAAAAACAACCCCACCAACGAACGCTCCCAATACGAGTCCCGCCTCTGGTGGCTCCTCTACACGGCGCCCTGCCTCCCCATCGGCCTCATGGGCTTCGCCTGGACGTCCACCGGCCCGCCACTCCCCTGGACCGCGTCCATGATCTTCGCTGCTATGGTTGGTATCGCGAATTACGCTATTTATATGGCGACCGTCGACTACATGATCTGCGCGTACGGGCCGTACTCGGCCTCTGCAACGGGCGGCAACGGCTGGGCGCGCGACTTCCTCGCCGGCGTCCTGACCCTCCCTGCTACACCGTTTTTCCAGGACATCCCCAGCTCGGCGGACCCGAACCATCTCGCGTACGCGTCGACGATTCTTTTCGGCATCTCGTTCGTCCTCGTTGCGGCTGTGTATGTGATTTATTGGAAGGGCCCGGTGCTGAGGGAGAGGAGTCCGTTTGTGCAGCAGTTGGTGGGCGCGAGGGAGCAGACGGGTGGGAGGAGGGTGAGCGCTGTGCCGGGCGTCCATGGCTTGAGGCATGGTTCTATTGCTGGGGAGGGGATGGAGGGCGGGAGGAGGGGGAGTGTTATAAGGGGGGCGAAGGTGGGGAGTTAGCAGCTGCAGCGGGTGCGTTGATGGGGTCTGGTTGTGGGGGGTTGGTTTGGGCCGCTGTTAGTGCGATTCGGTGGGGCTGGATGTTGTTACTGTACGATATGTGTTTTTCTAATTTATAAGATACTATGAAGACTGGCATCAGTCGGCCTTTGAGCATGGTATATGACGTGGATGCTGGAGCGGACGATATGGAATATGCTGAGGCGCCCTAGAGAGCTGCGAGATCATGCTGTCATCCTGCAAGATCGAACAATACAAGGAAGGAAGAGGTGGTAGCAAATCCAGGAAATACAACAATTGTGATTTTGATATGTTTATCCTGAGCGGCCACCACGCATTATGCATGTTTGGCAGCGACACTCAGAGAAATAGATCTGTAAGATATGTCGCGTTAAATTAACTACCTAGGGGTAGAACGACAAAGGCTTTCATCTCAAATAACATGACAAAAAAAGCAGAGCCCCCTGCTTAGTAAACAAAAAGAGCGTAAAAAGGAGATCACAAAAAAAGCGAATGTAAGATATAATACCCATCGAGAAGAGAAAGAGTTCTTTCCTGGATTATAGCTTGATTCTGATAATGAGCAACATGGTTGAATCTTTCCTCTAATAGTATTGATTTTACGCTCTTTTTGTTTACTAAGCAGAGGGCTCCGTTTTTTTTTTGTGATATTATTTGAGATGAAAGCCTTTGTCGTCCTACCTTGGGTAGATTTTAATCGCGAAACAACATAGCATTGATACGTAGAAGATTGGCAGTATAATGGAAGGTATTAGCTATACTTGTGCATGCTGCAAGGTGAGGGAATGGCATAATCCAAACACAAACGATTCGAATATCTCGATAAGAAGCTTCCCGATCTGTCTACAGCCCACTCCAACCCAGAAACAGCCAAAGATCGATATCCTATCCAGCTACGCGTTGAGGATCTTGCCTGAACCATAGCACCACCTTCTTCAAGCTCATCCGCAACTCTCGGAAGGTTCACAAAATCAGACCGGTTCGCTCCCGGTATCATTGACCGCGGATGCGATCCATGGCAGTCCTCCTTCCAAGCAAAGCGAATATTCACGGCGTCAAACAACTTGCCAGCCTCCTTGGTCAAACGGATGTCCAAGCCATGCTCATCATCCGGACGATCATCCTCGCTAATCATGCCATCCGTGGTCTGTGTCATTTCTGCCACCCCAACAGTTACTCGTTTGAGGTCAGGGAACTGGTGCGGCGCACTCTTCGCTAAGCCGGAGAGTCCATTGGCAATGCCCCTGTACAGGTAGAATATACGGAAGCGCCGGACCGTTCGTGGCAAAAAGTTCGTTAATCGATGTAATGTATCCGGCGTGTCTTCACGATAGATGGATCGGCAGTCGAGTGAGATATCCTCCAATCTTTCCATGGTATTAAGAGTGTCGATAGCAGCGTAATCACTCCATGGGCACTGATAATACCTCATGTACACTCCGCCCCATCGGCGGGGCGGTACGTGCGCCAAGCAGAGTCGTCTCAGCGTGGTCCTGAAGCAGCACAGGATGGCGTCAAGATTGATGTGCTCCCGGCCCCAGTAATACTCAAGATCCTCCAACCGTGCAAGTTTGCCGCTGCCTTTAGATACGAGCTCTTCCATGTGTTGAGGGGTGAAGCCTTCGATGCAGAGTTTGCGCAAGTTTGTGAGACCATTATACTTTGGATCGAAATTGCTGGGATCTGGGAGCATCGGAAAGCCACCGTTTGCGTATACGGTTTCAAGATTAGGCGCTGCGTTGTAGAGAGTATGGAGATCGGTGAAGTGGTCGTTATGTTCGCCATCTGCAAAGCTCACTGTTCGTAGAGCTGGTAACTTCAAGTCTTGCACTTGGTCAAGTTTTAAAGTGAAATCATCAAAGTCGTGTCGGAAAAGCAGCAAACTGGAAAGCTGCGGCAGACATTTCAAGGCGATTATAACGAGATCTCCGTAATCCGGATCGCCCGAACTCCATGGGAGAAGGTTATTCGCGGTGCCCAACCGTATGACTGACTCGATAACAGCAATCTGATCTTTGCAGAAGTACTCGATCACGTCTAGGCGGCGGATGTAAAGCACCTGCAATGATTGCACTCGTAGTGCTAGGTCAGGGCGCTCTATCACAGTGCGCAGAAATTGGGGAAATGGGTCTGGTTTGTCGTCAATCCTCTTTGCGAGATCGTGGAACCATATCAGGCCAGGGAACCATCGTTCGTCCGTCTCGAGGTCTAAGCTCGCGAAGTAGTGATGCAGAATGGGTTGCGCAGCTGCGCATAACGACTTGGACACGCGACATAACTTAGCCAGAATTCCTTTGTCGTCGCGCACTTCCTGTGCGTCCACGTCGGGAAGGTGGCCTCGGTGTTGGCAATGAAAGCAGAACTGAGCACAGATCAAGTAAAGAACGTCGTTTGGCAATGCATCAAGCTTCATAGTCGCGAGTGTCGAGAGATAGAGAGAAGCTTCAAAGTGTCGTCGTTGGAGTCACATCAATTGCAACGTGAGGCAGCAGCAGTGGTGGCAGCTGTAAGCTTTTACGCTAGCCTAATTAAGCCTAGTCCTTCAATCTCACATGCCTCTGCATCTTCAATCCTCCTACATGCATTCGACCACTTGTGATACCCACCAATCTCCCCACACCACCCTACCAATCCCAAGAATAATCTCTATATCGCACACCTACACCGTCCCAATGCTCAAATGCCCCTGCTGCGGCGCCTCCGCCGACCGAACAAAAGACGGCACCTACGCCCACAATTGTCAACAATCAAATATACTTCCAAATCTCGAGCTTCGAACGGCCGAGTTGCCAAATCAAGTAAATCAAGTCTTTGCCGTATAAATTGAGGCGGAAATCCAGTCCAAAATAAAGATTTGACTTGGAGATTTGATAGATTTAATAGTGTTATTCAGCTAACGTGTTTACAAGCGAGCCGTGCGTACAAGTGAGCCGCGCGCCCCACCAAGTCTCTCAGCCTTTTGCAGGCTGTATATCAACAACGCATCAAAATTCTATTAATATAATAGCTATCCTAAATCAAGCAGTATCTATAGAAGCTTTCTTGCACGTACGTGAGTTGTGCCCAGGCTCCCTGCAGCGCGTGCAGCGCGCTGAAGCCTGCCGGCTCGCACCTGACCGCGCCTGGCTATACCGCGTTTCTCCCTCTAGTTGCTGCTCAATAGCCTTCTGAGCAATAATATCCTCTCCCTCTGCCTTTGATAGGGTGCCTCGCTTCTAGATCCGCTTTTTTTTGCGCTGTTTACGCGTTGTGGCTGCCTTATTTACCCTCTATAGACTAGCTATCTTATTGCGCATAAGCACTATTAAATGCGCCATTCTCTCAGCCCCTCTTGTAAGCTAATTAAGCGACTGGATAACTAATATAGGAGAGGATCCTTAATGCCTTTGGATCCGCTCACGAACTAGAGTTGACTAAGCGCCTAGCTCGCGCGCGTTGCTTAGTGTTGCAGACTCCCATAGGGCCTCTAGTAGGGCTGCTGGCGACGGCGTACGAAGCTTCACATCAAGCTTTAATATCACCGCCTCTGGATCGTGTGGGACTAGCCCAGCGCCTTGAAAGCTTGCGCAGATATTCTCCTTTATAATTGACTGGTTGTAGGCGGCGCGGAAGGCTGGTAGGAACTCAAGCTTGGTGATATGGTTGATGTGGTCGCGTATCAGGCCCTCGACCTGGCGCCCGTACGCCCGCTTTAACGGCGAGAAACAGCCAACGTCAAGCGGCTGCAGAAGGTGTGACGAATGTGGCGGCATATAGAGAGTGTAGATCTTATTCTCCTTGCAGATCTCCTAGAATTTAAGCGAGTTGTGACTCTTATAGCTGTTAAGTATTAGTAGCTGACGCGCGCCTACTCTACGCTCTACTGTATGCTTAATAAAATGCCATAGCCAGGCAACACCAAGCTCGTTCGTAGTCCAGCCATTGTCGCTAAGACTAATAGCCCAGTCACCTGGTATATCGTCGCCCTCGTACCAGGCAGAGAGGTGGTACTGGCCAGCGAAGATGATAAAGGGCGGGATTGCCCACCTAGTAGCGTTGATTCTGTGGATCGCTGTCACCCACTTACGATTGCCTGGCTGGATCGCTTTTGGCTGGCCACGCCTCTCTAAGCCAGTAATGACTAGCTGGGAGGATATTTTACCCATTAGAAAGCCAGTCTTGTCGAAGTTGAAGGTATCCTTGTCGCAGATACCGTAGGTGGCCTTTGTACGTGCTACTAGCTCAAACCAGGCCTGTATAACTGTCGGGTCCTCGTAGAGGGCTCGCTGTCGATCGTAGGGTCGATTAAATCGCGTTGTGAGGCTGTCTGTTCGCTTGACAAAGTTCCTAGGCCACTGCTAGCCAATGTGGCCTGCGCTGCGCTCAGTGAGCAGCTTATTCGCCATATCTCGTACAGCACCTAGAGTGGGCGCAAAGCCTCGCGAATCTAGGTCAAGTATATGCTCAACAATCACCTCCTCTTTAAGCTTGGTAAGCTTCTTTGATTTGGGCTTAGAGTCGCGTCGCGCAGCGATTCCTGCGTGTTGGCCGCGAAGTGTTGTTTCAGGGACGCAAAACGTTGCGGCAGCGCGTTTTATACTTCGTATTTGACTAGAATTAATAGCTAAAAGAGCTAGGTAGATATTTGCTTCTTTATAGCGCAATTGAGCAGACAATGGTTGAACTATTGTAGTTTGTATGAGACGCGTTGTAGAAAGTTGGTGGGGCGCGCGGCTCACTTGTACGCGCGGCTCGCTTGTAAACACGTTACCATATTTTACCACCAAATGCACGGACCCACCAAATGCACGTTTTTGCCGCCACCAAGGGCAACACTCCAAAACCTATACAACGCCAAATATATAGTAAAATCACTAGAATTTTTGCAGTAGCACTCGTAGGAGCATGTAAAACCATTGCGCAATGATAAATTACTTGCGATAACGCTATGGGAGCTGTACAGTACGGGTGCGCGTGGCTCTGGCGGGTGAGGGCACCCTCTCTCCAGTGGGCTCTTGATCAACAATAGTAACGTCCCTCACTGCGTAGCGAGACACACTGTGTGGCGAGACAAACGAGGGGTACTTCGACTTTCAGCAACTGAAAAGCCTATGCGCACAACGAATATTGCTATAATTTTACGAAAATAATCTACTGTAGCTAATTCTGAATGTCTATGATCCCTCCTACCCAAAAATTATGTTTGTATTGTCGCCTCCGCGCCTAACTTGTACAGCGCATTGTGTCGTGGCATAATAGGCTTTCCTCCCTACAGCGCCCACCTTAAGCCTTTTTCGCTCTGAATTTTTGTAGAATAGCCTTATCCTAGCCTCACAACCTCCCCCTTATACCAGGAAGTCATTATTAGCCCTATGCGCGCTGCGGGGCGCGATTTCATGCAGGGCCGCCCCGTCGATTAGTACTTCCAGCGGAAGCGAACCACCGATCCTGGCTAATGCGCGATGACCCCGCACGTCTTACCTCATGCACTGGTGGGTATCTTACTGTAAGATATGATGATGATGATGATGATGAGTTTTATTCCGCCCGGCTCTAAGCCTAAAGGGCACTAGTACAATATATCACATGACCCGATTCCTTCAATATGTCCCTGTACTCCTGCAAGCCCCTACAGTGTTCTCTTCTCTCGCTGTTACCCATAATTAGTCTTATCCTTCTCCTGTGCATGAATTGATCTGTCGCAAGTTGTCTTAGAGATCCTCCTCTAAGTGTTCAGTGTCCTTGAGCCGGCGATTGAAGCAAAACTTGCTGCCGCACCCAGAAACAGATATGCATTACAGTGCTCTAGGAGATGTATCTACATAGCAGAGGTGAGGCCATGGCCTGCTCACACAGACCTCTCCACCACAGGCGGGTGTTAGAATCTTGCTACAGCTTGCAAGTTGTTCCGCGCACCTATCCCTGTCCCTGATTTGCTCCTTAAGCCTATCTCTCTGTGCTGTCCCTAGAACTCTCGATAGACCGACACGCGCATCCGTCCTTTCGGGCCATATAGACAGTGTTGTTGGCGAGGGTTTGATCCTCCTCCCAATGTAGTCCCCGCCACGTAGAATTCCTACCGCACTCCTACCGCGCCATTAGGGGGTGCGACTCTACGCAAGGGACTACGAGTCCACCAAGGGTCCTCCATAGGCGTACGCAGATAGCCTAAGGCGAGTTCCTTGGAGCCGTCTATCGCTGCTATTATATGCCACGCCCCACAGCCCCTTTTGGTCCCAGCGGGCTGCTTCGCGTTACCTATAACCCTCTCGGTGATAATGGGCCGTCCGTGTCTTGCAGAGGGAAGTCCTAAGGCAACTCGACGCCGCGCAGCTGCGAGCCTTACGCCTCCACTAACTAAGCTTGCGTTCCTCTCCCTTGTCAAGTCCTTCCTCAGTGTCCCTGTGTATCTAGTGTTCCTAGGCTCGCTAGCGCAGGCAGGGGGTCGGTCGGATCGTAGGAGGCTGCGAGCACCACGCTGTTTGAGACCCTCCTCTTGGTCACCGCCTTATCCGGCTTTCCACCCTGCCTTCTGTGGAGGCTGCGGGCACCACGCTGTTTGAGACCCTCCTCTTAGTTACCTTCTACCTAGTCTGCCCACAACGCACTGGTAGTTAACAAGTTTCCTTGGAAGGTTTGCCTAGAATTCGGGATTCTTCCTACCCTCGGTGACGTCGCACTCTTAGAGCGGCATAAGCACAGAGGTGTCCTATCCCTCTACTAAACTAGGAATGCTATGTGAGGCGATTCCCTTAGGTAGAGGGTTGGATGGTTTTTACCGCGTTCCTCTGTTTTTGTTTTGTTGGTATTTGGCTTGGCGTTGAAAATTTTCTTTCTGGCTGCGTCGAGGGTGTTGAGGACGCTTAACCCCCTCTAGCACTGCGCGCACGTCGATGCACTGGAAGAGAACGTGATTCTCGTAATCAGCTTGTTCCGGGGAACAAAATGATACGGAGAGGAACCCCCATAGGACAGTATGGGTCGAATCACGATTTTGCACAAGCGTTCGGATTATCGTAAATCCGACTTGGGATAGGGAGCAGCGATAAGACATGGCCCGGTGCAGCCATCTCGTACATTTCGAGACGCAATCCAACGCACAGCGATACCCACTTTGTAACGTAGAGACATACCATTACCATGTCCTCGAGCTCCGACGCCTGCTGCCGTTCTCTCCGCTGACCGATGGAACGACCTGATCAAGCTTCATGCTTCTCGAGTCCGGCGCCGATTCCGAGACCAAGCCGCAGCGAGCTTTAGTCTCGGCTCGTCTGAAGGAGAGTGCGATGTGATAGGAAAGATATAAGATGGAGTGCGGCGGCCCTGGAAATTGAAGCCTGCGCTTCGGCAAGTGTGGAAACGCCCTAGATATTTAGGTGATACAGCTGTCGTAGGTCAAACGACGAGTGGCTCCATACATGAACGCTGCAATCTCTAGGGTCGTAGAGGTATGCTTCAGTTCGACCTGTGAGAGTCATGAGGAGTTTTGGGTTGTTCATGTTCGTGAGGAATGAGTAAATTACTAGCAGAGCTGTGATAGTGGCCATGCTTCACCCGCCGTGCCGAAGTATATGTAACCATTTGACCAAGTACCTTACTGATTCCTCTCTAGAGCTATTCAGTCTTACTTCAGATATTAGTATCTACCCCCCTCCCGTTTGTGATAGGCTAATAACGCCTTTGCCGTGCTAAACGTTTCCTCTTAAACGTTCGCGTCTTTAGGACCGTAAGTGCATGGAATGGCTGCGGATATCCAGAACAGAGGCCGCGATCCTCCAAGCAATGTAGGCAGCGCCTCCTTCCTTAGCCTGTGATATTCTCACCTATTCGAGCTGAAGATGGATTACAATGCTCTCTAATGTAGTGCCCCCCACCGCAAATGCTCCTTGAAAACCCAAGCGTCTTGAAGGACACTGTGGGTTGACCAAGGACGAGCGCGTATGTCCTGACCACCAGGAAAGGACAATCAACCGCTGAGCACGGCTCAAAATGAGAAGCATCCTGTTCCAGCTAATGAAGTCCACCATTCTTGCAGCTACAGCTCACAATACGCGTCGTCATGCGCCTGAGACGCTCTGTCGGGTCTATCTCTATGTCCACATACACGTACTGGCATCCTACTGGCCGCGGAACCACGGATCGCGCTTGGCATAGACGAATCTCAACCGCATCCGTTTCCTATCTTACAGATTGGCATACTTACTGTCCACTTGTGCTCCGCCACGTTTGCCGAAGAACCACCCTGCTTCGCTGAAATGGAAGGCACACGGGCAGGATCATGCGGGTTGGATCTAGTTCATGCATGTAATTCACTAGTGGCCGCTGTGTATCCTATGATGCAAAAGACTTTAGAATAAGATGTGGAAACTGAAAGTAGCAACCGCCAACAGAACTAAAATCTACCAAAGGAACAGCGTATATCAAACTACATGGCTCCATCCTTGAACAGGTTGGCAATTGATGGCGCTCGCAAAGAAGATATTCGTATTATTACTCTTCAGATTACCAAGCCCTACACAACTTACACAACAACACTTACTTTGGTGCGCTCTGCTCCCCCAGTGGAAGCAACAACCGATTATACTCCTTCTCCGGTATCTACTACAGGAAACTCCGACTCCGATGCATGGGCTGTTGGAGTGGTGTTAGGCGTGTTGGCGTTGCTCTTTGCCATCTCATGCTGCATCTGTAGAAGACCGGGCCCTCAAGGTGACCAAGGTCCTCGAGGTGATCAAGGTCCTCGAGGTGATCAAGGTCCTCAAGGCTTCCAAGGTCCTCAAGGCTTCCAAGGTCCTCAAGGCTTCCAAGGTCCTCAAGGTGATCAAGGTCCTCAAGGTGACCAAGGTCCTCAAGGTGACCAAGGTCCTCGAGGTGATCAAGGTCCTCGAGGTGATCAAGGTCCTCAAGGCTTCCAAGGTCCTCAAGGCTTCCAAGGTCCTCAAGGCTTCCAAGGTCCTCAAGGTGATCAAGGTCCTCAAGGTGACCAAGGTCCTCAAGGTGACCAAGGTCCTCAAGGTGACCAAGGTCCTCAAGGTGACCAAGGTCCTGAAGGACGCCGCGGAAGTACCGGGCCCGAAGGCCGCGATGGCCGCGATGGACGAGATGGACGCGACGGGCGCGACGGGCGCGACGGGTGCGCTGGGTGTGATGAACGCAATAAATGTGATGGGCGTGGCAAACGTAAAGGTCGCGGTGGAAACGATGACGATGGGGTTTACAAAAGCTGATGAAGTCTTGTAAGTTCTCAAGAGCCATGGTAGTTGGATGCGCTAAGCTAAGCTACCAAATAAGAGAGCTCAACTTGAGCCGCCCCACTCCATCTTATATCTTTCCTATCACATCGCACTCTCCTTCAGACGAGCCGAGACTAGGGCTCGCTGCGGCTTGGTCTCGGAATCGGCGCCGGTGGACTCGAGAAGCATAGGGACGTCGTGGGCTTGATCAGGTCTTTTGTTCGGTCAGCGGAGAGAGCAACAGCGGGCGTTAGAGCTTGGCGGCGTCGTAATAGTATGCCTCTACGTTACAAAGTGGGTGTCGAAGCCGGTTTCGACACTGGAAGCGCGTTGGCTGACTAAATAAGCACCGGGTCATGTCGGATTTAACAATAATCCGAACGCTTGTGCAATTCGCAGTCACATATCTTACAGGAACACCAAAATCGTGATTCGACCCATACTGTCCTATGGGGGTTCCTCTCCGTATCATTTTGTTCCCCGGAACAAGCTGATTACGAGAATCACGTTCTCTTCCAGTGCATCGACGTGCGCGCAGTGCTAGAGGGGGTTAAGCGTCCTCAACACCCTCGACGCAGCCAGAAAGAAAATTTTCAACGCCAAGCCAAATACCAACAAAACAAAAACAGAGGAACGCGGTAAAAACCATCCAACCCTCTACCTAAGGGAATCGCCTCACATAGCATTCCTAGTTTAGTAGAGGGATAGGACACCTCTGTGCTTATGCCGCTCTAAGAGTGCGACGTCACCGAGGGTAGGAAGAATCCCGAATTCTAGGCAAACCTTCCAAGGAAACTTGTTAACTACCAGTGCGTTGTGGGCAGACTAGGTAGAAGGTAACTAAGAGGAGGGTCTCAAACAGCGTGGTGCACGCAGCCTCCACAGAAGGCAGGGTGGAAAGCCGGATAAGGCGGTGACTAAGAGGAGGGTCTCAAACAGCGTGGTGCTCGCAGCCTCCTACGATCCGACCGACCCCCTGCCTGCGCTAGCGAGCCTGGGAACACTGGATACACAGGGACACTGAGGAAGGACTTGACAAGGGGGAGGAACGCAAGCTTGGTTAGTGGAGGCGTAAGGCTCGCAGCTGCGCGGCGTCGAGTTGCCTTAGGACTTCCCTCTGCAAGACACGGACGGCCCATTATCACCGAGAGGGTTATGGGTAACGCGAAGCAGCCCGCTGGGACCGAAAGGGGCTGTGGGGCGTGGCATATAATGGCAGCGATGGACGGCTCCAAGGAACTCGCCTTAGGCTATCTGCGTACGCCTATGGAGGACCCTTGGTGGACTCGTAGTCCCTTGCGTGGAGTCGCACCCCCTAATGGCGCGGTAGGAGTGCGGTGGGAGTTCTACGTGGCGGGGACTACATTGGGAGGAGGATCAAACCCTCGCTGACAACACTGTCTATATGGCCCGAAAGGACGGATGCGCGTGTCGGTCTATCGAGAGTTCTGGGGACAGCACAGAGAGATAGGCTTAAGGAGCAAATCAGGGACAGGGATAGGTGCGCGGAACAACTTGCAAGCTGTAGCAAGATTCTAACACCCGCCTGTGGTGGAGAGGTCTGTGTGAGCAGGCCATGGCCTCACCTCTGCTATGTAGATACATCTCCTAGAGCACTGTAATGCATATCTGTTTCTGGGCAGCAAGTTTTGCTTCAATCGCCGGCTCAAGGACACTGGACACTTAGAGGAGGATCTCTAAGACAACTTGCGACAGATCAATTCATGCACGGGAGAAGGATAAGACTAATTATGGGTAACAGCGAGAGAAGAGAACACTGTAGGGGCTTGCAGGAGTACAGGAACATATTGAAGGAATCGGGTCATGTGATATATTGTACTAGTGCCCTTTAGGCTTAGAGCTGGGCGGAATAAAACTCCTCATTATTATCATCATCATATCTTACAGTAAGATACCCACCAGTGCATGAGGTAAGACGTGCGGGGTCATCGCGCATTAGCCAGGATCGGTGGTTCGCTTCCGCTGGAAGTACTAATCGACGGGGCGGCCCTGCATGAAATCGCGCCCCGCAGCGCGCATAGGGCTAATAATGACTTCCTGGTATAAGGGGGAGGTTGTGAGGCTAGGATAAGGCTATTCTACAAAAATTCAGAGTGAAAAAGGCTTGAGGTGGGCGCTGTGGGGAGGAAAGCCTGTTATGCCACGATATAATGCGCTGTACAAGTTAGGCGCGGAGGCGATGATGCGAACGTAATTTTTGGGTAGGAGGGATCATAGATATTCAGAATTAGCTATAGTAGATTATTTTTGTAGAATTATAGCAATATTCGTTGTGCGTATAGGCTTTTCAGTTGCTGAAAGTCGAAGTACCCCTCGTTTGTCTCGCCACACAGTGTGTCTCGCTACGCAGTGAGGGACGTTAGCCTCAGGTCTCTCAAGAGCTTGTTTTTTTGGTGTACAAGGGTTAAGGCTCCGTCAATTACCCTTTTTAGACAATTGTATATCACCTTTGAGTTGCTTTTCGAGCTGCTTTTGGAGTAGCTTTTCAGCTCGCTCAGCAGCCTTGGCCTCTTTTGCTTACGCCTTCAGTTCTCGCGCCGCCAAACGTACGTGAGCTCTCTCCTCTTTAAGAGCTTGTTTCTCCTGCTTTTTAAGAAGCCTTTGGTGTTAAGCCTCTAAGAGTTGTTGTTGTTGAAGCTTTTTATCAGTCTCAATTTGCTCCTGCCTCTCGCAGGCCCTCTAAACTTTGCTAGGTGAGTAAAATACAGCGCCGCCATGCCAATTATTAGGTTTATTAAGTAGGAGAGGCTTGCCACGTTAACGGCGCCTCTTCTCATTAATAAAAGCTTGCTCAAGCCTATCATATTAGTGTTAAAGGATCCTATATTTAATCTCAAGCTTGTAATAACTTTGCGACAGCTGTTTACGCTCCTCAGCGTGGTCCTCCGCAACAATGTCCTTCAGTATTTGCCATACTTTACGCCAATCAGAATCAGAGAGGTTTAACGAGCTACTCCGACTTAAGGGAGGGCTCTCGTGCTCTGCAATAAACTTCTTAAGTATAGTGTTTGGGTTATAAGGTGACAACCCAGTACACTCAAAAGCTTTGAGTATTATTGTTTCTTAAAAGGCCCTTTGCCAGGAGGCGTTAAAGAGTCGATAAAAGTCGCGTTTGGTAATTGCTGAGAGGCCCTAGCAGTTGTACATAAACTCTAAGAGCTCTCTTGTATACGCCGTACTCAGAGGCTTGAACATCGCCACATTAAGAGGCTAGAGAGTGTGGGTAGCGTGTGGCGGGAAGGTTATAAGGAGTATTTTGTTATTGTCGCAGTATGTGATAAATTGCATAGTAATATAAGACCCATGCCCATTAAGTATGAGTAGTCGGTACTCCCTACAAGCTTTCTCCTTGGTCTCGCGATCAAATACTTGTTTGAGCCACGCCAAACCAATCTTATTGTTAGTCCACCCACTTAATAAGCTCGCAAAAAGGCCTTGTAGTGTTGCAGATCAAAATCTTAAAGCCATAAGTCTTGTATATTGCCCATAGTAGCTTGATAAATCAAGGCTGGCGTCAGCGAGGTGCCGTCGGCGCAAATACAGGCAATTGTTGTTACCCACTCTTTATTACTGTCCTGGAGCATTTGCTTGTAAGGGCCCTGCTCATACAGCTGCCGCGAGAACACTCTTTTCATCTTGGTGAGCACTCTAATAAGGAACCCTTTTTCATCCATATTGTACATATGGCGACTGTCGATATCGTACTAGGTTATTTTGTCGCCTAAAAGCTTAAAGTATAAGGCGTATTTGGTAGCAGAATCAGCGCGGTGGCGACAGGCGTCGATACCAGTAGTCCATCGCGATATAAGCTCAATATTGTTGCGGGCAATAAAGCGCTCAACCCAGTTTTTGCCTAGCTCTTTTCTAGCTATTTCTGTTGCAAAATTTCGGATCATTTGCTTTGTAGGAGGCAGGCCTCTCTTGTTAAGCTTATATATGTAGTTTACAAGCTCTTTTTCTTGTGTGGTGTTAAGAAATTTCTACTCATTTGCCCTCTCTATGTGGCTTTTATTGATCCCGCGCGCGCGCCGCGATAAAGTTAATCGCTCAACGCCAAATAATTTGGCAATTTTGGTGTAATTAGGCTTTTCGCCTGCTGGCAAGCTTTCGATTGCTGTCAGCGCGGCCTCCATAGCGTCAATATTGGTGGAGTTATGAGCGTTGATAAACTACGTGGATTTTTTCAAAACCGTGCATTTGGTGGGGTCGTGCATTTGGTGATTAGTCATGGTATAGAAGCGAGCGGGTGTTGCTGCAAAAGTTGGCTTATTTGGAGTTGTTGATTGGCCACAACTTACTGCCGGCATCACGCCCAGGCCCCCTAGCCATCTTATCGCGCACTTGACGCGCTGTTTTATTACTATCGCCTATCCATTAGCGTACTTTTGTTAGTGTTTTAGCTATTACAGTTAACTTATTGCGTACTTTTCGCTGCCTTTGCTTACCTTATGGGCTTGCTAATAGCCTAAGATGCCCCCCAAACGCGCCATCGATAGCAACGCACGCGCCGGAGTACGCGCCAACGGCGCCGTAGAGGTGACCGATGAAGGTGGAGGTTGCGGCAAGCGTTAGAAAGTACGCACCCAGCGGGCTATTAAAGGCGACTTGCTGCCAGCTGGCACTGCCAGTTAGCTAATAGAGCTGCCCAAAACGCAGCTAACTGCGCCGCCGTCGCCTCAATCGTCGCCATCATAGGGAGCCAGCTAGCCAGCTATGCCCACTAAAGACCCGCTTGTTGGCTAGGTTATAGATGCCTCACAGCGGCTGTAGGAGCTGCAGTTGCTGGAGTCGCAGGCGTTGTTAACGCCATCGTTAGTGTTAAAGGCAGCCACGGAGGCTTTAACTGTGGAGGATAATAATGTTATTAGTGGCGGCTTTAACGAGCGCTTTGCGGATAATTACAATAGCATTAATTAGGAGAAGCTGGCTTAGTACTAGGTGCCGCGGCGTACTCTTATTGGCAAGAAGAGCTAGGTCTTTTAGTATAGCTATCGCGTCGCGTTAAAGCAAAGTCCTGCACAAATTGCGGCTAATAAGCCTGAGCGTACCTTCTTTGTGTGCCGCTTCTGCCACCACAACACGCTAACAAGCAGCATAATCAAGGTGACAGATGCCACAAGCTCTATAGCGAAGCACCTAGGTTGTTAAAGGCGCGGCCATCGCCTAACTGCGCGCGGGAAGCAGCTGCCACAGCTGCTAGGTGGTTAGTTAACTATCTTTGACGCGATGAAGAAGGGCGTACCTGTCACACAAGCTGTGGTTAATAAGCTGAGTAACTTTAATATTTAAGGCTTCTAGCTCGCCGCTGTGCAATAGCTTATTAAGAATAACTATCTACTGCGCGAATTCGAGACTAAGAGCTTCTGGCGCATGCTATAGTTCGCCAATCCTGTAGCAGTTTAAGCGCTATGGACAAGCCACAACAGCATATTAAGGTTCATACTCCAGCTCTACAACTACCTTATTCCTATTGTTAAAGCAGAATTAGTGACTGCAAGTAGTAAGGTGCACGTTAGCTTTGACGGCTAGACTGTAAAAGGTGGCAAGCGCGGCTTCTTTAGTGTTATTACTCACTACGTTAACACCGCAGGCAGGATTCGAGACTTACCTATCGCGCTACCGCAGCTCGCTAGCGTCTATAGCGGCGAGAGGATAGGCGAATATGTCAACAAAGCGCTGCAGGCGTTCGATATAACAGCGAAGAAGCTAGGTTACTTTGTGTTAGATAACGCTGCAAGTAACAATATAGCAGTGGAGTACTTAAGTAAACAGTATAGATTTACTACCGCTTAACGCCGCCTTTGTTGCAGTTGCCACACTATCAACCTCGTTAGCCAAACTGTTATGTTTGGCAAGGATAAAGACGCCTACGATAATAACCCAAAGCACAAGAAGAATAAGGAGAAGTTTATAAATAAGTGGCGGCGGCTAGGGCCTTTAGGAGTGTTTCTAGACATTATCAACTTTATTAGTACGCCAAAACAGTACTCTAGTTTCTCTACTTTCTAGCACCTCGCGTTAGCTGAAGACCCTATAAACAAGGCCTTATTATTGGCTGTTGTCAAGGCGTGCGTTACACGCTAGAACAGCTATTGTGCTGCCTTTAAGCGTGGGCTTATCCTCTAACATCCTATCACCAACTACGCCAAACACCACATCTTACGAATTAAAGCGCTTGATCAAAAAACTAACAAGCCGCCAGCTGCTCTAGCGTAGATGCGATCAACTGGTCTACAAGCAGCAGACTGGGCAGTTATCACTAAGTATGTGGATGTGTTGAAGCCGCTCAAAGCAGCCACAGAGCGGCTGGAAGGTCGCGGCAAGAGCAAGCAGCCAGGCGATCGCAAGCTTAATAGGCGCTTTAGCGCCATTTATAAGGTTATCCCTACCTTTAAGCAGCTTATAAGCGCTTATGAAGAGCGCTTAATTACCTATCGCGATGTTAACTTTGAGTAAGAAGACGCTCCAGAAGACCATTTGGCCATCAACCTGCGCGGCGCTGTCGCCAAACTAAAGCTCTATTATAGCAAACTAAGCGATAGTACTGCCTATTACGCTGCAATTGTACTCCACCTGCGCTATCGTAACTACTATAAAGTCGCTTGGGCGGGTGACCCAGCTTAATTGGCGGCTGCCGACGCTGCCTTTCAGCAACTTTGGCGCCTCTATAGCAGTACTGTTGCTCCCCAGCCGCCTCCACGCCCACTGGTTAAGCGGTCCAACACCATTGACAACGCCGTTAACGCGATTATTGAGGCGGAGAGCGACTCTGATAAAGAAACTGGCGATGAGTACGAGCGCTGGCGGGCTTATGAGCCGCGTTGGAGCCGCGCCGACTTCGATTGAGAAGGTAACCCAGTCCGCTATTGGCTTGGGTTACGCAATAAGTACCCAGCGTTGGCGCAGTTTGCGCTTGATATAATGAGTATTCCAGCCTCTAGCGCGGAGTGTGAGCGCTTGTTCAGCGAACTTGGAGACTTATTAGAGCCAAAGCGGCGCAAAATAAGCTCACAGTTACTAGCTGCTCTGCAGTGTGTGCGGAGCTGGCTAAAGGCTGGTTTTATGAGCAGCGACAATGAGGTTGATGAGAGCAATATCACTGACGCAGCAATTGAGACTCTGTATAGTGTATCTAAATAGGACGATTAGCTGCCAAACTGCAGTACAACACTATAATTTTAGATTAATATTTACAAATCCGACTTCCAAATCAAGTACAAACTGCTGCCAAGACCTCCCAATCAAGTCCTCTAGCGCTGTTGAGGCACATCAAATCAAGTCAACGGGTGGATTTGGACTGGATTTGTTTGTTGACAATTGTGGCTACGCCCACTGCACATCCTGTACGCCACCCTATTCCTTCAAGCCCCTATCCCTTTAAACTCCCATCCCTTCAACCCCCCACCCCAAGCCCATCAATCCCCTCCTATTTACTACCTCTAACCCCACCCAACACCACCCCTAAACCTAAGCATATCAACCTCCCACCCCAAGCTTATTAATCCCCCACCATCCACCTCCTATAACCCCACCCAACACTACCCCCAAATCCAAGCCCACTAACCCCCCATCTCTTAAAACCCCGCATCCCAGGCCCATCAATACCCCATCGCAAACCTAAATCCACCACTATCCAAACCCCCAAAACCCCAAACTCACCCCCCACCAACGCAGGCAACACCATCTTCCAGCCCGGCAAAGAAGGCACCCACTACCGCGGCAGCGGCAGCGGCTCCGGCGATAAAGAAGACGAGGAGAAAAAGAACGAGGAGGGTGGGGGTGGGGGTGTGAGCGGTGAGGGGGAGACGAAGGGGCTGTGAGGCATGCATGTGCATGTGTGGAGGAAGTTGTGAGGGTAGGGTAGGTACTTCGAGCTAGGATGTTACACGGGCGGTATGAGATATACGTGATATTGTAGGGACCTCGGGAGGGAGACGTGGGCGTAATCAAATACATAGCTTCCTACTCAAACTCTTTTTTACCTGCACACACGCACGCTACGCTACACCAACCTTGTCCCAACCAATCTATACACAGAGCAAGCAAGCTAAACCAGGGGAAAAAAGCTAGTTACAGTTACGCAACATATACTGCAGGCATGCGCAAGACCGAAGCACATACAGAGCGGAAATCAGCAATATTTTTTCTACCCGTCGTCTCGGAACCTTTCACATGCCTCCACGCAATGTCTATCCACACAAAACAAAGTGCTCGGTCGGATGTGATGTGTCATCCATATCCATCTAGTGCCCCCGATGGACACAGTTCCACTCGTACTATAATTATTGTCAGCACAATCCAACATCTCCAAACGACGACGACGACGACGGTGATCAAAACCAAGCAGTAGTGAAGCTCACCACCACCATGACCATACCCACCCATACAAAAACAACACCAACACCGTCAACACCTCATAAACATAAAGATTCCAACCACACTAACAATTCACACATCCCCAAAAGCTCATTCACAAACTCTTCCGACGCCTCCGCAAAGACACGCCCAGTCCATCGCCCCCCGCAGTCGCAGTCGTCTTCGCGCCCCCCTTCCACTCCACCTGCCCTTCAAACCCACTCTTCCGACTAACCCACTCCCCAAGAGAAAGAAAAGAAGAACGTACCACTCTGCCCTCTTCGTCGCCGGTATACACATTGTGCGCCATCGGAAGGATACAGGTAATAGGCGCTTGATGGCCTAAGCCATCTTCCCTTGAAACATCGCCATGATTGAGCAGCTTGATTAGCTTGATACACCATGCCGAAGTCGCGGAAGGTGGCGCGGGCGTTAGGTGAAAAATCTGGCACAAAAAAAGGTCAGTGTGAAAATTTGGCGAAGAAGAGATCGGGTACAGACCTTGACCACCCCTCTGCGATGCCCGGTAAATATCAGTTCGCGCTCACACCACTCGTTTCCTACGCCTTCATAGACAGCCAGCGCAGTGATGCCGTCGAAATCGTCTTCGCCGTCGCTGATATCCTGATCAAGCAACAACTTGCCGTTGAGCGTGGTGATCATGAGACGCGGTCCGCAAGCTATCGATATATGCCCGGTGACATTGTTGATCATCGCAGCTTGTACCGCAACTGGATTGCGTTTATGCGCCGGCCCGAGATCAAGCTCGCGGACAAACTCAAACCTATTGAGGTCCCAAAGGAAGACGCGTCCATCGGACGATGCCGATAGGAAGGCAGACAAAGCCCGAGATGCTGCGAGAGTAACGACAGGTCTCTTATGACCGAACAGTGTGGTTGTCCACTGTAATTCAACCATACCTTTATCACTTTTGATGACCTTCCAGATGGCAATCGTACAGTCGGTCCCAGCAGTGATCAAGGTCCTTCCATCGACAAAGCAGGAGGCGGTGAGTTGGCCAGAGTGTAGATGTTCGAAGATTCCAACTGGCTTCTTTGAGTTGGAATCGTAGAAGCGGACGCTGCCATCAGTGAAGCCCCATTCCATGTACCGGTCGAAATGGGGTGGAATGTTCTGTCGGAAGGGTGCGGAGCAGAGAAGCTTATCATGCTTGGAGATGTAAGCGAGCGAGGATACGCGGTCGTTGGACTCAAGAAGGGTTCCGGGTACTCGGTGTAGACTCTCGGCTGCAATGTCCAATTTTCGTAGCTTGTGATTGGTCACTTCCTTCTGAAAATGCGGGCGCTGGAATATCTGCACCGGGGTCTGCCCGAAGTTGTTGATGATACTGATTTTCGTCGCGCGCTCCGCCTCATCGGTAATGGAGTCAAGATTAATAGCACCTTGGTACGTGGTCCAGTGGTACACATTAGCTGCTTCCTTTGCTGCTTCGCCGCGCTGCTTATAGCCGAAGATGAGATCGATCCAATGATGCAAGTTCTTGCTAACGTAAGGACTCTCCAATGCTTCACGCTGCTTCTCAATGAAGAGAGCGGGATCGCCCCGGGCCCAGGGCGGTAGGGCAACTTCGTCAATACTTTCGCCACTAGCTCGGAGACCAAAGTCATATCCGTTGACATTTGTAAGAAAATCTGGAAGAAAGAAAAACTCCGGCGTGAGTTCTCTCACATCAGCCATGTTCTTCGACGAGACCGAGTCCCATGCGCCTTGGATAGAGTAGAACATGCGATCGGCATGGTCCCAACTACCACCTTGTATGAGCGAGAAGGCAGCGCTGAAAGGCTGAAGACGCATGAGATAGGACGCAACGGTCATGGCAGAGGAATAGTGCGTCCCATAGTGAAAGGCGTGCTCGTTATCGCCCATCTCCGCAAACGAGTTGAACCTATCGCGAACAGATGCTTCTTGCTGAGCATCCTGAATACCAATGGGCTTTGTCAAGTCGCGGAAGTTCTTTGGATCGGTCAGGTCGAGCTCGGTATCTGTGTAGTTCGATATAACCCAAGGGAAAACGGGATACTGAGTAAGATCGTTGAACGTTCTACCGGCGAGCGTATTAACAAACATGAGATAATGGAAATTTGATATCTCGCCCTTCATCCATTTTCGCGTCACTGGGTGAGATGAAACGCTGCTAAACGCAGAGGCAAAGCGTGAACCGAGGGTTTGTGGTGCCTCTTCAGGGTTGCGCAGTGAATCGAGGCGCCAAGAAATTTCCGAATTGGCGAGTAAGTCAGGCTTGAGGACGTGCGGTGCTCGGTAGGTAAGGCGGGAATGAATATCGTTACGGATCGTGCTCGACATCGCTGTAAGTAGATAGCTGCGACCATCATCAAAGAAGATTTCGATCGCGACGTCTCGGTGCAGGAAGCGGCGTTTTGAGACACTGATGACTTCACTCCACTTCCAGTGCCTGGCCGTCTCGTCATGAGTTCTAGGCGGTGGCCGTCGGTTGGTTACAGCTTCTTTACCGGCGATGACTTGGACATATGGATCCCTCTCATCGATGGGTGCTTGCCAAACACGAACGATTTCACCGTCAGCCCTCTGGAAGAAATCATCGAGTAAATACAGGCAATCTTTGCCAACTATGAGAAGCCCTTCGATAGCTTCTAAACCTAAGACGCGCGAAATATTGCAAACGTATTCCACTTGATCTCCGCGGTTAAGACTTCGCATGACCTTGCGATTCTTGTCTTCGAACCCATCTTCGTCTTCAAGCAGGGCTTGCACCATCTCGAAGTCGTCGTCGCTGTCAGAGTCCGACTCAGCCTTCGATTCTTCGTGCGAACCCATCGAGGATGAAGGTTTCACGCCTGCGTTGGCCGTCGGTGTAACGCCAAGCGCATCTTTAGTCGAAACAGCAGCCACGGCTGTATCCAACTTCAACTTCTCTCTATAACCCGGGTCTGTATCTTTCCGCTTGGGCTGGTAAACTTGTTCCGGGCTGGGATTGTCGATGATGATTCGTATACGCTTTCGATCGCGACCTTCAGTCTCATCTAACCGCCATTTCGGGGCAGGACTATCCTCAAACAACGCGCATGGGCCTCTCAATTGCCGGTCTAGCTTAGACATGACGGTTGCTAAAAATGTCGCGTTTTCTTGTTGGTCTTGCAAATCGCGCTGGTGCTTGGTACGCTCAGAGGCATGAATGTTTGACCGCCAATGGTTAAGAGTGTTTTCGTGCTGGCTCCATATATGCTCGTTTGCAAGCTCCTCGTTGTGCCATTGCCTGAGCTTCTCCTTTCGTTTTGCAATCCTCTTTTGGGAAGTGTTCTCGGTTTGTTTGTTCTGTTCACATGCGTAGTCTTCCCAGGTCTTGGTCAGGGTTCCGTAGAAGAAGCTGTCCAGGTCCGCTTTATTCCCGTCAAACCAGAGCAGGAATGTCTCATTGTCTAGTTCCACCAGTTTTTGGAACCCGTCGTATAGGTTTGGTTTGTCTTTGTGTATCGCACGGCTCAAAATTGACGATGTTTCCGTAGGCTTCTGCACGAGTAAAAGTCGCCAGAAGTTAGCCGCGGCCAAACGAACGCCTTCATAGGTCGACGACAGCTTTGTATATAACAGATAACATGTAAGCCGTAAGAATAATTCTTCGGTGTTCTCGGTAGACAGGATGATTGGTTGCCAGTAAATCATTTTCTCCAGAGAGCAAACAATGGCAGAACCATCCTCGGAGTTGTCCGGTTCAGCTAGCCGAAGCAGGATGACTCGAAGAAAAGTTGCGCGGATGGTTTTGATGGCTTGCGTGCAGAGCCGAACCGACTTGAGTTTGGATATATCAGGGCGTTCCAGATACTCCAAAAGGAACCCGGCAAAATCGAGTAAGGGATCAGCGCCTTCGAGAAACCAGCCCTCAAAGACGGCTTCAGAGACGTGGGTTATCAAGCGGGATAAGTTGATAAGCACCCGTGGCTCATGGAGAAGATTTTGATCAAGACGCAGAGCATTGGACACAGAAGCAATGGTCTGCCGAAGAATATAGGACTCAAAGTATGCCTGATGTTCCTGAAAGCCCGGGGGCGTCTTCATGAACAGCCCGAGGCCCGGAAAGTCTTTGCGGTTGAACAGTTCATCTTGAAAAACAAGGAGCACCACTTCAAGCATGGCTTCGACGACGGAGCTGCCTACTTTGGTGGCCGTCGGTCCGCTGTGTCTAGTGGAAAGAATGGGATTGAGCTTAGGCGTTTGATGATTCTTCGGTGTCCTGTCAGCCGAAACGAGTACAAAGGACGAAGCTCTTCGAAGTGGCACTACGCGCTGATTTGATGGCGAAGGCGACAACCGCACAGTGGTGGTTCGTACAATTGGGGTTTGGGAGCTGTTAGCTTGGGACAATGGCTGTATAACAACGTCCTGGCCCTCGAACGTCAACGCAGAATCGCGTGAGAGCAGTTCTGTTTCAGCGCTCACGCAATCCGAGGAGACGATAACTGGATAAAGTACAAATAAGAGTTCCTGTACATAGGAAGAGGAGGACGCGAAGTCACGAAAGGCCTCAGACCGTGAATGAAGTTCCGATAGAAACTGGATTGCGGTATTCAGCACGCTGGCGTAATCATTTAGTCGTTGTACTTGTGGAGCTCGAGTATCAATAGTAGGCTGCTTCGCGTTTAGTGACATGGTCCGACGTCGACCCCTTATGACAGTGTCGCCGTTCTCGGTTTTAGGTGCCTCATTCTCTGGTTTGCTGGGATCTCGAACGATTGCACGCAAGCCAGTATCCAACATGGCAGTGATCACCGCAAATATGCCAGGGTAAACAATCCTGAGATTCGATGGCGCGGATCGGGTGATGAAGAGTTCTACCAAGTTAAAGACGTCGAAGTCGCACTCGAAATCAATCGTTGCCACGTCAAGGCCAAAAAGAAGAGCGAAGCATATCGTCCAGATTCCTGGGGTGTTCCACCAGTGTCGTAACCTGTTTTTCAGGATTATGAAGCCGCCCGTTTTGTCGGTGAATTTCTTCACATAGTGAGGCCCGTTAGCCACCAGAAGGCGAGCAAGAATCTTGGCCGCAAGCACCACTACCCGCGGATTGGATTCCGCAAAGAGGTACAATAGCCACTAGGAGAAGGTTAGCACAGCCGCAGTCGAGTTGACGATATCGTACCTTGCCAGTCACGTTCTTCGCAAACCGAATGATCTCATTGGGGTTGGAGGGATCGCACAGCAGCTCGGCGAGCATTTCCAGAACCGCAACACCTAGTTCGGCAAGAGGTAGACCAGGGGGCATATTTGGATCTTGCCCTGGACTAGCGGAACGCGGAGTAGTTCCAGGGGTGAAGGTAGGTGGCGTTCCTTTGCGAAGACGGAGAGTGCTAGCTTTCGCTCGAAGTGGCCGCTTGGCGTAGGAAGCGCGACTATCGTACAATGCGTACGTAACAAATAGAGCCAACGATCTTGAGTTCTCGCCATTGAAATTGGTTTGAAGAAGAACTTTGAAGGCGTCGAGAAACAGAGGGAATATCTGCGGACTGAACGATTCGCCCTTGAGAGCCTCGGTCAAGCGCTTGACCACCCCTGGATATATTAGTTGCGTTCTCACCACAATAGAGAAGTACATACTTATACGTTGATATCGTTTCGCATTGTAATGGTGGTGCTTGCTACCTCTAGCAAAGTCGATGAACTGTTTGTAGTAGAGCTTCTGCGTCTCTAGGGACGTCGATCTACGCCATATCTCAAGGTCGACGACAAGTACACGGTAGGCTAGGGGGTTTATGATGAGTGACTCTGTAGGATGCTGTTCATCATACCCAACAAAGCGCAATACAACTCGGAGTAGTTGCAGGACAAAAGCTTCACATTCATCAGGGCTCATATCGACAGCTGTGGAAGTTCGCATGCTGAGCCCAAGCATGACCGGCCCGACCTTTTGACGGAGCACTTCAGCAAGGATAGCAAACCCATTACTCTGCTCCATTGCTTCACAGTTGCGCCAATTGCCTTCCACGGCCTCAAGGAGAATCTTGACTGCACGTAAGACTCCATCGAGGGACTGCGCAGACTGGACCAGCTTCAAGCCGACCGCCGAACAGCCACCTATCCTCCATATTGCATCATCGAGTGCTTGGGGAACGACTACGACAGCGTCGCCTGATAGTCTACCGAAACCACGGGGTTGCGATAGGGCGTCATTCACCGATGGAACAGCAGCATTTATGATAATGGGCGTGCCATACATCCTGGTGTACCGATGAAGAACTCTTGCCGAGTCCTTCGACAACGACCGGATCAACTGTGATTCGTCAATGGCGTTTCGGTCATCGTCATCCATGACAGAGCTTGGTGAGAAGCTAAGCAGTATTTTGGACTCGGGCATTAAATTTCCTGCATTGGAGCTCATAGCGGAGACAATATCAGAATGCTCTTCTTTGCCTGGATGCAAGATCCCGTTCTGCACATGGAGCTCAGCAGAAGTGCGATAAGTCTGAAAGGAGCCGAGTTTGTCTTGAAAGTTACCACTATAACGCGGGCCAAGCTTGTGATATACAGCAATGAGCTCGTCTGACAAGGGTTCGGCGAAGAGATGGAAAGAAGCCATGGATAGCCTCGAGGCTAGCACATTTCGGCCTTGAAGGGGGGCTAAATTTCGCGGCGTTCCTAAGAAAGCGAGAATATGATGCTGACCCCGGCTAGAAGACAGAGACGCGAAACTCTCCTGGCTGCTTTCTAGTACGGGTGGGTGTGAGGGGTAGTGAGACTTCATGGTCTCTGTGAACTCGCCATCCACAAAAAGAGAAGCTTTGTGAGAACCCAGCCCCATTGCCTTGGCTCGGCGGTGAACGACTGCAATGTGATACCACCGACCCTCCTGAAAACACGGTGCCTTCTTGAAGCGAACGCTAGGCACTATGCCCGCCGAGTGGCCCATGTATGTCTGCAAAATAAAACAACGGGTATCTTTTTCCAGATACGCCATCAGAAAACAAGTCTGAGTGTCGTCGTATGCGCCAAAAATTGTGGTATGACACTTGGAATCGTACTGATCCACTCGAATCCACGCTGCGAAGGTGTAGCCGCCGCCTGGCGAGACAGGTGGGAAGGGACATCCCAAATCGGGAAGCTCGATGGCACTGAAGCCGTGTAATGAAAGGTCGAATTGGATGAATGGCGCACCGCGGGAGATGTGCATGCCCTGATGCAGGAATTCTGCAGCAGAGTCTGATACGGCCGCCTTCCGAAAGAGATAGTACGCATCGCCCAGTTTGTTGATGCCAAATTCGATCAATTGGTCGGCTAGCTCCCGCAACAGCCTAGCCTCCGCCGGTGCACATTTGTGGTCGAACAAGAGTGGGAGTATAATGCTGAGGACCCCTGTGATGTGGACCGCTGCTTTGTTGTACGAAGAGAGTGCGACGATCTCCAAAATAGAGAGAAGCACGGCGATGGACAGCGGTTTCGGCGGCGCCCCCGGTGACTCTCCATTGGACAGCCCCAGCCAGAAATGCAGAATGGTGGGAATAATATCAGGGTTTTGTAACACCTCGTTCCCGCTGAAGATAGTCCGCACATGAGCCCGCAAAGTGTCTGTATCCACACTCGAGTTGCTGTATATGGAGCGCGGGCTCATGGTCACAATCTCCGGAGGTTCTTCGCTAGTTTGTTCGCTACTTTGCGTTTCGGTCTGACGCGGTTCAGAGTGAGCCTGCTCGACTGTCTTGTCTACATGCCGGAAAATGCGCGTCACGGCCTCTTCTCCGACGGCAAAGGCAAAGAGAGAGCCAAACAACTGCTCCTGGCCCGCGTCATCCCGCCTGCTTTCGGGCTGGCCACCAAAGATACCAGTGCTGCCTAGAGCCTGCTCCAAGGCGCTCCAGCCGCCACCCTCCACTCGTGTAGCGAAATAGCGTCTGTTCCCCGAGTGCTCGTCCAATGCATCCGACAGCACGTCCAGTGTGTTCTTGATGACGTCGAAAAAGTCTATGCGGTCGGGCGGGGAGAGCTGGGCGGGCTGGTAGAAGCCGGAGAGCGAGCGGAGGGTCTGGAGCAGGACGTCGAAGCCGCGTACATGGCGGAAGCCGTCCTTGGTCTGCGTACGCTCGTGGGATTCGATCAGCAGCTGGCGCATGCGGCGGAGGGCGTTGCTCTGGGCTTGCAGCACCTCAGAGGTCGGTGGCGACTCGGGCGAGCCCTCGGCGGCGTGGATGAGCTCGTCGGCGAGGCTGCGGAGCTCGGCTATCTGGTTGTTCATGGGCGGCGCCCTCGAGGCGGCCGTCGACGAGCGGTGACGGCGTGCGGAGGCCATGTTTAATCGAGTCCACCGCCGCTACGGGAGTTGGGGGGAGGTGTATGCGGGAGAGGCAGAGCAGTCATTGCTCGGGGCAGGGGCAGCAGCTGAGCACCGGCTTAGTGAACGACGCAGCAGCTTGCACTGGGCCAGCTGTGTGAAAGTTGGGGCGACTGCAGCAGCTGGATGCGTCGGCGGAGGGCCAGTCGATGGTGCCGTCGCGAGCTTGGGCCCCGGCTTGCAACGACGGCGCGCGCAGACAGCCGCCCGCCAGATGAGGATGAGGATACAAAGGTACTGTCACCGCAGTGGGAAACGATATGCAACCAGATGCTAGAGCTCGCTGCCAGCGGGATATACGGATCTGCTGTCTCACGCGCGCCGTGCTGAGCTGCTGACCGACGCGAGGCTGTTGGCTGTTCACTGTTCACGAGGGGCGATTGCGCCAGCGCGGGAAGGGGCAAGGCGCTGCCGTCGCCACTGCCTCTTCCAGCGTCCCCAGTGTTGACGAGCACGCAGCAGAGCGCGCACAGCAGCCAGCAGCCAGCAGCCAGCAGCCAGCAGCCAGCAGCAAGAGTGGCACCCGTGGACGTCCTGCGCGAACAGCGGCCATCGTCCTGCGCGAAACATGGAGAAGGCCAAACACCGCAATCATGAAGCGCGCAGTGAGGCGAAGCAACGGTGGGTTGCCGCATCCGGTAAGGAGGCTGGGGACCAGGCGACAGCCAGCCGTGACGCATGACCTCTTCCCGCCGATAGGCACGGACGCGCCTCGGGCCTTGATAAGAGCTCCATCTCCATCGGACCATCGCCATAGCTACCCGTCTCGCTCATCCCCCGACAACCCACCCCATCTCTCTCTCCCCATCAACTGCCTCCTCTCTGCTCTTTCGTCTGTTTCGGTGCCACTCTCTCTCCCTTCTCTTTCTTGTCGCACTCGCCGCGCGAGTCCCGCCATTATGAGGTACTCAGCCCTCGCCCTGCTGCCGCTGGCCGCAGCCTCGCCCTTCAAGGTGGGCACCATCCACAACGATGCCGCCCCCGTGCTCTCATCAACAGAGGCCGAGGAGGTGCCCAACTCGTACATGGTTGTGTTCAAGAAGCACGTCAAGCCCGAGGCTGCCAAGAGCCACCACGAGTGGGTGCAGAGCGTCCACTCCAAGAGCCAGGACGAGCGCTCCGAGCTCCGGAAGCGCTCGCAGTTCCCCATCACCACCGACATCTTCAACGGTCTCAAGCATACATACGACATCGTCGATGGCCTGATGGGCTACTCTGGCCACTTTGATGACGAGACGCTCGAGGAGATCCGGAGACACCCTGATGTGAGTACCCTGTTTTTCCTGCCTACTTCGCCATGCGTCTCCAGCCATCCGAGGACACGCAATACCGTGGACGGCCCGATGGCACGTGGCACCGCATATCTGGTACCTTGCATAGCCGGACTCAGGCTAACGGTGCTGGCTGTGATAGGTCGACTACATCGAGAAGGACTCGATCGTCCACACCATGGGCAGCAGCGACTACGAGACCGAGAAGAACGCCCCCTGGGGTCTCGCCCGTATCTCGCACCGTGACTCGTTGAGCTTCGGTACCTGGAACAAGTACCTCTACTCGGCCGACGGTGGCGAGGGCGTCGATGTCTACGTGGTTGACACTGGCACCAACTACAAGCACGTTGACTTTGAGGGCCGTGCCCACTGGGGCAAGACCATTCCCAGCGGCGACGCGGACGAGGATGGCAATGGTCACGGCACGCATTGCTCTGGCACTATCGCCGGTAAGAAGTACGGTGTGGCTAAGAAGGCTGAGGTCTACGCCGTCAAGGTGCTCCGTTCCAACGGCTCGGGCACCATGTCCGATGTCGTCAAGGGTGTCGAGTACGCCGTTCAGGCCCACAACGAGCAGGTCAAGAAGGCCAAGGACGGCAAGCGCAAGGGCTTCAAGGGCAGCACCGCCAACATGAGCTTGGGTGGTGGCAAGTCGACGACTCTCGATCTCGCCGTCAACGCCGCCGTTGCCAACGGCATTCACTTCGCTGTCGCCGCCGGTAATGACAACGCCGACTCGTGCAACTACTCTCCCGCCGCTGCTGAGAATGCCGTCACTGTCGGAGCCTCGACTCTCCTCGACGAGCGTGCCTACTTCTCCAACTACGGCAAGTGCAATGACATCTTTGCGCCGGGCCTCAACATTCTTTCCACCTGGATCGGCTCCGAGCACGCGACCAACACCATCTCCGGTACCTCCATGGCCTCGCCTCACATTGCTGGTCTCTTGGCCTACATGCTCTCTCTCCAGCCCGCCAAGGACTCTGCCTACGCCGTCGCTGAGATCACCCCCAAGAAGCTAAAGGCTAACCTGATTGAGATTGGTACCGTCGGTGCTCTCTCTGACGTTCCCAGCAACACGAAGAACATCCTCGCCTGGAACGGTGGTGGTTCCTCCAACTACTCCGAAATTGTCGGGAAGGGTGGCTACACTGCCAAGAAGACTGTCGAAAAGGAGCATCTTATTGTCGACATCCCTTCCGTCGCTGAGATTGAGGAGGAGATTGAGGCTGAGTTCAACAAGGCCAAGGGCGCCGCTGGCCGTACCGGTCACCGCCTCCAGGAGAAGCTTGACAAGCTCACCGCCAACATTGAGGAGTTCGTTGCTGACGAGATGGAGGGTTTCTTCGAGGAGTGGAAGGAGCGCGTTGCACGCGAGTAGATGGTTACCCATTCCCTAGCGGCGATTACGTGCTGTTGCTGAACCCCGGCATGGGCTCATCTTCCACGTCGCTATCGGCGCTTGCTTGCATATAGCCCTGGACTTGCTCCGTGTAGATTGGTCGGTAGCATTCATATTATGGATTGGGAAGGGTTTGATCTAGGCGCCAGGACTTGTGTTCGCACGTTTTCATTATCTCCTTGCATGTTCGGTATATGACTCCCTAACCATGTGTATTCTAGTTTCCATAAGGTAAAGAAAGTGCGCAGATAGAATGCACACGGTGCTTCCATCTGCTTCGCAGTATCCTCAAACTGTAGCTTAGTAAGATTCCTCACGTGTAGAACACCACCTAAATGGCGTGTGCGTTATGTATTGAAGGTGACCAAGCCCTGAGATGGCAACGTAACTCTGAACTGCTATGCACCGATAATGGCCCCCAATCACCAGACGTTCTTGCTCGCGATGACAAATGCAATTGGGGGCTAGCGCTAGCGCTCAAGCTCAGGCGGCCCTCACGAGTCACAGCGACGACCTCGGGACGCTGCACAGAAAGTTCGGGCACTTGGGAGACGAGACGGCTGCACAGAAAGTTCGCGCACTTGGGAGACGAGACGGCACGTACATCGAATCGTCGGATGTGGTGCCATACGCCACAATGCCTGCGGCCTACACTTCAACACACAGCTCTACGCCCGATTTGGCCGCAGCAGCAGCACCCGAACGACAAAGCGCTTCTAACCAAAAGAGCTTCTCGTGTGTTTTATGCGCCCAGCGAAAAGTGCGATGTGACAAAGCCCCAGGAGGTTGTTTGAATTGCACAAAGGCCCGGGTAGAGTGCATCTACAAGGCCCCTCCGCCTCCGAGGCGGCGGAAAAAGGGCGTACGCGAGATTGATGTTCACGCTAGACTGCGGGTGTATGAGAAGGCACTTAGGGAGCGTGGTGTGGATCCCGAGGATTTGGTTAGACAGGGGGTAGGGGAAAGGACGAGTGAGGGTGATGGTATTCGCATCCAAAGCACGAATGCGCAAGACAGCTCTGGTCTTCTGGTGTCGGAGGGTGGCAAGTCCCGTTATCTGGAGAACACGCTTTGGACGAGTCTGCAGGGCGAGTTCCGCAATCCCAAGAGAATCCTTGCGGACTCTTCGGATGACGATAGCGACTATGTTGACACCGCAGGAACAACGCCACACGTCGCTGGATGCGACGGAGACATTCTACTCGGTGGTGCGAGAGCGCCGAGCAGCCTTCGTGCTTTTCATCCAAGTCCGGCACAGATCTTCAAGCTCTGGCAGGTTTATCTCGATAATATTAATCCGCTCATCAAGGTTTTTCATACGCCGTCGGTACAAAAGATGATATCGAACGCGAGTGGCAATCTGGATGATGTGCCCAAGAACGTCGAAGTTCTCATGTTTGCTATCTACTGCACTACTGTCCAGAGCATCAGTAGCTCCGAGTGCGTTGCTATCATGGGTGAGCCCAAGGACGTGAGTGCGGCCGCGTCTCTTTCTGACGAACATCCACTGATTTCGCACTTACAATAGGTAATCTGTCAGCGATTCCAAACCGCAGCGCAACTCGCTCTCATCCGATCGAGCTACCTCAAAACTTCCGATCCTATGGTTCTCCAAGCCTTAGTTCTCTTCATCGCGTCGTTGATCAATTTCGACGCACGAGTCGTCTGGATCCTCACCGGCGTGGCAGCCAGAATCGGACAACGAATTGGCCTCCATCGCGACCCGGAGACGCTGGGCCTATCGCCCTTCGAGTGCGAAATGCGTCGCAGACTCTGGTACCAGATCATCATGCAAGACGGCTTCGCCGAGAAGCTCGCCGGCACAGGCGGAACGATGTTCTACGGCTCCGTCCAGCGCCCCGCCAACCTCAACGACAACGACCTCTTCCCGGACATGAAAGACCTCCCACCCGAGCACGAAGGCGCGACAGAAATGATGTTCTTCCTCATCCGGTGTCTAGTCGGCGACTTCTTGAAACGCTCCTCCTCATCGAACACCAAGTCGTCGTTTGACGGCGTGTGGAACACGCTGTCTACGAGGTTGGCGTCGCTGGCCGTCAAGGATAGAGCGATCGATGAGCTGGAAGCCCTGTATCAGCGCAAGTTTCTCGACTATTGCGACGAGGCGGTGCCCTGGCATTTCATGTGTACGTACCTCGCTAAAGGCATAATCGCCATGTTGCGCTTCATCGCACACTGTCCCGACGGGACGGACGCGACGCTGCCGCAATCCGAGAAGGATCGGCTCTTCAACTGGGCTGTGTCCGTTATTCGGTGGCAGAATCTAGCCTATACGACGAAAGAGATGCAGGGTTGTCTGTGGCATATCAACTCGCACTTCCAATGGAAAGCGTTTGTCTATTTTGTCTCGGCGTTGAAGTACCGCACGCAAGGAGCTGAGGCGGACGATGCGTGGAAGGAGGTGCAAACGGTGTTTGACTTTCATCCTTCGTTTAAGGATGAGGAGACTAAGGACGTGCTGCCGATTACGGTTATTTCTTTGACGCTGGCTTCGTGGGAGGCGTATGTTGCTGCGCGTGGGCTGCCGAAGGGTGGTGAACCAAATTTTATACGGGTTTTGCGCGGGAGGAGAGCGGAGAAGTGTCCTGTTGGTCAGGCTCGGCGTGGGGAGACAGCAGTGGTGCCAGAAGAGCCTTCAGCGGCTTTTGACGTTCCACAACTGGGCACGACGTTCGCAGAACCACAGGAAAACACGCTGGCTACTGATCCCTTCGATACCTTCCAGTGGGATGCGAATTTCGCGGACGGGTTTAATGGCCAGGGGTTGGATGATCCCGCTATACCAATGGGAGGGAGTCAGTTGGATTGGTCGAACTGGGATAACTTGCTGTTGAATTTCGAGTTGCAGAGTCCAAATAGCTTTGCTATGGATGGGGCGGGGTTTAATATTAGCGCTGGTAGTAGGCGTTCTGGACCAAGGAAAGGGTACTAGAGTAGTAGCATTCACAGTTTGTTTCCCTTGGCATACGCACATTGTCAGCTCCAGTGTGTGACGACGATGGTGAAATGCATGGTCACGTGACTGCGCGGCTCGGCGGGCTCCCGGGGCCCCTCGTTGTACATGAAGAGGCTCCCCCTCCATCTTCATCAATCAACTACCCCGATCCATTTCAACACCCACATTCCCGTGCAGTGAGTTACCCCCAGAGCGCCGACGCACTTGTCGCCTCAACGCACGCTCACATCATATAGCCATGGCGGCCGAAGAATCGCGCAAGCACCTCTTAGCCTCCGTCAAGGACCTCCTCTCTTCTGGCCAATACTCCGACTTCAAAGTCACCTGCGGGCCCGACATGTATCACGTTCACCGGAGCGTCGTCTGCGCTCGATCGCAGTTCTTCGCCGGCGCTGCACGCTTCCCCGGGGTAGAGTCGGAGACCAGCACGGTGCATCTCCCAGACGAGGAGCCCGCCATTGTCAAGTTGCTGATGCAGTATCTCTACGAGGCGGACTATGCTCCAGAGGCGGCCCCGGGATCCCCACCGCCCAAGGAACCTCATACCTGCACCGACTGGTCTAAAGCATCGGAGCCCTGGGCCTACGAGCCCTTGGAAGATACCGACTTCCATCCGTACCCTCCCCACCTTTGTGTCTTCGAAGTCTGCTCTCACCATCGATGCGGCCGTGACTGCTACAGGGATTGCGTCGATTTCGTCTGCCAGGTCTGCACAATGCAAGGCGCGGACCTCCTAGCCCACGCCAAAATGTACGACATCGCGGATCGGCTCCTCGTCGTCGGACTTCAGGACCTCGCACGCGCCAAGTTCGAAGATGTTTGCGCGCGGTATTGGGACGACGAGGTGTTCGCTGAGGCGGTGGCGTATGTGTTTACTTCGACGCCGGAGCATGATAAGGGGCTGAGGGAGGTGGTGTGTAAGACTATCTTGGAGAATGTAGAGGTGTTGAAGAAGCCGGCGTTTGAAGCGTTGCTAAAGGAGGATAATGGGCTTGCGGGGGGGTTGCTGAGCGTGAAGGGCGCGGAGAAGAGGCGGTTGGGGTGGGGTGGGCGGGTGCAGCAGTTGGGGATAGTTAAAGGCTTTGGTGGACGCTTTGGGGATGGCGAGGGATGGAGTGGAAGGAGTTAGACTGTGGCAGGTGATGCAGAGTTGGGCTATGCGGGCGTTGGAATCTTCTTGGTGAAGTGGTTGGGTAGTCATGGCGAGTGGGAGAGGCTAGGTTGGGCAAATACTATCTCGCAGTGGGATGGTCAGAATAGTGATACATAATGAGGATTCAGATCTTCGATGTGGATCTGTTGAGTGCTTTGTTGAGTTTTACGTAGTGCATACCTATGGTAGTGTGAAGTTAATAATGATGTTAACTGTTTAGGGTTGTCTCTATGATTAGCCCTTTGTTATTATTATATCATACTTTAGTTTCCTAAGTACACCCTTTTTCTATATACTTATGCTATTAAACTTTAGTTATGCTGTTAAGTTTTTAAGAAAATCATCGCAAACCTTTTCTTACATAGTAAAATGCTATAAGGGAAAGCTATAGAGGTGGTAGAAAAACGCATTAAATTAAAGTAAAGCAGTAGAGAGACTAGTTTAGCAGCTATTTGCAAGTAATAATAGAATTGGCCCCTTATAATTATTAGTGTAGTCGATTGCATGGTACCGAAGTTAACTATAAATAGATGTAAACAAATGCATGAATAGAAGGTATTCGCGTTCGACGCGCGGATGTTTTTTTTCTTTTGATATCTTGCTTAAAGGCACGTTGGCTGTCTGTAGTATATAAACGATTATTCATTAATTATATAAGGTTTCATTCATCGGTCCGGTATACCGTGTTTCATCACCCGACGATCGGCCCCACCTGACGATCGATTTGGCAGGGTCCGTGCGTACAACTTTTGAAGCTGTACAACGCAATACAAATTGTATACAGGCCAGATTTTTTGGTGGAGAGCTTTTGAGAGGCATAGGAGACGATCGCGATACTTTATTAGGTGCGATAACGCTCAGGGAGCCGTAAAGAGCGACCCCGGCGTGTACGCGCTGGCGTAGGCGCCACATCTACAACAGATGAAAAGTTGTACTCTACATCCTCCTCATCAATTAAAGGAGGCGTAATAACCTTCTCCTTGCCCTTGCGCGTCACCTTGGAGGTGTTTTGGAGTGGGAGAGGAGCTTCTTGGATGCCTTTGGGGGCCTTGCTTTTGGTGCCCGAAGCGCCTGGGTTGACGCCAGGGCCCTGGGCGCGCTCCTCCTCTTGTATAGCCTTTGTACGCCTCTGCTCCTCCTGGATAGCCTTCCTCTGCTCCTTCTCTTGCTCCTTAGCCTTTGCCTCCTGATCTTTTTGTGCCTGGCGTTGGCGAGCTTCCTTGACCTTTGCGGGGGACCAAAATATTGCGCCGCCAGCGTAATCTGCAGGTGGTTCAAGCAGTAGAGGCTTTCCTTGCGTAGGGCGCTTCTTCTGGGCTAGCGCTTCTCGTAAACGCGTATTTTCATGGTTCAGGAGGGTGTTGCGCACTGAAATTGAGTGCATAGTGCGGGAGAGCTGCCGGGACCCCTCAGCGTAAGTATCAGAGACAACCTGGCGCAAGAGTCTCTCAATTTTACGCCAATCTGAAGCGCTAAGTACAGAAGAGCTGCTGTCGCTTGAGGATGGCCGCTCTAGGTCTATATTATTAAAGCGCTGAAGGATTACTTGGGGTTGAAAGGCACTACGCCAGTGGCCTTAAAGGCGCTGCAGATCGTGTTTTCTTGAAAGGAGCACTGCCAGGCCCTCTCAAACATAGCGAAGAAGTCGCGCTTTGTGACTCTTGAGAGGCCCTGGCACTTATCTAAGTACTCAGTAAGTTCAGCGGAGTAGGCAGTGCTGAGAGGCTTGAATAGCGCGACGTCGAGCGGCTGGAGCGTATGGGTTGAATGAGGTGGATAGATAGCCAGGAGGATCTTATTTTGATCGCAGTAGTCAATAAACTCCATTGTAACATGCGATCCATGGCCGTCAAGGAGTAGTAGACGATAATCGCGGCGCGCCTTTGCCTTAGTCTCCCTGTCAAACACCTGTTTGACCCATGCTAGGCCTAAATCGTTGTTCGTCCATCCACTTGGTGATACCGCAAAGAAAGCTTTGTGTAAGGAATCGTCAAAATCTTGTAACCAGGTGTCTTGTATATTGTTTGACTGCGCTTGATAAATCAAGCAAGGCGTAAGAGAGCTTCCATCAGCGCAAATACATGCTAGCGTTGTAATCCACTCGCGATTGCCGTCCTGGAGCATTTGTTTAATGCCGCCGCTCTCATAGCGCTGTCGGGAGAAGACACGCTTCATTTTTGACAGCACCCCAATTAGGAAACCCTTCTCATCCATATTGTACATGTGGCGCTTGTCGACGTTATACTGCTCAATCTTTTTACGTAGGAGCTCGAAATATAGGGCGTACTTGAAGGCAGAGTCGGCGCGTTTACGTGAGGCGTCTATACCAGAGGTCCAGTGGGAAAGTAGGTCGACTTTGTGGCGTCGTATAAATCGGTCAACCCAGTTTTTGCCAGCAGGCTTCCCAGCTATTTCTGATGCGAAATTTCGTATCATCTCCTTTGTAGGGGGTAATCCTCGTTCGCAAAGGCCATTAATATATTGTAGAAGCTCAGTTTCCTGTTGGGTGTTGAGGAGGCGCTGGCTGTCGGCCAGCGCGTCGCGCGTGCCCTGCACCCTGCGATGCCGGCGCGACAACGTATTGCGATCGCAGCCATATTTTTGAGCGACTTTGGTGTAATTAGGCTTCTCAGAGATGCTCAGCGAGCTCAAATAGTCAAGAGCAGCACTTAATTCGGCCATATTCGTTGTATAGAGCGTTGCAAAAGGTGCCGAAGTTGGGCTGTTGAGGCGGAAAATCGATCGTCCGGTGGGGCCGATCGTCAGGTGATGAAACACGGTAACATATTTCCGCGCCCAGCTGCGCACTTTGCTTCAGATTCTGCAGGGGCTCTCCACCATCTCACGTCAACTTTCTGCAGTCAGCCAACTCGAAATCAATCATGGCTGAAGCGGCACGTGATCAATTGCTCGCTGCTATCAAAGGGTGAGCATTCTCGCGGCGCAATTAAATCAGTATACCTAGGTAGCCCCAAGTCAACAATCTGCAGCTTGTATACCTAAGTAATGTACCTAGGTATCCTAGCTAACACGGGTCCAAAATGTGTCTCCAGAATTTCGATTCAGTAATGCGTATATGCTAACCATTGATGCACAGCATGCGGGATACTGGAGCGTATGCCGACCTTATCATTACCTGCCAAGATGAATCGTACGATGTTCACAAAGTCGTGGTCTGCGCTCAATCGGACTTTTTCGCGAAAGCTGTGAACTTCAGCGTCGGCAAGGAGGCAGACGACAACAAAATTGACTTGCCTGAAGACGACCCTGCCATTGTGGCGCTGCTGATTCAGTACTGGTACGAGGCGGAATACGACCCTATCTGTCCGCCGGCCGCACAACCCGCTGACGGGCAAACGTACTACGCCCCGCAGTCTGCACCGCATTCGTGTTTGGGGACAAAAGGCTGTGGGAATCATCAATATATGAGCCGCATTTGCACGCATCATGAGTGCAGTAGTCAGTGCACCTACACCTGCTCCAACTTCATTTGCTCGACTTGCTGCGCTCCTCCAGCTGGTTCAGCTGAACAACTCATAACGCACGCCAAAGTCTACGAAGTCGCCGACAAATATGGTGTCACTGGTTTGAAAACACTCTCTGCAGAGAAGTTTAAACGTGAGTTGTTCCAAGAATGTGATTTCCGCATGGACAAGACAAACTTAGAGTGCTATAGGTGCCTGCTGGAAGTGGTGGAACGACACGAATTTTCCGGTGGCTGCGCAGCACGCCCTGTCCACCACACTGGACTACGATACTGGACTTCGTGATACCGTGCATCAGACGATTGCTGCGCATATGGATTTGCTGGATAAGCCTGAGGTGGAGGATTTGTTGAGTACCTTTAATGGGCTTGCGTTTCGGTTGTTGAAGGAGAAGTTCAAGAAAGGTGGATCAGCTTAGGAGTCTGCGATGGGGTTGATTGGCTCACTGAAGATTTTCCTATGGTAGGAAGAGAATCTGGTGTGTGGTACCTCCCTATATGGGTAGTAGCATAAGACATGGAGAAATAAAGAGCATGTTCTGTGAATTACGCTTTTGTTGTTGACGTGGTCGCCTAGTCAAGTTTTACTAGGCCGTCGCTGTATCTTTATTCACCACTTGGCATCTCTGCCGCTTTAGCTTTCACCAGTCCGTGCAAGAATTCGTGCACACTTTACGTAATCAAAGCGCACCAAGAGCAGCGCAATCTAGCTTACGTAAAAATACTTTTGAAGTATTTATTGCAGGACTGGTGCTCTTGCCCGTTCGCCCACGCACCCGCGCTGAAGGCTTTTATCAACCTTGCGGCTCGCAGACAACTTCTCTCAGCTTTTGCCCTTGTCTGCATCCGCCTCGCCATGGCCAACAATCTAGACACTAAGTTGCGCGAGTTGGTTCAAGCGTACGTCTATACACTTTGGCAGTGCTAGGCTAGGCTTTTCACAAGAAAGTGCCGGCCAGGGCTGTTTATCACGTTCTGCTACAGATGCTAAAATAAGCAGGTCCTTCAAATCAGGTGCGTACACCGACCTTGTCATCACATGTCGCGACGACAAGTATCAAGTTCACCGCTTGGTCGTTTGCCCTCAAGTGGAATTCTTCGCCAAGGCAGTCCAGTTCCCAGGAAAGGTACGACACCCTCTTACAATTCCCATCTTGCGGCCTTCGTACAGTATGATGGCGCATTACTCTTGCAACCCCGCGTAGCTCACTGTACGGAGACCGAAGATCAGGAATTGTAGTTTCGTTCGACATGATATATGCTAATGTCATAAAGGAATCCCAAGGAGGAAAGATTGAGCTGCCTGAAGACGAGTCTGCCATCATCAAACTCCTGATTCAGTACCTTTATGAAGGGGACTATAATCCGACATTGTCAGTCACTCAGCAGAAGAAAGCAAAGCCACGGTTTCCCTTCCCCCACCCCTGCGAAAAGAAACTCAAGAATGGTTCCTGCGACTTCCCATGCGATCATGTGGATATCTGTCCGCACCACCGTTGCAGCGACGACTGCGAGAATGATTGCCACAATTTCATTTGTCCTGAGTGTAAACCCGCTGCACCAGTTTCCGAATCTGCAAACACAACAAGCTCACCAAAGAATCTCCTAGTCCATGGCAAGATGTACGAGATCGGCGAGAGGTATGGCGTGACGGGGCTCAAAGATCTCGCGCAACGCAAGTTCGATATCACCTGCAACAACTTCTGGAAAGACAAGGCTTTCCCTACCGCCGCGCGATATGCCTACACATCAACGGTTGAGACGGATCATGGCTTGAGGCGCATTGTACGCAAGATCATCTGCATGCACGTTTCACTTATCAAGAAGCCTGAGATTGAGACGCTGATGGAAGAGTTTGGGCTCACGATGGGGATCTTCAGGGACAAGATGGAGAAGCACAAGTGGCGCTAGGGCTGAGAAATGTGGAAGTGTGAGTAATATCTCGCGGGGATGCGATGTGGACTGATCTTCCCTGACTTGTGGATGATGACTTTTTCTTCGGTGCACGGAATATCCTATGCTACCTCGAGATAGGTAATAATAAAAATACCGGACTTCATAGGAGAATACCTATTAGAATAGTACCGTGCCCGCTACTGCATCGCTAATACTGCATCCTCGTTTAGTGATAAACATCCTACTTGTAAACTGATCGCTGCCCTACCTAAGGTAGGTATGTACAGCTGCAGGATAAAAGTTTAAGTACTTTTAGCTTGTGTATCGCCCATCCTAAGCTAACACGCATCCACAATTTTTTATCCTAGTAATGTGTATTATTAGTGTGATCGTAGTATATTGCCCGTTTTAAGACCTCTTCAAGCATAGTATCACAGCTCTTGTGATTATTTAAAGAAACAGCATTTATATACCTTATACTTAGAATTAGATCTGTAGTATATTTTATTTTTTTTAATTACTACAAATAATAATTTTTTTAATACACAGCGTAAGCTTAAAAGCTGTTAAGTAGTAGGTGACCAGAATAGTAGTAACTAAAGAAACTAAGAAACTTTCTAAAAGGTATTCTAAGACAGATATATTAATTAGGTATTCTATACTTAATACACACCTGCGATTATATACTAGGTACTAGGTTTTAGTGCCTTCTATATTATCCCTCTTTATGTATTGTGTAGACTCGAACTAAGTTAGAGTCTCCCTTAACAACAGTCTTTTAATACTCGATACACACCTTACTAAAATTTATTACTATTTTCTATATATAATGTTACTGCCACTATATACTAGGGACTAGGTTTCAATACCTTCTGTATTAACTCTCTCTCTAGGTATTGTGAGGAATTGAACTAGGTTATAATCTCCCATAATAACGGTCATTTAATACTCGATACACTAATAGCCTAGAAATTACAGCTCTCTCTAGGTATTGTAAGGACTCGAACTAGGTTAGAATCTCCCACAATGACGATTATTTAATACTCGATACACTAGCCCAGTAATCATACGTTCTCGGGCTCCCAGGACGGGGTTATATGGTTCTAGGGTCATATGAGCACCTCGCACATGAGACTAGGTAGCTCCTCAGCCTACTCATTAATCTATACATAACCCGTAAAATTCCCGTGACAGTAAATAACCTAGTTGTTCTTTCACTGTTATACTAAAGCGACGTAGTGTTTTCTCCACTAAGCTCGAGACAGTTACATAAGGTAACGCTTTTCACTTCGGAGATTTTAGCGCGTTTGTTAGTATCTGGAGAAATTATTTTCCGGGCAGTCCGTCTGTTTATAAGTTCTGCAGCTCCCGCGACTCATTTCTTACGCAACCTTAACCCGAGATCAACATGGCGGAAGCTGCGCGCAAGCGGTTTCAAGAGTCCGTAAAAGGGTAAGACTCTTGTGGCAACTTGAAAGATACACTTTGATTTAACACTTTCCTAGCTTTCTCTCCAGCGGAGACTACTCTGATCTCGTCATCACCTGCGGCTCCGGTACGGCTATACAACCTTGAAAAAATGCAACTAGCTTGTCTGACCTCACTCTTTTCTCTAGACACATACAATGTGCATAAGGTCATCGTGTGCTCTCGAGCTAACGTCTTCGCCAAAAGCTGTTGGATTTGGCGGCCAAGTAAGTATGACTACAGACATTGGACAAACTTTTGAGTATAGTTGATTAGTCTTCGTATCGTCTATCCTGGGGTAGCACGTTTTACTTAACTTTTGTCCTAGTACTGTATCACGTTCACAGCAGGAGAAGATTAACATTCACCAGGAATCGCAGGATGGCAAGATCGATCTACCAGAGGATGATCCGAGCACCGTAAAGTTGTTGGTCCAGTATCTGTACGAGGGCGAGTACGATCCGAAACTACCTTCAGAAGACGGCGGTACGACCAAGGCTTCAGACTGTCAAGCCCGCGCGCGACGCAAACGGTAACTGCTACAACTACCAATTTCCTCATAATTGTATGGAAAAAGGCTGCCATTTGAATGGGTTCTACCACGTAAGACGAGTTTGCCCCCATCACCACTGTGGAACCCAGTGCAATTACAATTGTTCATCTTTCACTTGCAAGAAGTGCTCCGGCACCCCTCCTGCTATCGAAGGCACCTCGGACCAGCTAGTGGTACATTCAATGCTCTATGAGGCCGCTGATAAGTATTATGTGGTTGGATTGAAGGACCTCTGCAAGGAGAAGTTCAGTCGGGCCTGCGAAAACTTCTGGACCGACGACAGGTTCACGATTGCCGCCCACCACGCCTGGTCGACGACTCCAGACAATGACAAGGACCTCCGCTATATTGTCTTAGGAACCATTGAGGGCCACCCGGGGCTTCTAAATAAGCTTGAGGTGCATGATCTCATGTCTAAGCACAATGGTATTGCTTTCCAATTGCTGATGACCCTCGCCGATAGGATAGGGATCCTAGACATGGATGCTCCGAACGCAAGATCATAAGCAGAAAGAATGGCAGGTACCGAATAACATCATATTTCGACTGAAACACTTGGGGTTTACCTACAAATATGGCCCATAAAGAATGCATACCTTTGCACTCGCAAAAAATGAATAGTAGTTTAAGCCCGCTGCCCGCATACACTCTCAACGGTCGACTGTGAAGACCCATTAGAGGTACTGAATGTAAACAATTGGTTAAGAATGACAGCGATAATCTATTTGAACTAGATTTCATTGCTGTGACAAAGAGTATGGAAGCCGTTTTGCAGTGCGCCGGACTGATGATGTCTGACGTCACCGTGCCTAACCATTTCCGGCCCTCATCATAGCCACCCTCACCATCATCACCACAACAATCACCCCTTCGTCTTCAAAGTTGTTATCCAACCCTTCCCATTCCCTGAAGTCATTCTAGCTACAATAATTCTATAAATCAAGAAGCGCACTACAACTATGGTCGTCTCAACCCGCAGCAAGACCACCCAAACCCACCTCGAGGAATTTGGAACCAAGCCCCCAAGAGGACGCAAAGCAGGCACAACGAAAGATCCCAAAGACATTACTCAAAAGAAAGAATCAGGGACGAACAAGCGCAAAGCATCCGTGTCCACCTCTGGAAAGCCAGCCAAACAGAAAAAAACATCACAACCAAAGAAAGAATCCAACTCGACCCAGGCAGAAGATTCCTCAACTATATTGATCAACCGCGCACCCGTGTTGCAGCTTTGGTCTGCATGCGTGACACATCGACTATACCCATCGCTCCCATGGTCAACTTGCATCAGCGCCGGCTCCGCCATCAGCACAATATGCGCTGTTGCAAAGGGCCGGTCAATCGGCACGATTTCCGAGAAAGACGACTCTGAGGAGAAAAATCGCAAACGAAAGGAGGCCAAGAAGAAGCAAGCTGATTTAGACGAGATACACGTCATGCAGTTCAACCTCAAGTTGAAGGATGGACTAGCGATTGTGGGAAGTGAGCAGAAAGGCAAGCCTGCAAATGAGGATGCGCTGAAGAAGAAGTTTGGAGAGGCGCAGTATGATAGGACGAGGAGGCGTTTTGAGGAGGGGTTGAAGTCATGGGATGAGGATGAGGAAGAGAAGTTGAATAAAGAGGCTTTCCGATTCTATGAGGAGTTTCGACCGGCTGTTAAGAGTAGGCAGAAAGGTTGGGGGAGGAAGGGAGAGCTGGATTTGGAGACGGTGAGAAGTGTGGTGCAGAAACAGTAGGATAACTTCAGTATTTGATTTGGGCATTCGAACCTAGGATGGCTTGAGAAAACCGCTGGGGATGCTGATTTCGGCCAAAGATCTCATCGATTTCTAACTCAATAGGCCTGGCAGGACTTGGACTGTCCCCTCGCTCGTTGGGAACGCCGACCTTTCAACGTATCTTTCCGCAGGGTTTGCGTGGTGCCCTAGATTGTACGTTAAGACGATACTTGATCATCGTTGTTCGGAGTCGACATAGGTCATCCTCTGAAGACATAGTGGCTATCTTTGATTCGATTTTCACGTCGACGTCTTAACTATGCAACTCTGTGCTTGGCCGAAGCACCGCTTCCTTGTGCCACGGAGGCGCAGCCACTTCGCTGCATCTTCTCAGTGGGGGTTATCATATTGTCTGAGCCCTTTTAACCCCTAAAATACTATAGGGGTTTTAGATAAGTTTATGTCACGTGTTTTCGCCTATGCACCTAAGCATGCTAAGTAATCTATAAATTAGTAATTCTACTAATTAATATTTTTATGTTGTGCTAAATTTATCTACCTAGGGGTAGGACAACAAAGGCTTTTATCTTAAATAATATAGTAACAAAAAAAGTAGAGCCCCCTGCTTAATAAACAAAAAGAGCGTAAAAAGATAATTATAAAAAAGCATAATAACTATAAGGTATAGATTTTCTATCAATTTACTACTTTAGTATTGAATATCTTTGTTGTGTGGAGATTCTAACCAAGGTCGAGTCCGCACTATACACAGAGAGGAGTAAAATAGGAGGCACTAAAACCTAGTACCTAGCACATAGTGGTAGTAACAAAATATACACAAAATAATGATGATTTTGTTGTTAACTTTCTTTACAGCAGCATTGTTAACAATAGTTAATAGACAGTCTGCCATCTGGCATAACTAAGTTATATGTTATCTCTTAACTGGTGGACTGTTGGAGAGCCGTAGTGGACCTACGCGGAGTTGTAACCGCGGGAGCAGTGTGGGCAATAGGACGCTTAACTATAGTTTGGTTGTCGCGTTCGCGACCTAGTAGTAGCGCAACCATGGTTCGCCATACGTACAGCGTATAAAGTCTGCCTCTTGCGATGTTGGCGACGCCTAGTACACCAAATCTTTATCTTTAACGCACAACTACTACTACTATCTTTTGAATTTAGCTCTTCATCCATTATGTCTGGCGACGCGATAATATTCTGGTGGCCTGACTATACTACTTTTTCTACACAGGGCAGCACAGCTGTGGTGAAGTTCTAAGAGTATATAGAGGATTAGCTAGGCAAAGTTAAGGATAATCCCTAGAGATTTAGCGATCTTATACGGCAAGCAGGGTTGTTAGAGGGGCCTCTTAATCTTAATATCTTTAACAACACCTAGCCCTAGCTGTTTAGGCCCTATTAGCTAGTTCTACAACTCTAGATCCTGGAGTGCAAAGCACTCCTTTAGTACCTAGATAGAGGGTTAGGTTGGGCGTTTATACTGCAATAATAGGACAAAGCAAAGGCGTTGCTAGAGAAGCTTAAAGACAAGGACTGGCAAAGCAAAGGCACAGGGCGGCTGCTAGATAATAAGCAGCAGTTCCTTAGGGACTGTAGGAGTTTGAAAGCGCAGCTGTGGCGCGAGAAGCTTGTGGACGCGGTGGCGATTATCTAGGGTGCTGTTAAGGCGGGGGACCGCAACTAAGCGATGAGGGTAAGGGTGAGCAGCGGCGGCGGGAGCATGGGGGAGATGGGCGGTGGTGAGGTCCTAGGGGGGCGGAATACGGCTTGCTGGTTGCGAGGGGAGATCTACTATAGGAGAGAGTTAATAAAATGGTTAGGTTAGTTGCTGTTGTAATTGTTGTTGTTGTTGTTGCAGCGAAAAATATTGTTGAAGAAATCATTGATTACGTAACACGGTGGTTGGTCAAACAGCCGGCCTGGGATCACGTGACATCACGGATTGACCCCGGGGGATGCTACTTTAGTATAATTAATTAATATATATATTACTATAGAAGCTTTTCATTTAATAAAGTTTTAGTTAAGTTAAAAGATTTATAAAAATTACTACTACACTAAGTTAGCCTATCACGTAAAAATTAGGTGACAGAAACTCATCTGAAACCCCTGTGGTACAGTTCCTGAGGTTCCAATGACCACCAGTGGGCTCACGCCACGCCAGGTAAATGAGCCGAACATTCTCGTGTTCATCCAGATCACGCCACCGGAAGGTGAGGGCAAGGTGGAGTTGTGCTCATGTTTGCGCGCGCGAACACAGTTCGACCAAACCAAAAACAACAAACACCACGACTTCGACGGTTTTTTGACAATCTAGTCTTTGAACTCTCTGGTCTTGTTCTGTTGAAAAGATCTACCGCGACGCCTTTTTAGGCTTCACGGCAAATCCGGCTTCGCTAAGACTCGTTTGCGGGGGTTGGCAACCCTAAGCGGCAACACTGCAGCGCCGGCATGCATAAAGACAGCCATGGCTCGCAGACACAGCCGGCCGTCGCAAAATTATGGCGGTATGCGCATGATCTGGGCGGTGTGCAAAGGCTCAGCATGACGAGCCGCGATCCCACGCAGGGTCTTGTGCCTTGGTCATGCATGCTTGCCGAAGTGCTTATAGAAAGGACGTGCGAGAGTCCTGTGGGGTTCCATTCACGACACCACCTCATCACAATCCCACGGTAGCCATCCAAACAGTGCGCAACAATGCCACGACCAGTGTCGCCGCCGCCATACGGCTCCAATCCTCGGCCAAGGGATGTGTCACCGCCGGACTACATGGACGAGTTCGGCGGAAGGCACCATCAACCGCGGCGTGAGCGCCCTCGCCGTCCGCGATTCCAAGATGATCGCGATATGGACCGCGAAGGTATGCATCACTATTTTGTTCGCCAAATTAAACACTGGCTAACAGAAATACAGACTGGCCTCCCCGCCGCGCAAGGTCCCATCGCGAGCCCCGTCCCCGCCCACCACCATCCGAGTCCTCATCAGTGAGCCCGCCCCCTCGGCGCACAAGATCCCACTGCGCACCCCGTCCACCACCATTCGAAGCGCCCTATCCAGAGAGCCCGCCTCCACCCCGCAGTCGTCGGCGCCGGGACTCCCCCCCTCCTCCAGCCCCGGCTCCTCCGCGCGCCAAAGCTCGTAGTTCGCATCCATACGACGGCTACGACGGCTACGACGATTACGACGACCTTAATAGGCCCCCGCGCCGGCATCGCCCGCGAGATGACGACTACTACTCAGACAACCGGCACAACAGACCGCGGCGCGACTTGTACGACGAGAGGCCCCGGCGGAGAGATGCGTACGATGAGCGTCCTCGGCGCCGAGATTCCTACGACGAGCGATATGACGAACGACCCCGACGGAGAGACCCATACGACGACCAGTACGACGACCGGCCCCGTCGACGAGACCCATATGATGACAGACCCCGTCGAGATCGCGATCGCTATGATGACAGGATGTATAGATCGGATCCGCGGGATGAGCGGCTGAGGGATAGGCCGCGGTCTGGGAAGAAGGTGCCCAAGTGGCAGCAGGAGGGGAAGGAATTGTTTTTTAAACATGCGTTGCCGGTGATTAAGAAGGAGGGTGGAAAGTTCTTGGCGCAGCAGATTGGGTCTATGCTTGCGAAGCAGAGTGGGGGTACGGGTGGGGGTGCGGGTGCGAGCGGTGGTGCCAGCGGTGGTGCCAGCGGTGGTGCGAGATAGGGGATGGGTGAGTATTGTAAGTTTTTTTTTTATGGGGCGGGTTCTTTTTCGAACGAGTGCAGTTATGATGGCATGTGATGCAGAACATGAACTCAATGGACAATACATGAATTCTGCTATTGGTGCAATACAAGTTTTTTAGTGCGTCGTCTCAGGATACAGGTTGAATATGCTCCCAAGCGCTAGGTTGATGATCTTCACCCCTGTATAGCTTACACATGCACTCCTACGAAAGAGTGCGAAAGAACTTTCTCTGAGCCAAATAACGTAAAATTACCTCAGATACTTTTCGTGCGCTCCTTGGCGAAACATAGTCTACTTTCCAATCCATCGAGACCCTCACAGTCCTCTATTGCAGCGGATCACGAGATCTCGCTATATAAATTCTCCTCTTGGAGCGACAGTCTTTTCTTCTCTTCTACACGCAACATGTGCTCTTGGGAAAATCATTAAAAACACCGCTCAATCTCAACATGGAGCAGCACCAGGAGTTGGTCGACTCAAAACCGAAGGATCCAAGTTCATGGACTGCACCGGGCGAGTCGGTTCATCAATCAAAATACATATGTCTTCAGTACATGGACTGCGCCAGGCAGGTCGATCCATCGATTAAATCAAAAAACACTAAGCACCTCGGAATGGCTTGGAGAGATCCAAATACATGGCATACTTCAACATGGAGAGAGTCCACTTCCTCTCTCTTCTACACGGCTCTGGTAGTCCGATTCAAAAGTCCCGACAAACCCTTCATGGGCCCGCTGTCCTGTTCCCTATTTTCCCGAAAATGCGAGCGCTATATGACCATGTCTCCTGGACTCTCTTTCGGTCATTGGACTAAAAGTCATACCGCACTTCGGCGATGCTAGCGCTTCGTTGTGATTGAACGAAACGTCTATCGAATGTGCTCTTCTGCTTCTCCCCTTTTACAGAGTACAAAAACCAACAAACTAAGCTCAGTATGTGCGGCACAGCTTTGCCTGGTTCACCTCGATCTATAATGAGCGTTCTGTATTGGCATGAGGGACGTTGTCGACACATCACTCTAAATTGGAATGAAAAATTACTATGTGCTTCTGTGGACCTCCTCCTCCCTTTGAGTACAAAAACTAGCAAAACAAACGACATATGTGCACGACGTCTTTGCCAGGTTCACGCCGACCTGCATAGGAGAATCTTGTATTGACCTTAGACTTTGTCACTGCCTCTGTCTCTAAAAGCGACTATAGAGATAGAATGTGTGACGCGTTCTTCCTAAAATATTTAACTCAAAGGTCTATGGGAAGCCGTCTTCGTCGCCTAAAAAATTAGGTCTGTCAAAATTCATGCAGACACATGTTATGGTGCCTTCTCCTCGATATCTTGAACGAAAATTTGGCAAGGCATCTTCATGGTGGGATCGGTTGGGCTATGTCGTTGATATGGTGTTCGTCCTAAACAAAAGCGCAATTCGTTCAACTCATGTTAGACATCCTCTTGGCCTTTCTTAACACTAGCTTTTTGCACGTCCCATGCTTCACTAAGGCACCTTTAAAGTAACCATCTCCATAAAAAGCATCAAGACGTCTTTATTGCTGGTCTTGCGCTTGTGACTAGAAACTGAGAGTTGGTGGAAACATGGAAACTCCCAGACTGTACTTTCAAAAAAAAACTGTGGAAGGAAAAGCATAATGTCTGGAGCACGACTACTCTATGAATATGCAAACCGCATAGGTTTTGGGCGTGATAAAAGCTCGAGACCAGTATTACATGGAGTTTTCGGCCTATTCTGTGGAATTACCAAAATGGTGGGGAATTGTTGGTATGTCTCCTGGCCCGCGCCTCCGAAACAAAATTCGCCACCGATCTAAATTAAAAGTTCAGTAGATCGGTCTATGGCTGGAAGTCTCAGAAAGATGACTACATGGTGGTTTTGTGTGATTGGTCTGGAATTATTGCGAAGGCGCCTATGCCCCTCAACTTGCCACCCCATAACCAATCCAAAAACAAACCTACAGCATACAGTGCGATGGCTGGGAGCGCCCTGTGACCAAATCACTGCGCCAACGCCCAGACGAAGATTTCCAGTTCGTTCCTTGTGAATACGAAGTAAAATGCTGGTGTTGATATGCCTGATACACTGCTCCTCTGCTCCTCTGCAAGAGGCCATCCAAATAAAAATGAGGGACAGTTGCGCCCATGGCTGGGCGGGGTCGCTTGACTAAAAGTCACAAAGTCCCATCATTTCCAAAATCCATTGCCTGCGACTCATGGGGTCTTTGCGTCCCCTGCCTGGGACTGCACAACCAATCTCAAGTAAAAGCAGCAGTAACGCAGCAACATGACTGTGCGGGCATCTGACCGAAATAAAAAAAGCTTCGGATGTGTCTGCAGCTGGGACTTTCGAAACATTACACAACAACGTTTATGCCCCCTCTCTCCAACCGCGCCTCCTCAACAACAGTCCAAATGAAAGAAGTATGCAAAACTCAAATGCTTGGAGCGCAACCGTCCGTCCCAAATTTTCAACAGGGCTATTGTATGGCAGCCTCCGGTCCAGACTTCCTAGATTCACAGAAATACAAGCCATGTGTTTCGACCGCGCACCAAAACACGTTTCCGCCAAAAAAAATAACAGCAGCTTAGCAACATGCTTGCTTGTACATCCGCGTGACTATAATCGAAAGCAGTGTGCTTCCCGGATATATAATACCCTGTGGTGGTTCTTTGTCTCTATGACTACCACACCTCAACAGCACAACTCCAAAGTAAAAACAACAGCGCTTCTCTCTATACCCCGTTGTGCTATTGTCTGATCAAAGACTACGGGATCTCGCACCCATGGAGATCTCTAGCTGTTACTTCCAAAAACCCCACAACAGCAGTCCATGCCTTCCACACTGTACCTATAAAACACAACTAAAAACAAATTAGTGGCAAAATCAGCGAATGTCTCTCTTCGTTGTTTTCAGCACTGTCTTGCAAAACAAAATACGACTGGATAGGGTGCATGTCTCTCCGCCGCACTGCATCCGGCGCAAGACTAAAAACTTCTACCATCGCAACATGTGTAGAAGTACGCTTTTCTCACAAAGATGTACGATGAATTCCACAATGGAAGTGTTGGCGCCGACCTTCGAATTACAAAAACTCAAAAGTGTATGAAGTATGTCTCTGCGCCCGCGTTGCATCCCAAGCAGAATTAAATTGATTCTGGTACAAAAAACATGTCTGGAAGTGCGTTTATCAAAACAAAATATAATGATCAGCTCGATATGGAAGTCTCTGCCCTGTTCTTCGAACTATAAAGATATTCAGTGGGCTAAGGCTATGTCTCTTCCTCCCCACCTCGAAGCTCATGGGTGTCTTTTTAACTATCAAACCAACAACAACAACGCAATCTTGGAACTAGAAAAAAAAGAAGTGGAAAATTATTATGTCTCTTCCTCTCCACCACCTACAAACTCTAAGCAAACATTAATAAAGCTGGGATATGGCTGGTGCGCTCGTTTCTTTTGCCGTATGAAACCTTCCGCCTTCTATTTCGAACAACAAAAACAACAAAAAAGATGGCATATGTCTCCTGAATCCTACGGAAAAGATAACCTAACGTTGGTGCATGATGGATGTATGACAGTCTGCTCGTCTATTCAAGATATCCATCAAACTAAGTATGGAGCATCCCGGTCTTCCCCTCAAAACAATAAAACATACAGCACAAAAAAGTTATGTTCCCTCCTCTCCTCCTATACAAACTTAAACGAAAAGTGGCAATCCAAAGCCTTGATGGCTGTCGTGTGCTCACTGTTAAAAATGAATTATGAAGGACAAATATGGGGATTCTGATCCGTTGTTCCCATCACGAAACTTCTCCTGTTTCCCTTAAAACAAAAGGTCACAAACCTCTAAAATGTTTCCTCTGCCTCGTACCAAAAATGGTACTAAAATGCTCTAATTGGGTGTACCTATTCCTATACCCTTGTGGACCCAAAATCGAGATGATAACAACAAATGGACCTCCCAGTCCAATCTTCGCAAATAAAAAACCACTGCAACACTGCTTAATGGGCAGCGTGTGGAACTCGTCCCGATCAAAAAAATCATTGGCTGGTAGGGATGGTGTTCCAACCCAACCTTTCCAATTTAAAGACTATGGAAACTTTGGTTATGGGCAACGTACAAACCCCACCCCTAATCTAAACATCACAATGTTTCTTGCATGTCTTCCCTTCCCGCAGAGACCGCACATCATACTACGGTGCGCACACTCGTCCAACTGAAGTAAAATGAGAACGATACAATGGATCTCCCAGCACTTAGGTTCCAAATAAAAACTATGGGGATTGTTTGCAGAACTTCTCCACCGATTCAAAATACCAATATTGCATGCGATGCTCTCCTCTATCACCAGAACCGCACATTGATTACATTGCTCCCATATTCTTTTAATTAAAATTAAGATATAGAACGATCAATGGACCTCCCAGCCCGTCCTTCCAAATAAAAAAACATGGGCGCGGTTCTTATGAGTAGCGCACACGGCCCATTTGAGATACAAAAATATCAAACAACTCCTTCTATATCTTCCCCTACCGCAAAGGGTGCACACTCTATTGCAGTCTACACCTTCGTTAACTAAAATTCATCAAATTCGTGTACATGGACCTTGCAACCCAGTCTTCCTAAATAAAGAAACACAACACTTTCATGGTTATGGGCAGCGTGCAGTACCTCTCGCCCTTCATCCAAACATACCTGTCCTTTTTCCATATTGTGTGGCTGCACGGCGGGCCCAACCAAAAACATCCTTCTTCCGTCGTTATGGACCTCCTCCCACCATCGTTCAAAACTAAACAACAAGGGTATATAAAATATATTGTAAAGGCCAAAAATGCTCTCCATCCGTCCACGTCTGCCCCTCACTTAAACATCAAGGGGCCACATTGATGCCTCTTTCCTCCACCCACCAAAGCCGCACCTCACTTGCAACCCCACCCTGCGCGCTCCCTACTAGCCAAAAACAGCTGAGAATCGAGATATGGACCTCCCTCCTACCTCCGACTAGAAAAAAAAACAAGCCAGACCGATGTGCAAGATTTATTCAAACCCTAAAACAGCAGAATAAATATTTATGTCTACCCCTCACTTAAACACCCGGACAATCCGGAAATGTCTCTCTCCTCCACTGGACAAACCCGCACCTCAATCACACACCTGCACGCCGCACACAAAAAAAAACTATGCCACTCCTGTTGATGGATCCTCTCCACCCTGTCCGTCCCAGTTCATATCCAAGAACCTAGTCACTGTTAGAAAAAGGCCGTAAAAGGTAGTCAAAAGTAGTTCGTTGATTGTTAAAGTACATGGAGACGTAAGGTCGGAAATTTGGCTATTCTGTGTGGGTCTTGGCAAGACGCTAGTCCTAATTTGATAATTCCAGTATTTTAACAGTCACAAACCTCACTCCATCCCTCCATTCCAGAAACTCAGGTCTATGTACTCAAAAAGTTCCGCCAGAGCGAGCTATGCCTCCACCGAAACCCACCAGAAACCAGTTTTATGTCTGTTTAAAAAGAGAATAACAGGAGATCCATGGGGAGTGAGAACCTTGTACCAAATTCTAGTCCGTTATGTGTATGGGAGATGGCCCAGGAGGAGCGTAAAGCCCAAATATATATATATATTTATATATATTTTCCTTTCGGCTATTATCACCGTGAGGGACGTAAAGCCCAAAAATAAAGTGTGAAAAACACGTCGTGGATAGAATCCATGTCTGTTTAAATACAGAATGAAAGTATATAACCAGAGGGGGGTCTTTCAAAAGATCTTCCTTACAAATTCATGGGAGACGGCCTGGGAGGAGCGTAACAACCAAAAGAAATGAACAAATTCAGAGCAGAAAGATATCATGTTGGTGTACAGAGAAGCCGATGCTATTTTCATGGGGGAAGGGGAACGTTGGTCCAAGAACTCCATCCAGCATGCCCATAGGACACGGCGGCCCCGGGAGGAGTGCGCCAAACCAAAACAAACGAAGCCAGCACACTGAAAATTCAACAAGGCAGATAGCCCGTATCCTTGGGAACAAAGACTCAAGCATTGGGAAGCATGTGCTTGGGAAGTTTTGGGGAATTCCTATCTTATTCTAAAAGCTTCTCGTAAAGAAAGTAATGGAGGGACGTGGTCCGAAGAATTCCGTACAACATGCGAATGGGAGCACGAGACGTAACGTGTGAACTACAAACCGTAACGGAACGGTTCCATGCCGGTCTAATCTTCTTCAAGAGAATTAAATGGAGGGAGTGTTGGTCCAAATATGTGCCAAAGCCTAGCATGCGAGACGAGAAAGCTTCTCTAAGAGAAAATATGGAGGGGATTTTGGACCAAAGATCTGTTCAACCCATGCGTGGGAGACGGTCTAGGAGGAACGTGTGAACTAAAATAAGTGTCACAAAGCTCATCGAGACAGCTACATGTCGGTCCAAAGACTGCTTTAAAATTAAGAAATGGAGTGACGTGGTCCGAAGAACTCAGTGCAGCATGTATGTTCATGGGAGACGGCCTAGGAGGAACGTGGGAACTAAAAAAAGTGTCACAAATGGCAACAGGACACTTCTATGTCGGTCTCAAGACTGCTTCGAAATTAACAATGGGGGGAAACGCCGTTCCAAAGACAAAGCCATTCCTTATATAGGAGAAGAAACAGCACGTGTAAACCCCAATAAGTGTCAGAAACCATAACGGGACGGTTCCATGTCGGTCTAAAGACTGCTCTAAAATGCCAATCTGGGGAAAACCAGGTTTCAAAGAGACACATAACCCATACATGGAGACAGCCTGGGAGGAGTGCGACAACCTAACCCAAGGCAGCACATTCGAAAATTCGACAAAGGAGATGTGGATAAAAATGTTGCTTCAAAGACGAAATCATTGCATACGTGGGAGACGGCCTGGGAGGAGAGCACCAAACCAATCCACCCAAACCAAGCAGCAATGTCGAAAAAGTATGCTGGGATACACCCCTCGTCATCCCCCAATCAAAACGAAACAACAAGTTGCAATATGTGCTTGACGAGCAGTGCACCGCTAAGCCCAGCACATCCACAAACTCAACAAAGTTAATATGTATAAGACTATTTTTCCAAAGATCAAGTCGTTCCACACATGGGAGACAGCCCACGAGGAGTGCGCCAACCCAACCTAAACCAAGCCAGCCCAGCACATTGACAAATTGAACAAAGGAGATGTCTCTAAACATGTTATTCAAAAGCTCTACCACGCGATACATGGGAGACAGCGCCAGAAGGTTTACCAAACCATACCAAACCAAGCTCATCACACTCGCAAATTCGACAAGGGAGACGTCTCTCACAATGTTCTAAAATACCGTCGAAGCAATCCATGGGAGACAGCCCGCAAGAAGTCCACCAACCCAACCATACCAAAGCAAGGCAGCACATTTGCAAACTCGACGAGGGAGACGTCTCTCAAAATGTTCTAAAATACCAGCAGAACCGTAAATGGGAGTCGGCCCGGGGCCTGGGAGGAGTGCGCCAACCCATTCCTAGCCAAGGCCTCACATTCTCAAATTCGACAAAGAAGATATCTAGAAAACTGTTATTCGAAAAGCTCCATGACTACAATATATGGGAGATAGCCCCAGAAGGTTTACCAAACCAAGCCAGTCCAGCACACTCGCAACCTCAACAAGTTCAACGTCTATAAAACTGTTCTTCTAAAAACTTCAGACGACCAGTGAGTGTATGGGAGACGGCGCGCCGGGAGGAGTGCACCAACCCAACCCAACCCATCCCAAACCAAGGCCAGCACATATCGCAACCTCAACAAGGGAGATATCTATAAAAAAAATTATTCTAAAAACTTCGGACGAGCTGTGTATGGGAGACGGTCTGGGAGGAATGTATTAATTAAACCAAACCAAGGCAGCACACCGAAAAACATGATCAGGCGACTCTTCCTACCGTTTCGAGTAAAAAACAGTTACCGACCTGAGCATGTGCTCTGGAGCTCGTGCGGGGGTTGTATAAAACATATGCGGGTATTTGTGTATGGGGAGAGGAGGGAGGGAGAGAGGAGGGTGGGTAGGGATGCTGGTGTGCTCGGAAACGAACGCATGTACCCGGCATGTGTTTGTGCTTGGTGCAATACAAAAGATGCTCGTGAGAAAAAAATGGGGTAAGAGAGGGGACCGAGTCATTACGAAGTAGTGATGCAGCGCACCATACAACAACAAAGATAAAACCCCATCTACCCCCCACCCCCACCCCCACCACCCTCACTCCAACTTAAACCCCTCCCTCTTCAAAAACCCCTCAAAATTACTCACCTCCCCCTAACCCGCCCCCTCGCCCACCCAACCATCTCCCCATCCCCTCCCCAAAATACCCAAACTCCCGAAACAGCACATACATCTCGTACACCGGCGCACGCATCCCCTCGGGCAAAAACCCCTTAAACACCTCATCCCCCACCTGCACATACCGCACCGTCTTCCCCGTAACCCTACTAAACGTCTCCGCCACCTCCTCAAGCGTATACAGCCCCTCGGCCGCAGCCAAGAATTTCCCCTCGTAGGCGTCAGGCTCCGCAAGAATAGCCCCGACCCACGCCCCCGTCTCCGAGATGTCGATGAGCGGGATCTTCGTGTCGGCCCGCAGCATGCTGGGCAGGGTGTACGTGCCGTCGTTTGCGGGCGAGGGGCGCGGCGCGTCGCGCCCAATATAATTCTGCATGAAGCTGCCTGGCGCGAAGAAGGCGGATTTGACGGGGAGACTGCGGATGTAGGTTTCGATTTCGGCTTTGACGTCGAAGTGCACGGCATTTTTTAGTTGGCCGTTGGTGATTTTGGAGGGGTGGCTCATGGAGCTCCAGATGAGGTAGGAGGCGCCTTGTTGGACGGCTTCGTCGCAGAGGGCTTTGGCTTGGCGGGTTTCGATCTCGCGGAGGTTGGGGGCGGCGTAGTTGGTTGTTGTGATGGCGAAGACGAAGTTGGCGTTTTTGAGGGCGGCGGGGAGAGAGGGGGGGTCGTCAAGGTCGGCGGCGACGAGGGCGGCGCCTTTGGAGAGGAGGGATTGTGCTTTGGGGGTGGAGGGGTCGCGGGTGATGGCGCGGACGGAGTAGCGGGTTGAGAGCTCGGGGTCGTCGAGGACGGTGTGAGCGACGGAGCCGCCTTGGTTGCCTGTGGCGCCGAAGACGACGAGGAGCTGCTTGGACATCTTTATAGTGTTTTGCTTGTGTGTGTGTGTGGCTCAGGATGAGGAAGCGTTTTGCTGTAGCAAGATAATGTTTGGACGGTTTGGTGGAGTGGTGCAAGTGTGGACGAGGCAATGCTGTGTTGATCGTCTCTTCGAGGAGCGAATCCCCCGCTCTTTATATGCTTGACCTGAATACATCATTTCTTATTCCCTTTTTCATCGATGATGGCCCCACGAAGGGCGATGCAGTTGCACCACTGACATGGCTTGCGGCGGGCAGGGCGGCCTCCCGCTAGCTAGAGTGTACACTAGTGTAGAGCGACCGCCCGGATTTATCCGGATTTATCTGACAACAAAAGTCCAGGGCAAGCGGCCTCCCAAGCCAAGTTAGCCTCATCCTGCAACCCATGCAGTGCCACGAAAGCGCAACAATCGCAACAATCGCAACAATCGCACCACTCAAGCAAACTCTTCCCTTTCCCTTCTCAGACAAAGTCGCCAAGAAGGCGATTCCTTCACTATCAGGCCAACCGCCGCCAACGACAGCCGCCCCCATCCATCGCACTTTACATCGCAATCGGTTGTGACCTAGCAGGCCGAGATTCTACATCCCCATCCCACAAAGAGTCAACATGACCTCCGATCTGAAAAACTTTTATCATTCCAACCTCTCACTACCTGGGATATCTCGCCGTCCAACGCTCGTATATCGTATCATCATACACATCAGTAGTGTGGCCAACATCTCATAAAGCCTGTCTGTATTCACATACTTAATCCTTCTCCAGCCGCACAGCCGGCTGCTCCTTGATCCAAGTCAAGTCGACCTTGTGTCCAAGCAGCTCCCTGATATTGCTCACGCCATACTTCATCATAGTCGGCCGCTCAAGACTCAGTCCGAAGCCATACACTCGCATGTCCTTGGGCAGACCCATGGGTTCCAGCATTTCAGGGCGGAAAAGACCAGAGTTTCCGATTTCGAGCCAGCGCTTGAGACCTGCGATATGTTAGTGTGATATTCTCCGGGTGTGGGATTGGTAGTACTCGCCAGTGTGGTAGCCGAAGATCTCCATGGACGGCTCGGTGTACGGGTTGTATGCCGGCTTGAAGCGTAGGTTCTCGATGCCCATCTTGCTGAAGAAGTCCTCGAGGAAGCGCATGAGTCCACCGAGCGTTAGCCCAAAGTCTGCAATGACACCTTCAATCTGGTGGAACTCGGCCAAATGTGTGGCGTCCACCGTCTCGTTACGGAACACGCGATCAATGGAGAAATAACGCGCAGGCCGAGGATCTTCTGCCAGACGATGCAGGACCCATGTCGACACGGCCGTTGTGTGCGTCCGTAATACAAGGCGGAGACATTCGTCTGCTGACCATGGGTACCTGTAGCCAACGGAGCCAAAGGCACCGTTCTGATGTACTTCTTGCACATTCTGCCAATACTTCTCAAAATCTCGTGGTGCCGGTTTCTTGCTGCCCTGATTAAGCGGCGCGAAGAGTTTCCTTGACCCTGATTCCATGAGGTCCATAGTGGCCTCGGTTATGGGGTCGGCTCGTGGCTTATCGGCTTTGGGGGGATCGGAGATGAAGAAGGTATCTTGTACATCGCGGGCGGGGTGTTGTTGGGGGACAAAGAGGGCGTCAAAGTTCCAGAAGCCGGAGTCAACGTAGCTATCCTTTGTCAGTCCTGTTATACTTGATCCTTAGGGGCACACTTACTGGTTGGTGGGCATCTCCACGAAGCCCTGTGCGAAGAAAATGTTTCTGAACTCTTGCCGCACCTTGTTGAGCGGATGTAAGCTTCCCGCATCCTGCGGCGCACCGAGCGCATTGAAGTTATATGGCTTGAAGTTCGCCGTCTCCCATGCGCCGCTCGCCAGCATATCCGCGGTCAAATCAGTGACCTCGACTGGCATCTCCTTCGCGTACTTGGGCCCCTTGTTCACGCTGTAGTCGATGACCTTGGTCAGCGTTACCAGCTTCCGCTTCTTCAGCTCATTAAGCGTCTTGGTGTCTGCCAGCGACTTCGTCTCTTGTATTCCCTTGAGGAGATCGCGCGTCGCATCCTGTACTGTGTCCGCAACGAGTACAAGGGAATCGCCGTCCTTCTTTATCCATTTGTTCTTGAAGGCGTTGCCTTGCCCCACCTTCGCAGGTTCGGCGCCGACGATGTTCTACAAGCAGATAATTAGCCCCCCAGATGCTCCATACCCGCATGGGGTCAACATACCGCCAGCTCCTTGATTGGCACCTTGCCCGCATCCTTGACCGTTTTCCACACCTTGTACTCGTGCGACCCGTCGGCAACAATTGACTCTGCCTCCTGCGTCAGAAGGACCTGTTCCGAATCGTGCGCCTGGTATTCCACCATAGACCGGCTCGCTAGCCTGTCTAGTGCCGCCTTGATCTCAGCCTGTGGTATTGACGGGAAGTCTTTGGAAGTTTGGAGGGGCTGTTTGGTGTCGAGCAAGTCGAGAACGTCCTGAGTCACATTGTGCTCTTCGGTCTTGAGTGGAACAGGAACCGGTCCCCGTGTGCCGCCGGCCATTTTTGCGCGAGGGTTCGAAGATTGGGTGCGTAGGGAGCCTAGGAAGCGATATGCATCTTGGGGTTCCTATGACTCTTCTTCGGAAACGGAAGTAGTTCGGAACCAAGTTTAGCCGATGCCGCCCACCCCCACCCCACCAACACACCTCGCCTTGCAGCGTCACCGTGACAATTGTGTTGGCACAAAATGAGTTATAAGTATGATATTATTACCTGGTTTGGATCGTAATCTACAACCAGCGAGAGGCACAAACGACTCCCATCATGTACACATTTCCCGTTCAATGCGCCTGGGACAGTCCTGCACGAATCCGCCCCTCTACCCCAGACTGCACCCCCAACTTTCCAAAAGAGCCAGATACTGCATTCAATCAATCCAAAAAAAACCCGCTGTTGATAGTACGATGCAAAGGAATGGACATGCCGCGATGGCTAATTACATCTCCCTTCGGCTTTTGTGTTCGGTAGAGGTATACGCTGAGAACAACCCAAAATCAGGACCCGACTAAGAAAGGAAAACGAACATGTACAAAGAAAAGGAGGAACCAAGTCGCCTCAAACGCCTGGAAACGCCGCCCGATGATGGTAGACAATGTTGTAACGGTCGAGGGTGTAGAATATAACAACGCTGAGTATGCCAAGTCGATGGTAAGGAAGCGCAAGTGACGAAGTCTATGTGAGGCTGCGGCGCCAATGGAGAAGAAAAGAAGTACCGGCATTAAAAAGCGTATTAAATACGGCGGCCAGGTCATATGTTGAGGTTCTCATGCTTGACCGGATGGAACAATGTCGGGCGGAGGCACAGCCGGCCGGTACCGTTTTCTTCCTCGACCGGCCCGCCTCGGTCGTACTCGCGCCCACCTAGCCATCGGCGCCATAGCTCTGACGAAAAGCCGGCGTTGTAGTAGAAACTGTTGCCAAGCTGATTATGCTCTCCCCAGCCGAACACGCTATCCGTGGGCTTTGGAGGGTGGTTGTATGTGCCGTCAAGAGCCTCGAGCGGCCAGTTGTGGTCGAAGTAAACGGCGTGAGGAGCGTATACAGCCTTGAGACCATGGTGGAAGGCAACCGTGGGCGGCCACATCTCTGGGAACATGTGGTGCTTCATGAGATATGTTTCGCGGTGCATGAGATTGAGCAGGCGCTTCGACAGCCGGGACACTGTGATGATGGCGCATCGTCGAGGCGGCTCTGGCAACTCGAGGTCGTAGCCCGACACATCGTCACGGAATACCCAGTTCGTCTTGGCCGGGTCGAAGATGGGGTTGAAGGTGATCAAGTCGGCGTCTTCTCCCACACCCCATTTGTAGTCGTCGCCCAAGTACGTCGATGGCGGTTCCGTCTCTGGTGGGCTCTCGAGCATGCCGGTATTATCAAACTTGGGAGGTCCCCAGACAGGCTTCTCATCACTGTTGTACATCTCCTCCTCAACCATCTCAGTGAAGTTTTTCCAGGATCCGTGGAGCTCAGGAATGTAGTAGCGAGATGCTCGCTCCCAGATGCCCTTGCGAGGTTGGTTCCGCGCCCAATCGCCGATCTTGGTGTTGAATTCCCAGTAATGGCCGGTAAGACGAAGGTCCATTTCCCAATTCCAGTAAAAGTCGTACTCTTGATGTACCTGCGAGAACCACTGCAGGGGAAAGTGCGCACTGCGGTAGACGGAGTGGACGGGGGCCTTTGCGTGGTTGTACACGTTGTTAGGGAATGGCTCAGGGTAGTACATCCGCATCTGCTGCTCGGACCACAGCGTCGCCATGCCCCAGAATTCCTCGGGCAGATTATCGCGAATCGTCTTCTGGTAGAATTCTTCCGAGGACCAGATGGGGATGCTGTCGTCCTTGACGTGGAGTAGGAAGTGAACGTCGTACTCGCCGCCGGACTTGAGGGCGAGTTCGTTGATCATGGCGCGGATGGTGAGGATCTGCTGGTCGCTGTATTTGTAGCCAGTCCAGGTACGGAGAATGTAGGCGTGGCGTGGGACCTTCTTCTTCTGAGGCGGCGCTCCCTCGCCATCGCTCTTGGTGACGTTTTCCAAGAATCGGGATTTGTTCTTCTCGTAACAGCGCTTCTGCGCTTTGCCCCAGCTGACGCGGCCGTAATCGATCTTTGGCTCGGAGCTCCAGATCTTGTCGGAGCCCGCCTTCTCCGTTTTGCCAGCGATATCAAAGCCGCCCTGATCGCGCGGATACGAGTATCCGTAGGGGCCGAAGCGTCCGAAGCGGTCGAAGCAGACCTTGTCGTTTAGGCCAAGCTCCTCGTACGAGCCAAAGAAGGGGGCCGTCTGGTTCTGGGGAATACCCGGATACGCATAGATGTCGGGAAGATCGATCTTTTCGTCTTCGTCCAAATAGCAGGTGTGGACAGGGTCGTGGTTGGCGAGGTACTCTTTGGAGGTGAAGTCGGGATAGGGATTGAAGCGAATCGGGTCCATGGGTGGCTCCTTGTGCTCCTTGGACATGACAGGCCACTTGGGCTTGATGTTGTCCTCTGGGTTGGGGCTGCCGGAGTACTTGACAAAATCCTGCTCCGACACCCACTCGGTATAGGGGACCAGGGTGCGTACCCCATTGAAGAGACCGCGTAATCTAGACATGTTAGGCAGGGCAACTAGGCAGGTGTGCCGACATGCTTACCTCGGATAATGCTCCCAATGATACAGTTTTCGGTCATCTCCATTGGTGTGGTGGTGCTTCCAGCGGCCCTTGACGATGCCTGTGATGGTCATGGCCACGATGAGTATCGACACAATGACGAGCATCAGGACGCGCGCGAAGGACAGGCGCGGGCGCTGCAGGCGGTTTGTCCACGTGGGACTGCGGTACCCCTTGGACCAGGTGCTGGACCTGAAGAGCGGCGACGAGTGTTGGGCCTCGCCACCAGGCAGCTTCTCGTAGCGCGTCCGGATGAACATCTTGGGCGTCTTGAGATTGAATCGTGACGACATGGCTGCGGGTTGTCCGTGTCTGTCTGGGTGTGGCTGCTGGTGCATCTGCGAGGGCTGGTGGGAGTCGGATGGCGTCGTGGGCTGCGCTGCGTGCGTTGGGGTCGGATTAGGTGCGGCCTGGCGTGTGCGCGGCCGCGACAGGTGCAAGGAAAGGAAGCAGCACGTAAAGCTGGGGAGGGTAACGAACGACAGAGGGCCCTTGGGCTGCGACGACGCGAGACAGAGGCAGAAGGCCGTGGGATTGAAGAGGACGTGGAAGGGATAGGACGCCGCCGGGCCTGGATAAGGGTGCACGCTAGCGGCCACGGCCAATCGCGCTAATATAAAAACGTGCCCCAAACTCTGCGCAGACGGCGCCGGAGGGCCCAGGCAGATGGGCCAGCCGCTCCTCTATGCTATAGGTATGCCATCAAACGCTCAACGCTTTCCGCACTCCGAGGCCTGCGACAGCTGCGAGCAGAGCCCCTACGCCCCTAAGGCCGCAAAGCGCGCCCAACCATCGCTCCTATCAGCGAGCGGCGCTCGAGGTCAGCCTGGCTGCCAGCCCCCGCGATACTCCAGCGCGCCCAGGACCGGCAATACCGCCCTGGTTAATTATTGCCTTGGTTCGGGCCATGAGGCCAGCGGCTATTGACAGCATCCATGGCAGCGCTACAGCGCGCACTCTTGTTGATGTCGAGCGAACAAGCGGCCTGCGCTTCCAGAACGGAAACTCGCCTGCGCGTTCGCAGTAGCGGTATCAATACGTCGCACCCGATTGGCTGCCGCTCGATAACGCCCTTACTCAGCAAATGGGGTGGCAAGCAGCTAAAAATACGGCTACAGAATATTGGCCCATTCAAAATTGCATGCAGCTGTACGCGCGTCGTTGCGCTCTTCAAATGCGACTTCGCCGGCCCTCTGCCTGCCCACTTGTCACCTCACAGTCACCTCGAAGACGCGACGTCTGCAGGAAGCATGGAAACCCACGTACCACTGCGGTACCGAACCTGAGGTACCACCCAACCTGACATCCGCACTGCGCCTTTGTCTCCCGCTCTGATGAAACAGCCGTTTCCGCCCTGGGCCATGCCGAACGCATTTCTCCTCTTCCGCCACGTCCTCCCTTTCGCTAGCCACCGCCATGCCGACTTCTGGCTGCCTCCTGAAGCAGAAAGCCTAATCACAGCGTCGCCGCATTCTGTAACAGACGATGATCATGCATACAGCCACGGTAAGACGGTGCTAGCTACTAACGGCGCCCCGTGTGCCCTCCGCTACGCGTCGTCGTCAGCTCGCTGCGCTAAAACAACCCCGCTGCGTCGCATCCACCACCAACCGTTGCATTGCTCTTAGAACTTGACACGAGAGCCGGCGCATTGCCAATTCTCTGCTGTCAATATCATCTCCCGTCGAAGTAGGCATATGCGCGAGGCCTTGTTGCCGAATGTCTTGCGCCGTGGTCAGCTTACTGCACTGCTTGGCACAGCACATAAAGCCCCTGCTAGCCGCGGTTAAGCTTTCGCCACAGCGGGGCGTCCGTCAGCGCTAGACGATAACGGACAGATACTGCTCGAGTGCGGTTTCGAGATGAGGTCGTGCCGCTATGGCACTCCAGTAACCTAATCGACCTGCCATCTTTCGTTATCGCAAAGTGTATCTGGGAGGACACGTCTGCTAAGGGAAACTCGGCGCTCGTTTGTCCACTGCATAGTCTTGGAATTTCTCTCTTCGCATGATTCAATTCGGAAATTGCGTCGTTGCCCTGCGGATGACCGCCCGTTGCGCCTCCTGAAGATCTGGGGGTTGCTGATCTCAGCGGGTGGAGATTCGGACTGCAAGTCGTCAGTACCTACCACACAATGAGTGTGTTGCCCCAGGGGACTTGATACCAACTCAAGCTGCGCCGTGTCCAGTTTTTATTGTTTGCTACGATGAAAGCTTGCGTTGGTATTACATATCCTATGTGGTAGGTAGAGTACCCCAACTATACACCGAAGCATTCGCTTTCTAACCGTCTTCCGGTCCGATTGACTACTTACTATATCTTTTCAATAAAAGACCAGCATGCAAAGAACGCGTGGAAGAGCTGATCGAGTTTCTATCTTGAGGAGGGAATGCCATTATGCATAGGAACAACAAACATAGCACACCGTCTCGCCAGCTGGACAGCACGCACAAAGCCAAACTACTCTTCATTCAGGCATTCATTCATATCCGTTTATAGTTAGACTTAGTCCTTTACATATTATTCTTTTTGTGAACAAAGCTGCATCCCGCAACTATACTATGGTAAGCTTTTTTTGTGATCACCACCTTTTTTACGCTCTTTTTGATTACTAAGCAGGGGGCTCTGCTTTTTTTGTCATGTTATTTGAGATGAAAGCCTTTGTCGTGCTACCCCTAGGTAGTTAATTTAACGCCACATACTATGGTAAAAGAAAATCTAGCTACAACCTTTTTTTTTCTGTGTACTAGCTCTGTGCAAAAATCTTGAATACATGTGATTGAGTTGATTTCTAAAATTGAAAAGTTCGTTGATTATGTGATTTGACTGTGAAGTGCCTGTGGGACTCGACCGATGTGGGTCTCGGTCGAGACCGTTTACATATTATAAAACTACTACACATGCTCATCAACCATTCATTCTGAGAACGTAGCTCACTCACCCCTAGAAATTTTCAACAACGTTTTCAAGTCGATGTTGTTAATGATCCCCATCAATTAGCCGGAGGAATCAATCGCGTTTGAAAAGGTCCTTTGCTTTGCTTCCGAGCATTTCAAATCGGCTGTTAGTCTTCATATCTCTTGCATTAGAAGTGAAACCGAACCTAAAGGCGATTGTACATCTCCACGCCTTCTTTTATTTTTTATTTTTCATATATATAGGAAGTTGGCGTACGGCCGCCTCGCAGCCTTCCATCCAGGCATCACAGTGACAAGACAAGTGCAGAACCCCAACCCACGCGCAACAGACGGACGCTGTGTTCATGAACAACGCCCGATGTGATGTGGTTGCAACTTGCACGACTGGATGGGGTGGATGAATGGAGGGTTGGAAGCGCCAGTTGACGTTGTTAAGGCTGCTGATTTAGCGTTGTGTCGGCGAAGTGGAGATGATGGAAGGGGGATGTGTGGGGGCTGGGAAAGTTTTAATGGATGGGGAGGAGGTTGCGGATGGTGATGTTGGTGGGGTGTGAGATGCGAGGGCTGATGTTGATAAGGAGTGGGTTGCGGATACTATCGTTGGGTAATGTGGAAAGGGAGGGAGCGCGAATGGGGATATGGATGGGAAGGGAGTTTCAGGCCTCGCCCGGGATACTGATGTTCAGATGGAGGGATTTGCGAATACTAATGGTTATATGGAGGGAGTTGCGTATGCTGGTGTTGATGAGATGGCGCGAATGCTACTGACGATAGGCAGTGAGGTACAAATACTAATGTTAGGAAGAGAAACATCGCAGACCTTTTGGTATACGGTACAACGCTGTAAGGGAAAGCTGTCACAAATACTAATATAAAATAGCAATAAGACGCGAATACCATTTTGAATAGAGAGTTAGTCATGAATGGTAAATTGGAACCTGTAACAGGGCATCTCGTATACTGATTACTGATTACACATCACGAAGTCGCAATGCAAGGCGGACGGTATAAGCCACCAGGCATTTATCTCAGAGGTATAAGTGCCCGCTACAAACCTCACAATACAACATTATACCCATCATCAACAACATCAACACCACCCAATCAACTCAAAAAACTTCAAGATGCCTTCTACCTAAGCAATCAGTACCGTCCTACTCGCCTTCATAGCCGCAGTACTACCTCCTCACCCCCCTCAACGCTGAACCAACGAAACACTAACACCTACCGACAGAACTCGGACAACCCGAGCGGGACGCAGGACCTGGATGATGACCATCAAATGACGTGGCTCCGGGAGGAGAGCGGACAGGTCGTCATTGATGTTTTTCGAAAGAGCGATGGGCCTACGGGTGGGGGTTGTGTAAGTGCTTCGCTGGGTTTGGGGTTGGTTAGGGGTGGTTGGGGGTGGTGCTAATTTGTGGGTGGTAGGATACTACGCAGACGCTATTTGGGGCTCAGGGGTAGAGCGTGGACGGGAGAGTGGTGGGAGAGTGATGAGAGTTGGGGGGGGGGGAGGCTACGTCGATGTCACGTTAACTTTATCTCACTGGGCAAGGACTCGAAGGGGGTCGTAGAAGCCGGTTTCAGACACGTAGATAATGTATTCGCCAGTAACAAGTGCATTATCTTGATGCATGCCCCATCCTAGCACAAGAGCAATACTAGCATATATATACCATACCGCGCACAGGGGGGAGTTAGTATAATTCTTATATTCTTTTGTAGCCATTTTTGATAGGTTCATAATATTATACTACACGTTTATGACCTTTTTCTAATTAGACGTAAAAGTTATTAGAGGGGTAAATTATTTTAACATCATATTAAGGAGAAGGCTTAACCCTGACAGCGATGTAAGAGCTTTCAAGGAGCACCGATATTACATTTTTTGCGGTGGGCAAAGAGAGCTTTCTTTCGTACCGATCTAATGTCTCCGACCAGCTTTTTCCTTTGGCCTGGCATGCGGGCCCAACGTGCATCCGTTTCCGAGAGAAGTTTTGCGAAAGGACCATCTGTTATCTGTTCGCACACAGCTTGGCTTGTACACATCCAGTAAAGCAAAAAAAAAAAAAAAAAAAAAAAAAAAACCTATGCATGATTGTGTTTACTTTTGCTGTGTTGATTTGACAAGTGTTCTGATTGTGGAATGTATGATATGCTCTAGATCTAGGATTTCATCTGAGCATTGCTGACTTCTGGTCCTCATCATTGAGTTCCGTAAATGCATGATGTTCCAACTCTTCCCTGTCTTTCACAGGCAGATTTGATAACTCGGGTTCCAGTATATCTGCGCAAGTGTAACCACTGCGGCAGGAAAGTGCCAAATATAAACATTTCCAAAGATTCACTTGCTGAACCCATCCCTTTGCCATCTTACTTAAGGATCTGCTGATTTTCGAATATGCCTTTTGCTGCAGGAACATTTCCACGCTGATTTGATCCGATCCCAAGAATTGATTGAGCCAATCCAATAACTTGCTCAAGCGGTTCTGATCTCCGAAGTTGTAACAATCACCCGGCATGTTCCCAGAACCAAGGGCTCTCCTGGTAAGAGCTAGCTGTCGTTCTTGGGTCAAATTATAGAAGAGCCTCGAGATGGTTGGTATATCGGCGATCTGTCTACCGTCCAGTGTTTGAAGAGATGCTTTTTTCCATCTCTTGAGATCTTGCGGTGAAACTTCCACTTGTGTTTTCGTGACAGAGGTGCCACCTGAGATGTCTGACTCGCAGTTAGAGTCGTTTCCGCTTTCGTTTCCTGTATCTGTGTCAAAATCCTCTGGAACATCTGAGTCGCGATCAGAGTCGTCTTCGCTATTTGTTCGTGCGTCTGTTTCAATACCCTCTGTCCAGTCCACATGACTGCCTTCACTGTCCTTTGACTGCCAACTGATATCGCTATCTTCTTCTGTGCCCGGAAATGGACCTTTATTCGAGTCTTCACTGTCGTTGTCGCTACTTGCAGCCCTTGAGCTGAGGTTGTTATTGTTGTCCTGTTCCGTGCTTTGGAGCACACGGGATGAGCTTCTGCGATCACATCCAGATTCTTCCAGTTTAGTAGACTCGAGGGATTTTGTGATGAGATCAATGTTAGCTTGTTCATCGAGCGGAGCATCCTGAGCCTGATGAACCGTTGGAGTCTCAGAGTTCCTCTGAATTCCTGGACCAAGTCTACTGAGAGCTTGGAAGATAAAGGCTTGAATCTTTGGTTTGAGAAGTCGTGAAGCCCATACGTGGGCGTTCATGATGATTACGCGAAGGGCCGCAACTCCCCACGTCAATTCGACAGTGGCAGACCAAATGCAAGTCATGCGCTACGATACGTTAGCTCTGTATACATTGCTTGCACATGGAACTGACTCGCTGTCTAATCCCGGACGAATCCACTGTTGTTTGGAACGCCAGCCACACCTTGACGTTGGGACCTATGCACGTGAAGACGATCACAGGTGGTAAGTTGAAGGAGCCGCTACAATCATGGTCGAACAATTGTGCTTGAAGCTCAAGTGCTAAAGCTGACGCATTAGCAGCTTGGCAGTAACACTTCTCGACGGTAGTCTTCAAATTTTCAGCATCTGGCTTCATCTCGACAACAGCCCAAGGGAAGCAAGTGAGCCTCGAGGCACTAATTCTTGCTTTGGTCTTTGAAGCTTTCATCCATTGTTGTAGCCCAGTCGTATGCGTGCAAAGCACGCCGTTGCTGTTCAATTTCCCGAGCGCCGGGAGCGAAAAGCATTGTCTAAACTCGTCTCTGTCGAAACCATGATAGCAGTCTTCTTGATCTTTCAGTTCATGTAACATTGGAAACGCGTAAGTTAGATCAGGTTTCGGTTGAGTAAGGTTCGATCGGGATGACTTTGGCCTCCGCGGACCTTGAGACCACAAATCCCATTGGAGATCTTCGTAACTGGGCATACATATCAGCTTTATGGACAGATGAAAGCGGGAATGGATTAATTACAGTGACCAAGTATCTAAAGCTGGACTTCCCCACGATTAGCATATGCATATGTGTTGTATGGTGCTCCTAAGGCTCGACATACTCAAATCCCGGTTGCATGCAAGCATCATCGCTGGCAAGTGTGAAAACCTTCTGCCTCCAAAAACAACTCCATCCGGATTCTGGATCGTTCAGCAATTTACGGGCGTTCTCTGCTGTCTTCTCATCTCGGTCCAGCTTGGCTGCAGCAGCCTGACATCCCGCATGAAGATCTGCATTCTGGAACCTTTTTAAAGCTATGATAGCAGATTTCGGTAGGTTGACATTGGAAAGCGGGTCAGTCGACTTGGGCCGAAATTCTGCAATTTGTTCTTTCAGATGGATCTCCCAACCCCCTGGTGGCACAATATTATTGAATGTCAAAAGTATCTCGCGAACTGCATCAACGTGATCCGGAATTACGCAAGAATTTGTCGATTGAGACGGATCATAGACCTCCGTATCGTAGTGTATTCCATCCCGTTCGAGGTTTTGCCGCGTGAGGTCCCTTGTGTGGTCGTTGTTGGCCATTTTGGGTGAGACGTCTGCTAGACCACAACCCATGAGCGCGCAATCTTTTGTAGTTATGTGCGGGCCGAAACTTCAGGCGAGCTAGTATGTGCTGCGGCACAGTCTGTGGATCCAACACTAAAACAGTCCTTTTAATCTAGAGACCCTTGCACCTGCATACAACCGACCAAGCTTGATCAGTAAGGAGCTCTTGACTGTAGTTGTAGTTTATGATACGAATGTACGGCCGCAGGGCATTATGGGCGAAATTGCATGCGTGCGTGCGCTCGATGCGATTGATTACTAGAATCGCCAAACGCTTCTCCCTGGTATTCCTGATGGTTGTTCCTTCCCTTATGACAAGGGTTTAGATAGGCCAAAACGGCTAAGGTCAGCCACCAAGTCTCAGCGCCTAAGTGCGAGCTATCATTCGTCCATCAACAGGTGCATGTGATTATTCTGCACCCTCTTTTGATCTCCATTCCTCCGTTTTAGTTGAGGTCCTGGTGGTCTTTTTATAGTCTTCTTGGAGGTACTCAAGGAGAATTGTATTAGGAAACGCTACGAGGTTAGTTAGATCGCCAATTATGATGATAACTTTATCCCGCCCGCCCTGTAAAGCAGCGCATCCAACGTATTGTAGTACAGGCCGTACTACAGCCTATAGTACAGCTCTTAAGGCGTAAAGATATAGCTATCCTCTAAGCTATAGCGTAGCTGTATTTATATATATTTTAGCTTATAGTACAGCTCTATAGTAGCCCCCCTTAGAGGGTTACTTTTTTTACTTAAGGGCTACTTAATCTAGTTATATAACCTAATTATATAACCTAATTATATAACCTAATTATATAACCTAATTATATAACCTAATTATATAACCTAATTATATAACCTAATTATATAACCTAATTATATAACCTAATTATATAACCTAATTATATAAATAAATTATATAATATCTATATATAGTATATAGGTTACTACAAACTATACTATAGTTATAGACTGTAATTTATTATTTTCAGGGGCTCTTATACGTACATAACGCCCATACAAACTATAGCGTATTACGCTACGGTGGAAACCCTGCTGTAAAGTCATCCCTTCAACCGCCGTCTTTTTCCTAACATTAGGCACCTTATCCTGCTCCTACATCGCCTGCAAAGCCACTCTTCGTCGAAATATACGCAGAATTGACTAACTAGATAGCTGTATTGCTCCACCTCTTCGACCGAGCTATAGACTGAGCCTTCGCCAGGCGGGTTTCGGAGCTCCTTGACCCTAATACTTCCATGCTTAAATCTGATATGCAACGAGTTATCGCCTTCGAGCGAGTCTGTGCGCATATATCCAGGAACAGTCCTTCGTGCTATGAGGATAAGTCTGTTTTTATCACTAAAGAGCTCGCAATCCAGAATAATTTTGTTGAGAGACGAATTTGACTTGCTACGCACAATCTGAAAGAAGACTTCGCGCACTCTCGGTACACGGTATAACGCTGTTATGGAAAGCTGTAGCTACGCACAATTGCCGTCAAAAAGGACGAGCCTTCTAGCACATCGCAATACGTGAGATCAGTTATCTAATAAGCTATGTTAAAGCTGGGTCTATAGTTACTAGTTCTACATCTACCCTTTATACTTAGAGAGGCTGTTCCTAGGGAGCAAGACCGACTCGCGCTATCGCTTCCTCGTAGGTATTGTGCTCCGGTCTCGTCTAACTCGATGTCGCTCCTTCTCTTGCGCTGGACAATTGCTGCATTTCCTTTGTTGAAAATTCTAGACATCTTCTCAACCTGACTGAGGTCCTCGTAAGTTTCCGTTGTCACTGCCTTTTATGTTCCTTTCCCCCACTACTCCTTGAGCATATGTGCCATCATCATCCTCTTTATCAAGACCGTTTGGGGACATGACTGGGCTTTGGGCACATCCACCTTAGCTGTTATTGTTGGCCCCAGAAGAGGAACTTGGGCTGTTGGGGGTCGGCAAAAGTGTTGGTTTGAGTGTTGGCTCATGATTGGGTATAAAGCTCTCTGCCTGTTCCTTAAACAGCCTTTACCGCTTTACTGAGTGAGTGTCTTCTAGCTATAGTCCTGATGTAATGACCAACAGCTCTCCCGAGGAGGTGATCGTGTCACTAGATAAACGGCGTGTTCTTTACGTGTTAACAGCGGCCTGTTCGTCACGTCGACGTTAATAAATGGCTCATCCTCCACTGCACGAGGGTCTCGTTCCACACAATATCTAGTAATATCTAGTAATGGACAGTGTTTGACTAGGTAATAGGTGTCGAATGTTCCATCGGACTTGAATGCTGGCTCGATCTCGGCTCAGATTTATTCTCGTTAAACATCCATCATGGGTACTTGTTTGATCTGCCTCATACACTCATGTAGCCCTGCTCGATAGCTATCCATTGTAGCCTTGAACTTGTCACTCTGTAAAACAACGGTCACTGAGTAATCAGAAGAGCGAATCCATTCACAGAACGTTACAACAGAATAGCATAGTGTCTATGGGACTGAGAAGGGCCAGCCTTTTTATCATATATGATGACGACAGTTGCCTTCTCAATGATACACAAGACTCTACTACGAAGCGATGTCGCCATGTCTGAAACTCCCGGGATCTGCTTCAGCTGGTGATCCAGCAGCCATGTCTGAGCTGGAGATACCAGGTGTGCGACCGCCCCGAGCCATGGTCATCGTGTTTGCAGACAGGTTGGCCGGGTCGAGGACGGCGGCTAGACAATTGGACGTGTTCGTTGGGGCTGAATAAACTATTGCGTCACGTTCCGTGGCCGAGTATCTGGTTAGCAAGGGGGCTGTGCAACCGGCATGCTTTCCCAGGCGTCAACCGGTTATCTATATGCAGCATCTCCAAGGCTGAGCGTGTGATCGTGGTGCAGTGCATGTGATGTGGCGGTGGCTTCCGGCGAGCTAGATTAGGCTTTACCGAAGTTGGTTAGTGCAATTGTTTGGGGAGGTGCGGCTGCATACGATCTCATGACACTTAGACACGAACCTTTCAGCCTGCTCACCGCGATGCCACTTTCTCTCACTGCTACGCCCACTGCCATGACATTTCTAGCCTTCGCGTTAGGATGTTACTTCTCATCTCCTATGGTTTATCGTCGTATCTCTCTTTTTTAAGCTATGTCGACGCTTCCAGCTGCACCTGGCGCTGAACGCCGCGCCCAGAAATGGAACTCTATGTATTTCGACGTGGGCCTTGTGAAGAGCTGGATTGCCACTTGCGAGCGAGTACATGGCAATGTGTGCTGCGGCCTTAGCACACCTCTTCCTCCAGGGTTTCGACTACTGGACATTAGCAAAATGTGTGTCTTTGAACCACAGGAGCCGCTTCGGTTTGTGGCTCTGAGCTACGTGTGGTACACACCCCTCGACAGAAAAGATCTTCAGCTCAGGGTCAATAATTGCGATCATCTTCAACAACCTGGCGGAATACAGATTTCAGAACTACCTGATGTTATATCAGACTGCATAAACCTATGCAAAGCACTCGGAGAGCACTATGTGTGGGTCGACAAGCTGTGCATAGTCCAAGACGATAGTTCCTCTAAGCATGGACAAATAAGGGCTATGGACCGAATATACAGCATGGCTACCCTCACCGTTGTAGCTGCTGTGGATACAGAACTGTCAACTGGACTTCCGGGAGTTTCTGGCCGTCCACGTCGATCTTCCTTGTACAACACCCTCAGCTCGAATGGTTATCCGAGCTTAAGGAGGGCTATCGAACAATCATCATGGAATACTCGTGGCTGGACGTTCCAGGAGTCTCTTTTCTCCTCAAAATGTCTTTACGTTACGGACTTTCAAGTTTACTTTGGCTGCCGTAAGTGGTATTGTGCAGAGGAGACGGGCGTAACAGCAAGTGCAGATCAGGGACTCCGACCTGACATACTGCTCGGATCTTGTAGTCTGACGTCAATACTAGACTACTGGCACCTTATAGAGGTCTATTCGACGAAGGTGCTTACGTATGAGAGCGATATCCTCAATGCCTTTGCGGGCGTAATGAACACCTTTTCAAACACTCTAAACAGCCGATTTCTTTTCGGGGTCCCAGAAGCCTACTTCTCACGTACGCTGCTCTGGAACTCTCACTCTGTCAAGAAGAGAGAATTAGTGTCGGAAATACCTTCGTGGAGTTGGGCTGCTTGGAACGGGAGGATTGGGTTCACCGACCCCGATGATGATTTTGGCGATTTGGTGCAACCTTACGTTTACGAAAATGAGGAAAACGAACCTCGATGTCATCATGCGCTAGAAGATTGGTTTGCACATGACGGCGACTGGACCGACGACGCTTTCCGTCGCCCGCTTTCCCGTCGAGGGACAAACTTCAGTCTGTCATGGCCGCATGAAACCGTTGAGATATGGAAGGCATGTCCTCAAAATCCTTGGAGTAGCGAAATTTACGCCCCAATTGCAGCCAGATTCCAGGAACTCGGTCGGAGTCACCCAGGCTCTGTTTTGTTCAACACAACTGTAGGACAAGTACGGCTCGATTGGCAGTATGCAGAATTTTATTCCGAGTTAGAAATACTCGACAACTTGGGTGAACCGATCGGTTACACGAGTTGGATATGCTTCTCGGATGATTTGGGGGAGCTTGGAGCTCGCGGGATACACACTTTCGTTGTTTTGTGCGGGGCATTGCTAAAGATGCGACGGACTCCTTGGTACTTAGGGGGACTGCTTGTTGAGAAACGGAATGGAGTCTATTACCGACTGGCGGCCGGATATATACAGACATCGCTGTGGCATCTCGCCAAGCCGAAGTGGGAGACCGTTGTTCTCGGTTGAAAGGGATTTCTGTAACTCGATCCGGCCTGCCACATCACCGAAGTCTCCATGATTGCAGGAGAAGGTTGATGATTTCTGTCTGTTCCAATGTTTCACCTCACCATTAACTACTGGTTGAAATGTTATTCTGCGCATCCAGCAGCCACGCCTCACGTTATTGCTTTCAGCTTTGGCACAACACCACATGGAGCTGATTAGCCCATCACTCCCAAACTTTGCCCCAAACTACAAAGGTTGCTTCACCTGCTGGTGAGGAGACCCGTATAGGGCGGGGCCGAATTTTTCCCCGGGCGATATATGAGTCCCAATGAGCGCCCCAAACTACAGCTACTGGACAAAAGTTTAGCACAGTTGGCCTTCGTATCGCTTATCCTGGGGTAGCACATTGTCCTCAAGCTTTTGTCCTAGTACTGTACTCCCAATCCAATCTCGCTGCTTTACCTTAGTTTACTACGTTTCCCATCAACCCCGCTAGGTTCCTCACAGCTTCACCGTGTACTTGAAGTGCGCGAAGTGTCTTCTCTAAACTTTTAATTAAGATGTTAAGTGGGGCGTTTCTGCTTTACCTTAAGTTTCCTACGTTTTATAGAAACCACACTACGTCCCCTCGCAGCTTTATACCTTGTATCAAAGGTATGCAAAGTGTCTTCTCTAAACTTTTAATTAAGGTGTTAAGAGAGGTATTAATGCTTTGCCTAGTTTCCTATGTTTTCTAGCAACCACACTGCGTTCACTCACAGCTTTATACTATGTACCAAAAGTGCGCGAAGTGACTTCTCTAGACTTTTAATTAACACGTTAAACGTTAAGGGTGTTGTTAAAAATATCTTAGTATCAGGACTACAACATGTACAACGCGTACACATGCCGTACCCTCAGGTACCAACACACTACATGAACCACCAAATTTCCGCTACGTCCATAGCATCCGCATACCCATCTCACCTACACATCCTTAACATCAACAACCGTATCCCTACTCTCCGTCTTCCCCTCCCCCGCCTCCCCACCAACCACCGTCCCCATCCTCACCAACCCACTCTGCCTCCCCTCCCCCGTCGCCTCCACCATCCTCCTAATATGCGGATGACTCACACTCCCCCTCTCACTATCCCTCCTCTCGCCGCGCCTCTCCCTCCTCGTCTGCGGCTGCACCGACCCGCCCATCCTTAACCGCATTCCCTCCTCCGTCGACAGCGTCCTATTAACAGGAGTGGGTTCGAATTTTTCGGCCGCGGCGGTGGCCGGGTCGGGGCTGGGCTTGGGCCGCAGCCAGCGGTACAGCTGCTTCGTTTTTAGGGCCCAGATGCGGTAGCCGAAGTCGGTGGAGAGGAAGCCGATGAGCGAGAAGAAGGGGACGCAGACTGCGGCGAGGGTGATGGCGAAGGGCCAGTAGGGGGAGGGGCTTTCGGGCATATTGGTCATGCCGAAGATGGAGGTTACGAAGGTTAGGGGCCTGTAGCGTCGGTCCCATGTCAGAAAAACACCACGCCACACCACACCACACCACACAGCACATGAACAACCAAGAAAAAAGAGGGGAGGCGCTCACATAAAGAACAAATTCACAATAGTCAAGAGTTTTATATTCCGGCCCTGTTGGACCGTAATATCGGAGAGTTCTACCGACTTCCGCGACTCCTGGATGCTCGTGCCGGAGAAGAGGTGGTCTTGGAGCGACTCTATTTCGTGGCGGCGGTCGTTGTTTTCGCGCTGCAGGGTGCGGAGTTCTTGCATTTCGTGGTCGAAAAGGAGGCGGAGGAGGCGCAGGCGGCGCTTCCAGTGGTCGTTGCGGGGGGATTCTTCGAAGAGCGGCCAGAGGGTTTTGCTTTTGCCGGCCCAGACTTCTTCGGTGAAGGTGTCTTCGAAGGAGTCGATCATGGATTTTATGCTGTCGTTTACGTTACCGAGCTGTGCGTGTTTAGCTTCTTGGTGTAGGACTCAACGATGGGAGGAACTGACGGTTTGGTGGGCGTAGAAGTAGCGGCGCGTCCAGGTGAAGGTTTTGTCTTCGAAGAGCCGTTGGTCGCGCAGGTCGGCGTCGAAAATGAAACCTAGAGGAGGCGTGATCAGGTGCGATATTCGCTTGTAGATCTCTTGATATCTCTTTCTAGCATCGCGATATTCTGTAAGCAGCGCGTGCAAAAACGCCTCAGGTCCGTTTAGATAGCGATATCCCGATTCGAACGTATCTGTAGTAGCTCTCCAGTCGGGAAAGCACTCGAGTTGGAGCACCTGTTCGCGTCGTCAACATTCCGAAGACTCCTTCGTTCCATCCATGTTTCGTACATACCTGCCACGGGGACCAAATGTTCTGGACCCAGCCATACTTCGTTTGTGCTTTGCGACTCCTGTTTCGTATGCGCCGCGGTTTATCGTCGTACAGAGCCAATGCGACAACGGCACCACAGCGTGCCAACGGCAAGTGCGAGCCATTAGGCGCATCTTTGTCAGCGCGCTGCCAATCCATCGGCTTGCAGTCCTCCCCCAGAATAGTGTAGTACTCAAACGAGAAAAAGAACGTCTTCTGATGCTTCCGATCCACACGGAAAGCGCGATGCATATGAGCCGACGAAGCCTCCGTCTGCACCAAATGCCTAAAGAGCTCGTCCATGTCAAAAACGTCGTGCAGAGTCAAGTGCAGGGCACCAAAGAGAATAGGCGCCGGCTCACGAGCTATGGTGATGCGGCCGACAGTTTGCTTATCCGGCCTGGTGCCGATGTTGCGAATAGCATGCCATATTTCTGTCGCCTTGGACATGGCATTCTGACTCCCGCTCGTCTCGACGAGCTCAGTGGTTCCATCTGGACCCACGTCGTAGACTTGGAAATGGGAATAGTGCGAGCGGTCGTCCGGCGGATCGGGCCCCAAGTGGAATAAATGAGGCTGCTTTGAAATCTTGCCCGGATCGGTAATGATAGGTGCTAATATTTCTCTGCCGTGCTCTTTCCAGTCATGGTTCTTTAGATGCTCGCGGAGATGCTCGTGGTCGAACGATTGCGAGGGCAAGGGATCTTGGACAAAGTAGGATTCGTCTTCGGCGTCGGAATCTTCATCAGTGAGCGTTGCCGAGTCGGCAAACGCATGGCTGGGCCGATCTTCGCGGGTGGCGGTCCGGGGGAAAGGCGGCGTTTCCGGTGGTGGATTAAACGTCCCGGACGGGGAACCGATAGACAGGGATTTTAGCAGGGCGTCGTGGGACCGTTGCAGAGACTCTAACTGCTTCCGAAGCTCTTCCACCTCGTTTGTGGCCATACTACTTTTGTGTCCGCCCAAGAGCGAGACGCGCTAGCCGGGAGAAACAGCAGAGGGCGATTTGTAAATTCTGTAAACTGAACTTGGGGGGACAGCACAGCTTAAACGTGGCTGCTATACTAGCCGCCATGCGCCAAGACCCCCGCTTAGTGAGACTCGCGTCCCTGCATCCAGTGCTGGAGTGTCTGGAACCCAAGAGTGCGGCATTTCCACGACGAGAGACGTCGAGATATGCGGCCGATGGTAGGTGGATGAAACAAATTACGTGGACCGCTGTGTGGCCAAGACGAGACGCGGGGTCAAGATCCCACTAGTGAATAGCTTGACCGGTATACACATTGCGCTTATCAACACGATGTCACAACGAACACAGAAGCCAAAATCATCTTCAGAAGGTCTCTGATACACCATCGCGACAATGCCATCCAGCGTGCAGACGAGCAAACCAGGCGCGATAACGAATCGCCAACACCTTCCTATTCGGTGCCAATACCGCGCCCAGCGCCCTAGTTATCGATAAGCCTCGACGGATCGACGTCCAAGAAATTCTTCCCCACGCCGCACATCCCCTATTGCGCCTGCCAAACCTCACGTACAGGAGCCATCATGCCTTCGTTCGGGTGGCTCATCACCTTCTCGATCCTCGTCCTCCTTGGCTCCCTCATCTACCAGAATCCTGAGCCGCTGTACAAGCCGATTACAGATTCGCTGGCGTACAAGGTCCTGCGGCAAATCTTCGAGGAGACGCATTGCTACGTTACCGTCAGGACGAATGCGGCCGACTTGCCGCATGCGGAGTGCTTTAGTGTTGCCGATGGCAGGTTCAAAAGGGTGTTTTTGGATGAGACGTCTTTTGATGTGGTGAAGGAGAAGCGGAAGGGGCACGTGATACCCGGCTTGTGGGATGGTCATGGTCATCTGTCACAGTTTGGAGAGTCGCTAGATTCTGTTGATTTGTTTGGTGCGAAATCGATGGCTGAGGTGAAGAAGAGACTCGTGGGATATAAGATGGGTCGAGAAGAGACGGGGACGAGCGAGCAGTGGCTGAGAGGCGTGGGCTGGGATCAAGCTTATTTCGAGGGCAAGTGGCCCGTGGCAGTACGTTTGATGTATTTTCTTCTTGTGTCAGCCCCCACGGAACGATAATATGACATGAGAAGTTGCTAATTCGTTGATAGAAAGATCTCGAAATTGGTGCACTTTTCCAGGACTTGTATGTGATGCTCGATCGCGTGGATATGCATTGCATCTGGGTATCTGAGAAAGTGCTGTCTCTTCTTCCGAATCCTCTCCCCCAGGTCCCAGGTGGAGAAATTCCGGCAGATGGGGTTTTCTGCGACAATGCAATGGACATTGTCACGAAGTACTGCCCGAAACCCAGCAAGGCACGCAAAACAAAGTGGATCCAGGATGCGATGTTTGAGCTCAACAAGTTCGGAATTGTTGGAATCCACGATGCTGGAGTGTTTCCCTCGGAGCTCAAGCTTTACAAAGAGCTTTCCGCGACTGACAACTGGACTGTGCGAGTCTACGCAATGGCTGAGTGCGAAACGAGGAATGCATTCTGCCCCCACGATATCGCGAAGATAACCACACCCGATGGACGGCTGCATATGCAGAGCGTCAAACTTTTCGCGGGCATGTGTCCCTACGCCTTTTATAATCGCCTGCTGACTTGTTGCAGATGGCGCCCTCGGCAGCTGGGGAAGTGCCATGATCGAGCCGTACAGTGACAAAGAGAGCTCGTCCGGTACATTGCTTGTCAATGCCACGACGCTCAGCAAGCTCACACACGACTGGGCACATGCAGCATACCAAGTCAACATACATGCCATTGGCGACCTGGCGAATCGCCTCGCCATCGACGCCTTCGAGGAAGCCCTGAAAACTCTGTGCCCCGGATCAACTCTCCACGAGTGCCAGGCCCAACACCGGTTCCGTATCGAGCACGCTCAGATCATTCACCCAGACGATCAACGCAGGATGAAGGAGATCGGCATCATCCCATCTATCCAGCCGACGCATGCCACTTCGGACATGCCGTATGCAGAGATCCGGCTGGGGAAACGCCGCACGGAGGACGAAGCCTATCGCATGCGCTCGCTGCTCCCGCTCAAGCCGGTCTTCGGAAGCGACTTCCCAGTCGAGCCAGCCAATGTATTCGAGGGTATCTATGCAGCCGTCACGCGACGCAGTCCCCGCACAGGCCTAGATGCGGACGGCAAATTGAAAGGCTGGTATGAGTCTGAGAGTGTGACGCTCGAGGACGCCCTGGAGGGCTTCACCGTTAACCCCGCTTATGCGGCGTTTGTGGAGGGCGAGGCCGGCGTCATTGCGGCAGGTGCCTATGCAGACTGGATCGTTCTGGATGAGCCGCTGGAGATGCTCGACACGGAGGCTCTGCGCAATATCAAGGTCAGGGAGACGTGGGTGGGTGGCAAACGCGTGTATAGACGGGCGGGTCCACCTGAGGCTCCGTGGTAGCTTCCACGGTCCGTAGTCCGTTTAAGACTTGCAAAGTTGTGTATAGACTCTCCGTCAGTGTACAATAGATGATTCGGCTGGCTTACATTTCCGATTACCCCACAGCATACTGTCGTGGGGGTCTGGCAGAGACTGGCACGCGCGGCATGCCAATATATACCATATAACGGCCACCCACGAACCGGATGCAGTTAGCCAATTTCACGTAATTGCCGCATCGGGCGTAGTTTGTACTCGCCAGTGAAGCTCTACGTCCATCACGGTGCTCGCAGCCTCGGCGCGCCAACCACGAGCACGGCATTATCCAGGTATCCCTCCACGTTGAACTTTGCCACATGCGTGGAATAACTCCAGGGCTAGTCTACGTGGGGACCACATGGGAGCGCCTGCCCCGCCTTGCAGAAATCAACTTCACCATGCATATAAGAAGTGACTGGCGTGCGATCACCCAAGTCAGAACCCCCTGCCCCAGCCTTTATAAACCAGCAAGTCAAACAACGTTTCTAAAAACCCAGCAACGAAACCATGGAACCTTCAACCACGCCAGCACACAGCACGCAAGCAAAGGCTCCCCCCAAGCCCTACGCCCACAGCGAAACCCTAATCGCCACGCCCGTCGCCACGCCGCCTGCCACGCCCACCCCCGCAGCCGTAGCAGCCCACAAGCTACACTCGGAAATCCGCGCCATCTACCACGACCTGCGTCACCTGTCCAGCCTAGCACCCTGCGACGTGGTAAACACGCGCCTCACCCGCCTCGTCGAGCTCTGCATCGCGCCCCACACCCCCGACACCGTCGACCACTTCGCCCGCATCGACGGCGTGCACTCCCTCTCGCACGCCCTGCAATCCATCTGTGCAGCCGCAGAAGGTGAACTAGAAACGTACTGGGCGAACAGGATAGTAGACTCCACGGCGACGACGTCTCGCACGGGTAGGTAGATAGACTCACCCCATTCCCGACCCCACCCTACTTTTTCACGCATCCATTAAATCTAACGCAAAGCCAGTAGTACACCCAACCAACAACAGCCCCCTCCAAACCTTCCCCTACCACGCAAACTACACCTCCCTCACCCACCTCGAAGCCACCCTCCTTACCGCCTTCCTCCCCCACCCCCACACCCCACCCCGCGCACTCGCCTTCATCGGCTCCGGCCCCCTCCCGCTAACCTCCTTCTGCCTGCACGCCATATGGCCCACCGCCCGCATCCACAACATCGACCGTGACGCCGCCGCCGTCTCGCTGTCGTCGCGGCTCGCGCAGACGCTCGGTTTCGTCGACGACGCGCGCATGACGTTTGCGTGTGAGGAGGTGGGCAAGGACGCGGACGACGATGAAACGGACTGGATGGGCTTCGATGTCGTGTATCTGGCTGCGCTGGTGGGTATGGCGTCGCGGGAGAAGATTGGCGTGTTGGCGGGGTTGGCGGGGAGGTTGAGGGGTGGGACGTTGGTGGTGTGTAGGAGTGCGAGGGGGTTGAGGGGTGTGTTGTATCCGGTGAGTTTTTTACTTTGCTTCGCTTTGTTTTGCTGTGTCGGGGGGTTTTTGTGCGGTGATGCCATGTGTATGCTGGGGCGTGTGACTGACTGACGGGGGTGATAGGTTCTGGAATTGGGAGAGGAGCTGCAGAGTGTGGGGATGGAGGTGCTTGCTGAGGTGCATCCTTGGACGAGTGTTGTTAATTCTGTGGTTGTGTTGAGGGTTTTGGAGCGGTCTTGATGGGCGGGGGGCGGACGGTGTTGTTGGAAGTGAGTGAGGGAGGGAGGGATAATACCATGATAGGGGTTTGAGGGACTGTAAATCTGAAAGAAGACTTCGCGCACTCTCGGTACACGGTATAGGGACTGTAAATAGGAGGGTATCAAGAGGAATAGAAGAAGAACATGCCGGATTTGCACGAGCGTGGAAATCTGTCCGTCCAAGTTCCCGAACATCGTGAATGCGACGTCGTCGTAACACCCCCTGAGGAGGGGAAACGAGGCTCCGATATGCCAACCATCACCATCTCATCTCATGCCTCCTAACTCTTCACTTCGCCCCCTCAATCTCCTGCATAATCTCCCGTCTCCGCGCACGATAAAACCGCTCCAACATCTTCCTCCGCTCCCCCTGCGTCATATCCTCGACCAACAACGCAAACTCCACCGGATCCTCATACCCCCACATCCTCGCCATCTCGCAAAACTGCCGTCTCCTAATCCGCTCCTCAGGCCTATATCGATAATTAATTTTGAACTCTTTGCCTCCACTCCTAGCCTCCCCAACCATTTTGACATCGTCTTCGGACTCGTCGCCGCTGAAGCGTATGTCGTCGTCGTCCAGAGGGTTGGAATGGTGCTGGGACTGGGACTGCGATCCTGCGAAGACGCGTTTCTGGCCTAGGTCGGCGTCGTTGCGGAGTTCCATTGCTTGTTTGCCTAGGCGTGCTTCGATTTCGCTGCGGCCGATGACTTCGCTGTTTTCGTGCGTGTATTGGACGCCTGCCTTTGCGAGGATGGCGTTGATGGGGTTGGATGCTGCGCGTTTTGTGAGTTTCTTTTTCCCGAAGCCCGATGTGCTGCTCGTGGTCGATAGGAACGAGTCTGCCAGCCTTTTTATCTGCTTAGGCATGGAGATGTCGTCTTCGCCAAGACCGAGGGACTTGTTACTCAGGATCTCATCATCGTCGTCCGAGTCAAGCTGCGGGCTGTCAAAGTCGCAGGGCAGGGCGCTGACGCCGGCTTTGGTTTCAGCGACGTTGGTCTTGGTCATAATGTCGCGAAGCAAGTGACTGTCTTCCTGGAACGTGAAGAGATTTTCGAGTCCAAAGAGCTCGCCCTTTTTACCAGACTGGTCCATTACGCCTTTGAAGTAGCGACGTTCGTCAGAAGCAGTGTAGGCAATGTTGGCTTGCTGCTGTTTGTAGATTTGTCGCGCGTAGACAACCTCTTCGATTGTTCCCGAGGAAACAAGACGGAAGACCTCGACATCGCGCGTCTGCCCGATACGATATGCGCGATCTTGCGCTTGGAGATCGTAAGCAGGGTTCCAGTTCGGATCTACGACAACGACCTTGTTGGCCGAGGTGATGTTGAGACCTACGCCACCTGCGCGCGTGGAGATGAGGAAGACGAATTGGTTCGGATCCGAGTTGAAGTCCGCGACGGCTTTGGAGCGGTCTTCGTAGCTCATGCTGCCGTCCAAGTAGGAGAAATTGTACTTGGTGCCATCGACGTCGAATAGCGTCTTCATTAGTTTCAGAAGACGCACAGAGTGGGAGAAGACGAGGACTTTGTCGCCATTAGAATGCCACAAATCGAGCAACCGTTTGAGAACCTTCCATTTCCCGCAGAAATCGCGTTGAGATTGGTGTAGGATGCTACCGCGTATCCTGTACATGTCCCTCCAAGTTTCAGGACAAGCGATCTGTAGGTTTTCGAGATCTTTTGACTGTTTCTCGTTCTCCTCGGTCGAAATTGGAAGCAAAAGTGCGAGATGGTTGGCTAATTTTTGCAAGGTCACCATACATGGGAACATGAATTTGGACCATTTCTCTCCTGAGTTTGGGATGTCCTGAAAACAGCACCAGCCTCGTGATTTTCCTGATCCGCAGTCGCATGGTTGCTTGGCCAGGCGGATGTACTCGCACTTTTCGCTTTCGAGGAAGGTGCGATAAGCGTCCGATTGCGTCTCTGTGAGTTGGCAGAAGATTACACGGTCGCTTTTCTTTGGCAGCTGGTCCGCGATGAGTGTCTTCATGCGGCGAAGGAAAACACTAGGAAGAATGTTCTTGACCAAATCTCTGGCTCTGCTGCGTGCATCAGCAAGCTGCGCGTGGCTTGCATCATGCGCTTGCCCCATTTTCAGCGGAAGGCTGATCATCTGTTTCCACTCCTGAGCCGAGCCGTAAGCACCAGGTCGCGCCCAGTTGAGTAGGTTCCACAGTTCTTCATATTTGTTTTGAATGGCCGTGCCCGTAAGGCCGATACGACAAAGAGCATTGACTTTGTTCATAGCTTTTGTGATCTCGGCGTTCTTGTTTTTGATCTGGTGACATTCGTCTGCAATGACGCAGTCCCAGTCGATGGTGTTGATCTCACCCTCGTTATTTCGATATGTGTCGTATGTGGTGATCATAATCTCGAGCATGCCTTTTCGAGCAGCTCCAAGTACACCTCTTCTGTCCGCTGGAGGGCCATGAAACTTGTAGACCTCCCACCAGCCCCATGTCTCCAGTTCGTCCTCCCAGTTTCTCATCAATGTGCCGGGACATACAATCATTACTCGTGGATACCACCGGTCGTCTTCGCATCGACGAATCTTACGCATGCATTTAGCGTCGCGCTTTGTTCCGGACTTGCCGAACGCAGCAGTGAGGAAAGCAATGACTTGGATGGTTTTGCCTAGACCCATGTCATCCCCGAGGATGGCGCCAGTCTGCTTGACAAATCGCTCGTGGAGAAACTGCGCACCCTCGACCTGGTAGTCTCGCAGCCATTGCGCGATCGGGGCAGGAATGGTTGCTCCTAAGTCCTGTAGCCTGATGTCCTTTTTCGCGCGCTGTGGCTTGATTACTTTACTGAGAACGGGCTTCTCTTCCAATTCGGTCTCAGAGAAGTCGATATCCTCATAGCTTGGCGGATATCGCAACCCGGATTCATGAAGCTTCTTCAGTTGTACTTTACGCGCTTCGATATACTCCGGAATCGGCTCATCCAGGAAAGTGTCTTGAGCATTTGTCTCCTCTGCCACCGAGTCTGTGCTGAAGATAGCATTTTCTCCATGAGTCTTTTTTCGCAGAGGTTTCCGACCAACTATACTTGTTGCAGCGGCAGCGCGGGACTTCTTCTGGGCACGAAGTCTGTTCGTTTCGGCAGCTGCACGTTTTCTTTTGATTGTACGGCGGTTTTTGAATTCAGTGTACGCCGCCGTGCCATCGTCTTCCGACCAGTCTGAGAAAGAAAACGAGTCACTTTGTCTATCGTCCGGCATCATCTCTTTTCCAGACGATTGTTTGCTGCGAGTGGAATTGCCGGGGCGTTGCTTGATGCGCGCAGTCGGAATGTCTGGGGCCTCATCATCGGTGTCGTCGTCCATCGGCTCTCCCGCGTCTGCATCCTGCGATTGGGTTTGTGATTGCGTCAACTCTGTGTGAAGGTCAGTGTGACGTGTGAATGAGACCGGGCTAACGAACCTTCGATGTACTGTGAAAGATCGAGCCCTTTACGCGTCGACTGAACAATGTCAAGGCCGTCTTCGCTGTCGCTACTTGCTTGACTTTCCGCAATTGCCCGTAGAGCCCTCTCGTGCTCCTTTTCTTTGCCTTTGTAACGCGACATGGTGGATGATACCTTTGCCACTGCCCGATCGCTTGGGCTCGAAGAAGTTGAGCGCTACTTCGAGAAGATTATGGCGGCAGGAGCGGCCGGTAAATATTTATGTTGCTATCACTATCAGAAAACATCCTTGGTGATTCCGTATTAGTGGCAACAATGCTGTTAATGTGAAAAGAAGCCGCGCTTCGGACGCGTGTTGGCCGGCAGGTGCCCTCACGTCATCACGTGTAGCGCGGGGAAGCGCCAAGATCTCTGCCAAAATAATCGCGTAACATTCCATTGCTCGTTGCGCAACCAACACAATTACTTCCCGACACTGCGGATCCTAGCGCCCCACATCATTATCATAATGCCGCTCGACACGTCTACATATTCGCTCGCGCTTCTGCGCTTGGACGGCCGCAGGTGGAACGAGCTCCGCAACATACACGCGCAAATAAGCACGCAAGCCGCTGCCGATGGATCGTCTTACCTCGAAATGGGCAACACCAAAGTGCTTTGCACCGTTACCGGACCAGCAGAGGGCCGTCAGTCGGGACAGCGTGGCGGGAAGGACAATGAAGCGAAGGTCGAAGTTGAGATTGGCTTTGCAGGCTTCAGCGGCTTGGAGAGGCGCAAGAGGAAGAACGACAAGTGAGCGGCTGGGCCATTGAGGCATCACTAAGGTGCTAACAATTGGCGCAGACGAACGTCAGAGATGCAGCATACACTCGAGACCGCTTACTCTTCACTTCTCCTCACACACCTCTACCCGCACTCGACCATAACCCTCAACATCCACATTCTCTCACAAGACGGCTCGCTCCTCGCCGCATGTCTCAATGCTGCAACCCTCGCCCTGATAGACGCCGGCGTGCCCATGACCGACTACCTCGTCGCTTGCACAGCTGCATCGTCAGCCACCTCTGCAGATTCAGACAACTCGGATCCTCTACTCGATCTCAACAACCTGGAAGAACAGGAGTTGCCTTTCTTGACCGTGGCTACATTAGGCAGGAGTGACCGGGTCTCGGTGTTGATCATGGAGAGCAGGGTGAGAATAGAAAGAGTGGAGGGCATGTTGGCTGTCGGAGTTGATGGGTGCAAGAGAATGAGGGAGATTTTGGATGGCGTAGTCAAAGGGTATGGCAAGAGGTTCTCTTGAGGTGTGAGTGTGGAAGATGGAACCATCAACAACGGTGTACACAACCGGTATGGTGCGGTCTTTCAGCATGCATCTTTGCCAAACAAAGATGGCCTCAATTCTGCGCGCGCGACGGCGCACTACCAGAGCTTCGGCCCTACCTTCACAAGCGATCAAGACCAAAAGCAGGCGACGTCCATGCATCAGCCACGAGCCAATGTGGCAACTCGTTGCTCGTTTGGATCACCATATTCGGCCACAAAAGAAAGCCATTTCAGCTTCATGAAACGGGTTTCGCCCATGGAAGCAACCATGTCTCAGTGCCGTAGCGGTAGATCGAAATTTCAAGGAGCCACCACACAAGGTGTGTCATGTTTCATTCAAGTCAAACATCCACAGGGTATACAACCAGAGTGAGCCACCTAATGCTAGTTCTTTAACATCCTGAAGAGATGTATGCACACACCCGATCTCCAGGCCTCATGTAATGTTCTAAATACCACACTCCATAACCATATCTTCAAGTTGCCCCCAGAAGTACAACAATCCAGCAAGACAAACCAAGCCGTGTCACTTATCCAAGAATCGGAATCAAGTTCTCGTTGGTCTTGCACTCCTCACCGCACGTATCCTTGCGCGGCAACCCCCGCCTCGCCCCATCCTGCCGATTCTTAACCATCGTCTCAGCAATCTGCTCCATCAGCTCGTTGCCCGTGCTCTTCAGCCCCTCAATCAGCGCATCAACCGTCGGCTGATCCAACCCCAAATCCGTCACGCTCATGATATCAACCCCATCCGGCGTTCCCGAAGCCTCGGCCGCCGTGGAATACGACATGTAGTACGGGAGCCCATTGCCGTCGCACCCCCACGCAAGCCAACTGTACTGGCTCGTCGCATTCTCAAGGATGCCGGTGCCGCGGTAGTCCTGCACGAGAACGTAGTTGGGGTTGGGGGTCGCGATGCCGTAGCTTGTGTAGATGGTGTCGTTGCCGGGGATCTGGAAGGAGGAGAGGTCGTTGATGGGGCCGGCGGGGGAGGAGGCGTCGACGGACGTGGGGTCCCATTGGAAGTTGCGGAAGGCGGCGACTTGGGTGTTGGAGGTCCAGATTTGGTGCCAGCCGCGGAACAGCCAGCCGGTGGCAGGAGGGTCCCAGTAGGTGGCGGAGGTGTTGAAGGTGGGTGGGATGCGGACTTGTACGCCTGGGTTTGGGGGGGTGTTGTTAGTGGTGGTGTTTCAAAGGGATGCTATGGTTGAAAGGTGATGGCTTACCTTCAGGACCTTGCTGGTCAGGGCATGTATCAGCAGTGGCAACTGCAACAAGCGCGCAGAGCGGGATGGACCAGTGGACACCCATAATTATGTGCAAAAGGATATTGGGGAATCGCTGTAAGGCTCCCTCCAAGTTGATGTTGAATTAATGGGATGGTGTTGAGTTGAGCCTTGTGGTGTGCAGCGTAGCAACTATATATCTGCGTCTGAGTACTCCAGCGTCCTTCCCTGTGATCAGTACCATTTGCCCTTGGCCCAGTGAAGTCGGTAATTGAAAGCAGACGCCTACGAGCCCAAAATCATTGAAATCGGGGTGAAAAAAAGCAGAGGGCGATGGAAGCGTTTGCAAGAATGAGCGTGAGCGAGCGCGCTGTGACCTTGGATAAATTCAATTCAAGATTTCTTCTGGAACGCAAGCCACTTTTTACACGTACGTAGCGCTCGCCTCTGAGGCTCGTAAAAGCGCAAGGCAATTCTTGGCGCTGCGGGATGGATGAAGACTACCTAACTACATGAAGAGATTAAGGCGCGGGGGTTAGGAAAAAACGTGGGGGATGATAGGGGCGCGGGGCGTTGTGCGACGGTGTCGTTGGAACTGGTGTCCTTAAACGTGCATCGATAATTCGGCTTGGGGAGGGTCGGAACGATATCGCATGCGTTGAGGCCGAGTCGCGTTTAAGCGCGCTGGCGAGTCAGGGGTGACTGGTAACGCGCGCTAAGTAGTAACTTCCTAGAAAGGAAATCAGTTGACTTGAAGTCTGCCCAGGTGGACACGGCATGGTTATTATCGAGGTATGTAGGGTTTTGGCGGGGAGCGTGGCATTTGTGAGGATAGGGGCAATTGTTGAGGAGCGAGGAGGCGCATGCATGGCCATGCAGTTCCATCCGATAGTTGTCGTCTTGGCTTTTTGTCCCCTGTCCTGCGCTTTTCTGTGCTTTTCTTAAGTCATTATTATCGGGATTCTGTTTGGCGCTGGGATTTGTAGCATCTAGGCGTTATGACGTCAAGGTTTACTTGAGCTGGCAACTTCGTCTCGTGAAGGCGCTTTGAACATGGCGTAGCTGCATCGTTCCTCCGATCCATGTCGCGAAGGCACAGCTAATGTAGTGTAGATACTAGACGAGAGTTAAATACACGAGCAGGAACTAAGGTGTTTTATTACCGTGCACCCTTAGCTCACACTGTACAATGTATTAATCAAGAATGCTTGCAAAAGATCTATACCTACGTAGGGGCGGAATGTAGTGTGCGAAGGTTTCTTCTGGTGTAGGCCTGGTGTGGAAACCGCCCACTTTAAACAAGACCCCACAACGGCCGAGGCAACGGTCCGCAGACACTGTCCCTCCCCGTCCGCATTTTTGCCTGCTTCAACCCAATATACGCCTCACGACGCGCCGGATCTCCAACAGTGACAGACCACGTCTTCAGCCCGTAATACACGCCGATGTGATGCACAAGCCATCTTCCGAAACTGCCGCCCTGGTCGTCCTCCGGCGTATCAAAGAGCATCATCTCCCGCCTAACACGCAAATCCTCGGTTGGGCTCCTTAGATCGCTCATCTTGCCGTTGCGACCCACAAACACGATCTCGTCATCGCTGCTGTCAGGATCCACGGGGAGCCCGTCGTCAGCGGCCCTGCTCTCCTTCTCCTCCCATTCTTCAACGAACTTGCGCACTTCAGCCTCGAGGTCCATGAGCAGGCCCTTGGCGCCGCGCGAGCGCTTGAGCTTCTCGCGGAGCTCCTTGGGGACGACGCCGGGTGTGGTGGGCTTGTTGGCCACCGTCTTGGACCGCGACTTCGCCTTTGCGGCCATGGCCTTGCGCTCGGCTTGCTGGCGGGAGAGTCCGGCATCCCACAGCGGGGCGAGGAAGTACGGGACGTGGTGGACGGGGTGCGTAGGGTGGACCTCCCAGTCCTTGGGCTGTGGGGGCTCGACGTAGGGATTGTTGAGAAGGCGGTCTAGTCATTTGTCAATGAGGAGAGACAAGCAGCAGATGGACTTCGAATGGGCGGGAGACGCGCATGCGATAGACGGTAGTCAGGGGACGCATACCTTTCTCCCACCGTAGTCTGCGTCGACTGCCCTCATTTCCCTTGAGCAGGGCCTCGCGACGCTTCATACTATCGCGGCGGACGGGCTCTTTGCGCTTGTAGTTGCTGCCCTCCTTTGCGGCTGCGGCGGGCGTGGGTCGGGCCCCAGAGGTAGCTGAAGTTGAGACGTCATCAAGCGGGATCTGGAGGCTGACGGTCGCGCCCGGGACCATGTCTTCGGGCGCTGAGATAGTTACAGTGCTCATAGTAGCAGTGGCCTCCTGAGTCCATGCCTCGATGTCGACGAGTGGGGATTGAGGAGCTGGCTCGGTGGTCAAGATGGCCATTGTCGCGGGTGGTGATGTGAATGCGATGACGAATATCAAGTCTACAGAAGGGAGCCTGCGCGACAGGTATGAGAAGCTCCTAATAGAAGGATGCTGAGGTGATGACTCTATGCAGGCGTGGCGACTGTAAGGAGGCAGCGCGATAAAGCTCCGCGGTCCGCGATAGCGAGTGCACTTAGTCTGAGCTAGCCGGCCAGCCAATCACAGACCAACGTGGGGCTACGTCTCCGAAACACCATCATCATCGCCCTCTCCAGGCATTGCGTGATTATTCTAGAAGATATCGAAGGAAAACGTACAGTCTTTGATTATACCTGTACATACGCGCTCTCACCACGACCACCGCGTGGGCGCTTATGCGAGCTTCACACTGTTCCACTTGGCAACTACACCTGATGCACGTCGTCTACCATCTACCTATCGCGCATTGCACGAAGACGTCAGCGTTTATCGGCTTCACGGTATTTCGGCATCTCGCTCGAGACACAACTATGCATAAGACATTCTGTACTTAGGCTTGCATGGTTTCCAAACAGCAATCATGCGCTCGGTACTTGGGTCGGCTTACACATTAAACACTCGTCCCACAGTTCTTGAACCATCTCAAACGGCGCTATGCATTCCATACAACCTCACCACCTTATTCGAGACAGGCAACAAGGCCATGAAATACCACCTGAGCCGCTTCAGACACCGTGCGACGTCGTGACACCTAGTCTGACAGGTTAAAACAACCTACAGTCCATCATCTTACGCATTTTCTGCCTCTTGGCTTACATGCTGAGAGCTCAACCCGAGTTTCATGTATCCGCTTGGTTCCGCCTGAGGTCTTGTCAACTCTCAAAGCATAGCTGCACTGGGCGCAAAGCCTGGTCTGTGGACCCCGTAACATGTTCTTGCTCCACTCTGCGCCGTCTATATACAATGCTGCTGAGAACCCTCTTGTGGAGTCTCATCCCCGGCTCACCTTCGCTTCTTCCTCTCGTCGTTCCTTCTAGCTTCTTTTTCGGTGGTACAGCTATAGAACAGCTTTTAGAATCATTCTCTTCACTTGCCGTTGAACCGTATCACTCATTGCTCTTATCACTCGACCTCTTGATCGGATTTAGACGGTTTCCACTTTTACCATGAAGTCGTTCTTGGGCTCACTTCTGCTGGCTGCATCTGCCAGTGCTATTCCTTATACGAAGCCAAGGATTCTCCATGGCTCTGGTCTTCGAGGTACGTTGAGATCTTGCTACTAGAATACTGTGCAATGACTAATGGGAATAGCCAATCTTCAAGCTCGACAGAACTCTGTCATCCCGGTGGTAGTAGGAGGGCCCCAAGATACCTTCGCGCCCAACTCTGTGGTGGTAAGCAACACTGACGTCCACAATGTATTTCAGGAAAGACTAACCAGTCCTCAGGCTGCTGTCGGAGACATAGTCCAATTCCAATTCAGTAATGGAAACCATACCGCAACACAGAGCACGTTAGAAGCGCCATGCACGCCTTTAGACGGCGGCGTCAACAGTGGCCACATCCCATTCCAAGACGGCCAGACCGACGTTGGGACGTTCAATATGGTGGTCTCAAACACTGATCCCATGTTCATCTTCTGTTCGACGGGACCTCACTGCCAGGAAGGCCAGGTCATGATCATAAATCCGTACGTTGCTCCTAGCGTTTGCATGTCTCAGTCACTAAACCAATCCACAGTACCAGCGCACAACAAGTCGTCGACTTTGTCAAAGCAGCCCAAGGTACCAACGCTTCAGTAGAAGGGTCGGCTATCGCTGGTGGAACTACAGGTCAGATTGAACTGGACAACGCTGCGTAGGCACACTTATCTCTGCGTGATGGATAGGGACTAATTTTGTATACAGATTCATCCCAGCACCGCCGGAGGCTGAAGGTGGTGGTCCACCGCCGCCCGCTGCCGCTCCCGCACCAGGGATGAATGCTACCGAAAAAGCACCGCCGCCCGCTGCCTCTCCTGCACCAGGGATGAATGCTACCGAAAAAGCTTGAGCGCCCTTTACATAGCTCGTCTCAATTGGGCATGTCGAGGTGCATCGAGTATGATGATGGATTGCGTGAAACAAGCCCATCTCGTTATCGAAGGCGCGGAGGTCGGCCAATAGTGAACGTTGACGTGCCCTGGAAATGGAGAGCGGTATTATTCGAATTCACTCTGCAAATAGTTTTGATACCCTCACACTTCCTGTACCGTTCTTATAACAACTTTCTATTTTTTTTTCAATAGACCAATGTTGTTCGTTCGATCGCATCATTCGCACCATGGTCCTACCCTCACCCACCCTCACCCACACATGATCGTATTTCGTTGTCAGCGTAGCCTACGGGATCAATGCAGCATTGCATATGCCAGACATGAACAGTAACATTACATCTAATCATCTATCCAGTGAGGTGACTCACGGATATCGTCATATTATGTGTGAGTCGCTCTTTCCCTTCGTGCTCTGCGGCTTCCACATGAGCGCGGCTTCCCGGCTTCTATAAACACGACACCCGGGCTTTCCTCGTCTTTCTTTGAACACGCCCTTTCTCTCATCTACATCGTCTTCTCCCGTTGCATCCTCCACGCAACCTTCTCTCGTTTGCCGGTTTGTTACTTTCGCGGTTCCCAAACATGGCCGCAGCGGCGCAACAGCCGGATCGATCGCATCCACAGTGTATTGCTGGAAGCGCTTGAACCGGTCGAGAGTGCAGGTCCCTTTATAATCACCGACCTGCTGCATGTAGCACTCAAGTTTAATGATCATGGCTTCACCATCGATGGCGTGGGTGAGATTAATGCACCCCTCTCTACCGTTGGTGCGCAGAGCTTGGTGAAGACCGGCCGCCTTCCGCTGCTTGATGACAGCGACGAATTGCTTCTTCGTGGAAAGAACTGCAACACCTATTTACTTGACCCCTAAGATGTTCCATTCGTCAAGGACAGCCTTTGGAAAACAGTTTAAAAGTTTCCTCGGATCAGTGCCGGAGCTGAAGACGTGGCAGTTGAAATGGCTTCGGGAAATCAGCGTTGAAACTGGGACTACAGAGCCTTCAAGTGGAGACGGCGGTCAACCAGCGGGCTTGCCACTACTCTCCAAATACCCCAATCGTAGTGCAATGGCTCAGTGGCTCTTTACCGGGTGCGTCGATCTATTGAAGCAACTGCCCCAGGTCTCAGGGTCGAACGTCTCATTATGGGGCAACCTGACAATATCCGATGGCCGGCTTATCTTTGCGATGTCTTCAGGAACTGGTTGAAGCGTGCAATGACCTTGATAATGCTACGATTAGGTGGCATATCCAACGCATCGTCAACACTGTTGTAGAGGTTGGCGGTAGCAAGTGCTGCGTGCCATCCCTGACCAGAGAATCGTTCAGCTAAGCACTAAGCTCGAAATTGAGAGTCTGGCCCTACTCGTCCCTCTCTTTCAACCGATGGTCATTGATCTGCGCTTGATCATCGACTTCCTCCGCCATGCTGTTGACATACTTGCCTGGAAATCTTCACTGTTCTCAACAGACTTTCGCACGGGAACAATCGAGCCGGCTATTGCCCTCATCTCATACATCAAAAACAAGTCCCACAATGTCTTTGGTGTGGCGCCATTGTTAGAGGATAATACTGTTCGTATTTGCGCACATAACACGCAATGGGGCCTGAGAGTTTCAGTCGCCACTTTGAAACAGCTCATCTTTCAGTTGCGTAGGTTCGGCTTGAAGCGCTGCTTCAATGCTCTGTTCCGATGGGTGACTCAATTTAAGGAGCTGTACCTCCATGAACTACGTTCCGTATTGTCCAGGGAGGAGTGGGACGAGTTGCAGAAAATCCCCATCAAAAAAGAAACAGCATAGAAGTACGATGAAATGGGAAACAATGGAATTGTGTCAGTAAGGAAGGAGTTTGAAGGACGGATTTTTTTTTGTGAATAAAGCTGCATCCCGCAACTATACTATAGTAAAAGAAAATCTAGCTATAACCTTTTTTTCTGTGTACTAGCTCTATAAGATACTATGTAAATAAATACATGTGAAAGCGAACAGTTTATGAGCGCTCATGTGATCTGACTGTGGAGTGCCTGTGGGTCTCGGTCGAGACCGGCAGATTATTTCTCTACATGTCTAGGGGCACATATTATGGGCGGAGACGTAAATTATATGCTAACACTGATAGTTTACAATGGCATGGGGGATATGTTTTGAGGCACGAAAGACTTGGTATGGGTCCAGTTACATGTAGTTACACGCTACATGAACGCAAAAGAATCCTCACTCTAGCTTGATCTAGTACTGCTTCACACGCACGTCTACCTCAAATAGCACACTTCGAGCTTCCACGTACTATTAAGATATAGCCAGCCAAAGAATCCTTCCTCCAACGAAGCCCGTAGTCCAAATAACCTTTCCCCAACGCCAAAAATCCAGTCGGATATTTTTCCACCTCGCCAACGCACACTCCACTGCGTCCACTCCCCCCTCGCACGTCCCGACACTCCATTCCAGCCCCTCGGAAAACCAGGTCTAGAGCGTACCAATGAGTCTTGCTTTTTAATCAGGGGAGCTGGGGGCGTCTGTCCAATGGGGTGGCATCGCAGCACGTGCGTGCATGTGTGGTGTGGGCACGGCTCGGCTTTTTGTTAGCGCCGGAGACCGAGCATCATACGAGCACGGAGATAGCGTGTATATGGGTTTTTGGTGCGTGGATGGGGGGCTATATGTATACGCTGGGACCTTGGGTGGGAATGGGCTTTGCGTGGGAAGGATGGTGAGGGCTGGGTTTTTTCAGTGTGGGTTTTTGAGGTTGTAGTTGGGGATGAGGATGGTGACACAAGAGGAGGAGGTGGTTGGGTGTAGGGGCGGGTTTGGATTGCTTTGAGCTGGAAGACGGAGGGTGGAGTCGAGAGTGCTGCGTATCTTTGGGGGTGGGGAAGTGGCGCTGAGTGGTTCGTACTGCCGGGATTGAGGAAAAGCGATGGAGCGCTAACTGGGAAGTTTTAATATTTGCTGCAGAACTTCGATACAATAGATCGCCGCTTCTATTATGCCTCTTTGATCGTACGTTTATCGTTCGCATATACGTTGTGCTCGTCGCTTTGAGGGGAGCTAGCTGCTGGTGATTGGGAGGGCTGGGCTTGCATATATGTTGGGTTGAATGTGTTGAGTTGAATGTTAGGGAAGAGTGATATGGCGTGCTGAGGAAAGAAGCTATGGGATGTTAAAATCATCCCAGTTCGGGTCCTAGAGATAGTTGTAGTGACAAGTAGAGAGGAATTAATACTTTTGGACAGCCATGTGGATCGTCAACGCGCCATAGACGGATCTATGTTTTCTTGAGCTGAACAACAAGTTAAACGTTTGAAGGCTGTTTAGCTATGGGCTCTGTTTCGGCTTGGATCTGACGAAGTAGTTCACGTACCTCACAGTGATTTAATATGGCTCCCTTTTTATTAAGATCGAGGGACCTAATTCGCTCCTCACGCTTAAGGACTTGAACGGAACTACCTCTTAAAAACAACGCAAGGGGTCTTACTTTACTTACTTTGAATTAGACTTGGACGTTATTCTTGTGATCGCCTTCTTTCTTCGGCCCATTCTTACTGGGTATTCCGCAGCGATGGGTGCTTACGCGTTTACTCCTGAATTTGACAGCACACTGCTTACATTTGGCTCTGATACTGCTACACACCGACCCTAAAGACTAGTATGTGCCCCGCACATTGACCTCTACTTTAAATATGGAAGCAGCTGTTCGCTTCTGAGTAGAGCCGCCTAGTGGACTCTAGAGGTGCTATACGCAAATTGAAGAGAAACTTTCAAACAACGTGTGCGTGTGATGAGTCAGTGGTTCTGGATAAGATTTTGGCTCCTGGTGTACGTCGGCGAGACTGCATGGCACGCATTAATCTGGTGCGCGGCACGTATCCCTAGCTGTATACAGTTAGATTTTGGAGATGCCCTGCTAGGTGGGATTTGCATGTAAAATAATATTATTGTTACTAGATACTTACTATATAATTATACAGTGCCGCTAACAATAATAGGTAGTGTTAAAAATTAAAATACGTGCGCAGATTATATTAAATTAAGGACTATATAGCAACAACACTAAAAGGTAGCACACGCACCTATGTATTACTTAGTAATTAGAAATAGGTTGTTAAATATATACAAATTTAGGTAAGCAAGCTATTCTTTAAGCCCTAGTAGCTGTATATAGTTAGGAATGCGTGCTGCGCAGCAGATTGATGCGTGCTATATAGTCTCGCCGGTGTACGTAGACTACGACCGGAGACCGACCGACCGACGCCGCCCGACCTTTCATTTCAGTTGAAACAAACGGCTTCATGTTCCGAAGAAGGGCTGTCATTGTCAAGGACCGAGTGCGTACGCTACGGTGGTAGGTAGTACTCGATGAAGTAATCAACGTAGAAGAGACATAGTTAATAGGGATAGGTGAAGGTCAGATACATGTTTGTATAATTTGAAGTGCGCGCGCGACCCTATTCCACACCATCACGCACCCTCCAAACAAAAATAATCGTACAAAACAAAAGAGCGAGACCAGCCCCCTGTACCGGCCCCGTCCGCAATTCCACCGCATCGCCGCGCGCATCCGTACCTGCATTGCGCGGCTCCCCGCAAGATCAGCAGAATTCTCCCATGTTTCCAGCTGAAAAAGCGCAAAAAATGACGTCGCACTCCGAGAGTTCGGGTTACGGGAACTACCGGTATGGTATGTAAGTCCTCTATCTCGGCCGCGGTGCTTTTCCAGCACGTGCCCGGTGTTTGTGTCTACGCCGCAAACCCTGCCATGTGGGTAGCGCCCGGATTTTCCCGGCCTGCCCTGCCCTGAGCCCGCGCCCAGAGACACGCCCTACAGGGAGGGACCTTGTAGGATCCCTAGGGTTCATCATGGAGCCTGAGGCTGCTCGGAGATGGAGCGGTGAACATTTAATTATCGTATGCTCCTTTTGGAGGCGCGAGGGAGGACGTGGTGCGTTCGCGCTGGGACCCCTATATTTGAGCGACGAGAAAACAAAAGGGCGAGGTGCGGAAGTCCGACTGCTCGTCGTCTTGAGGGGCCCTTGTGCAGCTAGATTGACGAGCTTCGATCGCTTTTCTGGAAGACGGACTCGCTTGTTTGACAAGCCGTTCGTTCCACGTGCACGACGAGGTGGCCACGCGGCGAATCGCTTCAGCCTTGCGAAGGGCTGACATCAGAACCTTACCTGCGCTCTTGGTCCCCGAAAAAAGCTTGGGAGAGTATATTGGGATAGACCGGATGGGGACTAGCGGCGACGGAGCTTCTTCCAGTGTTCATGTAGGGTAGATATGCGACGGAGAAATGGGGAGGGGTTGATTGGAGCGGTAGACGAGTAGACGAGGGAGACAAGGAGGAATACGTGCAAGGTAGGTATGTACCTGGTACTACCAGTGCTCGGGCATGCAGGTGAGACATAAGGACGCGAAAGAACGACCGGTCCGATTGCGAAGTCGGAGGGGGTTGGGAATTCGAAGATACGGAGGATGGAGGATGCGACGCGGACAAAGAAGGATGGACTTGGTGAGGCAGTTAACTGTAGTAGGTATGTACCATGCATGCTCACCGCAGCACTTCTACCGGTCGCTTGTTAGCTGGCTTGAGACAGTCGCTGCGCAGTAGGCAGACCACTTGTCACGACCGACCGACCAAATGACCGGCCTTAAAAGTCGGGCCTCACAAGACAGGCCTCCGCGATGTCCGATGTACTGCGCCCTTTGATTGCACGGCAGTGATCGGCCTCCACGCTACGTGAAGGCGTGGGTAACTGGAAATCCGAATCAGCGGTTCATCCACGAGGGCGCCCCATTTGTACCACGTCTGATTTATAGACTCACCAATGGTCCGGCCTGTTTGATGGTTGCGCAATGAACCCCGCAGTCGAAATCTTGTGGAGAAGCCGGATCTATGACCGGATTTCGACATACATACGAGCAGCATTATCGTATGGGTGAACTTTCATGAGGAAGGGCGCTGGCGGCTACTATTATGGTACAAGGGTTCACCGCTACTTCCCCATCCATCAGCCGGCGAACCCTCAGCCCAACCGAACGCACGTCGAACCATACCCAGCTTTCTAGAAACGCGTTAGAAATAGCAGGCCCGCCGCTGTGGTTACCCCCTGCCTCGTTTCGGGGACCGAGTTGCTGATAACATTATCCTATTGCGGACGGAATGGTAGTTAATTCTACGCTGAAGGGTAAGCTTTGCGGTTCAGGCGTGCTGTCTCAAATGAAAGCCATATCAAGTGGCGCCCAGGCTGACTGCAGGGCGCAGGCAAGACCCGCTCATTAAACCTCATGAAGCCTGGTGTGGTTCGCATACAGCATGTGCTCCAAAAGAGAAGTTTACCGGACGGCGGGCGGGTGCGAGTCAGCGCGAAGCCAAAAGCAAATCAAGCCACAAAAGGTCATCGGCATACGGGATGAGCCGTCGAGAACCTGCGCCTTTTCCGCACGACCAGTCTTGCCTTGAGATAACGGCACGCCATGTTGACCCAGTAGACTGGCCATTGGACGCCGTACTCAAGATAGCCCATTGAACCACTGGCCGAGAGAGAACTTGCAAACCACGAAGGAAGAGGAGTGCGTCTGCGCACGTCTTCCGTTCAATTCAGCAAATTGCCTTACATCAAGGCGGACACGCTGGCGTGTGCAAGCTTTCGGCCGAGTGGGCCGTATCTGCAGGATTATTGAGGTGTATGCGCCGCTGATGGAGAGAAGACGCCTCTGGAGTGACTGTGGGAAGGGCGCGGGGGATCGCTCGGTGGAGGCATTGGGGGCCATGGCAAAGAGCGGTATAGGTACGTACATGTGGTACAGTAGGCGCATGCACGCACTCCACAATGTCTCTCCCTACGCAATCTGGCACGTTCTCGCTAATCTACCCGGTTCGTGGACCAAAGATAGCTGAACGCCCGCGACGGGTCAGAGTATCAGATCGCGTTAGATCCGGTTAGGAACCAGTTTGCGCATACTTGCTCAGCCTATGGTATGTGGGTACCACTAGGTGGAAGTTGGAACCTCTGATGGTGCATGGAAATCGAGTTTGGCTGCTGTTCGAAGTGGCACATCGAAGCCTTGCGGGGGATGAACGACACGTGTGGACTCCACTTGACCACGAGCATGCATCCACAACACTAATTGGACCCTCTGCCGTTCGTCCCAGCTCGTTCGCATGTCTGCCTGCCGCTCATCACCATGGCTGTGGGTCTGCGATTCTCACGATAGCCCAACGACACCAACATCGCCGTAGCGACTTCGGAACGGAGACAGCAATGTGATGCATAGCCGCTTAGCCCTATGACCCTGGCTCTGTTTCTGGGGATAACGCCCGTGTGCTGAGGTCAATGCCTCCCTTCCCACAGTGACGGGTCCCATACCTCAACGCACTACCAACCGACCGATAACGTGGTTCAACCCACGGCCGTGTATGACGGCCAGGCGTCCGACTATCTCGTGTAATTGCCTTACCGCCTAGCCCTACGGGGCAGCTGGATGTTCGGTGGTTTTTGTCCTACGCGCCCGAGACGATAGCAATTGGGATGAAGTCATCCACTTATCCTGTCGGCTAATTGACCAACCCAGCATCCTTCTAAGGCCATGCGGATCCGCTCCACACTGCCGAGTGATTGGCCCTGGATGCCTGCTGTTGTACGATGGTACACATGTACACACAAGTTCGCCAGCTCCTACGTCGCCAGTCGTAGTTCTTGAGACTCACATACTCTCATCAAGCCGAGGTCACAGCTTCCGGAGCCAAGCTCGTTCCCCGATGATCGGAGGAGCATGCTATACGCTGCACGTAAATCCTGACGCCGAGGAAGAGGCATAATACCTGAAGCAAGTGAGCAATAAACGGCTCGGTCGGACTCAAACTAGCCATTGTTCGTGAGACACAGCCACGGCCTGCTTTGGCGACATCAGATAATCAAGAAGCGTTCCAGAGTGTCGGGATAGTGTCGTCAGAAGCGTAGCAATGGCGTGCCGAATCCCCGATACTCGGATGCTCGCAAGATGATTGCTTCAAGGAATGGTAGCCGAAAAGCGAGTAAGAAGCGTGACAGCTGTCAAAACAAGTTTAATGGTACATAGCAGTGATAAAAAATCACACCCATTGGCGCACAATGCCCCGCAGTATGTGATACGCGACGCAGGAAATGCGTATGTACATGGATGGGCTCACCTGCTTACAGTAAGACGAAAGTGGTCGCCGATGTTCGAGACCCGCTCTCAGTAGCGGCGCATCGGGGAAACAGGGTTTCGTAAGTAAGTCGTGCTATCAGGCTCCGACTACATCTATTGCACCAGCATGAACCCCAAGCAGAACTAGAGAGGTAGCGCAGTGGCTACGTGCTCATCTAGGACATCTTCCGGAAGGAAGCTTAGCGCTTTTGCAGGTTTGTTGTTGCAAGATGCTGCAGTCACGTATGGGACCATCAAATTAGAGAGTAAAGCGAGAAAACCAATGTAGCAAGGCTATGACGCGGGATGTACCGGACGGAGTAACTATCCGCAGTTATTGGTGGAAGCCATTCTCCATTCCTACCATCTTCATGCACACGGCATTGACAACACGCGCGACGAGATAGATCAAGAAAGCCTTGTCTCTTGGGCATATCTATGCGATACTTCCAAGACCGGGTGTGATGAGTTGTTACTCCGCGTTCCTTCAAAGTTCAAGTCATCTGAAAAGTCGGAGCGAGAGGCAAGTCATGGGGCGCACCCTTGTCTCGTGTGGAGATCGCTTAGATGCGTGCGTGGGATGAGCGCAGACTAACGGGTTCGGACCAGGGCGGGCGGCGACCGTTACGAAGGACCCTTCCGTCGTCATTGGGCACGTTGCTGTTTCCCGTGCGAACAGGGAGGCTCTCGGCGCTTGTTACAATCGAAGGTGGACGAACTGTGAAATCACCGATTCCAGTGCTGGTGCAAAACCATAGCGGGGTGTTGTAGTATTTTCCACGGTTGACAAAGATGACATCAACTATGTTGAAGTTGGGAACTGCAGTATGGACATTGCCGTAGGTGTATTTAATCCAGGTCTGTACATCCGTGTCCCCAATTCCTGTCGCAAGCCATGCCACGTGGTCACGAAGTCGTGCCCTAGAATACCCCAAATAAGATATTGAAAAACTACGAGGCTCGCGCAGGAACTTCTGTATGTTCCTGTGCATCTGCATCCACATCGTCATTCCACTCATCGCCACCGCTTACTCCACTTACATGTGTCGTGTTTGCCGCTGGCGGCGCATCCAGACCATCATCGCTCTCGTCGTCTTCAAAAGCGGCAGGATCTGCTAATGGCTGGGCTTCTGGATCTGCATTTCCGGTTGCAGGTGTCTTGTGCCGAGGGGCACCATGCACGTCGTCGTCGGCCGAAACAGAGATACCCCGGCGTCCCCACGCATTCTTGGGACGACTATCCGGGGCAGTTGGCCGGGCGCTCTCCTCTTCGTCGAAATCAAAATCCACACTCTTCCGGCCCACGAAGCGTCCCACAAGCCAACCGCGTCCTAGATCCTCGGAATCGACAACGCCGCCGCGCCGGAGCTTCACGCGCTGCCGGCTCCAATACACCCAGGCGAAGTCGATTATGAGTGCAGTCTGGATGGTCCCCCACACCCACGATGTCGGGTCCTTGTAGTTGTCCTCTTTGGTTGCGCGGTATATCCAATTGAGAACATAGAGGAAGCGGTAGGATCCGAGCGCAACCAGGTAGAATGAGTCAAGCACGGTAGGCACGGTCGTTTGGCGTAGAAGCAGCAGCTGCGGGACAATGCAAGTACATTCCAGGATTTCGGAGAAGACCCAGAGAAACTGTCCACGCGACCTGTCAGTATTGCACAAAACCACGTCCGCTAGCGTAGTATATCCAACCCACCTTCAAAAAGCTGGGTTTGCCAACCCCCGTATTCTGAAATAGCCAGTACCAGAATGGCGCGATGACGATGGGTGCCAGGAAGCAGTACAGGCCAAACTTCCATGCTTTTTCGCGTTCTCGCGTGCGGGCATACACGCTAGTCATTATGAATATGATGTAAAACGAAGACAGGGTGTAGAAAATCTGTCTGCCTTCAGCCACATGTGGGCGGGGATGGTACGCGTCCATCTCACCTTCAGTGAGAATCTCCATGTGTGGCCGAAGTCACTTGTGGCCGAGGTGGTGAAGACATCGAGGTACCGCGTGCAAAAGACAACGGCGTACAGCACCTGGGTGATGAGGGAGACACCTGGAAGCGTGTCAGCGGGGGTGCCGTGGCCGCAGTTGGGCCGCGCCTACCTTCGGCGCTGCTGTTGCTGTGAATGGCCCATATCAGGATGAGCTTCGAGATGGTGTGCGAGACGTCGCCGAGGATGAGGAAGGCGTTGGAGCCCATGGTGCTTGTGCGGGGCGAGTGCTACGCAGCACGCGTCGAGCGCCGCCCGCGTGTGCACAGTAATCTGGCGTTGCGGTACCGGTGTGGGACGGCGGGGGTGTGGGATTGGCCGAGGGAGGCGGCTCGCTCCTGTGAATCAGTCTGGGTCGTGAATGTCGACAACGGGGACACCCGTAGACGTCGAAGGGCTCTGGTCCGACCCGGGCCTTGGCGGCTGACGACGCCCTAACCGCCTATGGCTAGCGCATGCTGACTGCACCAGTGGATGCAGGACCTCCGCAGGACCTCGCATCGTGAACGAGCAGCTGAGAAGCGCACTCGGCGGCACAAAACGCCTGGACCCGGACATGCTCGTCCCACGCTGCCGCGCTGAGAGAGGAGCCCGTACCAAGACGTCCAGCTAAGACTTCTGCAGCCTACGCCGGAAAGCACCTCCCAACACATCACCCCATGGCCCAGCTTGCAGGGACCCTTGGCATCTGCATGCTCGGTTGTCTGCCGGTACCGATCATCTAATCGACTCAGCACACCCACAGCTTTCCCTTACAGCGTTGTACCGTATACCAAAACGTCTGCCATGTTTCTCTTCCTGATCATCTAATCGACGCGCCGCACCCGCCTGTGGCCCGCGGGCTCCGACTAGTCACGGGTTACTATGGTCGGACCTTCCTGAACCGCCAGTCGAGGCCAAGTATCTCAATGCTCTACACACGGAGTGCATCCGAACTGCTTCTGTAGACTGTCCTAAGGATCAATTGCATCCGACACCGCTCGTCTTGGTCCCCGGCAAGGCAACCATCCATCCGGTAGCTACGTTGTTGTTACGCAACAGTGGTCAATGGGAGCCTTTGGGTCCACACTTGCAGTCGTATTTGCTGATGGCTGAAACGGATGCCCAGAAATCTGAGATGGGACACGACTGAGCTGAGCCTGAAGCTCAAGAGGATTGCAAAATCCTTAGCTTCAATGTCGGTGCAGTCTGTAGCAGCTCGGGAGACGCGGATATCGACAACACAACAGAGCCGTAATGGCGGTACTACAGGTGAGCAGTACGCTCCATCGCTCATGCTTGGCCGTACTAAGCCCATGCAGATTGCGGCAAGCCCTCATCTTCGCTTGGTTCGCCCGAATCCAGGGCTTACGCCATGAGGATCTTCAGAATTTCCTGTCAGAAATGACCAGTCTCAGCCACCCAGGACCCTGGATATGCAGTATGCAGGGTCTGTTCGGGATGTCATGCCTATCCAAACGCCCATAATGTGGGACCTTCACGAGTCCATGGTTCGTTGAAACCATCCAATCCACGGCGGATAGTGGACTCTAACCACTGGTACGTTGCAGGTCATGGAGCAATTGCAGCGGCGAGATGCGAATACCGGTGCGGTCCCCCGCCACAAGGCATGATGATTCCCGCCAGGATTCACTGCGAGCATGCCAGGCTAAGGACGTACAGCAAACATGGTAGACCTCGCACGGAAAGAGACCAACAGGCGTCCCAGTGGCGAATGCATTTGTTCTTCCTCCAAAGGCAGCCCTTTGATGTTTCAACACCGGGCGAGAAACTCTGAACGATGCCCGATTATCACTAAGATACCCTCCGGCGCTATCCAGTGAATTCTTGTTCATATGATCACCGACCAGTGCAGGAATGCATCTGCATGAAATCCACGCATGCTATCAAAGCTGAGAGCTACTGGGTGGCTTCTCGCTATGTCGACCATGGCAATTCGCAGGATAATATTGCCACCTGACGGTGCGACTATCACGAATGGTAGTCGATCGACAGTATGGTGCTCATTTTGCTTCAAGCCGTATTGGCGGAGCTGCGCATGTCGACTAGATAAGGTCATACCAAGGCCACGATAGGATTGGACGGGCCTGCCGGGCCTGATGTGTCCCGTGTCCCCCCGTCCGACCATCTGCAAGTCGCTTACTTCATCGTGGCTTGTCGGAATTCGACTGTCGAAAATAACAAAGGAGGCGAACGTCAGCGGTTTTCCGATAACGGCCGGGTGAGACATGCTCAGAACAACCGATCGGAGCACGTGTAGATGTTTCGGATTGAACACCGCCGACACGGAGCTTGCATAGGCGAACTTTGGTTAGTCACATTTCAGCACCGGGGACCAGCGACAGTGCAGCCATCAGAATAGTCTCTTCGCAGGATGAGGCAAAGCAGCCGGCCAACCGTATTATGAAGGCCCCTCTTAGCCGCCATAGCCAGAATTGTGGTCCTTGCCTGGATGATCAAACGGTTGCTTGACAGCGCGAGTCATTCTGGGGCTGGCTGCAGGTAGATGCAAGCACGGCTTTGCAGTTGCAATGAAGCGTCGCTAGACAGATGCAGAGAGTTGAAACCGTCGCTGGCGGCCCAGTGACTGCGGCAGTGCCTTATCTGCTAGGGCTGATGGACAAACTGGTGGTGCTGGATTGGAGTTGATACGGTCGAGGCGTACCCTGGTCGGACTCCGGTAGACTGCGTAATGGTAAGACAGGATGAACATGTCACTAGCTTGAGCACGTGGAGCAGGCGAAGATCGTATCGTGGGAATGGGACTGAAACGATGGATCACTGACCATGATGCGCGATCGAGAGGGCAGGGAGCCCACATGGCGGTGGCGCGCATCGGTGGAGGATGGCGAAGCAGCCTCACTGGAACTGAGCATGTCGCTTGAGGGCCGTCCCTCGACGAGCTGGACAGGGAGGCTGAGGCTAGTCGTAGCGTAGCCGTCCCGTACTGTGTAGTAGAGGGCGTGGAAGAGCTGAGGTCGGACGCGAGCGCGGCACCGGATACGGCGAATTAGTGGCCTTTGGCCTGCGGCATGGCGCCGTGGCTGTCTCAACGGCCATTACGACCGTGGTACGAAGCGCCCTCCGACCGCGAGCCCTTTCTGGGTATTTTGTGGCCATTATGCGCCCCTAATTGACCGATGACGGCGACTTTGGCTCGGAAGCCTCGCTCGAGGGGTGCGCGAAGGATCATACGGCCAGCGACATGCTAACCGCGAGCAGCGAGAGGCACAGCACAGACGGACACGTCCACACATTATCCATCAGCAAGCAAGAGTGCCGGGTGCCAATGTCTCGTCGTCGACGTCGAGAGAGCCGGAGCAGCTGTCGTGGGGATGCCCAGGGGTGACATGTCGCTCGACGCTATCGCCGCCCTACTGGGCAGTGACATTCACCTCGCACCGTACAGGCGCCGCGTCGCGGACGACACTCCCCGCCAGATCGGCACGCCAGCGACCCTCAGACGGCACAAGGCTGCCCGAGTCTGTCGCCGACCGATGCCAGTCTCCCAGCATGTCGTTCCTGGTGGGCAGGCCCAGGCCGCAACTGGGCCGGCCGCAGCCGTTCTGCAGGCCAGGTCCCGTTGACCACCACGCGGCTCCAGCGCGCCAGCCATGATCCAGGACCCCTGTCGCTCGTGGGGCATGGATGCAGCAGCCTGTACGCGTCAAGGTGCAGGCGCAGGGCCCTGGCTCACCTGTGCGTCGTGCCCATCCTTCAGAATCCGCGAACCGGGGGCATCGATAGAGTTGTCGCACTAGAGCCCTCTCGACAATTCCCAGCTAGTCCCACCGCTCGGCCCTGCGACCATGGCTATGAGTTGATATATCCGCATCACAGCTCCTCGATCTCGATCATCATCTTCAGAGCCAACCTTCCACGCCTTACCAAGCCCAGTCTCAACACACTGCGCCCGGCTCTTCTCTCTCTCCCTTCTTCCAACTAGTCCCATCTGTCCCTCACCCGGCACAGTCAGTGGCCATGCCCGCTATACTAGAGAGGAGTGCTGTGCCACAACCGCCGCATCTACATCTGGCTACAACGTCGACGTGGCCGCCCTACAACAGTCACTGCTACGGCTCGTCCGCCTCTTCACCTACACCGATGACACCAGAGTCTCTGACCACCTTTGTCCCGCCCCTGCACGACAGCCCGCTCCCCTCTCAGGAAGCTGGCGCAGTTTCTTCGCATTGGTTTGGCGCTTCTGTTTCGGCCCCAGACGCTCACAGCGAGGTATGTCAGGTGCTCACTTTCTCCGCTAGCCCCGCTAACTCGATTGACATGTAGACGTTCGGTGCGTTTTCTTATAGCCAGGCTTTCGTGCCATCACACCCCTCGACTGCTGGCCCATATTCACCCCACCACCAGTTCTCACAGGCGTCCGACGTTTCAATCTCCGCACCAACAAGCATCGAGCACCCAGCAGGCAACTTCTCTCCAGTCTCCCGGTGTTCACGAAGCTCAGAAGGTCCACAACCCGAGTACGTCCGCCAGCCTCAAGAGCCTTCTCCAGAAGCATCCATCCATCATCTCTCGGGCGGCCCATCACCAAATCGCCCACGAAGCACTCCGCTGGAGTATCCTCCCTGGACCATGAACCCCCTAAACATTTCTGGATCGACCATGCACCAGCACTTCTACCCCAGCCCGACGTACCCAGCAGTGAGAGACCCCAGCCCCCGTCTGAGCGAGCCAGCTATGGAGCTTGGGGGCGATCTATCGAACGGACGCCGCCTCTACGCACCGATCGCTCCTCACCCAACCGGTCCTCGCACAAGCGCACCGAAGCGATCTCGCCAGGATGACGATGACCAGTCGGATCAATCTAAGAGGCGGAAGCGATCAGACTCGAACACCTCTGCCACGATCGAGCTAGGCGAGGAAGACCGCCTCCTCATCCAGCTCAAGGACGAAGAGAGCATGCCATGGAAGGACATTGCCGCCCGCTTCCAGTCAGATCTCGGCAAGACCTACCAGATTCCCGCGTTGCAGATGCGCCTCAAGCGACTAAGGGAACGCATGCGCGTGTGGACGGAGACCGACGTAAAGGCACTCCGCATGGCCCATGAGTACTGGGTCCAGAGCAAGTTCGACATTATCGCCCAAAAGGTGAGCATCGCAACCTTCTTTCCTCCGATCTATAGCTAACCTCACCAGATGCTCGAGTACGGTGCTGCAGAGAAGTGGACTGCTCGTCAGTGCGCACGCAAGTGGACCGAGATCGATCCTGGCCCAACGCCATACACTACCTTTGAGCATCAGATTCCGGCGTATGCTGCATACACGATGAGCCCGGCGGAAGCACATCACTTTATGCCATATGCACACATCCAGTAAACCTTCCTTCTTGTTCGATACCCCTTCCTTCAAAGACAGTTCGCTGTTGTTCTATATCTAGTCTTGTTCTGTTTCTAGCCTTGTTTGTTCGTGTAGAATTCTTTTGCAATGTCACGGAGGCGCTTCTTTTTTTATGGCCCTACCGTACACTTTGGCGTCGCGGCGCATTTGATGAGTGTGCCTTATTCTTATGGCCATAATGATGATGGTTCTTCTTCACTTTTACGCTTCATACCCAAATCATGAATATGTTTGTTCAAATTCCGAAGATTTCGCTTATAAGCCGGCCGCTGCTGTATGTACATATTTTACCCACTAGTGTCTGACTGGCAAGTAAGGCTCATCTTGGGCTCTCCGTCTCGATGGAAAAGCTACGCCAGACCTGGAAAAGACGTAAAACAATACCAATGGATAGCTACATCACCCGTGGGCCATCCATCTTCCACGCACGCACGCACCCTCGGCGCATTCGCATTGGTGCCACGTTCTGTTCTGTTCTGCCTCGCTCGTAGAAACCACCTCTCCACTTGTTTGCACGCATCCAAAGCCCCCGTGGTCCCCGTCCCCCAAGCGCAAGGCTAAAAAACGCTACCTAGACGAACGTACCCGTCCCAACGGCTGAGCCGCGCTCCCTCTTCCCCCAGCCTTCTAGCTCGCTCCCTACCGTACGGGTATCCATCATTATCCCCTTTTGCCCTCGTGCTTCTTCAGCCTTCCAGGACCACAATTCCAATCTCAACGAATTTACCATGCGGCGCACTCGGGGGGGAGAAAACCCAACCCTGACGCTGAAAGCGTACGACGAAGCACGTCCAAGTCCCTATTTCCCGCCGCGGCGCCAAGTTGAGAAGTCGACAGCGCGCCCACGCCTTTCCCGCGCCCATCCCCGCGCTAGCACGCACCCGCTTCGCCTCGCCGCCTTTGCCGTGATTGGTCCATCCAGCCCTGAGGCGGCGGCGGCCGGGCGGCGCAACCGCGCGCTGGCCCCGAAAAAGTAAAGCGAACCATGCACAGCACAAGCGATGAGATTAAGGAGAGAGAGAGAGAGAGAAATTAGAGTAACGGCGCGACGGAAGTCTGACTGCGATGTGGGTAGGTAGGCACTAGGTAGGTTAGTCTGCCTAGGAATCGGATAGTTACGGAAGGCGTACCTCCCGTCCGTCCGCAGTTCGTTCGTTCCTCCTGTTCTTTTTGCTGTTTTCGCGCGAGATTGTAATTGTGGGTGGGAATCCTGGTTGGGCGTTTGGCGTGTGCGGCTTTTTCGTTTTGGGGGTGAGGCACGACGAGGGGGAACCCTTACCTGGTTTTTGGGTGTGGGCTTCAAGGTGGGTGGATGGCGCTACCTACTACTACTGGCTTCCGAATGCGGGTTTAGGGTACGCACGCACGCACGCACGCACGTACTCGACTGGGCTAGATGGTGGAGAGGAGGATGGAGGAGAGCGAATCGAGGGGTTTGTGAGGATTTTCGTACGAGGAAAAGGCGGAGAGGAGGACCGGGGGGTTGGTCGATTACCTGGGCCAAGATCGTTTTTTTGTGAATATTCTGTCTGCATACTAATGGGGATATTCACTTCAGGCTGGTGGGTGGGGTTGTGGTGCACCGTGTAAACGATGCCTCTGAGAGAGTGAGAGCCTCTGATACGATACCGTCATACTGGCTCGCCGCCTTACAGTACGCCCTGCTCGCAGCCCTTACTTCCTTGCGATTGTGCTCAACGCCCGAGTGAGTTATCGTTCCCCGAGAGGGCAAGCCGACTAGCGTGTCGTTGACGACAGATAGGTAGTCGGAGAGTGGTGTAGCTGTGTAACGCCTTCCCTCGTCGAGGACAGATAGGGTTGTCAGAGAGTGGTATAGCTGTGTAACACCTTCCCTCGTCAGCGCATATCGCATCCCTCTGTTTCAATGCCCTTACGCTGATTGGCGCATGCTCTTTCTGCCGGTCCTATTGTTGGAGGTCTGACGGCATGCACATCGGACGTCTCGAGCTGCGACTTCGGGGGCCGGGGGGTTGTCAGCCTTCAGCCCTCCGATTCCGACCACCGACCGCAACCCGATTCCAAAACACATGAAGCGACGATGCCTCGCCTCTCAGGCTCCTTCGCACTGTTCATGAATCTATATCATCAGAGATCTCCTCTCGTGCGAGACTTTGCAAGTTTAGCCAGCGGTTAAGCTGCCAGCAGAAGAGGACCTCAGGGAGGGAGGCAGCTCCACTGGCCAAGTTCCAGCCTGCCATTGAGAAAGCGGTCGACGGGCTACTGAGAATCCATTCAGAACCTCGAATCGGGTTTTCAGCCCGCTGTGCTGGGCCGGGGGCGTGCGGCTTATTGGTCCAGGCGGCACAGCACTGTCACCTGCGCACTGTTGGAATGACTGCCAGGTACGCCACACCATTCGCCAACAGCTTACGAACTGTACCACATGCAATGAGTGACGTGCATATAGAGTGTCGACAGTGGGGTGAGATGGTGGATCGGTGAGATGGGCAGACTGGGAGATTGCCACGCCATGCCGCTGGTGTGGCGCGGGAGAAGATCTGGCGCAGCATTATGGTCCCCGCGATACGAGTTGTGTCGCAACGCTACCGTCGACCTCCTTTCAGCCTGTAGGTGACACAGAGAGCAGCACGTTCTATGTAAAGACGAAAGTCGGCTTGGTCTGGTCGCCGCCGGGAAATTCCGCGCCAGAGGTACGACTATTGCGAAAGCGCTGAACCAATACACTGGAAATCCTCTATGCCGCCGGTATATGCATTTTGCTAAATTCAGCCGGATCAGATAATCCCAGATGCAGCCTTTGGGGCTATATTCCTCATACGGGAACCTATCCACTGCTAATTCAACACCATTTTCGTGTCGACTGGCGCTTTGGAAGGGGTAAGCCGTGGGTCGTAATGTTTGATCGAAAATACACAGCCGCAGAAGGCGCACATGCAACCTCTCGGTCGGCCTAGATGTACTGTGGTAGGTCTCGGGTCAACGAGGAAGCCTGAATTCAGAACCCGATCTCGGAGGTAGATGGATGGTATGTTGCGGTCTCAGGCATGTTTCAACGTAGAGAATAAGGCCCGTTACCATGACAGGACTTGTAAGTGACACTTACACCTCTGGGCCATTGAGCGCGTTCAGTCACATGCTCGCCGAATGCAATGTGAACGGTCAGAAACTGTATGCGCTAAGTTATGCGTGCATCGTAGTAAGGCGGTTTGAGGATCCGATGTCTCTGCTGCGCCCGCAAGTCGAAAAAGGGATCCGCTCCATCCGAGACCATCCAGGTGTGCAAGCTTTGACATTCGACAATTGTGTTCGGTTGTTATCTTGGGCATATTCGCAAGGCGGATATTGGCACAGGTGCGAGGCTGGAAGCGATCACGTACGAGGTTGCTTTTCGTCCTTGTGCAAGCGAGCTACATTGAGCGAAGTCAGTTTCCTACACTTAACGGCGCGTTTCATAATCAAGGATGCGTTTAGTCGAGCATCGCTAGGGATCAGGAATGAGCCTTGCATAGAGGAACAGTATCTCACGTGGGGCAATCCAAACGTCTACACTTACCATGCTGATAAAGTACGATAACGCCGGAGGAACAGGCTATTACCGACTTGAGGTTTCACCTGAGCTGTACATGGAAGGCAGCCTATGTCGTAGACTATACCAGGTTCGTTGTGAGCTGCAATTGCCCCTGGGGCGCAGACCGGACTTTTCGTTTGAGATGATATCAAGCGTATAGGATCAAGGCAGTCTCTTCTTAGGCAGTCCCATAGCACTACGCTTGAGCGGGTCCTGGTGGAAGATGAATATCGTATCTAATTAGGCGTCTTGCGAATCGGCGTACGCTAGCACGGCGTTGGAGGGGATGTGGAGTAAAGTCATAGCTTTCAACAACACTGGAACGCACAACCTTATCATCGACTCGTCGCTGTGCGCTATCCATAACATTGTATCTGCAATCGCGCACTCAAGAGTTTGCTAAGTGTGCGATTAAGCCAGGCAGAGGTGGCCCAGATGGCGGTAAAAGCCGCGATGCTAGCGACGAGGAATTGATAGCTATTCCTCAACAATGCATATTGGTTGGATGATCCTGGTTCTGGAGGCTCCTACATATCCTCGCGCGCATTGCTGTCTCATTCTGCGGCTTTCAAGGTTCTCCCTGGAGTCGCATGTTGACTGTAGTCGAGCGGTGAGTTACACAGCATTCAATTCTCGCGCCTAAATGACGTGACAATGGAACTTAGCGTGACTGCGCCTCGATTGTCCAGCATCAAGTGCGCCGTAGCTCCGGATACCTCCATTCCGAAATGTCCGAAGCGGGCTTGGGGCGGGCTTGGGGTGAGTTTACGATGGACCGATGGTCGACGTGCGGTGGCACAGTGAGATAGGCGCCCATGTCACCGATGACCGTTTTTGCATACCAGAATAGCCAAAATGTACAGCTCAGTCTCCTATCTCTTTGCGCTAGACTTCGCCTTTGGCGTACTCCGTTGCGCCACGTTCATCGCTGAACCCGACCTACGATTGATGGCGAATACTGTTAAGACGCAAGGTACACCGCTAACTCGTGCTCGACAGGCATCACATCGCAAGAGAAGAACCACTCATACGCGAATACCTGTAAGGTACCTCCCATGTTCCTAAGGGATATTCCGTGACCCGTCAGGTAGGTCCATGTCGCGTGGTCTGTAGATCGAAAATCATGCACCGCTTCTGGAAGCCTCCTCTTTTAGAAGAAAGTCCGTGGTGGAGGGCCTGGAAAGCACAGACCGGAATACAGGGCCTGTGCTAAGAGCATGGACACCCAAGCGCCTCCTCTCCTTTTAACTGAAGAAATATCGTAAGTTTTCTCGCGCCGACTTATTACCACATACTGAATAGACGATTTCCACCTCTATCTGTGCGGCTTGACCAGTGCGTGTACATCGAATGGTGCAATTTTACGCAGTGACTGTGCCGGTGACATCCATGTGCACGGAGCCGCATCTGGGCAGAGATTTGACTGCTAAATGCGACTGTCTGGGTGATTTATGGAGAAAGTGCCTTGGTCCGGTGATCTTCGTAGAAGAAGCTGGAATACGGATGCACTCGTGCTACCTAAGGGTGAGTGATGAAAGTGAGTGTATCGATCTTCAAATCGTCCAGATGAAAGCCGTTTTCGCCGATCCTAGTTCACGTGACACGCTAGCCGAAAGGGGTTACAGAATCGGAAATTCTCCAAGCCCCGGCCTCTTGTTCGGACTTTAGAATAACTCCGTCATATAACCATCCATCACCTTCAACACAACATTCACATCCTTCGGTTTACAAGTTAATGTGTGTTGGAACTCTGCATCTATGAACATGAGGAGAGTCTTTTCAAGATTGACACGCCTACAAAACCAGTTTCCTTCGAAGGCCCCTCGGCGGCTCGCTCATACGTCATCGCCCGGCATGGCAAAGCTGTCTCTCACTTCTACTCTTCGGATGCCGTCAGGCTACGACATTCCAATATTGGGATACGGTGTGTATCAGACGCCCGCCGACGTTGCTGCAGAAGTAGTCGAGCACGCGTTGAAAACAGGATATCGCCACGTCGATTCAGCAGTTGCCTATCGCAATGAAGCACCATCAGCGGAGGGCATGAAGAAGTCTGGTATCCCACGCGAGCAGCTCTTCTTCACAACCAAAATACCTCCCAAGGAGATGAACTATGATAATGCCAAGAAACACGTTGAAAATTCGCTCAAAGAGACGGGATTCGACTACATCGATCTGTACCTCCTTCATTCGCCATATGGTGGAGAAGAGGGTCGCATCGGTGCTTGGAAAGCGCTCGTCGAGGGTGTCGAAGCTGGAAAGATCCGTAGCATCGGCGTGAGCAACTACGGCGTGCATCACTTGGAGGAGCTCGAGGCTTACATCAAGAGTACGGACGAGAAAGAGGGCAAGGGCAAGGGAGGTGTCTTGAGTGTGAACCAGGTTGAGCTTCATCCGTGGTTGGCGAGGAAGGACATTGTGGACTGGTGTAACAAGAGAGGGGTAGTCATGGAAGCCTATAGCCCTCTTGTGCGGGCAACTAGGACTGAAGACCCTCTTCTTGTACCGCTTGCAAAGAAGTATAAAACGACAACGAGTCAGATCTTGCTGCGTTGGAGCTTGCAGATGGTATGCACACCCGCCCGTAACCTTCCACCACATCTACTCATGTCTTACAGGGGTTCGTGCCACTCCCGAAGTCGGTAACGAAGTCGCGCATCGAGGAGAACGCTCAGATTTACGACTTTGAGCTTACGAGCGACGAGATGAAGAGCTTGGACACTGGGGTATACGAGGTTTGCGCCTGGGATCCTACCGTCAGCCATGATTAGGTGAAGTACATGAATATGATTATTTTCCAACACGTTCGGTCACGACACAACACATTGCGTATCGCTATATACTTACGCACCTCTTAAAGCCTAATTCTATGAGATTGGTATCAAGCAATGCATCTGATAGCGCTGTTGTCAATTTTTGAAGGCAACATGAATCGCTAGGAGAGGAATACGTTGTGAGAACGCCACTTACGTAAGACCGAGAATTAGTCCTGTGGGTAACTGAACGACCAAGTGTTTCCAGATTACAATTCCCGTGCTTCTTCGTGGGATTGGTCGAACTAAGCAACGAACTAAGAGCCGTGAGATAGGCTTTCGAAGCTGCATGTAACCCCCGCAGTGTTGTGTTGCAATGTACGTCGCCTGCCTGCACGTTTTCCCGACCTCGACCCCAAAAACTGCACAACCAGTGATTTACCAGTGCTAGCGAAGAGAATGATTAGCCAACAAAGTTTCTAATTCCAGATGTCATCTCCACGCTGGACAGTATTCAGTACCATATGCGCATCGTCACAGTCATACCAGTCTTCCTGTACAACAATGTTCGTCCTACTTATGAAATTGAGCGCCACACCCGGTGGCATGCTATCGAGCGTTCATAGGCCCGGTTCAAATGGTGCAAACCGCTTCCCAGGATCACCGCTACCCTGGGGCATGGTTAACGCTGCGCTCCGTCTGTGTATATTATCAAGAGGCTGCGTACTCTTTTTATCATGAATGGTATTGTTTCTGGGAGAAAGCCGTCGCACTTCATATGTCTCAACTTTGTTTACTTTGAACCACCTCTAACGATGACAAGAAGCACACATTCCCCTTTCCGGAAAGCCGACTTTTCGGAAAGCGGGAAGGTGCAGGGGCTAGACAATTCCAAATCTTTGACACCGTCTATCGTGGTACTGTGGGAAAACACGGGATACCGTTCGTACACCCAGCCACCGATGAGCAAACCTCTCATTGGTCTATACCTGGCACGATGGGTCTGCTGTACTCACCCGGTTCCGCGCAAGGCGGTGCGTCGTACGTTGCCGATAAGATGAGCCACACCTTCGCCATACCGTAATTTCATTCTCCTATGAATTATTCTGCGAAGAGTCCTTTATGTTAGAAATCTACTTGCAAAACAGGCAAGAAAATCTACTACAAAACAAAGTCCCAGCATAGAACATGATCCATCTTTCCGTGGAAGTGATCACGACCATCATCATCGGCGGCCCCTCTTTGGTCGTCGCGACCCTGACATGGCTTGAGTCTAGGAGGAGACGCTATTCAGGTACGCATGACAAGTCGGCAGCTTTCGATGACATCGAAAGGGGTGTCAGGCACCCATCGTCACACAATTACGACCAAGCCACTCTACCCCGCTTCTCTGTCACACCGCAAGACGAGATATACGAACTCCCTTATTCTCCTCATCTCGCTCCTGCACATCGCAACTCTTCGGGCTTCGTTTCCATCGCGAGGGCTCAGACGTTTACGCACTTTATGCAAGGGTAGAAGCGGAGGTATGCTTGCACGAGGAGGTACTTGGAAAGGCAAGCCAATTAGTCCCACTGTGGCCTTGTCTTTGGTATTAATACCTTGCAGGACTCACGCATCTGTTGGACGACGACGAAACTTATAATCATCACAGCATCTTACTCGCTTGAGAATAGAGGTATTCCAGAAAAAAACCACAAAACGGCGCAGATATATCTATCGCAGGCCTATTTAGGCCCTCTCCTTCAATCAAAAAACAACCAACGAAGATACGACGACCACACACAACGCCTTGTGAGGCTTCATTCACAAATGCATCGTGGTACAATCATTGCATGAGGAGGCGACCACATGTAAATGCCCTTACCATTTTTTATAATGTGTAGTACACTTATCCACATATTTGGTATACCACCGGACTACTGTACGGCGGTTGCTTCACCGCTAGTGAAGAGACCAGTATGCCGTGAGTAGGACGGGGTAAAACATAATCAATCAGAGTCTCTGCGTTCGCAGAGGCAAGATAACTGCCGTGTCCTGTCATTGTGCATGCAAGAGCGTAATCTTCGATACCTTGATCATACCTCATCAATGTCTAGAAGAGAGATTTTAAGCTGCGATCCAAGATATTCGGCGATTCATATGATCCCATTGAATGGTAAGGCTGCATTACGGCACCAGGGAAGCTTGGAAGTAATAGGAAAGAGTTGAGTTTGCTTAACTAGCCAGCAGAAGTTGAGGTTTGTTGATTGGTGGAACAGGCACGCAACTTGTAGGATATTTGGCGAATGCGCATGTCAATAGTTATGGCAAACAAAAGTTTAAGCTGATAGATATAACCGTTCCTTCCTAAGTTAAATTGAGTATTAAAAAGAAAGCGACCCCTTGAACGAGGAGTCGTCGTATCACGCGCGCTTAGCAGGCACGTGGTGGCGCCCCGCCCGCACAGTCTTCTAGCCTCGCAACACTCTCAGAGCGGATAGGCAGCAAAAAATAAAGGCAGTTATCAAATCCCAAAAAAAAATATGATGATGAGAGTGGGATTCGAACCCACGCGTATTTCTACAATAGCACCTGAAGCTATCGCCTTAACCGCTCGGCCATCTCACCGTGATTCATTTGATGGTAATTTTTGGATTATTTTAAATATATATAGCTTACAAATGTACCCGCCAAAAGGCGTGAGTCATCCTTTATGGAATTGCGGGGCTATCACGAGGTACCCTTGGTGCAGGTGGGGTAATCACTAGCTCACCAACTTGAAAATTTTGTCGACGCAACGAAAGACCCTTACACCCTTACAGTGCTGACTATTACCCTTGCGCAAACGAGCATCCACCAGGAGATCATAATTTTACATTCAACCATCGCACTGTCGTGTTATACTGTCTAATCATAATCAATGTTAAGCGCTCTCATAAATGTCCCGGACACGACTAGCTACGAAGGCTGGAGGAGCTTCGTCAACCATGGTGCGCACATGGCCGTGCTCTGTACACTGTACGTCTTAAAACCAACGCACCCTATACTGTAACTATTCAGTTCGCACAAGATGCCTAGGTGCAGATGTACGCGGGTATAACGTATCTCATAATGAGGGTTAATACATCACGTGCGGGTGCAATCATGCGCCTTGTTTTCTGAGCAACTATTCCGAAAAATAGGTCCTAAGAGTGATTTGCTTTTGTACAAGTGTGCTCAGCAGAGCACTAATCCTCGTAACTTGCTTCACCGTGCCTATTAAGAATAACACTAGCGACTACCACTGTTAAGAGAGGTCTGCGACGAATGTTCGTTAGGACAATGATCCAGGAGCCGCATTGAACAGCACTTGCGCATATTTGAAAATGCTGGCAAGGCGCACTTGTTATTCTGAGATGCTCTGTCACAAATATGTAGTTAATTATGGCATGCTACATCAAGTGAAACCATTCAGAAAACGTTTCATGCTTCGACACGGCTTGAGTTCAAGGAGCAGTCATCCGAAGCATAGTGAGCAAGTCTACAAGGACCGCTAATTCATTTTAAGCCAACCATAAAGATTGCATACAGCACAAACACAACATGATTTCAATTTCAACCCCATCGTTCAACCCCATCGTTCAACCCCATCGATCAACCTTATCAATCGACCTTACTAGTCAATCCGACCAATCAACCTTATTGATCAACCTATCAACCACCTTAATAATTGCCTTATCGATCAATGTCATCACTCAAACAGTCATTGATCAACCCTATCAACCAACCCCAGTAAACCTCATCAATCAAACTATCAACTCTTCTCAACCAGTCTTATTAATTAACCATATCAACTAACCCATCAACTAACCCATCAACTAACCCATCAACTAACCCATCAACTAACCCATCAACTAACCCATCAACTAACCCATCAACCAACCTACCAACCAATCCCTTCAACTAATCCCTTCAATTAATCCCTTGAACCAGTCTCTTCAATTAACCTCTTCAACCAATCTCTTCAATCAACTCATCGCTTAACCTATCGCTTAACCTATCGATCAACCCTCATAAACCTCATTAATTAAAATATCAACTCTTCTCAACCGGTCTTATTAATCAGCCTCTTGATCAACTATCAACTATATGCCAATCACCAAATTGGTCAACTAGATCAGTCAACCAAATCGGTCGACAAGACCAGTCAACCGAATTTGTCAACCCAATCTGTCAATCAAATCAGTCAATCCAATTAGCTAACCAATATTCAACCCCATAGTTTGACCAGATCAATGGACCTAGTTGTTCAACATCATCCACTAAATTCGTCTACCAAATCAAAAAAACAACCGTATCAATTAACCGAATCAGTCAACAAAATCAGTCAACAACATCGTTCAACGAAACCAACGGATCTTGTTGTTGAACATCATCAACCATGTTCGTCAACCAAATCAATCAATCAAATCAATCAATCTATCTCGTCGTTTAACTTCGTCAGCCAACTTGCTAGTTGATACTTGCAAAGATGGAATGAACGGTGCATCTACGAGCCGAGTGAGCTGCTGGAGCTATATCAGTTGTCAAGCGGACCGCTAGATTTACAAAAGCCGCCACCCCTTCTACCTTGACTATTGGCAAAGGAACATTCAAGACGCATAGTGTTACCATTTTTAGACCACAAGACCAATCGTGATCTCTGTTCTCAGTTCGCTTACCGGGATCTCGGGTTGGGTTACCTTTTTCAAGGGTCGCTTTCAAGGTTGCTCAGCTGATATGCGTCCTTCAATCCTACCTAAGTATGATATGACTCACATGTAGAGACGGAGACCTCGGGGGTTCTTTGGGACAGGCTTTCCGCGAAGTGTAGGTAGTTAAGGTAAGAACGTTTCGGTAAACTGCTGCTGCCTGCCTATTCATTGGAATGCAGTTTCCTCATACTAAATAAACAAATAATCAAACAAACGCCAATACCAATGCTCTATATGTTACATTCATATATGTCAGGTTCATTGAACTTCCGAAACTGGGCGACGAGCTGATGTTTGGGCTTGTCACATCTCTTCTTATTGGAAGTTCTATGAAGCGCACAAAGGCAGATTGAGCTAGCTAATCTGCGTATTAGATCTGGCATGCAGCGCACAAAGACATTTTCTAGGTAGCTATTTAGCTGCTGCATTCAAATTCGTTGCATTGTTAGAGTTGGGTATTATGGTACTGGATAGTCAAGTTCTAGCAGCCGCGCATGAATACAAGGTGTTGATATAGAGTCTTCCAGCAATGTTATGAATTTTACAACAATCGCAGTATCAATCCACACTATCACGTACGACAATTGAAGAAGGGGGTGAAGTTCACTCAATCACACGTCTTCCAGCAGTTCACGCCGCACGACTTCACACCCTCACCTTCAATCACTCAACCTTTTTGTTCCGCTCTCTTACATACGTGTCCCTCAAACATTCAGCTCCCCACCTTCCCCTTAGTACAACAACTCACCGTCCCCATCATGCTATCCCTTCAATCCACCTCATTCCACCACGCCACCGACTCTACCCTCGCGCGCCTAAAGCCCCGAATGAAGCGACAAAAAACCGCAATGCGCGTCCGAGCCATGAGCCTCCAATCCAATTATGGCCACCTAAAGAACAAAGTTCACACAAAGAAGCCACCAATAAGCTCTGCGACTACCTTTCCCTTCCTGCGCCTCCCGCACAACATTCGCGTACGTATTCTGACGACAAATTCACCACTTCAACATGCTGACTCCCACGCCCACACAGATTATCATCTACAAGCAACTCTTCAAACACGTAGTCCCCACCCAAATATTCATCGACCCAACACGCATCGCCATCGACACCACCTTATCCACACTTCTCGGTCCCCCACTCCCAGGTATATGCCATGCGAATCGACAGATCTACAGTGAGTGCACGCCGCTCGTACTCTTAGACACAGAAGTGCACCTCATAGATATCATGGCAGTAAAGCGCCTTGCCGACTTCCTACGTCAGCGGTTCGCCTCCGCGCTTCTTCCAGGCATTCGAACGCTGTGCTTCCACTCTGGCATCACGTGGCGACCTTACGCTACGCATACGCACAAAGCGCTGCTTCACACGTGTCGCGCGGTGCGACATGTTAAGATCGAAGTGAGGCCTACGGTTTGCATGGATGAAACGAAATTGCGGATGTGGTCGCGGAAGGAGGTCATTGCCCAGATGGATTTGTGCTGTTTGCTTGATTGCGAGGGGTTGGAGATGTTGACGCTGGTGTGTAGGGGTGGTGAGGTGTTCGCGAAGAGGATGAGGAGTACGAGGGAATTGGTGTTTAAGTCGCTGATTGTGTGGGTGAGAAAGAATATCTGTAGAGATGGGACGCCGAGATTGGGGGTTGAGTATGCGGATGAGAGGGGTGTGGTGGAGGGAAGATATGGAGGGGGCCTTTGTGAGGTACCTTGGTGGTTTGTATGAGGTAGTGCGGGTGTTTTGTTATATCTAAGGTATCAGTAATTTTTTTCGGGGTAAACGGATAGTCTTAGATTATCAATTCTTTTCGGCAAGTAGGATGAACACATCAAACTCCCTATCCGCCAGTGATTGGCACTTCCTCACTCCTTCACACCCCACCCATCCCCCTCCCCCCTTCTCTCAAATTCCAAAATCTCCCCAGCCCACTCACCCGCCTCCTTCCCAGCGACAACCTCCGTAATCCAAAGGCTCGCATCAATCCCCGAACTCACACCCCCAGCATTGACAATCCTAACACCCTGCTCCGTCTTCCCCGCATCCACCCAGCGCTTCCTCACAACATTGATCCCAGAATCGCCACCCGCAGCTTCATCAGCAAACGTCTTCAACATGTCGTAGGCAATATGATGTGTCGTCGATGTGCGACCCGCCAGTATACCCGCCGCAGCCAGAATCAACGCACCAGTGCAAACACTCTGCAAGATACGATGCCCCGCCTCCTTTCTGGGAGGGAGACCCACGAACCGTTTGAGCAATGCGATAGTCTGTTTGCCATCCTCGCTGCGAACGTATTCCTCGACGGTTTCTGGCATGGCACCCGGAACGACGATAATATCGTAATTTTCGAGGTCTTTCTCGACGTCGTGGAAACTGGCGCCTGGCACATAGACGAGCACGCTTTGTGCGCCGGGTACGGGGTTCTGGTGCGCGAAGGAGGTCACGGTGAAGAGTTCGGGTTCGTTGGCCGGGGGTGGTGTGCTGTAGACTTCGGTTGGGCCGGTGAAGTCCATGATGTCGGCGCCGGGGTAGATGAGGATTGCTACGTTGAGGGCCATGGTAGGATTATGGGTATAGGGGCGGTTGGAATGTTTCGCTGTAGATGCACGACAAGTGGGACTAACAGGTGGGACTATATATTAACAAAAGGATCGGATCGGGTGCATTGTGTGCTCCGGCCCGACTGGGGCTAGTAGCGCGGGGGTGTCCGAAAAGGCCGTGCTAAAAAACACGACCTTTTCGGAGAAACACTGAGCAGCAGTCGCGAGGGTCCGAGTCTTCCGTTTTCACTAATACTAGAGTCGATGATGTTGTACGATATTGCAACTGTAATATGCATGAGAAAGCATTCTTGCTTTTCGCTAATACGCTGTCATTAAAGCCGATGAAGCATGTAGTAATTGTTGCAACCGACACGATTTTGTCGGTGGAAGGGGCCGAAATTTTTTTTTTCGGGCGATATGTGACTCACAAGGAGCCGAACCAAAGTTCAACACAACTATACTTCCATCACATGCGACTAGGTACGTTATACTTTATCATTAAAGCGGATGAAGAATGTAGTACTGTCTAAGCAAAAATCCCGAAGGAGATAAGCGCAATCAAAATGTAGGTTTAGAAGACGATCGGCACGTATAAGTAAACCAACAGGTTATTCCTGCGAGGCATCACGACAATGATTGATTCTCTCACCTGCGATCAGACCGACCTTATCCCTCATGGCAAAACCTTCTTTAATACCTCCACAAGCTCCCGAATTTCTTCCTCAGTGTTGTAATGCACCATACTCACCCTGACCACAGCCTCCGGGCCCAACCCCAGCACCTCATCACACAACCTCTTCGAGTAGAAATGTCCCCACCTAAACCCAAAATTCCCCACCTTCTCCGCTTCCTCCACTACCTGTTTGGAATTCTTACCCTCTACTACGAACGAAATGGTCGGCACCCTGACAGCCGAGTCTGCAGACGTAGATCCAAGCACAGTGATGTCTTTGCGGGAGTTGAGAAAGTCGAGGAGGACGGTTTGCAGTTTTCCCTCGTGCGCGGCGATGGCGTCGCTTTTGCCGGCGAGGTAATTGACAATCTGGGGGATGGACTGCACGTTTTCGTAGTTTGAAGCTGCAAACCCCATTTTGTCTTCGAGAGTCGTGGTAGGGTTGAAATAGTGCGGGTGGGGCTTTACGTGCTCTTGAGCGGCGTTACTGGCGTACAGGACAGCCATGTGTGGGCCGTAGACCTATTCATGTTTATTTTTATGTACCAAAGCGGATAGGAAAAGACAACTTACCTTGTACCATGAGAACGCGTAAAAGTCCACTCCAAAGGCCTTGACGTCGACCCTCCGATGCGGCGCAAAGCTCACGCCATCCACACAAAACAGTGCCCCAGCTTCATGCACCACGTCCGCAATAGCCTTCACATCATGAATCGAGCCCAAGATGTTGCTCACGTGCGTGCATGCAACAAACTTCACCTTCGGGCCAAGCAAAGGCTTGAGGTTCTCAGGCGTGAGCTTTAGCTCTGGCTTGGGCGACTCCCACCATTTCACTGTAAGCTTGAGACGGTCTGCAAGATGAAGCCAGGGCGTGACATTGGTCTCGTGCTCCATCTTTGAGAGGATGATTTCTGAACCCTCGGGGATCTTGAGCGCGGAAGAGAGGTTCATGAAGAGCTGGGTTGTTGAACCGCCGAGCACTGTTGGACGTTAGCTACTACGAGCATTCATATACGCGTCATTTCTTTACCAATTTCATCTCGTCCAGCGTTCATGTACTTCGCTGCAGCCTGGTAGCCTTCTTCGTACTTCGTGTTCGAGATCTGTCCCGTGTGGTACGACGCGCCGAGTTGGACATTTGTTTTCGAGAGGTACTGCGTGATGCTAGCTTACTGTTAACAAAACTCGTTCCACAGGAAGACTGGCTCAAACCTACGAGTCAATCACGTCTCCAAGGGTCTGACTTCCACCCGCGTTATCTAGGAAAACTTGATCCTGCTTTAATGCAGGGAAGCGCTCGCGCACTTGTGTAACATGGAAGGCTTCAGACATTTTGAGTGCGATCTCCGAAGTGAAATTGGATGTCTCCTTGAAAGGTCAAGTCCAGGGCTCACTGGTTATATACCGCATAAGCTATGCAGCGTAACAGATAGCTAGCAGGGGGCTGATATGATCAACGATCATTTCCGTACGAAGGTGGCCTGTTTATGTTGTTGAAGTTGCGGCAGCACGATGCACGACATTTGCGGGCAATGAGGGGTATGCCGAATCGGGAAGGTACGAAGCATCCAGCTAGGCGTCCTGCGCCCTACCGACTACACGCTCGCTCTATGCACATCGCTAAATATTACATCACCTCTTTATCCGACATCTCCTCTATGATATCCGAGAACAGAAACCAGATGGGGTGATATTTCCCCTATAAAGACGGCTTACATCCACTTGAATTATGTATTCGGACAAGCGTTACAACCAACATGTTTTTGTCGGTGGAGGGGCCGATTTTTTTTTTCGGCCGATATGCGACTCGTGAATAATGTCCACAGTAATAGGACAAAAGTCTGAGCACAATTTGGAGTAAATGCAGGCAAATTGTACTCAGACTCCTGTCCACTAACTGTAACAGTGTTGGATACCGCATCAGGTCGTGTTTATCACAGTCACATCGACATCGGAGTAAAATCGGCACCAACATAAGAAGAGGGCTGAATTCAATTGTAAGAATTCTATGTGCCCATTCACAGTCGGCTACTCCAGCCCAAGTAAAGCTTCATGGATCGATAGAAATCGATGGTGTGTTGTGATAGCAATGGTATAGCACGCCATGTGTGTTCAGGGAAAAAGGGTTGTTCCGACAAGTCGTATCAGCGACGCTGGATAACAATTCACAGAATGCAGACTGAGTCTCAACTTGACCAGAATCTTCATGTCGCAGATTCTTCGGATTGAGAGAATTGAGGACTGGTAGCAGATCCTTCTGGTTCAGAGGATTGAGGACTGATAGCAGGTCCTTCTGGTTGATAGGATGGAGAACTGGTAGGGTCGTCCGCGTGCTCTGCAGTAAGACTTGCCGCCAGGTAATCCTCATGCTCTGCAGTAAGACTTGCCGCCAGGTAATCCTCATGCTCTGCAGTAAGACTTGCCGCTAGGTAATCCTCATGCTCTGCAGTAAGACTTGCCGCCAGGTAATCCTCATGCCCTGTACTATGACTTACCGACACGTCTTCGGGTTGAGTGGATTGAGGTCCACTAGAAACTTCCGTGTGCTGTGAACTAGAAGACTGAGAGAGCTCAGACGGTTTAGACGGTTTAGGAGTGAGATTTTCATCCAAATGCTCTTTACCAAGACTAGCCAACGGGTCATGCCCTTCCACAGGCGGCGTCCGAAGCCAATCAATGATAAACTGTGCCGACAAAGTATCCAGGTCGAACAGCGTATGTACCGCCTCTTTCGGGAAGTCGAGGAACTCGTGGAGCCCGTAGAACGTCAGCCACCCTCGTAGGAACCTATTGTGGGCCTGGAAACCAGGTAAGGAAAGTAGTGATCGATTCACCTGGAGCTTGCGTTTAGTCTTCTGTACCTGAGACATCCCCATGATCATATATTCGCCGAGTTGAGATCCGATGGGAAGCCAGAACAAAGGCGCTGCTCTGACATCACCGCTCGCGAGCGTCTCCAATATGTCAATCCATATGAAATGCGGTTTCGTGGTTTGCACTGAGAATGTGATGGCGCGGACGTAATGTCTGGAATCAGAGAGTTCAGGGAGGGGTCCAAGTTTGAGGAACATCTGGCAGAGGTCCTTGTGGAGCTTCCAATCCTCTTCTTGACACTCGCGTGAGCAGTAGAGAGGCCCGTCGCAGTGGTGGCAGCGTGAAGTTGCAGGCGATTTGCACCTCGTGCATGTGCGATCTACCTTCGGTGCGCGCTCGGTCCGTTCCAAGTTCTATGATCAAGTTAGCAAACGTCCCACACAGGTCGTGCGCATATATACGTAGTTCGGCTCCTTTGCCAAAAGGGGTTGAGAAGACTCCATAGTCTCCTTGGTGGTGGTGTGGTTGTTGTTGTAATCAAAAATCTGCGACGCTATAATTATTGAGTTGCCATTGTAAACGGTGAAGAGTCGAGATTATGTTTTGAGAGCTCTTGCCGTAAGAGCTGGCTACGACTTCTCAGAACCGGTCGAAGCCCACCGAGGGAGTCGTGCTTGACACTGTTGCTCCATTTTGTCCTAACTCGCTTTGGCTGATGAACCGTACAACTGCAGAACAAAAGTTTGAGTTCATTTGGCCTTCGTATTGCCTATCGTGGGATAACGCATAGTACTCGAACATATCCCCTAGTCCTTAGTTTGCGCTATTGAGTTTTTTATGATCTGTGACGTGATTGGGGTGACTATAAACGGACATGATTGAACAAATTACATTCGCAACGCCAGTGTAAACCAGGGGAAAGCCCTCCAATCACAAAAATGTCTTCCAGACCGCCGCCTCAAACTCTTTAATGAGTACATTAGTCTTCTCGCCGCCCCATGGAATGACCTGCGTAGCAAAGAAACAGGCCAGACCCTTCTCACGATTAGCATTCCAGCAAAGGTTTGCCATCCCATGCCAACCGAGTGTGCCTTTCGGCTTGAAATACCCCTCGCGTTTGATGTCATGTGTCGATATAAACCCACCCAGTCCATGATTCGGGTTGACGCCTTCCATGCTATGGCCCACGAGCGGCGAGCACGCACCGTCCCACATAGACTTCTGAAGCTTGCTACCCTCCTCGAACTGTGGCGTAAACATCATATCCATAGTCTCTTTCTTGAGGGTGACAGGTGAGTCCTTGAGCGTGTCGGACAAAATGCGCATGTAGTCATCAACGGTAGAGAACATCCCAGCGCCACCACGCTCCGCCTCGGGCTCGTCCCAGATGGGGGTTTTACTCGCCACAAGCGTTCCGTCTTCCTTCCGCTCACTCATTTGCATAAGCTTCTTCGCCACTTCTGGTTTGCGGGAAAGATGCCAAGTCCAAGACTTGATGCCTAGCGGCTCAGCGATGTTGTGTGTGATATAGTCTTCAAACGCGGTCTTCGTAATTCGTTCCACAAGCACGCTCGCCCACTCAAGACTAGGGCCTGAGCAAATGGATGTTTGGTGAGCAATGTTCATGTTCCCTCCGTGACATGCAGTCTGGGGTGACTCACCATAGTTCCAGGCTTCGCCCGCCTCAGCAATGCGAGGCATTGTGAAGGTTTCTATGCGACCAGTAGACGGGAGCGGAGCGATCTCTCCGCGGGACCCGCGCCACATTGATAGGGTGGGGTTGAGGACTTCGTAGACTACGCCGCTCGAATGCGTCAATAGTTGTCGAAGTGTGATAGGATTCGTCGCCTCGCGTAAGCTAAAGTCCTTCTCTCCACTTGCAGCAATTATCGGCTGAGTAGCCAGTTCCGGTAGGTGCATATCCAAAGATTCGTCCAGAGTGATGAGGCCGCGCTCGACGCATTGCAGTGCCGCAATGGAAGTCACGAGTTTTGTGCAGGACGCTATCCAGTACACCTGGTCGGCCTCGAGGGGTAGCGCGCCGTCTACTACTCCGTTGAATCCAGCTACACGTTGATATATGATGGTACCTTGAATCGATCAGACTTAGGCCTTGGGGTGTAGTACAGTGCGAACGTACCATTTTTGTCGACAACGGCTACCGCAGCTCCAGGCACGCCATGCGAGCCTTGCTCAGTGGCCTTGGAGAGCAGGGATTCGAACCGCTCCATGCTATACGAGGATTTGGTCTGGAGAGTGGGCTGTTACAAGGTGCGAAGGATTCGAGGGCGGGTTGAGGGTTCGCGGGCCACGCCTGCCTTTTATGCTGGCTGCCAAGAAGGTGTGCGCCAAGAAGGGGTAGGTACAGTTAGCTATAATTAGCAAGACTTACAGATTTACTATATATAACTGTTGCTAGGAGAGCAGAGCTCAGCTGCGGGAGCGGCACCGCTGAATAGGAAATCGCAAGCAGGTTCTTTGGTTTATAGCCTGTCCCTCTCGCCTGTTGAGGCACACAAAGAATGAATCGAGCTTTGCATCGATAGCTCGGGAAGAACATAGACGCGAGACACTTTCGTACGCCACCCGGATTACGGAGGTGTAACAGTTGCGGCCAAACAAAAGACGGCGAACCACAACCTTGGGAACGACAGGTGATTACATTTGTAATCTTGCCATATTAACACGCTACGTCAACACTCGCTCCCTGCAAGCCAAGGTATGCACGTAGATCCTCGTTCTGATAGCCAGGAACCGTGGCGTAGTGTGGCCCTGCGCGACATCTAACGGTCGCTACCGGACTGGAATATCGGAGGTTTGTCGGGCGGCCGCTCTGGGTGGCGCTGGCGTGGACCGCGCAACGATTTCGCCGTCTTGCCAGGGCTGCACAGGCGGCCAAAATACGACGTACACCTAGCGAGCATTGCATTGCATGGTGAACCAGCAAACGTTGTTCATGTTGTGTAGCTGAGCTGAGTGGGGTGGATGCAGCGTGGGTTGCTCTAGTGTCACACTGCACACTGGTGCAAGAACGAGCCGCTAACCTGATCCGGAGGTCACGCCGGATTTTGAGCGGCATGGAATTCGGCCTGTCGGTTTGCGCAGGCCTGGTATATACTTCGGGGCCCCGAGCTTGGGTAGCTGAGCTGGGCTGTGGCGAACGTCGTGATCAGAGTCGAATCGTTTACGGATCCGATGTCCAGGTCCGCGTCCCTAGAACGCGATGATGCCGTAGACGATTGATGCTGCTGATGATTAGGACAATTCACCTCGACGCCGGAGTGACTGGTGCTCCTGTGGGCAGCTTTGCGACGCTCGTTCTTGACCTGCAGCAATCGCAGTTCCGGTCCCAGGCATGTGGTGTTGATGGCTGCGTCGTAGGTAGACCAGAGACGACGGATGTGATCTGGCATCTCGCCCTCCTGCTTTACCACACCCGTGTCGAGTGCCGCTTGAAGAAGTGCTTCGACGTCCATGGAGAGATCGGAGAGGACTTGCAGCACATCGTCGCATCGTCTCCGCTCCGATGCTGAAGCGCTGTCTTTGCGCTTCTGATATGCACGCTGGGCCTCACGCACTTGTGCCCTACGTTTCTGAGCTAATTAGCTATCCTGCACCATGTCTAGGGCTTCGCTGAGAATGGTACCTCGACGGCGCTCTCGTCTCGTGGCGTGTTCACGCGCGGCCTGCCCCGTCCCCGACGCGTCGGCTCCGAGTTCGTGTCCAGTGTGCTGCTGCTGTCCGAGGCCGTGGGCAAGCTATCATTCACATTGGAAGAAGCATTCAGGTCCGTCTCGCCCACCATGGGATGCAGCCAACTGCCGTACCCGAGGCCATAGCCGGCGTGCACAATCTCCTCATCACTTTGCGGCTTGGTCGCGAGAAACGCGTACATGGTAACTCTTTCACACAAACCGACGTTGGATAAATGGCAGAGTGCGGGAGAGGTAATACTGGTGGCCGCCTAGAGGAGAGGAGAGAGGCAATGGTACAGTAAGATCAGAAAATCAAGCAAATCAGCCCTGCGCACAGGCCAGCGCGTTATTATTACTCCTCACCACCTGCGCCCATCTCCTCGTGCATTTGCCCGTCGGACCAACGTCAGACGGCCCACCATACACGTCGGCAACATCCCGCGTACTCTGGTCCTCTGGGAGGCCTTCCTTTAGTACGGGCCCATCACCGCCCGCCGTCGGCGCAGGATGAAGGAACTCGTCATCACGAGCAAGCCACCAACCCCAAAAGCCCTGCTAATGTAGCAGTTGCCTGCAATGCATTGGAGCTCTATCTCCGTGTCTCAATACACGCCGTGGTACTAGCACCGCGCCCACCCGTTTCTGTTCCGTACTCCGACGGCGCCCCCAATAATTCTTATCGTATCCGAAAGCTTGTCTTACATGCCGACTTCCATCCTCACTAGCTCCTCCACACTACGGCTTTACAGCGCGCACCGATATGTAGCACCCATCTCCCCAGTTTAACCAAGTTTCGACCGCGGCCATGACGTTGACGAACTTGTGCTGCATCTCAAGGAGTTGCAATAGCCGGCATGGGATATAACTAACCACGCCAAAGAAGCACCATAAAGGCAACACCTCGTCGGTCAAGTCTTCCAGCGAAAAGTTCGAGAACCCCGCATCGACAATCAGCTTCTCATATCCACCTTGCTCGAGCGTGTTCTGGCAATGCGACAGCCGGAGTACGTCTTGCAACGCCTTCGAATCGCGATTGAAGTCGGCTTCGTGAAGCACTAGCACACCGCCCGGTCGTAGGAGTCGGTAAAAGTTGGCGGCACTGCCGCAGAATTGTTCGCATGCACAAATGTTTCCATCGTGTAAATGCCATCGAAGTATCCGTCTTGGAACGCTCCGAGGTCGTGGTAGTCGGCGTAGTCTACCGCGACCTTCTCCTGCAGCCCGTACTTCTCCACATTCCAGCGCGCATCGGCAAAGTGATGTGGGGTTATGTCAATCCCTTGTACCTTCAAGCCCTTCCGCGCCATGAACATGGCGACATATCCAGAACCTGCTCTGGAATCGAGCACGCGCGAACCCAGCTTGAGGTCCAGTCGAGTGTAGAGCTTCTCCTCCATCGCTCTCTGGGTGGACGAGATCGGGAACGGGGACCACTTGCCCTTCTGGTAAGAGTCCGCAATGCCTGGATGCAATGTTAGCGCACGCTTGCGCTTTTCGCCAAGTCGGCATGTCCATTGAGTTGCCCTTCGACCCCAAAAGCATGGTGCATGCAGCCTCTGGATCGAACCTTGAAGGGAGGCAGGCTAGGGTTTACTCACCTCGTGTTGCTTAGAAGTAACCAGTACCCAACCCTCGATTCCCAAGATCCTAGGATGGGTCAGCAAAGCCAAGTTTATTGGGTAGACCGCTGCTAGTGACAAGGATGGCGGTTTATCTGACGTTGTATCAGGTGGAATTAAACTGAAATGTCGATGCTAAAGGACTCCTGTGTGGGTCAACGACCTACGTGCGAGCAAAGCGTCTTGCATTCTTTTCACTTTCACTCTCACTTTCACCTTTACATTCAATGGTAAGAGAAGATTGCGTCGCGCGGTCAGCAGGACACGCCTGGTATAAAACAAAAGGCCCGGGGGCAAACTTCAGGGCAAACTTCAGCATCACCTCATCCCACGCCCACTCCCTCTCTACGCACACCAACAAGACCGCCCTCAACGTGGTTACATCTTCGAACAATATACAAATGTATTTATATCCTTTGGAATGCATCTAGTATTTTGTTCGACCGCTAACGTCCACTTTACAGACGCAGATTTCAATTACCATGGCGGCCACTGCGCCAACACCTCCACCATGCGGCACCTGCAGAGCCGACGCATTGTTCTACTGTATCGGCTGTGGCAACATGCCATACTGCAGCTTCGCCTGTCAAGCGCTCGACAAGGCCCTGCACAACAGCCTATGTGCCTCCTACAAGGCCCTCCAGAACCGTCCAAGCGACAATCATTACCGAGCAATCCACATCCCAGGCTCCCACGGCAACCCCTACTTCCTCTGGCTCGAGTTCAAAAGATGCGAAGACGGACGCTTTGTCTCCAGCGACAATCTAATTGAATATCTCGGACCACGCCCGCGCCCACGGCCCCCATTCCCGTTCCTCACCATGACGAAACTGCAGCCACGTCGTAAGCTCACACAGTATATCCACGTCTACCACCAGGACGCCTCGCCGATGATGTCCATGCCGAACCAATTTCTCGTCCCGCTGATCGGAGAGCAAAATGCCGCTTGTTGGCGCGGCTCGCTTCTCGCTCAAGGCATCGGCATTGCCACCGGCGACGAGCTTCCAGACCAGGCGGATGGTACCAGCATGCCTCTGGATCTGGACACGACATCGCTTCCTGCTATCGTCTCTCACATGAAGGGCATCGCACAGTGTAGGGCGGCTATTACCGGTGTCTACGCTGACCGTCCGTCACAACATCGCATTGGGCGTTTGCCGACTATCATCGGTTCCAGCGCGGATGGGAGCGTGTCTCTCGTTGGGACTACTGTTTCGGGAGCTATGCTGGGAGTTTCTTTGGATGAGGGCCAGCAGACGTGCTTGGTGCCTCCGCGGGCTCAGGCCGGGCTGAATAAGGCGTGGAGAGTGAGGGTTGGGGATGAGGAGGTTCATTTGGGGTTTTTGGAGGTGGGGGAGATGGATGGTCTTTCGGGGGAGAAGTTCTTGGCTATGGGGGATTTGCAGACCTGATTTCATTGGGAAGGAGTTGTGGCTTCTAGCTGGAGCGTGGAGTAGCTGGAAGATTGAGGCTGGAAAAACGTGTGTGTGTCTACACATATTGGGCTTTTATCCTACTTGTCTTTCTAGCCTACTGCTATGAAATGCAATGGCATGCCTTCCACCCCGCCCGACCACAGAAAATGTGCATAATCTCATGACAACATGATACACGAAGTAAGTACCAGTTCCTATGATTCAACTCCACACATGCAATCCCACAATCCCTTATCTACATCCCCACACGGGCATCGTGATCTCAAAGCTACGCGCCCGGCCTCCGTCCATAGACAAAGTAAAAAGGAATGTAAAGATGCAAGCTCCTATCATGCACCTCACTCAGCACCTTTGCCGTTATAACTCTGCACTCCGCCTCGCTCCAGCCGAGGACCTTGCCGATGAAGCCTAGCGTGTAGGGCTCGATGCCTGTAGGCGTAGATACGTGAGCCTAGGCTTACCACGGCGCTCTCGAGCGGGACGTACCTATCGACACGTTCTGGCGCTGATAGCGACCAATCTCTTTCATCTTGGGGTCTTTGGGCCACGGACCAATAGGGACCTAGGTGTGCAGGGCGTTAGCTAGGTCGCTCGCTCGCTCGCTTATCTGCAGGGCGGCATGGAGGATGGAGAGGCAAAATGTCGTGCATAATAATAGTAGGATGGACGTGCCTTGACTATGCGCTCGTGGACGTTGACGAAGCCTGCGTTCAACAGCCGCTCTTTGAGCGTATGTCCTATCTTTATTTCCTTTCTGAACTGGGCAGCCGCATCGTTGCATAGTTGCTGCCACTGCATGATGTTCACAGCGCGATCGATGGTGTCGTCGTCGCTCTGGATCCATGCCATGGGCTCCTGGAACTCGACCCAGCCGCCCGGCAGTACGTGAGCGAAGCATCGCGTGCAGAGGCGGTCCCAGTCGTTGATGGCGCCCGAGAGGCCGCGCGCATGGATGAGGTCGAAGCGCTCGTGCGGCGCATACACCCAGTCGCTCTCTGCGTCGTCGATGTAGAACTTCACGTTGGGGGGCACCCAGCGGGGCTGGATGGGCGACAGGTCGGTCCCGAGCACGTCGGCGCCGGGGTCCTCGTCGCCAAGGTCGATGGCCCAGATGCCCGTGCCGGTGCCGAGGTCGAGCACGCGCTGCGGCGGCGCGGCCAGCGGCGCATCGTACAGCTTGCCGCCCAGCAGGAGGCACCAGATGTGGTGCAGCAGGTCCAGCCGGTCCTGCTCCTCGTCGTCGTTGGGCAGCAGGTATTGGCCGCTGCGGTAGGCGTGGTAGCGCCGCCCGTTGGAGTACTCGTAGTTGAGAATGGACGAGGCCAGCGACGTGCTGGTCTGGGAGAGGCCGTCAAAGGCAGAGTCAGCGTCCGAGTCGGAGGCTGGCGCCGTGTCGGGTTCGAGGGTGGCGGCCGCGGCATCGTCTGGCGCGGCCGTTGGTGGCGGCGGCCCGCTTGCACCGGTGGCCATGGCGCGTCGAGGGTGCCGATAGCCTTGTACACAGTTAGGTAGCTTTGTACATACTACACCAGACTACGCCGTACGTACAAAGAGTCGTCGGTCGAGTAACAATGGCCGGAGGGCGCACCGGCGGGTGTCGGCTGGTGTGGGGTGCTTAAAATCGTCTCTCGGTCGTGGCCTCGTCCGCGCTACTTGTATTGAAAATCGGCTATATGAAATCTGCCAAAACGAGAACAACATACATACACGATACCGCACATATGCCCCAATACGGTATACACAGGTATCGATCATACAACCCCACACCCAGGCCGCTTACGCCGCACCCCAGCATAGACAAGTCCGCCATTCGCGCGATAGCGGTAGCCACCGTGTGACAAAATGCGCCGCCTGTCCGCTGGCTACTCCAGCATCAGAGCGCGTCATGACTCACAGCAGTGTGTCGCAGTCGTCACCATCGGCACCCTCGTCGCCTACTGGGTCGGCTTGGTGCTCTACCGTCTGATCTGACATCCGCTCGCCAAGTTCCCTGGCCTGCGCTTCGCCGCCGTGACATCGTGGTATGAGGCCTACTACGAGATCGTCCTCAGCGGACAGTATTCAAAGAAGATTTCGCAGTTGCACGACATATATGGTGCGTGGAGCTTCAATGGCACTGCCGCTGCGCGGGACAAAAGCTCGAGCACATTGAGTCTTTGTATCGCCTACCCAACGTAGAGTAACATACAGTAAATTGCTACGCAGTTCCCCGCAATCTACCCAGTGAGTGATCTAGAGCGATGGTGCGGGTAGATATCATTGACTGATTTTCTGTAGATCATGAATTCCATACCCGACTCTCTTACTAACTGGCTACTCCCCGCCGCAAAGCCACTGTTAGACTTCAAGCGCGTAAGCTTCCCATTTCCGCCCGAAGACCAACACCTCTAACCCGACCTAGGACCAGAGAGACATCGTCGCACGCACACTACGCGGCGAAGAAGTAAAATCCAATGACGCAACGAAAACCATCTCCCAAGAAATCCTCTCCTCCAAGCAACTCCGCCCGGAAGACAAATCGCAGAAGCGACTCGAAGACGAAGCCCAAATCGTCGTAGGCGGCGGCGTCGAGACAACCGCCTTCGCCATCCTCATCGCCTCCTTCCACATCATCAACAGCCCGCAAATCTACGAGCGCCTGCACGCCGACCTCGTCAAAGCGTTTCCTAACCGTGCAGCTGTGGAACTCCAACCGCTTGAGCAGATGCCGTATCTGAGAGCTTGCATTATGGAGGCAGTGCGGTTAGCCTATGGTCTCAGTGCCCGCAACCCGCGGACGCACGACAAACCGATCAGGTACAAGGAGTGGGTCATCCCAGCTGGGACGTGCTTGTCGATGAGCATCCCTGATATGAGCCACGACGAGGAGATATTCCCCCAGTCGAGAGAATTCATTCCTGAGCGCTGGCTGGGCGAGCCCAAGACGAGCGATGGCATTCCGTTGGAAAGGTTCATGGTTTCTTTTGGGCGTGGGACGCGGTCTTGTTTGGGGATTACGTGAGTGTCCGATTGATTGATTGCCTTTGACTTTAGCGTATCTGGAGCATTTGCTAATGGGTGAACAGCTTGGCTTGGACGGAACTCTACCTTACGCTGGGTACTATGTTTCGCCGCTTTAAGTTTGAGCTGTTTGAAGTGGACGTCGCGGATGTGGAGATGGCTCATGATTTCTTTATTCCGGTTACTAGGCTGGATTCAAAGGGTGTGAGGGTATTTGTTACCTCGGCGACTGACTAGGGCATCTAAAATCTTGTCAACGCAGTTCAAGGGGGCTACGTCGGGCCATTGCTCCGGCATTGTGAGTATAGCCGCCTCAGCTCACATATCCAGAGTGTACGCAGTTGCTAGATTCTAAAGATAATCAGGCGATATCTGCATGCATAAGAAGGCGAGAGATTAGGGGGAGGTTATTTCAGCTGGGCTATAGAGCGTCGAAAGCAAAATCCGCGCAATTGAAAGGAAAAGGTAGTAAGTTGCCCTAGGATACGAATTACACGTGTTGAACCTAATTTCCCAGATCTTACACTGTGTGACTAACAACAGGGCTATATGCCGTATGCTGCCACCTGGGTACCACGTTATGAAAGCAGGATCTTACCGGTCATCCCATGTTCAAAGGTTTGCTGAGTCTCGCTCGCTCCACATGTAGGGTGAAACATGTACAGCTGACATTGCAGATCATTTACCTCTGCGCCGTTTGATGCCAAGAACTCCATTCACGGAAGCGGCGTCTTATGCGCTACGCCGAATTGGGCATTTCACGATGCGTATTCTCGCCATGAGGAAATTCTACACTGCCGTTTCTTTGTCTTGTTTCAGCATGGGCGTGGTCGAGGTGCCGTCGCCGCATTGAGCATGCACATCGTCATAACACATTGTTCCTGGTTAATTCCTTCAACAAAGAGCCGGCGGATGTCGAGTCTGCTCACGGTGCAACGGCAATGCAAGGCACCGCTTCTCCTAATGTTGCGCAGTAACCGGCCGGTGAGCCTCTGTCCTGCCAGAGCTGTTGTAAGATCTACGGTAGGTAACTGGTGTGGTTCCCTGTATATCGCCGCCCGCGGTGATTGGCTAAAGCAGTGAAATAGTCATCCGCATTGGGACAAGCAAACACTCCCATTCCAACACACCCAGTCCGGCGGGCGCGACTACCTTTTTTTTTGTTCTCTGTACTTTCACCCCAAGCCAAGCATCACGATGCTGCTCACGCGCCATGCTGCTGGCCGCTCCCGGCACTGCCCAGCTGCCTGACCTGCGCGTCACTGTTTACGCTAGTCTTTCTCCCCCATCTACTATAAACTCCCCGTTCGCGCACACGCTGCAGATTTCTCCATTCCTCGACTTTCGACACTTGCCCCACTCGCACGAGCACCCAAGCATTCTACCGGTAAGACTCGACATCCCTTACTTACACCCCCGCATTCTCGACTCGAGTAGTCACAATGCCACGCTGGGCTCCTTCCGCCGCCAATCGCGGTGGCGATGCGCGCGTTGAGGCGCCTGTTACGCTTCGTGGCTATCTACTTTGTGTCTTCGCCGCCTTCGGTGGTATCCTGTTCGGCTATGATTCTGGATACATCTCCGGCGTGTTGGCTATGGACTTCTTCAAGCAGACGTTTGGTTCAGGTAAGCCCTCTTGACTCCACTGCAAAGCAAAAAATATTAACTTGGATACAGGTCCCGACAACGAGATTGCCACTTGGCAGAAGTCGCTCATCGTCTCTATCCTCTCCGCTGGAACCTTCTTCGGCGCGCTCGTCGCCGGCTCCGTCGCTGACTGGATTGGCCGTCGTTCCACCATCATACTAGGATGCATCATCTTTTCCGTCGGTGTCGTTCTCCAAGTCGCGTCTACCTCAGTTGCCGTCCTCGTCCCCGGCCGTCTGATCGCAGGCTTTGGCGTCGGTTTCGTGTCCGCCATCATCATCCTGTACATGTCCGAGGTAGCGCCCAAGGCCGTCCGCGGCGCCATCGTCTCCGGCTACCAGTTCTTCATCACCATCGGCCTCATGCTCGCGGCGGTTGTGGACCAGGGCACGCACAACATGAACAACTCGGGCTCGTATCGTATTGCCATGTCGCTGCAGTGGGTCTGGGCCATCGTCTTGGCTATCGGTCTCTTCCTGCTCCCCGAGTCTCCGCGCCACTATGTCAAGAAGAACCGTCTGGATGACGCGGCTCACGCGCTGAGCAAGCTCCGTGGTCAGCCTGTCAATTCGCCGTATATCAAAGACGAGCTCGCCGAGTTGGTCGCCAATTACCGCTTTGAATCGGAGCACATGCAGTCGAGCTGGATGGACTGCTTCCGCGGCGGCTGGAAGCCCTCGAGCAACCTCCGTCGCGTCGTCCTCGGCATCGCCCTCCAAATGATGCAGCAATGGACCGGTGTCAATTTCAGTAAGTCCTCTCCTCCCCTCTTCCCATCCAATCCCTCATCACTAACACCCCCCCACCAGTCTTCTACTACGGCACCACCTTCTTCAAACAAGTCGGCATCCAAAACGAATTCCTCATCAGCATGATCACCACCATCGTCAACGTCGTCTCCACCCCCATCTCCTTCTGGACCATCGAAAAGTACGGCCGCCGCAGCCTCCTCATCTACGGCGCCGTCGGCATGCTCATCTGCGAGTTCATCATCGCCATCGTCGGCACCGTAGACGAGGGCTCCAAAGCCGCAGGCATGTGCCTCATCGTCTTCACCTGCGTGTACATCTTCTTCTTCGCCACGACGTGGGGCCCCGCCGCGTGGGTCGTCATTGGCGAGATTTTCCCGCTCCCCATTCGCGCAAAGGGCGTCGCGTTGAGCACGGCGAGCAATTGGCTGTGGAACTTTGTTATCGGGTATATTGTACGTGTCTCCCCTTCTCCTTTCCTAACCCTCGTCGTCGTCCCTTTTTTTTTTCTTTTCCGAAACGATAAAACTAACGAGTGAACAACAGACACCCTACATGGTCGACAAAGAAAAGGGCAACCTCAAGTCCAAAGTCTTCTTCGTCTGGGGCGCTACCTGCACGCTCTGCGTCGTGTTCGCCTACTTCCTCGTGCCCGAGACAAAGGGCCTGTCGCTCGAGCAGGTCGATCGCATGCTGGAGGAGACGACGCCGCGCTCGTCGGCGAAGTGGGTCCCGCACGACATGTATGCGAATCGCGTAGAGAAGGAGGTCGTGAGTGGGGAGGCGTTGGAGCATAGGGAGTCGGTTTAGGTGGTCGGAGTAGAGAGGAACTTTGGAGGCAAGGGGGTATGCAATGCATGGTTGGATGATGTCATGTGATGGCATGTGATGGGCAGCGGTTATGCTTTGCTATGCTATGTTCTCGTACGTCATGTTGGGCGTATACACTGGAGTCTGGTGTCACGTATTGCGTATTGAGCAGATGAAGGCAAGGTTGGCGGTGATGTGTTTTCACGGATACATACGGATACGGCTAGATACCCCAGAACAAACAGACACAGTCTCAGATGACTGATATACTAATGAAAAATCTCGCGGTCATCTCTTTTAACATGGCAGTTGAATCTTGCTCTCGATCGAGCAACATACAAGTACCACCTTACTTAACCCCTTGCACCACGCCTCACGCCACATCACACCAAACACCCAAACCCTCACAGCAACATTCCTCATTCAGAAAATTCGAGCTAGTTAAAACCCAGACTGCCATCTTCATATCTCGAGCAGCCTGCTCCATGATACCTAGTAAGTCGCCGAACAGGGAGTGCGATACCCAATTCATATGATATTTGCAATCCCAACCCAGCAGTACCATTGCAGGAGATATCGCCATATAAACTTTCAAACAAACCCGCCATGCCATACCAGGCAGGCCACAAAATGTAAACTCCAAGTTTTTCCCCCGCCGAAAAAAAAAAGAAAAAAAGAGGGACGCCGCCCAATCCCATAACCCACCCCCACCCAACCCAAGAGTAATAAATACCAAAAGAGTCCGAGACAGCCGAGACGCCATGCTATCAGAGACACAAATCGCTAAAAAAAACCCAAAAAATCACGCGACGCCACCATCAAACAACCAACCAACCTCCCTCCTCCCACCCTCACGCCTCACTAACAAAACAATGCACCCTCACCGTCCCATCCTCACTCCCACTAACCAACCTCGAGTCGCTCAACCCCACACAATTCACCGGCCCCGTATGCCCCGTAAGCGTCCTCTCATGCTTCCCCGTCCTAGGATCCCAAATCTTAATCAGTTTATCCTCAGCACCAGACACCAGACGCAGACTATCCGCAGCAAGGCTCCACACGCCCTCAACGTGGCCGAAGAACCGATGGATGCACCGACCCGAAGCGACGTGCCAGAGGCGGATAGTCCCGTCAAGTGAGCCGGTAAGCATGTACGACGGTGGCGCAGGACGCTCAGGATCATGTGGGAAGATAGGCTCGGCGGTGGATGGCTCCGACTGCGATCCGGAAATCTTCTCTGACGCAAGCGACGCCGTATCCGAATCGTTGTGGTCGTTAGCTACAAAATCCGCCTCGTCGATTTCGAAGCCGGCGGGCAAGGGAAGCACCTGTTGGACCTGTCCGACGTGGCCCTCAAACGTCTTGATGCACGTGTTGGTGTCCAGATCCCATAGTTTGACAGTCATGTCATCCGAGGCTGAAAACAGCGTCCGAGAAGGAAGATCGATCTTCACACAGTTGACCCAATCATCATGTCCATGTAGTAAAAACTTTTTCTTCGTGTCCAGATGGTAGAGTGAAATGGTATGGTCCGCTGAGCCTGAGGCGAGCAGCTTCCCGGCCAAGTGCAAGCCAATGACGCCTCGACTGTGCGCACTCATGGTGGATATGCATTTGCCTGTGCGCCACTCCCAGACCTTCATAGTGCCATCCAGACTACCAGTAATCAACGTCTCGTTATTAAATTGTAGACACCGGATGGGAAGTCGATGGCCAGTCAGAGTTCGAATCTCTGCGCCCGTGTTGATGTCCCAAACTTTGATGCTGTTGTCGTACGATCCGGTAATAAGCGTCTGATCGTCAAACTGGAGACACATGACACCGTTCGTATGTCCTTTCAGGATTCGGGTAGAGTAGCGACCGTACTTCCAATTGGTGCCTACCCTGAAACGGTCCTTGTAGACATCCTTCCAAGGTCGCTTCTTCGGCTGGTCGAAGTACGACGCCTGTTGGTCTCGGAGTGCCATAGTGCAAGCGCGCTTGGACGATGACTCGGGCAGGGAGATATCATCCGTAGCAGTACGTTTGGACCGCGTGGGGGAATCGGAAAGATCGGTACTTCGCGATACCAGAGGCGTCGACGGAGCAGGTGTCTCTCTGGCGGGAGTGATATCAGGTGACCACTCGTTTAGTCCTCGACCAGAAGCCCGGAGCTGGATACGCCTCTTTTCCGTCCGAAGTCTGCGCTGGTCTAGGAGCGGTAAACCCCAACCGCACTTGGTGCACTTCCTATCGATATGCTGTTCACACATCTTGTGCCACACCACATCGTCGTCGGCCAATTCGCTCCATCTTCGGCTCACTTGTGCAGCTTTGCACAACGAGGCGGTATCGAGGTAGCAGAGAATCTTGAAGCCCAATTCTGGGGGGAGTGCGGAGAGGAAGTCGATCTTGATGAGGTTGCGTACGTTGGAGGAGATGAAGGAGAGCTGGGGGAAACAGCATGTGGAGAGGATGCCCTGAAGCATTAGGTTACGTTGGCGTGCAGGGGCGGCGGAAAAGAGTGACCACACGTTAGCGATGCTTTGTTGGTCGGCTTGCGATTCTCGTCCGAGCTCCTGTACACTGTTAGGATTCCCGACGACAGAGGTTATTAGGACACGTACGTGCTGCAGCTGTTCCATGGTCGGCTCGTCTGCTTGCTTCCTGCATAGCATGTCTGGCCGATGGCGGTAGCAGAACTTTGTATCCGAGTTGGCGGGTACATGATGCTCTCCCTCTCCACCACCAAGCGGATTGTACTGCTGCGGAATGTGCTGGGCGAGGTAGGGCGCGATCATCTTCTCGATTTTGGTGGAAGCGTGCTTCTTGACAAAAGAATCTGGCTCAGGATCCCGCTCTAGGTCTTCCTCTGTGCGGTGTCGCACACGACTGGCCAGGCTTTCGTGATCATGGCCGAGCAATAAGGCGGAATGGGGATCCGAGACGTGCAAATTCGCGATTTGGTCAGACTGTTGCGGCACGGCCGTGCGCCATGACAGCCGTCGCTGTCCTGCGCCGTGCGATGTCGGGTGGACATTGTCGGTGACCTGTCTGGTATTTGACGCCATGTTGCCTGTGGTGTGCGAGGGCGCAACGAGGCCTTGGGGTCCCTATGAAGGTCCCGACACTGGACTAGTCATGGAACCGTGCGGATAGGCAGGGCAGTCGCGAGCTTCAGCGGGTAGATGGCGTGCTGTGGTAGCCCGAGTCCGGTCGCACGGGTTGGGGGCGCGTGAGACGGGGGGCGCGTGAGACGGCGGGCGTAGGGGTGCAGGTACAGGTCGCGCTGGGAAGCAGCCCGGTGTTCGTTCGTGCTGGACAGACGAGGGCGAGAGGCGGTGGTGCAGCTGCAACGGTTGCTTTGGAGGTTGTGCGGCGCGGAGGAGTGAGTGCAGGTTGCGCAAGCGGTCAGCAGGGTCTGGGGTGGGGGTGCGGCGCGGCTCAGGGCAGCCGCGATGGACTGGCTGACGAGAGGAAGTCGCCGCCCGCGCCCTCAACAAGACCGCCGAGCACGCAATCAAGGGCAATCACGCCATCCGCCACGGCCGCCCAGCGCCTTCCCGAGTACTTCGAGCCCTCCCACGGCCTGCCATTCACTGTCGGCTGCCCGCACAAGTCGCTTTTCCATGCGAGCCCTCCTCCCAGACGGCGTTTGAATGCTCACATTTCAATGATGCACCCCATGATTGGCGCCGTCCCTGCACTGTGGTTCCCCGCCCAGCGCTTGCTCCTTTGGGGCCAAGCGTACCAGATGAGCTCAGGTAGCTCCACTCCACCCACCTCAACCTCTCTCACCACGCTTGCGCTGTTGCCTGTCTTCCATCATGCACTCACCCGTATGCGCTCCTCTCTCCAAGTGCAGCGCCCCAGACCCAAGGCTTCGATTATGCATGCTATGACCGTGCCTTGCGCCGCCCTTTCCACTGTCTCCTAGCTACAGCCGCGCCGTCCCGACCAACGGAATGGCTTCTCCGACTTCCCCTGCTTCATCGGCTAGCAGCGCGAGCTCACGGAAGTCGATGAACCAAAACCAGCCGCAGACGCTTGAAGATCTTGTGACCCACTTCGTAGCTTCGAAGCGTTCTTTGAACACGCAGACGATTCTATGGCGCGCCACCGAAATTGTGAATTCGGCCCGCGAGCTGCTCGAGGAGAACGCCATCCTCGCGGCAAAGAACGCGTCCCTCAGGAACATTGTTGATGAACAGGTTGATTCTTTGGAGGCTGTCCGCCGCGGCATACGTGTCGTTGAGGCGGACGTGCAAGCCGAATTCAAGGTGCGCTGACATCTCCGAGCCACGATATGGGGCGCTGACCAAGTAGCAACTGCTACATGACCTCGATACCTCCTTTGCCGGCCTGCGCTCTACCCTTGCTGTGTTGCGCGAGACGCCCATCGAATCCGTCCTCCAGCCTCCGGGCACGCCGCAGAAGCATCTCTTCGACTTCATTGATAATGCGACCGTCACTGACCTAGAAAACTCACTCCGCGCATGCATAGATAGATACAACGAAGCTCGCTCCACCCTCGAGGAGAGTACCGACGCCTTTGATACCGCACTCGAAAACCTACACTCGTCCATCGACAACGTGCCAAAGACGCCCGTTACACAGTCCAACCCAAGTCCCATACCGAGCCTATATCATGATCTCGAAGGACACGCAAGAGAGGCTGCGCAACTATTCCAGTCTCTGGTAAAACATTACGACCTGTGCGTGACCGCCCTGCGCCACACCGAGGGTGGTGCAGCTGCGGCAACGCAGGCAACCGGAGATCCTCCAGTGTCGTCAGACAACGATCACGGCGCACCTCCAGAGCCAATAACGGAAGAAGAGCGCCAGGAAATGTTAAGCGTGTTGGCCAAGGATGCCCAGGAAGTCGATGAAGTGATATCGGAAATTCGGGAACGGGGTTCTGAAATGTCATACCTCGTTTCGCAAATCGACAATCATATCACACAGTTACGAAGCGAAGATTCGGCCTTGAGCAGTATTCTGAAGATGATCACCAACGTTGCAGCCGAAGTCAAGGGCCACATCGGAACCGCAAGGGCTTTCCATGCGTCTTGGCTAGAAGACACGCGACCGGCCCTGCTTAGCGGCATCGAGGAGTGGGAAAGCCAGCGAGACTTTTACGAGCGGTTTGATCTAGCATATGCTGAGCTCTTAGTGGAAATATCTTCACGCAGGCGGAGACATGACAAAGCCAAGCGGAAGGCCGAGGAAGCACAGAAGGAGCTTGATAGGCTGCATGCTGAAGATGAACGTGCGCGTGAGCAGTTCACGCTTGCCCAAGGAGACTTCCTGCCATTGGACATATGGCGTGGCTTGATGGACCCGCCTAGGCGCTATGAAGTGCGAGCCGTCCCTGTAGTTCAGGAACAGGAGGAGGTCGAAGAGGGAGGGGAGGATGCAGAGACGGCGGTTGCGGCGAAGAGTATACCGCAACTTGGAAGAAACGTTGTCGAGCGCGCATTGGTCAGGGTGAAGAGAAGAATGTAATGCTCCAGGTGCCACGCGGGCTTTTGCCACTCATCACACCGCCCAAAGCGTCCGCCGCTGCAGCATTGGAACATGTCTGATTTCCTCAGACTCCCGGACTAATCATGCCAAAGCTTCGAATCTGCCACACCGCGAGGCCCGTCCACCCGGGTCAACTAGTACACTACTTACTAGGGGCACTACGCGTACACAGGGCTCAATGGTGTCATCGCAGACGTCGATAGGGGTTCAGCGCTACCCGAAGTTAGTGCGGTCATTTGTCGACGAAGGTCTCCACAAACACCGCAAACACGGGCGGAAAGCACTCACATATGCTGGTCAGCACAAGGGGGCTGTCTCATGTTACCGTTGCTCTCCCAGGTCAGGACGTCCTTCGCGCTTATCGCAAATAGATCGATCATGGAACGAGGTACAGGGACAGATACAGTTACAGGACGAAAGTTTGAGTACAGTTGACCTTGGTAGTGCCATTCGTGAGGTAACGCATTGTACTCAACTTTCGTTCCGGTACTATATACACGGTATCATTAGGCTGGAAATGCAACCAAGCCACAGTGGCACTACGTTGATATCAAGAAGGATATAACGCAACTGTAAAGCTGATCTACCATCTACTAAATTGGCTTTTCGATGCATGTTATACTCGGCGGATGGGGCGCCAAAAGCTCTTGCTAGTCTGGTGCCACGGTGGGTACTTGGCAGCATGACAGTTTCACTTTCCCTAGGTAGATCGCGGTGCAGGTGATGAGTTGGCGATTCTGGGTACGCCCATGTTGATTTTTTTTGTGAACAAAGCTGCATCCCGCAACTATACTATAGTAAAAGAAAATCTAGCTATAACCTTTTTTTTCTATATACTAGCTCTATAAGATACTATATAAATACACGTAACTAAGTTAATAACGCGCGCATCTTTAGCTCCCTGCCTCCTAGCGCGAGCTAGAGAGAGTTATTTATAGTTTAAACTACAGTAACTCTAAATAGCTCTATATTATCTAAAAACTTTAAATAAACTATAAGTTCCTAGCTGCGTATAAGAGGACCTTCTCTAGTTATTTAGCTCTATCTACCTACTATAATAATTAACTAACTTAAGCAAAACTAAACTATAAAGCAATTAAGATAATACGCCCTTACTGCAAAGTAGATTTTAATATCTCTTATACTATATTTAAGCTCCTAAACTATACTACCCTAAAGATAGTTGCGCTATTTGCTAGGAAGCTAAGGCTAAGAAGGGTAATAGGTAATAAGCAACTAGTAAAATTGCTTATCTTAAACTACTACTAGTACTATATAAAAGAATATAGTTTGTAAGCTATTATTAAGCTACGTAATATATTAATAGTGCTTATAGGGACTAGTAATATAGCAACTTAAGTAAATATAAATTATATTAATTAATAGGTAAAGCACCTTAGGGTATTACTAGAGATAATAGATAATAATAAGTTTCTTAAGGTATTGCGAGCGTGTAATAAGGGAAGCGCATAGTAGCTAGTAGATATCTAGATATTAGTAAGCATGCTATAGGCAGCAGAGATAGTAGTAGAGGTGTTGTTAGTAGTTACCTATAACAGCGTTATTTCTAAAATTAAAAAGTTCCTTAATCATATGATCTGACTGTGAAGTGCCTGTGGGTCTCGGTCGAGACCGCCCATGTTGATTGTATTGCAGTGGCTTTGTATGTGTGTAAGAACATTTATAGACCTCTAGTTTCAACTTGTTCTTGTATGAGAAATAATAGTAATGTGTAGGCTTTGGATGTTTACTTTAAGTGTGATGCTATATACTTTCATGGGAGGGATGTATTGCAAGGATACTCGGTTCACAGTGCGGGGCAGCGGTAGACCGCCTGTTGATGTGAACCCCGCTATTCTGCCAGCGGCCCTTCTGACGTGTTTTTTGCCGCGCTCACTAAACTTTTCTGCCAATTCACCATGTTTCCAACCCCACTATATAGCACCCCTCCCCCACCCCGCTGAAGGATTACCTTCTTCAACTTGACAATCCTTAGCCTCAGTCCAGTGTTACAATCCTTCATAAACTGTTCGATACAGCCTCGCGACACAACATCGACCATGGCGAGCACAGACCCTACCGTCCCCGCCACTACCGAACCGATCGTCGACGATGACCGCGACGACGATCTCGAAGACCTCTTCGAGCCCTCCGAAGAAGACGACGTGCCCGAGTTCGTGTCCGGCACCAACGCCCAGAAGAAGACCAAGCCCACCGCGAACACGAGTGCGTCTGTCGATGACCAGGTCGCGTCGCTATCCAAACATGCCAGCCGGATTCGACTCGATCACAAAATGGCCGGCACAGGTGGAGGGGCTTCGAGGGATAAAGATAAGGCGGACCGCGCGACGAGCGAGCAGGTGTTGGACCCGCGCACGCGCATGATCCTGCTGCAGCTCATCAATCGCAACATCGTGTCTGAGATTCACGGCGTCATCTCCACAGGGAAGGAGGCGAATGTGTACCACGCCGTCGCACTGCCGGAGGAGGGCGCGCAGCCTCTAAACCGCGCCATCAAGGTCTACAAGACGTCGATTCTGGTCTTCAAGGATCGCGATAAGTATGTGACGGGCGAGTTCCGCTTTCGCCAGGGGTACAACAAGAGCAACAACCGTGCTATGGTCAAGGTGTGGGCAGAGAAGGAAATGCGAAATTTGAAGCGGATATACAGCGCCGGCATACCCGCTCCTGAGCCTCTCTACCTTCGCCTCCATGTTCTCGTCATGGGCTTCATTGGAGACAAGAAGGGTTGGCCTGCTCCGCGTCTCCGAGATGTCGTTTTCGAGGGCCTGACCACCGAGGAGGAGGAACAGAAATGGAAGAGCTTGTACGTACAGCTGTTGGGCTATATGCGCACCATGTACCAGACCTGCCGTCTTGTGCACGCCGATCTTAGCGAGTATAACCTCCTGTACCACGAGAACAAGCTCTACATGATCGACGTCTCCCAATCCGTCGAGCACGACCATCCTCGATCGCTAGAGTTCCTCCGCATGGACGTCAAGAACGTGTCGGACTTCTTCCGGACGCGCAACGTCGAGGTGCTCTCGGAGCGGAAGGTGTTCCTCTTTGTCACCGGCGAGGACGGCGGCAAAGAGCTGAGCGACATGGAGAAGTACATCGAGGGCATGTTCGAGCGAAAGGACAGCCTGGCCGAAGACGAGCGGCAAAAGGAACAAGACGACGACGAGGTCTTCCGCACCCAGTACATCCCGCAGACGCTCGATCAAGTATACGACATCGAGCGCGACGCCGAGCTCGTGAATAGCGGCCAAAGTGGCGACCTCATCTATCAGGGACTCCTCGCCGGGAAGAAAGCCGACGGCACGCCGGTCAACGAGTCGGATGCCTCGGAGGAAGGCAGCGACTCGGATGGGACTACGTCTGAAGATGACGAGAGCAAATTCGAGAAGGGCACGCCGAGGGGGAAACGTCACATGGACAAAGATGCCAAGCGCGACCACAAGAAAGCTATCAAAGAGGAGAAGCGGGAAAAGCGCAAGGAGAAGATGCCCAAACATGTCAAGAAGAAGCTGGTTTCGCAGTCGCGCAAGAAGTGAGGTGTCGCATTCACCCGCGGTTACGCAACGAGAGTACGACAGTGACAGCTACGCGCCACGGTTGGCGAATATCATATACAGGGTATGTGGATTTCCCTTTTTTTGGTACATGTCCCTGAGGTGATGGGATGGAAGCGACGTGATGAAGAAAAGCCCGGCACGTTTAGATGTTTGCTGCAGCTTGGTTTTCGGAAGATAGCCAGTGTGGTGGACGGATAGACTTGTGTCGCTGAACAGCTGGCTCGTGGCTTTTGCTGTGGGTGCGGCTTTGCGGATTAAAGAGAGCACTGATTGTCGATTGATTTTGATGGTGTTAGCCGGTTGCAGAGTTGGTGTACATGCTAACTATGGACAGATAGATTTCGATATGATCTCGCTGTGTGGACGAGGAAATCGTGAGCTAGAGGTTATATACATTGGATAAACAAGTTCAACAAATACACGAGCTACATTTGGCGGAGCTTAGAGTTACATCTTTAGCGGTACATTTCTTTTACTCACAACATATTCTTCCTCCACGCCCTCGTAGCCAACCGCTCAATCTCCCCCACCTCAACCGGCCCCTTGACCTCCTCATCTTCCAACGCCTCAACAATGGCATCAGCCACCGTATCCGCCTTAAGCGGCTTAATCCCCCGCCCCCATCAACCACGTCAACCGCCCCCCAACAGCACTATTCACCATTGACGCAATCCCCCCCACCGCCGCAATAGGCAACGTAAACGCCCTCGCCCTATCATACATGAAAGGCGCCCTAACAAACACATTCCGCATCCCCTTAAACCTCTCACCAATAATGCGCTCCGCCTCCCTCTTCGTCGTGATATACCTTGCAGGCAGAACCGGCGCCCCCGCCGCCGCACTAACATACAAGAACGTGTCTACGCCACTGCGCTCCGCCTCCCTTGCTAGATCGACAGCCGAATCGCGGTTCATAACCTCGTACGTCAACTGGCCGTCTTTTTCCTGCGGTCGTAGCGGCTCGTTTTCTGCGCGGGTGAGCGGGTTTTGCGTCCCGCGTTTGGAGGCGCTGAAGGCGCGTTGCAGGCCGCTGAGGGGGGATTCGCGGCCGGACAGGACGCGCTTGTAGTCGGCTTCGAGGAGGATGCCCAGGGTGTGGATTACAGCGGTGGCGGAGGCGAGGTGCGATGTGTAGGTGGTGGGGGAGAGGATGTCGCCGCGGGCCCAGGTTATGGATGTGGACCAGGGTGGGGGTGTGGGGGAGGAGGTGGTTGAGGGCCAGTCGGGGGGCCCGGAGCGGCTGGAGGGGTGTTAGTGAGGGTTGTGGGAAGGGTGGGGGAAGGGGGAGGGGGCGTACGATATCGAGGTTACGGACCAGCCGCGTTGGACGGCGGCTTTGCAGATGCGACTTCCTATAAGCATTCCGTGTTAGCGATTTACAGCTCTGAAGTAGCAAGGTATGATTTATTGAAATTAGGTGGTTACGTACCTAAGAAGCCATTGCCGCCGCAGACTACGAGCTTCTTCTTCGCTGCTGAAGCCATTGCTTTGTCGTGTCGGAGGAATGCAAGACGGATGGGAGCTTTCAGCTACAGCTAGCTCCGAGTGTTGATGTCACTCCACCCGCGTACGGCTGACAGGGATGTTACAGGTGCTTTGCCAAGACCTCCGCGGCGAAATGGCCTCAGTTTCTGGACCACGCGCATGTGAACTCGACTTCACGTTCACCTGAGCACTTTTTTGCCCGACGGCACCTCTCTCCTACATCCACCCCCTGGGTTGTAGTCACAGCTAACTGCACAGCCGCCATCACTCCTGCGACTAGCTTTTGACTCGATCCTCTAGTAGCCAGGGCGGCGCGCGCTCGTAAAGATGCCCGCCCCCGCAGCGAACAAGCGCGTTAAGGTCAGTTATGCCTCTCGAGTCCACCACAGCCACGAACTGACAACGCGCAGAACAAGCGCATAAGCCGAAACATCAGTACTTGCACCGCATCTCCGTCCGCGCCCACCCCATCTAACGCGCCGCAGTCATCGGCTCCGAAGCCTGGAACCTGCCTCCCGTAGGGCATCCGGACCGCCCCAAGAACGTCCCCGAAGACCACACCAAGCGATGGACCGTCTACGTGCGCCAACCCGAAGGCGACCCCGCCCTCACCACCTGGCTCAACAAAGTGCAATTCAAAATCTTCAACACGTACGAGAACCCGCTGCGAACATGCGACAATCCGCCCTTCCAAGTGACCGAGACCGGCTGGGGCGGTTTCACGATCGACATACGGCTCCACTTCCAGCCCATCAGCGGGGAAAAAGCGCAGTACCGACAGCACTTTCTGCAGCTGGAGAAATACGGCGATGAGAAGCTGCAAGCGGAGCAGGACAAGACGGGCTGTGTGCGCAGCGAGTTTCTAGAAGTAGTGCAGTTCAACGAACCGACGGAGGCGCTGTACGATGCGCTTACCGCCGACGACCAGTGGGCGCATCTCGTGCCGCCGGGCGCTAAAGGAGGCAAGAAGGCGGCGATTATGAGCACGGGGCCGAATGGGCGGCCGAAGAGGGGGTTTCCGAATGGGGAGCGGAGCGCGCAGTTGCCGGAGAAGGGGGGGGATGACGTTCCCTTTAGCCAGGAGCAGGAGCTCGAGCTGATGAATCAGATTAAGGCGAAGATGGAGGAGGTGGATCGGCAGCTGGAGGCGGAGACGAAGAAGAGGGAGGGGACGGAGGGGAGGCTGAAGGCGTTGAGGGCGGAGCTCGGGCATGAGGCTGCGCAGCAGGCGGCGCAGCAGGCTAGTGGGGATCGGAGTCGAAGGAGGTGAGATGAGATGGCGTGTTGGGGAGGGGATGGGATTACGTTTGATGTTTTTTTTCTACTGTTGGAATGATGTGCTGACGTTTTTTGGGTGTAGTCTGGATTCGATGAAGAAGAAAAAGAAGAAAAGATTCTTTTTGGTGGGCTGAAGGCGACGCTGGTGGCTGTTTAACGGTCTTGGGATTGGGCTTGTGGGAGAGGGAGGCGGATTGGTTACTGTGTTCGGTTCTCTGGTCGTCATGGGTATTGCATTTCCTGGTGTTGCGGGATGGGACCCTTCTGGGTATGGAGGGCACGGAGGCGTTTATATCAACATGAGCTCTTCTAGTAGACCTGCTCAGAATCTCATAACTTTTCATCTTGTCCATCGTTCGTCACCGTTACCTCTTTTTTCCATGCCAGGAACAACCCAACCCGATAACGCCAACTATTCCCCATCCCATCCCATCCCATAACGCCTTCTCCACCACCCCAACCCACCCCAACTCAGTAGCCACTCCCATCCTCCCCATCTCAAAAACCACCTCCCTCTCTCCACCACCTCCACTCGCGCACTACATCCTACCCGGTCTTCATCCCCTCCCTCCCTCCTTCCCTCCCTCCATCCGCTCAAACGCCCCCATCTGATGTCCTACAACTAACACACTAGCTATCCAGCTCTATCTTCCATGCACGCTTGAAAAACTGCATCCCACCTAAGCGTAGAATACTCTAATTCAGGATAGATGAGAAGGAACAAACGCACCGTACCGTCTCCGTCTCGTCTCGCTCGCTCTCGTAGATTGATATCTTGGGTGGTGCGGGACGGACTTTTAACGCAGGAACTGACTGCATGCGATTTCCCGCTGGGTGGGGGGCGGTTGCAGAGAAGGTAGGGGGGTTGTTGTGGTGGCTGTGTATTGCAAGTTGGTAAACGTCGCGTTGGTGGATCTGGCGTTGGGGGATGTACCTCTTTATGTGTGAGATAGAGAGGGAGGAAGGAGAGGGGCTGGACTAGACTGGACTGGACTGGATGGGGCTGGTAGGGTAGATGGAGTTATTTGGGTTGACTTGCCGCTGGACCAGGGGGATTTGGTGCTTAGGGGTGGGGATGTTAGGGTGGGGTCTGAGGCAGAACGGTTGCTGGTTTTGGTCAAGGTGGGTGAGAGAGGTAGAGGTTAAGAAGGGGGTTGAGGGGGTAGTGGAGGTAGAGGTGGCTGTGCGGTGCGGTGCGGGGAAGGGGGGGGCGGTCTATTTATGGGTGCTGTTGGGAGGCGTGGATAGTTGTGGTGTTTTGCCGTTGGTAGAGTGTGTGAGAGGTAGAGAGGAATTCGCGTGCGAAAGAGGAAGTATGGAGGCTAGAAGATATTGTGGAGAGCTTGGGATGCGTGATGACTGGCTTTAAGCGATGATGTAGGTGATGGCGGGGTGTTGAAAAAGTAAAGCGCTAGCCTAATCGGGCAATAGAGGTGATTTGCCACCCCCAGATTTCCAGGATCGGCGATAGACCGCAGGACCCAACATCCACTAATGCAGGGTCCAAGATGGACGAGCGAGACCCTGCACGCGACAGGTGTGTGCTAAATCGGGCGCTGCTTTGGACCCCGCGCAGAGGATGGTCTGGATGCATCATGTATCTAGCCGCACTCGGGTTATATCCAGATCTTGAATTCCACTCGATCTATTGATGACTCTATGATTTGCGGCAAGAGCCGCTTTTCTAAGCGAAGTCAGTCGTTGTGTTGTTTAGATTACTGTACTCCCTGAGCGTTGCCCAGGTGTTGGCTAAGACAGATTAGTGGCAACGACCAAATGCTGATGACGCTGGAAAGCTTGGCCCAACGTTAAATGAGTCCTGAAACACGACCTGTTGTGCCTCACGCGAATGATTCAGTAGCCGCAGCCGTGATCTCACTGCTCTAATGCCTTTTATTTCCAAGCCAATCAATTGTTTGTATAACATAGTTTTATTGCAAAAATTATAGACTAAATGAGTGACCAAGTACAGTAAAGCAATCGCAAATCAAAAACATAGGAAATGGGGAGGTTAACCCAGTTAAAAGGGAGAGTTGAAATCGATCCGTTCTCCAGAGTTGATGGCGTCGACTTGCGCCGTACTGAGCGCCACGCACTCTCCGATAGGAATAGCGAGTGGAAGCTCCGCCATACCCGCGAAGATGGAAGCTGGAGGGTCCGCCGCGGGAACTTCGCCATCGGTGTTGACTATATACTGTCAGTCAGCGCTGTGCTTCCCGATGTCGTGAGTGACGACCTACGCGTTACGAACGCCAACACGCAGCATGAGATCATCAATTTGTGGTTCGGACCCTTGGTCGCAAGGTACCAAATCCAGTGGATCAGATCCTCCTTCATGATGTACATGGCTCTGAATATTCCTGCCGGTTCGGTCATTCCGATGAGTGCGATACCAAGCTCCTTGTCGGAAAACACGGTGCGGGGTTCTGTATCACCCTGCTCGAACTTGATGTGATACGTGGCAGAACGTTTTCCGGTCTCCCGTATGTACGTTGCTCTGAATTTCTGGAAACCGTCCTGGCATCGCTGCACTTTGGTTTTGGTGCCCCACGGCTGCTCGGGAGCGCCCGTGGTTCCAGGGGTCTGGGTGGTTTGAGACACTGCGGTGACTTCAGTAACGCTCCGCGGAACATCGTTCGTCGGCGGGACTTACTGTTCTCCGATTATTGATGTCGTTTCTGTGCAGTAAGATATGTATCGGGGTGCAGGTTTTCCCGAAGTTTTGAAGGTCGTAGTGAGGTATCCTAGGCTTCGTATTGGAGTGTAGAAGTTAGAGAGCATCCTGTACAGAACTCGAATTTGTACTCGTCGACGAATGAGTCAGTCGTAGTTGATGGCTCATACTGCAAGCTATGGTGAGTCGTAGCTTGTACACTCAGAGGTTTCGGCGTGGCGATGTGGCAATACAACACCTCTCCCCAGCAGACATGCTCAGCTGTTTGATGGAGTGTAGCTGGGCGCGGGCAATCAAGATGTACCGTATACTCCAGACGTGCGATCTATGTACTAGATGTTGCAAGCCCTGAGTCAGTAGTCGTCAAGTGTTGGCATCAGAAAGGAGTCCTCGGGGGACCTCCACAAATGAACATACAGATAAGTTGTCCGAGACTTTGAGAGGTTTCGAGTGTTCACCTGCCATACTATAATGTCTCTGAGCCTGGAGGCTGCAAGCATGCTGTCCACCTTCGTCGCCCAGTTCACGATCTGCTCAGCGGTCAATGCGTCTGCCCCTCCAAATCCAACATCCGCCACCTGCTACCTGCCAAAGCGGTCAACCACCTGATACGAGGGCGATCATTGTCTCTGGAGGGAAATCGTCCATTGCTCCCTGTGGGGTGCTTATGTCTTGTATAAATTGCTGAGGAACCGCGCCGTCGCCTCCAGATAGTCGAATAGACGTTGCGACCAACATGTTCAACCAGCCATTTCCACCGCGTCCTCGATCTCCCACTCCACATACCCCCACCCCCTATCCATGCACAACAGCCCAAACCTCACACTCATACAACAACTCCCCCGTCGCCAAACACGCCACCCCCACCACCGTATCCGGCGGCCGATGCCCCTCCCCCTCCCCATCCATAAACTCCATCCAAAACCTCCCCCAAACGCGCGTCAACTCCTCTTCACTCTCCACCCCAACCCGCCCCGTGTCTTTGACAATATAATGCTTCACGTGGATGATGTCGCGCGGCGTGGCGCCAGCGGCTCGCAGCCCGTGCAAGATGTTCTGGTAGGTGAGTTTGACTTGGGCCTCGAAGGTGGGTGCTACTTTTGAGGTTTGGGCGTCGAGGCCGACTTGGCCGGCGAGGGTGATGAGGCGCGAGGTTGGGAGGAGGGGCGTGATGGAGAGTTGGGAGTAGGTGGGGGGTGGGGTGGGGATGGTGGGGGGGTTGAGGGTTTGGGGTTTATTGGTGGTGGATTGGGTTGACATTTTTGTTAGGGTTGAGTTGGGGTTGATAATGATAAAGAGTATTTGAGATGAGATGTGAAGAGTTGCATGCGTCGTGTGTGTGTGTTGGGATCTACCTAAAGGTACTACTTGTGAGGGCACTGGAGGATGACGTGGAACCGTTAGGCTGGATTCATACTAGCTTATAGTTTAAATGCACTCATATGCCTGGATACTAGCACAGTTGAAAATGCCTATCACAGTTGCCTTGCCATGTAAAGAGCTCAGGAACACCTTCTATAAATTCGTAATTCATCTGGAGTCGTTGAACCATGCGAAAAAATGTATTCTCTAGTTTCATAATAGATTCTAGTAAAACCCGTAAAGCAGTACCCTCGATGACTCCAGAGATCCATCCGCAGATGAGATAGTCTTGATTATGAAATGCCGAAAGCTGACAAGAGACTGAGAATATGGAGATAAAATGGATCACTCTAAGGGGAGGACTAGGAAAGAAACCTTCCATCGCTCCTAGTCGTTTCACATAACCGGCCGTCGACCAAACCAATTCGTAAGCATGCCTGGCACATCGGAGACTCGGCAATTTCATGGCCGTCCAGGGTTTCATGGCCGTCCAGGGCATCCGTTGAGTCGTCAGATAACCCTCCTACTTCTTTTTGGCCATGTAGGCCGCAACCTGCGTCGCAACCAATCTCGGGCCTTCCTTCTTGATGAAAGGCACGGCATGCGTCATAAACAAGCTCTTTGCCTCCTTCTGCCAGTCCTTCTTTCCGTCCTTGGGCCCACGGTCGTCGCCATATCCGTCGTTCCTCCGCCTGTCACGGCGAGGCGCATCGTAGGAGTCATCGCGATGGCGCCGTCGCTCCCCCTCTCTCGCCGGCGGAACATAGGGCTGCTCATACGGCCGCGGCCTGTTGTGCCGGGTATCAGATCCGTACCCACCCTCGTCGTAGCGGCGGCGGTCGTCGCGATAACGGTCACCATGGCGTGGGTAAGCGCCATACTCTGGCGAAGGCGCACGTGCGTAGGGATCACGATGCGAGCGGCCACGACGGCGGGGTCGAGGGCTGACGGAGTCGGAGTCAGAGTCGGAGTAGTATGCTCGTCTGTCGTGGTCGGTGCGCCGTCTGCGGGGGCGGGGCTTGGTGTCTGTGGTGTGTAAGCGAGGCGTCTCAAAGAACGGCACGCCAGAACGGAGAGTCGTACTGTAGTCATCGAACATGTCGTCGTACCTGCCGCGGCCACCTCTGCGGTCGTCGGCTGAAGCCGGGCGTTTACTCTTGTGCTTGCCGTCGTCGGCCATCTTCTTCATCCCCATGTCGATCAGGGTGCTCAGGAAGTCCGAGTTGCCCATGTTTGCGGTGGGTGAATGAAGGTATGTGGTGGGTAGACGAGTTTGGGACTTTCTACGAGCGGGAGGGCGAGTGCAGGTTATGAGTGTGTTCCGGCAGGCGCACGGTGAGGTCACGCTACAAATCGCCCTCAGCTCACCCTCAGCAGGCCCGCGTTTTTGTGGCGCAGCAGACCCACTCTGCGTGTTCGGCCAATCGGAAAGCACGCGGTGATCGTGGCTCAGCTGAAGGGGCTTCCACCAGCCACGATCCCCCAGAATGCAGGTGACGTACCAGGCCAAATCCTGCGTAGCAAAGCCTGCCCATGCCTAGAACCCGTCGCTTTTCCACTAGCCAGACCTGGTGTCTTCGTAAAAAAGGATGCCCCATTTTGACGTGTGGCGAGACCGCCCTCGAACTGTGTCTGGAAGCTGGGAGAGATTCTTCAGTTCGCCACCTGCAGTGCCTTTTCCGTCACCCGCCACGGGCAGCCAGACTCCCTCCGAACCACCGAGGAATACCTAGTAGTAGTGTAGGAACCTGCACACGAGTCGCAAGGCACCATCGCATTAGGCACCAACGACCTGTTCTCTTCGGATAATCAGAGCCTCCGATTGCAGGAATAATATTCATCTCATCTCCCACGCCCATCAGGCTGGGGTCCCCGCGGGGCTAAAAGCTAGGGCGTTCCTGGTCGGGGTAGATGGCCCCGAGCAATATACCCATGGCGGAGCTATATTCTCACAGGGGAGCCTATATCTCAATAATAAACATTTCCGAACGCAATTCTTTTCTGTGTCCGCTTCGTACAGGCGCCTCTTCTTGCAATGCGTCTTCTTCAGCTTGCTGGTGTCGCTGCGCTGGCTGCCTGCAGTACGGCAGCGCCAACAGAGTCAGCGGCAGCAAAACCGAAGAGCTTTCTCAAGGACCTTGGGAACACGACTTGGGTCATTGGTAATGAGATTTGGAACATGACGCAGGGCCGCCAATACGGCGTCAAGCTCATGTACAAGGGCAAAGATCGCGTTGGACCAGCCGTGGGCCATTATGTGAGCTACAGTACGCTCCATGCGCCCAATCGTTATGAACATAGCTAACCTCGCCTAGATGGCGCCGCATCCGATCTCAGTTGGACCTCTGCTGCGATTGCAGACTCTGGAAAAGACTGGATCAATGTCAAGTTCACCGCAAAGGAGGGTGACTTTCACTGGGTCATCCACGACGGCCTCGCTGGCGCGTACCAGTACTTTGTAAACCACGCTCTTCCAATCCTCGGCGAATTTAGAACTCTGTGGCGGCTAGAGAACGGTTCTTTCCCCAATGGATATACAAACATCAAGGACGGCGAACTACCTCCGTTGTCAGAATATGCGGATGCAACTAATGTCCAGGATGAAACTTGGCAGAAGGCAGACGGCAGCTTTTTGACAAAGTACGACTGGTCGGCTTTTGTGAGGGAGCAGACCTTTTACGGGGTCTATGGCGAAGAGGTGGGGAGCTGGTATATCAACCCCGGCAAAGACTACTACAACGGCGACCACCTTAAGCAAGAACTCATGGTACATATTCTTATCTTGTACAATTCATATATGGCAGACAAGGACAAAACGAAGAACTAACCAATCCCACAGGTTCACCGTGAGTCCAAGACTGGCGACGCTGTGCAGTTGAACATGATTCACGGCACACATTACCTTGCACGATCGAGGGACGACTTCGAAGACGGCAAGACCTGGGGTCCGTGGCTATGGTGAGTCACTCCAAACTACGTTATCATCTTAGCGAATCATGCTCATTGTGCAAAACTGTAGGTATCTCAACGATGGCTCCAAAGACGACGCTGCGAAGCGATGGAAGCAGGAAGACAAATCATGGCCATACAAATGGTTCAAGGACACATCCTACCAATCCCGGGGTTCCGTATCCGGAAAACTAGTACTCAGCGACGGGCGACCCGCCTCCGGCGCTGCCGTCTTCCTAGGCGACACCATCTCCGCACTTAGCACGGCCGACCAGGGCAAAGATTACTACTACACCACGTACGCGGACAAGCATGGCCGTTTTACCATTGAAGACGTGCGAACAGGCACTTACGGGCTATATGCATGGGGCAACGGGGGCAACATTGCAGACGTAACAACGACATTCGTACAGAACGACGTCGTCGTTTCTAAGAGCAAGACAACGAAGATGAAATCCCTCACCTGGTCTATACCCGACAAGAGCAAACGCATCTTCCAAATCGGCGACTTCGACCGCACCTCCCGAGGCTTCGGCCTCAGCGGGCCCACACCCTTCGAGCATGGCCGCATCTCCAAAACGCCCGCGAACCTGACCTACACAGTCGGCATGTCCCGCCCAAGCGACTGGTTCTTCGGCCAGACGAACGTGGGCACGTGGTCGATCAAATTCGCTCTAAAGAGCGTATCCGAATCTGCGACGGGCGCGAAGTTGACTGCCTCGCTGGCCGGTTTCTCCAGCGGAACGAAAGCAAACATCCTCATCAATAATGAGAAAATTGGAAATATTTCGGCGTTGGCGAATAGCCAGGATACGTATCGTGGTGCGACGCAGGCTGGGGAGTGGAGGAACTTGCAGTTTGATGTGGGGAAGGAGATGCTCAAGGAGGGGGAGAATAGGATTGACGTTGCGGTTACTGAGAGTGCGCTTTGGAAGGGGTGGGTGTGGGATAGTGTTGTGTTGGAGTGGGTGTGAGGGGCGTTGCTTGAAGTAGAACTATTTATAATAGGCATGTTTAACAGCTTGATTTTATGAGGACATGAGCTTTTCTATTGTTTACTTGGGTGTTACAAGGGTCGTGGGTGTGCACGTGGATAGTCGACCACAAGCCATGCATACACGACCATCGTGACGGCTTCTTTTCCGATGTGGTACTATACAGAACGGTGTTTCGATAGGAGGACATGTGATCTATCTGAGGTATAGTAGGTCAAAACATTGGCGTGTGGTCTGAACCTGCATTTCGTAGTAGGTAGAGACACAGGACGGGATTCTATCACTTGTCGCTGTATTCTTGTCGTGAACTCGATTTGCTAAAAGTAAGTGCGTTACTTCTTGTGCCGGTGGAATCCACTCTTTTTAGTAATCCTTAGAAATGGAAGGCCGGCGTGAGAAGCTTAGAGGGTGAATCTCGGTCACTGCCCGGTGCGTAAGGCATCACTGAGTGAAAGCTTGGAACTGAAGCCCCTAGTCTTTCACTGCTTCCGCAACGCCGTATTCCAAAATCAACACTCGTCACGTGTATCAACCGTCCTCGAGGTCGCCCTCTCGATAAATCAAGCCACCACTCTCAACTCGCAGCCGTCAGTCGCCGCCGCTCTCGCAATCAACCACGGTACCCAGCCAACGGCAACCATGAAGCTTCGACTGTTCGCAATTGGCATCGCCATCCTATCGTGCACCTACGCTGTGCCTTCCGATCCTCACGCCCCGTCTCTCGAGCGGGGTTCCAAAAGTGCCCTCGTACTGACACCCGAGGAGGCCGCCTACGAAGCCGCAATCTTCAATGGTACCTTCTATCTATCGCAGCATGTTTAGTCCCTCGACTTACAAGCAATGCAGGCAAAATGCCCGAAATTGGCCTCGGCAACATCGGCCAGGGAGACTCAACGGACGACACTCTTTCCCTAGTCGTATCCGTAGGATGGCAGCGGTAAGCCCCTTTTCGCGCTTACCCACCAACCACGACACACTAACCGCCCATCTCAGCCAACACATCGGCCACACCACCGAATGGCAAAAAGTCGACCTAGAACAAGGCAGCGAATGGCGCTGGGCCGAAATGGACCAAATCTTCGGCCAACTCGTCGACACAATCTGCTACGAAAAGGACCCTCCTCATCCCTTCCAAGTAGGTCGCCGGTGCGGCTACAATTCCAACAATCATATCGAGGAGCGGAGACATTACAGGGTGTCGTATAATATTGGGAGTGAGGCGTATGTGACGTTCAAGGTGGAGAGCGATTGGTTGACGAGTAATTCGCTGCGGTATCTGTTTGTGCAGACGCTGAGGAAGGCATTTAAGGCGGCGGTCGAGTGTGATGCGAATAGGTATCAGCTGCATTATGGGGGGAAGAAGATGTGCTCGGAGCAGGCTAATAGTGCGAATTGGTATGTGTTTAGTGTCGATCCTTGACTTAGGAACTCTTGCTGACGCATTTTTCAATGATATAGGTATCAAGTTGGCGTACGTTGATCCCTTGCTGGTGGTACCTACATATGGGTAGCGAGACTAAATCTTCTTCTAGATCTACGGCACCGGAGCTGCAGCCCCACCTCACATGCGCGTAAGCGTAACCTTCACGGCGTAAGTCTCCCCAAGAATCTCCACATAAACACCACTAATATTCCATCTCCAGAATACCGACGAGGGCATCTTCAACTGCATAGCATCACAAACACCCATCTACGATTCCATCACGGATAGCGACCTGGACGAATACGCCTTGATCTTGGGCAAACCTATCTACAAGGGTACATCGTGCGTCTCAGCGCGCACTGACGGTGAGTTTTTCCACAACGCTTGATGTATGAAACACGAGCTTACATACATGCGTGTTGTAGGCGATTGCATTGGCGGTGGTAAGTTCGGTCTCACTTGTGACTTGTCAAAGAAGGAATGTAAGGGGCGTAGGGACTTCAAGCAGCCTCCGTAAATATTTTCTCTGCTTTCGGGAGCTTGAGCGCGTGGTGAGAAAGTGTGGTATCTGGTTTTCATTCTCTACGAACGACCAGCGGACCTAGTGGGCCAGCAAGTGGATATTGAACGTGTCGAATGCGACTACGCATTTTCCCCTCGGCCACAGACAGACCTGTGCCTATGCTCGCTCAATCTGTCTTCGTTTCTTACTCGGTGATGCCACCTTATCAGTGAGTGACCACTCATACTTCCAAATATGATATGCCAAGCCAGGAACGCTCTGTATACTCTCATCCAACTCCTCGTAGACTCCGTATTTCTCTTTTTCGACATGGATACGCTTTGCGACTACCTCGCGAAGAGTGCTGTCATCCTCTGGAGTTGTGGTAAAAGCAGCGCGAACGGCTTCGAAAAAGGAATCGCCAGAGAATATGTGCCTCAGACTCTCTTCGAACTTCTCAGCGGCAGCTTGTTTCAAGCCCTTCACGTTGTACTTGTCGGCGATGGAATATACTTTGACGTGAATGGACGCATCGTCGTGGTTAATAGGTAAGGGGTTGTCTCCATGCTGCTGCCATCCGGAGAACGCTTCGTGGATGATGGGATTGAGCTCTTCACCATAATTGTCGAGCCTGGACACCTCCAATTCCCTACCCACAAGTTCCTGTGAATCCTTTAGCCAACTCGATTATTGGTGAACGTGTGATACTATCTTAGCTGCAACAACTTAGGAATGAAATCCTTGAGAATTTTCGCTGACATGTCCCACAGAAATCGATCGGCCGTCCTCCATAAATTTCCATTTGCAATAGGTGGGTTACGCGCTACCTTCGAGTGCAGCGTGTCAATTCTCATGACCAACGGTCCAGGAACATCGTCGGAAGGCAAGCGATAGTCCGATTCATACATGAACTGGATCATGTACTTGACGATCTCAGGGTCATCCTCGGGCAGATTCACCTTCCCTTCGGTGGCTTCCTACTCGACGTCAGCACTCTGCTCGCAATCTATACATTAGAGTTATAGTACCTTTCCGAACCTGCTAGCCGCGTCGAAGAAGTCGGACTGAGAGCAAACTATCGCTTTATGGACCTTCCACGTCTTGTCGCCACAAGTGATCACAAAGTCGGAGTGCTTGCCGGTCTCGAGCAGCCTGCGGAACAAAGTAAGCTTTGATTCTCATTGTGCCGGGCCGCATAGAAATGTGTTTCCAAGAGGTGCGCGATGCGCAAGTAGCTTCAACTGAGACGAGAGGCCCGGGACTGTAGGAGGTGAGACTCACGACTTCATAGAGTCCGCGAACTCTTCGTAGCGCCGCTTCGGCGCCATGGTGGTGCAGAGTGGTTGTGCGAGGATTGGAGCTTGGAGTAAAGGCAGACGCGGAAGGAAGTCGGGAGGCACGCTAAAACGCTCGCTTAATAAGTGGATCTAAGTGATACAGTGAAAGTGAAGGTGAAACGCAAAATTACGAATGTTGAAAAGTGCACAACAATCTATAGCGCAGTGAGTGAAAGTGCAGTGCAAGTTAGCTAAAAATACGCGTACAAACGCGGACGTCCAAGAGACTATTGCCTCCTACGTACTGTTAGCAAGCGTGCGCCGCCGTACTTCTATTAGCCAGTTGAGAAGTTAAATTCCAAGTACGTACCAAAGTAGATAAGATTTTGGAAAATTGATATGGGTATATTTCTCGTTCAGCGAACTATTGCATGCTTGATAGGTTGTTCCACCCCAGCGGACCCAGGCCCTCAACACCGGTTGGAGGCGGTCCGTTCTCATTATTCTCCCATTCGAAGAAGTTTTGTAGGTCATTAAGGTCGAACATAGGTTGTTCAAGGTTCTCCATTCCAGGATAATACACAGCGCTCATCTGATCTGTCTGTGGCGACGACGCACCATGCATAGGGAGCAGGTTCATTGAAGAGTCAAAGGGTAGAGATCCAGACGATGTTGCGATAGAGTACGGGTATGCGCTCGTTGGGGTATAGTCATTGTTTGTTATTGGGACCATCACCGAATTTACGCCATCGCTCATAGGTTGCTGCGAAGCAGTTGTGACGGGAAGATGAAGCGTTTCGCTTGTAGGCACTGGAACTGAAGCCGAAGGGCTTTGCGCTCTGTGGAAGCGGATTAGTATTAACAACAACCAAGGTCTAGGGCTACGTACCGTGACTCGGATATCTCTTCAGAGTTTGGATCGGCCGGATCTTGAGGAGGAATATAAGGGTCCAAAGGAGCACCACGCGCGATGCTTTCGCGCACCTTGTCAAGCCAACGTTCGGTGGTAACATACTAACTCCTCATTAGCTACGTCGTGGTTACCAACGTCGATGGGAACTCACGAGTGGTTCTGCCAGCGGATACATCTGAGCCATGGCGCGGAGCGCTTGATTGTTGAGCTCAACAAGCTCGATTGTACGTCCAGCTATTGCTTGTGCGTTCGGTCTTGATCGATCCAGAATCCGGGCGATATAATATAGCATTATGCGGCTGCTGTTGTAAACGAATGAAGGCAGAATAGGATCGGCTAGGTATTTGACACCGTGCTGGAGGATGGTCGAGGTCAGTTCCGATACCCGTTGCGCGTGCTCAAAACAAGTTGTCTGTAGGCTCGACATGAAAGAGAACTGCTCCGGAGGAAACTCAAAGCGTTCTCGCATCTTGAACAGATTTGGTAGAGCAATGCGATGCAGGTCGCACAACACATGATGATACATGCAATGTATTATGAATAGAGCACCAAGCTGAGATGACTCCCTGCGAATGTAGATGTTGTCCGAAGAGAAAGACAAATAGAATGGATGGCTATGTTTCCAGTCTTCGATCTCCTTGTTCAGCTTTGCAAACTCGGCGTCCGGGACCCAAGGCGGTTGCACCGCATCCAGATGTTTGATATAGCGGAGAACACGTTTCCATATGTAGGCAATCCGGACAAAGTACGCGCTCATTCCCATGTTCTCCCATGGCTGAGATGGGATTTCTTCTGGCGAAAGATGGTCGAGAACTGTGCCAGGCTGCAGACACTCGGTGACATGTGGAATCTGTAATAAGAACTGCCTCTCGTTGCACGGCAATTGGAGTTTGATGTCTCTCTCATTGAGAATGGTAAGCTGATCAACACCGCTACCAGCCCATACATCAACCATGTAGCAGGCCCACATCAACCTCCGACGAGATTCTCCCAAAGAAACGTCATTGGGCACACCCGGCTGTTCCTTGGATTCCACGTGGATTTGAAGAGCATGTGCCATGCGGACTATCAACCCCGTTAGAAGGAAAGACCCTGCATAATTGCCGAGTCGAGCCTCATGGTCATGGAGCAACACAAGTACCTTGAGCTTTGTGACTGAAATGGCACTATAATCGGCGAAGTACATTTCTTCGGCCATCTTTGCCCACTGGCTACCCGCTGCCTGTATCAGTTCTCGAGGAAGAGGCGCTGTAGACTCACTGTATTCGAGTGCGTAGACTAGAAGAGACGGGAAAAGTCAGCAAAAGGAAGTGCAATACGATCGATGCTACGTACACTTCGCTGCGTGAGCACACATTATGTGTAGTAGAGCCCGATTTGCGGGATCAATGATAAGACTTTCATCAAGCATGCGCATAAAGGAAGGCTTGTGCCTGATAAACTTCATTAGCCGACAACCTTGTTGTAATAGATACCATAGTTCACTTACACAAAGGCAAAAACTCGAATTGGATGCACCTGTAAGGGTGGACGTTGTAATTAGCATATGTCTCACTCGTGGTATGTATCTTGCATTCACGTACGTTGTTGAAATACGCGTCTAGCAAGGTATGCAGCTTTAATCTCTGGGGAAGCTCCGATGCAAACAACCTGGCCATCAATGATTAGTCTGATGTTTGAACCTCATATTTCCAACGTACCAGGCGAGCGAGGCAGGTCGGTCACTCTGTGATCCGAAGGAGGTCACAGTACTAGCACGCCGGGATGGCGATATACTCGGAGTCTCCATGGCCCGGGGGTGGCATTGTGGTGTAGGAGTCACAGCCTGTACCCAGGCAGGTTCTGCAGCGTCGCCATCGTAGACACAAGTCACGGCTCTCTGTTTGCACCTTGAACAGATAGGTCTCTCTCCGGAGCACTTAATTTTGCTCTGACGACAGGGGATGCAGACTCGGAAGGTTCGTTTGCGCTTGATGCCTGTAATGCCCCGAGGGGAAGTGGTCTTCTCGACCGGTGGGTCATTGCCATGCTGTATGCATGTCAACTGCAGTCGTTCGCAGTTGAGACATTGATTGGGACGCTCGTCGCATTTGACCTTACTCGAAGTCAGTACTTGTCCGACTGTGCACGGCTGATAGGACCATTTGCGGGCTGAGTTTCTTTCACATGGCAGTTCGGCCACAAATTTCGTTCCAAAGATGATGCAATATGCCGACCAAGCGTGTGAACTTACTTTACGAGCCCGACAGGTTGCGCACGCTAAAAAGCAGTCAGCTTTCTCATTTGTGTCATTGGGGGATCGTTCCACCGGACTGTTTCGGGTCGTCGGTAAAGACAAAATGAAGTGTGGAGTCACCTACCGTTCGACGGCCGCTTCCGCGGCCTTCCACTCTGGTGGGCAGCCGGTTCTGAAGGCGCAATCTCGTCAGAAAGGTCCATCCGGTAGTTGGAGACTTGTGGGGGCGTTCGCACGGAAAGGAAGTCGGCGAGAGAAGTCGTCCGGGTCGTCGCGTTTTCCGAGCTTGGCTGACTAACAACAATTACGCTGCTTGGAAAACCGGCCACGCGACCACCTCCCTCTTCCCACCCATCACCCTCCTTCGCGATCTTCTCCCCTTTCGGATAAAAGCGACCACCGCCGTTATCTTACGAAAGCTAGATGCATGCGTTGTCCAGCAGATAAACCTCACGGAGATGCACCACGCTTACAGACGGCTTTAGCAAATCCATACCTCCATTCTCGATCTGCCCACCAAGTCTCTAATAGCCAGCCTCAACTATGCAGTACATATGATTTACAGTCGGTGATTAAAGAAAGGACGCTGTTATGGCTGACACTGACAGGATGCCGGGGCTCGGTTTGTTCGTGGCCCACTGTCATTGATGTCGCTTACAGTGTGTTTACCCTCGGACACGTAATCCACAGCCAAAACTGCACGGAGATTAAAGCCGTAGCAACGTGGCTTCGCTTGTTCCACATGACAGACCACGGCCGGTCTCGCTCCATTGCATCTTGCCCCCTGCGATTGACTTAAGCCGAGGATGCGAATACCACGCTAATGAGAAGTGCTTCTTCTTCAACGGGACACCATCCTTTGGTATCGCAGGAACGGAAAATGCGAAGAGTCTTCCAGCGCGAGAGCTCGCCGCGTCTTTCAATTGGAGGCCGCAGATAAGCAGAATGGTTCCTTGGAGTTTGTTGCCTAGGAGTACCGGTGGCTTGCGTACAGGTTGGTCCCAGCTTCCCCCCCCCTCCGGGCCGAATGGGCACCAACGTGATAGATGGCTGCTCTTGACTCGTGTATGATTTGGTCCCATCAAGATCCTGAACCTCTCAGGTTGTCGACGCTCGACAAATTTCAAAGCGAACACATGAGCGGCGAATGGCATGACTTCTATGCAAGGCCTGTTGCAAGAAGGCTACCATCGGCCAAACAAGGGTTCATACTTCGGAGGCATCGACATCGTATGGGCAGACCGTTTGCGCGATAGGGGTCGCGCTCTAGCGTCGTAGGTCTTTCCGCAGATACGCTGCACCAAAGTTAGCACTGTTTCGAGCCAGGTGGTAATTTGACATACCTGTCTTCGTTCCGTGAAATCCCTCCGGATATCTAACCATACTTCACGATCAGATCAATCCAGCTCTGACGCAGACGTGTTTCTGCAATCCGGTTGCTGTTTCTCAATCATCCCCTCCAGCGGCTCAAACCAAGGCTTGGGCATCGGCCAATCCGAGAAGTGTACGAATTTCGCCTCATTCAACACCTCTTTCGCATCCCACTTTTCGCTTGGCGACCCCAGGTAGTTAGCATGCTCGGAATTTTGGAACTCTCCCGTCGACAAGTCATACTTTCGATGTGGTATAATCGTACTTGAATTCTCATACAACTTATTTAGGATATCCATGTCGTAGTCGTGTCCCTCGTGGTGGTCCATCCCCTGTTCGACCAGCTCCCACTCAGCTTTGGAGGGCTCAATTACGATGAGTTGGCTCGAGAGGAAGGATTTTTCGCCCATGCAGTATGCACGGGGCATGGCCACTGGAGCCGACGGTAGAAGGAACAACTCGTCCATATGGTCCCGCACTGTCGCGTCCGGGTCCAAGGAAATGATGCGCTTGTACTGCGTCTGGTTGAAGGCTAACGGCTTTCTGTAGCTGTCCTGCCATGTCGGATCGTGGCGGTTCACAAACGTCTTCACCTGTATAGGTGCCATGTTCACCCTCCATTTGTCGTGTGCCTGGATCAGCAACTTTGTGTCGTATGCCGCATCCTCTCCAGCCGTCGCCTGGAGTTCCCAGTCTTGAGGGTGCATCATCAGCAATTCCGCTTTTGTCTCGTGGCGTCTCAATGCTTCGAAGATCATGAGGGAGTTGCAAAGGTAGCTCGGATTCGTCACGTATTGTACGTATACGAAATCGGACCAGCGTATGGAAGACTCGGCAACGGTTTGAGTATTGTTTTCTGGGGCTGTCGAACAATCGCATGCCACCGGTGCAGCTGCTGTTGCGCTGTATGCATAATCCTGGATGCGTTCGTGGAGATCCGGATACCCCAAGAAGAGTAGACAGAAAAGTAGTAGCAGTAGGGCGGCAGCGACAACTGCACTTCGTATGCGCCTCGGTACCGCCCAGTTGGAGAGCTGCATTGGATTCTTTCGGACACTTTCGGCACCTTCGGCAGATGCAAGAGGTGAATAACGCTGGCGCCAGAACTGGTTATGATTTGACGTTGAGGAAAGAGTAGAACGGAACAGGCTGTATCTGGGGCATGTTGCAGCTGCCAAGAGGTCCACGCAGTTTCACTGATGCGTCCACGCTAAAAGCTCGCAGTTGCCAACCTGGCTTCATGTATGTTGCACTGCTTCAGCCCCCAACTTACAATAAGCCACTATCTTCGCAACTACGCGCTTCACACCATCGGATTTGATCGTGGGAGCTTCTTACCTAGTTCAGCCAATACGGCTTACCCGTGCCTAACTAACGTGTCCGTGCGCGTGATGCACGGATTCGCGTGATGCACGCTCGGCCCGAAAACAGTCAAACTTCCACACCACACAACTCCACCAATATGGCTCCGATTGACGATGCGCTTGCAGAGATAGACTCGCTAGATCCTAGCGATAAACTTTGTTATACAAAAATAGCTAACAAGCATGGCGTTGGACGCTCAACTCTATCGCGGCGGCACCGCGCAGTTACACAGTCGCACGCGTCAAAGATTACCAACCAACAAAAGCTCACTCCACAACAAGAGGTAGAGCTTGTTAAATACATAGAAAGGCTCACAGCGCGTCACTTGCCACCTATAAGAGAGATGACACGAAATTTCGCGTCAACAATAGCTAAGGAGCTAGTGAGCGAGAGCTGGGTTACGCGCTTTATCAACCAACACAGTATCCATCTCATCTCTCAATGGGCAGCTGGTATGGACAGCAATCGCCACCAAGCCGACTTAGGGGATAAATACAGTCTGTATTTCAATCTCCTAGGTGACAAAATTAAGGAATACGATATCGAGCCTCGTCACACGTACAATATGGATGAAAAAGGCTTCTTAATTGGTATTGTTGGCCGATTAAAACGAGTGTTCAGCAGACAAATGTGGGAGAATAAGGAGGTTACAGCATCTCTCCAAGATAGCTCTTATGAATGGATTACCCTCCTAGCGTGTGTGTGTGCTAATGGATTAGCCTTACCACCAGGCCTTATCTATTAGTCTACCAACAGCGGCATACAATCGAGCTGGGTTAAGGATATCAAGGCAGGAAAGCATAGCGTACACGTCTCCTCTTCACCCTTAGGCTGGACAAACAACGATATTGGCCTTGCCTGGCTTGAGCAGGTGTTTGATTGCTACACTAAGGCAAAAGCTCGACGATCTTACCGACTACTTATCCTTGATGGCCATGGATCTCACGTTACTATGGATTTTATCGATTACTGCGATCAGAATAGGATCCTCCTAGCTATACTCCCCCCTTATTCGACGCATACGCTTCAGCCACTTGATGTGGTGCTCTTTAAGCCTCTCTTATTAGCCTACTCAGCTGAGCTCACGACCTACCTCTAAGAGAGCCAAGGCCTGGTCCCGATCAAGAAAGGCGACTTCTTCCCTCTCTTCTGGAAGGCCTGGATAAGCTCCTTTAAAGAAGAGATAATCCTTAAGTCTTTTAAGGCCACTGGTATATCACCTTTCAACCCAGAAGTTATACTTAAAAGATTCAAGAAAACCACACAGGATGATGACCAGGGATCACGAGAGAGCTCTGAGTCAGTACTTAGTGGGGGCAACTGGCGTGAGCTAGATCGCCTTGTACGAGCTACAGAGCAACAGAGTAGGAAGGACGCGCAGAAGCTTAGTCGCTCACTCCACTATATCTTAGCTAAAGTTCAGCTACTCCACCACGAGAATGCTGGATTAAGAGAAGCTCTTGCCACTAAGAAGAAGCATAAGAAGAAAGGCAAGCCTCTAGATCTTCAACAACGTCAGGAGTACCATGGGGGAGCAGTTTTCTGGTCACTAAGCAAGGTTAGGGAGGCTCGCGTACGCCAGTCTGTAAAGGAGCAAGAGGAGAAGGAGCAGAAGCTTCAAAAAGCTGAGACAGCTGAGTTGAGGAAGGCAGCTAAGCTATACAAGGAGAAAATTGCAGAGGAGAAGCGTGTGGCGCGGGAGGCAGCCAAAGTAGCTAGGGAGAAGGAGAGGCTTAAGAAGGCTGCAGAGCGCGCTCGCTAGAAGGAGGCAGCCAACGCAGCAAAAGCTCTACAATCTGCCCAAAAGGGTAAGAGAAAGGCCTCGCAGCCATCTATACAAAGCAACAAGCGTCAGAAACGTGTGGTTGACGCTCTAGCTACTAAGGAGGCCTCAGGTGCCGCATCAGCAGCTCCACCTAAGACTACGCGGCACGGCCGCAACGTTAAGCTTCCAAGTAAATATCAGTAGCGCAGGTTAATCGCAAGCATTAATAGAGCACTCCACTAAAAAATCTTGCAATATTCGCTACTATATGTGGCTCTATAGCCTCATTTCTCGTAGAGCTGTTATGGTGTTGTGCGTGCATCACGCGAATCCGTGCATCACGCGCACGGACACGTTAAATCTGTACAGACCACCAACGCTCAAAATACATCTCGGGATTTGGCACAAGCAAGTAGCTACATTGCATTGAGATAGCCCGAAAATATATGTTGGGCGATCCCTAGACAGCGCTTCCATCACTGTCCAGTGCTTCGTGACAGCGTTTGCGTGCACATCCAATTTATTCTCGTCACTCGAATTTCACCAATCCAAGCTCGTGTTCGGTTCTTGGCACAACCCAGTAGGCCCAGCTTACGGTTCGTACAACATCTTACCAAACAGTAGGCAAGGTGTCACCATGGCGGCGCGGGTGCCCGTGCTTATGGCAATAGTGTGTGCGCCGTAATGAAACATCATGCCTGCAGCGACTCCCGAGAATCGCATTAACGACTTATTATCTTCTCACCGATGGCATTTCTAGCAAAAAAGCCACCGAGCCGTATCTTAACTCACTCTGGCGCAGAGGATTGCGAGGAGTTACCTGTGATCCGGACGAAGCAGCCACCGACTGGCTGGGTGAGCGAGGGTAGCGTCCAACCATCATTAATCTTACATGTACATCGGGCATTCACGCGGGGCCTATGAACCAAACGCAGCTCGGGTTGACAATCAGTGGTAGGATGGTACTCAATGTGACGATAACACACACCAATGTTGGCAATATCACGTACCTTAATGGCACAAGAAGCGGAATGCAGCTTGGTTCTCTGGCCCTTGGGGCTGATGAGCTAACCTAGTCATCCATAGACAGTGATGAACCGCCGGTATCAGTCATTATGCAGAAATTCGCAAAGAAAAGTGAATGCTCGAAACTTATGTCAAACCTTCCTGGAGACCTACGCATAGTGGGCTCTACTGCATTTAACTATTTCGTATTGTATGACTTTGGTGGGTACAACAAGGGACGTGTGATTGGTCCTTTAACTACTTTCCAGGAAGATTTCACTCATGAATTACACGCATGGGATTGTATTTCTTCTACTAATTCTAATGGGATTTTACTAAAGTCAGTTGGACGGTATTAGTACTACGTAGGTTGATTTACTATTGGACCACTTTAGTAACAAGCGCAGCCTTCTAGCCAGCGAGACAGAAGAAATTAGAAACGCACTGGATGTTATCTTGGACCTACAGACTCTATATATTTCTCTTCTGACTAAAACATGTAAAGGTCTTGCTAAAATTATACGTATTAATCATAATTAAGCAATAAGATACTACCTTTAGCAAACTAAAGAGCCCGCATTCAAATCAATCGTCACATCACCCGCACATCTTAAGTTTACCTTCCCACCTGGAAGCGGCGTAGCCACAAATTTTAAGCACAATCATAAGCTTAGTTTTACTGCCGCTGAACAACTTCTCGTCTAGGTAACTATCAAAGTCCGCACTGCACTGTCGAACGTTGCTCTCTAGCCTCCTATCGTAGACAAGCCGACGCAGCACTTTCCATATCATGCATACAAGCCTTCAGACTCTTCCCAACCCGGTGTTTTCTGCCTTGGGCGCGCCTTTCTACAAGCGGCTTTCATCGGTCGAAACTGGGTTCCTGCGATCTTGAAATGCGCAGTTAATGTTGTACGAAGACAAGCTAACTAAGTATTTACGCTTTAGTTTATATGTGTAGTTATTTATAGAGTATAGAAGGTGCGTTAACGATGGAGGGCAAGAGCGTTAAGGGTATAACGGGCGTTCTAGAAAGGACCAAGAACAAGGGTCCACGGGTGAATCATAGCGATTCACAGTGATTACCTCACCGATCATGTGCTATCGATGACCTGTCCTTTACACCACAGTATGCAACATAAAAAACTGCCCTCTCTTATGACAATGGCCCCAAAATTTTCTCGGAGATTAGTCCCTGTCGTCGATGGTGAACCGTCACTGTAATTATTCCAGTTGGTCCATCACAAGGGAACAGTGGTATTCTACTTGATCTTTGAATGAAACTATGAAAACCCAAATGTCGACATTGTCTCTTACTCTCTTCTGCTTCTGATTTAGGATTCCTTGGTCTGCAACAACCAAATGAATTGGTACAATGAACCGATATATGAATAATGATAAAATGCTTGACAAAATTTCAATATCTGCCCAACATCTGCACAGATGTATGCCCAATGCAACATAATCGCCAAAGTACACACTCCATCTTACAATCTCGCCCCGCCCCCTCCCGCCTCCCTGTCTTACCCTCCTCAGCCCTCTTCATCAACTTCCAACAAATCTCCGCCGTAGGGCCCATCTCCTCGCCCACCTTCTTCGCCTCCAAACTACTTGCCTGTCTAACCGCATACCGACTCGCAATCCCCTGAAAAATAACACTATCACGGAACATCGCGAACGCGTGCTCCACGGGAGTTCAGGTGCCGGGCTCCAGCCCGCTACTTCTGCGTATCAGCCAACGGCTTCGTCGCGAGTTGGCAAACCGGGTGTGTTGGTGCTGGGTGCTAAGTGGATAGATGAGTTGCGGCGATCGGTGCTAAAGGTAGTTATAGTCCAGGGTACAATGAGATTGGAGAGGTTGGAGAGCTGGTGGCCTATCGTGGACATTTTCCAGCTAAACACGTATCAGTCTCGTCTTTGAAAGGACTCCTGTTAGGAGGACGACTTACTCTAATATACCAATCACCCTAGGCTCCGTCTTAGGCTACACAAGATTATCAATCTTATAGTCACCATGAATAGGCGCACCCCGATCTTGAGGCTGGGTCGTCTTATCTCCGAAAAACTGCACGATTTCCTTCATGCGCGGCACCTCGCCGACTTTTTGTCCCGTCTCTACGTCTCGGACTTTACGCTGGACCTCTCCCAGCGTGGTGAAATCCGAATCTGCCTGCAGTAGAACCCAGTAGGCTTTCCGTATGTCTCCAGGCCAATCTTCTTCGGGTCGAGCCGATGTAGCTTCGCCAATGTGCGTACCGCATCGTGCCACATCTCTCTTCTTTCTTCTGCCGGGACACCTGGGAAATGCGGCTCTGTGACTATCCTGCCATCGAGAAACTCCATGATGTAGAAAGGCGACCCAACAGCAGAATCATCCTCGCGGAGGCCGTAGACTCTCAGGACAGGTACATCTGTATCTTGGAACGCGTTCAAGATGCGGTATTCACGCTCGACTTTGTGGGCGGGTTTGCTGACAAGTTTCCCTGGCGGCTTTTTGCGCAGGACAAATTTATTCGACTCTGCGTCTGTGAGTTGATATGTTGGGTTCGACTGGCCGAATCCAAACTTTTGGATGTTAGGACGGTGACGGTTTCTTTGATTCGTATCTCGCGTTGCTTACCTGCTTGAGGGTTATGGGAGTGTGAATGGCGGGTACGTTTTGCTCGAGATAGCGTTCTATCGATAGAATGTCGATCGGTTGCCGTACGGGGCCCGCCATCTTTCACACCAACTTGAATATTGTAATATGAACTGTGTATAACTCGACTGGGAGTACTTGAACCAACAATGAATATATTGGACCAAGCTCGCAACGATGCATGCAATTCAACAGAAAATGATTTCTAGGAGACAGCTAGCTCGCATGGAGATGCATTAAGCTTCCGGTCCCTGGAAAGTGGCACGGCGACGATTTCGCGAAGCTCTACCCCAGACCGAGGTGTACAACTAAATCAAGGCTCAGTTCTCCGCACCACGCTAGGTAAGTCTAGGCTCGGGACACAATAACCGTGCCCAGAGGTGCCAGGTGCCCAGTTGGTATATCTGTCACATGATGACAAATCAGTGCTCATCATATACAGACTGAGGCAAGTTGGCGTTGTACTGACCTAAAATTACACTCTGATTCGACAGATACGTAAATATACCAGTTTTTATGGTGAATGGGTGAGAACGGTAGAACGAGCTCGAAGAGTCAAGATAAAAGTTTACAAGGTGGTTGAAATTATAAAATACCCCAGAACTCTTCCGGCTCCAGCTCCCATTTCTTGCACAGCTCCTTGTACCGCGATGTATAACGCTCAGCTCTCTCCCTGAAGGCCTTCGCGCTCTCCATCTGGTCCCTTCCAACTTGGTGCCTGTGTGCAGAGTCGGGCCCATCTGCGACTCTGACAAAACGAGCGTACGTCCAGAGCTCGGGCAGAGGCGTGTGCTGCGTTAAACCTTGGCCACCATACATTTGCATAGCCTCGTCTATCACCTTGAGAAGCGCGTTCGGTACCATGATCTTGCTCTGTGCAATTGCATACCGACCAGCTTTGTTACCCTGTAAATCCATGGTGTCTGCAGCATTGAGGACCACTAAGCGCATTGCATCGATGGTCATGCGCATGTCCGCAATGCGCTCAATGTTGCTGTCGAATTCGCCAATGAACTTGCCACGGGGCTTCTTGCAAGGCTCAAAGCACCGGACGAGCGCAAGCTCATATGCACGCTCAGCCTGGCCAATTAGTCGCATGCAGTGGTGCATGCGACCGGGACCAAGACGGCCATGTGCGATCTCAAAGGCCCGACCAGGACCAAGGATTATGTTCTCGATTGGTATGCGGAGGACATCTCGCCGTTCATGAGAGGGTGCAGCCACCGCTTCTTCTGTTCGGGTGTGCAGTATTTGGCGAGCAGCTCGATGTTGCCGGTCTCTTCTCAATGGCAATGGGCCGGAGCTTCGCTTTTACCCAACGCGGGATGCGCTCGAACGCTGGATTGCCGTCTATCTGGATGTGTGCCATGCTGTCGCTATGTCGCCCTACGTGGTACTATGGAGGCAAATGAAGAAGGTCGACATGCAGTTTGTAGAATTGAAGAATATTTGGCGCGTTCATGGTTCCACTATGCCTAATGGAGTCGCAGGCGTGAATGTGTGGAGGCCGAGGGGTGCCAAGATATGCCCCGAGTAACGGAACTAGCTGCTAGCAGATGCATATGTCGGGTTGGCCTTATCGATACCATGACTAATCACCAAATGCACGACCCCACCAAATGCACGGTTTTGAAAAAATCCACGTAGTTTATCAACGCTTATAACTCCACCAATATTGACGCTATGGAGGCCGCGCTGACAGCAATTGAAAGCTTGCTAGCAGGCGAAAAGCCTAATTACACCAAAATTGCCAAATTATTTGGCGTTAAGCGATTAACTTTATTGCGGCGCGCGCGCGGGATTAATAAAAGCCACATAGAGAGGGCAGATGAGTAGAAATTTCTTAATACCACACAAGAAAAAGAGCTTGTAAACTACATATATAAGCTTAACAAGAGAGGCCTGCCTCCTACAAAGCAAATGATCCGAAATTTTGCAATAGAAATAGCTAGAAAAGAGCTAGGCAAAAACTAGGTTAAGCGCTTTATTGCCCGCAACAATATTGAGCTCATATCGCGATGGACTACTAGTATCGACGCCTGTCGCCACCGCGCTGATTCTGCTACCAAATACGCCTTATACTTTAAGCTTTTAGGCGACAAAATAACCTAGTACGATATCGACAGTCGCCATATGTACAATATGGATGAAAAAGGGTTCCTTATTAGAGTGCTCACCAAGATGAAAAGAGTGTTCTCGCGACAGCTGTATAAGCAGGGCCCTTACAAGCAAATGCTCCAGGACAGTAATAGAGAGTGGGTAACAACAATTGCCTGTATTTGCGCCGACAGCACCTCGCTAACGCCAGCCTTGATTTATCAAGCTACTATAGGCAATATATAAGACTTATAGCTTTAAGATTTTGATCTGCAACACTACAAGGCCTTTTTTGCGAGCTTATTAAGTGGGTGGACTAACAATAAGATTGGTTTGGCGTGGCTTAAATAAGTATTTGATCGCGAGACCAAGGAGAAAGCTTGTAGGGAGTACCAACTACTCATACTTAATGGGCATAGGTCTTATATTACTATGCAATTTATCACATACTGCGACAATAACAAAATACTCCTTATAACCTTCCCGCCACACGCTACCCACACTCTCTAGCCTCTTAATGTGGCGATGTTCAAGCCTCTAAGTACGGCGTATACAAGAGAGCTCTTAGAGTTTATGTACAACTGCTAGGGCCTCTCAGCAATTACCAAACGCGACTTTTATCGGCTCTTTAACGCCTCCTGGCAAAGGGCCTTTTAAGAAATAATAATACTTAAAGCTTTTGAGTGTACTAGGTTGTCACCTTATAACCTAAACACTATACTTAAGAAGTTTATTATAGAGCACGAGAGCCCTCCCTTAAGTCGGAGTAGCTTATTAAACCTCTCTGATTCTGATTGGCGTAAAGTATGGCAAATACTGAAGGACATTGTTGCGGAGGACCACGCTAAGGAGCGTAAACAGCTGTCGCAAAGTTATCACAAGCTTAAGATTAAATATAGAATCCTTTAACACTAATATAATAGGCTTAAGCAAGCTTTTATTAATAAGAAGAGGCGCCGTTAACGTGGCAAGCCTCTCCTACTTAATAAACCTAATAATTGGCATGGTGGCGCTGTATTTTACTCACCTAGCAAAGTTTAGAGGGCCTGCGAGAGGCAGGAGCAAATTGAGACTAATAAAAAGCTTCAACAACAACAACTCTTAGAGGCTTAACACCAAAGGCTTCTCAAAAAGTAGGAGAAACAAGCTCTTAAAGAGGAGAGAGCTCACGTACGTTTGGCGGCGCGAGAACTGAAGGCGTAAGCAAAAGAGGCCAAGGCTGCTGAGCGAGCTGAAAAGCTACTCCAAAAGCAGCTCGAAAAGCAACTTAAAGGTGATATACAATTGTCTAAAAAGGGCAATTAACAGAGCCTTAACCCTTATACACCAAAAAAACAAGCTCTTGAGAGACCTGAGGCTACTATTGTTGATCAAGAGCCCACTGGAGAGAGGGTGCCCTCACCCGCCAGAGCCACGCGCACCCGTACTGTACAGCTCCCATAGCGTTATCGCAAGTAATTTATCATTGCGCAATGGTTTTACATGCTCCTACGAGTGCTACTGCAAAAAATCTAGTGATTTTACTATATATTTGGCGTTGTATAGGTTTTGGAGTGTTGCCCTTGGTGGCGGCAAAAACGTGCATTTGGTGGGTCCGTGCATTTGGTGGTAAAATATGGTAAGGGACTATGCGGAGAATCCGCCTAGTGTAATTCCAGCCTTGCACTGCCACGTTGCTTCGCTTCCGTTCTGCTACCGCGCCACATTCTGCCTTGCGCAGTGCAGCCCATTACCTCACAACTTCACCGACCCTTCGCAGGTTATTCACGAGAAAATAGAGCTCAGAAACGTGCTCTAGATGGCCGAAGCTCTAGCTGTTGTCGGCGTTGTTGCCAGCATCGTTCAACTCGTTGACTTCAGCAGCAAAGTCGTGCGTCGCCTCGATGAGTTTCACTCCATCGCGGGAGATATCCCAAAGTCTTTTCGTCAGCTCAAAATCGAGCTGGCTCTATTGGAAACTACGCTTCAACAGATGAAAGAAGCTGTAGACGCAGACTTGGTACCAGACGGATCGAAAATGGCCCTTTTGCCTGTCATGGTCGGATGCCACGAACAAATCGTGCAGCTAGACGCCATCCTTACGAAGACATTGCCAGAATCGAACGACGGTTGGCGAAAGAAGACCACAAAGGCAATGGCGAGCCTGCATCAAGACCCTAAAATCGAGAGCATTACGAAGATCCTACGAACCATATTGGGAGCCTGACATTTTACTGCGCTGCTGTGTCGTCGAAATTTCGGCCCCTCACAGGCAGGTGTCGAGCAATGGTTCACATGAATTTAACGCTAATTCCTCTGTAGATGCGAAACTGTGCAAGATCCGCCAATGGCTATCTGCCCCGGACCCATCGACGAACTACCAAAAAGCACTCAAGCTACGGCAAGCCGAAACTGGGCTTTGGTTTCTCGAGAGTAATGAATACACCAGATGGAAGAATAACGCTACGTCGCCTTTCTGGCTGTATGGAATACCGGGGTGTGGCAAGACCATCCTGAGCTCTACCATTCTCCAAAATGTGCTCCAACACTGTGAAGATGATCCTGGAAAGGTAGCTGTGTATTTTTTCTTCGACTTCAATGACAAGCAGAAGCAGGACCCGGAGAAAATGTTGCGTTCGTTGCTCTGTCAGCTCTCACAGCAGTGCATTAAAATCCCTCCAAGTCTCGACACCCTGTTCTCTTCGTGCGAGAGCGGACAACGGCAACCGTCAACGCATGGGCTTCTGGAGACATTGCGGCAAATGATACTCGACCTCCCGCAAGTTTATGTCCTGCTGGATGCTCTGGATGAATGCCTTCTACGCGCAGACCTGATGGACATGCTCGAAACAATAGCTGGATGGCGATTGCAGAATTCGCACCTGCTGGTAACAAGCCGAAGAGAACGGGACATCGAGGACTCCTTAGAAACGTTTGTAGATAACCAGCATAGAATCTGCCTCCAGAGTACAGTGGTGGACAAAGACATACAAAAATATGTCCGCCAAAGACTGTCTGATGACAAGCGCTTAACAAAGTGGAAGAGAGACGCTACTATTATAGGAGACATCGAGGCTGCCCTGATGGGCGGAGCTAAAGGAATGTGGGTTTCCCTACCAATAAAATCCTAACATGCCGTGCTGACGATAATAATAGGTTCCGGTGGGTTGTTTGTCAGCTAGACGAACTAGGGAAGTGTGTGAACCGAAAAATGTTACAGAAGGCCCTCGTAACACTACCTCCCAATCTGGACGAGACATACGACCGGATTCTCTCTTCTATCAATGAAGAATATTCTCAATACGCCATCCGAATCTTACAGTGGCTGACGTTCTCCGCTCGGCCACTCTCATTAGACGAAGTCGCTGAAGTGGTCGCCATTGACATAGAGCGTGAGCCGGCGTTTGACCGTGATGAGGTTTTGGAAGATCCGTTGGAAGCGTTAAACATATGCTCCAGCCTCATCACTGTTAACAAGGAAGATCGACAGATCGCTGAACTGGCTCATTACTCGGTCAAGGAGTACCTAGTTTCCACCAGCATAAGGAGGGGCAAAGCAGCAAAGTATTCCATGCAGGGTACTATCTGCCATGAAGCTATATCAACTGCTTGTCTCAATTATTTGCTTCAGTTCCAACAGCCAGAGCTAGATCCAGACTGCCTTAGCAAATTCAGGCTTGCACGCTACTCAGCTGAGCTCTGGAGCAGCCACCTCCAGAAGACAGAGGATCAAAGTATGGATACAAGCTGTGTTGCGGTTCGCTTACTCTCGAAGGGCACTCCTGCGTACCTCAACTGGATTGGATTATATGATCCTGATACACCTTGGAAAGAGCCTGATTTTTCAAGGCGTCCAGAGAGAATACCGGAACCACTATACTTCGCAGCGCTGTTAGGACTGGGAAATGTAGCAAAGCTCCTGCTTGACGCGGGCGCCGACGTTAACGCGCGGGGTGGAGACTATAGCAACGCACTCCAGGCGGCTTCATATCAAGGCTACGAGCAGCTAGTGAAGCTGCTGCTTGACAAGGGCGCCAACGTTAACGCGCGGGGTGGACTCTTTAGCAACGCACTCAACGCAGCTTCAGTAAAAGGCTACAAGCAGGTGGTAAAGCTGTTGCTTGACAAGGGCGCTGAGGTTAACGCGCAGGGTAGACCCTACGTTAACGCACTCTACGCAGCTTCAGCAGAAGGCTACGAGCAGGTGGTGAAGCTGTTGCTTGATAAGGGGGCTGAGGTTAACGCGCAGGGTAGTAGACCCTACGTCAACGCACTCTACGCAGCTTCAGCAGGAGGCTACGAGCAGGTGGTGAAGCTGCTGCTTGATAAGGGCGCTGAGGTTAACGCGCAGGGTAGATCCTACTACGACAACGCACTCTACGCAGCTTTATCCAGAGGCCACGAGCAAGTGGTAAAGCTGCTACTTAACAAGGGCGCTAAGGTTAACATGCAGCGGATACTAGCAACACACTCTAGGCAGCTTTATTTAAAGGCCACAAGCAGGTAGTAAAACTACTACTTAACAAAGGTACTAAGGTTAACGCGTAGGGTGGATACTATAGCAACGCACTCTAGGCGGCTTTATTCAAAGGCCACAAGCAGGTGGTGAAGCTGCTGCTTCACAAGGGCGCCGACACTAACGTTGAGTGAGCTGAGGTTTAGGGCTGCGCACCCTCAAACCCGACCCGACATAATCATCGGCTTTGTACCAAATCAGAATTTCTACAGCCTGGGTACCGTCATGGGTATATACCTCAGCCTATGGAGAGAAGTCAATGGCGAGGGCTCAGACTGCCCCTTCCCCGGCACAGATAAGAGCTGGAAAGCTCTCAGCAACGACAGCTCGAGCGACATGATCGCCCTCCAAACACTCTACATCTCGCTCAACCCCGAAAAAGTGGAGAACGGCACCGGATACAACATCGCAGACGCCAAAGAGCCCTCTTCCTGGAGCAAGAAATGGCCAGCGCTATGCTCATATTTCGGTGAGTCGCCCCTACTATCCATTACAATCCCAACATACGCTCATCATACCCCCACCATGCAGGTCTCAAAGGCGCCTGCCCCACGTCCAACCCGCCCGAGATGCGCAAATTCATCAAGGACCATATGGACGTATGGAGGAAGCTGGAACAAGAAAAGGGCCTGCAAACGGGCCATGCGGATAGTGCGAAAACATTCCCGGGGTTCGAGTACTTTTTGATGACGCAGTTTGATTTCGACAGGCAATACGATATGAGCAAGACGTATGGGACGGGGTTTAACGAGGAGAGGAACACGTTGAAGGCTTGGGGTTTGGTCTTTGATAGGATGCGGAAGGCGAAGATTATTCCATAGATATAGTCAGTTGGAATGTATCCAGGAAATTGAGCCATTGATTGCGCCGCTTACTAATTGTTCAGAAGGATAGCCATCTGCTGCGTTTTTGTTGTATAAAGTAAGTTACCCAACAGTAAAAATGTTTCTCGATAGTTAGGAGTATTTGGTAACGCATAGTATATATATCCATTCGCGTTCAGCGTACTGAGATATAAAGCTCAAGCTACTTCCCATTGAAACAAATAGTTGCATAACCGTCATATCAAATCTATTGAACCTTGGTTGTGCTATTAAGTCTCATAATCTGTAAAAGGTTGAGTCGACTATGAACGGATATGAATGAATGAATCAAGTCATACTCCCAAATCCCATCCCAAAGGTTCCTTGTTGCTGCTGCTGCGACGCAAACCCTTCCAACTCCCTCTCAAACCCCGTAAAGTCCCTTCCCCAACCCTCGTTAACATCCAGGCTTAAAAAGTCCAGATGCGTCATATCCCTTCCCTCATTCAGCACATTCATCTCCGGAAAATGCACATTCGCAAGATTAGAAATACCATCCGAAGTATCCAGCTCTGCGCCCATCCACGCATTCCGCGGGCCTGAAGTTGATAGAGTGTCAGAGATGGGCGGCCAGGAGCATATCTCGGAGCGAGGTGTCACCATGGTGAAGCCATCCGAGCATTCGGATTCGGCATCCCAGCGGTGCGGCGCCGGGGGTGGTTTGATAGTCAGATTGATATTGGTTGCATTCGACGCCATGCTCATGCTGCGCTATTCTCTAGTGCCCGTGCCTGCCCGTGGTCGGTTTTTTTGCCTTTTCTTGTGCATTGGTACAGCATGCTGGAGTCCCGTGACGAAGATCTGTTTGGTGTCGAACCGCTGGCGATGCTGCCAAAAGATCCTAGCTACTCGAATGGCATGCTTAGTGCATACCGTCCGCGAGAGAGCGGAAAAATGGTCATCTGGGCCACTTCCTTCCTGTCCCTGACTGCTGTTATCGTCGTATATGGCAAACGGTCGATGAAGCAGAATCAGCGAACTATGATATTGCTGATGTAGTAAGAAGAACGAAAATGGTGCGGTCGCAATGTTCCCCGGAGTCCACCGAAGTTGCTCTGGAAGTCGAGCGTACCACGTGCTGAATTCGCGATCCAGTGCTGCCATGTGGAGATATTGGTTATTATCCACGACTGATTCTGTGTTTTGTTTCAACGGATACATGGTCTCTGTGATTTTGCCCGCGAGCTCCATGAGGTCGATAAGTGCTTCGTATATCTGTGTCTCCAGGCTCTTCTCAGGTCCAGCGGGTCTGCATGTTCTTAAGCGTTCGAACTTCTTGGAGAGGTTGTAGATTTCGAGGTCGGCGCTCTTCATGCCTGTTGGTCGACCGAGGAATAAAGCCAAGTATCTATGCTTGTTAATTCGCTGCCGTAGGGTTAGTGTGGGGGATGCCTACTTGTCATAAATGACACAAGCCCATAGGGTCATTTGTCGGATCTCAACTTCATATTGGGGAAGACCAGAAAGCCTTGTATCCAGGTGTCGCCTGCCTTCCAATCAGACTCATATATTCACTCTCTCGCGGGCGCCACATACCCTATATCGAAAGCGAGCCTAACAGCCAAGCCCGAATAAAGCCAGCCCAGGTTGTCTCTGCCGACTACTATTCGTTAGCATTGATAATCGTATTCATATGCTTAAAACAGCTCACCTCCACATTCGAGATCTCCTAGAAGCAGCATGGCAACAACTGTAGGGATCCCGCCAGGCCTCTCCAATTCATGATCCAGCATATATTTCGCTTCCCGGTGAAGCGTGCTTTCCATCTGAGGTAGACCTATCTTCATAATATCCTGGCGCTGCTTATCCGCATGTCGGAAGCCTATAGCCAAGACACAGACATGCAGAAATCCAGAGTAGAACTGCGATCTCCCAGCCTCTCGGTCCTGCTCGAAGGCTTCCTTGTGTAATACGTGGATAACAGAATTATAATACGTCCAGAACATCTCCATGAGATAATCGTACGTCTCCAAAGGTAGTGATCTAATGATCTTCTCGGCTCTGCGTGCCTGTTCCGAAAGTTTCTGCTCGGCATCCATTGGATTGCCATGTTCGGAATGCACGTGACAGTTCGTCGTTGGGCCGAAGTACCGCAATCGGCCGCTGAGCCGATCAAAGCTGAGATGTCCGCGGGTGGATAACAATCTGCTAACCATACCATCTCGCTTGGGCGGTGGAAGCATAGACGGCGATCCAGCGCTATCCGCTTCTCCATACGGGCTTGGGTTATCTTGTTCGATATGCTCCATGTTAACGTAGTCTTGTTACCGCAAGGTGCTTAATATGTGTTTAATTTTACTTTTTAAGCTAAATAGTTTAATTTTAAACTATATAAAGTTGTACTAAATACCCCTTTTAACGTACTTTGCACTCGAGTCGATCATTCCATCGAGTCGACCACTTTGCCAAGACCCCACCAAAACGTACTATCAGCAATAGTACAACGCGATGCCTCAACCACACAACAAACCACTGGCGTTAAAAGAAGCGCGTATACAGCTTGCGATCCAGGCTATTAAACGAGACGCGACACTCTCTTAGCGACGCGCTGCAGCCCTCTATAACGTCTCTTAAAGTACACTTAGCAACTAACGCGCTGGAAAGACGTTTAGACGCGACTGCGCACCCAACAAAATGAGACTCACTATAAGAGAGGAGCAGGTGATTGTGCAGCATATACTTGACCTAGACGCGCGAGGATTTCCGCCCCGGCTTGATGCTATAAAAGATATGGCCGATTCTTTACTGGCTGCACGCCACTACGAGCCAGTTGGCCAGAGGTGGCCTTATGACTTTGTTAAGCGCCAGCCAAAGCTTTAAGTCAAGTTCAATCGAAAGTACGACTACAAGAGAGCCCTCCAGGAGGATCCTGAGGTGATACGAGGCTGGTTCCGGCTTGTGGAGAACATGAAGGCCAAGTATTGTATCCTGGATGAGGACACCTACAATTTCGACGAGTCTGGCTTTATGATGGGCATAATATCGACTGGAGCGGTAGTCACAGGCTCTGAGCGTCGAGGACGGCCAAAGCAGGTGCAGCAGGGCAATAGGGAGTGGACAACAGTCATCCAAGGCATCAACGCAATGGGGTGGTGGATCCCACCCTTCATTATCTTCGGGGGCAAGCACCACCTCTCCGCCTGGTATAAGGAGAAGGATCTACCTCATAATTGGGTTATTGCAGTCTCTGAGAACGGCTGGACAACAAATAAGCTTAGTCTGCCATAGCTGAAGCACTTTAATGAGCATACAAAGAGGCGTACTACTAGTAGAGCACGTTTGCTCATTATTAATGGCCACGAAAGTCACAACTCGCTCGAATTCCAGGATTACTGCAAAAAGAGTAATATTATTACTCTCTGTATGCCTCCACATTCGTCGCACCTCTTGCAGCCACTTGACGTGGGTTGTTTTGCGCCATTAAAGAAGGCGTATGGGCGCCAAGCTAAGAATCTGATGCGCAACCACATCACGCACATCACCAAAATCAAGTTCCTACCTTGCTTTATTGCTGCTTTTAAGGCTTCAATTACTAAAAGTAATATCAAAGGAGGCTTTCGAGGTGCTGGCCTAGTGCCCCACGACCTAGAAGTTGTGATATCGCAGCTTGACGTCCGCCTGCGTACGCCTCCACTTTGTACTATTCGCGATAGTACATGGGAGTCGCAAACTCCGCGAAATAGTACAGAACTTAGGTCGCAATCGACGCTAGTTAAGCAGAGGATTCAAAGGCATGTAGATAGTTCCCCAACTTATATAGTTGAGGCGGTGGAAAAGCTCGTCAAAGGCGCTAAGCTGATAGGGCATTCTTTACCGAGGTGGACGGTCGAATGAGCCCGACGGCCGAATGAGCCACCTTGAACACCAAAACAGCCCCACAACTTGAGGCTGTAGAGCCTCACACAATAGCTATTATCGCGATATTTTCTAGTGGTGATATCTATAGGCTTTAATTGATATATATAGCTATTGATATCGCGTAGAAGGTGTGATGTTGCGGCTGCGTCGTGACCTAAGAGCTGGCGCGCCTGCAGCAGCACGCTGAGGCTCTCCCCTACCTACGGGCCTCACAACAGCTCTCTTTTTAAGAGTTGCTTTTGCAGAAGCCTTAAGGCTGCGCTTTTTGCCCTTTTAAGAGGTTTTAAGAGCTTATTAGAGTCGTTTTGCAGTCCTGCGAGCAGCTGCCCTAGAGGCCTATTCAGCAGCCTTCTCCGCCTTCTCCTTCTCCTTTACCAGATTAGCTGCAGCCCTCGCCTGACGCCTTATTTCCTTCTCCTTCGCCTTTGCCTGTCTTGCCTCTTTACGAAGCCTATTTGTCTCAGCTTTTTAGTGTTGTACCTGCTCCTCCTCGCGCTCCTAGAGCTGCCGGCGATCACGTGCCTCCTTCACCTTCCTTGGAGACCAAAATATAGCTCCACCTTGATACTCCTCAGGCTCCTTAAGTAGGAGAGGCTTGCCTCGCTTCCTACGCGTTCTCTCGTTGATCAGAGCCTCGCGTAGGCCCTTGACCTCATACTCAAGGAGGGTCTTTTGAGTTGAGATTTAGTGGAAGGCCTGGCTTAGCTTTTGAGCTCGTTTATCACCTCGATCCTTCACTACCTAACGCAGTAGGCCTTTAGTCTTCCTCCAGTTTGAGGCACTTAAGGCTGAGGACTCGCTATCGCTTAAGGAGCTTGGGCTAGAGTTGAATCTCTGTAGTATAACCTCAGGATTGAAGGGTGAGAGGCCTGTAGCCTCGAAGGCCTTTAGGATTGTCGTTTCCTTAAAGGAGGCCTGCCAGGCTCGGTAGAAGAGGGGGAAGAAATCCCTCTTGCTCATCAAGCAAAGGCCCTGGCTCCTTTCCATAAAGGCTGAGATCTCCTTTAAGTAGGCTGTGGACAGAGGCTTAAACATAGCTACATCAAGCGGCTGCAGCGTATAGGTTAAATAAGGAGGATATACAGCGAGGAGGATCTTGTTCTAATTGCAGTACTCAATAAAATCCATTGTGAGGTGAGATCCATGGCCATCTAGGATAAGCAATCGATAGGAAGATCGAGCCTTCGCCTTTGTACCGCGATCAAACACCTGTTTAAGCCACGTGAGGCCGATATTATTGTTCGTCCAGCCAGAGGGCGATGAGGAGATTCGAACCTAATAAGTCGCATGATTGAGGGCCTGTAGCCAGGAGTCCTGTATCGATCCTGAGGCTGACTGATAGATGAGAGCGGGCTCAAGGTAAGATCCATCAGCGCAGATACAGGCCAGCAGCGTTATCCACTCTCAAGAGCCATCCTGGATAGTACCCCTCCTCTTCCCATCCTCATATGAAGCCCTGCTAAAGATCCTCTTTGAGCGACCTACAACACCAAGCATAAAGCCCTTCTCATCCATATTGTAGGTATGACGCGCCTTAACGTAATACTAATTAATCTTCTCGCGTAGAAGGTTAAAGTAGAGGCTATACTTCCTCCCTAAATCAGCCTTATAGCGACTATTGTCAATGCCCGTTGTCCATTTTGAGATAAGCTCGTCTGGGTGTCAGTGCACAAAGCGATCAACCCAGTGTACTCCAACCTCTTTCTGCGTAATCTGCGAGGCGAAATTTCGTATTATAGCTCGTATAGGTGGTAGGCCTTAATTTGTAAGACGTTTAATATAGTGTAGAAGCTCTAGTTCCTGTTGTGGATAAAGAGCTTGTTGATTCTCCGCTATTGTACTGCGTGACCTTAAGATGCCTTGGTGTCGCCGCGCGAGCGTTGCACGGCTGCAACTATAATCTCTCGCAATCTATCTATAGCTAAATTTTTCTGTAGGTCCTAGCGATTTAATCGCTGCAATCGCAGCCTCAATCAAGCTTATAGTGGTAGAGTTATCGCGTGTTGAAGTTGAGGTGTTGTCGTGGTGGGGTGGCTCATTCGGCCGTCGGGCTCATTCGACCGTCCACCTCGGTAGTGTTGATAACCAAACGCAACGCCGAACTTCAAGCTGCTAATGAGGCCGCCACGCGACGTAAATCGCATAAAAGAAAGCGAGTACAGCGTGAAGGAGTCCTCACAGCTGAAGAGGGCCAGCGGCTGGCCACTCTAAAGGAGTTTAGGGCGCGCAGTGATAGGCAAAAGGCGAAGAAGAGGGTGCGCGCTAATAGAGGCGAATCTGCTCAACAGCGCTGTAGACGCTGCGGCAAGCCCAGGCATAACAAAACAACCTATAGGCAGCCTATAGAAGTAGATTCTGAATAGATTGGCCTATTTGGACTATCGAAAATAGTTCGTGTTGACTCTGTACTATCGTGAATAGTACAGAACTTGGTGGGGTCTTGGCAAAGTGATCGACTCGATGGAATGATCGACTCGAGTGCAAAGTACGTTATAATTAATTTATATAGCGTTAAATTAACTACGTAAGGGTAGAATAATAAAAGCTTTTATCTTAAATAACATAAAAAAAAACAGAGCCCCCTACTTAGTAATTAAAAAAGAGCATAAAAATATAATTAATTTATAAAAAAATAATAGTAGTTAGGAAGAGAAATATTGTAGACCTTTTAGTATATAGTATAACGCTGTAAGAGAAAGCTATAAGTGTGCTAAAAACATATTAAAAAAAAGGTAAAGTAGTAAAATAGGTTAGGCTAGGAACTATTTATTTTCACGTGTAAATTAGCCCCTTATACTAGAGGTAGTTAATAATATAATATGCGGTTGCCTACGCGCACGCAATATAAAATTCGCAACTAAATATAGTTTAAGTATTTATCTATCTACTATATAATATATTTAATTATCGCGTAAGACCTTAAGGTTCGTCGCTATGTCTATCCCTCGTCCCAAAGATGCCATCGCCATCGAACGTACGGTGTCGCATTAAATATATTAAAAAAAGTAATAGTTTCTACATAAAATATATAGTATATATTAAAGCGCTTTATAAATATTACTAGTTATAAAAATAATTACTAAATTTACTACTACTATTATATTCCTCCTAGGTAGAAGTATAAACTACCTCTACTTATTAGTTTTTAAGTAGCCCCACTACGTTTAATTACTACGTTTTTTTATTACATTACTAGCGCCTATATAATATTATATATGCGCTAAGCCTAAAGTGTGTTAAAGTTTTTCTAACGTCTTTCCTAGCTTCTAAGATAACTAACCCTATAATAATAACACCCTAACTTGCTTGCCTATCTACTAAGTTACTAGATAATTAATACTACCTTATAACCTTTTACTATATTTCTAGATAATTAACTATTTAGAATCTCTACTCTACTCTACTACTATAATGTATAATAAATTACGCGCGTACACTTCTTACTCCTAATACTAAATAGCACTCTACTATTCTTTACTAATAACCTATTAATTTATTAACCTTTAGTATACTTCTTTAGCGTTAGCCTTACTCTATCTATCTTTTATAGAAATTTTATAGTATAAGCGCGGACCTATATATACCTAATACCTCTTATAGCTATTTTATATAGATTCTACTTTAATAATTATACTATAGCTTCTCTAGGTTATATAGCCTTATTATATTCTTTTAAAGCCTCTTATAATCTTTGCCTATTCTTTTCTATTATCTTTAAAAATATATCTAGTAACCCTTATTAATATAGCTAAGTATAAGGTAACTAAACTAGTAGGAAGTAAGTTATAAGTTAAATTCTATATATATAGTCCCTATATACTTATTAAGGTAGTAGGACTTTAATAAACTAGCTAAGATAATCTATTTACTATACTACTTATATCCTACTACTATATAGTTAGTAATATTAGGTGTTTAACCTTTTTAATATGTTTTTAGTACACTTATAGCTTTTCCTTATAGTGTTATACTCTATACTAAAAGATCTATAATGTTTCTCTTCCTAATAATATATTTAATAAGGAATTATATTCTTTTTAGCTTTTTTAATAAATATAATATTTTTTTAATTTTTATATATATTAGTAATTATATAAAATTAAGTTAATAAGTGTACCTTTAAGTAAGTTATAGCACTTTACTACTATCTTTTTAAAGACTTTAATATTTTTATTTTTCTATTATTACTATTACTAATCTAAGGTACAATCTCCTTATTTATATTATATTACTCTTTTAGAACTAATATAATTCTAAGTAAAGTTCTAAGTAAGACTATATATATAAGTATTACTACTATTTTATATTTAGATTCTAATTACTACTATTATTTTATATATAGTATAATAACTTCTATAGTACTTTTATACTATAGTAGTAATTATTAAGCTATAGCTTAACTATCTATAAACTTAGCCTATTTTTAAAGTATTATAAATAATAACACCTATTAATTAATATAGTAGATAAGCCTTTTTATATCTTTAAGTACCTTATATATTAAAAGCCTTTTTATATCTTTAAGTACCTTATATATTAAACGTATAAATGCCTTTTCTAGAGTGTTACTAATATAATTAATAGTAATAATAATAATATTTACCTATTGGTTACCTATTAATAATAGGTATAGTAAGAGATAAAGAATAGCTACTACTTTATTTATAGTAGTAAGTAGATTATACTTTATAAAGCGTTAGCCTCTTATTATTATTATAATAAATAATTACTAAAAAAATTAACTTACTTATAAGCAATATAGCTCTTTATAATAGTAACTTATTAGTTTACTAAGCTTTATATATAGTAATTACTATAGTAGTTATAAAAGTAGCTTACTAATAAGTAATTCTAGTCATTATAATAACTATTATCGCATTGTTTATTTAGAGTTAATTACCTTTTTTAATACATTTTTAAATTAAGTCTACGTAGGTTAGAATAAAAAGGCCGCTCTAGTATAGCGCCTAAAAATATAGTCTACTCCTAGTCTTTACTAATATAATAATAGTTTATAAGGATAGTTTATAAACTACACACTTATCTAATATCTATAAGCGCTCTAACACTTATTAAATTTACTTAAAGCGTGTATAGAAAACTAACTTTTACTCTCTTACTATTATTAGCAACTGCGCTATATTTACGCGCTACTACGCAGCACACTTATATAATACGCTTACTAGCTTACTATCTAACGCTATAATAATTATAATAATCTAACACATCTACGCAACGCTCTTCTCCCTTAGTAACTTATTAATAAATATTTTTATCTTCTCTTTGCTAACTTTAACTCTACTCTTATTTATTTTCTTCCTAACGTGTTTATAAGCGAGCTGCGAATACAAGCGAGCTATAAACTCTACTAAGTCTCTAAGCCTTTCGCAGCATATAAATTCATAACGCATTAATATTCTATTAATATAATAGCTATCCTAAATTAAGCAGTATCTATAGAAGTCTTCTTACACGTGCGCGAGTTGTGCCTAGGCTCTCTATAGCGCCTATAGCACGTAGAAGCCTGCTAGCTCGCAACTAACTACGCCTTACCTTGCTGTATTTCTCCCTCTAGTTACTGCTTAATAGCCTTTTAAGCAATAATATCCTCTCCCTCTGCCTTTAATAGAGTGCCTTGCTTTTAAATCTACTTCTTTTTATACTATTTATGTGTTATAGCTATCTTATTTGCTCTTTATAGAGTAGCTATCTACTCGCGCATAAGCACTATTAAATACACCATTCTCTTAGCGCCTCTTATAAGCCAATTAAGCGACTAGATAACTAAGGTAGAAGAGAATCTCTAATGCCTTTAAATCCGCTTACAAACTAGAGTTAACTAAGCCCCTAGCTCGCGTGCGTTGCTTAGTGTTGCAGACTCCTATAGGGCCTCTAGTAGGGCTACTAGCGCTAGCGCTAGCGACGATGTACGAAGCTTAATATTAAGCTTTAAGAGCACTGCCTCTAAATTGTGTAGGACTAGTCCAGAGCCTTAAAAGCTTACGCAGATATTCTCCTTTATAATTAACTAGTTATAGGCAGTACGAAAGGCTAGTAGAAACTTAAGCTTAGTAATATAGTTAATATAGTTGCGTATTAGGCCCTTAATCTAGCGCCTATACGCCCGCTTTAATAGTAAAAAGCAGCCCACATTAAGTGGCTATAGGAGGTGTAACAAATATAGTGGCATGCATAGGGTATAGATCTTATTCTCTCTATAGATTTCCTAGAATTTAAGTAAGTTGTAGCTCTTATAGCTATTAAGTATTAGGAGCTAACGCGCGCCTACTCTACGCTCTACTATATACTTAATAAAGTGCCGTAGCCAGGTAACACTAAGCTTGTTCGTAGTCCACCTATTATTGCTAAGACTAATAGTCTAGTCACCTAGTATATTATCGCCCTTATACTAGACTAAGAGGTAGTACTTGCCAGCGAAGATAATAAAGGGTGGGATTACCCACCTAGCAGCATTAATTCTATAGATTGTTGTCACCCACTCATAATTGCCTAGCTAGATCGCTTTTGGCCAACCACGTCTCTCTAAGCCTATAACAACTAGCTAGAAGAATATCTTGCCCATTAGAAAGCTAGTCTTGTTAAAGTTAAAAGTGTCCTTATCGCAGATACTATAGATGGCCTTTATACGTACTACTAGCTCAAACTAGGCCTATATAGCTATTAGGTCCTTGTAGAGAGCTCGCTATTAATTATAGGCTTAATTAAATCGCGTTGTAAGGCTGTCTGTTCGCTTAACAAAGTTTCTAGGCCACTACTAGCTAATATAGCCTGCGCTACGCTTAGCAAGCAGCTTATTCGCCATATCTTATATAGCACCTAGAGTAGGCGTAAAGCCTCGCGAATCTAGGTTAAGTATATGCTTAATAATAACCTCCTCTTCTAGCTTAGTAAGCTTCTTTAATTTAGGCTCATAATTGCGTCGCGTAGTAGTTCTAGCGCGTTAGCTACAAAGCGTACTTTTAGAAACATTAAACGTCGCTGCAGCGCAATTAATACTCTGGGTCTAATTCTAATTAATAGCTAAGATAGCTAGGGAGACATCTGCTTTATTATAGGGCAATTAAATAAGTGTTAGTTAAGCCATTATAGTTAATAGATAACGCGTTATAGAAAGTTAGTAGGGTTCGCAGCTTGCTTATATTCGTAGCTCGCTTATAAACAAGTTAATATATTAAAGATCTTTGTTATGTTAAGATTCTAACTAAGGTTAAATCTACACTATACACAGAGAGAAGTAAAATAAAAGGCACTAAAACCTAGCACCTAGTATATAGTAGTAGTAACAAAATATATATAATATAATAATAATTTTATTATTAATATTTTGTATAGCAGTATTATTAATAGTAGTTAATAAATAGTTTGCTATCTAGTATAACTAAGTTTTATATTATCTCTTAACTAGTAAACTATTAGAGAGCTATAGTAGAGCGTAAAGTTATAACTATAGTTTGCTATATAAATAGTGTATAAGTTTACCTACTCTTATAATATTTATAATATCTAAAAATTCTTTCCCTTTAACTTATATAATACTAAGTCTTTTAAATCTAACTTTTTATTATATGCGGCAACGCAATACGTTTTTAGCGTCCTAAAATTATATTATCTAATACTTATAGTTAGATAGCTACTAGAGAATTTAAAACTAGTATAAATAACTAGCTAAGTAATATTAGCTATCTAGCCTATCTACTACAAAATCTAGTTTAATAGGCAGGGCTACTAAAGAACTAGATTAATTATACTATTCTAGAGATTATACCTAATAATTTATTTAGGCTATATATAAACTTTACATAATTCTAGATTCTTAAGTGCTAGACTATTCTTTTATATAAAGGCCTAGACAGAGATATAACAATCTTTATAAGAAAATAATAGCATCTTACTATTATATTACTAGTAAGGCTAGAGGATAGAATAAAATATAGTAGTAGGCACCTATTAGAAAAGAAAAGAGTATTTTTATATATTACTAGAGTGCGCGCGCATAGCTATAGTAGGAGAAGCTTCTTATAGTAGTTAATATTATATAGACGTATAATAATAATAAGTAAAGTTAGTAGTTAAAAAATAATAAGAGTAAAGATAAGTAGTAGTAGTAGTAACAAAAGTATAAAGAAGATAGGTAGTAGTAGTAAGGTTCTAGGGGATAGCATATAGCTTACTAGTTGTAAGGAGAGATTTACTATACGAGAGAGTTAATAAGCTAGTTAGGTTAGTTGCTATTATTATTATTATTATTATTATTATTATTATTATTATTATTATTATTATTATTATTATTATTATTATTATTATTATTATTATTATTATTATTATTATTATTATTATTATTATTATTATTATTATTATTATTATTATTATTATTATTATTATTATTATTATTAAAGAAATTATTAATTATATAACATAGTGATTAGTTAAATAGCTCGCCTAGAATTACGTAATATTACAAATTAACTCTAGAGGAGAATTCTTCCTAATATATAGTAATATAGTCGGCTTACTAAACACCTTTTTTAACCTTTTTTTTTAGTTTAAGGTTAAAGTAGATTAAGATAGAAGGTTATTATATACTACTATATACCGCACCTAATTCTAGTTAAAGACTAACCTTAAACACCTTAATAACCCCACACTCTATAAGCTTCTAATATATATAAGGTTCACTTGTAGTATACACAGCACACCTGGCTTATTACTACTACTATTATTAGTTATCTGCGCTCGCGTCGCTACGCGGTGTACTTGCTTAAATAAGCTAACTTAATAGCGATAATAGCGATAATAGCTAGGAAGATCTTATAGATTTATATAACGCTCTTATTATATTAGAGCTTATTAATAAACACCTTATCCTCTACTTTTTACCTCCCCTTTTAGATTTAATTACTAATAAGAAGCAATTGCATCTACTAAAGTGGGAATTTAATCTTATAGTTCTTTACAAACTAGATAAGCTGCTAACCTAACTAGTACACTAGAACTGCCTTATAGATAGTTAAGTATACCCGCTCCTTGTGCTACATAAGTATCTAATAGATAGAATAGAACTCTAGTATAGTTATTATTTAGGTAATAGTTGTATAGAACTCTAGCGTATACTTTTTAGTGTTAATAAGTACCTTAGCGTTAGTAAGGCTACTATTAATACCTAGGTAGATAGTAAGATAGGAAGCTCCAGCAATAATAGAAGATTTGTTAAGAATAACCTTAATAGAGTAATAGAGTAATAGTGTATCTAGTATGTGTTACCCTTATCCTACTACTATAAGCATAGCAGTACGTACCTATTAATATATTAACTTATGTTATTTATAATAATTAGAATAGTAATTTATAACTTAGAATAGTAGAGAAGAAATAGCTTATAGTGTGGCTGCGCTAAAATTTTATCTCCTTTAAAGTTCTAAGTAGTCTCTTTATAAAAATTTTACTTATAGGAGCCTTACGCTAAGACTACTAAGCTCGCTTAGTAGTTTAAACGCGCTTTTTTTTGTTATTACCTTTTTACGCCTTTTTTAATTACTAAGCAGGAGGCTCTGCTTTTTTTGTTATGCTATTTAAGATAAAAGCCTTTGTTATTCTACCCCTACATAGATATAATAACGCCACATATAGTAATATAAGATATTATAGGTATAGTAGAAAGTTACTAATCTATTATAAAGGATTAATAGTTAGAGTTAAGATAATAGTTAATTAAACTCTATAAATAAGATATTGCGTAGGAATTCTAGTAATTACCTTTACCTACTATAAGGTGTGTGCGTAAGGACACGGGATACTAGGCCTAATTAGGACTAGCGCTAGAAATAAGGGGTGTTAACTCTAGACGTCCTTAGGGCCACTAGGCATCAATCTATTACACTATTCCCCCTCTAAAAAAATAGTTTTATTATCCTTATAAGTATTATATAGTATTATAAAGTATTATTAAATATTATATAGTATTTACCTAAGTATTACAGTGGGGTGCAATAAAAAAGTCACTTAGAAAGATATCTTTTCGAAAGTCTTATAACTTATTCAATAAATTAGCTAAAACTATACTAAATTGCTTATTTTAAAGAGAAAGTTTAGGAGCTTTTAACTATTAATAGAGTATTAGCTAACTAAGCATAGGTCTTGGCATATATAATCTTAAACCTAAAGTTTTTTTTAACTCTATATTTAGAGCTCTATAACTTTTTAATTAATGTTTAACTTTATTTTAAATTTTAACTAGCCTTTCTAGGCTTAGGGTAGATTATATAAGCAAATTCTTAAGCTTAGTCTTCTCTCTAACGTTTTTATATTTTAGGTATAAAAATTTAGGATATGCTTATATAAGCACTATTTATATAATTTCTTAGTAAGCTTTTAGTTTATAATAATATCTTTCTACATTTAAATTCTTCTCTCTTAAATCCTTAAAATGGCTCTAAAATTCACCACACTTGAATCTAACGTTCTTCTTTTTTTAAAGGCTAAAATGCCTAATTCTACTATTGCTACTACTTTAAATAAACTCTTAAAAAGTATAAAGAAAACTATTTATCGTATTAAAGAGAAGGAAAAGGAGAATTATAATATAGAAAGAGTTAGTAAAGGAAGGGTTTCTATGATAATCTCTAGGGCTAAAAGAGTTATTAATAGGGATTTAATTAAAAGCCCTAAGAAAGAAAATAAAAGATTATTATTAGAAAATAATCTAGAAGTAGCTAAAAGAACTTTATAGTACTTCTTAAAAGAGGAGCGTTATTCTTTTAATAAGGCTACAAAAAAGCCTTTATTAAATATATAAAAAGCTAATAATAGATTATTATTTGCTAAAGAAAGAGTTAAAAATATAGAAAATTTAGACTTTTCTAAAGTTATATTTTCGAATGAGTCAGCAATACAAAGGGGGCATGGTAGTAGGGGTGAATACTATCGAAAGAAAGAAAATAGTAAAGTTGGGAAAGAAATAGTTTCTACTAAAAATTCTAGTAAGTATTTTAAAATTCTACCTAACTTAAAAGAATCTTCGTTTTTCTCGCTATCGTTTTATAATTTTATTTTTTAATAACTATTATACTAATTTAATAATAGCTCGCGATATTACTATTCAAATCTGGAGAGCAATTTGGATAGGAGGTAGATCTAGATTAGAGTTTATTAAAACTCCTAATTAGTCTACTAGCTTTACTAATAAGGATTATTTAAATACAATCCTTATACCTATAGTTAAACCTATAGTTAAAAGGAGTAAGTCCTTATATACCCTTTTTACCTCTTTTTTAATTTTTAATACAATATATATTACTATATATTATATTATATATAATTTATAAGGTTTTATATATTAATACTAGTCTAGGGTGGAAATTATAACAAGATAACGCCAAAATCTATAAAACTAAATTAGTTTTAGATTTCTTTAAAAAAGAAAAATTAATCTCTTTCACCACTCCCCTATAGTCCCGATCTTGCCCCTATTGAAAACGTCTGGAGTCTATTAAAATATAGACTAAATAAGAGATATAATACTACTTTAGGGGTAGGTAAAAGTGAGGCTAGTATTGAGGCTTTTAAAATGGCTATACTAGAGGAGTGGGCTATAATTCCCCAAAAGAATATAGATAATTGTATATTATCTTTACCTGGGCGTTATAACGCTGTTATAGAGCTAAAGGGTATTATACTAAGTATTAGTAATATATTATATATTACTTTATTACTATTTTATTAATATTTAATATTATTACTAAACTATTAAATTCTAACTAATATAGATAACAACCCTATAATATAAAACCATAGAACTATTTCATGGACCTAAATCTATACTATACTAAGATGATAACTATTTCTATGGATTAATTAAAAAGTTATATTACTCTAAAGTTAGAGATTTTTCTTATCCTATTTTACTTCTAAATTATATTCACTAATAGCTAAATAAGTATAAACTAGAACTATAACTTTATAGGCCCTAATATTCTAGTTAAAACTAAATTTCTCTTATTATAATAGGCCTTATAATAAAGAATATATTTAAGTTTAAAAATGTAGACCTTTTTATACCAGTAGACTTAGTCTTTTTCTAGAGGTCTTTTTATATATAGTTTTATAAATACTATATATATATAATATATAGAGTACTCGTAACCTATAATAATAGTATTAGTAATATTAATCTATAATCTATAAAGTAATAGACGCTTTAGCCTAATTAAAAAAAAGTAAAATTTATTTACTTAATTATATAAGCTATACTATATATATAAATATAGTCTGCGCTGTTTTTATAATTACTACCTTTTTTACGCTCTTTTTAATTACTAAGCAGGGGCTCTGCTTTTTTGTCATGTTATTTGAGATGAAAGCCTTTGTCGTACTACTCCTAGGTAGTTAATTTAACGCCACATAAATATAGTTTAATATTTATATATACTCTATTATATAGTTAGAGTAATCCTATAATACTATATTAGTAATAAGTATTTATATATACTAGTTTCTATTATAACATTCCTTAAATCTAAGTTAGAGTAATCTATATTAAAGAGTTTAATAGAATAATAATATTTATATATAATCTATATATATATAATCTAATGCCTATACATAAGCTAAAATATACTATTTATTATATTAAATATTACTTAATTACTAGTTTCTTAATAGATTACTAACATTCCTTAAATCTAAGATAATCAAAAATAATAGGAGTAAATCTATACTCGAAATATATGAAGGGATTAGGAAAAGGATATATTATACTATATATGAGTATTAGCTAATTCTATATCTTAGGTAAAAAGTTATACTCTTCTAAATTTAGAGTTTTTATTTATCCCTATTTTACCCCTACATTACTTTTATCCTAGACTGACTAAGCGCTTAATAATAGCCTAGGTATAATCCCCTAAACCTTCTCTTTAAAATAATATATTTGTTATATTTTTAGCTAATCTAATAAGGAAGCTATAAGACTTTAGAAAAGATAACTTTTTAAGTGACTTTTTTTTATTGCACCCCACTGTAGTAAGTAGAGTTATCTTAAACTTCGCTTATAACTTAACTTTGTTATTATTAAGCGCAACTACTATTATTAGGCTTAACCTTTTATAGTCTCTAATATATAAATTGTTCTGAATATATAAGTAGTTTTTAATATATAGACTTAGTTATTAAATATCTTTATCGTGTAGAGATTCTAACTAAGGTCGAGTCCGTACTATACATAGAGAGAAGTAAAATAGGAGGCACTAAAACCTAGTACCTAGTACACAGTAGTAGTAATAAAATATACACAAAATAATAATAATTTTATTATTAACTTTCTATATAGTAGCTTTATTAATAGTAGTTAATAGATAGTCTACTATCTAGTATAACTAAGTTATATATTATCTCTTAACTAGTAGACTATTAGAGAGCCGTAGTATACTATAGAGTTGCAACTACAAAAGTAGTGTAGGCAATAGGACGCTTAACTATAGTTTAGTTATTGCGTTTACAATTTAGTAGCTATAGCGTAACTATAGTTTGCTATATATATAGTGTATAAAGTCTGCCTCTTATAATATTAGTAATATCTAGTATACTAAATCTTTATTTTTAACGCATAACTACTACTACTATCTTTTAAATCTAGCTCTTTATCTATTATATCTAGTAACGTGATAATATTCTAGTAGCCTAACTACACTACTTCTTTTATATAGGGCAATATAGCTATAGTAGAGTTCTAAGAGTATAATATACTTTGCACTCGAGTTGATTATTCTATTAAGTTAATTACTTTGCTAAGACCCTACTAAAACGTACTATTAGTAATAGTACAACGCGATGCCTTAACCACACAATAAACTACTAGCGTTAAAAGAAGCGCGTATATAGCTTGCAATCTAGGCTATTAAATAAGACGCGACACTCTCTTAGCGACGCGCTGTAGCCCTCTATAACATCTCTTAAAGTATACTTAGTAACTAACGCGCTAGAAAGATGTTTAGACGCAACTGCGCACCTAATAAAATAAGACTTACTATAAGAGAGGAGTAGGTAATTATGCAGCATATACTCAACCTAGACGTGCGAGGATTTCTGCCCCAGCTTAATGCTATAAAAGATATGGCCGATTCTTTACTAGCTGCACGCCACTACGAGCTAGTTGGCCAGAGGTAGCCTTATGACTTTATTAAGCGTTAGCTAAAGCTTTAAGTTAAGTTTAATTAAAAGTACAACTACAAGAGAGTTCTCTAGAAGGATTCTAAGGTAATACAAGACTAGTTCTAGCTTATAGAGAACATAAAGGCCAAGTATAGTATCCTAGATAAGGACACCTATAATTTTAACGAGTCTAGCTTTATAATAGGTATAATATTAACTAGAGTAGTAGTTATAGGCTCTAAGTATTAAGGATAACTAAAGCAGGTGCAGTAGGGTAATAGGGAGTAGACAACAGTCATCTAAGGCATTAACGCAATAGGGTGGTGGATTTCACCCTTTATTATCTTTAGGGGCAAGCACCACCTCTCCACCTAGTATAAGGAGAAGGATCTACCTTATAATTAGGTTATTGCAGTCTCTAAGAACAGCTAGACAATAAATAAGCTTAGTCTATAATAGCTAAAGCACTTTAATAAGCATATAAAGAGGCGTACTACTAGTGGAGTACATTTGCTTATTATTAATAGTCACGAAAGTTACAACTCGCTTAAATTTCAAACTTACTAACAAAAGAGTAATATTATTACTCTCTATATGCCTCTATATTTGTCATACCTCTTATAGTCACTTAACATAGGTTATTTTGCGCCGTTAAAGAAGGCGTATGAGCACTAAGCTAAGAATCTAATACGTAACCACATCACGCACATCACTAAAATCGAGTTCCTACCTTGCTTTATTGCTGCTTTTCAGCCTTTAATTAGTAAAAGTAATATCAAAGGAGGCTTTTAAGGTGCTGGCCTAGTGCCCCACAACCCAGAAGTTATAATATCGCAGCTTAACGTCCGTCTACGTACGCCTCCACTTTGTACTATTCGCAATAGTATATAGGAGTCGCAAACTCCGCGAAATAGTACAGAACTTAGGTCGCAATTGACGCTGATTAAGCAGAGGATTTAAAGGCATGTAGATAGTTCCCTAACTTATATGGTTAAGGCGGTGGAAAAGCTTGTTAAAGGCGCTAAGCTAATAGGGCATTCTTTAGTGTTAATAACCAAACGCAACGCCAAACTTTAAGCTGCTAATAAGGCCGCCACGCAACGTAAATTATATAAAAAAAAGCGAGTACAGCGTGAAGGAGTCCTTATAGCTAAAGAGGGCCAGCGGCTGACCACTCTAAAGGAGTTTGGAGCGCGCAGTAATGGGCAAAAGGCAAAGAAGAGGGTGTGCGCTAATAGAGGCGAATCTGCTCAACAGCGCTGTGGACGCTATGGCAAGCCTAGGCATAACAAAACAACCTATAGGCAGTCTATAGAAGTAGATTCTAAATAGATTGGCCTATTTAAACTATCGAAAATAGTTTGTGTTGACTCTGTACTATCGTGAATAGTATAGAACTTAGTGGGGTCTTGGCAAAGTGATTAACTTAATAGAATAATCGACTCGAGTGTAAAGTACGTTATAGAGAATTAGCTAAGCAAAGTTAAGAATAATTCCTAAAGATTTAGTAATCTTATATAGTAAGCAGAGTTATTAAAAAGGCCTTTTAATCTTAATATCTTTAACAATACCTAGCCCTAGCTAATTAGGCCCTATTAGCTAGTTTTATAACTCTAGATTCTAGAGTGCAAAGCACTCCTTTTGTCAGATTTGATAGTGTTCTGTCACTTTAAGATAATATATTAATGAGAATTAATGACTGTGATGATTTTATTGTGATCGGAGAAGCCCAGCTATCGCGAGAAGTTTCTATCTATGCTAAGGCCCTTGTACTATCTAGGATAGTACAGGGGCAATGCAAAACAGTAGTGCGCCAGCCTCCTTAGTGTATTTTACAGAGAAATTATCACTGGAATGCACAGTGACCGTCTATCTGACACACCCCCTTAGCTTGGAGCCATCCTAAGCTGGACCCAATTCTTCGCAGCTGTACTATTGCTTATAGTCTAAAAGCTTCCATCCTTTATTCTAATTCGTCTAGGTCGACCTCGTGATTGGTGATCCTACCCTTAACGTCTTCAAGTCCAAGTTGATTTACGAACTTGGCCTATTTTCCAGCTGGTAGAGCCTTTGTAAGGCCATCTGCTGCTATTTCTTCTAATTGTTGGTATTGGATTTTAATAGCTCCACAAGCTACTTCTTATCAAAGCCAATAATTATATATATCGACGTGCCTAAGCTTAGTCTGTAACTTGGCGATTTCTTTAGTAACGAGTCGAATAGTTTGTTGATTATCGCAGTTAATAGTGATTGTTAATGGGGAGAGTTTGATCTTAAGTTTAGTAATTAACTAAGAGGTAAAGAGTGCCTCTTTTGCAACCTGTGAAAGGGCTAGCAACTTAGCTTTAGTTGTTAAGGTGGTGACTGTGTCTTGCTTGCTCGCCTTCTAGGCAACAAGACTACTAAATAGCTTGATAATGTATCCTTGTGAGCTCTTTCTATTAAGGGTATTGTTGGCGAACGAGGTATCGCTAGCAACCTTATAAGTGTCTGCTCCTCCAAAGCGTAGCCCTAATAATCGGGTGGAGGACAGGTAAAGCAGTACGCGGTCGGCGGCGTTATGATGCTCCTTGCTGGGATTTGACAGGAATCGCGATAATCGAGAGCTTGCGAATGCGATATTAGGGCGTATGGTTACTGCGGCGTAAAGGATTGATTTAATCTTTCGCTAGTATTAATTAATCTCAGCCTTTGTAGCAAGTCCTTCTTAGGGTAGTAGTTTAACTGTAGATATTAGGGTATTGTGTTTAAGGTCGCGTTAGTTAATTAGGCGATTAATCTTGTCTATATAGGACGCCTAGGACAGCCAGAGTTGCCTATTTGCACGGTCTCTAACAATTTTAATCTCTAGAAACTACTAAAGATTATTACCACTAGTGAGGATGAACTATGTACTTATCTTTTCTATTACTGCGTTAGCAGCGTGTTTCTAATCTTTAGAGTAGGCGACGATAAGGTCGTCCACATAGAAGAAGATAATAATGCTGTCTTTAATTATACAGCAAGGCTTATAAGGGACTGTAGTAAAACTAAGATCCCTAAGAGCGCTGGTAAATTCTCTCTGCCATAGTAGTAGTGAGATTCGAAGACTATACAGTGCCTTGTGCAATTGTAGGATAGTGCTAGGTCGTGTGTAACCTCGCGGCATTCTTATGTAGAGTTCTCTGTCCAGATTCGCATGGACGAAAGCGTTAGTAACGTTGTACTAGCTGAGCTCTAGGTTGTATTAAGCTGCCATGGACATGATTAGGCGAAATGATCGTCCTGCGAGGGTTGCAGCATAGGTGTCTTAAGTAGTAAGGTGGCGTTGTTGATCTCCGCGCACTACTAACCTAGCCTTGCACTTCTGAAATTAATAATGTTTGTTAAGTTTGTAAGTATACACCCACATGCAATTAAGGATTTAGTGGCCGCGTGATCGCACTGGGGTAATGGACACCTTACTTTAAGACTTTATTTCCTTGTGGCTTTGTAGGTGTACCTGCTCGGCCTCCTTCCACATATTGAATAGCGGGTAATTGTCTATCTGTGTTCCGCTAGATAGAGGTTCTGGTAATTGACTTTGGTGGGGTTTCTATCCTATTGCGAGCATGCGATTAAATTAAGCTTTATTAAGCGGCTTCCCCTTATACTTGCCTCTGCTTCCTGCTTGTGTACCTGCTAGGAAAGCGGCTGCCTATAGTATAGCGCGTTAATCTGGCTGTGGTAATCTAATAGGTAACTGGTCGTGTTAATCGTGTTTAAAACTCGCTATTAATTAGATAAGCAATGCAATAGGCGAAGGTGTTACTAGTGGTGTTGGGTAGGTATAATTAATCTTCCTCCCTTAGTAATACCCTGGCGGGTCTTCTTCTTTATCCTCGCGATTGCGGGTGTTAGTGATTAACTTATCCTTATAGAAGGATTTAGTGTTTTCTTGCTTAGGTAGTAGAGGTGGCAACTCTACTAATTAGGTCTATACAGCAATCTCTTTAGTAGTGCTGTGCATAAGGTTGTCTAACAAGTCCTCTATTTTACTTAAGAACACCTTATCTTTATTAAAGATAATGTCGTGTGTACTAATGACTTTGTTAAGTAGTGGGATCTATATCCTCTAGATGTTTAATAATTAGTAGCCCACTAGGTATCTAATCTATGCCTTTAGGTCTAACCTTTAGAGCTTGCTCTTGCCGCGTTTAGTATTGTTAGTTAAGGCGAAGGCTTTACAGCCATAGGCCCTAAGGTAAGCCTAGTTTAGTTTCTTTAGTTAAGTAACAATACTATTTTAAAAAGCAACCATTGTAAAGAATACTTTGTATGGTAATCGCCATTAGTTAGCGTAGTTTAGAGTTTAATTGTATAGGTATACAGCCGCTTGTGTGATTTCTGGCCATAGGTTAAAAGGGAGATTGGCGTTAAGTCGCATTGCACGACCCTTCTCCTTAATTACACCCCCTAAGCGTTTAGCTCCTCTATTTTAAGCTTGGGTATTAGGTGCTAAAGGCTCGATAATAATACCTTTACTGACGCACCACCTATAAACGTCTTGTTTGACTGAAAAGATCTTATTGTCGAATTTAATAACCTTGACCATTATATTAAATTGTACTTTTATAAATAGTACAAATTCCTTTAGCAATTTAATAATTGTTTGTGCTGGTCGATTGTCTTTAAAGTAGAAATCCCAAGCTATGCCTGAGAATTAATTGGTGATGAGCATCTAGCTTTTCTCGCTAGTAAAGCTCTAATCTTCATAATCGTAAAAGTCTATAGCGACTCTCTCGCTAGGACTATTATTAATTTGCCTAGGTTATTATCTAATTTATTGCTTGAGCTTTGATCTGCCGCAGGCGTCGCATTAGACTATAGTAAGTCCTTTAAGGCGCACCCCCTTATAGTGATTCATAGTGTGTTCTAGTGCCTAAGGACCTGGGTGGCCTAGTCGTTTATGCCATGTGATAGCGTCTGCCTTCTGCGCACCTCGTGCGGTGCGCGTTGTGATTTTGTGTGTGGCATACGTACTATTGTGTATAGTACGATTTTGTTTGGGCATGTATTCTAGTACCCATTAACTATAGAGTTCTTAAAGGTCAGCTAGGACTGTATTGTCCCTTCTCTTAATTGTTATTAGATCTGCCTTTATGTCCTACTAGAGGCCTTGCCTACAAAGTAATTAGAAGGATATAAGATTGCATAGCAGATTAGGGCAGTAGGCAATATTGTCTAGCCTTAGTACCCTATTTCCGTGTACGCTCTTAACGTGTAGATAGACACTCCTATATCCCCTTATCCAAACTCGTAATAATCCCGCCCATATAAAGTCTCCTGGCGACGGTGGTCGCATTGTAACGAAACAGTCAATATTGTTAAAGATGTGGTATGTTGTGCTAGAATCGAGGATCGCGGAGTAACGTAGTAAATAGGTATTTAGGTCTAAGTAGTAGGAAGATGCGATAGCATTAAAGCTTGCTAAGAGGATAGTGATTTATCTGCCATCTAGTCATTTATTGTTAGTAACCTTAGTAATTTGGGTTGGAGTAGAAGTATGCGATAGTTTAATTCTAGGTGTTTAAGACCTTAGTCTTTTTACCTTCCTTATCTCCTCTTATAGATCTGAATTATTTTAGATCCTATATTGTACTATGTCTGTAAAGCCAGGTTGTGGCCTAAACCACTCTAGTGCATAATCTAGGTATGCGTAGAAGCAGTCTTTTAGACTATGCCTTTGTCTACAAGCAGGGCATTTTCTACCTTTAACTGCTGTTGTATCCTCTATTAAGGACTACTTAGATATAGTACTTTGACCAAAGGATCGTTTTTATTAAGGTCTCCCCTGTCTACGTTGGTTATTTATGGAAGATAGCGCGTCTTTAGTAGCGTAAGAGGCGTCCCTATTAGTGCCTAGGGTGCATGCACCACTAGTAGCAAGAGATGGCTCACTAGCAGCAAAGGCGCCCCTATGCTATTTGCCCTTAATTAGGTGGAGTATTGCTATATATTCTTAGAAGCATTTTATTATCTCCTTCCTTATTATATCTGCGTCTCGGCGTCTAGTTTCTTAAAAGGACACGCCCTAGGTAGGGGCAGCCTTCATAATTGTAGTCAGGAAGTCCTTTATAGTATTATAGATTAATTGTACTTTAGCGATATTGTTTGTCTCTACTTCTGTAGCTGCCTAATTATACTTAGTTAGCTAGGTATCCCAGTTTAAGGGTTGTCTTATTGGCTTAAGAGCCTGTAGGTATCGTGCTCTCGCCCTATCCCGCTCGTCTTCCTTATCAACGCCTACTGTCTGCGTTAGAGATTTAATCCATTTTCAGATCTGCTCTCTAGGCTTGCAGCAGTTATATTGCAGGTGTTGCGACATAGTAGATTGGATATAGATAACCACTTTCTTAAGACTTATTCTCTCTTCTTAGTATTCTTTGTCCTTAATCTTATAGTCCTTAAGCTATATCTTATAGAACTTAATATCCTCCTTATATACCTTAAGGCCTAAGTTTGATAGCTCTAATAGGCGTGTTAAAGGGTTCTATTAATCGTCGTTGTTTACGCGGATAATCAGCTAGTAACTCGCTATTTCTGGCAGCGACGGCGGTGTCGGCTTTTCGCGTGGGAGTTTGGCTCTGTCTGGATTAATAATGGGCTATATATCCATTGGCTCGCATCGCGCTTTTAGCTACTATAGCCATGGTGTATAGTTAGTGTAATTAGTTAACACGATTGTTGAGTCGCGGAGCGTTAACAGCGACATTGTCTTTTCTTAGGGTTGATTAAGGCAGTAAGACTCTTAATTGTCAGATTTAATAGTGTTCTGTCACTTTAAGATAATATATTAATGAGAATTAATAACTGTGATGATTTTATTGTAATCGGAGAAGCCTAGCTATCGCGAGAAGTTTCTATCTATGCTAAGGCCCTTATACTATCTAGGATAGTACAGGGGCAATGCAAAACAGTAGTGCGCCAGCCTCCTTAGTGTATTTCACAGAGAAATTATCACTGGAATGCATAGTGACCGTCTATCTGACACCTTTAGTACCTAAATAGAGGATTAAATTAGGCGTTTATACTATAATAATAGGATAAAGCAAAGGTATTGCTAAAAAAGCTTCAAAATAAGGACTAGCAAAGCAAAGGCATAGGGCGGCTGCTAGATAATAAGCAATAGTTCTTTAGAGACTATAGAAGTTTAAAAGCGCAGCTATAGCGCAAGAAGCTTATAGATATAGTAGCAATTATCTAGGATACTATTAAGGTAGGGGACTGCGACTAAGCGATAAGGGTAAGAGTAAGCGGCAGCAGCGGGAGCATAGGGGAGATAGGCGGCGGCAAGATCCTAGGGGGGCAGAATACACCTCGCTAGTTGCGAGGGGAGATTTACTATAGAAGAGAGTTAATTAAATAGTTAGGTTAGTTGCTATTATAATTATTATAATTATTATTGCAGTAAAAGATTTTGTTAAAGAAATTATTAATTACATAACATAGTAATTAGTTAAATAGCCGGCCTAGGATTATATAATATTACAGATTAACCCTAAGAAAGAAATAGACTTAGTTATATTAATAGTATTATTTTAAATATCTTCTAGTTTATGCGGTTTAGGGCGTAACTAGTAAGGTAGTTAATAGCGTTATTAGTAATATAGGTAGTAGAGGTATCCTTTCTAGAATTTATATTTTATAAAGTAGAGAAGTATATAAATACTTACTACGTGTATATTATATTACTATATTGTATAATACTAGTTCGCTTATTCTTAATACTAATATATTCTATTTGCCTATAAGCGTAGTAAACTTATAATATATAGAAATAGATAGATAAGTTCTATACTAATCTATTACTAAGTTAAATAATATTAGAAAGAGAAATATCGCAGACCTTTTGGTATACGGTATAACGCTATAAGGGAAAGCTGTAGGTATGCTAAAAACGTATTAAAAAAATAAAGCAGCTTAAAGACAAATAGGTTAGACTAAGGACTATTCGTTAGCACGTGTAAATCGGCCCCTCCTATTAGAGGTAGTTAATTATAAGATATACTAGGTACTAAAGTAATAACGTAATACGCGGTTGCCTACGCGGACGCAATATAAAATCCGCGACTAGATACAGATTAAGTGTTTATCTATCCACTACCTAATAACAATATATTCGATTATTGTGCAAGACCTCGAGATTGCTATATTAGTTAAATAATATAATAAAGTTTATATAAAGCTCCTATAATTCTCTCCTAGAGTTAATTCGTAATAGTACGTAATTCTAGACTGGCTATTTAACTAACCACTATATTTATAATTAATAATTTCTTTAATATTTTTTTGCTATAATAGTATTTATAATAATTATAATAGCAACTAACCTAACTATTTTATTAATTTTCTATAGTAGATTTTCTCTTATAACTAGTACGCTATATACTACCCTTTAGAACCTCGCCACCGCCTATCTCTTTTATACTCCCCCTGCTCCTGCTTACCTTTACTCTTAATACGCTACTACTCTTACTTCTTATTATTCTTATACGCCTATAAGATTTTAACTACTACTAGAAACTTCTTCTACTATAGCTACGCGCGCGTGCTCTAGTAATATATAAGGAATACCTTCTCTTTCTCTAATAGTTGCCTACTACTATATTTTAGTCTATTCTTTAGCCTTACTAATAATATAATAGTAAAGAGCTATTATTATTATATAAATATTACTATATTATCGCTTAGACCTTTTGTTAGATATGCAGCTATTAGATAAAACAAGCGCGTTGAGGTTGGATCTGTACAATAAAGCAGGGACCATCTGGCTTGGCACACTAGCGAAGAAGTCAGAACCAGTCGAACACGGTGGATACAAACACAATACAATTATTATTATCTATTAAGGCGTATTATCGCATTTAACTATTAAATCTAATAATTAAGAGTCTTACTGCCTTAATTGATACCAAAATGGCTGCACTACCCCAGCGTGACCTAACGGTGACCCTTTGAGACCACACCGACTACAGGGCATAGATAATACAGCTTTAGTCTAGATGCGTCGCATATCGCATCTGGCCAAAAGTCGATTCTATATTAAATATTCTAATAAAACCTAAACCTATAGCCCTAAGGGCGCCGCTAATTAATAGGTATACTCTAGTAGCGAACATCAGCATCCTAACAAGGCAGTCTAAACTGTTAGTAGTAGGACTTAAGGCGTTTAAAGAAGATCTTAAGTATTATAAGATTCTTGCCAAGTAGTATAAGAATAATTAACATAATTTTAAAAAGGAGCAAACAAGCCTCTAGCAAATCATTGTTTATATTCAGGCTACTGTTAGCCCACATTTTTAGCGCACTTACTACCTCCCAGATTAACCACTAAGACAGTGAATTACAAACCTCAAAGCCACAGTTAGCGTTAACGAACAATTCGAGAGAGAACAAGCCCGCGACCAATACCTTACATCCCTTAGACTGATAAGAAACGCGTTAAATTAGGACATATGGCTTGCTAAATATAATTAAGCAGCTATAGAAGCGGAGACAAGCAATATTTCTAAAATAATATAGATTAATATAATTACAAAGGACTTTCTAACTACCGTAAATAAAGTTGCGCCTAATTAGTCTACAACCTTTTAGAATAGTGGACGGTTCACACCTGGCATGAATTGGAAAGAAATAATAAAGCGCTTCTAAGAGCATATAATGTTGAATTATCTAACCCCTTAAATAGGGAAGCACAAGGCCGCATTTGTGGCAGATAACTTATTATACCTCGCTAAAAGTGGGAAAACCACCCAGGGCATTAATGCCAAAGCAGCACCATCTAGAAAATAGGGCAGACCCTAATATTAACGTAATGACTAAAAAGATAATAAGAACTTATCCTTAGTCCAAAAACCTGCAAAAATAGGAGGCGCTAAATATCCTGTGTGTGGACATTACTATAGACTCTAGGATTGCTTCTATATTAATATAGACAAAGCTCCCAAGTGGTGGAAACCAAATAAGAAGATTGAAGAACTCGTCGCATTAAAGTGCGAGCACGATCCTAAATTTTAAGGACTATTAAGAGGACAAAGCAGACTAAGATTAAAAATACCAAACATTAAACAATCGCACACGCCCACACCTAAGATCTTTAAGTTCCCTAAGGACTAACTAGAGGGACAAAGAATATTAAACGTTAACACTGCGTTTATATTAGCGCCAATAGAAATAGAAGTATCTAATTACCCGCTAAAGCGCTCGTTTATTCTTAATTTAGGATCAACTTACTATATTACAAACAACCCCAACCGTATCTATAACTTCTGTCTACCTACGTCTAAAGATTATATATAGGCTGGCAATACAAAGATATGGATAAAAGGCTACAGCTCTATTAACTTAACACTAAGAGGCCAACATAAAACAACTACGTTGGTTCTATATAATGTGGCTATCTATCCAGACCTTCTGTGCAACCTAGTCTCCTTTTAACTACTAAGGCATAGAGGAATCTAGTGGGATACGCAAACGGACCCAACTACGCTAAAAGGACTAGACAACAAGATTATTAGAAAACTATCCAAGATACACGGTTAATAGGTACTTGAGTATAATCCGCTACCACCTACTTTATATTACATCTGCAAGAATATATCACGAACAAAAGAAGCACTACAAAGGGGCCTTAGCTAAATTATGGCATAAGAGACTAGGACACCCTAGACTAGCAGCTATCGAACATCTTATGCAGCAAGCTAAAGGGGTGCGAGTTAAGGAAGTTATAACAGTTTAATGCGACTCCTATAGGAAAGCAAAGATCTAGCGACAAATTAGCCAAGCACTGCAAATTAACAATAAAGGACTAGAAGAAAGACTAGCTATCGACTTTTATGCCTACAAGGCGCAAAGTAGCACTGGCGAAAGGAGCCAGATGCTTATCACTAACAGGTACTCAGGCCTACAATGGGACTTTTATTTTAAAGACAATTAACTAGCAAAGTTGGTTATTAAAGTTCTATTAAACTTTTTTCTCTTCCTTAAAAACCATTACAATATTACGGTCAAGGTCATTAAAGCGGACAATAAGATCACGATAGTGAAACCAGAAATCAAGCGCTAGTTGGCATTATAAGGAATTACTATTAAGCCTTCTGCCCTAGATACACAAGCTTAAAATGGAGGTGCCAAACGCTTAGGGTGTGTGAACAAAGAGAAATCGCGCGTAATGCGTCTTGATGCCAACCTACCCTAGGAACTATGGCCTAAAGTTATAAGAGCTGCAGTATACCTCTACAATTGAACACCAAATTATGCGAACAACTAGAAAACGCCATATGAGATATTCTTCACACGAGTTGCTCTAAACAATAGAGTAGTCACCTTAATTAAGAAACCTAACCTTGCTTACCTTAAAGCGTATAGCTACAAAGCGTTTGCAATAACGGATAATACACATTAAGGTAAATTAAGACTATAACGCCTAGACCTAAAGGCTTAGATTAGTTACCTAGTAGAATACTAGTCCTTAAACATCTATTAAATTTGGATACCGTCACTTGTCAAGGTAATAAGCACCCGCGACGTTATCTTTAACAAACAAACTATCTTTAGTGGCAAAACTAAGGACCTTATAGATAACCTTATACATAGTACACTAGAGGAAATTGCCATATACGTGAGAATAATTAAACTTCCAACACTAAGTTATTAACTAGAGATAGAGTTCTTCTATAAAGACAACACTATTAGAGGCTTATTAAATTCCTAAGGCGAAGTAGACCCACCAGGCTACTACTAAGGAGTAAAGATTAGGGACAACTATCCGACTCCTTTAACTATACCACTACCTACGGCATTACTTACGCAGTTAATAGCTGGAAATAAATTAGAAATAAACCTAAAAGGGTTATCTAAAACTGTCCCCTAGGCAGCCGCCTTTATAGCAGGAACTCAAGCTGGCCACGTTAGGAAATACAGAGGGGATGTTATAGACAAGGCTAAGATAATAAGAACGCTCGCTAAAGGCTTAAAGCCCTATTAAAGTCAACTCCCACCTCTGCCAACGTGCCGTACCAAGCTTAAGGATCACCTAATGGGCGAATTGTTCAAAGAAGCAGAGCGGAATTACCTCGCAAGCCACAAACAAATGAAATTATAGTTAAAAGTACTAATAAAGAAGATTAAACTAATAGGATAGCAGATCCTTAACTATATGTGGGTATACACCTACAAGCTTAACAAACACTATCGCTTGCTAAAGTGCAAGGCACGGCTAGTTGTCTGGGGCAATTAACAACAGAATATTACCTCTTAAGATACTTATGCAGCCACGCTTGCTAGTAGGTCGTTTTAAATACTAGTGGCAATAGCAGCTTACTATAATATAGAGCTTAAGCAATACAATGTTATAAACGCTTTTGTCTATATAAGTATAGACTAAGAGGTATATATAAGAATGCCCCGTGGCTATTAGAAGCCTGGAACAATACTTTAAGTTAATAAGGCTTTATATGGTCTTTAGATCTTACCACTCCTCTGGCAGAAAGAGTTTACCTCAACACTTAAAGCTCTAGGTTTTTAGATAGTGCCTTATAAGCCATGCTGCCTTCTTAAAGACAGAATTATTGTCTTCTTCTACGTTAATAATATTATCTTAGCTTTTTACAAGCAGAAAGAGAAAGAAGCCTAACAAGCGATTAAGCGTCTATAAGAAAAATACACCTTAAGTAGAGGAAATAACCTTTAGTGGTTCCTTAGCGTAGAGATTATTAGAGATTAAAAGACTAGGACGATTTAACTCTCTTAGGCTGCCTACTTAGATAAGATTAGTTAATTAGTTAACAAAAGGGATATTTAACACAACACCCTAATGGTAGCTATTAAGCTAAAACTACGAGATAGCTTAGCAACACCCTTAGAAATTAACAAATACTAACGTAAGATTGGATTGCTTCTATTCGCGGCAGTAATAACCCGACTAGACATAGCCTTTGCAACCTTAAGGCTAGCTTGATTTTTGTTAAATCTAGGCTTAGAACATTACAATGCCGCTAATTAAGTACTACTATACTTATTAAGCACTAGATAGAGAGCACTATAGCTTAGAGGAGGCAACTGCCTTTAAGTAGCCAGCAATGCCTTATTTACTAACAACACACTAGATAGAAAGAGCTTATAAGGATACGCTATTAAGCTATTTAATAGACTTATTACCTGGAAAGCAAGCAAATAAGACACTGTCACAACTTTAACAACCAAAGTAGAGCTTCTTACCTTATTATAAGTGGCCAAGAAAGCAATCTTTATATTAAGACTACTAGACAAACTGTAGATTAAACTGCGCTTATCGTTAATTACTATCTAATACAATAATAAGCAAAATATTCGACTAGTCACTAAGGAGATATCTAGGCTTTAGACTAAACTACGACACGTCGACATTCACAATCACTAGTTAAGACAGAAAGTCTCTACTAGAAAGATTAAGGTGGAGTACGTACAATCGGCAGAAATAATCGCCGACGGCTTTACAAAGGTCCTCCTAGTTAATAAGTAGAAAGGGTTCCTAACTCAACTTGGGCTAGTTAAGATAATAGAACGCAAAGTAGCGAATAAAGCACCTCTTAAGGAAATTCAAGGGCACCTTAATAACCTTACTTTAGGATAACAGGCTGCTAAATAGTTCAGCTTGCAAGGATCTTCCAAGCTAAGGGGGTGTGTTAGATATGCAGCTGTTAGATAGAACAAGCGCGTTGAGGTTGGATCTGTACAATAAAGCAGGGACCACCTGGCTTAGCACACTAGCGAAGAAGTCAGAACCAGCCAAACACAGTGGACACAAACACAATACAATCATTATTATCTATTAAGGCGCATTATCGCATTTAACCATTAAATCTAACACCTTTATATAAAAGGATAGCCTTGCACTTAAGGATCTAGAGTTATATAAAGATAGTATATAGCCTAAATAGATTATTAGTTATAATTTCTAGAATAGTATAATTAATCTAGTCCTCTAGTAGGCCTGTCTTAACTATATCTTATAGTAGGTAGGCTAGATAGCTAATATTGCCTAGCTAGTTGTTTATACTAGTTTCAAATTCTCTAGTAGCTATCTAACTATAGGTATTAGATAACTTAATCTTAGAATGCTAGAAAGTTAGCTTACTATATATATTAAAGAGTTAAGTTTAAAAGACTTAGTATTATGTATATTAAAGGGGAAGAATTTTTAAATATTGCAGATATTATAAGAGTAGGCAGACTTATATAATATGTGTATAGCAAACTATAGTTACAACTCTACGTAGCTCTACTATAGCTCTCTAATAGTCTACTAGTTAAGAGATAATATATAACTTAGTTATGCTAAATAGCAGACTATCTATTAACTACTATTAATAATACTATTATATAGAATACTAATAATAAAATTATTATTATTTTATGTATATTTTATTACTACTTCTATGTGCTAGGTACTAGGTTATAATGCCTTCTATTTTACTCCTCTCTATGTATAGTGCAGACTTAACCTTAGTTAGAATCTCTACATAACAAAGATCTTTAATAAAGCTCCTATAAAGGATTATTAGAGCCTAGCAGATAATTCTTTTACTTAACCATATATTTTAAAAGACCCTTATATTTATATATTAATAGATCCTTTAGACTGTAATTAAGTTAGGCGTCTAGAATTATCTTAATATTATAGTTAGAGTTGTCTTGTACGTTAGGATCCGCGATTTTAATAGGGCCCTCTAGGATTAGAACTTGTCTAAGCAGCGCTATATTCTTATAGAGGTATAATAACTATAGGAAAATATATTATAAATGTAAATGACTAGTAGTAAGTTTATATAATAAGCTATATTATTTATTAATTTAATAATAGTAAAAGGTCCTTAGTTGTTATAATTTAAAAACTAACTAGGTCTTATTATACGTGCGTGGCAAAAGTTAATTATAACCTTATTGTCTATCTTAAATATTATTATAGGTTAATAGTTATTATTAGCATGTTTAGCTTGCTTTCTTTAAGCTTACAAAAAACTCTTATAGAGGTTATTATAAAGTTAGTCTAGGTATTCTATAAATTAGTCCGCACTTACGTAGTTAGCCTTAGCTAGAGTAGTAAATAATTTATCTTTATTTAGTAGTAGTGGCGGCTTAAGCCTAAAGCGAGGTTTATATCCTTTAGTTGCATAAAATAGTATTATACCTATACTTACGCTTATTATAGAGTTAGTAATAAACTTAGCTATAGGTAGTAGAATGGCTTAATTATCTTGCTTATAGTTAACAAACGCGTGTAAGTATTATTTTAGAAATGTGTTAGCGTTCTTAGTTTGCCTATCTATCTTAGAGTAGTGCAATATAGAGAGCTTTAGCCACTGTGTGCTAGGTACTAGGTTATAGTGCCTCCTATTTTACTCCTCTCTGTGTATAGTGCAGACTCGACCTTAGTTAGAATCTCCACACAACGAAGATCTTTAATAGAGAGCTTTAGCCTTATACTAATATATTAATAGAGGTGTTTCTAGAAGTAAGACGTAAAATAAGCTCCTCTATCTAAAATAATATCCTTAAGGTATCTCTTTTCCTACTAGACATACTTTATAAACACTTAAACTAAGATATTAACTTATAAGTCTATAACTTGAATAAACTTCTTCTTCTTACTAAGTTAGTCAATAATAATAAGAATATATTTTTAAGTGCAACTATTATCATTATATAGTAGTAACTTAGTAATATAGTTAGATAGATATCTAATATTTCTTAAGTTTAGGTAGCGGGTATAATAAGCCCTACTTTCTATTATAGTATATTTTTATACGTTAATAAAGTAAGCAAGCCTTAATATATTAAGTAATATTATAAGCTATAATAGGCTAGTGCTCGCCAAGATCGCCAAGATCGCTTAGCAGTTCGAACGCGCTTTTTTTGTAATCACTACCTTTTTTACGCTCTTTTTAATTACTAAGCAGGGGGCTCTACTTTTTTATTATGTTGTTTAAGATAAAAGCCTTTGTCGTGCTACCCCTAGATAGTTAATATAACGCCACATATTAGGCTAAAAGTGCTAGCGCGTTAGTTTTATATAACTCTTATACTTACTAGTACTATAACCCCTATAAAGTAACTTATAAATATAGTTTATTACTTAAGTCTAAATATTTATAATATTAGAAATATACACTTTTCTCTATATATAGAGTAGGTTACTATATATTTTGTAATTACTAAGCTCTAAGCGTATGCCTCTATAAATAAGCTTATATAGAATCTATTATTATCTATTTCTATAGCGTCTATAATTAATTTAAGGTTTTTATTCTAAAGGTATATAGCTTTTTCTTACAGCGTTATACCGTATATCAAAAGGTCTGCAATATTTCTCTTCCTAATATTCTAAAGATATGCCTTAAGTATTTCCTTTAGTAAGTCTAATATATTTATTATTTTAGCTAGCGGCAGGTTAAGTGCAGATAAGAATAGCTTAGCATAAAGCTTAATAGAAGGGTTAGAGGATAGTTTAGTATAAGTCTTACTTATAGTTTTAGTAGACGTAAATAAGTTAAGGAGTGGTAATTATATAGTTTAGTTTATAATATTATTCTCTTAAATTAGAACTTTACCTATCTAGATAAGCTTATTAGTTTTTATACCCTTAACTTATAATATATTATTACTTATACGCGTGTTATTTCCTAAGTTAAAGATAAAGAGTTTGTTATTAATAAGGTTATTTCTTAGTAAGACTAGGGAAATTAGTAGGTTTTTATTACTAGATAAACTTTCTTTCCCTTCTAGCACATTAAGGGCGACGCTACTAAGTGTAAGTTTTTTAGTTATATTATTTTTCTTGCTATTATTATATATATCTTACACTACTAAAATAATGCTTTATATTATATAAAGTATAGCTAACTAAGCTAGGTAAATAGTATATTATGCATTTATATTCTAATTGCAGGTTATATATGCAATGCATAGCTTTAGGTTAATCTAGTATAGCTTAATAACTACTTGCTACTAGTATTATCTTCTTAAATCTTTAATATCCTAAGGCAGGTTATCTAACTATCTTATTAAAGCGTCTAGCTTTATTTTCTAAACGCCTAGTTAGTAGGTAATCTTAAAATTAAATTCTAATAGAAACTTAGCCTAACGTGCTTACCTTTAATTAAGACGCTTATTTGTTATAAACGCTTACAAAGCTTAGTAGTTAAATAAGACTTTTATTAGATCTTTAGTGCCTACTAGTTTAAAACACTATTCTTTAAAAGTCTAGATAATTATAAGTAGCTCTTTATTATAGATTTTATAGTTACACTCTACTAGTGTTATCTTCTATAATAAGAATGTAATAAGTTAAACAATCCTATTATATATTTATAAAAGTACTTCAGCCTAAATAAAGTCTCAAGCGTCTATCTCTAATTATATTTCTAAGTCTAGATTAAAGTACGTAAGGACCTAACCGCCTATGTTGCTAAAAGCGTGCTTTAATTTATTAAATATTCTTAAAGCTTTTAAGTTTAGTGCTAAAGAGCATTCTTTATAGGCCCTCTCTTTAGTTAGTTCAGTTAGAGGCTTAGTAAGATTAGAGAAGCCTTTAATAAATTGTCTATAGAAGTTTTTAAATCTAAGAAAGACTTATATATTCTTATTATAGTATAGCGTAGGCTAATATAATACTATTTCTACCTTTCTAGGATCTATTTTAATACTATTAGTTGTTGAAATTAATCCTAGGTACTTTACACAAGTGACCTTCTATTTACACTTTATAGAATTTAGGTATAGTCTAGTAGCTTTTAACTTATTAAGTACCTTTAAGACGTGCTGCTTATAATTCTTCTTATGTTTACTATAGATAAGGATATTATTAAAATAGGCTGTACAAAAGTTATTTAAGTATTTGCGTAGCGTTTTATTAATAAATGTTTAGAATATGCTAGGTACGTTACATAGTCTAAAAGGCATAATAATATACTTATAAAGGCTATAGCGAGTTATAAACGCTGTTTTCTTCTTATTACCTTCTTTAATACAAACTATGTTAAACATTGCAATAATATTAATAAGGGATATAATAGAGACGATTGCTATGCGTAAAAGTGTCTTCTTAATTAATAGTAGGGCGTTGTGATTTTTCTTAGTAATAGCGTTAAGTTAACAATAATCTACGCAAATCTAGAGCCCTCTACTAGATTTCTTAACTACTAGCACTAGGGCAGCCTATAGTAATGTGCTTAGATAAATAAATCCTTTGCCTAGTATCTTATTAATATATTTCTTAACTGCCTCTATTTTAGTACACAGTAGACTATAGATTATAGGTCTAGATATTAGAGTAGTAGGATTAATATCTATAGCGTAGTTAACGCTATTATATTATAGAGGTATAGTGTTGACTTTTATAGCGCTAAACACCTCTTTTACCTTATTATAAATAAAGCTTAATCCTAATTTTTAAAGTTTTTATTAGATCTTAGAGCCTATTTTAATTTATTAACGTACTTATTAAAGTCCTCCTTTGTTATTATAGTTGCTAGACCTAGAAACACGTCTTTAAAAGTATTAGACGTAATATCTTTATTAGGTAGTCTATTTAGTAAGTTCTAATAGTAGGGTTTAATCTAAATAATATTATTAGGATTATAAGCGGCGGTCTATATAGCAATATACGCGCTAATTATATATATATATTACTTATAAGGAATGTCTAGTAGGAGTTATTCTTAAATAGTCTATTATAGTAGATAGTCTCTAGGTAACTATAGTGTAAACAGTTAACCTAGTAGTAATTAAACTTAAATTTTATTAACTATAAATCTCTAAAACGTATAACTAGCTTATAATAATTAGCCTAGTTTATTTCTAGAATAATATTATATTTGTCAATATTAGTAATATAATAGAAAGCTATTATAGTGTGACTCCTATATATAATAGTCATATTAATAGCTTTTGTAAGTTTTATAACTTTACTACTATTAGCTAAGGCTAGTTATATTAGTTTGTCTATTTTTATTATTATATAACTCTACTATATTACCTAGCGTTAGTTAATAAAGCACGCGCTTACTCTAGTGTCTAGTAAGGTTGTTATCTTATACTAGCCCTAGGATATAAGAACCTAGCTAGAAAAGGTTAGTTAACTAGTTATATTTAAAGGCTTATTATCTAGGGCAGCTATAGATACGTAGTAACCTCTATTATAAGTTTGTATAAGTAGGATAGTAAGGGTAGTAGTTATTTTAAATTAATTATAACTTAATTAACTAACTCCTTTTTATTAATATCTTAAAACGATTTTCTGTGCATATAACAGCAGGAGGGATATCTGCTATTATTATAATATTTTTATTAGAAGCCCCTTAGTCGCAAAAAAACCATAACTTAATTAAATATAGTCTAATATTCTCTTTGCACTATACTAGTCTAGCTCCTATATATAGTTTTATATAGAATTATCTAGTTTTCTAAATTAATAATAAACCTATCCTTATTAACTTTAAAGGTATTATTATTATAAGTATTGTCTTTAGTCTTAGATTTGTTATTGTGCATAGCCTACAATACAGCTATTAGCGTAGAGATATTACTAGAAGAGACTATAGACTTATTTTAATAGGGCGCCTACGAATTATATTATTAATAATTACTCTTACTATATTTAAAGTATAACTTAAGTTGCGCTAGAGTCTTACGCTCTTTATCTATTTAACTATAACATACTTTGCACTCGAGTCGGACACTCTATCGAGTTAGACACTTTGCTAAGATCCTACTAAGTTCTATACTATTCACAATAGTATAGAGTCAACATAAACTATTTTTAATAGTCTAAATAGGCTAAACTATTTAGAATTTACTTCTCTAAGCTGTCTATAGGTTTTTTTATTATGTCTAGACTTGCCACAGCGTCCACAGCGCTGTTAAGCGGATTCGCCTCCATTAGTGCGCACCCTCTTCTTTGCCTTCTCGTCATCACTACGCATCCCAAAGTCCTTTAGAGTAGCCAGTCGCTGGCCCTCTTTAACTATAAGGACTCCTTCTTACTGCAATTGCTTTCTTTTATATAATTTATATTATATAGCAGCCTTATTAGTAGCTTAAAGTTTAGTGTTACGTTTGGTTATTAATACTAAAGAATGCCCTATTATCTTAGCGCCTTTAACAAGCTTTTCTATTGCCTTAACTATATAAGTTAGGGAACTATTCACATGCCTTTAAATTCTCTACTTAACTAGCGTTAATTGCAACCTAAGTTCTATACTATTTTGCGAAGTTTACAACTTCTATATACTATCGCAAATAGTACAAAGTGAAGACGTACGCAGGCGGACGTTAAGCTGCAATATTACAGCTTCTAGGTCGTAGGGCACTAGGCCAGCACCTCGAAAGCCTCCTTTGATATTACTTTCAGTAAACAAAGCCTTAAAAGCAGCAATAAAGTAAGGCAGGAACTTAATTTTAGTAATGTGCGTAATGTGGTTGCGCATTAAATCCTTAGCTTAGCGCCTATACGCCTTTTTTAAAGGCGCGAAACAGCCTATATTAAGTGGCTGCAAGAGGTGCAACGAATGCGAGGGCATATAGAAAGTAACAATATTGCTCTTCTTACAATACTGTTTAAATTTAAATAAGTTATAACTCTTATAGTTATTAAGAATAAGCAAATATATTATGCTAACAACACGCCTCTTTGGATACTTATTAAAGTGCTTCATCCACTATAGACTAAGCTTATTTATTATCTAGCCGTTCTTAGAGACTATAATAACCCAATTATAAGGTAGATCCTTCTCCTTATACCAGGCAGAGAGGTAGTGCTTACCCCCAAAGATAATAAAGGTGGAATCTACCACCCCATCGCATTAATGCCTTAGATAACTATTATCCACTCCCTATTGCTCTACTACACCTACTTTAGCCATCCTTAATGCTCAGAGCCTATAACTACTACTCTAGTTAATATCATACCTATTATAAAGCCTACTTTATTAAAATTATAGGTGTCCTTGTCTAGAATACTATATTTGGCCTTTATATTCTCTACAAGCCAAAACTAGTCTTATATTACCTTAGAATCCTCCTAGAGAGCTCTCTTATAGTCGTACTTTTAATTAAACTTAACTTTAAGCTCTAGCTAGCGCTTAACAAAGTTATAAGGCCATCTCTAGCTAACTAGCTTATAGTAGCGTGCAGCTAGTAAAGAATTAGCCATATCTTTTATAGTATTAAGCCAAGGCGAAAATCCTCGCGCGTCTAGGTTAAGTATATGCTTCACAATCGCCTGCTCCTCTCTTATAGTAAGTCTTATTTTGTTAGGTGCGCAGTTGCGTCTAAACGTCTTTCTAGCGCGTTAATTACTAAGTGTACTTTAAGAAATGTTGTAGATAGCTGCAGCGCATTGCTAAAAAAGTGTCGCGTCTTATTTAATAGCCTAGATTGCAAGCTATATACGCGCTTCTTTTAACGCTAGTAGTTTATTGTGTAGTTAAGGCATCGCGTTATACTATTGCTAATAGTACGTTTTAGTAGGGTCTTAGCAAAGTGTCTAACTTAATAAAGTGTCCGACTCGAGTGCAAAGTATGTTATACTACTTAGCTAAAGTTTAGCTTAGTTATTATATAACGAAAATTAGCTATAGTTATTATTATATATAAGAATAAACTACTTATTATTAGTTTTGCTTTTAAAGAAGTAGAGGTATACTAGTGTTGCTTATTAATATTACTAGCATTCTTAAGGTATTAGACAAGAGAGTTGCCATCCCGTTTACAAATATTTGTAGCGTTTATAATAGACTAATTTATAAGTTTCTAGGCATAATTAATTATTAATAGGTTAGGTATCTAGATAAGGTTGCGCATAGCTATAAATTAGATCTTTTATACTATAAAGAAATCGCTATCTTCTATATAAGTAGTTGTAATAGATTTGCTAACTTATTTAATACTTTTATAATCTTATCTATTATAGTATATTTATAAAACTTGTCTAGTGCTTTAATATACTCTATATAGTAATTAGGGCGTAAGTCTTTAACTAAAGCCTACGTATTATTTTTAATATAATTTATAAGGTATACAATTCGCTAATCTTTATTATTATATATAAGAGTGCACTTTTCTCTCCCAGGGTCAATCTATAATGTCACGTGATTCCGGGCCGGCTGTTTAACCGACCACTATGTTACATAATTAATAATTTCTTTAATAATATTTTTCGCTATAATAATAATAATAATTGTAATAGTAACTAGTAGACTATCTATTAACTACTATTACTAATACTACTATATAGAAAGTTAATAATATATTTTGTTACTACTATTATGTGCTAGGTTCTACGTTTTAGTGCCTCCTATTTTACTTCTCTTCATATATAGTGCGGACTTAACCTTAGTTAGAATCTTTACATAATAAATATCTTTAATAAGGGTGCACTTATTTATAGCTAATTAGTGCTATCTCTTATAATCTTTATCTTTCTTACTATTAAACTTCTCTAGGTTAGGCATCTTCGTAACGTAACAACTATTACTAGAAATAGTAGTAGAAGTGGCAGCTATAGATAGAGCTCTAGGAATATATAGTTTATAGAACTTAGTCTAATAGTTATTATATTTATTATAATTATCTTAGTAGCTATAGTTATAGTTAATAGTGCGCTTCGCGTAATTAGTACGCTTAGTCCGCTCTATTATAGATTGCACAAATAAGATATAGGATAGACTATAGTCTTAGTAAGATAAGCTAGCGTGTGATAATTAGGTATTATAATAGGAAAAGAGATTTTATAATAAATAAACATCTCTATAACTATTAGTGTTATAGCCTAAAACTATATAACCTTAAAAGTTTAGTTTATATTATTATATCTTTTAGATAAAGTTAATAATTTTATTCTACTTATCCTACTTTGGCTAATTATAGTTATAGTAAAGCTTATTAAGTATATAGGTAATCTTATTACTGTCTAACTAATAGATATATACTATTTCTTATTTAGCTTTCTATTTAATATAGAGCTTTGCAGCTTCTTAATTATACTTATTAGTATTAGCACTAACTTACTCTAAGTCCTCTTATAATATCTTAATAATTTGTTATTTATTAAAAACTTTGCTAGTCTCTTTACCTAACTAAGGTTAGAGTTAACTATTTTCTTTTTAGGTATCTATAAGGTCTGCCTTAACTTTCTTAAACTCTTCTCGCAGTTACAAGTTATTATTATTATCTTAATAGGTCTTATAGAGCTATTTATATCGCTTTAGCTTGTATATACTTATTATAAGTTATTGTATAAGATTAGAGGCATTAGTAGAGACTAGCTAAGATCTCTAGGTCTTTAGATTATTATCTGCGGCTTAGGCGATATTGCGTAAAATAATAAGAAGCGCTAGGATATTAAGAACCTAGTTATAAGATGCCTTTTTAACTTGCTTAAGTAAGTCGCTGCTATTAGTAATAATGCTATTTACTATAGTATTATACTTAATAGGAACTTTATTATTATTCTTAGAGTAGTTACAGCCTAACTAAAATATAAAGCTAGAATTATTATTAATAGGGTTAGTTTTATTATTATATTATTATAAAGTTACTTATACTTTTCTATCCTTAGCAGTCTTAGGGAAAGTAATATAGAAAAGTAGGCGCTTATTTTTAAGATACGCAATCTTTAACCTAGTGTTAAGTATCTCTAGTTTAATATATTCTAATATTGTAGGCGTTATATTAATATAACTACTTTTACTAATCTAAGGTGCGGGCCCCTCGCTTACATTATATTATCATTTTAGGACTAGCGCGATTACTAAGCGAGGTCCTAAGCAAGGCTATATATATAGCCTATCTATATACCTACCTTATATAGGTATCGCTACTATTTTATATTTAGATTCTAATTACTACTATTATCTTATATATAATATAATAACCTCTATAGTGCTCTTACACTATAGTAGCAATTATTAAGTTATAGCTTAACTATCTATAGCCTATCTCTAGGGCGTTATTAATAACAATGCCTATTAACTAACGTAGTAGGTAGGCTCCCCTATATCCTTAAGTACCTTAAGTATTAGAAGTATAGATGTCTCCTCTAGAGTGTTACTAACGTAACTAATAGTAACAACAACGCTTACCTATAGGTTACCTATTAATAATAGATGTAGTAGAAAATAAAGGATAGCTACTACCTTATTTAGTGATATATAAGTCACATCTTACAAGACGTTAGTTCTCTAGCACTACCCTAGGTTTCTAGAAGAGTAATTTACGTATAAGTAATATAGCTCCCTATAATAATTTATAGGCTTACTAAGTCTTATATATAGTAACTCTTATAGTAGTTATAAGAATAGCTTACTAATAAGTAAATCTAGTTACTATAATAACTATAAGCCTAGCTTACTTAGACAAGCCACCTATAATTATAACTATTTATTAAACTTATTATAAGTTACTATAAATTACTATAATCCACTTTACCTTACTAATAAGAGATAAGACAATAATAATATTATTACCTAGATTTAATAATAGTAACGTCTCTCACTATAGTATCTTCTTTATTACTTATAATATATAGGACCTCTATAATAATAGTAGAAGGTTATAATATATAGGACCTCTATAATAATAGTAGATAGACATATAAGACCTCTATAATAATAATAATAACCTAAATAACTTATAGCCTAAGATATAGTTATAAGTTAAGTTAGTAAGACCTATATCTCTAGTAAATTACTCTGGTGCGGTATAATAGTAAACCCTTTGTAGGCGCGCTTATTTTGCGTAGTTAAAAGTCTTAAGACCTTATAGTAATTCTAATAAGTCTTATCTACTTTAGTAAAAGCCTAGGAAGTCTAGTATTACTATATAAAGTCTTAAGGTTTTATATATTAGGCTTATTCTATTATTTATAGTTATATATAAGCTATAGTTGTAACGTCTTATATACAATTACCTACTATAACTTATTATAATAACCTACTATGTTCTTAACTTTATAATTAAAACTGTTAATTTAAATTATACATATACTAAGAGATAAACCTATTATACATAGTAGATAAAATAGCGAGACTAAGCTAAGAAAATAATAATAATAATACTAGTTTCTATAAGAAGCCCTATAACTTTGCTACTACGTCTTAGCTAGAGGTCCTAACTTAGTAAAGCACTACTTAGCGTACTCTGCCTATAGACTAGAATAAGTTAGATAATAACTTGCTAGACATAGAGCGACAACGTAATAAGCGCAAAGTTATATTTAATAAGAGACTTATTTAATCTAAAGATTATAATAAAGCTTTTGTAGATAATAATAATAAAGGTAGACCTTTTAATAAAGGTAATTCTTTTATTAATATACCTAATCTTCTAACTATAATATATAACTAATAAGACTATACTAGTTTACTACTTGCTAATCTTCCTAGGTATATATACTTTACTAATATTACTAATACTAATAGTAATATTCTAGATTATAAACTCCGCGTTAGTGTTACTAGTATAGAGAATAGTTTAAAGCTAGACAAAGTTAAGATTTAAGGACATATATAGTTTGTTAATACTATTAACTAGAAACCTAGTATTATTCTATAGGGTCTCTATACTGCGTAGCTAGCAGTTTATTAGCTATATCTTCTACCTTACCTAGCTTGGGTGCAAATTCTTACAAATCTAGATTAAGGATATACTGTATAAGCGTCTGCTCTTTAGTTGTGGTAAGCTTTGCCATGCCTAATTATATATCTACTTAGGTAGTAATTCTGTTAATTTAATTGCTTAGTGTAGACTTTAGGATATTATATACTGTAGTAGCGCGTCGCAGGCTTAAAATTTGCTTATTCTAATAGGCGTAAAGGGCAAGCTTAATTCTGCCTTCTTAATTAGATAATAACGCGTTGTGTTGTTAAGACATTATAATTCATAGTAAAGTGTTGTGGTCTTGGCAAAAACTATCTGGCGGACTAATCTATCCGGGCTACTAATAGAATATATTATAGTTATTAATAATAATATAATAATATCTTACTAGAACTTAGGCTTAGCGCTTTGTAAAGCGCGTACCTAAGCTTAAAATAGCTTTTAATTAAGCGAAGGACCAATAGAGAATATAATAGGAAAACCTAGAGGTTATAAACGCGTGGTTTTAGCTAGTAGAGGACACAAAAGCTAAGTATAGAGTGCAGAATAAAGATATCTATAACTTTAATAAAATAGGCTTCTAAATAGAAGTTATTAGCTTAATAAAGGTTATAACTAGTTTAGAAAAACGTTCTTAATCTATGCTTATTTAGCCAGGCAACTATAAGTAGGTTATAGTGATTTAGAGTATTTACACTGCTAGGTATACTACTCTACCCTTTATTATCTATAAAGGGCGAGTCCACATCTTAGCGTAGTATAAGAAGACTAGTATCCCCCGCAATTAAAAGCTCTTAGTCTCTAAGACTAGCTAGACTAATAGCAAGCTTAGAGTTGTATAGTTAAAGTACTTTAACGCGTATACAAGGCCGCGTATAGTAGAGTTATAGAGGTTACTTATTCTAGACAGCTATAAGAGCCACCACTCCTAGGATTTTAAGGATTATTGCCTAGAATAAAAGATCCTAACACTTTATATGCTAGCGTACTTATCTTATATCCTCTAGCCGCTTAATATAGTCTAATTCGCGCTACTAAAGCTAAAGTACTCCTAGCGCGTGTAGGACTTAGCGCGCTAATACGTCTTTTATATTAACAAAGAGGGCTTTCTACTAGTCTTTTACAATATTTTTTTAATATGTTTACACTAGAAAACTATAAGAAAGCCTTTAAGGCCTCTAGGCTTATTTCTTTAGATGTGTTAGTAGTGGTAAATCGCCTTAATGTGCGTATTCACACTCCACCTTAGGGTACCCTACTAGATACACTATGGCAAGCCAGGACCCTAAGTAATACCCTTAAGTTTAGATTCTAGTTAAAGCTTATATACAACTCTTTTATTTAGTCTCTACCTAATACTAAATTAAGCTACTCATAGCTTATAAAAGGTGCTAAACTTATACTCTACTATAGTGTACTTTAAGAGACCTACATTAAGGAACTTAAAAAGCAAATTAAGGTTTTAATAAAGCAAAAAACGCGTAAAAGAAAGCGCATTTAGAAAGGTAGAACGCTAGGCTTTGCTTAGGGAGTAGATTTAGGAGTAGAAAGCCCTTCTATTAGGGTGAAGTTATTAAAAAGGACGCGAGGTAGTAGTAAGGGAGAGGCAGGTCCCTTAACACAACGCCGCTATAGGAGGTGCGGAGAGCCTAGGCACAACGCAAGGACCTATTAGATAGATAAAGAGATAGAGGAGGAGTTAGATATTACCCTTAGTAGCTTATTTTTAAATAGTGTTAATAGTAAATTAGAGTGATTTTATTATAGGCTACTATAAGACCAAAAATAACGGGTTAACTTTATCTTATAATAGTATGCACTTAGTGACTAAAAATTAGATAAAGTACTACTTAAGATATAGTATGCTTTATTACGAATTATAATAAGTATACTATATATTGCCTACGTATAGTATAGTAGATAATATATTGTATATTATAGGGAGTCTTGTTATAAGTTTGTACTGCTAAGAAAGACTTCTTAGCTTTGCGCGGCTATAGTAGCCGCGCAAAGAGGCTGCATAATATAAAAAGTAGATTAAATAGTAACTTAGTATATTGTAAGTTATAGTAGGTTATTATAAGTCACTATAAAGTAACGTTGGTAGTGTTCTATAATAAGTTATAAGGGACCTCGAAGTTGCTAAGAAAAACTGTCCGGCAAACTAATCTGTCCGGGCTACTAATAGAATATATTATAATAGATTACTAATAAATTAGAAGATAATTAGACTAAGCTTAAAAGTTTAAATAACTTAAGGCTAGTTATAAAGTATTAGAATAACAGTTTATAACAAAGTTTGAATAAGTTAAAGTATTAAAGAGTTGTATATTATTATATAAGAACTTCCTTAAGATAGTAGAATAAGATAATATCTAGCTATAGGCACATTATAAGTTATTAAAGAAGGACTTTATTTCTCTTAGCAGGTCTAAGATCCCTACTGCCTATTATATAGCTCTATAATAATAACTTAGGGAGCTCTAAGGTTAACTACTAGATAACTATATCCTATGTGTTAACTATTAAGACGTAGAGAACTGCGTCTTATAAATAACTAAAGCAGAGCACGCGATTTAATAGAAATTAAATATAGCTTATATCTCTGTTAATAAGCTTAGGGATAGTTGTCTATATATATTATTCTATAGAGTTAACCTTATAATACTTAATAGTTTAGAGATTCTAATTAGTCTATCCCCTCTATTAAGTAACTCCCTAATATTAAAGTTTGCTATACTCTAGTAAATAATCTATTACTTAACTATATATATCCTTCTTTTACTCTAAATACATAATATAACCTATATACTATAAGCTATATAAGTTACATGTAATAATAGACTTATTTGCTACTATTCTATAAAGTAATTCTATTATCTAGACTTATAGCCGATCTCTAATACTTACGCATTTAAATACCTAAGGTAGATCCTTTTACCAGCAAAGATAAGAATAAGAATAACTATAAACGCTAGCATATTATATTAATAAATAAGCTATAAACTCTACCTAATAAGTAGTTATGCATTATGTATTTGCAAAGCTAACTTAAAGAATATGCTTAGACTCTTATATATCTATACTTTAAAACTGCTGTAACTATTACTAATATACTTAATTATCTTAATAAAAACTACCTATCTAAGAATAAGCTATTAGATGCGCAGAAGAAGATTATAGGCAATACTTTAGTATAGGGCCCTAGGAAAACCCTTATAAACTAGCACGCGCGATTTATAGCTATTATTAACTATCTTAATATACCTAACTACCTACTAATAAATTATACCTATTAACCTATATATACTCGCGTTATCTACGCTACTAATATATTATCTATTCCTAGTAAGTCCTTTGCCTCCTATATAGAACGCGCGCTGTATATAAAACATCTTAATTGCGAATCTATAATAGACTATTTAGGAAACCCCTTAACTATAGCATCTAATAACTTAAAAGCTTATATAATAATAACTAGATCTAATACCACTACGCGCACTACTTTATTTGCCCTATATATAAATAAGTTTACTAGGTGTAATAACTATAGACGTATATTACGTAAACTAAATCTACTAGCTAAGGCTAATGCCTACTTTAAGTATAGTGCTATAGAATATTAAGTAATAGATATAACTACGTCGCATTGTTTATTTAGTGTTGATCACTCTTTTTAACCCCCTTTTTTTTTATTTAAGCCTGCGTAGGTTGGGATAGAAAGGCCGCTCTAGTTTAGCACCTAAAAATATAGTCTACTTCTAGTCTCCTCCGCTAATATAATAACAGTTTATAAGGATAGTTTATAAACTACGCACTTACTCTCTAATATTTATAAGTGCTCTAACGCCTACTAAATTTACTTAAAGTGTGTATAGACAACTAACTCTTACTTTATTATTACTATGATTAGTAATTACACTATATTTGTGTGCTACTACGCGGCACACTTATATAATGCGCTTACTAGCTTACTATCTAACACTATAACTATAAGAATCTAATGTATCTATGCAACACTCTCCTTCCCTAGCAACTTATTAATAAATACCTTTATTTTCTCTTTTCTAATCTTGCCCTTCTCTAAGGTTATTACTACCTTTCTAACTAGTAGTAATATAAAAAACTATAGTAGGAACTCTATACATCTATTATTGCGCCTATAGTTACTAATCTAATGCTAGCCTAACTAGTACACTAGGATTGCCTTATATAGGGTAAGGTATACCTTTTACTTCCTATTAATAATACTCTAGATAGAGTAGTATTCTAGTGTAGACCTAGTAATATTAATAAGCAGATAGATCTTTAAAGCGTACTTTTAGGCGGTGTTAACAGTAGCATTAGTATTAGCACTAGGGCCTAGAAAGATAGTAGGAAATAGAGCGATAGTAGAAGTCTCTTTAAGGTTAACTTTAATATAAAGATAGAGTATTAGTATATCTATAGTGTATAAGCTTCTACTTAGTATATATCTTATAAGTAGCACAAACCTACTAATATAATAGCTATTACTTTTAGTAATCTTTAGAGATAATAGTAGAGGAAGATAATAGTTACAGTATTATACTAGTTACAGTGCTAGCGCTATCTTATATCTTTCTTCCCTCTGCTCTAAACTATAGTATAGCGATATAGCCTTCTGCATAGTTTTGTATATGAATTTCTTTTGTTAGAGTAGGCGCGCTAAGCCTGCTAAGCTTACTTAGCTGGCTTATAACGCGCTAACCCTTTTTATTAACACTATCTTAAAACGCTTTTCTATGTATATAATAGTAGGAGGAATATCTACTATTATTATAATATTTTTATTAGAAACCCCTTAGTCGCAAAAAAAAAACTATAGACATAACTACTAACGATTGTAATAACGCTATAACTTTAGTAAAAGATATTAAGTACCTTTATATTATCCTTTTAGGCCCTATTAATTATAAAGACGCGCAGTATATTTATACTATTTAGACAAATTCTAACTAATTATATAGAATATATAGATATAACAGCCTACGCAATAGATTACCTAAGCCTAAGAATAATGCTAGTAATAATAAAGAAGGTGTGCGTTATAGCTAGAATTATAAGAATAAAGATAAGTTATATTTTTAATAGCTCCTAAGCGAAATTGCGCAAGGGAGCGATAGTAGCAGCATATATAGAAGAATCTCGCAGCAATATAACAAAAAATAGATAAGTTTAAGTTAAATAATAAGCTTAGCATTTGCTAATAGCGTATATAATAGATTTCTACTATTGCTATTAATATAGAACCTTAGTTAAACAAAGTTAAATAATTATAGTTTATATATCTTATTAAACTTGCAGTACCTTATAAATAGGCTAAGGCATAATAACTTACTAATATAGGAGCTAGCGTATACTTTATTAGTCCCGCCTATATTACTTTAACCTCTATATTATCTCTATAGCCTAACTCCAATCCCCTAGCTTTATGCTTTATGCCCTTGCTATAATAGCGCTAGAAGATAGTTGTTAGGCGAGTTAGCTCTATAGGGTATAGCGTAGTAGTTATTATTTATTAATTATTATTTATATTTAGAACTTCTAGGGCGGCCTCTTTAAATAGACCTTAGCGTAGTATAATAACTACCTAGTACAACTAGTAATTAATAAACTAGTACACCCTTACTAACTTATAGTAAATAGAAAAGTATAAAAGTAGTCTCTTAAATAAACCTTAGTATAGTGTAATAACTACCTAGTATAACTAGTAACTAATAAACTAATATACTCTTACTAACTTATAGTAGGTAGAGAAGTATAGAAGCAGTCTCTTAAATAGACCTTAGCGTAGTGTAATAACTATCTAGCATAACTAGTAACTAATAAACTAATACACTCTTACTAACTTATAGTAGGCAAATAAGTTATATTAGTAATTTTATAGACCTTAGATAGTATAATAACTACCTAATATAACTAGTAACTAATCTAATACACCTTTACCTACTTATAGTAGGCAAAGGAGTTATATTAGCAGTTTTATAGACCTTAGGTAATTGTCTAGCATAACTAGTAACTAATAAGGTAAAACTTCTACTAATTTAACTACCTATAGATAGTGGCTTAAGAGAGGAGTAGATATTATATTGCTGTCTATAGCTAAATAAAAAGGTTAATCTTAAAATAATATAAGGGCGGTATACAGTCTTATAGAGCTAACCTATTAGGGATAGCTAGAATAGTTAAAAGAGCTAGTTAAATTAATACTATTCTAAGATAGTAATAAGAAAGGGATATAAGGAGCCCTTTCGTATATAGAGGGCAGCATAGATCATAGGCCTACACTAGCTACACACTAATACTAACTAGAAAAGGCGTCTTTAGAAAGGTAAAAGGCGCAGATAGGGGGAAATAGGATGTAAAAGAAAGGTAATAGGGTGTGCTTAGTAGAGAGACTGGTATAGGACAATTATAACTACTAATATTAGGGTTTTGTATTTAAGATTACGTTAGTTAATAAGGCAACTAATTTTGTCTATATAGGACATCTATAATAGCTAGAGTTGCCTACTTATATAGTCTCTAACAATTTTAATTTCTAGAAACTACTAAAGATTATTACCTCTAATAAGAGTAAACTTTATACTTATCTTTTCTATTACTATATTAGTAGCGTATTTCTAATCTCTTAAATAGATAATAATAAGGTTATCTATAGAAAAGAAAATAATAATACTATCTTTAATTATATAGTAAGGTTTATATAGGACTATAGTAAAACTAAAATTCTTAAAAGCACTAGTAAATTCTCTCTACTATAGTAGTAGTAAGTTTTAAGGACTATATAGTGCCTTATACAACTATAAAATAGTATCTAATTAGGTATAACCTTATAGCATTCTAATATAAAGTTCTCTGTCTAGTTTTGCATAGACAAAGGTATTAGTAATATTATACTAGCTAAGTTTTAGATTGTACTAAGCTGCTATAAATATAAGTAGGCAAAATAATTATTCTATAAGAGTTGCAGTGTAGGTATTCTAAGTAGTAAGGCAGTATTATTAATCTCTACGCACTACTAATCTAGTCTTATACTTTTAAAATTAATAGTGTTTATTAAGTTGATAGGTATATACCTATATATAGTTAAGAATTTAGTAGCTACATAATCGCACTAGGGCAGTAGGCATCTTACTCTGAGACCTTATTTCTTTATAGCTTTATAGGTGTAATTGCTTAGCATCCTTTTATATATTAAATAGTAGGTAATTATTCAACTATATTCTATAAAATAAAGGTTTTAGTATTTAACTTTAATAGGATTTCTTTCCTACTATAAGTATATAGTTAAATTGCGCCTTATTAAGTAGCTTCCTCTTATATTTGCCTCTACCTCCTACCTATATTTTAGCTAGAAAAGCAGCTGCCTATAGTATAGCGCGTTAATTTAGCTATAGTAATCTAATAGAAAATTATTTATATTAATTGTGTTTAAGACTTACTATTAATTAGGTAAGCAGTGCTATAAGCAGAGATATTGCTAGTAGTGTTAGGTAGATATAATTAATCTTCCTTCCTTAATAGTACTCTAGAGTTTATTATTATCCTTATAAGAGTTAGTAATTAACTTATCCTTATATAAAGACTTAGTGTTTTTATATTATAGTAGTAAGGGTAATAGCTCTACTAATTAGGTCTATGCAGCAATCTCTTTATAAGTAATATACATAAGGTTATTTAATAGGTCTTTTTCTTTATCTAAAAATACTAGTTTTTTATTAAAAATAATAACTTAGGTACTAATAACTTTCCTAAGTAGAAGTATCTATAGCCTCTAGATGTTTATTAATTAGTAGCCTACTAGGTATCTAATCTATGCTTTTAAATCTAACCTTTAGAGCTTACTTTTGCTGTGTTTTATATTATTAGTTATAGTAAAGGCTTTATAGCTATAGGCCCTAAGGTAAGCCTAGTTTAGTTTCTTTAATTAAGTAATAATGCTATTTAAAAAGTAACTATTGTAAAGAATACTTTATATAGTAATTATGGTCGCATTGTTTATTTAGTGTTAATCACCTTTTTTAATATATTTTTTAATTTAAGCCTGCGTAGGTTGGGATAGAAAGGCCGCTCTAGTATAGCGCCTAAAAATATAGTCTACTAGTCTTTACTAACGTAATAATAGTTTATAAGAACAGTTTATAAACTGCGCACTTGCTCCCTAATTATTTATAAGCGCTCTAACACCTATTAATTTACTTAAAGCGTGTATAGTAAACTAAGCTCTATTGTTACTATTATTAGTAATTGCGCTATATTTGCGCGCCGCTATGCGGCATACTTATATAATATGCTTACTATCTAATGCTATAACAATTGTAAGGATCTAGCGCATTTATATAACGCTCTCCTCTTCTAGCAACTTATTAACAAATACATTTATCTTCTCTTTCCTCTTATTGTCCTTCTCTAAGGTTATTGCTGCCTTCCTAACTAGCAGCAATATAAGAAACTATAGTGGCAACTCTGCGCGTCTATTATGGCGCCTATAGTCACTAATCTATTGCCAGCCTAACTAGTACACTAGGACTGCCTTGTATAGGCTAAAGTATACCTTTTTCTGCTTTAACCTATTAACAATCTTCTAGATAGAGCGGTACTCTAGTATGGGCCTAATAACTTTAAGTAGATAGATTAGAGCGTACTTTTGGGCAGCGTTAATCGCGATTTTGGCATTAGGGCTTAGGAGAATAGTAGAAAATAGAGCGATAGTAGATTCCTTATTAAGGTTAATCTTAATATAGAGATAGAGTGTTAGTGTACCTATAGTATGTGTAAGCTCTTTATCTAGTATGTATCTTATAAGTAGCATACAAAGCTGCTAATATAATAGCTATTACTAGCAATCTTTAGGGATAATAGCGGAGGAGATAATAGTTGCAATGTTATAACGCTAGCGCTATCTTATACCTCCTCTACTCTAAACTATAGTATAGCGATGTAGTCTTACGTATAGTTTTGTATATAAATTTTTTTTTAGTTAGAGTAGGCACGCTAAGCCTACTAAGCCTACTTAGCTCGCTTGTAACGTGCTAACCCCTTTTTATTAATACTACCTCAAAACACTTTTCTATATTAATAATAGTAGGAGGGGTAACTGCTATTATTATAATATTTTTATTAGAAACTCCTTAGTCGCAAAAAAAACCATATAGTAATTACTATTAATTAGCGTAGTTTAGAGTTTAATTATGTAGATATCTAGCTGCTTATATAATATCTAGCTGCTTATATAATATCTAGCTGCTTATATAATATCTAGCTGCTTATATAATATCTAGCTGCTTATATAATATCTAGCTGCTTATATAATATCTAGCTATAGTGTTTAAGAAAGGTTAGTATTAAGTTATATTGCATAACTCTTCTCCTTAATTATACCCTCTAAGCGTTTAGCTCCTCTATTTTAAGCTTAGATATTAGGTGCTAAAGGCTTAATAATAATAACTTTACTAATATACTATCTATATACATTTTACTTAACTAAGAAGATCTTATTATCTAATTTAATAACTTTAACTATTACCTTAAACTATACTTTTATGTGTGTAGCATTATACTAACTATCTAAGAGTAGTACAAAAAAGGCTTTTATCTTAAATAACATGACAAAAAAAGCAGAGCCCTCTGCTTAGTAACTAAAAAGGATACGTTTATAAATAGTACAAATTTCTTTAGTAGTTTAATAATTATTTATACTAGTTAGTTGTCCTTAAAGTAGAAATTCTAAGCTATGCCTAAGAATTAATTAGTAATAAGTATTTAGCTTTTCTTCTTAGTAGAGTTCTTATCTTTAAAGTTGTAAAAGTCTATAGCAACTCTCTTACTAGGACTGTTATTAATTTATTTAGTCTATTATCTAATTTATTGCTTAAGCTTTAATTTACTATAAGAATTGCATTAGACTATAGTTAGTCTTTTAAGGCACACCTCCTTATAGTAATTTACTATATATTCTAGCGCCTAAGGACCTAGGTAGCCTAGTTATTTATACTATAGAATAGCGTCCGCTTTTTACGCTTATAATATAGTGCGCGTAGTAATCTTATGTATAGCGTATATACAATTAGATATAATATAATTTAGTATTAGTGTTGCTCTAAACTCTAGTACCTATTAATTATATATTTTTTAAAGTTTAGTAAGGATTATATTATCCCTTTTCTTAATTATTATTAAATCTACTAGGATGTTCTACTAGAGGCCTTGCCTATAAAGTAATTAGAAGGATACTAAGTTGCATAGTAAATTAGAGTAGTAGGTAATATTATTTAGCCTTATTATCTTATTTTCTTATATACTTTTAATATGTAGATAATCATTTTTATATTTTCTAATTTATACATATATTAAGCCTGCCTATATAAAATTCTCTAGCGATAGTAGTTATAGCATAATAAAACAATTAATATTATTAAAAATATAGTAAGTTGTGCTAGAATTAAGAATTGCAAAGTAATATAGTAGGTATATACTTAGATCTAAGTAGTAGGAGGTGGTATTAAAGCTTTCTAAGAGGATAGTAATTTATTTATTATCTAGTTATTTATTATTAGCAACTTTAGTAATTTAAGTTAGAGTAGAAGTGCTTAATTATTTAATTCTTAGTATCTATAATCTTAGATGCTTTACAGATCTTATACTTTTTATATAGCGTTATATTAACTATCCAGAGGTAGCACGACAAAGGCTTTTATCTCAAATAATATAACAAAAAAAGCAGAGCCCCCTGCTTAGTAATTAAAAAGAGCGTAAAAAAGGTGGTGATCACAAAAATACTTTTTATAAGCGCTAGATTATCCTCTATCTTAAATTTTATTAGGGTAACTATTACTAGCTTTAATTAAAACTATTTAGGTTATTTCTTAGGAAAAGCGTAAAAGTAGTCTTTTAGATTAGAGCGTTGTTTATAAGTAAGATACTTAAGGTTTAATCTTTCTTAGCTACTAACTACTATTAGCTTATTATCTATCATATCGGAGTGCTTAGATTTAGCTTTAGAGCTAGCTTTTTTAGCGCGTAATCTGCCTTGCTTAAGTAGTACTACTTTATCTATAGGATAGGTATCCCTATTTATAGTCTAGGTAGTTACACTACTATTAGTAAGAGAAAATTTTATAATAGTAAAAGCGCCCTTTTATTTGTCCTTAATTAGGTGTTGCATTACTATATATTTTTAGAAATGTTTTACTATTTCTTTTCTTCTAATAGTATAATTCTTACTCCTATTTTAATAGAAGGTTATAATCTAAACTAGTGTAATATTAAATACTGCCTTTATAAAATCCTTCTTAACTAATTTAGGCTTTTAGAGCTCTAGGACTTTGTTAAACTTAGCTTCTATAGCTATATAATTATACTTAGCAAGCTAGGTTGCCTATAATTTAGTAGTCCTTATTAGCTTAAGGGCATTTTAATACCTAGCCCTTACTTATTATTCTTTGTTATTTTAGTTAACCCTAACTATAATTATAAGATTCTTAATTTATTATCTAATTAATTAACCTAGTATGTAGTAATTAGTCTATAAGTATACTAAGGTTGTTAATTATATAAGGGTAACTAGTTTGTTTAGATATACCTTCTTATTATAGTATATGCAATTAAGTATCTTAAAGGTTTTAAGTTAATTCTTATAGTAGTTTATATTCTTATTATAACCTTTTAGACTAATTTGTAATAGCTGCAATAGTAGTGTTAGATATTTATTAGGGTTAGTTAGGTGTGCGTTAGTAAACACACTATTTAGTTAATAGAAACTAACGTCTAGTACTATTAGCATAATTAGTTTAATTATAGGTTTAATAGATAGGGCTAGGTTAATAAGATCTTAGACCTCTAGTAATTAGGCTTAGGCTTTAATTTGCCTTAGCTATAGTGTATAGTTTAAATAGTTAGTTAGAATTACTATAGAATTCCTAAGTATAAATAGAGATATAATATTAGGAAGAGAAATATTATAGACCTTTTAGTGTATAGTATTAAACATCTTCGTTATGCGGAGATTCTAACTAAGGTTAAGTTCGCACTATATACAGAGAAAGGTAAAATAGAAGGCACTAAAACCTAGTACCTAGCACATAGTAGTAGTAATAAAATATACACAAAATAATAATAATTTTATTATTAACTTTTTTTATAGCAGCATTGTTAATAGTAGTTAATAGATAGTCTACTATCTAGTATAACTAAGTTACATATTATCTCTTAACTAGTAGACTATTAGAGAGCTGTAGTAGACTATAGAGTTGCAACTATAAGAGTAGTATAGGCAATAGAATGCTTAACTATAGTTTAGTTATTACGTTTATAACCTAATAGTTATAGTGTAACTATAGTTTACTATACGCATAGCGTATAAAGTCTGCCTACTCTTATAATATTAGCAATGCCTAGTATACTAAATCTTTATCTTTAATATATAACTACTACTACTATCTTTTAAATTTAGCTCTTTAGTTATTATATTTAGAAATATAATAATATTCTAGTAGCCTAACTACACTACTTCTTCTATATAGGGTAGTATAGCTATAGTAAAGTTCTAAGAGTATATAGAGGATTAGCTAGGCAAAGTTAAGAATAATTCTTAAAGATTTAGCAATTATATATAGTAAGTAGAATTGTTAGAGAGGTCTCTTAATGTTAATATCTTTAACAATACCTAGCCTTAGCTATTTAGGCCCTATTAGCTAGTTCTATAACTCTAGATTCTAGAGTGCAAAGCACTCCTTTAGTACCTAGATAGAAGGTTAGGTTAGGCGTTTATACTATAATAATAGGATAAAGTAGAGGCGTTACTAAAAAAGTTTAAAGATAAGAACTAGCAAAGCAAAGGTATAAGGCAACTGCTAAATAATAAGTAGTAGTTTCTTAGAGACTATAGGAGTTTAAAAGTGCAGCTATAGTATAAGAAGCTTATAAATATAGTAGTAATTATCTAAAGTGCTATTAAGACAAAGGACTGCAACTAAGTAATAAGGGTAAGAGTAAGCGGTAGTAGTAAGGTTCTAGGAGAGCTAATTACAGCTTGCTAGTTGCAAGATAAGAGAGGGTTAATAAAATAGTTAGGTTAGTTATTATTATAGTAAATATATTATTAAAGAAATTATTAATTACGTAATACAGTAGTTAGTTAAATAGCCAGTCTGGAATTACGTAACATTACGAATTAACTCTAGGAGAGAATTAGTGTATAGTATAACACTATAAAGGAAAGCTATGAGTGTGCTAAAAACGTATTAAAAAAAGGTAAAGCAGTAAGATAGGTTAGGCTAAGTAGGAACTATTTGTTAGCACGTGTAAACTAGCTCCTTATACTAATAATAAAGTAGTTAATTATAAGATATACTAGGTACTAAAGTTAATAATAATATAATGCGTAGCTGCTACCTATATAGTATAAAATACACAACTAGATAAAAATTATCTATTTATACTACCTTTCTATCCTTATAAATATTTAATTACTAGTTAAGACCTTAAAGTTAGTCTATACTATATCTATTCTTTACTCTAAAAACGCTATCGCTACTATATATAGTGTTGCGCCTCTACTTAGGAGATATAAATAATAATAACGCAGCTAGGTATAATAGCTAGACGCTACTTAATATTAAAAACTGTATAGTCTATACTAAGAACCTATAAATAGCTGCTATAAAATTAGATTGCCATATTAAAGAGAAGCTATATTAAAGAAAATATATTGTTGTGTTTTTTTTCTTTGGCTATTTTCACTATAAGGGACGTTAGCTAGCCATAGTAAGCGTGTACGCTTAGTTATTAGTTATGTAATAAGTTATATAATATTAATTATATTAGTTAGGTACACTATGCCTATATATATATTAGTAACTACTCTATACTTATATAGTATAAGTATATATAATGTGTTACTATAGGCAGAACTATTAACTAGCTCCCTACAAGCCCACATAATAGGTTAAAATACTTCTTAGCAATACTACTTACTTATCTTATCCTTTGCCTTTTTCTCCTATTACTATATTAAACGTAATACTACAGCTAAACTAACTAACACAACTTATTCTTATACCTAGGGCACTTATTAAAGTGTATATATAAGTTAATAAAGCTATAATCCTATTATATACTAAAAAGCTAAGAGATATATTTAAAGAAATAGGTATATATTATTTAAGAGGCCTACTAGACCTGCGCTAGGTGTAGATAGATCTTTAGATTATCTAGCTTAAGAAGATTAGCCTATAGCTACTATATAAGTAGTTATATAATAGTTTAGCGTACGTAGTATATATAGTAGGACTCTAGGACCTTTGCCTACTAAAAAAGCACCTTTAGAATAACTATAACTATCTTGCGATATATTACTATGCGTAGTTAACTACTATTAAAGAGAATAATAATAAGAGGTACACGTACTAGTACCTCTACTTACTTACTACTTGCAACACTATATAGATATACTAGTAATAATAATAATAATAATAATAATAATAATAATAATATAATAATAATAATAACGCAAACTAAGTCCTTTAAAAGAATAGGTAATAAAAGAGATAAAAGGAGCGTGCGTATAGCGACGCGACGCAGAGTAACCTAAGGGCTCTTGCTACTATTATCTATAAAGAGATATAAATAATAAACTATTGCATTACTGTATAATATTCATATTAAAATTTCTGTTAGAGTTAAAGAGAATATAAATCTTAGTAAGTAGAAGTCTAGAATTAGTGGGATAAGTCTTATAATATAGATTGCCTTATACTAGTTTAGATACAAAGTGCTTATAATTATTAAGAATAAGAACTAGAAGAATATAAATATTTTTATATAGTAAAAGTCTAGGTTAGTAGCTATATCCTACTACGTAGCTTATAGTAATTACTACCTAAAGTTAGATCTCTAATTAATAGCTACTTGCTTTAAAGATAGTAGTTATACTAAGTAGATACTAAAGGCGTAGAGAATATATAAATACGCAATTATACTATAAAATATTTATAGGTAATAGGTAAAGTAAGGCTAGTAAAGTATTAGAGTGCTATTTAGTATTAGGAGTAGGGGACCACGCGCGCAATTTATTATATATTATAGTAGTAGTAGTAGAGTGTGCGTGCATGCATATAGTAGATTATCTATTATCTAGTAATATAATAGTGGGCGAGTAAGTTAGGATATTATTGTTGTAGGGTTAGTTATCTTAGAAGCTAGAGAAGGCGTTAGAAAAACTTTAACGCGCTCTAGTTCTAGGGCTTAGCACGCACGTAATATTATATAATATTATATAGGCGCTAGAAACGCAATAAAAAAAGTAGTAATTAAATATAGTAGGGCTACTTAAAAACTAATAAGTAGAGGCAGTTTATACTCCTGTCTAGAAGGGATAGAGATATAATAATTAGTTTAATTAAGGTAGTAAGACTCTTAATTATTAGATATATAGGTATTCTTAATAAGATATAATAGAAAGTAGTATAGTTAATTAATTAATTATATTGGCTATACTAGAGAAGCTTAGCTATTATAAGAAGTATCTATCTAATATTAAGATATACTAGTACTATTTAGAATAGTATAGGGGCAGTGTAAAATAGTAGTGCGCCAGCCTCTTTTAATTTTATAGTAAAAATACTATAATTTACACTAACTACTAGTGTGTAAAGGCTATATAATTAGATACACCTACACACTATAATTTATAGTAAAATCACAGTGATTTATAGAGACTATCTATCTAATAGAATAAATAATAGAGATATAGTAAATATATAAATATATACTTATACTATAGAACTTCTATAGATAATAGATAAAGTAAGGCTAGTAAAGTATTAGAGTACTATTTAGTATTAGAAGTAGGGAGCGCGCGTGTGTAATTTATTATATATTATAGTAGTAGGGTAAAGTAGGAGTTCTAAGTAGTTAATTATCTAGTAATATAGTAAAAGGTTATAAGGTAGTGTTAATTATCTAGCAACGTAGTAAGTAGGTAAGCAAGTTAGGGTATTATTATTGTAGGGTTAGTTGTCTTAGAAGCTAGACAAGATATTAGAAAAACTTTAATACGCTTTAGTTCTAGGGCTTAGTATATATATAATATTATATAACATTATATTAATCTCTAGTCGCGAATTTTATATTGCGTACGCGTAGGCAACTACGCGTTACGTTATTAACTACCTCTAGTATAAGGGACTAATTTATACGTGCTAACAAATAGTTATAATAAATAGTCTCTAGCCTACCCTATTTCTAAGCTACTTTATCTTTAATATATTTTTAGTACACCTATAGCTTTCCCTTATAGTGTTATACTATATACTAAATGGTCTGCGATATTTCTCTCCTAGATAATATTATATAGGCGCTAGTAACGTAATAAAAAAAAGTAGTAATTAAATATAGTAGGGCCACTTAAAAACTAATAAGTGGAGGCAGTTTATACTCCTGCCTAGGAGGGACTAGTAAAGTATATATTATTAATTAACTACTTAGGAACAGAATAATAAAGGCTTTTATCTTAAATAATATAATAAAAAAAACAAAGCCCCCTACTTAGTAATTAAAAAGAGTGTAAATTAGTAAAGTATAATAGTTATATATAATAAAAGTATAGTTATAGTTGCTCTTTTTAATTACTAAGTAGAGGGCTCTGCTTTTTTTATTATATTATTTAAGATAAAAGCCTTTATTATTCTACCCCTAGGTAGTTAATTTAATAACACATAGTTATAGTATTGAAACTTTAGTTTAGTTCTTTATAAGTTATATATTACCTAAAAAAAAATTTAGCCCTTTTTACTAATAAAATTGTATTAGTTGCAACAATTGTCTATGTCAACGTATTCTTGTAGGCTGGGCTGGCTTCCTGGGCTGGATTGATCTTGTTGGTTCTGTTGTGGATCGTTTGCTTTTGGGTCGGTTGACGGGTCCTGCTCTGGTGGGGCGTGTCGGGTCTTCGGTGGGTGTTGTGCCTCAAAATATCCCTGGATCTCCTTGCCAGAGGCAAAGAACTGTGTCCAATCGGGCTTGGGGTCCCAGGTAAAGTTGTAGTCGTGTGATGGGATGTCGCAAGCTACACCCGGATACGTGTTCTCGTACCAAGTTCCACCGAACATGGGGTTTTTCTCGAAGAGCATCAACTCCCAAGATCCAGGGACGAGCATTTCTCTCCATCTTGTACGCCAGGCAGAGACCAGACGCGCCAGCACCCGCGCATGCCCTCCGTAGCTTACTAGGCTTCGAGTGATATTGCTGCAGAATCCTGTACTCGCCTTCTGGGTTGGCCGGTGGGTAATCGTACATCGCGGCGATGCCATTGACGTCGTTGATGGCAGTTGGCATCTCCGAGGGAGCCATTGTGGGTTCTGGCTTTGGTGAAGGTTCTGGCTTCGGTGGAGCGTCGACGGAGAAAGTGCCGGCGGCGGAAGCGTTCTCCTGCTTCTTGTCGCGCGCACCAGTTGGGGTAAGCCGGAGGTAAGTAGATAGGCGTTTGAGCATGGTACGCAGTAGACAGTAGTATACCTGGACAGTGTCTTATAACAGATCAAGTTCACTGAAACACTTAGACCACCAACGCATGACGATCAGACTTTCTTCTGGAGTCTTTAACCGTTCCTCGAGGTTGGCCATCGATAGTACCGCGTGCTGGGCTATCGGAAGGACTCCAGCGGCGCCTGCTTAACGTGAGCCGCGACGTGTGGCCACAACGCGGTCGAGCCATATTAAAGCTGCTTTTCACAAGTAGGCGGTACCAGGGCAGATGGTATGGTATAGTATGTATGATCTAGCTAGCTATCTAGTGTGGGATCGGCCTAAAGGCTCGCCCGGGGCGCCAAGCCCTGGTTCCTGCCACAAGGCGCAATTCAAGCGTGTATCCGGCTTCATCGAGCGAGGCCAACAAGGCCAAAGCAAGTGCTCGTTGGCGGTCAACGAATCGGAGACAAGGGCTTCTACATCGAGCCGACCGTGTTCACAGACGTTGATGTCGACTCTGAGATTCACTGCGAGGAGATCTTCGGTCCTGTGTCCGTCGTTCGATCGTTCAAGACGGAAGAGGAAGTTATGAAGCTTGCCAATAATACGGACTTTGGTCTTATGGCTGGTGTCTTTACGCAAGATATCAACAAGGCACTGCGGATCGCGTCTGACTTTGAATCGGGAATGGTGGGCATCAACTGCGTATCTCTCATGTTCGGTGTAACACCCTTTGGTGGTACCAAGCAGAGTGGTACTGGACGGGAAGGCGGTATCCATGCGTTGAAAGCGTTCATGGAGACGAAGACTATTATGGTTAATCTTACATATTAAGTTTGGTGGGATTGTTATTTACATGCACTGTCACGATATATGAACGAATGTTCGAAGTCACTTGGCCTTGGTGCTGGTCGATCAATACTACCTTGGTGATCGGGGATCCCAATCTAAGCGAAGTTATCCTAGGTGTTATTGCGACATCACATTTTATATACGCATTGTTTTGGCGCTCGTTCGCTGTGGGGACGGGCTATTTGAATGTCGGGATGGTACAGTATATTCTATCAAGACGATGGGGGAAGTTTTCGAGCAGTTGAATAGTGTGAATGGGGGTCGGTTGGCGTGAAGAGGACGCTCGTGGAAGTAGAATTGATGGTCTTGCGATGGTTGGTTTTCAGGCCAGACAGGAGCTCGTGACAGGAGAGTCGGGGCAGCATTCAGGAACTATGGTATCTGTTTAAGGGTTTGACGAGCGCATCGGCACTGACTAAACTTATAAACATGGAAGGCATTAGTTACTGTCGCAAACAACAGTTCTGAGATTATATTATTGGTTTGTATAAGTTGGTTTGAACTCTGGGTGAACTCTTTCCCGTCCATTTTCGGTTCAGAAGGCGATAACGTATGTACACGAGCGACGGAATGCCTTGAGCAGCTTATGTGTCATGAATGAGCGTAACATGTTCCAATTAGCTTATCCAGCGCAGAACAACAAGTCAGAGGGATTAGTTGAAGATGTTGAGGTATTTAGATTACTCCAAGTTTCGAAAGTAATGAAATTCGGGTTGCAGCGTCAATTATGTATCATAGAGAATCGTGACGCTCAACAATTCGAGTGTAGGGGAAGGCGATAAGGACATGGCGTTCTGAATATATTAAGTGAGCAGATATCAACCTAGAGAATGTAGGCACTAACCTTGCCAGTAGATTGCTGCTTCAGCAGAGTGTTGTACGTATCCAAGCTCTTTACAGGTTGAAGTAGCGTTGCGGGCTGCCAATGAGCTCTGGCTCAACGGCAGCATGCATGTATTTGCTGACGATAATTTTAGGCTTCGATCCCGGGGCGGGCTGCAATTTAGGTGCAGCTGGAAACTTCTTCTTATCCACTTCGATGGTACGTTCCTGGAATTGTTGCTCCATTCCATTGCCTAGTCTCGCGATCTGCGCAGCGGAAGTGAGGGTTTCTTCGCCTAATGAGATAGCACGCCCGACCGGGCTGCCGAAATCGCTTTGTTCGCCTTCTAGGGAGGTAGGCGTTTGAGGTAGCAGGGAATAGCGATTCGTGTTAGGCAGGCCCCATTCAAAGTCGAAGCCTGAGAAGGGTTGCGGGGTGCGTAAGAATTCACGAGCACTGATTGGCGATTCTGAGTTTTGTGCGAAGTTCTGGCATGCTTGCCACCAGTATGAAGCTTCAGGTGATAGTAGATTATTGTTCCGAGGCGAAGGCGCATCATGACGCTCTGGAGCGTAAGGCGTAGCCTTTGGTGAGAGTTCTTCGACATTATTATTAGATCCGTACTTAAGGTGCGAGCGACGATGTTGGAAATCCAGCATAATTGAGCCGTGGGACGCTAATCCGGTCTGTGTATTTTGTAGCATCTCCCCGAGCAAATCGATCGACCGTCGCAATTGCGATTTCGTCGTGGACCAGGAGGATCGCTTTGGGTTCATAGCGACGGATGAGCGCGAAAAGCTCGAATTAGTGGGACTGGGTTCGATGAGGTGGATCTTGGGTTCTTCGGTGAGCTCTCTCATGGCCACACCAGGTAGATAACTCATGTCGTAGGTTGTAGAGCCGTCTTCGACCGATGGATAGGCATGGGTCGGTAGTGGAGATCCAGCTGTTTGTAGCATGGTTGAAATGGCGTGAAGAGTTAAAATCAATAGAGAGAACGAGAAGGGAACGCCCAGCGTGCGAGAAGAGAATGACGCAGTTCAACCAGCTATCCACAATCCGACCTAGGTAACTCAGGTCTTTAAGCAGTTCCACTCCACCTAAAGTTTCTTTCTCCAAACGTCAAGGAGTCAAAAGCTAGACCGTTACAGGCGTGCAATTGACACCAAGATTAGATCTTGACAAATATGGGGACCTTCTCGGGAGGACTAAGGAACAACACGCTCTAGGACGCTCCGCCGAGAGGAACCAAGAGCCCTGGCGCCTGGTTTTGGCATCCTCGTCGCTGAAGGCAAGGTGTTTCAAACGTTGGTGTTGTAAACTTCTATCGTCGCATGTTTCAGTGATGGAGTTGTGGTTGCGTCAGCATCTGGAACCATCACGCCACACGTGATCGCGTATTTATCGATACGGACACCTAACGCGGTACCAGCGATTTTGACATTTCCATCTCGACTTCATCAACATATACGTTGACATAATACATGCAGCTGAGTACTTTCAGTTGACTACCTTTTTCCGACAATAGCACATTGGCAGAAGCGCACCAATGAAGCCTTTCTCTTCAAAACGAAGCACCGTCTCCAACTCGTTCATTTTCAATCACCAGTCAACCACTGCGCCCTCATATTGCGCAACACCCAAACTAAGCACAACTTGCTGGCACAGAAGGATCTCGAGGTTCAGTTCACCATATCATGGCAACGACGCTTAAGAACACTGATTTCCATGATTCGCTATGTAGCCGTTGCTAGCAGGCACCGTACATCGTCTTTTGAGGACTTTCCTAGACCAGCCAATGCATCATCTATCGCAGGAACCCTACACCAACCCACCACATCTTCGTCAGCGGCCACTCTTCTCTCTCCTTCATTTCCTCGTCCTTCCACTCATGCGGCCTCACAAGCCCTGGCGCATGCTTCGGCTCCCCACTGTGGCCGATCCCAATCGCGCCCTTTTTTTACGTACTTTGGCTGTTGAACCTTAGTTGTGCTTGCTGTTAAGTCTCATAATCTATAAAAGGTTAGGTCGACTATAAACGGATATGAATGAATGAATAAAAAGCCCTGGCGCCACAACGTCCCACCCGTCCATCATCAATACAATCTCCTCCCTCGTTCTCAGTACCACTGGCATAGGCGTCACCTTATACACATCAACCAAGCCCCTTAACCCCTCCAAACTCCTCCCATCATTGCTCGCATGCGTTATCACAAATGCGCTCCCTTTGGCCAATTTCTGTTTCCAGTACTCCAAGACAGGCGTGTATTGCTCAGATTTGAGGAAGTGGACCTGCGCAATCATCATGATAGCAACAGGCCTTCCGAAATCAATCACCCGTTGCGTCTAGGCATGCGCAGAAATCGTCTCTGGTTCAAGTGCGCTCGTCCGAATCATGCCAACTTGCTCCTCCCACCCTGTCTCACAGATGATCTCGTTCCCTTCTTCCACGACACTATCTTTGATATCTACGTATAAAATTATGGCTTTCGGATCGATCTGGAGCGCAGTCTCGTGGGTACTACCAGCCGTAGGAAGTCCAGAGCCCATATCGATGAATTGCGTAATGCCGTTATGCGCAAGCCATCGCACTGCTCGGCGCAGAAACATGCGGTTCTCGATGGCCATGGGTATGATGTCGGGGAAGTCTTTTGCAACTTGCCCCGCAGCGAGACGGTCGATTTCATAGGAGTGTGTGCCGCCTAGGTACCAGCCGTACATGCGGGATACGACGGGGCGCGTGGGAGATGGCTTGGAGGGGTCATCGAGACCTTTTTTGTGGGGTTTGGATGCCGTCCTGGATGGATAGTTTTGACTCTTTGGATGGACGTGGTGCGTCGCCATGGTGGTCGGATGCTGTCCCTGGAGTTGCTGTCTTCATGCGGTCTACGTAAGTGATGTGTATCTTCCATAATCAAAGTGATTTGATTACTTGACTGACATCTTCTTGCTACTGCCTCATAGTACTGCGAGGTCCGTTGCTTACTAGCATTGTTACACCGCAGGTTTCAACCGGCACGCTCGATCACTCCTTCTTCCACCCCACCCCAACAATACCTTCCATGTTCATATACACAATGCTCTCTTCACCCCCCGCCTCCCTCACAGCTTCTTTCCTCAACTCACCCAGCACCTCCTTCAACAACCTCTCTCTATCCTTTTCATCCCACCACGCAGCGATCAACGTCATCAGCATCGTCATCCCCTCCACGAACTGCGCCTTTTCACACCATTAATCAGCCACAGTACGAGAATTGCCCAGCGAACTTGAGGATACTCACCGGCGTCCCATACGGGACTTTCTTCCTCTCCTGCACCGTCGACACATCCACGAACCCCGCCCCTCTAAGCTGCTCCTCCACATACGATGCGTCGTTCCAAGGACGATCCTGCTGAATACGAGCTACAATCTCTTTGTACGAACTACACACCTCACCATTAGTACAAATCCGTGTCTCGCACAAGGGAAGTACTTACGGCAGCTCCGGCGGAGTCGGCAAATTCCCAACCGCCCTTTTAACCATCTCATACCACGGTAGTTGCGCCCACGTGGTAATGCCAACGAAACCGCCCGGTTTAAGCAGGTCAAAACACGACTTCAGCACACCCGGCGGGAAATGGAAGATGATTGCGTTGGCGAAGACGTGTGTGAAGGTGCGGTGCGGGAGTTGTATGTCCTGTAATACGCAATGCAACGCAACTTGTCAGCTTTCCGTCCTCTTCTCACACACAAACCCACCATAAGAACAGAACAGGACAACAAAAGACAAAAACAAGACATACCCCGGCATCCACCCTCTCAACCCTCAACCCACCCCACCCCTCCCTCTCCCCCCTCTCCTTCGCCCACTTCAACATACTTTCACTAATATCGCCCCCCAACACACGCACAAGCCCCCACTTCTCCCGCGGCACCTTCGCATAAAGCGCAGCTACCACCGCGCCCGTCCCGCACCCAAGATCCAACGCGTGCATCTCGGTAGAAAGATTGGCGACGTCGCATTTGTCCAGGAAGATGTCGGCGTACGGCCGGGTTGCGGCCTCGCCGCGCGCATACTTGGATGCTATGTCGTCGGCTTGCCAGCCGTCGAGGGTTGCTTTGCGCATGGCTGCTGCGTGTTGGGGAGAGGCGGACATGGTAGGTGGGCAGGGAAGGTGGCTGGAGGTGTGAGGTGTATGTATATATAGATGGTGAAAAGTGGCTTTGGATGGTATACGGGAAAGAAATTTTGTTGTTCTCATTTATCATGGACATGCATGGTCCCTCGGATGCTTTATATAACAAGTCCAACACTGCACTGTGCCGTGGGAGAAAATGTAATGACATCTGGAGTCGCCTCATCGGAGACTTAATTCTACGCATTTTGCCCGTCTCATAACACCAAATCGAAGCTAAATATAGGTCTACTGCCACGTAACTCTATCTTTTTGGTCCATGTTTTCATCGTTTACATGCGCGTTGCCAAATCGCTTACAGATGCCGGAATGATCAATCTTCTACCGAGGGAAGACTATCATTGAAACGAGACTCTTCTATGCATCCTCAGCGTGCTAGTTGTGTGCAGCGCAATGCCACTGTTCGGCGAGGGAGTGATCGAGATCCTACGGGAACGCCGCGGAGACTTACGCGCAAACACCCAGCAAAAAGTCTCCGACCAACAAGGCTGAGCAGTGAGTGACTCGTACAACGGCAACCAATGGAAGCGAGGGCCGATCGTGGGTAGGAAACTATCGTGCATGTGCTGTGAAGGAATAAAGGACCGGGCGGATCACGAATGGCGTGGATAGGACACAAGAGAGGGATTTAATAACCAACCAACGTTGGCAATTCTATCGAAAGGGGTATTGCTCCACTACCAAAGACTCTAGATATCCCCCAAAAAAACCTGGAAATCGGTGATATGCAGATCATGACGAAGATTCGCGACCTTTCGGTACACGGTAAGTGATACGCAGATATTTTGTCGTAACGCCGGCGCTATGCTTCCTGAAGATAATCCTAAACGACCTCTGAAGTCGTCTCCAACCATTCACCAAAGTAGATGCAAGTCCTTGCTGATATCTCTCCTTCGTCGGAGCAGAGATCAAAAACTGGACAGGTCCCGCACGGGGCATCCACGAAGCCGTTGAAGACGGCTGTTTCCGGCTGCAGAACCGTGCGGTAGCTGGTGGCAGTGACCTTTTCTAGTCGTCCATCCAGCACCATCATCTCCAAGAGCTGTTCCATATCCGACTCGCGCACGGTCCTGTCTTTCAGTAATCCTCTACCGTTGATGTACTCGGCCATGCTAGCTGCAGTGGGATAGAAGGGGTTGCTCCTATGTACGAGACGGTACCGCTTGTGGCTGGCAGTGTGGGATTTGACTGGCGGGGCTTCTTCTATATCCAGTGTCGCCTGCACCTGCGCCTTCTTGTGAGCAATGGCGGCGGTTCGGTCGGTAGGCGCGTGATGAGTCCAACTGCTTTGAACCCGGATGCAGGTTTCCGCTTCCACTCTGGCTGCTACCACCTTGGCGGTGCCTTCAACGAGTGGGACATCGAAGTCGCCATCGTTCTGCCAGGGGCCACCCGCAACGTCTTCGGAGGGGGTGAGGTGCTTCAGCAGATACATTTTGCGGTTCGGGAACTTGACGCTCATGACGGCCTGGATCAAATCCTTGGACTCGAGGCTCTTCAAGTACTTGGTCACCGTCTGCTGTGCGAGATTCGTCTTGCTCCGCAGCGCCTTGGACCAGACGCCCTCGGTGTGCGCATTATCGATGTGGTGGTAGAGCAGGCGCTCGTCGGGCAACAGCCGTCGCAGCCTGTAGGGCGTGATTAGTTGTGATACGCCTGCGCGGCACAGGGTGCGCCTACTTGTCGGCGATGGAGCGAGGGCGTATCTTCCAGCAGGCCTCGCCGTCGAAGGACATGGCCTTCATCAGGTGCCGGTCCACGAGCTCCTGGAGCAGCATGAGCAGGTCGTTGAGGTCGCTGGCCACCTGCATGCTGGTGAGGTCGCGCTGGAAGAAGGTGGTGCCCTGTGGCCGCTCGGCGCATTTGTCGTACAGCATGTCGGCGCGACTGACGGCGCCTGTGGGCGCGTCTTCCTCTTTTGACACCGGATCGGGCGGGGCTGGTGACGCGGCGGCCATGTTGGATTGTATTTGCGGGGGGGTTGTGCTATCGATCGATCATGGGCAAAGGAAGGGCAGGCGCAAGTCGTGTCGTGGGGTGAGACCGAGCAGACCGAGCCATCATTCTCAAAAGTTTCGCGGTGGGGCACCAAATGCGGCTCGTGCGCCTGAGCGGCACCAGATCACGTGCACGGTCGTCTCCCGAGGTCAACCACCTGCACCCCAACGCGCCCATCGGGACCCCCCTGACCTGAAGTCATGCAGCAAGACGCCGAGACTGTGCTCATAATAGGGGCCACTGGCAACATAGACATCGCCGCCATCCTAGGCGCCCTACGCTCCGGCCGTAATGTCCTCGCTGTCGTACGCGACCACCGCTCGGCGAAGAAGTTGTTTGAGCACGTTCCTACAGAGCATGATCGCGTCATAATCGTCGAGGCCGACGTCGTTTCGGACCAAGGAGTGCAGCGTATCGTTGACGACGTGCGTGCGGGGACCTTGCCCGCTTTTCACCATGTGTTTGCTGCTGGTACGTGCCCCAGTGGCCTCCAGTGAACGAGCTACTGCTGATAACGCGCAGTGGGTGGGATGTATATCCAACAGGATATGGTAGACACGACCACCGATGAGCTGCATAATTTCATGAAGATCAATTTTGAATCCAATTTCTGTAAGCTTCATCATGATTTCTTCCCAAGATTCGACTGATTTCCTTCACTGCCATAGATGCATATCGGGCTACTATTCCATATTTGCTCGAGCAAAAAGACCGCGAATGCACTTGGACGACCTGCACCGGCTCGCAAGGGGATATTGGAGCTCTTGCCCTGCCGGCAATTTCCCAGGGTGCCATGATGTCAATGTGCTACTCGGCGTGCAAAGCTCTTGCTAGTACTAACGTTCGCTTCAACGAAATTTACCTTGCTCGTCGGGTTGAAGTAGATTCGATTGCAGAGCAACATGGCACAACAAAGTCATCAACTTTTGGACGTCTTTACACCAATATCTTGTCTAGGCCAGAGATGAAAAGCTGCCGCATTCGCGTTGAGAACGAGGAGGATGCGGATCAACTTCGCCTTGAGCAGAAGTAACTGCAATGCGTACTAACTAAACCATCTCATTTGCATCTTTGCGACGATTTTGATTATTTTTCAGGTCAGCACGGCACCTTTAGCCTGTTGGACAGTCTCGACGGTGTTGCTAGCACGTTCATCAGAAACCCGTCATTTGGCAGACTAGGATCGCTGCGCATGCATGGGGGCCATTTGCTACGCACCTACACACTCTCGCTCCTTTGGCAAGTAATAAATCACGGCAAACCAAACCATCAGCACAAATAATCGCGCTCCTGCATCCACCCATATATAACACCGAAATTCCCCAACTTGAACTACGCAGTACCACACCTTCATTGTCAGAACAGCGATACACTCATACATCAGAACTGTACTAAAAAATATGTCTCATCCCACCCTACCAACTCCACCACCGACCCCTCCACCCTCCGACTACCCTCCGAACCCCGAAACCGAAATCACCGTCTCCCAAAGGCTCTACAACTTCCTCGTCAACCCTACAAAAGACGTCACCACGCTCAACACTGCCATTGAAGCAGCCCAGCTCGCTCTCCTCAAAGAGGCCAACGACCGGACCATTAGGTTGTGCTCGGAAAACAGCGCTCGACGCTTGCGGAAAAGGCACAAGAAAGAGAAGAAGTTGATGGAGAAGGCGTGGGAGGAGGAGAGGAAGGTTATCGTGAGGGCTCAAGGGTTGGTGTTGGTTGTGCTGATGGTGCTGGTGCTGGTGGTGATGGTGCTGGCTAGGGTGGTGGATGTGGTGGGTTTAAAGGGATTGTGGGAGATAATGAAGGGGGTTGATTAGATGGAGAGAAATGAGCGTCCCAGGCAGGAGAAGAGGGAGTGCGCGGATGTATGCATGGACGGATATACACGGCGCAACGGTTTGGTATTACCGTGGGATATCACAGGAAGGCTGCTATGCAGGTGGGCATGTATGGACCTCGGGATTGATGTATAAGGTGAGGTGCTAGCATGTGAGAGGTGCACCAGTGTGGTGGTGCGCCCACGGGTGCCCATAACACGCCATATGCGCTAGTGACCTTGCGCACCTGCCACATGAGATGATAAGAAATCTACTAACTACAAACTCCACACACTGCATTATCAGTAACACGGGAACTAACGGCCCCGGGGTAGCCCCAGAAACGTGATAATTGCAATCATGCCGCTCTCATGAAGGTCAAGCTGCTGTGTCCAACCCAATGTTAAGTAACGTGTGCAATGTACCACTGAGGACGCGTATGCGTACCACTTCAAGGTACTCTCCAATCTGATAGCACTTACGCGCCAAGATCTTGACACCACACATACCTATGGTATCTATAGGTCCTGTTCATTACATTTCAAACTGCCCGCACATGTTCACTTTCCTCGTATCATGGTTAGTGCAACCACGAACTATATATTTCAAGTAGCACAGCCCCACCACAACAAAACTACTCAAACCCGCACAACAAGTCCGCTCTTAATATTTCAAGCTCCTATGTTCTTTCTTTCAAATTTCACCCACCGTCCGAAACCCCACCCACGCCTCGCAAAACGGCATGTAGATCCCGACCTCAGCAACTCACCCACACTACACAAATTCCAGCACAAAGCTCACCCCCAGCTATTCACAATGTCATCATGTCAACGTACACTGTGATGGATCGCTTTAGCGGGACGAGTTCTTCCTTCCTTGGAGTAAATTTCTAGTGCCAGTTTTGTCAGCTTTGGTACGTCGTCGTTGGAATTCCAAATCGGATGAGTGGTTATTTGTCTACCAATTGAATGGCCCGTCCCTTGGGGAATTTTACTCACGAATGAGCTGAAGTTTCGCGAGTGCATTTCATTTCTCCTTTCAAACAATAGCACCAATCGCGTAGCACACACCCACGGTACTGCACACACTTACATCAACTACCCATTACATCGCCAACTATCCCCCACCGGGTATCCATCCAGCAAGCCCAACATCCATCCCACACAAAGCACTCAAACTCATGCAAACTCTTAAGAACATCTCAGCCATACACACCCCGTCCTCTAACCACGTCATCGAAGCTAATAAATAGAAATAATTTTCCGATAAACTGCAGCCAATACTATCTCCTGCGCAATGACATATCTTAGTCTACCTGGATTCTCGCCCGGGCAGCCACCTGCTCAGCCGCCTGTTAACTAAAAGACAGCCACACAGACAAGTATTCGCAGGACAGTGTGCAAGACGATTCTCTCGCGTGCCACACACCTACCGTGGACCCTTACCTCTACCAAACACCATCACAACCACCCAACGCATCCACCCAGGAAACACCAAACAATACCCGGGGGGGGGGTCGTTCTCCGCACATGTGATATACACCTGTATACTTTCATGGTAGGTAGCGCGACCACTCAGCGTTAGCCGATCTCCACTCCCATCACCGCGCGGCTTTAGCCGCATCGCGCACGCCACTACTGGCCCACTAGCGCACCACAACGTCATGGCTGCCCCGGTCTCCAAGCAGGCATTTGGCGCCAAGCACATAAAAAACGTATATATATATATTGTCTATCACGCAGGTACCGCGCAGGTACCAAGGCAGGCCCAGCAATCCTAACCTTCACCATACCGGAAGCTTACAGGAGCTTAGTCAGTCAGTCCAGTCATCATGGCAGACGAGCTTGTGGTAAGTACCTTCCTAGCCTAATCTACATGTGATAGGTATTCTGTGAGGAAGTGGGCTGACAATGGTAGGAATTGGGGTTTGCGGGTGTCAATAAGTTTGCGGATAAATATTGGGATCCGGTTTATGGGTGGGTGGATAGGCATAGGCCGCATCGGAAAGCAAAGCGTGGCGCCGGTGGGAAACAGCCTGGTCAACAGCAGCGAGGAATGCCGTCAGGACCGCCACCTCCAGCGAGCGAGCAGTATGACAATCGATCTGTCCATGAGGGAAGACACGGTGATAGGTTAGGCCGAGAGGACCGATATGGCGATAGGTCAGGCCGAGAGGACAGATACGGCGACAGATCAGATCGAGAGGACAGATACGTATATGACTCGGATCGAGAGACCACCAGAGGGCCCAGGGAAACGAACAGATCGTATGCGCCCGAACGCAGGAGTGACGATGGTCGTAGAGACGATAGGGGTTATGGAAATGAAGGGTACGGGAGGGGTTATGAAGAACGGGATTATGGACAAGGCGCCACAGCTCAACAAATGGCCGAGCGCACCAGGGAGGCGAACAGATACCAGGAAGCACTTGTGGTGAGTACCCAAACTATCGCAACTGGAACATTTCACTGACTTTTCCAGCCCCGAGCATCTGCTCCGCCTCCCGGATATGGCTACTCCTCTCAGCCTTATGGAGATGGGCGGGCTCCGCGCGCGCGACCAACGCCACAACGAGTACGCTCTTCCTCATGGTCTCCGCCCCGTCGGTCGGGGCGACGTCACGACCCCGGCTCCCGTCGCGAGCGGTCCGAGTCTCCAGACGACCACAGCCGTAGTATAGCCATCGTTGTTGGAGCGTTGGCTGGGGGCGTAGCCGGCAGCCGAGTCATGAAAGGCGACTCGATTGCCAACAAGGCGGCTACGGTGGGTAGCGCGATCGTCGGCGGTCTCGCGGGTGGAGCAGTTGAGAAGATGTACGACCACCACAAGGACGGGCGACACCACGAGGCGGGCGAGCGCGGTGGAGCGAGGGGGAAACGACGAGAACGCGAGTACAACGACTACTAGTGCTAGCGTGGGCTATGAGTACAGTCGTGGTCAATCGACGTGCGGGATGGGTCAGGCGGTGGGTCGCATGCACCCGGATTGGGCCGGATGGTGTTGGGAGGGGACATTCATTGTTTGCTCGATACCCTGGGTGGCTTTCGGCTGGTTTAGGTGTGCAGGCGGCGGGCTGGTGGGCTTCAGAGTGTCAGTCACGAATTTATGAGAGATGATAGAAAATCTGGAACGGTTTCTTTGACCAGCAACATTGTTTGCGCTCACGACGAACCTGGAAGCAGTCGCGGCACGTGAGGCAGCACGTCTTCCAAAGTTTGGTGCCGTTGCAAGTGAGGCGATGGGCCTGCAGGGTCTCAGTGTTTTAGGACGGGTATTTGGTATTTTGGGGGGCAGGTGTCTTTGTAAGATTAGCCGACGCCATACGGCCAAAAGCGCAGTTATTTTGAGCACGTCGAGCAGGCAGATGTCTCAGCGTGGGCATTGGGGACGAGAAAAGGCGCAAGGTCGTGGCGTTGTAGACACACTGAAGGTGGTGGAGGTCCAGTGTTTGCGCAGCCTGCACGCGCTTGCTGTTTCGGCAGGGGCGCCTTCCTTCTCGAAGCTTTGTAGAAGGGACGCCCGACCCACCCCGTCCACCAACTAGCAGAGCTGCCCGCACTTTGGCTCCACGTCGCCGCCGTCTCCAGCGCCCGCGTTTCGAGCTCCAAGTTCCCACAGCGCCCCCAGTGAACAGCGAACAGCAAACATCGTACATCGTGAGCGTGCCTTCCTCTCTTTCTTCGCATTCGCAGTAGCCTTCTCGCCCGTGCCGGTGCGAGCGCCCCACCCTCGCTGCGACCCTCACACGTCGTGCGACAGCCATCACCACACCGCAACACTCCGCGAAGCCTGCCAGCTCGCCCAGACCGCCATGAACCGCCTCTGATCCATACAGAAGCCACTGCAGAGCGTCCTACCGTCCCATTGCTCCCCGGCACACGCGCCCGCCGTCGCGGCTGCCAGACTGCTCCGCAAACAAACGCCGACGCTGCCCTCCTGTGTACACACACACACGCTGCGGGTCAACACCACGATGCGAAGGTACAGGCCCGGCGGCCCCGCTGGCAGGGCCAACGGCGGCGTCATGGTGCCAGACCCATTTGCCATGGTGCGCGCCTACGAATCCGACACAAACCCGACCAGGCCCATCCGTCCCTCACCTCTGACCGCGTCCACCATCCAGGGCCTGCCGCTAGATCTGCTGGACAGGCTGCGCTCCTTCCCGCTGTTTCTCTCTGCTCCCGACTCGTTCCTGGCAGCCATAGGAATGCACCTCAAGCCGCAGCTGTACCAGGCACACGATACCATCCTCACCGAGGGCGAGCAGGGCAAAGCCATGTACTGGCTGGTACGCGGCTCCGTGCGCGTTACCTCGCGCGATGGGGAAAGCACATATGCGGAACTGAAACCCGGCGCCTTCTTCGGAGAGATTGGGATATTGATGAACATTCCCCGCACCGCCACCATCATCGCGAACATGCGCTCGCTAGTGGTGCGACTGAACAAGGAGGCATTGGAGAAGGAGCTGCCCAAGTTTCCAGAAGTCGAGCAGGCCATCATGGACGAGGCCAAAGAAAGGCTGTCCATACTAGAGCGCAAGAAGAAAGAGGGGGGCTGGAAGCCCGCCATGGGCCTGGTGTCACGCCCGAGCAAGCGCCCCATTGACCGGGTCGATGGCGACGTGGTCATGACCGAGCAGGGCTCCCTACAAGACGGAGATGTTGTAAGCCTGTACAAGAAGCGGAAATCGCCGAGTCCAGGTCTCGCAGATGTCGCGGCCATGAGCGTTTTCGGAAGTGGCAGTCTGAATGTGAGACTTTTGCTGAAAGAACTGCCTCTGTTCTCGAGTTTGCCTCCCGAAATCCTTCACTTCATCGGCCTCAATGCACAGCCTTGCTCTTTTCCTCCTTTCACCGACATCATTAAGCAAGACACTCAAGGGCGCGATGTCTACTTCATCGTAAAAGGTGAAGTCGAGGTTGTCAACACAAAGCCACCAGAAGAGAACGGGCACGCTGCCATGCCCCTGGCAAGAAGGAACTCTGTTATTGCAGAGGAGCACGATTTCCAGCTGGTCAAGGCACGCTTGCGCGCAGGGCAGTATTTTGGAGAAGTTACAAGTCTGTCTTTGGCGCCTCGTCGCACGGCTACCGTCCGTTCTGTCTCATCCGTGGAGTGCCTCATGATCAGCGGTGACGTACTTAACGAGCTATGGGAAAAATGCGGCGCTGATTTGCGTCGCCAGGTGGAGAAAGTTGCAAATGAGCGACTGAAGGCTGCGAAGGATAATGACACGCCCATGTCCAACACCACAGAGGGTACGCCACAGATCGACTCCTTGGTCATTGCGGATCTTAAAACTCCACGGACGCCGCGGAAGGGGAGCGTACCGACAGTCACCTTCGATGATATGCCGACCACCATTGACAGTCCCTTAACGCCGTCGAGAAGAGAAGAGAAGATGATGGAGCCCTTTGATCCCGACCCATTTCTCAACGTAGATCTCGATAATGTCCGATCTAGGTCGAGAAGAGGCTCGCTTGCTCCGCAACCGCCTGACTCTCCCACGAGCTCATCGAACATGACCCTGCCCAAGTCACCTTCTCCGAATACTACGCCTCTATCGCCTTCGCCATTGTTTAAACATAGCACAACACCCCCAGAACCGACATTTGAGATCAAGCGACCACGCGTATTGCGACGACCAAGCAGGTTCAACAAAGGAACATTACCTGACTCTATTGTTGTTAACATATTCAAGCATCTGGATTTGTGCGAGTTGATGCATCAACGGCTGGTATCATCGCATTGGAAACATCTTATACACACTTCACCGGACATACTTCACACCCTGGATCTCACAAAATACAACCGCCGAGTCACCGATCGCACGTTAGCCGAAATCATTTGCCCATTTGTCGGCAGCCGACCTAGATTAGTCGACATAAGCAACTGCTTCCACGTAACGGATGAAGGTTTCTCTACGCTGGGAGCCACTTGTGCGCCCAATGTCAAGATATGGCGTATGAAGAGTGTGTGGGACATAACGGGTCCTGCAGTGCTCGAAATGGTACAGAAAGCAAAAGGGCTTGAAGAGGTCGACTTGAGTAATTGCCGGAAAGTTGGCGACAATCTGTTGGCTCGCGTAATAGGATGGGTCGTCCCTGAACTACCACCAGCAATGGCGTTGGCACAAGCACAGCATGCGCAGATGGCCCATCGACGTTCGTTTGGTCACAAAATGGGTGGCGCCAATGGACACCCTATGCCACAGCCTCTTCCTGCAGGGACGATCGTGGGATGTCCGAAGTTACGCCGCTTGACACTAAGTTACTGCAAGCACATCACCGATCGCTCTATGGCGCATATTGCAGTGCATGCAGCGAACCGAATTGAGCAGATCGATCTCACAAGGTGTACGACTATTACAGACGTGGGCTTCCAGCATTGGAGCGTGTATCCGTTCCCGCGGTTGACAAAGCTTTGTCTAGCGGACTGCACATATCTGACCGACAACGCGATCGTATATCTAACGAATGCTGCGAAAGGGTTGAGAGAACTAGATCTGGTAAGCCTCTCCTCGATACTGGAATACCCATTTTCGCGTTCATGTTCGCTCGCTAACCTGAAGCCAGTCATTCTGCTGCGCTCTCTCCGATACCGCTACCGAAGTCCTCGCTCTCGGCCTGCCTATGCTCACCCATCTCAACCTCGCCTTCTGCGGCTCTGCCGTCTCCGACACATCTCTCCGATGCATATCGCTGCACCTCCTTGAACTGCGCCAACTTTCTGTGCGCGGCTGCGTTCGCGTTACAGGCACCGGTGTCGAAGCGGTGGTGGAGGGATGCAGGGATCTGGAACTTTTTGACGTCAGCCAGTGCAAGAACTTGCAGAGGTGGATTGATGCGGGTGGCCCTGAAAGCGTGAGGAGTAGGGGTCGAAACGTCACGTTTGAAACGGTGGCGGATGGGAGGTGGAGAACGGCAAAGGGATGAGATAGAGGATGACGAAGTCGCGTTTCGTTGTGTCTGTCTGTTTGTGCGATGCATGTCGCGAGGAATGGGATGGCGTTATGTGCGTTTTTTAAGAAAATATAGATTTGGAGTTGGGGGGTTTCTTAGCTATTTGGCATGTTGTTGTTGTTATTAGATGGTGGATGGAGGCTTGGGATGGGATGGTACGATTATCATATGTGGGTGGGTATGGAGTGGTCATATGAGTATTTTTACTGCTTGCACTTTCTTCCTTTGTTTTGCTTCGATCCTTCGCGTTGCGTTGTGCTGGGTGCTTTTGTGAGATTTTTTTTGTTGGCACGATACCTACCTGCGTGGATGTTTGTTGTTCGTTTTAGAGTGTGTGTAATGTGTATTTGAGGGGTGCACTGTTTGTTGTGAGACGCGAATTTTATGTGTATCTTATTTTAGGTGCTTTTTTTGGTGTTTTCGGTTTGAGTGGTTTGTTGAAGTGAGGTGAGGTGATGGGTATGGGTGACTGTTTTTTTCTTTTCTTTTGATCGAATACGGAGATGTTCGAATGACGTGTATCCAAACGAATAGTTGAAGCCTTTTCCACTATTACAACACACGAAAGATGGGGAAATTATACGGCGATTGATTGATGAACTTCGTGCGCGGTGATTGGAAGAAGTATATTTACAAGTCAAATGCTATACGCCCAACTAAACCGTCTATAAACAAATCCCCCACCCCCACGCCTCACCGAGCCAGACAAAATCTCCTCACAGCTTCGCCTGCCCCTCCTTCTCATCCATGTTCCTCCCCGTAAAACTCACCGCCTTCGCACTCTGCACCGTCCCACTCTTATTAATAATCTGCAACCTGCGCCCCCTCGAAATCGGCTCATCATCATCCTGATCGCGAATATAAAACGCCCAATCGGCACTCGGATCCAGCTCCGTCTGCGAATACCCATTCCCCAGCCACGCAAACCGGTTCCCACTATATTTCATATCCCAGTCCTCGAGCCGCAGCTCCATGAGCGCCTCGATGTAGTGCAGCGTCGAGCCGGGCCACAGCGCGGTGATGGGCCCGTCAGGCCGGCCCTTGTACCACGAGCGACACGGATCGTGCCACACCGTCTTCTGCATGTAGTCGTCTTTGAAAGCGATGAAGTCGGCGACGGCCTCGGGCTTGGGCGCAAACGTCGCAATGTTGAGCGTCTGGAAGCGGTCGATGAGTTTGCACATGTAGTCCGCCTGGGCCTCGATGGCGCACAGCACAGGCCCGTTGCCAATGGGGCAATTGGGGCCGAGGAAAATGAGGTAGTTGGGGAACTCGGCGGCGGCGAGGCCAAAGTACGACTGCGCTTCGTGCTGCCATGTGTCTTGGAGGTTCTGGCCCGCGGCGTTGACGACGGGGAAGCGCGGCTTGAAGGACGTGTTGAAGCCGGTGGCGCAGATGAGCACGTCGACGGGGTACTCGGTGCCGTTGTCGGATTTGCAGCCGCGCTCGGTGATGTCGGCGATTTCGCCGTAGACGACTTCGACGTTTTCTTTGCCGAGGGCTTCCAGGTAGCCGACGCCGGGGGTGAGGCGGCGGCAGCCGACGTGCCAGTTGGGGATGAGGCGTTCTTCCAGGTAGGGGTTTTGCAGCTTGTCGTGCATCTGTTGGCGGAAGTAGGTTTCGGTGTTGTTGTTTGTGGCCGTGTTTTTGAGGAAGATGCCGAATTGGCCGTTGAGGCCGCGCTCGATGTCTTTGCGGTATTGGTTGAGGACGCCGGGTTTGGTCGCGAAGTCGGCTTTTTCTTCCCCTGAGAAGACGTGTTGCTCGAGGCCTTGGACGGGCGAGACCCAGGTGGGTTCGCGGATGAAGGTTGTTACTCTTTCGACGTGGGGTTGGATCGTGGGGAGGACTTGGATGCCCGAGGAGCTGGGGCGTGTTAGTATGTTTTCTGGCGGTCTGAAAATTCGAAGTGGTGGCTTACCCGTTGCCGATGAGGCCGACATGACGCCCCCTGAGGTCAATCTTGTCGTCCCAGTTTGCAGTGTGCAGTAGCACGCCCTTGTATTTATCGAGGCCAGGAATAGCAGGCCATGCCCAGTTGTTCAAGATGCCGGAGGCGTTGACGAGAATATCGCAGTGATCGTTTATGACCTGTCCGCTGTTCAAGTCCTTGACCTGGACGTCGTATCCGCCCTTCTGCTTGTTCCAGACCGCACCCACGACCTGGTGTTCCGTCTTGACATACTTGTGCAGCTGGTACTTCCTCGCGAACTCATTGAAGTAGGCAAAAATCTCCTTGGAACTAGCATACACGGCGCTCCAGTCGAGCTTGGGCTCAAAGGACCAGGTGTAGTTGTGAGAGGGGACGTCGCACGCGCATCTGCATCGAGTTAGTTTCTTTCCCAACGCGGAAGATTGGATGCGGGAGGAGCTCGGGATCGGCAGTCGGCCCTTACCCCGGATACCTGTTCTCCCACCACGTCCCAGACACCTCGGGGTTTTTTTCGTAGACTGTGAGGGAGAAATTGTCAAAGTGTCGCTGCAGCTTGTATGCCATCAGCAGGCCTGAAGCTCCAGCACCGATGCACACGACCCGGACATGGCGCTTCGCGTGGATAGGACCGTTCCTGCGATGCTGCGCATCCGTTTCCGGACTGGCCGTGGTTGGGACGAGGAAATCCGCCATTATGGAGTGGGTATCAAGCGAGAAACAGCAGAAAGACAGGCGAGATATTGACAAGTCGAGACACAGATGCGCAAGAAGAGTGCCGCCGCATATGGTTTTATTGAAGATCTTCGTCGTGTTAAGATTCTATGGTTTTATAGCGGGACACAGTATCCATATGGGGCCTGCTGCCCGGCTGGGACCGCACGGCTGGGTTCGTCGACAGCGCATCTGGGGAAGGACCCAAATGAATCGGTGGTGTACACCGCTGGTGGCGGACCTTACTCGTGGGAGTTTCGCCAAAGTATATCCGCAATGCGGCCGCACCCGCACTACTGTACTGCTAATGAGTGGGGGACCTAGAATGTTAACCCGAACGCTTTGCTCTTGATATCAGCCTACTAATCAGAACATCGAGACTTGACTTGACTTGTGTCCCCGCATCGAGTCGAGGGCACGACGCGGATCGTACTACAGGGATTAAGCTTCCAGGTCCGCCTCAGGAGGCACCACATGGCAATCGGATACACCCTGCCTTCGTGGTCGACTACACCAGGCGCCAACAGCGCATCTATCGAACGTACATAGCGCGTTGTGAATTAAGGTACGGGCAGTATCTTGGAGTAAATGATGATACGGTATTCAGAGAATCTACGCAGCTGTGAAACCACCATCGGCTACCAACGACGAACCAACCACATAGCTGCTTGCATCTGAATGCAGAAACGCAACACGATCGCCAATCTCTTCCATAGTCGCAAACCGTTGGACAGGCACTTTCACCTTCTCATCGTCCATAACACTTCCTTTGCTCAGAGTGCTCTCGACAAGAGGCGTCAAAACGTATCCAGGGCATAGAGCATTGATCTTGATACCCCGCGGCGCCATCGCAATAGCATCCGCTCTTATCAAACCTATCACCGCATGCTTGCTCGTGCAATAAGCAGTCGCCGGAACAGTAAGTGCTGGTCCGATGACGCCGTAAATGGACGCCGTATTTACAATTGACCCGCGGTACGACCGGTACGAATCCGTCAGTCTCTCCTGCTTCAACATCTGTCTGATCTGCGCACGCTGGCACAGCCAAACTCCAGTAGTGTTGACTGCCATGACCTGCTCGAACTCCTCTTTCTTGATCTGATCAGTCGTTGTGAGGTTGCCACCGATGCCAGCATTGTTGAGGGCAAAGTCTATCCGACCAAATTCCTTGATGGTCTGTTCAACGCTATCGTTGACGGCCTTTTCGTTTGCGACGTCGATTTCAATCTCTGATATTGATGTCGGGGTAGTCTTTCTTCAATCGTTGGACTGTCTGAGTGACGGGGTTACGGTCGAGAAGCGCGCTCGCAGAAGCCCGGCGCGCCCGCGAGTTGCTGATCACGTGAACGCGCGAAGATCTTGGCGCGCCGCAAAACATGCTCATCCAGCATGACGTCCCCGCCCACCCGAACATGCGCCCGCCATGACCACGCGACCAACCCGCATCGCGCAAACCTCGACCGAGGCAAAGAAGTCCTACAAGAAAAACGGGCCTACAATACCCGAACGACAGCGGCGGCTGTGGGAGCGCGGTGCCGAGCTAGAGCAACGCGCCAGAGAGATACGAGAGCGGGAGGAGCGTGGCAAGGCAGCCAAGAAGAGGCGCGAAGAGCAGAAGAAGAAGGAAATGGAGAATAGGAAACGGAACGGCGTTGGACTAGCGACACAATTGATCGGATACCGCCACACCCAGGCACAGTTGAAGAACGGCATGGAGGCCTTCTTGGGCTTGAAGAAGAAGCGCGACGAAGAGAAGCGCAAGGAAATGGAAGTCGTGCAGAAGTTGGAAGCGGTAATGGAGGAGGAAGCTACAAAGGAGCCGTGGGATGACGAGGCCGATGATGCGTTCGACCTGCCGGAAGTAAACCCTCAAGGCGGCGACCAATGGATCGACGAAGACTTGGACGACGATACGCTGTTGGAGGCGCATGACTTGGTCATGTCAGATCCGGTAGAAGAGACGGCTGAGGCTTCGAGACCACCTCAGCTCGCGTCGTCGGCACCCGTCGCACACTCACCAAGAATGGTGCGGACGTCTAAAGAAGACATGGACTTTATCCGTCTACATGGGCCGATCAATAAAGCGACTGAATCGATTTTGGAGAAGCTTCCGGAGCCCTTGGTCGAGTTGCTTTCGCAAGACACATCAATTGACCCTGCCTCGTGGGATCCGTCGCCCGCGTTACTTCACAAATTGCACCCACCGGGCCTGCCGCCCCATCGCCTACGCATCAAAGTGGGATGCATTGTCATGCTTCTTCGAGATTTAAACAACAGCAGTAGTCAGCTCTCGAAAAGTCAGCATCTGCAAGTACTTCGGGTGGAGCAGGAAAGATTGGAGTGTTTCGTCTTGGATGGACAGCTGGAAGGCACGAAGACTTTTCTCACCAGGGTCACATTTCCAGCGAAGCATCGGAATGAGGATAAGTTCCCATTCCGACGCATACAATTTCCGATACAAGTCTCGAAAGACTTTGTTGCCCCGGTTGTTACTCGCGAAACATCCCAATCTAGTTTCAAGAAGCCTGCGATATCCGGTCGAGCACCACAGCGGTCACATACTTCTACCAAGAATCCCGCACCAACACCAAAGTTCGCAGCTCCAATGAACCGAAACCCAAGCTTCAAGCTACCAGGGTTGCCAGCCTCCAGAGCAAAGCCTCCGGCTGTCTCGAAACCTACAACCACCCTGCCTGAACCACTTCTCGACGGCTGGGACGATTTTCTAGATAGCGGGACGCAGATTGCTCGCGAGTTATCATTTGAACCGAAACCTCACGCAGAGCCTTTAGCTTCGGCTCCTAACGCGCTGCCACCGCTCTCAACCCAAGATTTTGATTTCTCCTTGGAGGACCTGGAAGACTCGCCCGTACTGCAGCCTAGCAACCCACAACCATCGAAACTCCCACCCGCCAAAAAATTGACATGGTCTCGCACACCGCCCAAGCCTTCAGAAGCATTATCTTCCCTGAACCAACACAAGCCTGCGGAATCTGTGCAGCCGACCAAGCAGAATGTGGCAGCATCAAGGCCGCCTAAACAGGCCCCGCTCAAACGCAAATTCCCCGAATTCCTGGGAAGAGCCTTGGCCAATGTCATGCATCCACCAAAGACAGATCTGCCACCATCAGACATGTTCGATGATGGACCCACTCCCAAGCGGATGGCTTTTGACTCCGTGCAGATATACGGTGCAAAGGTTAGGAGCAAGGCAGCTGCAGCAAATGCTCCTGGAAAAAGCAATCCATCGAGCAAGACGACTGGAAATAAAGCGACGAGTAAGGTATCTACACCGGGACTCGCCGGCAACACCCAAGCAAGAACACCCTATTCTTTTAGTGATTTCGGGCTGTCGACGCAGGAAGCTGTTTTGTTCTTTGATGACGATGACGGAATGACGTTTGGATCACCGCCTGTTGCTGTGTAACTGGGGCTGGTTAGTTATGATTATGGATACCCCTATGAGTTTAGCACCTTTGTTATTGGAATGCAGGATGTGGGTTGGATAACCATTATTTTATCTTGGGTATCAGCTTTTGCGTTATATAATCATATCACCTTCCTCCTCAGTGCCGTTCATCTCATTTTCATCCTCCTCTTCGTCGAGTTCCTCTAGTGGGTAGGTAAGGATTGCTGCGATGTTGCCTAATCCTTCGAGTCTCTTCCCGCTCTCATGTAAGCTACTTAATACTCGTACCTCTCCGCCCTCGACATCTCTGACGCGGTCCACGAGCGCTACCCACCGTTTTCTCTCGGTTAGGTTTTGTGACCTGAATAGCGAATTTGATATCATGAGGACCCCTCCACCTCTGCCGAGGGCTCCGTTGTTCACTGCTCTTTCTATTTCCCGCGGCCCGTACGCCGCCTTGCCGTCGTCGAGTCGCATGTGCTTCATAAACGTGTCCATGAGCGCTGTTTCGCGGGTGAATTTCGCATCAGAGAGCTTCGCCGTGCTAGCCGGCGAGGCCAGCACTTCCGAAAGGTTATGCACATGTTCGCCCGCAGAGTGCGCAACGACGATGCTCGGCACGAGAGCAAGAAGACTCTTACTACTCGTCCTCACAGCATAGTCCTTGATATACTGCAAGAAAGCCTGGGCGTAAAACCCCGAGCTAGCAAGCAGCAACGGGACCGTCTTATCCGTCTGGGCCTCCTTCCCCGACACCTCCATATCCCTCAGCAGCGTACTCAGCACCGTACTGTGAAACTTGTCCAACCCTTTTGCATGCTGCTCGATCCGCCCTTTCCCCTTTCTTGGAATCGACATCTCAATCCGCTGTCGCAGCACCGTCTGATGCTCCGTAATGAGACAAATATTCGCCGTCCCCTCCCCCATAACCACGGCCCATAGCTCCGCCCTCCGCCCCACCTCACACGCCTCCCGCAGCGCCTGCACCGCAACACTATCCCACCCCTCGACCTTCTCCAGCGTAAACTTCCTCTGCAGCTCCAAATCCAGCGTATGATGCGACCCCAGCTTCACGTGTTCGTTCTCCGAGACGACGCGGCCCGCGACGTGGAGCTCGTTGCTCGCGAGGTCGAAGTCGGTCGCAGTGACGGCGATGGTCAGGTCGAGGGTTATGCGCTGCGAGGCGACGGAGCCCGAGTCGGAGACTTTGGAAACGCGGCGCAGGGCTTTGGCGGAGATGTGGTCGGTGGGTTGGATCAGGTTGTAGGCGTGCCACATGTCTTCTGGTTCTTCGGGGAGGAGGGTGGCTTTGCCGGCGCCTGTTTTGGCGTCGATTTGTTGCTTGAGGAGTTTCATTTTGGGGGTGGTGCGGGTTAGGGTGGCATGGGGGTTGTGTGGATTTTGAGGGGCGGAGGTGCTTTGTTTGTGTATGGGCGGGGATTGGGGAGAGGCATGGCGAGGCGCGTTGAGGGGCAGTGACGTGTGGAGGGGCGAGTTCGCCAAGGTCGGCGTCGAGTTATCGATAAGGGTATAAACGACGCGTTAGTCTACTTCAAGAGTGACTCGAGATAGTAATCCATCATGCACTTTTCTCTGGAATACATTAATATACGCTCTGATACCTCTAACAATTCGAACAATGATGCACTTAATGTTCAAGTGAGAACTTCTTCTCCCAGGCTTCATCACTAACCCAATACGGGCGGATCTAGGTCGAATACAAACACACTCCTTCCCGAGGTCGTTATGACTCACGAATCCTACATTCCAGTGCCACGACATGGCACAGAACCTGCGCCCCCACACATCTCCAACCTTACCGTAAGTTATAAGCCACCTAAAAGATGCTGCCCTACCATTCCACACTATTATATGTATCCACAAAATCCAGAATTTGCTAAGTCAGGTGATAGCAATGGCCCTCTTGGCTCAGTGGTAGAGCGTGTCACTCGTAGGCACCACCTGGACCTGAAGACCGACTTTCTGGCTTTGAAAACCAAAAATGGTTTTGAAAACCAAACAGACGATCATCAAGACCAAGAGGTGTACATATATGATAAGGTCATCAGTTCGATTCTGATAGAGGGCAGTTTTTTTTTGCTAGTTGAAAGAAACTAGACAAGTCAGATGAAATACCCAGGAGGACTACTAACTAGGTAAGTAAGGTAGGATCGTACAACTACCAAACCTAGCGCATAATGCTGTTTTATGATCTAGCTAGCAATCTTACTATACAGCTGTTTGAGTACTTGGAGGGGGGGAGGTTCGTATTGCTTATGTGAGTGGGGGTTAGGTATTACATTATACTCAAACTTTTCCCTTTGGTACTAACTACTATTACGAAAGATCCGTAGGAGTCGTAAGTATACCTTACTTAATCTTGCAGTACCTACTTCCGCACATGTTCGTTCGCAGCGCCGTCAAACCCAATCCCAAATTCCAAACACATAATCCAAAACGCCTCGAAGCGGGGCAAATCCCACATCTTCCCCTCCACCGCCAACGCCCTCCTCTCACTAAACAAACCCCCGACTTCAAAACCCTCCATCCAAACAAACCCCCACAAAAACCAAACCTATAAAAAATGCACCCCAAACAACCCCTCAAACCACCTAAAACCCCAATGACGTCAACCTCCTACACACAAGAAAGCACATCCCACGGCGATCTATCCTTCAGTCTCGAGGCTGTAAAACGCAAAGGTGATTTCCCCTGCACGAGACACCAAGACCAGCATACTCACTCATCCCAACACTAAGTCACACAATTCAACCCACTCCTCACGCCCTCCCCACTGCTCGAACCGAAAGTCCTCGAGCGCAAGCGACAAGCACTCTCCACCTCCACATAAATAACAGTCAACAACAACAAAAACACACCACAAAAGTACAAAACACATCAATCAATCAAATTACTATACACGACGACTATACGCCCATTTTTGCGGTCTCATACACCACGCCGTGATATCTTCAAAAGCTCATACCCGCCTGGCCCGATGACTGACTATACACAATGCATACCTCCCCCAACGCCGGTAATATACACCCGCACCCATTTTAGGCCCACATGCACCACCGATTACGTACTACTCAAAGGTATTCTCCCTATCCACCCAAACATCCTCCAACTCAGCAAAGTTATGGAAATGAAGCGGCCGATGCACGCCATCGTAGAACCTCGCCGGCGTATCCAGCCTCACATTGACCGGTCTCTTCTCCACCATACCAAACGCGCTACCCATGAAGCTATAGTTCCAGACACCATTGTCGGGAACAAGGAAGTAGCCTCGGATCTTGTCCGAGAGCAAGAGCTGGCATTTCTCGCCAAAAGACGTCGAGAAGCCGGCTGGGTTGTCGGACATGGTGTCCCTGTTGTCAACCCCCCATTTATAACCTGCGGGCGTGAGAGCCCATGCTGCGAGCGAGACGGAACCTGGTGTGAAGGATACCGTCATGGAAACAGTCTTCTTGTCCCAAGACTTATGCGCGTGCATGAGACGTGCGTGTTGCGTGACGTCGCTGGCTTGCATGTAAGGAGGCTCGTTGCCACTGACGGTATGTATGATACCAAGAGGCTCAAGGTCATTGAGATACTCGTGCTGTGGCAGGTTCTTGGGTAGCTGGACGTCGCGTGTGTTGCCAACCTGAGGTATCATCACGATAGTAACAATCTCTTTGACCTGCTCATTGTCGGCTGGAGACTTGCCGTAGAGGAAGCCGGCAACCTGGACGCGCAAGTCCGCGATCGTGATGAAACGTTGGAGCACGTTCTTGGGCATGACATATGTGAAGTGCCCTTCTTCCGTGACATCCTCCGAGTTGATGTAGATGTTGTTGGCACGTGTACGCAAATTCGAAGTTGCCACTGCCCTCGTTCGCCACTCAGTCTTGGAAGCAAACGAGGCTTGTTCGTATTGCGACGTGGTGGTGACAACCATCTCTTCGCCATGAACGTTCTGCGTCTTAGTGGTGACAGCGGTCAGCTGTTGCTGCTCTTGTTGCTGTGCATCAATCTCGGCAGCCTGTTGACGTTGCATCGATGGAGCCGAGATTTCCATACCCAAGATGATGTCGCGCACCTCACTGCTCGTGAGGGATGAAGTGTTGACGTTATTCTTCTTGCCATAGTCGTTAAGAATGAGATCACGCAACTGCACCTCGACCTTGATCCATTCGTCGTCTGCCAGCGACGGCCAGATATGATGCTCCTGCGTGATGACCGTCTTGTCTGGACGTAACAGCAACTTCGTCTTATCCTGGTTTACATGGAGAGCGCGCAGGATAAGGATCAAACGCGAAAAGGCGGTGTAGGACGAGATTGTCTTCAACCACTCATCGTAGAGATTGAACAGCACCATCTGGGGTCCTGTGGCACGAAGAATCATGTCGCCGAGCTTCTCCACCTTCATGGCGGCCTGGAAAGGTAGTTGTAGCTCCGACGCACGGATTGAGATATTCGGGAAGTCGAGCAAATGAACCTCGAGAGGATCGAGCAAGCCCTTACGGGTGACGATCAGCTGCTTCGGCTGTTCTTCCACTGGCAGTGAACGAATGAGAGCCGCAACTTCTTCTGCAGTCTTCCACTTGGCCAGTTGACCAAGACGCTTCTGACCAGCCCACACACTGGTATGGATAATCTTCAAGAAAAGCTGCCCAGTTCGGGGGTTGAAGATGAAAATGGCACCATTGATAGGTTTAGTCGTCAAGTTACCCTCAAACGTCTTGTGGATTGTAACGCGATAGACATTGGTGTCATCGATGAAGAGCTGTACCTGATTGCTGAACAACTCAGAGTAGTTCTGCGAGTTCAAGAACTCCTGATTACTCTCCGAAGCATAGAGTTGCAGGCCCTTTCGGATGCGCTCGCGAAGGACATAAAGAGCCGGATTTGCTTTCATAACTTTGGCCATAGCCTGTTGAACAAGCTGCTTCAAACCAGGGAAATACTGTCCATAAGCCGAGTACAAATTGTAGGCCAGGTCGATCGCGATCATCAGACCAGTGGCTGAGGGATAGATGCTCGAATTGTCCTGAGTGTAATCTAGGTACTTGGCACGGACGTAGCGCTCAATGTCGTGAGAATCGTAGTCTCCATATCGCAATTGGACGTCGATCCAGAACTTGTTTGTTGTAGTCGAGCTCATTTGGTTATGGGAGTCATAGAGATTGGATGGTGACGAGACGCTCCACTTGTGGCTGGCGAACAACAGGATATCAGCGCATGAGCTGTTCATCTTGTACGACTTTCGAGGATGAATCGTCTCCTTTTGTACCGTCTCGATGCCCAAAGCTTCAAGCTCCTGGTCAAAGACCTGGCACAAGTCCATGACAACGGACTCGTGGATCTTCTGCCATAAATGGGCACGGAAGATCTGTATAAGGGAAATCTTGAGCGTTGGGATCTTTCCGTGGAGGAAGATACCAGTCAAGTCGAGTTGGACCTGGAAACCGACGTAGACGTTTGCACGATTGATGGTTGGCGACCACCAGAGTGTAAATCGACGATTGGGGATCTGGTTGAGACCAGATCGTTGGGCGTTGGTGAGCTTCTTGAATTTCATCGATTCTTCGAAACCACTTGCTTTCTGCGATTGGTTAGCATAGTTTTTCAAAGGGTACTCGATAACACAGTGGCTGGTCAAAGGTATCCGTGCCGTATATTACCCCAAGATAGAGGATGGTACGAAAACCATTGTCCAATCACTGTGAACAGGGGGTTACTTGCCTCCCAGAAAAGACCCTCCCATGACGGGAAAGCAGTGGCCTTGAACAGCGTGTGTTCGAGAATCGTTTCTACACCACCAAGCGCCTGGATAACATCGGTCCTGTATGCGTTGAGATTCCAGAGTTTACCGTCATGTCGCTGGCTAGTCCACCAGAAAGGGTTGCTCTTCATATGTTGGTAGATTTTGAACTCGGTCCTTGCACGGAAACCCTTGTCGAAGCTGAGGGTGCTCCGGTCCTTCTGGAAGAGGGTATTAATACGAGGCAGACCTCTATCCCAGCTATCCTCGAGGTCTTCTAGTGTGAGTCGTCGATTCTGCTGCTGCGCCTCTTGCCGCTTTTGTGAGTACTCCATCCACACGCGCTGCGAGTCGATGAACTCGGACTCCCACGGGATGATGTACCGGAAAATGTTTGGGATCAAAGTCTCTTCATCATGAGACATACCGGCGCGATAGTGCGTCACACCAGTATCTGTCTGTTTTGACCAGCGTTTATCACTCGCTGGGATGAGGATGTGGGATCCTGAGATCATACCCAGGCCACCAAGTTCCTTGGGAGTGTAAAACACCGCAGGCGGGAAACGGGACGGCATCTTAGAATTCAAGCCAATCTTTACACGCGTCTGGATCTTCGTCTCACACTTGACGATAGTATCCAACAAGTTGACCGTCGATACGGCTGCCTCACGGTAGTATGTGAACAGCGCGATCAACGTAGTATTCCACTTGTTTGCAATCTTGGTGAAAGTTGTCGACCCAGAAGACATCAAAATTTGACGGATCCGGTTATTGAACTTTTGAATGTCCTCCTCGGTGACCTGAAGGAAGGCATGGGCAGTACGCTCCTTTGTGGCATTATCAACGAGCGACCAAACACTGTCCTTGGTAGGGAACTCCTCGCCGAGATTGCGAATCTTAGGCAGGATGCGCACCTCGAAACCAGACATGGAGAAAAGGAGATTGGGGTTATCGCGACTGTAGACACTCGCAAAGGTATCATCCCATTCGATAGTGGTGATCGATCGCGGCAGACGGTTCTTCAGGTCCCAGAAAACGGCGCGACCCAGGTTGACATCGTGACGCATCAAACGCATCCTGGAGTCGCGTGGCCAGCACTTTTTGTTGCGGTATCCGATGACATTCTCGAAGTTGGGGTCAGGGTTCTCTGTCAAAAAACGCTGGATCAGATCCCGAGACTCGTCGTCGGTGAATCGGAAGAACACCCAAATGCGATCGATATACCTAGTGTATAGACGGATGGGATGACGAACTTCCGTTTCCTTGTCTTTGAACTGGAGGAAGTCATTCGGGCTCTCAGGTGCACCTGCGATTTCGTTCGCTCGTTGCAGACCAAGCAACAAGATATCCAAGACAAGTCCATAGAATTGAAAGACAAAGCCGGAGAATTGCAGACCCCGAATCATGCCGTAAGCGTTGACGTGATTCATGTCTTTGTAATTCAGTTGAACGTTGTTCTTGGCTGTGATGTAGTCCGCTAGATTGTGGTCCATGATCAAACGAAGGAGACGGTTGAGCAGCGTCAAGTCCATCTTTTCATACACCTTCGATAACTGTGTCTCGATCATGACATTGCACTCCCCATCTTGATATTCCCAGACTTTGTCAAGGTTATTAATACCTTGAGCCCACTTGTAAGTGAGCAAAGGTGGAACTTCAGAATCGGAGGGCTTGATCCAGCCCGGAAACAGATGTCGCTGATCCGCTTGATACCACAAATACTGATCGAGGTACGCATCGGTGATCTTCTCCATTGGCTCAACATCGTAGACAGGGTTGATCGTGCTGTAGTTATCGTTCATGTCGATACCGACCTCCTTGAAAGCGCGCTGGGTGAGAAGGAAGCGCTTGATCCTAGCCAATGTCGTCCCAGGAGAGTCGTAAGCCTGTTCGATAAGGGCAAGCTCCTCGCGCTGGCTCTGGTTCAGTCGGCCCTTAACCGAATACGCTTCACGAAGTCGTTCGAGAGCGAGGATAAGAATCTTGGTGTCGTGCTTATAGGACACGCTGGGGAAAGGAATGGGTTGAAACTTCCTTGCCTCCAACCAATGCACCATGGTTGTGTAGATGGCGACGGCCTCTTCTGATGATACGTACGGTCCGTCCTTCATATAATTGTGCTGGCGCTCCTGTTCAGCTTTCAACCATAGTCGGGTCAACCGTCCCAAGTTCTTCTTCGCCACAGTCTTGTCAACAGTAGCTCCTCGCCGGATGCGCTCACGATTGTAGTGCGCGACAGAGATCCACCAGTCGGCCTTGCTCTTCACGTATCGAAGAATGATGTTCTCAATCGGCGCGGGGAGACCTGGTACTTTCCACGGGATGTTACTCTTCCAGCATCGCCAGGCTTCTGATAGATGTTGCAGGACGGTATTGACCTTGTTTTGTTTGATACCTTCCGGCATCATGTCCATGAGGTCGCTCATGACCGCGGCACGGAGCTCGAGGTCAAAATGCGATTCAACGCGCTGCTTTGTCACCGTCTTCGCAACACCCTTGCTATGGCGACCTTCGAATTGTCGAGAAAGGAGATTGCCGAGCCAGCGCTCCAGGAGCGGAATGATTCCACGCATGAAGAAGAGCCAAACCCTCCATGCTGGGGCCCAGAAACCGCATCCAGGGCCCTTTCCGACCGGACCCGAGTTGAATCGATAGTAGATGAGATGCTTCAAGTCTTTGCACGAGCGAATCTGGTGCATCAACTTGTACTTGTAGCGGTACATACCCGTTAGCTGACCAACGTGGTTAAAGGCGTACAAGATACCATCTGCAAGCTGAAAAGCGTCGATGTTTCCAAGCCGGTACTGGACCTGCGCGTCGACAATGAGCTTAGTCAAACGCAGAATCTCGCGCATCAGGTGGAAGGCGTTTCCGAAGCGTGATTTCTTCCGCTCCTTGGTGGTGAGCGTCTTGACCGGCTTCAAATTGAAGTTGTAGTCGAGATGCAAGTAGGTAAGATTCTTCCGATGGATGAGCAGGTTCAACATGTTGTAGCCTTGCCGGCAGACCTGGAGACCAGCCTCAACCCAGTCAATCTTCGTCTGCTGGAAAAACTTGGTTCCCTTAAGCGTACGCATCAAGTTCTGCTTGTTCTGGGCCTTTGAAGGTCGATTATGGAGCTCATTCAACACGAATGTTTTTAGAAGCTTTTGATACGACACCCGGACTTTAACTGGCTGTCCAGAAGGCACGTGCTCAAGGTACCACTGCTTCACAAGCGGAACGTCCTGCGCTCGAACCATCCGACCTGATCGTTTGTCGAACGGATGTGGTGCCCACCAGAGCGAGATTGCGGAAGCCGTCTCATCGGTGTAAAGTACTTCATCAGCCATGAACGGCTCCATATCGTCGGGCAATTGGAAATCATCCTCGTCGTCCTCGTCGTTACCATAACCGAAAACCTCTTCTTCGTGCGGAACGGTGAGATTCTTTGGCGCCACTGCTCGCAGCGAGATAGGATTGATGATAGGGTCGAAATAGAAGGCCGGTAAGCCAGGGTTGTCGCCACTGCGAACGTATACAACTTGGGGGTACGAGTACCATGCGAGCTTGACAGATCGCGGAAGAGAATTATAAAGGAATGGGAATGATACCCGATATTCGGTTCGGATCGGAGAACGGAAGATGATGCGGTCGATAGCGTTGAATTCGCCAAAATCCTCGTCGTTCGGGTCGATATCTTTATACAGTGGCTCGAAGCGGGGTCCCCCTGGAATTGCTACATTGAGAGCCTTTGCCGTCAAGAAACTGTCCAGGTCGAACATATGGAAATAGTTCTTGTCAACCAAATCGCTCAGCAGTTTGTCACTGAGCCGATATAAGGTCGCCATCTGAGGGAGGTCGAGATTCCAACTCTCATAACTCGGTCCGTTCACGTGTGGCGTGTCGAGAAGCGGTTGATGCTCGTAGAACCAATCGTATACAGGGCTATCCTCCTCTTCGTCGAGCTCCAGCTGAATAGGCTCAAGAGGCTCCACGTCCTCAATGTTCTCCGAGTATGATAGAGGAGGTTCTTCGTCATCGAACGGCGGAAATCGCATGCGCTTGAAGTGTCGACGATCACTCTTCTCTTTGCGCATGGCTATCCACATTGCTGCCCATTGCGCGTGGAACACAGGCTCAATCACCCGGGGCACCTCGTTGACCAGGGTCAAACAGCCGTTTGTGTGGTAGAGGACCTTAACGTCACGCCTACTCTCCCAGGGCATAGGCATGTTTTCTAGAAGCTTCAAAACCGCATGGGGCATGAACTTCAGTGCACCGAGATAGCTTCGCTTGTCGCTCGTGAATTTCTTCTGCGACACATCGCCAATATCCCTGAAAACTTTGCGCAAGTGCTCTGGGGGCAGATCTGCCTTCTGTGTCTCAACAAATCCAGCTTTCCGCCGCTCGCCAAACCTCAGGCGCTGCCGTCGCAGCCATTCCTTCTTCTTCTGCGCAAACTTGGCGACTTGTGGGTCGACGGGCGGCCGCAGACCTGGTGGGCCTGCGGTCCCGGGGGGTCCTGGAGGCGGAGGGGGCGGAGGCGGAGGCGGGTAATCAGAACCTGACGGGCCCCCTGGTGGAGGCGGCGGCGGCGGCGGGGGAGGGGGTGGTGGGAATGCCATCGGGATGTGTACGACCTTGGACAGGAGGTCTTCTTAGAGTCAGTACCGGGGGATGGAGGCCGATGGACCAAGGTGGGTAAGGAGGTGATGCGGAGTTGATGTAGATGTTGTGTGAAAGTAGCGTATGAGATGGATGTGATGGATTCTGCAGTGCAAGGAGGCTGGAGGGTCCTTGCAATTGGATGGCTAACCTTTTGGTCCGACTACACCTTGCGCCGCAGCGGAAGACGAAGTGATGCGCCCGTGTCGCGACTGGAGCCCAGGAGTCGGAACCTGGAGCTTGCCGGAGGGCGACGAGGGGCGCGCGACAGTCCAAGTCTGCGATAAGGACTGTGCAAGGGGGTATCGAGAAGAGAAGAGACGCGTCGCAAGCAGAGTGAGACCCCACGCGATGGAGGGACTTGCGATGCAGCAAGTGGCGGTTGACGATATCTTTTCCTGCGCGCGCAGGCCACAGCTTCCTCACGTGAGGCGCTATTTTTGCTTGGCGCATCACTAGCGCCATTCGCACTGGGCCTAAGCGAGCCGAGCCCACACACTTCCGAACAACGAGAAAAGTTGACTTCGACCGTCGACAACAACACCCGCGGTAAGCCTGCTCCAACGACGAATCTGCTACGACTCTCATAACTAATACCATCCCATAGATCAGGTACGATTCTGACGCCGCGCACAAGCGCATTTACCAACATCGAAGACCGCTCACACACGTCGCAGTAACTCCTCCGTCTGAATCTCCGGGAATACCATCAAAATGACGTCCCAGAGACTTACCTACGTACGTTTTCCCGCGCAACGGGCCGCCGAGAAGTGCAGTTTTGGGGTTGAGCATTCGGGTGGGATTAGAGACTAACTGTGTGCAGCGCCGAAGGGCTCCGTACAACACCAAGAGCAACCTTGTTCGCGTGGTAAGTGCATAGATGCGCCAACGTCTAGGTAACATGCTAACAATATCGTAGATCAAGGTTCGTTTTCTCGAGATATGCAATTGAAGGAAGGATGCTAAACCTGGTCCAGACTCCCGGTGGACAGCTCCGATACCTGCACATCAAGAAGAAGGGCACGGCCCCCAAGTGCGGTGTAGGTGTATTCTTCGTGCAGCGAAGAACATGTACTGACAGGCTCAGGACTGCGGTACCAAGCTCCCCGGTATTCCTGCGCTCCGTCCCCGCGAGTACGCCACCATCAGCCGCCCGAAGAAGACCGTCCAGCGTGCCTATGGCGGCTCGCGATGCGCCAGCTGCGTCCAGGACCGCATTGTCCGCGCTTTCTTGATTGAGGAGCAGAAGGTCGTGAAGAAGGTGCTCAAGGAGTCGCAGCAGAAGAAGCGCTAAGGGATGGTGGTCAGGTCGTGATTGAAAACTGGGCATTCGGTGTTCGTGTGCATGCATTACGGGAACTTGCTGGTTCAGGCGGGCTCTAGGAATTACGATATCAAGGCGATTTCTGCATTACGCTCGGGCGTCCCAGAACAGGTCGCTGGGTAGAGGAAAACTACCGACGAATTGAGCCTTCCTGCGGTGAATTACAAGTGTTGGTGCCCATTGTGAGACGACAAACATGACGGGATTCTTCTTTGCAGGTTTCACAATAGAGCGTCATCAATTTTGCATTATCAACGTTGATGTTTGCGGGTGACATGGGCCTTGCCGACCTCGTGTTGCGCTGCGAACCCTGGAGTGCGCCCGCAAGACCTGGTCTTCCCTTCCCTTCTGAGTGGCGGCGACGGCATGAATTGGCCGGTGGAGTGCTTGCAAACAAGGCGGATCATGGTGAGAGACAATCATGACAGCGCAACCATCCCGAGGTCGCAGTTCTCCATGTTCGATGAGTCAGGCGGGCGGCTATCGCGAGCTGCTGCTTCTGTCAATCCCCGGCCTCCTGCATATAGCTACTACCCAAGTACAGGCGTCAGACCTCAATTGCCGACGACATCACATGAGCGACTGTCCAGTGTCCAGTGTTCGCAGCAGCTCTCCGCATTCCTCTTGCACGCCTGTTACAATCTGGTCTAGCCCAGGCCTGCCCCGCCATTGAATTCTTCCGTCCTCGCTGAACCGAAGCCGCTGCATGCGATATCGGGCACAACAGCAATGTTGTCCATGTCGCCCCAGACACCAGACGGCGCCCACGGGAACCAGCCAATCTCGTATGTCGCGAGCCCGACGAGCGCGCGCTCCCAGACGTTCAAGCGGCCCGCGTCCAGCGACGACGAGGAAAATGGCGACACGGGCGCGCGCGGCAGCAGGCGCCACACGGTCGTGAAGCGGGCCTGCAACGAGTGTCGCCAGCAGAAGGTGCGTGCATAGATGCGGCGTCGGCAAGGGACAGCACTCCAGTCTCACCCACGTCCACAGTGTCTGCCCAAGGCGCACGGCAAGCTGCTGGTGCAAGACGCCGCTGACTCCTCCCACAGCTCCGATGTAACGTCCAGCAAGACCCATTCGTGAGCTGCAGCCGGTGCCAGAAGCAGGGCCTCAAATGTGTCATCGAGCCCAACTTCAAGCGCATCGGAAAGCGCACGCGCAACGCAGAGATGGAGCGCGAGATGGAGCAGCTGCGCAGCCGCCTGGCCATGTACGAAGGCAGGCAGCCGAACCACATGCCCGTGGTCCCCACGCCGCGCCAGATGGCCGACAGTGCTCCCTTTGCGCCCAGCTCCGTCAAGGTGGATGAAGACGACGCCTATCTGCAGACGCAGACGCAGCAGGTGGCCGCGACCTCGCTGCTGGACCTGCGCAGCGGATCGCCCATGATGCACTCGCTCGAGAACCTGCGCCTGCCACCCGCCCAGGTCGCCGAGCTGTTCGCCGAGTTCTTCGACCACTATCACCCGTTCCTGCCCTTCCTCGACCCGCTGCGCACGCCCGAGGAGGTCCTTTCGAAAGACAACAAGCTGCTCTTTTGGGCCATCATCAGTGTCGCGGCGCGCCACTACAAGCGCGACTCGGGGCTGCTAAACCACCTCAAGGAGCCGTTGACGGATCTGATATGGAAGACAATTAAGGGGCAGACAAACCACCACGTCGTGAAGGCGCTGTGTCTACTCTGCTACTGGCCGCTCCCCCAGCATCGGACCGTCATGGACCCCACCTTCATGCTCTGCGGCGTCATGATGCAGATTGCCATGCAGATTGGCCTGCACCAGCCTACCCATCCGCAGGATTTCTCGCGGACCAAGGTGCGACTGCAGAAAGAGGACATACAGGATAGGTTGCGGACGTGGGCTGTATGCAACATTGTTGCGCAGACGTAAGTCTTGGGATTGCCATGTATGAATGGAACTCTGCTCATAATTGACAGCGTGTCGACTGGCCACGGACAGCCATCAATCACCTTGTACGACACTACGTTGGACTTCAAGATGGACGACGAGGAACACCTACGAACAATGCCCCCTGATCTGTTCGTGCGATTACGGCAAGAGATGGCAGCTAGCCGCATCAATAAGCTGCTGTACTCGACCAACAACAACCGGTTTTCGGAAGGAGCAGCTACCACGTACATGAACCTGGAAGCAGATCGTCTCCGAGAAGAGCGGGGAGCATTTGATGGCGTTAACAAAGGTAAGCACTATCTCAGTCTATGAGAGGCACGTGAAGGGCCACTCAGTAGCTGTGTTCCTTAGCTATGATATGAACAAGTCGACTCACGAATCAACAGATCTAGAGGAGCTTCACCACTGCGGTGTCACATTACATCTACATCTATATTCCTTCTTCAATAGAGAAGCCCGCCTCGAGCGCCGGGATGACTTGGTGCAGTTGTATTGGTCTGCTACTGCGTTTCTCGACCGGGTACTGACCCTTCAACGCGAAGGCCGATTGATCTTTGCCCCGTATCATATTATGCAACTGGCTCTCGCGGCTGGCTTTGCGCTGTTGAAACTCCTCAACTCGGAGTTTGCGAATCGATTGCCTTCGGAGGGCCGTCAATACGTTCTACAGGCCGTAGAGGCGTTGCGAAAGTCCAAGGTCGAAACGAACGATTTGCTTGATCGCTTTGCGGAAGTACTGGCACAACTCTGGAAAGAAAGTTCTCGCGGGCGCAGTCTGCATAGCATGTCTCAATCGCCTGTCGTTAGCAACCCAGGTGTTGCAAACATGTTCAACAGCAATGTTCAAACCCCTCAACAGCAACCAAATCGTCGAAGAGAAAGTTCAGGTAAGTCTAAACATTCTTCAAATGTCATTTACCCTCTACAAGTTGCGGTCGGTAATTACACCGGCCGAACTCGCGATTCGTCGTGCATTATCGAACCACTGCTCACGTTGATTAACTTTTAGGCCTACTCGAAGACCCTCTCGGATTGATTATTCGCAGCCGCATGAGCATGAGTGTGGTCTTTGACTGCGTCTGGCGTTGGCGCGAATCCCAGGTCAACGGTGCAGCAGAGCAGCTTGACATGACTGTTCGAGAGAATCCGACGAATCCAGATAGCTCGTCCAACTCAACGCCTCCACCGGGTACTATTGTGGAAAACCCTGCGCACAGCCTACCGAACTTCAACCCGCATCTCAATACGCTTAGCATGCCACTAGCGCTACCGAACGGTCTGGCAAGTGCCAACAGCTACGAGTTCTTTGACTCGGTGAGTTGGATGCTTGAGGCGCAGGATTGGAGTAACCAGTATGGCGGCGGTGTTTTCTCCACCGATTTTGGGACGTAGGAGGCCCTATCGGTGCAGGACTTGGATCTTCCGCTAAGTCTCCTTGCGATTAACGCTCTGGCTGTCAAGCACAGTAGTCCCTGCGCCCCTTGGACAAGAATCCTCTTCGGGAAGGGTCATCGCAAGCGACTGATGCGGGATCCAAAGAATTGTCATCCGTAGGTGCTGGGCCTGCTACTGTACTTAAGCTCATTGCTTTTCCTATTCTTTCTTCAGGACAGGCTTTTTTATACCCACGACTTAGGCGTTTTCTTTTTTGTATGCCTGTAACTATGGGATACTTTTTTTTAGCGAGGCGTATAGGCAACTGAGCGGCATCTTGCATTTGTGTATTTCGGTTTCGGTTTGGCATAAGGGCAGGGCAGACGGCATGTAAAAGGCCGGAAGATGCCGACAATTGTTACGATTAGTTGGATGAGATGAGAGACGGTAAATATGATGGATATTCGGAGGAAGGTGTTTCGATTTCAGGGTTGATAGGCGAGTGCTTGAGATGTAGGTATGAAATGTTGGAGGCGATAACACAGCCTGCTTGCCCTTGGTACCTAATCGAAAACTCAAATGCGCGCCTATTTGACTAAACATGGCAGGACATGTGGGTGTGTATAATCTTTTCTAACTGTAACCTTCTTTAGTATTTCTTAGCTTAAGTGTAGAGGACGCAGCTAGTAGATGTACGAGCTAAGACAGCGTTAGAAGAGCTACGAGGCTAAGCATGAGCAAGCGGTTCTCAAACACCTTCGTCAACCCGTCCAGCGTGGGCCCGCCGAGGCCGATTAGTGGCGGGTATAATATGATGAGTGAGGAGGGGTTTACGTTTTCGCTGTGGAAGAGGGAGAGGAGGGCGGGGAGTGCGAGTTTTTTGAAGTAGTGGGGGTTGGATAGGGGCTTAGGTGGTGGTTGTGGGGTTCTTCTGGTGGTATATTGTTTGTTGGGTGTGTTATGTTTATGTTTAGAGGTTTGTTATCTTGTTAGTTTGGTTGTCGAGTTAGCATCTTCTCACGTTGGCAGGAGTGGATAGGTCTGCCGTACTTGACCAAACATGAACAGTCACCCACAGCAGGAAGGGAGGTCCCTCTCTGCATCTAAGCACGAACAAATCCCACGCCCCACCAGTCATTACACATCGACACTCAACGTCTCCCGCTATCGCCAACCCACATCCTCTCCCCCCAACGTCTAGCCATGCGTGCCTCTCTCCGAAAGCGCTACCCCCTCGCGACCCGCCTCGAAACTCTCATCCTCACCTACAGCCTACAACTCATCACCGCGCTGCTCGCCCTCCCCATGCTCATCTGGCACATCTCGAGCACGCACATCATTGACGACTATGGCATGCCGGCCGATTGGACGGAAGCTTTCATGGCGAACCAGTTCAGCGGCGGCAGGGGAGCTCTCTGGGGGTTATTATTTGCAGTGGCATGTTTCGTTTTGAAGAGGCGGAGCCGACAGCATCGGGAGTGATGAGCGCTGACAAGAACACAGGTCCCGTTCGATTGCGTGCATGCGCTCCTTGCACTGGACTACTACCACGGCTGTCGGTACGAAAGAGGGCACGATAGAACGGCGCACAAGGCACAAAGTCCCACACCACCTCGCCGCACATCTTCATCACCAACACCATCCCCATCCACCCACAGCCCCCCCTCCATCTCACCCCCCATCCCCACGCACCCCCCAGCAACACCCCACCCCCTCCTCACGCCCTCCCACTTCCTTCCCCAACCCCTCCCAACCCTCCTCCTAACCCTCTACGACCTCCTCCTCCTCGCCCTCCTCACCACCCACCTAACCCTCTTCTTCTCCCTCCTCACCACAAACTGGAATGCCTGCAGGTCCTACGTCCCCTTCTCCACCGCGCCGGACTTCCTCGACTCTCAGAAGATCAACATGACGGTGCGCGCCCGCTGCCGGCGCATCAACGAGGATATGTATGTCTCGGGGGGGGTTGATGCGGTGCTTTGTGCGGTGCTTGCGGGGCTGCATGCGTGGCATTTGGGGTTTAGGGCGTGGGAGGTTTGGGGGTGGGGATGGAAAAGTCAGGTGCGTGGTGCGCGGGGGGATGGGAGTGTGAAGAGTGGGAACGGGAGGGAGGTTTCGAATGTGGATGACAGGTTTCGAATGTGGATGGCAGTATTGACGAGGAGCAGGAGACGCAGGGTGGGATGGGTCGACGCGCATCTGCGTTGGAAAAGGATACGGATATTCGTTCTCTGGAGGCGGGCAGACGGTGTACGAGGCGGGTGTGCGAGTGGAAGGCGGAGAGGGAGAGGCGCGTGAGGGACCTCGGCGCTGCGGTGAGGGATAGGACTGCGGAGGTGGAGATGTCGTTTGTGAATTCGAAGTGGAGTGAGGTATTGCTTGAGTGTCTTTTGCCTTGAGAGAGAGAGGCGGCCGGGGGTCATGGAATGCATATTGATATGCGTATTGCTGGTCAGGAGAGGTGGGATGGGAATTATTCAAATTGGATTACTTCTGCTAGTAAATGGTAAACGATTAGGATGGAACAGCTCAAATGGTTAGTTACACTTTGCGCAGAACCTTCTTGAGCAAGATGCATGGGTAAGTGATGTATAGAACTCAACGGACTCCGACACAGCGATATACTGCAAAGGCAAAGGGTTTGCGAAGTCAAATTCATTTGATTTGATAATGCTTAAGCAGTAAGGAATAGTCTTAAGTCGTGTACCGAACGTACGCGACGTCTTCTACTAGAAGAGTCTTAGTATCCACAAAGACAAGAGGTATATAACGCGAAGTTTGTTCCGCCCCAAAAACGCCCAAAAAAAGCCCAAAATGCAAATCCAGTAAAAGTCGATGCGAGTCTCTCAATGTCTGCAACCACACTCCTGCCCATGCACAACACCTCTCTTCTTAAAGTCCCCACCATAATCCGCCAAATGCGTCTGTCCATCCAATCGCGTCCCCTTCTTAGGCACCTTGCCCATCCATCCGACCTCTTTCCCATCCGCATCCAGCATCTTCAATTCTTTGCCCTTCTTCTTCAGTTCCTTCGTCACAGCCTGGACATTCACACCTAGATACTTTGCCAAGAAATCACCAACTTCGGTGTTCTCGTGGTTTCCTACAAGCGGCGACGCTGCCTTCGGGTCTGAAGAGTAAATGTTCACGTCGGCTGCGGAGTGGCCGTGGGTCGACCAGCCCGACTGGGAGCGCCGCGAGATCATATCGGCGTACTGGTAGAGCGCTGACTCGGGATGTTTGGCCAGGTTGGAAACTTCTTTCGAGCTGTAGTCTTGAATGCCGAGTCCGCCGGCGATGGAGTCCTTTATGAAAGTTGCTTTCGCGTCATCGGAGGGATGGTGGGAGAGGAATTTGTTGTATTCGTAAGCGAGGCGTTCGGCAGAGTGGGTCGTGTTCGCGAATGCGCCAGGATACCAAACATATTCTGGGTAAGTCGAATGCAGTTCTGTATAGGGTTAGCAAAAAGGTCAGATAGTGAGGAGGCTCCACATACGGCGGGCGACAGCAAGACCACCAGTCTCGTGGTCGGACGTAGACACCATGACACCTTCGGTCGGATCTTTCCTGAGAAATTCGAGCACACTAGTCATGGCCTTGTCGTATGCGAGCACCTCGTGGACCTGGGCTGCCGGGTCGTTGTGATGGCCAGCGTGGTCAATACGAGATCCCTCAATCATGAGGAAGAAGCCCTTATCGCTGTCTCTGGTCGCTTCGCTGAGTGCCGTAAGGGCAACTTCTGTCATCTCGTGGAGAGAAGGGTATTTGTCGCTCTCGTTCCGGCGGTCGATCTCGTACGGGATGTCGGTCTCGGCGAAGAGTCCAAGCATGGGGAAGTCAAGGCCACCGCCGCCCTTCAAATTGTCGAAACCGTTGCGGTCCTGGACGTACGAGAAGCCGTTCTTCTCCGCCAGATCCACAATGTCCTTGTTGTCCCCTCTGCACGACTTCTCGGCTGATTTGGGCAGGAAGTGGCAACGCCCACCGCCGAACATCAAGTCCACAACGCGACCCAAGGGATAGTCTCCGACCAGCTGCTCCGCAATGCGATCCTCCTCGGAGCGCTGGTGGACATGAGCAGCGAAGCACGCCGGCGTCGCATCCGTGATCCTCGTCGTCACCACCAGGCCCGTCATGTAGCCGGCCTTCTTCGCCGCCTCCAGCACGGTGCCGCACGGCTCATGGTCCGGCGTCACCGAGATGGCTCCGTTGTAGCTCTTCGTGGCACAGGAAAAGGCCGTCGCACCAGCGGCCGAGTCGGTGATCAGGGAAGAGCTCGACCTCGTGCGCGACTGGCCAATCAGGTGCTGATCGATGACCAGCTGCTCGCTGAAGGGTGCGCCGTTCTGGAACTGCATGAAGCTTCTCGTCAGACTCAGGCTCGTCGGGCCCATGCCGTCCGACACCATGAAAATCAGGTTGCGCTTGCCGCTCGGGATGGCGGGGCTGTGTCTCGCATCCTGCGACTTCTGGTAGACGACGGCGAGGATGATGACGAGGGCCGTGGCGACGACGGCCCACACGAAGAGACCGACTTGTCGCCAGAATGCCCACGGCCGTCCGTTCCTGCCGGGTCTGGTCGGACGGCCCGTGAGGAGGGCGTCTTCCTCGGCGACGTCGCCGTCGTTGGAGATCTCGGACGAGTTGCGGCTGGCGAGGAGGGGCCGGTCGCCGGCCATGGTGGCAGTCGGAGAGCTGCGGTGCTCTTGGGGCGCGACAAAGGTGCAGAGAAAAGCACCAGGAAAGACCAAAGAGCTCTTATTCCAGTGGTCTAATAAGGCGCGTCGTGATGATAGACTAGATCGGATGGGGCTTAGCGTGTGTCGTCAGCTGCTCCTACAGCCTCCTGACACAAATCTACCCTCTGGCCGTCCGCCGACAAAAATCTCAGCCGCCGTGTCCATATCTTCAGCGCTGAGATCCGCCTTCGCTCCTAGCGTACTATTCACTCTGCGCAACAACGCCTCAGACAAACGAGGTGTCTTTTCTCCGGCGTGGACATCGCTGAACGCCATTGACATGTCCATTGTTACACCCCATACAATCACTAGCGCGTGGATGAATAGCCGGCGGTGCTTGTTGAGTGGTAGTGTTGAGGCGTAATCGGCACACATGAGAATGTTCTTCGCGAGGCGGGACATCTCGTTGGCCCTTGGGCTGAGATCTGGTAAGGAGGAAACGCCTAGGTCGAGACCTAGAAAGTCGGCTTGTATGTCGTGTGCCCTGGCTAGGTTGTTGAGACGGTGTTTTAATCCGAGCAGGGAGAGACGGGTTTGCCAGTAATATGCCAATGCTTCGAAGTCGTCGACGGAAGAAAATTCCAGACTTTGCAGGAAATGTGAGGTCCCGGGAGTATCCCTGGAACAGCGAACGCTGATGTTCCACAGTACTCGCGCTTGATCATCCCGCAGCCTAAGGAGTTCACTCGAAAGCCCTCGCGCATCTACCAGTAACTCAAACTGTGTCGATGATCGGCCTCGCAACTCACGGAGCATCCCCACAAGCCTCGGAATCCTCACAAAAAGCTCACTCCCAACCCCCTTAAGCACCCCACGATCGCCCTCCTCATCACATACCCCCTCGCCACCCCCTCAAAAGGCGACTTCCTCCCCCCACACACGCCAAAACCGCCGAATCACAAGCATGAAAGTCAAAAATCTCCCTCGCAAGCCTCGTAACCGGATACCCCTCCCTCCTCGCCGCCAATATCGCCGCCAACCCCTCAACATGCGGCCGCGCAGGAATATGGCAAGGATGCCTCCTGATAACGCCCTCGAACGGCGTCAGCAGCGCCGTCGCAGCGAGCACGTCGTCGTCCGGGCCTCGACCGTCGGCGTGGGACGACTGCGCGATGGTGGCTTGCACGGCGTGCAGGGCGAGCGCTAGCGCTTGGTAGCAGTCGGAGGGAGTGAGTTTTGGGACTCTGCAGGCGTAGGCGCAGGCGAACAGTGTCCCCAAACAGTCGCCAAACCAGTCTTATTACTTTACCTTGTTTCAAAGCGTTTTTGTAGCACCCCTACGGCTTTCTATAACAGCGTTATACCGTGTACCGAGAGTGCGCGAAGTCTTCTTCCACATTTACAAACTAAACAAGAAGAGAGGCGAAAATTATGTCAAAGAGGATTGTTGTAGGCTTCTTTTAGCGGCAGGGCAGATATGCTGTTTACCTGACCGTCTGCGGTTTGATAGGATCTGTAGCGCTTGCAACGCGTTCACTGATCGTAGCTTGTTCACGGTGTAGTAAGTATTGGCAATTGCGGCGTCAGGGAGGCTGAGCCGCAACAAGGCCCTAACTTGCTAGTTCTGTGTGCACAGACGGCGCTATGTACGTACCCGGGACCAATGCGCCGTTGACAAGGGTAGCGCGGAACTACGAATCGCGCTGAGGCTCCACCTCACGATAACGTCGGGTTAGATGCGCGCATGCATACGCGCAAGTAGACGTCACGTGATTGGTAACACACCTGGAGTACCGTGTTTCATCACCCGACGATCGGCCCCACCTGACGATCGATTTGGCAGGGTCCGTGCGTACAACTTTTGAAGCTGTACAACGCAATACAAATTGTATACAGGCCAGATTTTTTGGTGGAGAGCTTTTGAGAGGCATAGGAGACGATCGCGATACTTTATTAGGTGCGATAACGCTCAGGGAGCCGTAAAGAGCGACCCCGGCGTGTACGCGCTGGCGTAGGCGCCACATCTACAACAGATGAAAAGTTGTACTCTACATCCTCCTCATCAATTAAAGGAGGCGTAATAACCTTCTCCTTGCCCTTGCGCGTCACCTTGGAGGTGTTTTGGAGTGGGAGAGGAGCTTCTTGGATGCCTTTGGGGGCCTTGCTTTTGGTGCCCGAAGCGCCTGGGTTGACGCCAGGGCCTGGGCGCGCTCCTCCTCTTGTATAGCCTTTGTACGCCTCTGCTCCTCCTGGATAGCCTTCCTCTGCTCCTTCTCTTGCTCCTTAGCCTTTGCCTCCTGATCTTTTTGTGCCTGGCGTTGGCGAGCTTCCTTGACCTTTGCGGGGGACCAAAATATTGCGCCGCCAGCGTAATCTGCAGGTGGTTCAAGCAGTAGAGGCTTTCCTTGCGTAGGGCGCTTCTTCTAGGCTAGCGCTTCTCGTAAACGCGTATTTTCATGGTTCAGGAGGGTGTTGCGCACTGAAATTAAGTGCATAGTGCGGGAGAGCTGCCAGGACCCCTCAGCGTAAGTATCAGAGACAACCTGGCGCAAGAGTCTCTCAATTTTACGCCAATCTGAAGCGCTAAGTACAGAAGAGCTGCTGTCGCTTAAGGATGGCCGCTCTAGGTCTATATTATTAAAGCGCTAAAGGATTACTTAGGGGTTAAAAGGCACTACGCCAGTGGCCTTAAAGGCGCTGCAGATCGTGTTTTCTTAAAAGGAGCACTGCCAGGCCCTCTCAAACATAGCGAAGAAGTCGCGCTTTGTGACTCTTGAGAGGCCCTGGCACTTATCTAAGTACTCAGTAAGTTCAGCGGAGTAGGCAGTGCTGAGAGGCTTGAATAGCGCGACGTCGAGCGGCTGGAGCGTATGGGTTGAATGAGGTGGATAGATAGCCAGGAGGATCTTATTTTGATCGCAGTAGTCAATAAACTCCATTGTAACATGCGATCCATGGCCGTCAAGGAGTAGTAGACGATAATCGCGGCGCGCCTTTGCCTTAGTCTCCCTGTCAAACACCTGTTTGACCCATGCTAGGCCTAAATCGTTGTTCGTCCATCCACTTGGTGATACCGCAAAGAAAGCTTTGTGTAAGGAATCGTCAAAATCTTGTAACCAGGTGTCTTGTATATTGTTTAACTGCGCTTGATAAATCAAGCAAGGCGTAAGAGAGCTTCCATCAGCGCAAATACATGCTAGCGTTGTAATCCACTCGCGATTGCCGTCCTAGAGCATTTGTTTAATGCCGCCGCTCTCATAGCGCTGTCGGGAGAAGACACGCTTCATTTTTGACAGCACCCCAATTAGGAAACCCTTCTCATCCATATTGTACATGTGGCGCTTGTCGACGTTATACTGCTCAATCTTTTTACGTAGGAGCTCGAAATATAGGGCGTACTTGAAGGCAGAGTCGGCGCGTTTACGTGAGGCGTCTATACCAGAGGTCCAGTGGGAAAGTAGGTCGACTTTGTGGCGTCGTATAAATCGGTCAACCCAGTTTTTGCCAGCAGGCTTCCCAGCTATTTCTGATGCGAAATTTCGTATCATCTCCTTTGTAGGGGTAATCCTCGTTCGCAAAGGCCATTAATATATTGTAGAAGCTCAGTTTCCTGTTGGGTGTTGAGGAGGCGCTGGCTGTCGGCCAGCGCGTCGCGCGTGCCCTGCACCCTGCGATGCCGGCGCGACAACGTATTGCGATCGCAGCCATATTTTTGAGCGACTTTGGTGTAATTAGGCTTCTCAGAGATGCTCAGCGAGCTCAAATAGTCAAGAGCAGCACTTAATTCGGCCATATTCGTTGTATAGAGCGTTGCAAAAGGTGCCGAAGTTGGGCTGTTGAGGCGGAAAATCGATCGTCCGGTGGGGCCGATCGTCAGGTGATGAAACACGGTATATAACCCCTGACTACCACTACCACCTGATAACCATCCTTAGTGTACAATTCTTCCAGCATCGAGGGCATTATTTTTGTGTGAATACAAAGTAAGCCTCGTCAGCTGTTTGGCCCATCTCCTCAAGTCGTCTCACGCTCGCATCCCTACGGCACTGCAGACATGCAGTCCCTACTTTCGACCTTTCTCCTCTTGCTCGCCAGCACGACGTCGGGCTACCTGGTCCCAAACCCGTCTGGTAAATACAATGTCACATTGACGACTGGGAGCCTCGCCGACTAAACCCGCAATGCTCGAGCATTGCTGCTGTCAGTCTTTCAACCTGTAACCTGCTCTTCTACCGTACCCGTCCCCTACATGCCCAACAAAACCGCCGAGTAGCAGGGGACTTTCATCCAAAAGCGGTTCAAAACCTCGGCCAACTTCACATCCATCTTCCTGGAGGCTCGCATACCAGTCTGTCCGAACAATTCCAGCAGCTGCTCGCCCATAGACGACGGCCCTATCCTGCTCTTCTCCCCTGGCGTCTACTTCCCTCGCCTATATTACAATGTCCTCGCCTCCGTCATAGCCAGCGAGGGCTTCACAGTCATTACCATCGACCATCCCGAAGACGTCAACACCATCGAATATCCCGATGGTCACGCAGCGTACCACATCGTCCCGGTAATTCCTACTGCGGAAGAGTTCACCAACTACGTGTACCCTCGCGTCGCCGACGCATCATTCATTATTGACCAGTTGAGCAACGCGACTGCCATGGCCGAGCTGCTTCCCCAACGGGGTGCCCGGTCGTTTCCAACCGACCGCGTCGCCATCGATTGGGACGGCACCCTCTTCGGTTCGCTGCCCCCGTCGGGACTGTCCCAACCAGTGCTCTACGTCTCTGAGGCAAATGTTACCGACCCTACTTGGGTAGCTGCGTGGCCGCAGCTCAAGGGTCCGAAGCTCTGGATCGAGGTCGCGAACACGACGCATCAGGACTTCTCGGATGTGCTTATGCTGTTGCAGGCGGCGGGGCAAGATCCAGCGGCTTTTACGGATCTGCTGGGCACGATTGCGCCAGATGAGCTGGTACGCATCCTGGTGGCGTATACGACTGAGTGGATGAATGGGATTTTCAAAGGTGAGGTAGGGGGACCTTTGCTGCAGGGAGAAGAGCCGGATAGGTTTCCAGAGGCTAGACTGTGACGAACAGTAACTTTTGAAATGGGGCGAGATATCTCGCGAGATGGATGGACTAATTTGTCATGTTTAACCGCGTGTGGGAGAGTTTGTCCAGGGCATCTTATAAAAATGACTAGTTAAGATATATATAGTAGTAAAAACATAGTCTAATTCAAAGATTATATAGAAATATAGCAGTTTGAACGCGCTTTTTTTGTGATCACCTTTTTACGCTCTTTTTGATTACTAAGCAGGGGGCTCTGCTTTTTTTGTCATGTTATTTGAGATGAAAGCCTTTGTCGTTCTACCCCTAGGTAGTTAATTTAACAACACATATAGAAATACATTAGATTATTCTACAAATTAAGATAAAGAAATGGAATTAGTTTACAAGACGTGGTAATTCTTCTGCTACCTAGCCCCCCCCGCCTTGGATTCCGGTTAGCTCAATCTCGTTCCCGCCTTCCGCGGACCGTGAGCCATGAACATCCCTAGACGCTGTTGCCGAGCCATCGACTAAAGTCTTTTCGTCGTCAACTTTATTACTCTCACTTTTTGCGACGGAGCTCTCTCCGGCCGTTTTCTCGATGTCGGTCCCCGTAAAGCCGTATTTCGCAAGCCAGCCCGTCTTAATAATTGGCCTTGGGGGAGGCTCATCCGAAGAGGGGCCGGAAGGACTGCGCACGATCATGTGCAGATACGGGCGTAGAAACGGCAAGGTTGCAATCACGACGCCAAGATTTGCGTCGATGGCGGTCCAGAGCTCTGCGAAGAGACAGGGTATTAGCATCGGCGCATCCCACACAGCAGAGATTTCTGCAGCAGTCTTACTTATAGGGGTGGACAGAAACGAGCATTGGTGTCTGTTTGGCAGAGACGAACTAGCATTAGCAGCAAAGCTGCAGTGCTAGGCCTTGGATCAGACACAGATCGGAACCAAAATGCAAAGACTTGCCGATATTTGTGAAGGAGACAAACCCCGTGGATCCCGGCCGTAGTTTAAGGACCACGTATCGCGTGAGGCAGATGGAGATTGCGATAAAGCCCAGGCCGAAGATACCGTACAAGGCTAGTCGAACTAAGCGTCCTATCCGCACTTTGTGAAACATATAAAATGGGAAAACGAATACTGGCAGCTACGAGTCAGTCCTACAACTCAGTTAAAGTATAGAGCAATCGAGAGAGCTCACTGATGATGTCTGAGGAAAAGTGCAGCGCCCATGCAATGTTGAAAAGATTCCTGGTTTCCTCGAGGCAGCCATTTCCATCGAGCGCCCTTTGTGTAGTCAGTAGGGAGGCTGGTATATCTGAATGTGGAACACGTACCAATTTCGCTCCACCGGTAGGCATAGGCAAAGGTTGAGTAGTACAGATACGGCAAATCCAATGCCGGTGTAAACAACGGTAGCCCACAATGCGATTCTGTACGCCGTGAAGATCTCAGGGATAATGTGTACATAGAACGCCAAAAGCGCGGCCTTGTACAAGTAGAAGGTTGCGAAGAAGGTGTAGCCACGGAGCCAGAAATACTGGAATGAAACTTAATTTCTGCAGAGAGAATACGCTTTGGGCTGTGAATTGGGCAGCCCGGCTGGCCGCGACTTACAATGAGTGCCCTTTTCAGCATTGCTTCCCCGCCGTGAAAGCCGGCAAGATTCACATCGACATCAGGTCGGAGTATGCCCATGCGCATGAAGACAATGTCGAAGGAGGAACATGCCACGGCGGAAGACCAGGCCAAGCAGAGAAATGCATCGCTGACAGCAAGGCGCTGCTGGTTGATCCTAAGTTGTAAGTAGAGACGGGCTAGAATTAAGATTGCTCCGACGGTGAGGAGAGCCCATTCGGTCCCGAGGACCGCTGCTGCACTGGCGGCAGACATGAGATCTTTACTAGCGTTGCGTTCTCGGGGGTGGTGGTGGGAAGCAGAATGCGCAGGTGTGCTTCACCAGCTGAAATCGGCGAGTGTCGTCCTTAACATGTTGGTTGTCACGATTACTCAAGCGCCTGGGCAGTCTAGAAATGTCGTGTCTGCGTGGTGATGGGCTTGCGTAGGCTTGCAGACATGGCTGAACATGGCTGAATATACCTTATCGGTACCCCGTGTCCATGCCATCCGCTGCCCGAAAACCGACCTGAGACTTTTTGATTCATCATATAGCGTCGAAGGGACGGGATGTTCAGCCAACATGAGCGAAACCACCGATCTTGTCAGTGCCATTGGAACCTGGGTTGACGCCGGCCTAGCCGTCATCGCTCTACTACATAGGCATAGTCGGACCCCTCCTCGTCTGGCGAGCTTCACGCACAGAGAAACATAGAGCAATCGCAGCTATAGGCAAACATCACAATGGATACGTCCCGCGGCATACCGGCCCGGCATACGTTTTTACCAGAGAATTAAATCTCCGAAACGTTGCAAGGCTCGCAAGTTTAAGAAGACTAAATGGAAGAAATTAACCTCTTAAAGCTAAAGGTGGGACTAGATTCACTGGCGACTTGGGTTTAGCTTAAAGCGTATCTTGAGGCTTATAATGTGCACATGGGCTATAGAAACACTGTGGTTGTGTATAGGAGTTGGACAATATTGCCAGTTTATGCGCAGTATATTAAGATTTTCTGTATTGTTAGTCTGTGCGATATATTGACTCATCTTCAAAGAGTCAGATCGATTTCGATTTGAGGGCCGGCACGGTCGCGGTTCCGAGTGCATTTGGAGCTATGCAGATTTTCGAGGTCGATTTACATGTTCTGCCCTCAACAGCTAAGACGGCTGGTCCGAGGAGTCGAGATACAGTGACGGTGAGGCATGCGGTGATATTGATTGGCGCTTTGGGACCTTGTGTGTCCTGTGTCTACGCAGCCACCTTCACCCTGCACGCGCCCGAGGGGTCTTCTGTGTGGCGCATGATTGGGCCGCATACGTCCTTGTTGCCCATGAACAGCGGTAAGCTTGGCGACCTAGAAGCTGATCAGGCCTAGAAGCTGATCACCCCACCAAAACGCGCACCCCTCAGAAAAAGACGCGTATTTTATCAACGCCTATTGTAGCTGCCACTCTATACACATGGATTGAAAAGTAGTATTAGCTGCTGCCCTCCCTGTAGTTGCGACACGTCTCTGAGCCCTAGGCCTAGAGTTCTGGGCCTCTGTAGCAGCAGCTTGATCAATTGCACGCTTGATACTCTCAACATCGGCAAATCTCTGATTGTGATCAATAGTAACCCGTTTACGCTTCCTCTGAGAGCTAGTAGCCTCTAGTTGATATTGTAGTCGAGAGATTTCTGATTCCTGCCTTGCTGCTTGACTATTGGCAATAGCTATTGCCTTGCTTGCTTTCTGGAGTAGTCGGCGCGTAGGTTTTGATAGATTTTCTGACCTTTCAATAGCTTTCTGAGCCGCGTACACGTCCTGGGGTTTCTGAGGGGTGCGATAGAGCGTATCGATCGCGCTGACGTCCTGAGGTAGGCGTTGTGGCGTTACTGGCCTGCCTATAACCTGTGAGGATTGAATCACCCGATTAGGATTGTAGGGAATAAAGCCAGCAGCGCGCCAGCCAGCCCGAATCACTTTCTCTGAGAGGCCTTCCTCTCTAGCTAGGTGGTAGTAGGAAATAAATCGCTCCTTCTTAATAGGCGCGGCGTCGTCGAGGCTCGCTAGGTCGCGTATTCGATTTCTATAGTTTGACTTAATAACTGAGAACCCTGATAGATCTAGTGGCTGTAGGAGGTGTGTTGAATGAGCTGGTAGAAATAGAAGGTGTACTCGAGCCTGCTTGCAAGCCTAGAGGAAATTAATATGCACGTGGCTACTATGCGCGTCGCAGAGAAGTAGTCGGTATTGACTACTTATAGGCGCTGTTCCTGGTAGAAAGAGCCGGCGCAACCACTTAAGGCCTATCTCCTGCGAGGTCCACCCATTCTCTGAGGTTGTATAGAGCCAATTTGGTATAGATGCCGGAAACTAGGTTGTCTGTAGGCTCTGGCCTTTGAATATAACGGCGCAGGGTAGCTTCCGCCCTGTAGCTGATACAGCCTCAATTATTGAGACCCACTCGCGATTCTCTGGCGACTTGATGTAAGCCTTCTTTTTCTGGCTATTTGCGAGCACTCTGGAGTTGACACCTACACCAAGGGCAATACTAGTCTTATTAATATTCCAGATATTCTCTGCCTGTATGCCTAGCCTGATTCTGACGCGCTCAAAGAGCTCAAGAAACGCGCGGATCTGTTCTGGAGTAGCTGCCTTAGCGCGACTAGTATCCAGCTTTCTCCCAATAACAGAGGCGACGCGTGGGTTGCGCTTGATAAAGTATAGTAGCCAGCGCTGGCCTAGAGGTTCGAGGTCGCCATTCATTTGAAGGATTCGGCTGGCCATTTCTCGCGCGCGCGCGTGTGAGGGAGGGTAGCCGTTTATATCCTGCTCAAGGATCCAGTCTACTAAGAAGCTCTCTTGCTCCGGTGTCAACCGCTGCTGGTGTTGGTGAGCAGCGCGTCGGCTAGCTGAGCCATGGATACGGGTCGAGAGAGTAGACTGAGGGATGCCGTACGCCCGAGCAGCTGCGCGCTGGCTAGTATAAATGCCTGCATTCAAATCGTCAATAGCTAATTGTATAGCCTGCTCGCGTACGTCCGTATTCATGAAGGGTGTTGATAGAAAACGCGTCTTTTCTGAGGGGTGCGCGTTTTGGTGGGGTGATCAGCTTCTAGGCCTGATCAGCTTCTAAGTCGCCAAGCTTATGGCGGCTTGCTGTCCGATTGGCGAGATGGTTTTTGCGCTTAGCTAGGTTGCGCCACGGCCATTTAGCCCGAACGCCTCATATCTCGTTGGTGTCGGTGGGATGGTAATTGGACACGTACAGCTACGCCATAGCTTGACGGTGATGTCGGACGAGGCGGACAAGGGAGGGCTTCGATTTATAGGCCTATAGACGTCAGCGCTCTTTCTGGGCGGCGTGAGCAGGTTCGCGTGCGCCATGCTGGTTTTCGAGTCGATACTAGATAGTAGACAGTATCATGCCACCGATCGGAAGGCGCGCTAGGCGCATTACTGGGGAGAGCGTCTTGTATTGAAGATCTTCGTCGTGTGGAGATTCTAACCAAGTTCAAGTCCGCACCATACACAGAGAGGGTAAAACAGGAGGCACTAAAACCCAGTACCTAGCACACAGTGAGAGCGTCTTGTATGTAGATGAGAATTCGTCTTTCCTGTCTCTGGACTGCAGGCTGTACGTTTTAATAGTCCTACAAAGGTTGTAGGTGGGATGGTCCAAGATGGACGTGGACGAACGCCGGGCCGGGCCATAAGTACCCCCACTATACACCCGCTAGCCCAAACATTCCCTCCTCAGATGTGATGTTGAATCCACGTCTCTGCATATCGTTTACGAGGACCGTCCACTGAGAAGGTTGCAATCACCTGCGCACATCATGCTGCATACGAGAAGGAAGAATCACCAAGCGCTTCCATGCGGCCCAGGAAGAGACACCGATAAAGCAATCACCGCCGAGCACGGGCTTAATGTCTGCACACTGGGTGTTACGAACCCTCTTTTCTTTTCTCTTCAGTCTTCAGTTCAGCGCTCCATTCAACATGCTATCAACAGTCGCTTTGCCGTCTGCTTCGGCCTCGCAGCTCGTTCTCTACGGTGCCGTCACTCTCGTCGGATACGTAAGCTTTTCAATCTTCGACATCACTTTGCGGATAACTCAGATATCGCACGAGTAGATCGTTTCGCTTTGCATGTATCGCGTCTTTTTCCACCCGCTTGCAAAATATCCCGGTCCGCTGTTGTGGCAAGCATATACAGGAGATAGGTAGGTTAGCTTTCAACTCTTGCACATTCAACCAGATTTAGCTATGAAATAGGCACATATGGCACCTACTCGATCACGAAAAGTACGGCCCAATCGTGCGCATAGCGCCCAATACGCTCTCCTTCAACACCGCCACAAGTCTCAATGCCATCTACGGCCCGCGAAGCGCAAACGTGAAGAAGGGAGAGTGGTACAAGACGTTCGATGTCGCGGCAGGGACGTACAGAAGCTTCACGGAGACGGATAGGGAGAAGCACGCCATCAAGCGGCGATGGATGAGCCCTGCGTTTTCGGCCGAGTCGATCAAGGCGAACGAGCCTCTCATCATCGATATCATCGAGCGTTTTTGCGAGTCGTTGAAACCGAAGGATAGTGGCTGGGGCGAAAAGTGGAATGCGACGCAGCTCGCGACGTATTTGGGCCTCGACATGATGGGGGCGCTGGTGTTTGGGTACGATTTCAAGAGTGTGCATCAAGAGGAACATAGGGATCTTGCGAACTGCGTGCTTCCAGCTCAGAAGCTGCTATATTGGGTATGCGTACTACTTTCCATGTTCCAACTGTATTGACGAGTCGTCTACCAGCTATCATACCTACCCATCGCATCCCTAGTACGCCCCTTCCTCCGCTCACGATTCTTCGAACTCCTCGGCGGCCAGCCAGTCCGCGACAACAACCGGCTCATCGACTACGCAAAAGCCCAAGTGCAATCCCGTCTCTACACCGCCCAAGGAAACACCGTATACGAAGAATACATCAACCCAAACCGCATAGACTTCCTCTCCAAGCTCGTCGCCAACCAAGACCAAAAAACAGGCTGGCGCCCCACCCCCCTAGACCTCGACACCGAATCCCTCAACATGATCATCGCCGGCGCAGACCCCTTCAGCGAAGTCCTAGCCGGCACCCTCTTCTACCTAGTCCACAACCCCGAATGCCTCCAAAAAGCAACCCAAGAAGTCCGGTACGTACGCACGGTATATACACACCCCACTCCTTTCCACAACCGCATACATACTTACCCAACACCTCGCAGCTCCACCTTCCCCACCCCCTCAAAAATAACTTCTGGCCCCCTCCTCTCCTCATGCACCTACCTCACCGCCACCATCGAAGAATCCCTCCGTCGCCTCGCCCCCGTCCCCTCCCACCTCCCCCGCGTCATCCTCCCGGGCGGCATGACCATCGACGCCCACCCCCTCCCGCCCAACACCGTCGTCGGCGTCCCCTGCTACGCCATCCACCACAACGCCACCTACTTCGCTTCGCCCTTTACCTTCTCGCCCGACCGGTGGATCGCCTCGGAGTCGAACCCACAATCCGCCATCGACGAGATGCGCCGCGCGTTCGAACCGTTTGGCTTGGGGACTAGGCAGTGTATTGGGAGGAATTTGGGGTATTTGCAGTTGAGGCTGGCGTTGGCGCATTTTCTTTGGAGGTTTGATGTTAGGGAGTGTGCGGGGGAGAGGGGGCGGGGGGCGGGGAGGAAGGGGCTGGGTGTGGGGAGGGAGAGGGTGGATGAGTTTCAGATGTGGGATGCATTGGGGGCGGTGAGGGATGGGCCGGTGGTGGAGGTTAGGTGGGCGCATTAGAGGTCGGGGTGGCATGGGTTGGTTGAAGGGTTGGTTCAGAGCTGGGGGTATACTGCTGTGCACTCCGAAGAAGCTGATGGCGTATTGGATCTCTTTACACGACCTTTACTAAGATATAAGTTCAGTGACTCTGCGTCGGTCTGCATGATGTAGCCCGCGTTGACTCGATGCCCACACCGGCGTGATCAAATCCATTCCAACCCTCCATGTGCTCAATCATCCTCGGCAGACCCAAGGTTCAAGTGGCTCATACTGTCAACATTACTCGTCTCCGTCTGCGGTCCAAACCCTGCCTCAGCTGGCACCCTAACTCCAAACTGTCTTGCCTCACCAACCACCCGCTTCCTCTCCGCTTCCCTACCCGCCCCCTTCAAGTACCTCCCCGCCGCTTCCCACAACTGCGTACTCCCAGCCTCATCCTCCTTATACATCTCCAACTCTGTCGCCCATCCCCCGTCCCGCTCCATCAGCGCAAATCCAATCGCCGTCCGCGCGTGAATAAGGCCCACATCACTCGACCCCACAAACCCAGCGAAGAAATTCTCCCATTGCGTGTCCCTAGTGTCGCCCATGATCCTGATGCTGCGCATGCCCCAGAAGGCGGTTTCTTCCGGCTGATGGAGGTGCAGGTAGGCGAGGCACACGCGCGACACAAGGCGGATGCGCAAGATGACACGTACCACCATGCCCGATTGGCCAGAGTACCGACCTGTGGTGATGTCATGGTGGAAGAAGCCGTCGGCGAGGATGGTGCGGTTGCGGCCAGTGATTTTGACGTGGATTGCGTCGAAGGACTTGACGTAGGTGTCGAGCGCTTCTTGGGCGTGGTTCTCAGCGAGAAGCCGGTCGCCTGCTTCCATTAGGGCTGTCGCCGACTCACATGCCTCTTGAAGCGTCGGATAGGGGATTGCCATGGATTTGAGCAATTCGGCTACGATCCTCTCGTCGTAGCCTTCGAATTCCGTCTCATAGAGTCCTTTTACAAGTCCGAATGGCAATAGAAGCTGTTTCTGTAGAGCGGACGGTACCGGTCGAGGGTCTGCGGGGTCGTATGGGTCCCGCAATGAGAACGTGAGACGTATCTGTGAGTTGAGGTTTGGGTAGCTGAGAGCAGAGTAGTACCTGCGGGTTCGACGTATGATGAGTAGGTGTGATATGGAGTTTGTGTTCCAGAACTAACTTACCAGACTTTAGTAAACAAAGGCAGGTCTTCGAGGAGCAGGATAATGGTGTGTTGGGTGACGGTGACCGAGTGCATCGGAGCGGTAAGCTGGACAGTAGCTGTATGGTGGTTGAAATTATCTGCACGAGCGCCAGCGGCGACAATGGGGACCTGGCCTAGCCGTTGCAATGCATGTCAGCAAAGTCTACTGGGAGGACATAGCCTAGGGGTTACTATGCCCATGCGATCTAGGGTATACGGAGAACGACCGCGCCCACGTACCTTCCGAGGATATGTGGTGAACTGCATCTTCAGTTAGTCTCCAAGTCTCCAAACGGCATCGTAGACTATCATACCGGCAGTCGGCCACGGCGTCTCCAGCCTCACAAAAACATTCTTCCTCCACATCCTCAACGCCTCCAACCAAACCTGCCTACATGTCCTCAACAGCCCAAACTCAAAGCTGTACCTGCCAGCCATTCCCTCAAACATATCCACATCCAGTCTATCCTTGGGATCAAAGTACTCGGCGTACACTTGCTCTCTGAGCTCGAGCGGCAGGCGTAGGAAGGGAAACGGCTGTGTCGGAACGGGCTGCGACGGCTTCGGCGCTACGGCTGCGCGGCGCAGCTGTTCGTCGAGTTCATCGAACAGGGCGAGGACGTCTGTGGAGATGCCTTCTCCCTCAAACTCGTCCATGTTGAGGTGTTCGAAGTAGAGGGCGTCGATAGTGTCGTTGACGGTGCCGGTGCCGTAGGTCGGGCTAGGTGGGGATGGCGGACCAGGCGGCTGTTCCACGGGCTCTCCGTCCCCGAGGTCTCGAGGATTCGCCATTGTTGATGAAATGTGGTAGCACACCGGAAGAGCATTCACACACGATGCCGAGGGCAAAGGCGAGGCGTTGCATGCACCAAACCCCCGGCTGCCCGCATGGCCTAGGTCCGGGGCTAACCAACACCAAGTCCGTCATAGGAACAGGTGGACTCCACAACTTATAATAAAACTAACACAATCGATTCTGTGACCTTTCATTGAGCAAGTTGAATATTATCCCAGATACATGTACTGAGAACGGAGCGCAACGGGTGAGGGCATCTTGGTACGCTCAACCTCTTATTCACATGCAGTACCTATATAATACAATACCGTGCCGACCTAATGCAATTGCGTCTCTTTTAGACAAGAGTGGAAACGGTATACATGATTTTACATCCTCGACGCCATCCCAGAAAACATTACGACTTCTTCTCCACCGCCTGAGGTAGTGGCGATGGCGGCGACGTGGCAGGTGGTGCGTTGTGGGCAGCCTCTTGGGCCGCAGCACTGCCTCCGAACCAGCTCAACGCACCCGTCTTCATGTTCTTCACCTGCTCCTCCTGGAACTTCTTCTCCTCCTCAGCCATCTCCTTGAGCCACTTCTCGCCGTTCTCCCGAATCTCCTTGTCCATCGTCTGGTACTGCTTCTGGCCGATCTCGCGGAACATGTCAATCATCATCTTGCCCTGCGCCATGCCCTCGGACATATTGGTACCATCGGCAAGTACCATGCCGCCCTTGTTGCCTCCCATGCCGAGGGCACCCATCAAAAAGCCGCCAGCGCTGCCCTTGCCTTTCTTTGCCTGATCCGCCTTCAAATCTTTCTGGAATTCGGCCCGGAGTTTCGCTTCTCGTAGCGCGAACTCTGTAGGAATATCCTTGCCCTCCATTGACTTGAGCGCTTTGCGCACGTCAAAGTTTCCGCCGCCTTGCTGGAGCATGGCGAGATATTCGAGGAAAGGAATGAGGGAAACGAGGCCCTTGTCGCCGAGCTGCCCTTTCCATTTGGGAAGTATAATGGCGTTCTCGGGCTGCAGCTTCACGTGCGAAGGATCGGTATCGATGATTATGGTTCTCGACAGGTCACGGTTGAGATGTGAGAGATCCTGTAAATGTCAGCAAGCTAAATGCATACCAGTGGTAGCATGCGTACCTTGATGTAGTCACCCTTTTCGTAGCGCGTCGCCTCGCGGAACAGAGGCCACATGACGATGCGGTAAGGGTCGAGTTTCCGAATGATAGGGTCGGCATCCATGGATTTGGCAGATGTGAAAATGACCAGCTCGTAGTACTGACTCAGGTATCGAAGGAAGTAGTCTACGCCAGGGCGCTTCACTACCCGCCAGCCGTGCTTCGTGGTCCACTCGGAGTGCACCAAGAGATCCTCCAAACTGAGGACCAGCGTCAGCGGTGGCATCATCTCCACCTCTGGCAGGAGCTTGTTGAATGTTGGCTCAGTATAGTAGCCTAATTGGCCAGTGAGACGGGCATGTGCGCGCTTGTACATCAAGCTGGGCGTCCATCCTGAGGGCGCGTCTGGATGTGTTTTTTCTTCCTCGTCCGTCTCCCAGTTTCTGCACAAGTACACGCCCCCGACCGCTCCAAACAGGACGAATGCAAGATATGACCAGTTGGCGACCCGGTTGCGCCTCCGGTCAGTGCTCGTCTCGTAGGCGGATTTCGGAAGTTCGCCGCCTTCGCGGCCAGGCCCCGGTTCCCTCTCAGCGTCCTCGGTCGCATTGTCCGGGTCGCGGGCGCCCGTCTGCGACTTGGGCTCGGCGCCGCCAAATTCTGCTCCGAAAGTGGATGGAATGCCGTATCGTAGATCGGGCAGAGGTTTCTGCGGCTGCTGTGGGCTCTCTGTCGCTGGCTCTGTGTTCTCTTCTGGCGACTTGGGGCCAGAAAACTCGTCTTGTTCCTTCGCGTAGTCTCGCGCAGTCTCGGTCTCTCCAGATTTTGAAGCATTGGGAACAGTCCTTGAGGCGGCTGTTGGGGCGGTGTTGCGCTCCGGTGCAGCAGCCGCATCGAACTCGGGCTGCTCGTTGGGGTGGACGGGGTTTGGCTGTGCTTTGGTTGATTTATCGAACTTGATGGGATCGGAGCGCTTCCAGGTGTTTTTGCGGCCGGGCTTGTTCGCGTAGAAGCGTATCCGCTGCGAGGTCGAAGCGACGGGAGCTATGCGCGGGACGGCCAGGGCAGGCCGTGTGCGCAGGGTGCGAAGAGCTGCCCGCGAGAGCATTATGGCGGATGGAAGGCGTATGGAAGGGGCGAACTACAAATTACAAAGCGTAGGCAGATGTACAATACATGGGAGGAAAAGAACTGGAGATGGCGCCGACGAGTCGCGAGATTGTTGGCATGACGCTATGTTGCGGTCTCCCGTCAAATAATTTTGTGAGCCGGTTATGTAAGCGAGGTCTGTCGAGCCACAGAGTCGCAACAGTTGCGCAAAATAAACTGGAGACTTTGTACAGCATGTGTTAGTCTATGATTTCGTCTTCAATTAGCTAGGTGCAGCTTTCTAGTATAGAGATACATATGGATATGTAGGTACCCGGCGAAGTATGTTGGCTTACTAACCCAGGAACATCTGAAAGCAACAGAACAGGTGGCCCTCTTCGCATCCCGGCACACAACGACGCCATGCGCCGGCCTGGAGCTTGCTGACCCCGCTGGCTGGCCTCTCCTCCTTCTCCGTTCAAACCCCATGTCGCCAAATCGGGGTACTCTTGGGCATGCACTCCTCTGGACCGCCTCTACGGCAATGCGCCCCAGAGCCCGGGGAAGCGTCCTTTCACCGGATATGGATGCTGCTGCTATGCGTCTGCTGCTGGGCGACGCTCGTACGTGGCATGACCGATGATACCATCTCGAGCCTGAGGTAGGGGTATTCTAGCGCACAGGACACTTGTATACTGACATTGCCTAGACAAGAAACTATAGACATCTTCTACCATGGCTACGATAATTACATGAAATACGCCTTTCCCGAAGACGAACTGCGTCCGCTTACCTGCGCACCCCTTACTCGTGACCGCCACAATCCCGCACATATCGAAGTCAACGACGTCCTGGGGAATTATTCGTTGACGCTGATTGACAGTTTGTCGACACTCGCCATCCTCGCTTCTTCACCCCCACCGACAAAAAGTGGTCGCAACAAACCATTGGACGATTTCCAGGACGGGGTTCAGTCGTTGGTAGAAAACTACGGGGACGGTTCGAAAGGTCCGGAAGGCCAAGGGGCAAGAGCGCGGGGTTTCGACCTGGACAGCAAAGTGCAGGTTTTTGAGACCGTCATACGTGGCGTGGGAGGGCTGCTAAGTGCGCACCAATTTGCTGTTGGGGACCTTCCCATCCGAGGCTATCCCGCAAAGGTGCAGAAGACGAGGGGAAAAGAGGGCATCTTTTGGCGGAACGGACTGGTATACGATGGACAGCTGCTCCGTCTGGCTACAGATCTTGCCGAGCGGCTAATGCCCGCTTTTCATACTCCGACTGGCCTCCCGTATCCTCGAGTGAATCTTCGGTACGGTGTACCCTTCTACGCCAATTCGCCATACAACAATGACGCCGAGTATGGCCAGTGTAGCAAGGACCGAAAAGATCAAGGGACCGAGGTCACCGAAACGTGCAGTGCCGGTGCTGGCAGCCTCGTACTGGAGTTCACTACACTCAGTCGCCTGACCGGGGATTCGCGCTTTGAAAATGCAGCCAAAGATGCCTTTTGGGCCGTCTGGTCGCGCCGAAGTACCATCGGGCTGATTGGAGCTGGCATAGATGCGGAAACGGGTCAATGGGTGTCGCCGTATACCGGTATTGGTGCTGGTATCGACAGCTTCTTCGAATACGCTCTCAAGTCGCACATTTTACTCTCCGGGTTACCCTACGGCACGGAACACGCGCATCTCGACTCGCCGGACGCATTCCTTCGAGCATGGCAGGAGGCGCATGGTGCGATCAAACGACAAATCTATCGGGGAGCGCAGCATCATCATCCACATTACTTCCAAGTCGATCTTTATACTGGCGCCATGCGAGCTTTTTGGATTGACAGCCTGAGCGCGTACTACCAGGGCCTTTTGACCATGGCAGGGGAGTTGGATGAGGCTATCGAGACTCATTTGCTCTACACCGCTTTATGGACGCGATATTCCGCAATGCCTGAACGGTGGTCAACGGCGTCCGGGAACATCGAGAGTGGTCTGCGATGGTGGCCCGGACGGCCTGAGTTTATCGAGTCTAACTGGTACTTGTTTCGAGCAACGGAAGACCCCTGGTATTTGCATGTGGCTGAGATGGTTCTACGTGACATCAAAAGGCGATGCTGGACGAAATGTGGTTGGGCCGGGCTACACGACGTGCGAAGCGGTGAACTGAGTGACCGCATGGAGAGCTTCTTTTTAGGTGAAACTGCAAAGTACCTCTTCCTGACCTTCGACATGTCACATCCACTCAACACGTGGGATGCCCCGTTCGTATTCACGACTGAGGGTCATCCGTTGATCATCCCGACACGTTTGCGATCAGCAAAATCGGTCAGACGCAACGATCCAGTCCCTGGACCGCAGCCTGCTCCCGGTGTGTGCGCTCTACCTCCAGAACCTCTTCCATTCAGCATTTCTGCGACAGCCGCTCGATCCGACATCTTTCATGCCGCAAGGTTAGCGCGACTGCACCTCATGCCAACAATAGAAACGCTGGAGTCACCTTTGGTAGAGTTTAGTGCCGACCATCCAAGTATCACCCTTTCTGATATTCGATCGCCTTCGAATTACACGTACTACCCATGGACTCTCCCACCTGAGCTTGTCCCTTACAATGCTATGAGTTCGAAGCTGGCTGTTCGCGCTACATTTGATCTCTCGTTTCCCAACCTGCCCAATGATTCCCAAATGGGAGCATTGCAGAGGGTACACGAAGGCATTCTCGTCAAATCTATGAGCGGAGTGCGGCTTGGTATGGTGAGGGAGCCAGATGCACTCCTCCCCCTACAGCATGAAATTGCCATGGATGAACAATTTCGTATATATGCCATCTCCAATGTCGCGCTCGGTCGGGATGAAAAAGTATACATGTCTCGTTCGACCATCGATAGCTTCAATCCCTTGGATCCGTTCTTCACACGCTTGCGTGATGCGCATACAGTGGATCTTGTCATCGATGTTCCCCCTGAGCCAGTGACCAGGCCCTCGTCAGGTGCTCTCTCAGATTTACTCGAGGATGCGTTGGATGGTATGACCAATCTGACCAATTTTCAAATACTCGACCTGAATGTCGATGAAGATGCAACAGGAGGTGAATCATCGTACTTGTCTTCCCTCCTCCACTCACTGCAAGCATTACTGGCAGCTCCTTCAACAGCAACATCGTCACCCTCGCCAAGTTCAGATGCTCTAAAAGCTCAAACTACCCAACGGTTGGCTCTTCAAGGTACTTTACCGACTGGCCCCGGCTCGGCCCCACTCCCAGACGTGCCAGACCCGGACCTCGCCTACAGCGAGAACAACGTACTCAGCTGGTCGTCTATCTATATTCACCCGAATACGCTATGCGAAGAGCGACTACCGCTTGAGGTACCTAAGAGTTATCAGATCATTGTCATCCCGCGTGGTGGCTGCTCTTTCTCGGCGAAGCTTCGCAACATACCTGCCTACCCACCGCAAAGCAGCAGCCTGCAGATGGTAGTCGTTGTGAGTTTTCCAGAGCACGAGGAACCCCAACATGACTTTCCATCTTCGACTAAGGAGGACAAGAACGAGGACATGCAATACGAAAATGAAGCACCAGAGCAGGCAAGCCAGGCTCAAGTTGCAGGCGAGCAAGCCGACGAGAAGAAGGGTACCAAACCTTCCACCACCGATAAAAAAGCAGCGAAGGAACACAAACCAAAGCCCACGCAAGATTCAACAACCCACTCTAAAACTTCTTCCAAGAAAATGCCTCATTCCTCAACAAGCTCACAACGCCCAGTTCCTTTCAACCTCGTTCAACCCCTCCTCGACGAAACGCAATACACACCAGCCGGCATTCTCCGACCCCATCCTATACCACTTATCATGGTGAGCGGCGGCGACGAGACGATCGAGCTGCTCAGAAGAGCAGCTGGTGTAGGCGTTAGAAGGAAATACTTTTTCTCGAGTCAGGGCGTGAAGATTGGGAATCTTATTGTTTTGTGATGGCGTGATGGGGGTGTGGGATGGGAGGGGATGGGATGAGATGGGTTATGGGGGAGGGAGATTGGCGTTTTTGTTTTTAGGTGTGGGTGGGGGGTTAGACATGATTTGATTGATAGATGCATTGGATGGTTGGTTGGTGTGGAGGATAAGTGTGGGGTCGGGGGTTTGTATAATTTTGGACTCTTTGGTAGATGGTGGGGTGTTTGTATATGTGTTGATGTTGTTGAATGGTATATCCAATGTGTGCAATGTGCCCTCGCTGAGACCTTGTTGAAAGTGGCCCTTTTAGATTTGCTGTCATGCGTGGAAAGCAGCGCAAGTCATGTCTGGGGGCTTGTTCATACTTCACACTGGCGTAGTTGTGGCCTTGTAAAATTTATATCTGACGTGGAAGGGGGTGGTTCGCAAATCATCAGCTCGATCTAATTAGAGACATTAAACGTGTTTGTCTAAATGCAGTAACTTAGTAGGCGCGTAGGGTGTCGGGGCAGCTGCGTTATCGGGGCTACGCCGAGGTCCTGGATGTAGGACAACGGGACTGCATGTGTACTTGTAAGCAGTTGGGTAGTATGTGTAGAAAGTGTATATTGTAGAAGTATCTGTGTTCAGATGTGTATATGCCTGTGTATCGTACATGGAGTGATCAGAGGCTTGTATATAGTAGGAGAGCTGACTTATAAGACTAATATTGTTATATAATATAGCTCTAGGCTGCTTACACACCTCCTTTAGGTTCGAAAGCATATTTAAAGCTGATATTGGCTATAGGTCCCCCTCTGCCTTTGTGTGGCAGCTGCATTTAGGTTAAGAACTAGTCTCTATATTAGTGCAGTCCTAGGTAGGTAGCCGTCCGCCGTTGCAGTGTTAGTGGACCTCGCTCTATACTACAGGCGTCCCTAATAGTAGGACGTCTCCCAGAGCCAGTATTGAGATCCTAATTGCTTCGCGTTCTGTGCTGAGGTTGATAAGCCTTATAGGTAGAGCTTAATACATAATGCGAGCATGTTTGCTCTATGTATAAAGGTAAAATACAGCGTAAAGCTAAGTATATAATAGAGCTAAGTAAAGTGTAGGGGTACAGCGTAGAGCTGTGTACAGGATAGAGCTTAGTCAGACTTGTCAATAAACAAAACAAACAAAATTTGTGGCTCTGAATTTGTTTGTTTGACGACTTTCTTGGTGTTGTAGTTTGTTTGTTTGATTTGATGGAGCTATAGAGGCGCTTTTTATTTGATTGTTTGTTTGATTTTGAGTACTTTAAGAGGACTGTGAAAGAGACTCTGGTGGTGTTATAGGCGGCGGCTCCTCCCACTCATGTATGCTAAACTGTTCGTTGAGCTTATTGTCATCGTACGTTGCCACCACCTTTGCGCTTGGAGGTTTAAAACCTGCTCGAATCCATCGTTGAGTACAAATTAAAGCAGCCAATAGTTGGCTGCCCATTTTGCGTCTCTGTGGCTCAAGTACGTCGCCAGTACCCGAGAAGACTCGCTCACAGTCAGCGCTGGAGGCAGGGATAGTTAACACGTCCAGCGCCAATCGTGACAAATTGGGATACCTCGGCTTGAGCTGGTACCAGTATTGGACAGCTGTACAGCCAGTTTTGTACTGTTCTGATGTCCATGTTGGCTCTCTAAGCCAGCTCTCGTACTCATCCGCCACCCCTATTATCTCGTCGCTGTTGTCAAGTACCGAATCGATCGCGTCGTCAAAGCTGCTCATCGCGTGTTTAGGCGCAGTTGTTATTGTTGTTGCTGTCGCTAGGGCGGGCTTGTAACGAGCCCAAAGCTGCTCGAAGCTCGCGTGCGTAGCTTGTAACTGTGCGGGCTTCTCACGCCAGAAGCGTTTAAAGTAGTTCTTGAAGCGTGGGTGGAGTGCCGTGGCAGTGTAGTAGACGGGGATTTTGAGGAGTTTATTAAGGTACTTGCTCGCCTTCTTGAGCGCAGCACGTACGTTGATAGCGACGTGATCTTCTGGCGCCTCGTCTGGCAGGTAATTGACGCTTTCAAACAGTCTAAGGCGGGCATCTAGGTCAGCAATAAGAGACTCAAACACAGGGATAACCTCGTATAACGCGCTGTGAGTGCCAGCTTTGCCGCGACCTTGCAAGCGATTAGTTGCGGACTTCAGCGGCTCAAGCACCTCAATGTACTCGGTAATCACCGCCTAGTCTGCAGCTGCAAGCCCGCCTGATCGCATCCACTGCGGCACAATAGGCGGCTTAGTGTTGTTGCTTTTGGCAAGCTCGTCAGCGTGCTCAGTCTCTTGTATGTGGTAGGAGGAGTAGCTGTTGATGGCGTGTTGTAGCTCAACACCGCGCTTAAAGCAGTCATGATAGCTGTTCTAACGCGTAACTCTAGGCTTGAAAGGCTTACGGCGTCTTGCTGTAGCGCCAGCAGGCATCTCAACTGCTTCGCTGTTCTGACAATCCTTAAATATACCCTATTGTTTTGGCGTGTTAATGTAGTTAACAATATCAAGAAACACGCCAAGCGGACCATCTTTCCGCCATTGCTTTATATAAAACTCCTCTTCGTTGTAGTGTTCAGGCTTGTTATTAAAGGCGTCGGAGTCAGTGCCAAACATAATAGTTTGCCCAACGAGGTTGAGTATGTGGCAAGCGCAGCGGAGGCGTCGATCGTTGGCGATAAAGCCGTACATTGTGCCGAGTTTATTAACTGCAGTATCGTTGTTGTAGGCGTTGTCAAGCACGAAATAGCCCAAATTGCTGCTAGAAATCTCAAAGTAGCGTAGGATTCGTACGACAGCTTCCGCGATCGCTGAGCCTGTGTGCGCACCAACCAGCTGCGGCAAGGCGATGGGAAGGTCAACTATATTGCCTTGAGAGTCAGCGTAGTGCGCACAAATTGCAAAGAAGCCGCGCTTCCCCCTTGGTAGTCCAGCCGTCAAAGCTTATGTGTATTTTGCTAGAGGCCTTAGACAAGGCGCGCTTGACTTGAGGTTGTAGCCAGCTGTAAAGCCTCATCACGAACCTCGAAACGCTGTTGTGAGACCTCCATAGCGCCGCCTCTGCCTCTGGGTTGGCGAACCTGATCATCGCGCGGAAGGACTCAGTCTCAAACTCGCGTAATGGCCTGTTGTTGTTGACGAGCCATAACACTGCAGCTTGCCTGAAGCCTTGTACGTCGAAGTTACCCAGCTCCTGCGTTGCATCTTGGCTTAATGTGACCCCGTTTTCTTCCGCCCATCGCAGCGACTTCTGGCCAGGTTCGAGCGGCCTCTTGTGTACGATAGTGCCTTGTTTGGTGAGCCGATGGCCGGGAAGGTCTTGCTTCAAATGGTTGTTGGCGGCTGTAGTTGACAGAGTGGTCTGGTGTAGGCCGCCCTTCTTTCTGTTGATGTGACAGTGCTTGCATTGGAAGTAGATCTTCTCAGGGTTAGTACCAAGCTTTCGAAGGCGATAGCCGTGCCTAAAGACCCAGCTGATGTTGCCTGTGGGTGTGGATAGAGGCACATTGAAGCCCAGCAGGCGCTTCAAGTCAAGGCCTTCGTAGTTGGTGAAGTCAACACTAGGCGCAGCGTCCTCCTCCACTGAAGCCTCTGTGGCAGCATTACTAAACGCGCGCGGCGGCTTAGTAGCTATAGGCGGCTTATTAGCCACTAACAGCAACTCCCAAGCTGGCTCATCGGCCTGTAAGGCTTGTAGTATAGGCCGTGGTGATGGCCTCCGGGCGCGCTCCTCTAGCTCGGTTGGTGGCTCTATTGAGCGCGGCTCTAGAGTACTTTCAAGCACCTCAATAGGCGGCTCCGGCTCGTCAACTACCTCAATAGACGGCTGGGTTGGCGGAGGAGTAAGCGGCCGCTGGCTATCCATAAGGCGCTGGCTGGGTTTCGGCGCACGTTGGGAACGTTTGGGCATAGGTTCGGATGCCTCAGCAGGCTCGCGGCTTCGTTTTGGGGGCATGGTAAGCGTGAAGGTAAGCAAAGGCGCGAAAAAGTAAGCTGTAGGCGCAGGCAAGTAAGCCAAAGTATAGTGGGTGTGTAAGCGTTGACGCGCAAGGTACGCGGAAAGTACGCGGTCGGCTAGCCAACATTACCACTTCATGCCAAGGCGTACTGCGCGACGCTCTGCAGCCCGCAACAATAGAGATATAGTAAAACAGGCGACAGGAATTAATTTAGCAACATTGATTTAATAGTTTAACTTATAGAAGACAAGATTTATTGCGTGGTTATAGCAAACGATTTTTTAAGAGTAGTAACTAGGTTCAGAATATATAAACATAACTTAGGCTTCGCTGCAACAGCGCAAACTCACTTTGCTACAATACCTCAACACTATAATATTAGCTTATTTAGATTATTATATATATATTTATTGTTTTAACAGCTTATTACCTACGTAAAGAAAGAGGAGGAACAGAGGATAGGAGGTGCTAAAGCCGAATAGCAATTCATGTATATCAGTTGCTGGCGGCCAGTGGAAGCACACATCCGTTATGCGGGCTTTTTTACGCAGGTACAATCCACTTAAGAAGCTCCGTTTTTGCTCTGTTTACTATAGGAATACCTATATAATTGCAGCGTTGGGAAAGTTATTGTTACATTAACACTAAGAATATATCACTAACTCTAGGGTACCTTATCATTACAGTATGCTAAGCGATTCAAACAAACTTCAAATTTTTTGACTGCAATTGCCTCTTTTGTTTGTTTGACCTATCAAAATTGCAGCAGCAGCTTTTTGTTTGGTTGACGTTGTCAATTCAAACAAAATTCAAACAAAATATTGAGGCATGTTTGGTTGTTGACAACCCTGAGCTTAGTAAATATATAGCCTTGTTAAACCTGTAAAAACCACATAGGAGAAACCAGGAAGAGTACTATACTGTAGGGAAGCTTATTTAGAAGGAAATAGTTAAAAATAAAGAAGAGAAACCTAGTTTTTGTGCTTCTGCCTAGGTAACAGCTTGGTGAGGCCGTTAGCTAGTTGACAGCTTGTCTAGATATATAAGAGGTTAATGTTGTTGGATTGAGCTTCTTAGCGTACCTAGTAATAATGGATATCGACGTGCCGTATAGTAGTCTTAAGACAAGGCGTAGTAGAGGTGAGAAGCTGGATAGTCTGCTAATTGTTATAGTATAGAAGGCGTTTATAATCTGGATTAAAGCTAATTTGTTTAAAGACTCTCTACCACTAGATTAGTTTAGTGCCTGTAGACAATGCAGCGACCAGCTCTACTTCTATAGTAGACTTAGTGATACAGCGTTAGAGTGTTGCTTTCTAGTCTATAGGTCTGCCAAATAGGAAGAAGATATAGCCTTATAAGCTCTTGCGTGTAATCTTATTATTAGCGTACGACGCATCTATTGCTCTAAAGAACTTAGGCTAAGTCTAGTAAGCTATATAGACTAATTCGTTTGAGATAGAGGCTATATAGTAGAGAGCTTAATCTTTAGTGCCTAGCAGGTAGGCGATTGTCTAGTAGGCTGCGTTAAGATAACGTAAAGATGGATTTGTAAGAAACTTAGCTAGTTTAGAATAAGCTTTTAAGATATTAGGTTAGGTAGCTCCAGCCGCGTAGCCTATAGAGCCTACAAGCTAGGCATATCTATGCTTAGTAAAGTCATTTGCCTAATCCTTAGATAGTAATAGCTCTTCTAGAGGTAGTGGGGTAGCTAGTAACTTCGTGTATGGCTTTAGTAAAGGATACTTCTGTGCCAGCTTCTTAATATATAAAGCTGGTAATAGCCAGATAGAGCTATTCTTACAGTCTCTATGCGTTTAAATGCCACAGAACGTTTAAAGCTCTTCTAGAGATTAAATCTTATATTAGCGCAGGAGCTTCTGCTCGAATTTATATAGTGCAGCCTTATAGGCTAGTAGGCAGAGTACGACAATATTATCCACATAGAAGAAGACTAGAAGCTTGTTATTCTTCTATAGACAAGGAACGTCTTTGACTTTGTGTAGGCCTAGCTTAGTAAGCGTCTTAATAAGCTCTTAATACCAGAGTAGTAGTGAGGTCTTTAGGCCGTATAGAGCTCGACGTAGTCTCTATAGATAGTTAGGGTCAGAGAATCCTTCTAATAAGTAATAATAGACTAGTGTTACGAGCTAAGCGTTTATAAATGCGTTAACAGCATTATATTAACAGATTTCTATATTAAAGTAGGCAGCTATAGCAACTAGAGCTTAGAATATTCAAACTACTAGAGTGGCTGCGTAGGTATCCTTAGTAGTCGCCTGTAGATTGCCTTGTACGCAGATACAGGCCTTGTATTTTATAAGGTAGCTTTAATTATTAAGCTTGTACTTAAAGACCCACATTAATAGGAGGACCTCTTAGTCTTACGAGTTAAACTTCTGCCAGGTAATCCTCTTATACGTGCCTTTTTACTTCACGTTGCTAATTTCTTGTTTTATAGCCTAGAGGAAGCCTTCCCTATATAGAGATGGCATTTTTATCACATCTCTATAGAGACGCGGCTTAGGAGGTAGCTTAGTGTAGTAAAATCGTATTTTTAATACTATAGCTAAGGCTGCTACGTATGCTAACTAGTATGTGTTAATAAAGAAGCTACTACTCTTCTAAGATGGCTTTCTAAATCTTATTAACCCTTTAGGTAGTATGTGAGACTAACAAAGGTTGCTATTAATTAGTTCTTAATTCTCTGCTTAGTTTAAGTCTACTTGTAAGACAGAATCTAATATTTCACGTTTGCGCTTCTTTAAATATGTGAATAGTAGTAGTGAGCTAGTTAGTGTAGCTAATAGTAAGCATGGTGAGTTATTATAAGGTAAGCCCTATAAGCTGCTATAAACCTTAGTAGTCTCTGTTTAACTTAGTGTTAAAAGCTACTAATAGTAACTTCTTGTCTAGTGTTGGGTTATTGTTACTCTTTGCGTTAACTAGCTTTTCTCTATAATAGTAGCAGTCTAGCTAGACTAGTCTAGATCTAACATAAGCTCGTCTTTAGATAAATCTTCTATAGAGCTGTCTTGGCTGCGTATTAAAGGTAGTTAATACTTGTAGGCAAATTGCTCTAGCTTATAGCCTTATAGGAGCGGATCTGCTTTATTGTGTAGTTAATAGAAGAGGTCTTCTTAGAAGGTATTGTCTCTTACACGAATAACTTTGCCTCTATAAGCTTAGCTTCTTGCCTTAGGCATCTAGATTTAGTAGATGTTTAACAAGTTGTAGCCAACTAGGTATCCTACTAAAGCTTAAGGACTAAGCTTATCTATTTATAGTATCTACTTACGTAGTGCGTATGCTTAGCAGCCATAGACGCGTAGGTGATTAATTAACAGTTTCTTGCTGTAGGCAATTTTAAATAGTGTTTTCCAGCCTAGTAATTGCGTGGGTGTGCGATTAAGCAGGTATATTGCTATAGGGTAGATCTTAGAGCCAAGTGCTAGAGGTAGGTTTGAGGTAATCCTTATTAAACAACTTCTCTTAATAAGACTTCTGCCTAAGCGCTCTACTAAGCTATTCTGCTCTTTAGTGTGTGGAGCTCTAATCTATAGCTTAATGCCTTCTCTCTAATAGTAGTCTCTAGTAGAGTTGTCTGCCAGGCCATATCCTCGCTTGTTATTAGCAATAAGAAAGGTAACAGTTGTGTTAAATTCTTATTTAATTGTTCGATCTAAACGTCTAATAATAGATAGTAGCGTAGGCTTGTCTTGTCTAGGTATCGTGTAGACGAAATGGAACTTTAAGAATAGGTCAAACCCATAGAAGACATATTAATTACTATTATAGGCTCTTGTATTAAGCTTAATTAGGTTAATAGCAATAGTTTTAAAGGCTTAGGTTGCCCCTATTTTATAGCCTATTTAACGCGAGATAATATAATATGCTTTGCTTTGTAGGCATTCTTTGCAGTTAACTATTTAAGAAGCAGTTCTAGTAGCTAGCTATATGCCTATCACGTGACTTAATAGTTAGTCGATCGCATTATTACTTAGATGTTCTATAAGGACATAGAGCTAGGACTTGCTTAGCGATCTTAATTTAGGCGGTAGGACTAAGTACTGTGGCCAACGTTAATGGGTAGCGAATGTTTAAAGCTGAGTAGATTGGGTAGATAGAGGATTAGTTTAATAGACTACTAGCTAGTGACTACCTAGCCTAGTAAGGCTAGCGATGTCTTTAACTTGTGACCCTAATAAGTTGGACTAATATAGAGTGTTTCTGCCTAAGTTAAAATAGACGTTTAATAATAATAGTTGGGCTAGAGAGACTAGGCTTATAAAGAAGCTTAGTATTAAGGCGACGCGCTTAAGCTTTGTCTTTCTCTATCCTTAAGGCGTTAATAGGAGTATCTTAACTTCTCTCTATGCCTAAATAGCCATCTCTGTGCCTCCTACAAGGACAATATTGTCTGGCGATATAGGAGCCTTCTATTAAAACTTAGTAGGATTGTTGTAGATGTAGATATTAGTGGCTAGATCTAGCGTCTATAAGTAGAGGAGTGGGAAGTGTTGTAGTGTTAGCCTATTATTAAATACTAATAAGTAGACAGCGTAGGCTTTATAGGGAAGGTTGGCTGTAGGTGTATTACCTGCGTTAATTTCTATCGAATTAGGTTCTAACCTATGGCTCCCTTAAACCCTACGCTTCTTATAGCGCTAATTCTTTTCCTAAATCTTGTTTAGTATGCCTTTTGTATCCTTGGCTTTGTATTTAACTATCTTCTTAGCTTTTTTAGAATTTTTAACAAATCCTCCTCTGCGCTGTAAGGTGTCGATGTACGGACACTGTCCCTAATAGTGTAGATCCCCACAGAGACATAGCTTTAATAGCTTTAATAGCTTGTCCTAATAAGGTCTCTTTCTGTTATTTTGTCTATATGGAGACTCCTCTTAATTTAATGTAGCTGCAAATACTTTGTCTTAGATAGTTAATTTTGTTGCGGTTGTACGATAGTAGCGCAGGTATTCTGCTAGTAGTTTAGGTAGTGTTGGCTAGATAGAGTTGCTATCTAAGGCAGTTAAGATAGTTTCCGCGTTAAATACTATAATAGCGATAGTAGCAGTGTAGCCAGGGTCAATCTGCCTAATAGCTTAAATAATGTCCTTATAAGGTTGGTAGCTATGCGTCTCTAGTAGCTTGAGTTGTTTAGCCCTATTATAGGCAGTAAGAAAGGTGCTACACTACTCCTCTAGATTCTCTCTATAAGTATATAGTACTTTAGTAGTGTTATAGGCTTTCTAGACCTAATATTCTTAATTAGCTGTTGTAGGGCTGTAGAGCTTCTGTAGTATCTTAAGCTAATCGTGGAGGGACTTTTGATCCTTAATTTGATAGACTAGGTCCTAAGTAATAGTGTTAGCTACGTGCGCTTTAATTTGGCCAATCTTATCTTTAGTTTGTCTGTATTCCTTAAGCTCCCTATAGTAGAGACTTATTTCCTAATTGTACTGCGCTTGAGCTTTAGTAGTAGGTTCTATCGCTAGCGATCCGTCTTTGTTAATAGTTTAAAGCTAGGCAGGTTGCTAAGGCTTGCTAAGCGTTAATAGGGGTGATAGATCTGGATTAATATATCCCTATACGTCTCTAGCCTCTGCGAGCCTTTTGATAGTATAGATTCATAGTTCCCAGTTGTGTGGACTGTGAAGGATGATCGAAGAGCTGGCCTTTAATATAGTAAGATAGAGTAGGCTCGATTAACAGATAGGTAGGTAGGGAGTTAATGTATATATATAAGTGCGGATTAGGCTGGGCTTATAACTGTAAGCAGTTGGGCAGTATATGTAGAAAGTGTATATTATAGAAGTATCTGTGTTTAGATGTGTATATGCCTGTGTATTGTACATGGAGTGATCAGAGGCTCGTATATAGTAGGAGAGCTGACTCATGAGACTAATGTCGTCATGTGACATAGCTCTAGGCTGCTTACAGTACTAGGGGTTGAAGCGGATCGATCGGGGGTGAACGATGCGTGCTAGGGGGAGGTAGCAGTGTCTGCTCTTCAAAGTCACATATCGAGCCTCAAAGTCAGAGTCCGCGCTCCAAAGTCACAACCTCAATAGTCCGGTGAGTTGTTTCATTCCCACCTTTTTTTTTCTTCACTCAACTGACGCTGACAGGTCTCTCATCACCTTCTTACTTCACCAGCAATTGCAAGACGCTGCAGCCGCCGCGATAAGCTATCCCCTAAAAGGTGAAGGTGAGAGGGCCAGGATTGCTAAGCAGCTACGCAGGCAGCTACTCGGGGAGTGCTTGCGGTTTCTCTCACTCCTAATCTCTTACTCTAAGAGACTTATGCTTGAGCTGTCCCTCCTGCTATATAAGGCAGCCCCGCCTCCTCTACTTTTTCTCCTCCGCATCACCTCGTCCTCGACCCTCCACACTCTGGATTGCACTGTTTTCACAAACCCCACACCGCATCGACCCTCTGGAGCTATACAACCAAACTCAAGCATCTTTCCGATGCTACCCGCCAATGTAAGTCCGTACCCGTACACCCAACACGCTACTCAGGTTCTGAAAGACCTGGACGACATCCCGAAGTACCGCCGCGATTCCAAGACACAGAACGCTGTCAGCAAAGTCCTCTGGGTTCATAGGTTCAACACAGGCCCACACCAAATTGCCATCGCTGTCAGTGCCCAAGACAAGGACAGGTATTCTGTCGCGGCAAACAACCAGCGCAACATCATTCATTCCATCAAGAACAAGACCTTCAGCCCAAATGGAGACTTGTACGCATTCATAAAAGCGGCCATCACGCAGGAAAACTTCACAGCACTCAATTCAACCGCCTGCGGTTGGTTAGACTACAAGGGATTACGCCGCCTGGTGAGGGACCAGAGGAGACAGCCGAGCGCATTCGCATACACAACCGTCTCGTTCAAAGATACAATAGCGGCTGCAGCGCACTACAACATGAGCTGAACAAACTGCTCAATAAGGTCAACGCGGAGGTCAATCGAGCACAATCGGCGACACAGGCGCAGCCCAACAATAGCGAGTTCGCTAAGAAATACAGAACCACAGTGAAGTTGGTAGAGCACACTAAGGAAACAACCAGAGATCTTTAATGTAGATCTGTTACATCAGGAAAGTTTTTTCCAGAGAGGCTGCTCAACCGTGCGCATTTTTGCACAGGCAATTTGCTAGCACAAAAATGCTTAGAGATGCGCAGACATGCGCAGACTTGCGCAAATGTGCACAAATAGTCTAACTAAGTAATTTTTTTAAAGCTTTATAACTTTTTTACTAGTGAAGCTATAATTTTAATTTTTTAATAGATTTATAGAGAAGATACTAGTCTTTAACTATTGACTTTAAAAATACCATTTTATTACGTAATTAGTTAGTAATTAATAAAAAACTCTTTATTTTGCTAGTTATTATATATATTACGTAATATTATTATATAAATATATAGTACTAATAATATAGTATACAATTTTTTAAAAAAGTTTTAATAAAAATAAAGTAGTTAAAAAGTTATTAAAGTTTATACTTTTTAAAATAGTGTTCTTTGCTAAGCCACTAATTTTCGCCTAATCTAATTCTTTTAAATAATTATAAAACTATATTTTTCTATTTTTAAATCTACAAAACCTAGAATTTAGGGTTAGGTAGAAGTTCTATATAATATGCTAGTAATTAGTACTATTATATTAACTAGTAATTACTATCTAGTAAGAGACTTTAACTTTATACTTAAAGAAATCTTTTTTTAAAAGCTTACTAAGCAGCTTACTAAGCTTTTTTTAAATTCTAGCTAATTAAAAAGCTTTATTTGCTAATTAATTAGTATTATTTTAATAGCATAGGTGCTATAGGTATCCTAGTTACCCTAGGTGCACTAGCGGCATAAGTGCGCATCCTTACGTAACTTTACGCATGCGCACGCTAAAAAAAAGTAGTATTATAAGTGCGCTTAGAGCGCTTTTAGTGCGTAGGCGTGCGTAGAGCTACCTAGATACTATAGGTACGCACGCGCGCTTAAAATTTTTTCTAATATAAGTACTTTATTAAGTTTTATATAGTATATAGTTGTCAGATACGTAAGTATCTTTAATAAGATGAGATGAAAGTAATGGATTTAATAATGAATTAATTGTCGAGTAATCTCTATTAGAGAAGCTTAGCTATCGTACGCAATATCTATCTAGCGCTAAGACGCACTAGTAATAGTGTAGAGTAGTGTAATAGTAGTACGCTAGTCTCCTTTGTGTATTTCACAGTAATCTCATAGTAAAATCACTGTAAGTTATACTAACTATCGTTATAAGGAGACCATGTAATCGAACGCACGTGACTACTAGATTTTATAGTGAAATTATAGTGATTTTTAGTAACCTAATATCTAACAATAGTTTAAAATTTTCTTCTAGGTAAGAGTTATAAACTACCTTTACTTATTTAGTTTTTAAGTAGCCCTATTATATTTAATTACTATATTTTTTTATTATATTATTAGCAAATATATAATATAATATTATATAATATTATTAATAAGCGCTAAGCTCTATAACTAAAGTATATTAAAGTTTTACTAATATTTCTCTTTCTAGCTTTTAAAATAATAATTTATAATAATAATACTTTAACTTACTTACTTATCTACTATACTACTAAATAATTAAAATCTTAGACTTTTACTTTACTATTATAATATATATAAGTATTATATATAACGTACTTTACACTCGAGTTAGACACTCTATTAAGTTAGACACTTTGCTAAGACCCTACCAAAACGTACTATTAGCAATAGTATAACGCGATGCCTTAACTACATAATAAACTACTAGCGTTAAAAGAAGCGCGTATACCGCTTGCGATCCAGGCTATTAAATAAGACGCGACACTCTCTTAGCGACGCGCTATAGCTATCTACAACGTCTCTTAAAGTATACTTAGCAACTAATGCGCTAGAAAGACATTTAGACGCGACTGCGCACTTAACAAAATAAGACTTACTATAAGAAAGGAGCAGGCGATTATGGAGTATATACTTGACCTAGACGCGTGAGGATTTCTGCCTTGGCTCGATGCTATAAAAGATATGGCTAATTCTTTACTAGCTGCACGCTACTATAAGCCAGTTGGCCAGAGGTGGCCTTATGACTTTGTTAAGCGCTAGCCAGAGCTTAAAGTCAAGTTTAATCGAAAGTACGACTACAAGAGAGCTCTCTAGAAGGATCCTAAGGTAATATAAGACTGGTTTCGGCTTGTAGAGAATATAAAGGCCAAATATGGTATTCTAGACAAGGACACCTACAATTTTAATAAGGCAGGCTTTATAATAGGCATAATATTAACTAGAGTAGTAGTTATAGGCTCTAAGCGTTAAGGACAGCCAAAGCAGGTATAGTAGGGCAATAGGAAGTGGACAATAGTTATCCAAGGCATTAATGCGACAGAGTGGTGGATCCCACCCTTTATTATCTTTAGGGACAAGCACCACCTCTCCGCCTAGTATAAGGAGAAGGATCTACCTTATAATTAGGTTATTGCAGTCTCTAAGAACGGCTAGATAATAAATAAGCTTAGTTTATAGTGGCTAAAGCACTTTAATAAGTATATAAAGAGGCGTGTTATTAGCATAACACATTTGCTTATTCTTAACAGCTATAAGAGTCACAACTTGTTCGAATTCGAATAGTATTGCAAGAAGAGCAATATTGTTACTCTCTATATGTCCTCGCATTCGTCGCACCTCTTGCAGCCACTTAATATGGGCTGTTTCGCGCCTTTAAAAAACGCGTATGGGCGCCAAGCTAAGGATTTAATGCGCAACTACATCACGCACATTACTAAAATTAAGTTCCTGCCTTGCTTTATTGCTGCTTTTAAGGCTTTGTTTACTAAAAGTAGTATTAAAGGAGGCTTTTAAGGTGCTAGCCTAGTGCCCCACGACCTAGAAGCTGTGATATCGCAGCTTAACGTCCGCCTGCGTACGCCTCCACTTTGTACTATTCGCGATAGTATATAGGAGTTACAAACTCGGCGAAATAGTATAGAACTTAGGTCGCAATTAACGCTAGTTAAGCAGAGGATTTAAAGGCATGTGGATAGTTCCCTAACTTATATAGTTAAGGCGATGGAAAAGCTCGTTAAAGGCGGTAAGATAATAACGTGTCCGTGCGCGTGATGCGCCGCTTTTTACTAGGAAAATTAAAAAATACAAGAAAGTTTAAAGCAGCATAATTCTTTAACTACCTTTCCTTTTTAAAATCTTCCTTTATTAAAGTTATTAAGAAAGACGATCTCTATAACTTTAGAATTTTAGTTTTCTAATAATAATTAGTTTTAAGAAAAAAATATAAAAGTGCTAAAATTTAAGTTCCTAAAATTTAAAAATAATACTTTTATAGGTGTAAAGTATACTATTTAGAATACATTTTATATTAGAACTTTTTCTTATAAAGAGCTACTTAAGAAGATAGATTATCTTTCCTAATTTATTTTTCTTAAAAAATAAAAAGATAATCTAACTTTTTAGTTAAGAGTTTTATTAAAAAGAACCTAATATAAAATGTGTTCTAAATAGTATACCTTACACCTAAAAAGTATTATTTTTAAATTTTAGGGACTTAAATTTTAGCACTTTATACTTTTTCTTAAAACTAATTATTATTAGAAAACTAAAATTCTAAAGTTATAGAGATCGTCTTTCTTAATAACTTTAATAAAGGAAGATTTTAAAAGGAAAGGTAGTTAAAGAATTATACTACTTTAAACTTCCTTGTTTTTCTTAATTTTCCTAGTAAAAAGCGGCGCATCACGCGAATCCGCGCATCACGCGCACGGACACGTTAGGACATTCTTTAGTATTAATAACCAAACGCAACGCCAAACTTTAAGCTGCTAATAATGCCGCCACACAATGTAAATTATATAAAAGAAAGCGATTACAGTAAGAAGGAGTCTTTATAGTTAAAGAGGGCTAGTAACTAGCTACTCTAAAGGACTTTAGGGTGCGTAGTAATGGCAAGAAGACAAAGAAGAGAGTGCGTACTAATAGAGGCAAATCTGCTCAACAGCGCTATGGACGCTGCGACAAGCCTAGGCATAATAAAAAAACCTATAGATAGCTTATAGAAGTAGATTCTAAATAGTTTAGCCTATTTAGACTATTAAAAATAGTTTATGTTAACTCTATACTATTGTGAATAGTATAGAACTTAGTGGGGTCTTGGCAAAGTGTTCGACTTAATAGAGTATTCGACTCGAGTGTAAAGTACGTTATATATTTTCTACTTCTAATACTAAATAGTACTTTACTATTTTTACTAACTATATATAGCATTAAATTAACTATCTAGAGGTAGCACAATAAAGGCTTTTATCTTAAATAATATACTAAAAAAGTAGAGTCCCCTACTTAGTAATTAAAAAAAGCATAAAAAAGTAGTTATAAAAATACGCATTTAAACTACTAAGTAAGCTTAGTAGTCTTAGCGCAGGGCTACTTTTACAAACAATTTTTTTATAAAAAAGCTACTTAGAACTTTAGGGGAGAGATAAAATAGCTTTAGCGCTGCCATACTATAGTTATCTATTCTTTCTCTACTATTCTAAGTTATAAACTACTATCTAGATTATTGTAAACAATATAAGTTAATATATTAATAAGTATATACTACTCTATAAGTAGAATAAAGGTAATATATACTAAATACACTATTACTCTATTACTATATTAAGGTTGTCCTTAATAAATCTCCTATTATTATCTCTCTACATCCTACTATCTACCTAAGTATTAATAGCAGTCTTACTAACACTAAAGTACTCGCTAATACTAAAAAGTACACGCTAGAGTTCTGTATAACTATTACCTAGATAATAACTACACTAGAGTTCTATTCTATCTATAAGATACTTATTGTTAGATAGACGGTCACTGTGCATTCTAGTGATAATTTCTCTGTGAAATACACTAAGGAGGCTGGCGCACTACTGTTTTGCATTGCCCCTATACTATCCTAGATAGTATAAGGGCCTTAGCATAGATAGAAACTTCTCGCGATAGCTAGGCTTCTCCATTACAATAAAAAATCATCATAGTTATTAATTCTCATTAATATATTATCTTAAAGTGACAGAACACTATTAAATCTGACAATTAAGAGTCTCACTACCTTAATCGACCCTAAGAAAAGACAATGTCGCTGTTAACGCTCCGCGACTTAACGATCGTATTGACTAATTATACTAACTATACACTATAGCTGCAGCAGCTAAAAGCGCGATGCGAGCTAATGAATATATGGCCCATTATTAATCCAGATGGAGCCAAACTCCCACGCGAAAAGCCGACACCGCCGTTACTACTAGAAATAGCGAGTTACCAGCCGATTATCCGCGTAAACGACAATGATTAATAGAACCCTCTAATACGCCCATTAGAGCTATTAAACTTAGGCCTTAAGGCATATAAGGAGGACATTGAGTTCTATAAGATACAGCTTAAGGACTACAAGATTAAGGACAAAGAATACTAAGAAGAAAGAATAAGTCTTAAGAAAGTAGTTATCTATATCTAATCTACTATGTTGCAACACCTGCAACGTAACTACTGCAAGCCTGGAAAGCAGATCCGAAAATAGATCAAATCTCTAACGCAGATAGTAGGCGTTAATAAGGAAGACGAGCGGGATAGGGCAAGAGCACGATACCTACAGGCTCTTAAGCCAATGAGACAACCCTTAAACTGGGATACCTGGCTAACTAAGTATAATTAGGCAGCTACAGAAGTAGAGACGAATAATGTCGCTAAAGTACAATTAATCCATGATACTATAAAGGACTTCCTAACTGCGATTATAAAGGCTGCCCCTACCTAGGGCGTGTCCTTTTAAGAAACTGGACGCCGAGACGCAGATATAACAAGGAAGGAGATAATAAAACGCTTCTAAGAACATATGGCAATACTCCACCTAATTAAGGGCAAATAGCATAGGGGCGCCTTTGCTGCTAGTGAGCCATCTCTCGCTGCTAGTAGTGTATTCACCCTAGGCACTAACAGGGACGCCTCTCACGCTGCCAAAGACGCGCCATCTTCTACAAATAACTAACGTAGATAGGGGAGACCTTAACAAAAACGATCCTTTGGTCAAAGTACTATATTTAAGCAGTCCTTAATAGAGGATACAATAGCAGTTAAAGGCAGAAAATGCCCTACTTATGGACAAAGGCATAGTCTAAAAGACTGCTTCTACGCATACCTAGATTATGCACTAGAGTGGTTTAGGCCACAACCTGGCTTTACAGACATGGTATAATACAGGATCCAAAATAATTTAGATCTATAAGAGGAGATAAGGAAGGTGAAAAGACTAAGGTCTTAAACACCTAGAATTAAACTATCGCATACTCCTACTCTAACCCAAATTACTAAGGTTACTAATAATAAATAACTAGATAGCAGACAAATTACTATCCTCTTAGCGAGCTTTAATGCTATCGCATCTTCCTACTACTTAGACCTAAATACCTATCTACTACGTTACTCTGCGATCCTTAATTCTAGCACAACATGCCACATTTTTAATAATATTAACTGTTTCGTTACGATGCGACTACTGTTGCCAGGAGACTTTATATGGGCGGGATTATCACAAGTTTGGATAAGGAGATATAGGAGTGTCTATCTACACGTTAAGAGCGTACACAGAAATAGGGTACTAAGGCTAGACAATATTGCCTACTGCCCTAATCTGCTATACAATCTTATGTCCTTCTAATTACTTCGCAGGCAAGGCCTCTAGTAGGATACAAAGGCAGATCTAACAACAATTAAGAGAAGGAACAATACAGTCCTAGCTAACCTTTAAGAACTCTATGGTTAATAGGTACTAGAATACATGCCTAAATAAAATCGTACTATATACAATAGTACGTATGCCACACACAAAATTATAACGCGCACTACACGAGGTGCGTAGAAGGCAGACGCTATTATATGGCATAAATAACTAGGCTACCTAGGTTCTTAGGCACTAGAACACACTGTGAATTACTGTGAGGGGGTGCGCCTTAAAGGACTTACTATAGTCTAATGCGACGCCTGCGGCAGATTAAAGCTTAAGCGACAAATTAGACAACAACCTAGGCAAATTAATAATAGTCCTGGCGAGAGAGTCGCTATAGACTTTTACAATTATAAAGATTAGAGCTTTACTAGCGAGAAAAGCCAGATGCTTATTACTAATCGATTCTTAGGCATAGCTTGGGATTTCTACTTTAAAGACAATTAACTAGCACGAACAATTATTAAGTTGCTAAAGGAATTTGTACTATTTATAAAAGTACAATTTAATGTAATGGTTAAGGTTATCGAATCCGATAATAAGATCTTTTTAGTCAAATAAGACGTTTATAGGTAGTGCGTTAGTAAAGGTATTGTTATCGAGCCTTTAGCACCTAATACCCAAGCTTAAAATAGAGGAGCTAAACGCTTAGGGGGTGTAATTAAGGAGAAGGGTCGTGCAATGCGACTTGACGCCAATCTCCCTTTTAACCTATAGCTAGAAATTACACGAGCGGCCGTATACCTATATAATTAAACTCCGAACTACGCTAACTAATGGCGATTACCACACAAAGTATTCTTTATAATAGTTGCTTTCCAAAACGGCATTGTTACTTAACTAAAGAAACTAAACTAGGCTTACCTTAGGGCCTATGGCTGTAAAGCCTTCGCCTTAACTAATAATACTAAACGCGGTAAGAGCAAGCTCTAAAGGTTAGACCTAAAGGCATAGGTTGGATACCTAGTGGGCTACTAATTATTAAACATCTGGAGGATATGGATCCCACCACTTAACAAAGTTATTAGTATACGCGACGTTATTTTTAACGAAGATAAGGTGTTCTTAGGTAAAACAGAGGACCTGTTAGACAACCTTATGCACAGCACTACTAAAGAGATTGCTGTATGGACCTAATTAGTAGAGTTGCCACCTCTACTACCTAAGCAAGAAAACACTAAATCCTTCTATAAGGATAAGTTAATTACTAACACCCGCAATCGCGAGGATAAAGAAGAAGACCCGCTAGGGTATTACTAAGGAAGGAAGATTAATTACACCTACCCAACACTACTAGTAACACCTCCGCCTATCGCATTGCTTGTCTAATTAATGGCGAGTTTCGAATATAATTAACACAACTAGTTACCTATTGGATTACCACAGCCAGATTAACGCGCTGTGCTATAGGCAGCCGCTTTCCTAGCAGGTACACAAGCAGGAAGCAGAGACAAGTATAAGGGGAAGCCGCTCGACAAAGCTTAATTTAATCGCATGCTCATAATAGGATAGAAACCCCACTAAAGTTAATTACTAGAACCTCTATCTAGCGGAACACAGATAGATAATTACCCACTATTTAATATGTGAAAGGAGGCCGAGCAGGTACACCTACAAAGCCACAAGGAAATAAAGTCTTGGAGTAAGGTGTCTATTACCCTAGTGCGATCACGTAGCTACTAAATCCTTAATTGCATGTAGGTGTATACTTACAAACTCGACAAACATTATTAATTTTAAAAGTGCAAGGCTAGGTTAGTAGTGCGCGGAAATTAATAACGCCATCTTACTACTTAAGATACCTATGCTGCAACCCTTGCAGGACAATTATTTCGCCTAATTATATCTATGGCAGCTCAATACAACCTAGAGCTCAGCTAGTATAATGTTACTAACGCTTTCGTCCATGCGAATCTGGATAGAGAACTCTATATGAGAATGCCGCGAGGTTACACACGACCTGGCACTATCCTACAGTTGCATAAGGCACTGTATGGTCTTCGAATCTCACTATTGCTATGGCAGAGAGAATTTACTAGCGCTCTTAGGGATTTTGGTTTTACTATAGTCTCTTATAAGCCTTGCTATATAATTAAAGATAGCATTATTATCTTCTTCTATATAAACGACCTTATCGTCGCCTACTCTAAAGATTAGAAACACGCTGCTAACACAGTGATGGAAAAGATAAGTACACAGTTTATCCTTACTAGTGGTAATAATCTTTAGTGGTTTCTAGAAATTGAAATTGTTAGAGACCGTGCAAACAGGCAACTCTGGCTGTTCTAGGCGTCCTATATAGACAAGATTAATCGCCTAATTGACTAACATGACCTTAAACACGATACCCTAATGTCTGCAGTCAAACTGCTACCCTAAGAAGGACTTGCTACAAAGGCTGAGATTAATTAATACTAGCGAAAGATTAGATTAATTCTTTACGCTGTAGTAACCACACGCCCTAATATCGCATTCGCAAGCTCTCGATTATCGCGATTCCTGTTAAATCCTAGCGAGGAGCATTACAACGCCGCCAACCGCGTACTGCTTTACCTGTCCTCTACCCAATTATTAGGGCTACGCTTTAGAAGAGCAGACACTTATAAGGTTGCTAGCGATGCCTTGTTCGCTAACAACACCCTTGATAGAAAGAGCTTATAAGAATATATTATTAAGCTGTTTGGTAGTCTTGTTGCCTAGAAGGCGAGCAAGCAAGACACAGTCACCACCTTAATAACTAAAGCTAAGTTGCTAGCCCTTTTATAAGTTGCAAAAGAGGCACTCTTTACCTCTTAGTTAATTACTAAACTTAAGATTAAACTCTCCCTATTAATAATCACTATCAACTGCGATAATTAACAAACTATTCGACTCGTTACTAAAGAAATTGCCAAGTTATAGACTAAGCTTAGGCACGTCGATATACACAATTATTGGCTTTAATAAGAAGTAGCTTGTGGAGCTATTAAAATCCAATACTAACAATTAGAAGAAATAGTAGCAGATAGCCTTACAAAGGCTCTGCTAGCTGGAAAATAGGCCAAGTTCGTAAATTAACTTGGACTTGAAGACGTTAAGGGTAGGATTACCAACCACGAGGTTGACCTAGACGAATTAGAACAAAGGATAGAAGCTTTTAGACTATGAGCAATAGTATAACTGCGAAGAATTACGTCTAGCTTAGGATGGCTCTAAGCTGAGGGGGTGTGTTAGATAGACGGTCACTGTGCATTCTAGTGATAATTTCTCTGTGAAATACACTAAGGAGGCTGGCGCACTACTGTTTTGTATTGCCCCTGTACTATCCTAGATAGTACAAGGGCCTTAGCATAGATAGAAACTTCTCGCGATAGCTGGGCTTCTCTATCACAATAAAAAATCATCACAGTCATTAATTCTCATTAATATATTATCTTAAAGTGACAGAACACTATTAAATCTGACACTTATCTAGCACAAGAAGGGACAGGTATACTTAACTATTTATAAGGCCATCCTTGTCTACTAGTTAGGTTAGTAGCTAGTCTAGTTTACTAAGAATAAAATAATTATATTTCTATACTAGTAAACGCAATTACTTCTTACTAGTAACACAATCTAGTAAAAAAGGCAAAAGGTAAATAATAAGATCTTTATTAACAAGCTATAAGGTAGTAAGAGCATTGTATAGATCTATAAGATCCTTCTAGCTATTATTATTATCGCTATTAAGTTAGCTTATCTAGCGCGCTAGTGTAGATAACTAATTATTAAATAGATAGTCACTATGAAATCTAGTGGGTAGGTGTGTACGATTATATGGCCCCTTACAGTGGTAATTAGTGTAAATTATAGTGATTTCACTATGAAATACACTAAGGAGGCTGGCGCACTACTGTTTTACACTGCCCCTGTACTAGTCTAAATAGTACTAGTGCGGCTTAGTACTAGATAGTTACTTCTCGCGGTAGCCGAGCTTCTCCGATAGAACACACACAATCAATCAATTAACCCACCACTTTTCCATCTCAACTCATTAAGAATACCCGTATATCTAACACTAATAATAATAGTAGTAATAAGCTAGATATACTATATACGCTATAAGTAAACTTTGCGTTAGGGCTAAAACCTTATAAAGTATAGGGTACAAGTAAGTTTTAAACTATTGTCGCGTTAGCGTATTTAAGATTAGTCTTTAATTAGAATTAGGTGCAGTATAAATATATATAATAACCTTCTATCTTAACCTACTTTAACCTTAAACTAAAAAAAAGGTTAAAAAGGTATTTAGCAAGCCGATATTACTAACTATAATTAATTAATCTTTAGTATACTTCTTTAGTATTAGTTTTATAATTTTGGCTAGTAAATAAATATAAATTAGGTTAGGGTTAGGTCTTATAGAATCTAGGTTAGGTTAGAGTTAAGGTCTTATATAATTTAGATTAGATTAGAGCTAGAGTTTTATATAATATAACTCTACTCTAACCTAATCTAGATTATATAAGACCTAACCCTAACTTAATCTATAGAGTATCTATTTATACTATAATAAATAACTATAGTTTTTATTTTTATAACTAAGAGTTTCTAATAAAATATTACCCTTTTTTGTAATTACCTTTTTAACACTCTTTTTAATTACTAAGCAAAGGGCTCTCCTTTTTTTATTATGTTATTTAAGATAAAAGCCTTTGTTGTTCTACTCCTAGGTAGATTTAATTAATGCTACACATAAAATATTATAATAATAGCAGTTATCTCTTCTACTATTATTAATATAAAAAAGCGTTTTAAGGTAGTCTTAATAAAAGGGGTTTAAAATAGCTATAATAATTAATCATTAACTAATATTAAGTCTTATTTAATTAGATTAGATTAGATTAGGTTTTATATAATCTATATTAGATTAGATAGAATATTATATAATCTAGGTTAAGTTAGATAGAATCTTATATAATCTAGATTAAGTTAGGTAGAATCTTATATAATCTAGGTTAAGTTAGATAGAATTAGATTACGTAAAACTTTAACCCTAACCTAACCTATATCTAAGGTCTATATAATTGTTAGATTTAATAGTGTTCTGTCACTTTAAGATAATATATTAATAAGAATTAATAACTATAATAATTAATTATAATAGAGAAGCCTAGCTATTGTAAGAAGTTTCTATCTATACTAAGGCCCTTATACTATCTAGGATAGTATAGGGGCAATGCAAAACAGTAGTGCGCCAGCCTCCTTAGTATATTTCACAGAGAGATTATTACTAGAATGCACAGTAACTGTCTATCTAACACACCCCCTTAGCTTAGAGCCATCCTAAGCTAGACCCAATTCTTCGCAGCTATACTATTGCTTATAGTCTAAAAGCTTCCATCCTTTGTTCTAATTTGTCTAGGTCGATCTCGTGGTTAGTGATTCTATCCTTAACGTCTTTAAGTCCAAGTTAATTTATAAACTTGGCCTATTTTCTAGCTAGTAGAGCCTTTGTAAGGCCATCTACTACTATTTCTTCTAATTGTTAGTATTGGATTTTAATAGCTCTACAAGCTACTTCTTATTAAAGCCAATAATTGTGTATATTAACGTGCCTAAGCTTAGTCTATAACTTGGCGATTTCTTTAGTAATAAGTCGAATAGTTTGTTAATTATCGGAGTTAATAGTAATTGTTAATAGGGAGAGTTTAATCTTAAGTTTAGTAATTAACTAAGAGGTAAAGAGTGCCTCTTTTGCAACTTGTAAAAGGGCTAGCAACTTAGCTTTAGTTATTAAGGTAGTAACTGTGTCTTGCTTACTCGCCTTCTAGGCAACAAGACTACCAAACAGCTTAATAATGTATCCTTGTAAGCTCTTTCTATTAAGGGTGTTGTCAGCGAACAAGGCATCGCTAGTAACCTCATAAGTGTCTGCTCCTCTAAAGCGTAGCCCTAATAATCGGGTGAAGGACAGGTAAAGCAGTACGCGGTCGGCGGCGTTATAATACTCCTTGCTAGAATTTAATAGGAATCGCGATAATCGAGAGCTTACAAATGCGATATTAGGGCGTGTGATTACTATAGCGTAAAGAATTAATTCGATGTTTTACTAGTATTAATTAATCTTAGCCTTTATAGCAAGTCCTTCTTAGAGTAGCAGTTTAACTATAGACATTAGGGTATTGTATTTAAGGTTGCGTTAGTTAATTAGGCGACTAGTCTTGTCTATATAGGACGCCTAGGACAGCTAGAGTTGCCTATTTGCACAGTCTCTAACAATTTTAATCCCTAGAAACTACTAAAGATTATTACCACCAGTAAGGATAAACTGTGTACTTATCTTTTCTATTACTGCGTTAGCAGCGTGTTTCTAATCTTTAGAGTAGGCGACAATAAGGTTATCTATATAGAAGAAGATAATAATACTATCTTTAATTATATAGTAAGACTTATAAGGGACTATAGTAAAACCAAGATCCCTAAGAGCGCTAGTAAATTCTCTCTGCCATAGTAGTAGTGAGATTCGAAGACTATACAGTGCCTTATATAACTATAGAATAGTGCCAGGTTGTGTGTAACCTCGCGGCATTCTTATGTAGAGTTCTCTATCCAGATTCGCATGGACGAAAGCGTTAGTAACGTCGTACTAGCTAAGCTCTAGGTTATATTAAGCTGCCATAGACATAAGCAGGCGAAATAATCGTCCTGCAAGGGTTACAGCATAGGTGTCTTAAGTAGTAAAGTGGCGTTATTAATCTCCGCGCACTACTAACCTAGCCTTACACTTCTAAAATTAATAATGTTTGTTAAGTTTATAAGTATACACCCACATATAATTAAGAATTTAGTAGCTGCGTAATCGCACTAGGTGTTAGATTTGAGCACTATTTGAGCTCATTAAGATGGGGGGTCTAATAGATAAGATGGATGAACAGTTGTATTGTGTGTGTTCTGTGACTTGTTGGCTCGAGGTCTAATTTAGAGGGTGGAGCCGACCACGTGCCCTTGTTTAGCAACACGGCTCTAATTTAACACACCCCCTTAGCTTAGGCTTATCCTTAAGCTGGACCCCTTATAGCCGTCCTTTATTCTAGAGTAATAGCCTCTATCCTTTGTTCTAGCTTGTTAATTTGTACCTCCTTTCTGTTAAGATCCTCTGCTATATTAATAAGTCCTAGTTAATCTAGAAATTTACTCTATTTGTTAATAGGAAGGGCCTTTGTGAGCCTATTAGCTATTATTTCGTTTAACTAAGTGTAGGTGACCCTAATCCTTCCTTGCGCTACCTCTTGCCTTAACTAATAGTTATGAATATCCATATGGCAGAGTTTAGTATTAAGCTGCGCAGTCTCCTTAGCAACAAGCTATATCGTCTGCTGGTTATCGCATTTAATAGTAATTGTTTAATCCGCGAGCTTAACCTAGAGTATATTAAGCAGGCGTAATGTAAATAGTGCCTTCTTAGCTACCTGTAATAGGGCTAGTAGCTCGGCTTTAGTGGTGGATGTGGTAATAGTATCTTACTTACTTGCTTTCTATATAATTAGCCTACTAAACAGTTTAATAATATATTCTTAAGAACTCTTTTAGTCTAGTGTATTGTCTACAAACAAGGCATCGCTTACTACCTTAAAACTATCTTCTCCACCTAGCTGTAACGCCCTTGTGTGTGTTTCTTAGAGGTATAGTAGGACTTAATTAGCGGCATCTTAATATTGGCTGCCAGGGTTGGTAAGAAATTGTGCTAATTAGGAGAACGCGAAAGCAGTGTCCGGCCGGGTAGTAACTGCGGCGAATAGGATTAATCTAACCTTGCGTTAGTATCTATTAATCTTGGATAGACTAGCAAAGCCTAATTGTGGAGTAAGCTTAATACTACTTATTAGAGTATTATACCTAAGGCTTTGGTTATTAACTAGCCTGGCGATCTTATTAATATATAACGCTTATAAGAGCCAGATCTTTTATTATAGGCGGTTCCTAAGAATCTTAACCCCTAGGAACTATTAGAGATCTTTTCCTCCTATAAGGGTGTACTTTTCTTGTAGCTGCTTAATAACTAGCTCAGCCTGGGGTTTGTTCTCCTATTTATAGGCAATAATGATATTATCTACGTAGAAGAAGATAATTACGCCTTGTTTAATTATATAGCAAGGTTTATAGGGTATACTAATAAAGCCTAAGCCTTGTAGTATTAAAGTAAACTCTCTCTACCAGAGTAGTGGTGAGATCCAGAGTCTATATAGCGCCTTATTAAGCTTTAGGGTTGTCCTAGGTTTATTATAGCCTCGTGGCATCCTTATATATATATCTTAGTTAATCTTCGCGTGAACAAAGGCATTCGTAACGTCGTATTAAAGGAGCTCTAGGTCGAATCGCGCCGCAATCGCCATAAGTATGCGAAATAATTATCCAGCCAATATTGCCGCATATGTATCTTGTGACATAATATTTCTCTGTTAATTGCCATAAACAATAAGGCGTGCTTTGCACTTCTTAAGTTAGTGATATTTATTAAACTTATAGGTGTATACTCACATATAGTTAAGGATCTATTCTCTAGTTAGCTTAATTGTTTTAGCTAGTATCTCGGTTTAGGATCTTATGTCCTAGTGACTGTTTAGGTGCTGTTTTTTAGCTTCCTTAAACATATCGCATAGTGGATGTTCTTTAAGCTTATTGCGTTAGGAAGGTGGTATAGGCAACTGGCTCCTATGTAGCTTTAATCCTTTAGAGAGCAATCTTTTTAACCGCGCCTTATCTAATGTTTTCCTATTAAAGTTCCCTGCGTTTGCCGCTTTAGTGCCAGCTATGAATGCTGTAGCCTATAGGCATGTTATTAATAATAAGGGTTAGTAATCTTTCTCTTTATCTTCCTCTACTAGTAATTGTGTAAGGAGTGTCACTAGTAGTAGTGTAATTAGCGAAGTGGGATAAGTATAGTCCACTTTCCTACCTTGTTAATATCTAGGCTGGTCTTTATCCTGCGGGTTATTTTAAATTGTCTTATCTTTATAGAACGACTCTATCTCTAATTTAGTTAGTTTAGCTGTGGATAGTAGTTTAACCAATTAGACCTATGCGGCAATCTCTTTAAGGATATTATGTATAAGGTTATCTATAAGGTCCTTTGTCTTTTCGCTAAAGATGCTGTCTTTGTTAAATATTATATTCTAGGTGCTAATTACTTTTCTAAGCGAGGGTATCCATATCCAAAAGATGTTGGAGGATTAGTATCCTACTAGATATCTAATCCACGCCTTTAGGTTAAGATGTTATAGCCTACTCTTGCTATAGCGAATATTATCTGTTATTGCAAAAGCTTTGCACCTATATGCCTTAAGATAGGTTTAATCTAGCTTTCGTGGTGCTGTAACCACTCTATTCTAGAAGGCCACTATTAGAAAGAAGACTTTGTATAGTGTTTTCTAGTAATTCGCATAGTTTGGCGTTTAATTATAGAGGTAGACAGCTAACTAGGTAATCTCTAGCCACATCTCTTATAGTAGGTTAGCATTAAGTCGCATTGCCTAGGCTTTGTCTTTTATTACACCCCCTAAGCGTTTAGCTCCCCTATTCTGTGCTTGTGTGTTAGATGCTAAAGGCTTAATTGTAATCCCCTGGGCTGTGCACTATTAATTAACTTCTTATTTAACTATAAATATTTTATTGTCCGCTTTGATTATCTTAACTATAAGGTTAAATTGGTTCTTTATAAACTTTGTAAAAGTGGCCAAAGTTTAGATAATAGATCGAGCTGTGCGATTGTCCTTAAAGTAGAAATCCCATATTAGTTCTAAGTATTAATTAGTAATTAGCATTTGGCTCTTCTCTTTTATTAAGCTGCCATCCTTATAGCTATAGAAGTCTATTACAACTCGTTCTCCTAGTCCTTTATTAATTAGTTGCGGTGTTTAGCGGATTAACCTCTTGGATTTGGCTTGTCCACAGGCGTCGCACTGTACTATAGTGATGCCTTTAATCCCTACCCCCTTAGATTGCTGCACTAGGTGCTTAAGAGCACTAGGGCCTAGATGCCCTAGTCGCTTATACTATCGTAGTGCGTCTGCCTTTTGCGGGGATCTCTTGGTGCGTGAGGTAATCCTGTGGGTGTGGAAGGTTGCCTATTCTATTAGTTCTAGTTAGTATTCTAGAACCTATTAGTTGTAGAGCTCTTATAGCTTAGCAATAACTATGTTATCTACTCGCTTTAGGCTTGTAGGTTCTAATTTAGTATCCTACTATAGCCCTTAACGCTATAGTATCCTAAAAGACACTAGGTTGCATAGAAGGTCTAGGCAATAGGCTATATTATTAAGGCGTAGTATCCGCTGTCTAGCTGGGCCCTTTAGTTTAAGGTAAACTGTGCCATATCCTTTAACCTATATTTGTGTATTTCTAGCCCATATAAAGTCTCTAGGCGATGGAGGGCGAAATAAGACAAATCGATTAAGGTCGTTCGCGATGTGGCAGGTGGTGCCTAAATTAAGGATTAAGAAGTATGATAGTAGGTAGCTCGTAGAATTAGATTAATATGATGCCGCATTAAAGCTAGCTCGGATAGTGGAAATTTTCCGTCTATCTAGTTAATTATTATTAATCTTAGGAGTAGGGGTATGTGAGTTCTTAATTTGTGGGGTTTGAGACCTTAGTCTCTTTACCTTTCTTATCTCCTCTTATAGATCTAAATTATTTCTAATCCTATATTGTACTATATCTATAAAGCCAGGTTATGGCCTAAACCACTCTAGTGCATGTTTCGGATATGCGTAGAAGCAGTCTTTTAGACTATGCCTTTGTCTATAAGTAGGGCATTTTCTGCCTTTAACTGCTGTTGTATCCTCTATTAAGGACTGCTTAGATATAGTACTTTAACTAAAGGATTGTTTTTGTTAAGGTCTCCCCTATCCACGTTAGTTATTTGTAGAAGATAGCGCGTCTTTAGTAGCGTAAGAGGCGTCCCTATTAGTGCCTAGGGTGGATGCACCACTAGCAGCGAGAGATGACTCACTAGTAGTAAAGGCGCCCCTATACTATTTGCCCTTAATTAGGTGGAGTATTGCTATATATTCTTAGAAGCGTTTTATTATCTTCTTCCTTATTATATCTGCGTCTTAGCGTCTAGTTTCTTAAAAGGACACGCCCTAAGTGGAGGCCGCCTTTATAATTATAGTTAGGAAGTCCTTTATAGTATTATGGATTAATTGTACTTTAGCGATATTGTTCGTCTCTACTTTTATAGCTGCCTAATTATACTTAGTTAGCTAGGTATCCTAGTTTAAGGGTTGTCTTATTAGCTTAAGAGCCTATAGGTATCGCGCTCTCGCCCTATCCCGCTTATCTTCCTTATCAACGCCTACTGTCTATGTTAGAGATTTAATCCATTGCCAAATCTACTCTCTAGGCTTGCAGTAGTTATGTTGCAGGTGTTGCGACATAGTTAATTAGATATAGATAACTACTTTCTTAAGACTTATTCTCTTCTTTTAGTATTCCTTATTCTTAATCTTATAGTCCTTAAGCTATATCTTATAGAACTTAATGTCCTCCTTATATGCCTTAAGGCCTGAATTTAATAGCTCTAATAGGCGCGTTAGAGGGTTTTGTTAATTGTTGTTGTTTACGCGGATAATCGGCTGGTAACTCGCTATTTCTAGCGGCGACAGCGGTGTTGGCTTTTCGCGTGGGAGTTTGGCTCTATCTGGATTAATAATGGGCCATATATCTATTGGCTCGCATTGCGCTTTTAGCTGCAGCAGCTATAGTGTATAGTTAGTATAATCGGTTAATATAATTGTTAAGTCGCGAAGTGTTAACAGCGACATTGTCTTTTCTTAGGGTTAATTAAGGTAGTGAGACTCTTAATTGTTAGATTTGAGCACTATTTAAGCTTATTAAGATAGGGGGTCTAATAGATAAGATGAATAAACAGTTATATTGTGTGTGTTCTGTGACTTGTTGGCTCGAGGTCTAATTTAGAGAGTGGAGCCGACCACGTGCCCTTGTTTGGCAACACGGCTCTAATCTAACACTAGGGTAATAAACACCTTACTCTAAGACTTTATTTCCTTGTGGCTTTATAGGTGTACCTGCTTAGCCTCCTTCTATATATTAAATAGCAGGTAATTGTCTATCTATATTCCGCTAGATAGAGGTTCTAGTAATTAACTTTAGTAGGGTTTCTATCCTATTGCGAGCATACAATTAAATTAAGCTTTATTAAGCGGCTTTCCCTTATACTTGCCTCTACTTCCTACTTATATACCTACTAGGAAATTAGCTGCCCATAGCACAGCGCGTTAATTTAGCTATAGTAATCTAATAGGTAACCAGTTGTATTAATTATATTCGAAGCTCGCCATTAATTAGATAAGCAATGTGACAGGCAGAGATGTTACTAGTAGTGTTGGGTAGGTGTAATTAATCTTCCTCCCTTAGTAATACCCTAGTGGGTCTTCTTCTTTATTCTCGCGATTATAAGTGTTAGTAATTAACTCATTCTTATAAAAGAATTTAGTGTTTTCTTACTTAGGTAGTAGAGGTGGCAACTCTACTAATTAGGTCTATATAGCAATCTCTTTAGTAGTGCTATGCATAAGGTTGTCTAACAGGTCTTCTATTTTACCTAAGAACACCTTATCTTTGTTAAAGATAACGTCGCGTATACTAATAACTTTGTTAAGTAGTATAATCTATATCCTCTAGATATTTAATAATTAGTAGCCCACTAGGTATCTAACCTATGCCTTTAGGTCTAACCTTTAGAGCTTGCTCTTCCCGCGTTTAGTATTATTAGTTAAGGCGAAGGCTTTACAGCCATAGGCCCTAAGGTAAGCCTAGTTTAGTTTCTTTAGTTAAGTAATAATGCCGTTTTAGAAAGCAACCATTATAAAGAATACTTCGTGTAGTAATTACTATTAGTTAGCGTAGTTCGGAGTTTAATTATATAAGTATACGGCCGCTCGTGTAATTTCTAGCCATAGGTTAAAAGAAAGATTAGCGTTAAGTCGTATTGCACGACCCTTCTCCTTAATTACACCTCCTAAGCGTTTAGCTTCTCTATTTTAAACTTGGATATTAGGTACTAAAGGCTTAATAATAATACCTTTACTAACGCACTACTTATAAACGTCTTATTTAACTAAAAAGATCTTATTGTTAGATTTAATAACCTTGACTATTATATTAAATTATACTTTTATAAATAGTATAAATTCCTTTAGCAACTTAATAATTGTTTATGCTAGTTAATTGTCTTTAAAGTAGAAATCCCAAGCTATGCCTAAGAATTAATTAGTAATAAGCATCTAGCTTTTCTCGCTAGTAAAGCTCTAATCTTCATAATTATAAAAGTCTATAGCGACTCTCTCGCTAGGACTGTTATTAATTTGCCTAGGTTGTTATCTAATTTATCGCTTAAGCTTTAATCTGCCGTAGGCATTGCATTAGACTATAGTAAGTCCTTTAAGGCGCACCTCCTTATAGTAATTTATAGTGTGTTCTAGTGCCTAAGGACCTAGGTAGCCTAGTTGTTTATGCTATATAATAGCGTCTGCCTTCTAAGCACCTCGTGTGGTGCGCGTTATAATTTTGTGTGTGGTATACATACTATTGTGTATAGTACGATTTTATTTAGGCATATATTCTAGTACCTATTAACTATAGAGTTCTTAAAGGTTAGCTAGAACTGTATTGTCCCTTCTCTTAATTGTTATTAGATCTGCCTTTGTGTCCCACTAGAGGCCTTGCCTATAAAGTAATTAGAAAGACACAAGATTATATAGCAGATTAGGGTAGTAGGCAATATTGTCTAGCCTTAGTACCCTATTTTTATATACGCTCTTAACGTGTAGATAGACACTCCTATATTCTCTTATTTAAACTTATAATAATCCCGCCTATATAAAGTCTCCTGGCGACAGTAGTTACATTATAACAAAACGGTTAATATTATTAAAGATATAGCATATTATGCCAGAATTAAGGATCGCGGAGTAACGTAGTGGATAGGTATTTAGGTCTAAGTAGTAGGAAGATGCAATAGCATTAAAGCTCGCTAAGAGGACAGTAATTCGTCTGCTATCTAGTTATTTATCGTTAGTAACCTTAGTAATTTAAGTTAGAGTAGGAGTATACAATAGTTTAATTCTAGGTGTTTAAGATCTTAGTCTTTTTATCTTCCTTATCTCCTCTTATAGATCTAAATTATTTTGGATCCTATATTATACTATGTATATAAAGCCAAATTGTGGCCTAAATTACTCTAGTGTATAATCTAGGTATGCGTAAAAGTAGTCTTTTAGACTATGCCTTTGTCTACAAGCAGGGTATTTTCTACCTTTAACTACCATTATATCCTCTATTAAGAACTGCTTAGATATAGTACTTTAATCAAAGGATTATTTTTATTAAGGTCTTTCCTATTCACGTTAGTTATTTGTAGAAGATAGCGCGTCTTTAGCAGCATAAAAGGCGTCCCTATTAGTGCCTAGGGTAGATATACCACTAGTAGCAAGAGATGGCTTACTAGTAGCAAAGGCGCCCCTATACTATTTGCCCTTAATTAGGTAGAGTATTGCTATATATTCTTAGAAGTGTTTTATTATCTCCTTCCTTATTATATCTGCGTCTTAGCGTCTAGTTTCTTAAAAGAACACGCCCTAGGTAGGGGCAGCCTTTATAATCACAGTTAGGAAGTCCTTTATAGTATTATAAATTAATTGTACTTTAGCAACATTATTTATCTCTACTTCTATAGCTGCCTAATTATACTTAGTTAGCTAGGTATCCTAGTTTAAGGGTTGTCTCATTGGCTTAAGAGCCTATAGGTATCGTGCTCTCGCCCTATCCCACTCGTCTTCCTTATTAACGCCTACTGTCTACGTTAGAGATTTAATCCATTTTTAGATCTGCTCTCTAGGCTTATAGTAGTTACGTTGTAGGTATTGCGACACAGTAGATTAAATATAAATAACTACTTTCTTAAGACTTGTTCTCTCTTCTTCGTATTCTTTATTCTTAATCTTATAATTTTTAAGCTATATCTTATAGAACTCAATATCCTCCTTATATGCCTTAAGGCCTAAGTTTAATAGCTCTAATAGGCGTATTAGAGGGTTCTATTAATCGTCGTCGTTTACGCGAATAATTGGCTGGTAACTCGCTATTTCTAGCAGCAATAGTAGTGTCGGCTTTTCGCGTGGGAGTTTAGCTTCGTCTGGATTAATAATAGGCTATATATCTATTGGCTCGCATTGCGCTTTTAGCTGCTATAGCCATAGTGTATAGTTAGTGTAATTAGTCAACACAATCGTTAAGTCGCGGAGCGTTAACAGCGACATTGTCTTTTCTTAGGGTTAATTAAGGTAGTAAGACTCTTAATTATTAGATTTAATAGTGTTCTGTCACTTTGAGATAATATATTAATAAGAATTAATAACTATAATAATTAATTGTAATAGAGAAGCCTAGCTATTATAAGAAGTTTCTATCTATGCTAAGGCCCTTATACCATCTAGAATAGTATAGGGGCAATATAAAATAGTAGTGCGCCAGCCTCCTTAGTGTATTTCACAGAGAGATTATTATTGGAATGCATAGTGACCGTCTATCTAATAATAATTCTAATCTAATTCTATACCTAAGCTAGATACCCTAAACCTATTTACTAGTCTAGTTTTATTCTACTTATCTTTTATAAAACAATTATATAATAAGTATATACTTATATATACTCTATACCTATTATAACTACTAATTTTTTTAGTAAAATCTTAGGTAGGCTGGCAAATAGGTATAGATTAGGTTGGAGTTAGGTTCTCTTACAGAAGATTCTAACTATAATCTAACCTCTACCTATAGATTTTACGCTAGTAAGAGGTATAGGTTAGGTTAGAATTATATAGGCTATAGGTTAGATTAGGGTTATATAGACTAGGTTATATTAGGTTTAACTAATTATATTTTTTATTAGCTATATGTAATTTTTATAGTAAATTACTATAAAAAATGTCCTTATTATTATAGTAGCAATTATTATATTTACTTATTATAGTAAAAGTATAGCTTTAGTGTTAACTATATATATTAAACCTAACTAAGCGCCTTACTATTTATCTAGTATCCATATACTTCTTATAGTACTTATCTACTAACTATATATTCTTAGCCTATATAGTAACCTATTTTATATAAATAGTATTAATCTTCTTCCCTAGGGTTAATCTGTAATATTACATAATTCTAGGCCGGCTATTTAACTAACTACTATATTACGTAATTAATAATTTCTTTAATAAATCTTTTTACTATAATAATAATAATAATAATAATAATAATAATAATAATAATAATAATAATAATAATAATAATAATAATAATAATAATAATAATAATAATAATAATAATAATAATAATAATAATAATAATAATAATAATAATAATAATAATAATAATAATAATAATAATAATAATAATAATAATAATAATAATAATAATAATAATAATAATAATAATAATAATAGTAACTAATCTAACTATTTTATTAACTCTCTTTTATAGTAGATTTTCTCTTGCAACTAGTGAGCTATATTCTCCTCTTCTAGGATCTTGCCGCTACCTATCTCCCCTATGCTTTTGCTACTACCGCTTACTTTTATTCTTATTACTTAGTTGTGGTCCCCTACCTTAATAGCACCTTAGATAATTGCTACTATGTCTATAAGCTTTTTGTGCTATAGCTGCACTTTTAAACTTTTATAGTTTTTAAGAAACTACTACTTATTATCTAGTAGCTATCCTATATCTTTGCTTTGCTAGTTTTTATTTTTAAGCTTTTTTAGTAATGCCTTTACTTTATTCTATTATTGTAATATAAATACCTAACCTAATTCTTTATCTAGATACTAAAGAAGTGCTTTACACTCTAGAATTTAAAGTTATAAAACTAGCTAATAGGGTCTAAATAGCTAGGGCTAAGTATTATTAAAAATATTAAGATTAAGAGACCCCTTTAATAATTCTACTTGCTATAATGTACTTTGCACTCGAGTTAATTATTCTATTAAGTTAATTACTTTGCTAAGACTCTACCAAAACGTACTATTAGTAATAGTACAACGCGATTCCTTAACCACATAATAAACCACTAGCGTTAAAAGAAGCGCGTATATAGCTTGCGATCTAGGCTATTAAATAAGACGCGACACTCTCTTAGGGACGCGCTGCAGCCCTCTATAACGTCTCTTAAAGTACACTTAGCAACTAACGTGCTAAAAAGACGTTTAGACGCGACTGCGCACCTAATAAAATAAGACTTACTATAAAAAAAGAGTAGGTAATTATGTAGCATATACTTAACCTAGACGCGCGAGAATTTCTACCCCAGCTTAATGCCATAAAAGATATGGCCAATTCTTTACTAGCTGCACGCCACTATAAGCTAGTTAGCCAGAGGTAGTCTTATAACTTTGTTAAGCGCTAGCTAAAGCTTTAAGTTAAGTTTAATTAAAAGTACAACTATAAGAGAGCCCTCTAAAAGAATTCTAAGGTAATATAAGGCTAGTTCTAGCTTGTGAAGAATATAAAGGCCAAGTATAGTATTCTAAATAAGGACACCTACAATTTCGACAAGTCTAGCTTTATAATAGACATAATATTAACTAGAGTAGTAGTTATAGGCTCTAAGCGTTAAGGACAGCTAAAGCAGATGCAGTAGGGTAATAGGGAGTAGACAATAGTTATCCAAGGCATTAACGCAATAGGGTGGTAGATCCCACCCTTTATTATTTTTAGGGGCAAGCACTACCTCTCCGCCTAGTATAAGGAGAAGGATCTACCTTATAATTAGGTTATTACAGTCTCTAAAAACAGCTAGACAACAAATAAGCTTAGTCTATAATAGCTAAAGTACTTTAATAAGTATATAAAAAGGCGTACTACTAGTAAAGCACGTTTACTTATTATTAATAGCCACAAAAGTTATAACTCGCTTAATTCTAAAATTACTATAAAAAGAGTAATAATATTACTCTCTATATACCTCCACATTTATCGCACCTCTTATAGCCACTTAATATAGGTTGTTTTGCACTGTTAAAGAAGGCGTATAGGCGCCAAGCTAAGAATCTAATACGTAACCATATTACGCACATTACTAAAATTACGTTCCTATCTTACTTTATTACTACTTTTAAGGCTTTAATTACTAAAAGTAATATTAAAGAAGGCTTTTAAGGTGCTGGCCTAGTGCTCCACAACCTAGAAGTTGTAATATCGCAGCTTAACGTCCGCCTGCGTACGCCTCCACTTTGTACTATTCGCAATAGTATATAGAAGTCGCAAACTCCGCGAAATAGTATAGAACTTAGGTCGCAATTAACGCTAATTAAGTAGAGGATTTAAAGGCATATAGATAGTTCTCTAACTTATATAGTTAAGGCGGTGAAAAAGCTTATTAAAGGCGCTAAGCTAATAGGGCTGTCAGATAGACGGTCACTGTGCATTCCAGTGATAATTTCTCTGTGAAATACACTAAGGAGGCTGGCGCACTACTGTTTTGCATTGCCCCTGTACTATCCTAGATAGTATAAGGGCCTTAGCATAGATAGAAACTTCTCGCGATAGCTAGGCTTCTCCATTATAATAAAAATCATCACAGTTATTAATTCTCATTAATATATTATCTTAAAGTGACAGAACACTATTAAATCTAACAATTAAGAGTCTCACTGCCTTAATTAATCCTAAGAAAAGACAATGTCGCTGTTAACACTCCGCGACTCAACAATCGTGTTGACTAATTACACTAACTATACACTATGGCTACAGCAGCTAAAAGCGCGATGCGAGCTAATAGATATATGGCCCATTATTAATCCAGACGGAGCCAAACTCCCACGCGAAAAGCCGACACCGCCGTCGCCGCCAGAAATAGCGAGTTACCAGCCGATTATCCGCGTAAACAACAACAATTAACAGAACCCTCTAACACGCCTATTAGAGCTATTAAACTTAGGCCTTAAGATATATAAGGAGGACATTAAGTTCTATAAGATACAGCTTAAGGACTATAAGATTAAGGATAAAGAATACTAAGAAGAAAGAACAAGTCTTAAGAAAGTAGTTATCTATATCTAATCTACTATGTCGTAACACCTGCAACATAACTACTGCAAGCCTAGAGAGTAGATCTAAAAATAGATTAAATCTCTAACGCAGACAGTAGGCGTTAATAAGGAAGACAAGTGGGATAGGGCAAGAGCATAATACCTATAGGCTCTTAAGCCAATAAGACAACCCTCAAACTAGGATACCTAGCTAACTAAGTATGATTAGGCAGCTATAGAAGCAGAGACGAACAATATTGCTAAAGTATAATTAATCCATAATACTATAAAGGACTTCTTGACTGCGATTATAAAGACTGCCTCTACCTAGGGCGTGTCCTTTTAAGAAACTAGACGCCGAGACGTAGATATAACAAGGAAGGAGATAATAAAACGCTTCTAAGAATATATGGCAATACTCTACCTAATTAAGGGCAAATAGCATAGGGGCGCCTTTGCTGCTAGTGAGCCATCTCTTGCTACTAGTGGTGCATGCACCCTAGGCACTAATAGGGACGCCTCTTACGCTACTAAAGACGCGCTATCTTCCATAAATAACCAACGTAGACAGGGGAGACCTTAATAAAAACGATCCTTTGGTCAAAGTACTATATCTAAGTAGTCCTTAATAGAGGATACAACAGCAGTTAAAGGTAGAAAATGCCCTGCTTGTAGACAAAGGCATAGTCTAAAAGACTGCTTCTACGCATACCTAGATTATGCACTAGAGTGGTTTAGGCCACAACCTGGCTTTATAGACATAGTATAATATAGGATCTAAAATAATTTAGATCTATAAGAGGAGATAAGGAAGGTGAAAAGACTAAGGTCTTAAATACCTAGAATTAAACTATTGCATACTCCTACTCTAACCCGAATTACTAAGGTTACTAACAATAAATAACTAGATGGCAGACGAATTACTGTCCTCTCAGCGAGCTTTAATGCTATCGCATCTTTCTACTACTTAGACCCGAATACCTATCTACTACGTTACTCCGCGATCCTCGATTCTGGCACAACATGCCATATCTTCAACAATATTAACTGTTTTGTTATAATGCGACCACTGTCGCTAGGAGACTTTATATGGGCGGGATTATTACAAGTTTAGATAAGGGGATATAGGAGTGTCTATCTACACGTTAAGAGCGTACACGGAAATAGGGTACTAAGGCTAGACAACGTCGCCTACTGCCCTAATCTGCTATGCAATCTTGTGTCCTTCTAATTACTCTGCAGGTAAGGCCTCTAGTGGGACACAAAGGCAAATCTAACAACAATTAAGAGAAGGGACAATATAGTCCTAGCTAACCTTTAAGAACTCTATAGTTAATAGGTACTAGAATACATGCCCGAACAAAATCGTACTATACATAATAGTACATATGCCACACACAAAATTACAACGCGCACCGCACGAGGTGCGCAGAAGGCAGACGCTATTATATGGTATAAACGACTAGGCCACCTAGGTCCTCAGGCACTAGAACACACTGTGAATCACTATAAGGAGGTGCGCCTTAAAGGACTTACTATAGTCTAATGTAACGCCTGCGGCAGATTAAAGCTTAAGTAACAAATTAGACAACAACCTAGGCAAATTAATAACAGTCCTGGCGAGAGAGTTGCTATAGACTTTTACGATTATAAACATTAGAGCTTTACTAGTAAGAAAAGCCAGATGCTTATTACTAATTAATTCTTAGGCATAGCTTGGGATTTCTACTTTAAAGACAATTAACCAGCACAAACAATTATTAAGTTGCTAAAGGAATTTGTACTATTTATAAAAGTATAATTTAATATAATAGTTAAGGTTATTAAATCCGATAATAAGATCTTTTCAGTCAAATAAGACGTTTATAGGTGGTGCGTTAGTGAAGGTATTATTATTAAGCCTTTAGCACCTAATACCCAAGCTTAAAATAGAGGAGCTAAACGCTTAGGGGGTGTAATTAAGGAGAAGGGTCGTGCAATGCGACTTAACGCCAATCTCCCTTTTAACCTATAGCTAGAAATTACACGAGCGGCCGTATACCTATATAATCGAACTCCGAACTACGCTAACTAATGGCGATTACTATACAAAGTATTCTTTACAATAGTTGCTTTCTAAAATAATATTATTACTTAACTAAAGAAACTAAACTAGGCTCACCTTAGGGCCTATAGCTGTAAAGCCTTCGCCTTAACTAATAATACTAAACGCGGTAAGAGCAAGCTCCAAAGGTTAGACCTAAAGGCATAGGTTAGATACCTAGTAGGCTACTAATTATTAAACATCTAGAGGATATAGATCCTACTACTTAACAAAGTCATTAGTACACGCGACGTTATCTTTAACGAAGATAAGGTATTCTTAGGTAAAATAGAGGACCTATTAGACAACCTTATGCACAGCACTACTAAAGAGATTGCTGCATAGACCTAATTAGTAGAGTTGCCACCTCCACTACTTAAGCAAGAAAACACTAAATCCTTCTATAAGGATAAGTTAATTACTAACACTCGCAATCGCAAGGATAAAGAAGAAGACCCGCCAGGGTATTACTAAGGGAGGAAGATTAATTACACCTACCCAACACTACTAGTAACACCTCCGCCTATTGCATTGCTTATCTAATTAATAGCAAGTTTCGAACATAATTAACATAACTAGTTACCTATTAGATTACCACAGCCAGATTAACGCGCTGTGCTATAGGCAGCCGCTTTCCTAGTAGGTACACAAGCAGGAAGCAGAGGCAAGTATAAGGGGAAGCTGCTTAACAAAGCTTAATTTAATTGTATGCTCGTAATAGGATAGAAACCCCACTAAAGTTAATTACTAGAACCTCTATCTAGCGGAACACAGATAGACAATCACCCGCTATTTAATATATGGAAGGAGGCCGAGCAGGTATACCTACAAAGCCACAAGGAAATAAAGTCTTGGAGTGAGGTGTCTATTACCCTAGTGCGATTACGCGGCCACTAAATCCTTAATTGCATGTGGGTGTATACTTATAAACTTAATAAATATTATTAATTTTAGAAGTGCAAGGCTAGGTTAGTAGTGCGCGGAGATTAATAACGCCACCTTACTACTTAAGACACCTATGCTGCAACCCTCGCAGGACGATCATTTCGCCTAATCATGTCCATGGCAGCTCGATACGACCTAGAGCTCAGCCAGTACGACGTCACTAACGCTTTCGTCCATGCGAATCTGGACAGAGAACTCTACATAAGAATGCCGCGAGGTTACACATAACCTGGCACTATCCTACAGTTATATAAGGCACTGTATAGTCTTTAAATCTTACTACTGCTGTGGCAGAGAGAATTTACTAGCGCTCTTAGGGATCTTGGTTTTACTATAGTTCCTTATGAGCCTTGCTATATAATTAAAGATAGCATTATTATCTTCTTTTATATGGACGACCTTATTGTCGCCTACTCTAAAGATTAGAAACACGCTACTAACGCAGTAATGGAAAAGATAAGTACACAGTTTATTCTCACTAGTAGTAATGATCTTTAGTGGTTTCTAGGGATTAAAATTGTTAGAGACTGTGCAAATAGGCAACTCTGGCTGTCCCAAGCGTCCTATATAGACAAGATTAATCGCCTAATTAACTAACGCAACCTTAAACACAATACCCTAATATCTGCAGTTAAACTGCTACCCTAAGAAGGACTCGCTATAAAGGCTGAGATTAATTAATACTAGCGAAAGATCGGATTAATCCTTTACGCCGCAGTAACTACACGCCCTAATATCGCATTCGCAAGCTCTTAATTATCACAATTCCTGTTAAATCCCAGCGAGGAGCATCACAACGCCGCCGACCGCGTACTACTTTACCTGTCCTCCACCCAATTATTAGGGCTACGCTTTAGAGGAGCAGACACTTATAGGGTTGCTAGCGATGCCTTGTTCGCCAACAACACCCTTAATAGAAAGAGCTTACAAGAATACATCATTAAGCTGTTTAGTAGTCTTGTTGCCTAGAAGGCAAGCAAGCAAAACACAGTTACCACCTTAACAACTAAAACTGAGTTGCTAGCCCTTTTATAAGTTGTAAAAGAGGCACTCTTTACCTCTTAGTTAATTACTAAACTTAAGATCAAACTCTCCCTATTAACAATTACTATTAACTGCAATAATTAACAAACTATTCGACTTATTACTAAAGAAATCGCCAAGTTACAGACTAAGCTTAGGCACGTCGATATACACAATTATTAGCTTCGATAAGAAGTAGCTCATAGAGCTATTAAAATCCAATACCAACAATTAGAAGAAATAGCAGCAGATGGCCTCACAAAGGCTCTGCTAGCTAGAAAATGGGCTAAGTTTGTAAATTAACTTAGACTTAAAGACGTTAAGGGTAGGATCACTAACCACGAGGTCGACCTAGACAAATTAGAACAAAGGATGGAAGCTTTTGGACTATAAGCAATAGTATAGCTGCGAAGAATTGGGTCTAGCTTAGGATGGCTCCAAGCTAAGGGGGTGTGTCAGATAGACGGTTACTGTGCATTCTAGTGATAATTTCTCTGTGAAATACACTAAGGAGGCTAGCGCACTACTGTTTTGCATTGCCCCTGTACTATCCTAGATAATACAAGGGCCTTAGCATAGATAGAAACTTCTCGCGATAGCTGGGCTTCTCCATTACAATAAAATCATTATAGTTATTAATTCTCATTAATATATTATCTTAAAGTGACAGAACACTATTAAATCTAATAAGGGCATTCTTTAGTGTTAATAACTAAACGTAATACTAAACTTTAAGCTGCTAATAAGGCCGCCACGCAATATAAATTGTATAAAAAAAAGCGAGTACAGTGTAAAGGAGTCCTTATAGCTAAAGAGGGCTAGTGGCTAGCCACTCTAAAGGAGTTTGGGGCGCGTAGTAATGGGCAAAAGGCGAAGAAGAGGGTGCGCGCTAATAGAGGCGAATCTGCTTAATAGTGCTATGGACGCTGCGGCAAGCCTAGGCATAACAAAACAACCATTATTAACTTTTAAAATTTTGAGAAAGTGGTTAAAACTGCCTAGTTTTCTATCTTATTATCTCAGTTTCATCTAAATACCACGCCTACCGCGTAGAGATAAGGCAACGCCGCTAATAAAAAAGGCGCCCCTTCTACTAAGGGCAACGCTTAACCTAATAAAGAGGACACTACTCCTACTAAAGACACTGTCTAACAAGCCCCTTAAGAAAAGCCTATAGACTAAGAGAGCCAGAAACAAGTTCCTAGCCCCTACCCACTAAGAGGATAGCGCTTAAGCCCCTACCCTAATCTTGCAACACAATAAGCAGCTTGCGCCTTAAGCTAACTAGTTAGACTTACCGCGCCTATAAGTAGTAGCCTTAATCTTGCTGCACTCTTAGCACAAAGCGCAAGATATATAGACTACACACAGTCCTCCTTATAGAAGGATATGACTATAGACAACTCCTCTAATTAATAAGGAACAACCGCCGCAGATACACCCCTCGCAGGGACCCCAATATAAAAGTATGCTAGACTAATATTAGCAGAAGTGGCCTAGCACACACAGCCGCCCTTAAGATCGCTTTTATAGAGGGTATTAACATTATTTATATATAAGAGCCAGCTACCTGGCCTAGCACATAGACTTCGAACCACCCTAGCTATAACCTCTATCTACTAGTGGACGGCTGGGACAGCTGGGAGACCTGGGAGGCAGAACGCCCCCAGGTCCTCATCTTTACCCATAAGGGCAACAGACTAAAGATTACGCCCTATACCCCACTGCATAATAGGGACCTGTAGTGGATTAAAGTGAACGGAATCTCTATACTTAACGTTTACTAGGCGCCACAGACTACGCTAGTATTTAACTATATTACCTACCTTACCTTACTAAATAGGTGCCTAGCAGAAGGTAATCTTAACGCTAAACACAATATGTTTAAGCCTAGTGTCATAACTACACAGGGCGGAGCTAAGCTGGCCTAATAGGCTACAGACAGCGGCATAGATTATATAGGCGAATCTGAAATCCCCACCTATAGGGCTGGGCATATTATAGACCTCTCTTTCTGTAATATCCCCTTTATAACCACTATAGTACGAACAAATATAAACTGCGGCTTAGACTATAATATGTTAGTTACTATAATCCCTAGTAGAGGATAGGAGCCCCTTAACTAGTTCTAATATAGGGTTCCTATAAAGAAGCTACCACTATTTGTTAACGCTGTTGCTAACAGAATAAAAGGCGCCCTCTGCTTAGATAGGCTACAGACCTGCGAGCACGTTAATAGGCACGTTGCTACCTTAGAAGAAGTCCTTACCAACGCCCTAAAGATGGCAGGTAGAAAGAAGAGAGGGACAGGCCACTTGGCGCCCTAGTAGATAGACAATTGCAAGACAGCCTATTAAGCACACCTCCACTCGCTTAACGGCCACACTAGCTAGGGCCCCTCTAATAAGATACGTACTTTCCTAGCAATAGTCTGTAAGGCAAAGAAGGAGTACTAGCAACACACTATAGATAACGCTAAAGGCGACTAGAAACTTTTCCGCATTATTAATTAGCACAAGCTAGAACCTACTAGAATATAGGCACTAATAGTGTTTAGAGGCGCGAAGGCGACTAAAGATAAAGATAAGGCTAAGATGCTATAATAAGCACTTCTCTGCAGATTTACGGCGGAGGATAATCTGCTAGAACCGCCCACCCTATAAGAACACCCTACTATCCTGTAGGACATATACCTATTAATTAAAGAGACGAAGCGCTGCGTAATTAGGGTCTCTAGCACCTTACTAGGCGCTAATGGCATAACAGTCTAGCTGTTTACAGCATACTAGAACCATATTAGATAGTATGTTTATAATATCTACCGCGACCTACTATTACTTAACTACTACCTAGCTGCCTAGACAGATAGGAAGATTGTTTTTATTAAGAAACTTGGCAAGAAAGACTACACAATCCTAGGGTCTATAAGACTACTTGCTATACTACTCTGCCTTAGCAAAGGTTTTAAAAGGGTAATCGCTCGGCGCATAGCCTAATTGGCTGTGCTGCACAGCGTCCTAAGCCCCCAGCACGGGGGGGCCCTTCTAAAAAGGTCGGCCATGGACCTAATTACGGTCTTTACCTATAAAGCTAAACTCGCTTTTAGCAAGGGCAAACACGTTACTATGGTAACTATGGATATACTAGAAGCTTTTAACGCACTACTAGTTAACTAGCTACTACACCGCATAAAAGACTAAGGCTGGCACTAAAAGGTCCTAGTTCTTATACGCAACATCCTTACAAACCGACACATTCTTGTCTACTGCGGCCAACACTATTCTAGCCGCCACCTAGTAGCCTGCGGCACCCCACAGGGCTCGCTATTCTCCCCTATTATCTATATGTTATACCTTGTAGAGCTACTGCTCTAGGACACAACTATGCGCTTTAGCTATACTAATAATATATGCCTCTACAGCGCCTCCTACAGCCTTAACCTTAACGTTAAAATACTTGCTAAACAAGTCCGCAAGATTAACTTATACAGCGCGGACTATAAGATTGCTTTCTTACTAGACAAGCTCGAAATAATCTACCTTATAAGATAGAATGGGGACTACGCGCCGCCCTGCGCTGTTAACAATCACCTTACTATTTACCTAATCCTCCCTATAAGTAAGGTACCTGCACTGCGCTAGCTAGGCGTATAGTTTAATAGGAAGCTTACCTTTAAGACCTACGTGGCTATACGCGCCGCAAAGATAAGGGTTGTTGCCCACTATATTTATAGCCTTACTTAAATTAAATATAGCTCCCTACTAGGGTCTTTGCGCAAAGCGGTAATCTCCTACGTCCTCCCCTAACTCCTATATAGAGCGGAGACCTAGTATAGAGGAAGAACTAAACTCTCTAGAATTATGCGCTAGTTAAAAGGCGCCAAAGTAAGCACCTAACTAGGTTGGCACATAGAAACACATAACAAGGTCCTTAGGCAGGTATGTAGAGCTGTTATTTCGGCCTACTAGACTACACCTACTACCGCTATCTTTAGGGACGCTAGACTCCCCTTAGTAGTAGTAGCCCTAGAAACCTATAAGTTCCGCTTCGCAGCACACCTGCTAACAATTAATAAAAAGCACCCGCTAACTGCTAGGACTTACCTTCCTATAGTTAGAAGAGGCCAAGGCGTAGGTCTCCTATAGAGAGCCCGCACAAAGGTACAACAACTAGCATAGGTCTTTAACCTAATACCCTAACCCAAATTCCGCGCCCCCTACTACTCCCCTAGAAGCTGCGACAACCCCACAGGCCATATAAATAAGAAGGAAGCCGCCTACCACTTTAAGGAGTGGTGGGCCCTTCTTCCGCCAACTGCTATTACTATCTTTTCTAACAGCTCTAAATAATGGCTTAACAGCGTTAAGCATATTATATACAGCTACGCTATATATAAAGGGCAGACTCTTACCCTATAGGGCAACAGCTTCCTTAACCCCAGGTCCCACGTCTCTAATACTAAAGCTATAGGCGCGTGGCAAGGACTCTTACACACGCTCTACACGCTAGCCTACTAGCTTAGACGTATATATATGTGTATAGATAGCACCTCTATTATATAGTGTATTAGAGGCAACCTATTCCCCTCCTTATAGTGGGCGTTTATTAGGTGCCAAGAGACAATTAAGAACCTAGACATTACTATCTAGTGGTCCCTAGGACACTGCAATATAGAGGAAAACAAATAGGCAGACTAGCTAGCAGATAACGCAGTAAGGACCCCTAAACCTCCACACAGTATAGTAACTAAACCTATAGCCTTAGGCCTTAAGTTAGACGTTCGCGCCCTTACTAGGAGCGTAGAGATAGACTAGTAGCGCAAGCACACACTAAATCTATCCAGGTAGTATATGCAATAGAACCTTAAGTATCGCCCTATAAAATAGCTAAAGAAGCTTACCCTCTAATAACTAACGCTTGCAAAGCTACTATCTATACGCACCTACTATAGACACTACACTTAGTACTATAAGAAGTTTAAACACAATAACGCAGTTATAGGATACTCCTATAGGGCAGACCTCGCGCTAGACTATATAGTCTACTGCCCACGAGCGGTCTGGAAGTTCCGCTACTAGCCAAAATAACCCCCTCTCCCTCCTAGCACCATACAGGAGGGCGTTAAATACTTAAAGACCCTTAAGCCTAAAGATTTTTAACTCTTGCTAGAGCTTGCCAACCCCACTAACACTAATAAATAAATATTAGTTCTATAGACTGCCTACTAAGCCACAGATGCTAGCGGGCGCGACAATAACCTAGGATAGCTCCTTTAGCGTTGACTCTGTCTAAGCTCCTAGTAGGGGTGCCTCTTATCCTAACATCTTGCCACACGAGGCAACCTCCCCTACGCTCTCCTACTCTTCTTACCTCTTCTTACTATCTACACGATCCTTACCTTTCCTATACTAGTTTTACGCTAAGGTCTTAGCACTTTTTAACATAGCTTTAGGGCAGCCAAAGCTGCCCCTACTTTGGATTGTTATATGTATAATAGCTACACCCTAATATCTTAGCCTATAGGCATAAAGACACGAATTTAGCCCCCGCACAGAGGGGGCGGACTCTTATAAGCCGCTGCAAGAGACGGCAATAGCTTATAGTATAAATCGCCTTTACTATCTGGCTGGCCCCAGATAGCTACTCGGCGCGTCCCCATGCCCTATAGGAGGCTAGAACCTAGGTTCCTGGACGTTAATTAATACTACTACTACTACTACTACTACTACTAGGCATAACAAAACAACCTATAGGCAGCCTGTAGAAGTAGATTCTAAATAGATTAGCCTATTTAGACTATTAAAAATAGTTTGTGTTAACTCTGTACTATTTACAATAGTACAGAACTTAGTGGGGTCTTAGCAAAGTAATTAACTTAATGGAATAATCGACTCGAGTGTAAAGTACGTTACTGTGTCCGTGCACTCAACGCTCGGATTTAGTTAACGCCCCGCTGAACACAATAGCAGCTTAACTAAAATAAGGCTGCAGAGCCACACAAAATCGCTATTATTACGAGATTTTGTAGTAGAGTACTATTTTAATGCTTGCGATTCACCTATGCTACTTATATTTACTTGGAAGCTTAACATTGCGGCCGTGCCGCGTAGTCTTAGGTGGAGCTGCTAATGCGACACCTAAAGCCTCCTAAGTAGTTATAGTATTAACTACGTGTTTTTAACGCTTGTTGCTCTGTATAGATGGCTGCGAGGCCTTTCTCTTACCCTTTTGGGTAGATTGTAGAGCTTTTGCATTGTTGCGAGCTTTTCTCTAGCAAGCACGCTCTGCTGCCTTCTTAGCCTTCTCCTTCTCCTTAGCTACCTTAGCTGCCTCTCTTGCCACACGCTTCTCCTCTGCAATTTTCTCCTTGCATAGCTTAGCTGCCTTCTTTAACTCAGCCTTCTTAGCTTTTTAAAGCTTCTGCTCCTTCTCCTCTTGCTCCTTCATAGACTAACGTACGCGAGTCTCCCTAACCTTCCTTAGTAACCAGAAAACCGCCCCCCTATAATCCTCTTGACGTTGTTGCAGATCTAGAGGTTTTCCCTTCTTCTTGTGCTTCTTTTTTGTAGTAAGAGCCTCTCTTAACCTAGCAATCTTATAGTAAAGTAACTTATTTTGAACTAAGATGTGGTGGAGTGAGTGGCTAAGCTTCTGCGCGTCCTTACTACTCTGATCTTCTACTGCGGATCGTACAAGGCGGTCTAGTTTACGCCAGTTAGATCCGCTAAGTACTAACGTAGAGCTCTCTCGCGATTCCTGCTTATCTAGGGTAGTGTTAGTGAACCTTTTAAGTATTTTAAAAGACTTAAGTATCGTCTCCTCCTTAAAAGAGCTCGTTTAGGCCTCCTAGAATAGAGGGAAGAAGTCCCCTTTCTTAATAGGTAGGAGTCCCTGGCTCTGGTAGAGGTGATCTGATAGCTCCTTCAAGTACGCAGTTAATAGAGGCTTAAATAGAACTATATTAAGTGGCTGAAGCGTGTGGGTTAAATGAGGGGGGAAGATGGCTAGAAGTATCTTATTACGGTCGCAATAGTCGATAAAATCCATAGTAACATAAGATCTATAGCTATTAAGGATGAGTAACTAGTAAGACTATTAAGCTTTTGCCTTAGTGTAGCGATCAAACACCTATTTAAGCTAGGCAAGGCTGATATTGTTGTTTGTCCAGCCTAAAGGCGATAAGGAAATATGTACTAAGTGCTCTCCTGCCTTAATATCCTCTACCTAGCTTAATTGTATAGCCTTGTTAGTAGCCTAATAGATAAGGCTTAGCGGCAAGACTAATCTATTAGCGCAAACATACGCTAGGAGGGTAATCTATTTATAAGAGCTATCTTAGAGAGATGCTATAACCTTCTTATTCTCCTACATTTGTCTGCTAAACACTCGTTTTGATCGGCTAGTGATACTAATTAAGAAGCCTTTTTCATCCATATTATACGTGTGACGAGGCTCGATGTTATATTCCTTAATTTTGGCACCTAGGAGATTAAAATACAGGCTGTATTTATCCCCTAAGTCGGCTTAGTGGCGATTGCTGTCTATACTAGCTGCCTATCGAGAGATTAGATAGATGTTGTGTCGGTTAATGAAGCGAGTAACCCAGCTCTCGCTTACTAGCTCCTTGGCTATTATTAACGCGAAATTTCGTATTAGCTCTCTTATGGGTGGCAAGTAACGCGCTGTAAGCCCTTTAATGTATTGTACAAGCTCCTGCTCTTGTTAGGGACTAAGTTTCTGTTGGTTAAACCCCGCAGTTGCACGCGTTGTTTGAATCGCTTAGTGCCTTCGCGACAGCGTACTTCGATTAACGCCATACTTGCTAGCGATCTTAGTATAAGAGAAAGATTCTTCTGACCTTAGCGATTCTATTTCTTTAATTGCAGCCTCAATTAAGCTCATATTAGTGGCGTTATGGCGTGTTGAAATTTGGGGTGGTTTGCGTTCAGCGGGGCGTTGACTGAATCCGGGCGTTGAGTGCACGGACACAGTATAGGATTGCTAAATCTCTAGAGATTATTCTTAACTTTGTCTAGCTAATCCTCTATATACTCTTAAAACTCTACTATAGCTATGCTACTCTATATAAAAGAAGTAGTATAGTTAGGCTACTAGAATATTATTGCGTTGCTAAATATAATAGATAAAGAGCTAAATTTAAAAGATAGTAGTAGTAATTATATATTAAAAATAAAGATTTAGTATACTAGGCGTTGCTAATATTATAAGAGGCAGACTTTATACGCTATATATATAGCAAACTATAGTTACGCTACTACTAGGTTGCGAACGTAATAACTAAACTATAGTTAAGTGTCCTATCGTCCACACTGCTCTTATAGTTGCAACTTTACAGTCTACTATAGCTCTTTAATAGTCTACTAGTTAAGAGATAATATATAACTTAGTTATACTAAATAGTAGACTATTTATTAATTACTATTAATAATACTACTATAAAGAAAGTTAATAATAAAATTATTATTATTTTGTGTATATTTTGTTACTACTACTATATGCTAGGTACTAGGTTTTAGTGTCTCCTATTTTACTCCTCTCTATATATAGTACAGACTTAACCTTAGTTAGAATCTTTACACAACAAAGATATTTAATAAATAGTATTAATATTAGTATCTAAAGGTATTAGTATTTATTTTATATTAGGAGTAGAGTGCTATAAAGAAATACCTTTAAATATTCTAACTAAAAAAGCCTCTATTACCTCGTAAAGAGTAGCTAGTGTAGTAGACTAGAAGCGCAGATCTTTCTTATCTTTATTTTACGCTATTTCCTTAATAAAGTAGTAGAATAGTATTTTCTTAATAAGAGGCTTAATACTCTTTTAGTGCTTTTTAATTTTCCTAAGTGTAATAGCTATATATTATTAGAATATATATACAATAAATAGCTATAATAATAATATACAATCTAGCTTCTGGTAGTGCTTTCTTTTTAGTGGAGTAGGTAGTATTTTGCAAGGCGCCTTTTATATAGCCTTAGTAGCTAGTAGCTTTTTCTTTTTTATTTATATTCTATTAGTAGCTACTTTAGTGTGTCTAAATAGTCTAGTATATACTATTATCTTAGAAATTAAGGTTATATAGTAGTTAAGACTATGGAGAATTAAAAAAGTAGCTAGAAGGGTAGTAAGGTAGAGTAGCTAAGTAGGTAGCAAAGTAAGTAAAGAAAATACACTAGTATTATTAGCGTCTTACTTATACATATAGGCCCCTATAGCTGCGTTTTATAATAATAATAAATTTATTATTATTTCTATAATATTAACTATAGTTATTATATACTATTATTACACCCTATACTATAGTGTTTATTAAGAAAGAGTCTTCTAATATTCTAGAGAGCCTTCTAAGTAGTAGCCTATAGATTTTAGCAAATTTTAAGCGCAATAAGTAGGAGGATCTTACTAAGGTACCTAGTAATTATAGCCTTTTATTATACTATATACTAATATAGATAAGGCTTTTTATTTAGAAATAAAGAGGTTTGTACTATTTTCTTATATTATAAATAAGGTAGCTTTTAGAAAAGCTATTCTACTAACTATAAAGTGCTATTTAAAGGTGCACTTAGTAATAGCGCCTGTATTATTATATAGAGGTCTTGCAATACACTTTATAGTAAAGAAGAAAAGGTACTAAACTCTACTAAATTAGCTAATTAAGCTGTATAATATTAGCTTAAGAAGAAGCTTTATAATAATAAGAACTACTAACTACTTTTAAAGCGTGAAAGTATTAATAGCTTATATAGAAAAAAAGAGCTTATATAGTTCTACTTTAAGAATTAATAAAGTAGTATATTATTATATCCTATTATTACGTATTAGTTAATTAATAAAAAGTAGGCAACTAGTTAGAGACAAAACTAATAGCTATGTATAAGAAGTAGAATAAGATTAAGAATAAAGTTAATCTAAGGCATTACTAAGCAGCTTTAGCTAAGTATAAAATTATTACTAGTAAGGGGAAAGGCCCTTCTACACTATAAAGTCATATAGGTAAATAAATCTTTAGTTATAGTAGTATATATAAGAAGCTCTTATATAATATATATAAGATAGGCTTAATTCTCCCCTAGGGTTAATTTGTAATATTACGTAATCTCAGGCTGGCTGTTTAACTAACCACCGTATTACGTAATTAATAATTTCTTTAATAATATTTTTATTACAATAATAATAATAATTATAATAGTAACTAACCTAACTAGCTTATTAACTCTCTTCTATAGTAGATCTCTCCTTGCAACTAGCGAGCTATATACTGCCCCCTAGGACCTTGCTACTATTACCTATTTCCCCTATACTCTTACTGCCGCTGCTTACCCTTACTCTTATTACTTATAGTCCCCCACCTTAATAGTAGTCTAAATAATTACTACTACTTTAATAAGCTTCTTATACTACTACTACGCCTCTAGTGTCTTATATATTATAATAAACTCTTTCTCCTCTTTATTCTAGTTCTTACTTTTATAGTCTTTATTCTTTTTTATTATTATTATCTTTTTATGCCTTTTTTAATTACTAAGCAGAGGGCTCTGCTTTTTTTATTATGTTATTTGAGATGAAAGCCTTTGTTGTCCTACCCCTAGGTAGATAAAATAACGCCACATAGTCTTTATTACGTTTATTTTTAATTATATTTTTAAGCTTTTATAGTATAATCATTGCGTTATACTATTATTGCGTTATAAAAACTATATCTTTTTACTAATATCTAGGTACTAAAGAAGTGCCTTATACTTTAAGATCTAGAGGTATAAGGTGCAGTAAATTAGTCTAAAGATATTACTAATATGGTACTTAAAGATAAGCTCTAGAGGCCTCTTTAATAATTCTTTTAGTTATATAAGGTTACTAAATCTCTAGAAATTATCTTTAACTTTACCTAGCTAGTTGTCTATACTCTAGCTAATTTTAATAATAGTTATATTGCTATAGGTATTAGACTTAGACGTAATATTAGGTTGCTAGAAAGTAGTTATTATATTACTTAATATAATAGATAAAAAGTTAAATTAAAAAAATATAGTGTTGTGTATTAAAGTAAAGATTTAGTATACTAGATGTTACTAATATTATGGGTTTTTTTACGACTAAGAGATTACTAATAAAAATATTACAATAATAATAGATATCTCTTCTACTATTGTATATACAGAAAAGCGTTGTAAGGTGTTAATAAAAAGAGGTTAGCACGTTATAAGCAAGCCAAGTGGGCTTAGTAGGCTTAGCACACCTACTCTAACTAAAAGAAAATCTCTATATAAAACTATAGGTAAGGCTATATTGCTATACTATAGTTTAGAGTAAGAGAAAGCTATAAGATAGCGCTGGCGCTATAATACTATAACTATTGTCTCCCTCCTCTATTATTATCTCTAAAGATATTACTAGAAGTAATAGCTATTATATTAGTAGGTTTGTGCTACTTATAAGATATATACTAGGTAGGAGCTTATATACACTATAGGTACACTAACGCTCTATCTTTATATTAAAGTTAACCTTAAAGAGACTTCTACTACTATTGCTCTATTTTCTACTATCTTTCTAGGCCCTAGTGCTAATACTAATACTAATACTAATGCTGCCTAAAAGTACGCTCTAATAATCCATTCACTTAAAGTTACTAGATGTACACTAGAATACTACTCTGTCTAGGGTATTATTAATAGAAAGTAGAAGGTATACTTTACTTTATATAAGGCGATCTTAGTATACTAGTTAGGCTAGTAATAGATTAGTAACTATAGGCATAATAATAGATATATAGAGTTTCTACTATAGTTTTTTATATTACTGCTAATTAGGAAGACAGCAATAACTTTAGAGAAGGGTAAGATTAGGAAAAAGAAAATAAAGGTGTTTATTAATAAGTTACTAAAAAAGGGAAGTGTTGCGTAAATGCGTTAGATTTTTATAGTTATAGTATTAGATAAGCGCAATGCGTAAGCGGCGCGATTACTAGTAATAGTAATAATAGAGTTTAGTTTACTATATATACTTTAAGTAAATTTAATAGCTATTAGAGCGCTTATAAATAATAGGGGGTAAATACATAGTTTATATATAAACTATTATTATATTAGTGGAGGAGACTAGGAGTAGACTGTATTTTTAGGCGCTGGACTAGAGCGGCCTTTCTATCACAAGCTACGCAGGCTCAAATTAAAAAAAAGGGGGTTAAAAAGGATGATTAACACTAAATAAATAATACGACACTAATATTATAAGAGACTTATATATTACGCGTATAGCAAACCATAGTTGCGCTACTATTAGGTTATAGCGTAATAACTAAACTATAGTTAAGCGTCCTATTGCCTATAACGTACTCCACAACCGAGCGACTCACCCAACCGAGCGACTCACTTTTGCCAAGACCCCACCAAAACATGTACTATTCACGACAGTATAGAGTTAATACGAACTATTATTAATAGTCTAAATAGGCCAATCTATTTAGAATCTACTTCTGCAGGTTATTTATACGTTGTTCTATTGTGCCCAGGCTTGCCGCAGCGTCCATAGCGCCGTTAAGTTAGCTCGCCTCTATTAACGCGCGCCCTCTTCTTTGCTTTCTTGCCATCACTGCGCGCTGCAAAGTCCTTTAGAGTAGCCAGCCGCTGGCCCTCTTTAGCTGTAAGAGCTCCTTCTTACTGCAATCGCTTTCTTTTGTGCGATTTACGTCGCGTGGCGGCCTTATTAGTAGCTTGAAGTTTGGCGTTGCGTTTGGTTATTAACACTAAAGAATGCCCTATTAGCTTGGCGCCTTTGATGAGCTTTTCTACCGCCTTAACTATATAAGTTGGGGAACTATCCATATGCCTTTGAATCCTCTGCTTAACTAGCATTGATTGTGACCTAAGTTCTGTACTATTTCGCGGAGTTTGCGACTCCTATGTACTATCGCGAATAGTACATTCTGGAGGCGTACGCAGGCGGACGTTAAGCTGCGATAGTACAGCCTCTGGGTTGTGGGGCACTAGGCCAGCACCTCGAAAGCCTCCTTTAATATTACTTTTAGTAATTGAAGCCTTAAAAGCAGCAATAAAGTAAGGTAGGAACTTGATTTTAGTAATGTGCGTGATGTGGTTGCGCATTAGATTCTTAGCTTGGCGCCCATACGCCTTCTTTAACGGCGCAAAACAACCCACGTTAAGTGGCTGCAAGAGGTGCGACGAATGTGGAGGCATATAGAGAGTAATAATATTACTCTTTTTGTAGTAATCCTGGAATTCGAGCGAGTTGTGACTTTTGTGGCTATTAATAATAAGCAAATGTGCTCCACTAATAGTACGCCTCTTTGTATACTTATTAAAGTGCTTTAGCTATTGTAGACTAAGCTTATTTGTTGTCTAGCCGTTCTTAGAGACTGCAATAACCTAATTATAAGGTAGATCCTTCTCCTTATACTAGGCGGAGAGGTGGTGCTTGCCCCCGAAGATAATAAAGGGTGGGATTCACCACCCCATTGCGTTAATGCCTTAGATGACTGTTGTCCACTCCCTATTGCCCTGCTGCACCTGCTTTGGCCGTCCTTAACGCTCAGAGTCTATAACTACCGCTCTAGTCGATATTATGCCCATTATAAAGCTAGACTTGTCGAAATTGTAGGTGTCCTTATCTAGGATATTATACTTAGCCTTTATATTCTCCATAAGCCGGAACCAGCCTTGTATTACCTTAGGATCCTCCTAGAGGGCTCTCTTATAGTCGTACTTTTGATTAAACTTGACTTTAAGCTCTGGCTGGCGCTTAACAAAGTTTGGAGCCTAGTTATGGCCCACAGGGTCGCGATGCCGCTTAGCTAGCAAAGAATTGGCCATATCCTCTATAGCAGCAAGCTATAGTGGGAATCCTTGCAAGTCTAGGTCGAGTATATACTGTATAATCGCCTTCTCCTCTTTTATAGTGAGCTTTATTGTGTTGGGTGGGCAGTTGTGTTAGAAGGCGATTCTAGCGCGTTGTTGGCTAAGGGTCTTTTAAGGGATGTTATAGATAGCGGCAGCGCGTCTTTGCGAAAGTGACGCGTTTTGTTTGATAGCCTAGATCGCAAGCTGTATATGAGCTTCGTTTAACGCTAGTAGTTTATTGTGTTGTTGAGGCATCGCGTTGTACTATTGATGGTAGCACGTTTTGGTGGGGTCTTGGCAAAAGTGAGTCGCTTGGTTGGGTGAGTCGCTCGGTTGTGGAGTACGTTACTACTCCTATAGTTGCAACTCTATAGTCTACTATAGCTCTGTTAGATATACGGGTATTCTTGATAAGTTGAGATGGAAAAGTGGTGGGTTGATTAATTGATTGTGTGTGTTCTGTTGGAGAAGCTCGGCTACCGCGAGAAGTAACTATCTAGTACTAAGCCGCACTAGTACTATTTAGACTAGTACAGGGGCAGTGTAAAACAGTAGTGCGCCAGCCTCCTTAGTGTATTTCATAGTGAAATCACTATAATTTACACTAATTACCACTGTAAGGGGCCATATGATTGTACACACCTACCCACTAGATTTCATAGTAACTGTCTATCTAACACACCCCCTTAGCTTAGAACCATCTCAAGCTGGACCTAATTCTTCGCAGCCGTACTATAACTCATAGTCTAAAAGCTTCCATCCTGTCTTCCAATTCGTTAAGGTCGACCTCTTAGTCGGTGATCCTACCCCTGACGTCTTCAAGTCCGAGTTGATTTACGAACTTAGTCTATTTGCTAGCTGGCAGAGCCTTTGTAAGGCCATCTGCTGCTATTTCTTCTAATTGTTAGTACTGGATTTTAATAGCTCCACGTACTACTTCTTATCAAAGCTAATAATTATGTATGTTAACGTGCCTAAGCTTTGTTTGTAACTTGGTAATTTATTTAGTAACAAGTCGGATAGTTTGTTAATTGTCGCAATTAATAGTAATTGTTAAGGATAAGAGTTTAATCTTAAGTTTAGCGATTAACTAAGCTGTAAAGAGTGCCTCCTTTACAACCTATAAGAGTGCCAGCAACTTAGCTTTAGTTATTAAAGTGGTGATAGTGTCTTATTTATTTGCCTTCTAGGCGATAAGTCTACTAAATAGCTTAATAATATATTCTTGCAAGCTCTTTCTGTTAAGGGTATTATCTGCAAATGACGTATTGCTAGCAACCTTATAGGTGTCTGCATCTCTAAAGCGTAGCCCTAGTAATTGGGTGGAGGATAAGTATAGCAGTACACGGTCGGCGGCTTTGTGATAGTCGTCGCTAGGATTTAATAGGAAGCGCGATAATTAGGAGCTTGCGAAAGCGATATTAGGGCGCGTAGTTACTGCAGTGTACAGAATTAATCCTATCTTTCGCTAGTATTAGTTAATCTCTGCCTTTGTGGCGAGTCCTTCTTAAGGTAGCAGTTTAACTGCTAATATTAGGGTTTCGTGTTTAAGGTTGCGTTAGTTAATAAGGCGACTAATCTTGTCTACATAGGATGCCTGTGATAGCCAGAGTTGCCTACTTGCACGGTCTCTAACGATTTTAATTTCTAGAAACTACTAAAGATTGTTACCTCTAGTAAGGGTGAACTTTGTACTTATCTTTTTTATTACTGCGTTAGTAGCGTGTTTCTAATCCCTTAAGTAGGCGATAATAAGGTTGTCTACATAGAAGAATATAATAATGCCGTTTTTAATTATATAGCAAGGCTTATAAGGGATTACAGCAAAACTAAGATTCTTAAGAGCACTGGTAAATTCTCTTTGCCATAGTAGTGGTGAGATTCGAAGACTATATAGTGCCTTATGCAACTATAGGATAGTGCCGGGTCGGGTATAACCTTGGGGCATTCTTATATAGAGTTCTCTGTCCAGTTTCGCATGGACGAAAGCGTTGGTGATGTTGTACTGGCTAAGCTCTAGGTTATACTAAGCTGCCATAGCTATAAGTAGGCGAAATAATTGTCCTGCGAGGGTTGCGGCGTAGGTGTCTTAAGTAGTAAGGTGGCGTTATTAATCTCTACGTACTACTAACCTAGCCTTGCACTTCTAAAATTAATAATGTTTATTGAGTTTGTATGTATATACCCACATGCAGTTAAGGATTTAGTGGCCGCGTGATCGCACTAGGGAAATAGGCACCTTACTCTAAGACCTTATCTCCTTGTGGCTTTGTAGGTGTACTCGCTTAGCATTCTTCTATATATTAAATAGCGGGTAGTCTTCTAACCGTGTTCCGTAAGATAGAGGCTCTAGTAATTTACTTTAGTAGGGTTTCTTTCCTACTATAAGTATGCGATTAAATTGCGCTTTGTTAAGTGGCTTCTCCTTATATTTGCCTCTGCTACCTACCTGTGTTCTGGCTAGGAAAGCGGCTGCCTATGGCACAGCGCGTTGATTTGGCTGTAGTAATCTAAAGGGAAATTGTTTATGTTGATTGTGTTTGAGGCTCGCTATTAATTAGGCAAGTAGTGCGATAGGCGGAGGTGTCGCTAGTGGTGCTGGGTAGGTGTAATTAATCTTCCTCCCTTAATAGTACCCTAGAGCATTATCGTCATCCTTACGGGAGTTAGTGATCGACTTATTCTTATATAAAGACTCGGTGTTTTTGTGTTCTAGTAGTAAGGGCGGTAGCTCTACTAATCGGGTCTATGCAGCAATCTCTTTATAAGTGCTATGCATAAGGTTGTCTAATAGGTCTTCTTCTTTACCTAAGAATACTAATTTTTCGTTAAAGATAACATCTTAGGTACTAATAACTTTCCTAAGTGGAGGTATCTATATCCTCTAGATGTTTGTTAATTAGTAGCCTACTAGGTATCCAATCTATGCTTTTAGATCTAACCTTTAGAGCTTGCTCTTGCTGCGTTTTATATTGTTAGTTATGGCGAAGGCTTTATAGCCATAGGCCCTAAGGTAAGCCTAGTTTAGTTTCTTTAGTTAAGTAACAATGCCGTTTTAGAAAGCAACTATCGTAAAGAATACTTTGTGTAGTAATCGCTATTAATTAGCGTAGTTCGGAGTTTAATTGTATAGGTATATAGCCGCTTATGTGATTTCTGGCCATAGTGTTTAGGGAAGGTTGGCGTCAAGTCGCATTGCACGACTCTTCTCCTTAATTACACTCCCTAAGCGTTTGGCTCCTCTATTTTAAGCTTGGGTATTAGGTGCTAAAGGCTTAATAATAATACCTTCACTAACACACTATCTGTGAACGTCTTGCTTAACTAAGAAGATCTTATTGTCTAATTCGATAACTTTAACTATTATCTTAAACTGTACTTTTATAAATAGTATAAATTCCTTTAACAGTTTAATAATTGTTCGTGCTAGTTAGTTGTCTTTAAAGTAGAAATCCCAAGCCATGCCTAAGAATCGATTAGTAATAAGCATTTGGCTTTTCTCGCTAGTAGAGCTCTTATCTTCAAAGTTGTAAAAGTCTATAGCGACTCTCTTACTAGGACTGTCATTAATTTGTTTAGCCTATTATCTAATTTGTTGCTTTAGCTTTAATCTGCCGCAAGCATCGTATTAGACTGTAGTTAGTCCTTTAAGGCGCACCCCCTTATAGTGATTTACTGTGTGTTCTAGCGCCTAAGAACCTGGGTGGCCTAGTCGTTTGTGCCATGTGTTGGCGTCCGCCTTCTGCGCTCGTCGTGCGGTGCGCGTAGTGATTTTGTGTGTGGCATACGTACTATTAGGTATAGTACGATTTAGTGTTGGTGTTGCTCTAAACTCCAGTACCTATTAATTGTGTATTTCTTAAAGTTTGGCGAGGATTGTATTGTCCCTTTGCTTAATTATTATTAGATCTGCTAGCGTGTCCCACTAGAGGCCTTGCCTGCGGAGTAATTAGAAAGACACTAGGTTGTATAGCAGATTAGGGTAGTAGACAATATTGTCTAGCCTTATTACCCTATTTCCTTGTACACTCTTAACGTGTAGATAGACACTCCTATATCCCCTAATTCATACTTGTGTTAAGCCCGCCTATATAAAGTCTCCTGGCGACAGTGGTTGCAGCGTGATAAAACAATCGATATTATTAAAAATGTGGCAAGTTGTGCTAGAATTAAGGATTGCGGAGTAACGTAGTAGGTATATGTTTAGGTCTAAGTGGTAGGAGGCGGTATTAAAGCTCGCTAAGAGGACAGTAATTTGTCTGCTATCTAGTTATTTATTGTTAGCAACTTTAGTGATTTAAGTTAGAGTAGGGGTGCTTAATTGTTTAATTCTTAGTGTCTGTAATCTTAGACGCTTTACAGATCTCATGCTTTCTATAAGCGCTGGGTTATTCTCCATCCTAAATTTTATTAGGGCAACCATTGCTAGCTTCGGTTAAAACCATTTAGGTTGTTTCTTAGGGAAAGCGTAAAAGCAGTCTTTTAGATTATGGCGTTGTTCACAAGCAGGGCACTTGAGGTTTGATTCTTCTTGGCCACTAACTGCTGTTGGCTCATTGTCTGTAATCGCGAACTACTTAGATTTAGTTTTAGAGCCAGCTTTCTTAGCGCGTAATCTGCCTCGCTTAAGTGATGCTGCTTTATCTACAGGATAGGCGTTCCTATCTATAGTCTGGGTGGTTACACCACTATTAGCGAGAGATAGTCTTATAACAGCAAAAGCGCCCTTTTGTTTACTCTTAATTAGGTGCTGCATTACTATATGTTCTTAGAAGAGTTTTACTATTTCTTTTCTTCTAACAGCATAATTCTTGCTCCTATTCTAATAGAAGGTTGTAACCTAAATAGGTGCGACGTTGGACACTGCCTTTATAAAATCCTTCTTAACTAAGTTAGGCTTCTAGAGCTCTAGAACTCTATTAAACTTAGCTTCTGTAGCTGCATAATCGTACTTAGCAAGCCAGGTTGCCCATAATCCAGCAGTCCTTATCGGCTTAAGGGCATCTTAATACCTGGCCCTTGCTTATTATTCTTTGTTATCTTGGTTAACCCTAACCGTAATTGTGAGGTTCTTAATCTATTGTCTAATTAATTAACCTGGTATACAGCAATTGGTCTGCAAGTGTACTGAGGTCGTTAATTATATAAGGGTAACTAGTTTGTCTTGGTTCGCCTTCTTATCGCGGTATGCGCGGTCGAGTATCTTAAAGGTTTCGAGTTAATTCTTATAGTAGTTTATATCCTCATTGTAACCCTTTAGACTAATTTGCGATAGCTACGACAGTAGCGTTAGATATTTGTTAGGGTTAGTCGGGTGTGCGTTAGTAAACACGCTATTTAGTTGATAGAAACCAACGTCTAGTACCGTTGGCATAATTGGTTTGATCGTAGGTTCGATAGGTAGGGCTGGGTTAATAAGATCCCAGACCTCTAGTGATTGGGCTTGGGCTTTAATTTGCCTTAGCCATGGTGTGTAGTTCGAATAGTCGGTTAGGATCACTATAGAAACCCTAAGTATTGATAGAGACATAATAATCAGTTTAATCAAGGCAGTGAGACTCTTAATTATTAGATATACAGGTATTCTTAATAAGTTAAGATGGAAAAGTGGTGGGTTAATTGATTGATTGTGTGTGTTCTGTCAGAGAAGCTCGGCTACCGCGAGAAGTAACTATCTAGTACTAAGCCGCACTAGTACTATTTAGACTAGTACAGGGGCAGTGTAAAACAGTAGTGCGCCAGCCTCCTTAGTGTATTTCACAGTGAAATCACTGTGATTTACACTAATTACCACTGTAAGGGGCCATATGATCGTACACACCTACCCACTGGATTTTAGTAACTGTCTATCTGATAAGCTCTCTAATAGTCTACTAGTTAAAAGATAATATATAACTTAGTTATACTAAATAGTAGACTATTTATTAACTGCTATTATTAATACTATTATGCAGAATATTAATAATAAAATTATTATTATTTTATATATATATTTTATTACTACTACTATATACTAGGCATTAGGTTATAGTGCCTTCTATTTTACTCCTCTCTATGTATAGTGCGGACTCGACCTTGGTTAGAATCTCCACATAACAAAGATCTTTAATAAGATAGGCCTAAAAAAGCTTAAGGCTAATAGCTTTAAAAGTAAGACTAATAAGAAAGAATAGAAGGACTTCTACAATAGCATAGGTAATATAGGTCTAATTACTAAAAAGCTAGTAATAGTTGCTAATAAGGAATAGTTATAAGTTTATTATACTTCTTTATTATATGCCTTTGCTAATAATTATTAGTTACTATAAGTCTAGTCTTTCTACTAACCTTATTAACTATAGTAAGGATAGTATACTTAATAGTAATAAGGCGTATATTAAGGGGAATAATAAGAAAGAGTGTAAAAAGAAAATTAAGGATAATAGAAAGGAGCTTAAAGCTTATTTCTAGGGGCTACTAAATAGGTAACTCTAATATTATAGATAAGAATATAGACTTTAAGGGTTTCTTAGACTTTAGGGACTTAGGTACTAAGGGAAGTTTAGGTAATAAGAGAGGTTTAGATAATAAGAGGGGTTTAGATAATAAGAGGGGTTTAGATAATAAGGAGGGTTTAGATAATAAGAGGGGTTTAGATAATAAGGGGGGTTTAGATAATAAGGGGGGTTTATATAATAATTAGTGTATAGGATAAGATAAGCTAGAATTATAGTTTTGCTATAGTTAATTATTATAGCTAATAATTATATACTAGTTACTAAGAATACTACATATAGTAATATAGTAATAAGCTAATTACTACCTAAAACTAACTCTGCAATAAAGGGCTATATACTAGTTTAGATCTAAAACTAACTTATTATTAGTATACTATACGCTATGCACTATTTCTAGCTAACCTTAATATTAGTTAAATACTACTATAGTTAATATTATAGAGTTTAGTTTATTCTATTCTTTTTTAAACTACTATTCTTTTAAATAACTATTTAACTAGTTATTATATCTTTTTATTATACTAATATCCTTAAGTGCTATATTAAGTGCTACACCTGTCCTAGGAATTAATATATAGCCTTATATTAATAAACTAGTTGCTTTACTACTAGATATTCTTTTTAATATAGAATTTTAGCCCTATAGGCTAATAGGTTAGAAAGTAAAACAATTTGTCTTATCTAATATTCCCCTTTAGACTTTTTGTAAGCAGTCTAGAGCTATGTTACATAACAATATTAGTCTTATAAGTTAGCTCGCCTACTATATACGAGCCTCTAATTACTCCATATACAATACACAGGCATATACACATCTAAACACAGATACTTCTATAATATACACTTTCTACACATACTACCCAACTGCTTATAGTTATAAGCCCAGCCTAATCCGCACTTATATATATATATTAACTCTTTACCTACCTATCTATTAATCGAGCCTACTCTATCTTGCCATGTTAAAGGCCAGCTCTTCGATTATTCTTCACGGTCCACACAACTAGGAACTATAAATCTATACTATTAAAAGGCTCGCAGAGGCTAGAGACGTATAGGGATATATTAATCCAGATCTGTCACCCCTATTAACGCTTAGTAAGCCTTAGCAACCTGCCCAGCTTCAAACTATTAATGAAGACAGATCGCCAGCGACAGAACCTACTACTAAAGCTCAAGCGCAGTACAATTAGGAAATAAGTCTCTACTATAGGGAGCTTAAGAAATACAGACAAACTAAAGATAAGATGAGCCAAATTAAAGCGCACGTAGCTAACACTATTACTTAGGACCTAGTCTATTAAATTAAGGACTAAAAGTCCCTCCACAATTAGCTTAAGATGCTATAGGAGCTCTACAGCCCTATAACAGCTAATTAAGAATATTAGGTCTAGAAAGCCTACAATACTACTAAAGTACTACATACTTATAAAGAGAATCTAGAGAAGTAGTGTAGCACCTTTCTTACTGCCTATAATAGGGCTAAACAACTTAAGCTACTAGAGACGCATAGCTACCAACCTTACAAGGACCTTATTCGAGCTATTAGGCAGATTAACCCTAGCTACGCTGCTACTATCGCTATTATAGTATTTAACGCGGAAACTATCTTAACTGCCTTAGATAGCGACTCTATTCAGCCAACACTACCTAAACTACTAGCAGAATACCTACGCTACTATCGTACGACCGCAACAAAATTAACTATCCAAGGCGAAGCATTTGCAGCTACATTAAATTAAGAGGAGTCTCTATATAGACAAAATAATAGAAAGAGACCTTATTAGGACAAGCCATTAAAGCTATTAAAGCCATGTCTATGTGGGGATCTACACTATTAGGGACAGTGTCCGTACATTAACACCTCACAGCGCAGAGGAGGATTCGTCGAAAACTCTAAAAAAGCTAAGAAGATAGTTAAATACAAAGCCAAGGATACAAAAGGCATACTAAACAAAATTTAGGAAAAGAATTAGCGCTATAAGAAGCGTAGGGTTTAAGAGAGCCATAGGTTAGAACCTAATTTAATAGAAATTAACGTAGGTAATACACCTATAGCCAACCTTCCCTATAAAGCCTACGCTATCTACTTATTAGTATTTAATAATAGGCTAACGCTACAACACTTCCCGCTCCTCTACTTATAGACGCTGGATTTAGCCACTAATATTCACATCTACAACAATCCTACCAAGTTCCAATAAAAGGCTCCTATATCGCTAGACAATATTGTCCTCGCAGAAGGCACAGAGATGGCTATTTAGGCATAGGGAGAAGTTGAGATACTTCTATCAACGCCTTAAGGATAGAGAAAGACAAAGCTTAAGCGCGTCGCCTTAATACCAAGCTTCTTTACAAGTCTAGTCTCTCTAGCCTAACTATTATTATTAAACGTCTATTTTAACTTAGGAAGAAACACTCTATATTAGTCCAACTTATTAGGGTTACAAGTTAAAGACATCGCTAGCCTCACTAGGCTAGGTGGTTATTGGCTAGTAGTCTATTAAACTAATCCTCTATCTACCCAATCTACTCAGCTTTAAACATTCGCTACCTATTAATATTAGCCACAGTACTTAGCCCTACCGCCTAAATTAAGATCGCTAAGCAAGGCCCAGCTTTATGTCCTTATAGGACATCTAAGTAATAATACAATCGACTAACTATTAAGTTACGTGATAGGCATATAGCTAGCTACTAGAACTACTCCTTAAATAGTTAACTGCGAAGAATGCCTACAAAGCAAAGCATATTAGATTATCTCGCGTTAAATAGGCTATAAGATAGGGGCAACCTAAGCCTTTAAAACTATCGCTATTAACCTAATTAAGCTTAACACAAGAGCCTACAATAGTGATTAATATATCTTCTATAGGTTTAACCTATTCTCGAAGTTCTATTTCGTCTACACAATACCTAGACAAGACAAGCCTACGCTACTATCTATTATTAGATAACTAGATTAAACGATTAAACAAGAATTTAACACAACTGTCACCTTTCTTATTGCTAACAACAAGCGAGGATATAGCCTAGCAGACAACTCTGCTAGAGACTACTATTAGAGAGAAGGCATTAAGCTATAGATTAGAGCTCCACACACTAAAGAGCAGAACAGCTTAGCAGAGCGCTTAGGCAGAAGTCTTATTAAGAGAAGTTGTTTAATAAGAATCACCTTAAACCTACCTCTAGCACTTGGCTCTAAGATCTACCCCATAGTAGCATACCTGCTCAATCGCACACCTACGCGATTACTAGGCTAGAAAACACTATTCGAAATTGCCTACAGCAAGAAACCGTTAATTGCTCACCTACGCGTCTATGGCTGCCAAGCATACGCACTACGCAAGTAGATACTATAAACAGACAAGCTTAGTCCTTAAGCTTTAGTAGGATACCTAGTTGGCTACAACTTGTTAAACATCTACTAAATCTAGATGCCTAAGGCGAGAAGCTAAGCTTATAGAGGCAAAGTTATTCGTGTGAGAGACGTTACCTTCTGAGAAGACCTCTTCTATTAACCACACGATGAAGCAGATCCGCTCCTACAAGGCTCTAAGCTAGAGCAATTCGCCCACGAGTATTAACTACCTTTAATACGCAGCCAAGACAGCTCTATAGAAGATTTATCTAAAGACAAGCTTATATTAAATCTAGACTAGTTTAGCCAGACTGCTACTATTATAAAGCAAAGCCAATTAACGCAAAGAGTAACAACAACCTAATACTAGATAAGAAGTTACTATTAGCAGCTTCTAACACCAAGTTAAACAGAGACTACTAAGGTTCACAGCAGCTTACGGGGCTCACCTTATAACAACTTACTATACTCACTATTAGCTACACTAACTAGCTTATTATTACTATCTATATCTTTAAAGAAGCGCAAATATAAAACATTAAATTCTGTCTTACAAATAGACTTAAACTAAGCAGAGAATCGAGAACTAATTAATAGCAACCTTCGTTAGTCTCACATACTACCTAAAGGGTTAATAAGATCTAGAAAGCTATCTTAGAAGAGTAGCAGCTTTTTTATTAGCACAAACTAGTTAGTATATATAGTAGCCTTAGCTACAGCATTAAAAACACAATTTTACTACACCGAGCTACCTTCTAAGCCGCGTCTCTATAGAGATATAATAAAAATGCCATCTTTATATAGGGAAGGCTTCCTCTAGGCTATAAAACAAGAAATTAGCAACGTGAAGCAAAAAGGCACGTATGAGAGGATTACCTAGCAGGAGTTCAACCCGCAAGACTAAGAGGTCCTTTTATTAATGTGGGTCTTTAAGTACAAGCTTAATAATTAAAGCTACCTTACGAAATATAAGGCCTGTATCTGCGTACGAGGCGATCTATAGGCGACTACCGAGGATACCTACGCAGCCACTCTAGCGGTTTGAATATTCCAAGCTCTAGTTGCTATAGCTGCCTACTTTAACATAGAAATCTGTTAATATAATACTGTTAACGCATTTATAAACGCTTAGCTCGTAACACTAGTCTATTATTACTTACTAGAAGGATTCTCTAACCCTAACTATCTATAGAGACTACGTCGAGCTCTATATGGCCTAAAGACCTCACCACTACTCTAGTATTAAGAGCTTATTAAGACGCTCACTAAGCTAGGCCTACGCGAAGTTAAAGACGTTCCTTGTCTATAGAAGAATAACAAGCTTCTAGTCTTCTTCTATATAGATAATATTGTTGTACTCTGCCTACTAGCCTATAAGGCTGCACTACATAAATTCGAGCAGAAGCTCCTGCGCTAATATAAGATTCGATCTCTAGGAGAGCTTTAAACGTTCTATAGTATTCAAACGCATAGAGACTATAAGAATGGCTCTATCTAGCTATTATAAGCTTTATATATTAAAAAGCTAGCATAGAAGTATTCTTTACTAAAGCTATATATAAAGTTACTAACTACCCCACTACCTCTAGAAAAGCTATTACTGTCTAAGGATTAGGCAAATAACTTCACTAAGCACAGATATGCCTAGCTTGTAGGCTCTATAGGCTACGCGGCTAAAGCTACCTAACCTAATATCTCGAAAGCTTATTCTAAACTAGCTGAGTTTCTTATGAATCCATCTTCACGTTATCTTAACGCAGCCTACTAGATAATCGCCTACCTGCTAGGCACTAAAGATCGAGCTATCTACTATATAGCCTCTATCTCAAACGAATTAGTCTATATAGCTAACTAGACTTAGCCTAAGTTCTTTGGAGCAACAGATGCGTTGTACGCTGATAATAAGATTACACGCAAGAGCTCACAAGGCTATATCTTCTTCCTATTTAGCGGACCTATAGACTAGAAAGCAACACTCCAACGCTGTATTACTAAGTCCACTATAGAAGCAGAGCTAGTTTCTATATTATCTATAGGCACTAAACTAATCTAGTAGTAGAGAGTCTTTAAACAAATTGGCTTTAATCCAGATTATAAACGCCTTCTATACTATAACAATTAGCAGACTATCTAGCTTCTCACCTCTACTACGCCTCGTCTTAAGACTACTATACAGCACGTTAATATCCATTATTACTAGCTACGCCAAGAAGCTCAATCCAACAATATTAACCTCTTATACATCCAGACAAGCTATCAACTAGCTAACAGCCTCACCAAGCTGCTACCTAGGCAGAAGCACGAAAACTAGGTTTCTCTTCTTTATTTTTAACTATTTCCTTCTAAATAAGCTTCCCTATAGTATAGTACTCTTCCTAGTTTCTCCTATATGGTTTTTACAGGTTTAACAAGGCTATATATTTACTAAGCTCTATTCTATACATAGCTCTACGCTGTACCCCTACACTTTACTTAGCTCTATTATATACTTAGCTTTACGCTATATTTTACCTTTATATATAGAGCAAACATGCTCGCATTATGTATTAAGCTCTACCTATAAGGCTTATCAACCTCAGCACAGAACGCAAAGCAATAAGGATCTCAATACTAGCTCTAGGAGACGTCCTACTATTAGGGACGCCTATAGTATAGAGCGAGGTCCACTAACACTGCAACGGCGAACGGCTACCTACCTAGGACTGCACCAATACAGAGACTAGTTCTTAACCTAAATATAGCTGCTATACAAAGGTAGAGGGAGACCTATAGCCAACATTAGCTTTAAACATACGTTCGAACCTAAAGGGGGTATATAAGCAGCCTAGAGCTATGTTACATAACAATATTAATCTTATAAGTTAGCTCGCCTACTATATATAAGCCTCTAATCACTCTATGTACAATACACAGGCATATACACATCTAAACACAGATACTTCTACGATATACACTTTCTACACATACTACCCAACTGCTTACACTTTTAAGAGTTAGAGATAGAAAAAAAGATATTTACTATATAGGACGCGTAATAGTCTAATACTTAATAAGCTAAAAATAAATAAATCTATAACCTATACTAAAACTCTTACCTTTGTATAGGTATTATCTACACTATATTTTAGAAGGGCGTAGAGTACCTCTCTAGTTATCTATATATATTCTATCTTAACTATAGCTATATACTATAACACCTAAGTGTTAACTTTACTAGTACTTAGCTAATTAGTACTAAGCACCTTATTAACTATATAAAGTCCTAAGTATATATATAGTAAGATAAGTCTATTTATAAAAGAACTTTTACTTCTTAGTATAAAAATAAATAAATAGCTATTTTATATCCTATATACATTCTATAGACGTTTAAAACTAAACTTATATAAGTAGTAATTAATAATAACTGTCGAAATATATTACGTAATATAGTGGAAGGTAGGTAGGTAGTAATATAATAAGTATAACATACTTATATAATAAGGTAGATAGTATTCTTAGTAAGATAGATAGTAAGATAAGTAACTTGGATATATTTTCTAACTTAGAGATTTAGCTTATTTATATAGATAAAGATCTTAGAGATTACGTGACTATACACGTGCCTAGAAAGTTATTAAGTTCTACTTTAGGAAACTAATAGTTCTTTGTCTATAATCACGCAATAACACGTGATTAATAAGACAAAGAAAGTTCTAAAGTCTAGACTTTCTAGACCGTACGTTTTTGTCCGATCTCGATTTAGACAACAAGCTAAAAGGTAAGTAGCTACTTATTACACTACTATATAATCTATAGTATAAACTATATAATAGGTAATAAGTACTACTATAAAATAAAAGCTTATTAAAGTAGAATTACTTTTGGCTTTATATTTTAACATACCCCTTTAATACTTATTAGTATATATTAGATATACTAATAGTATTGTTAACTATTACTATATTAATATAATATAGTTTTATGTAGTTTTATATAGAGGGAAAAATTAAAACCTCTTTATAAGTAACTAGTTTAAATAGTTCTTATATAAGGAAAAATACTTCTTAGTATAAAACCTTTTTAAATCTCTATTTATATATTTAGTCTATTAGCATCCTAACGCAGAATAATAATAGTAGATTTATTTATATAATAACTTAGTCTATTAGTTTACTAAAGCAAAGGTATATATTAGTATTTAGAAGATAAGAGACTTTTAAGAAGTAAAACTTCTATTTTTATTTTATAATATTATAGGTTTATAGTTTTAGGCCTTTATTTTATTTTTAAAGTTTCTAAATAGATAACTTAAAGAGAAAACCTTTATTGGGAAAAACTTAATTATAATTTATAGTTTCTTAATAGATAACTAAAGAGAAAACCTTTTAATAGGAAAACCTTATATTTTATTATAAAGTTCTAAATAAATAACTTAAAGATAAAAACCCTTATTAGAAAAAAACTTAATTATACTTTATAGTTTCTTAATAGATAACTAAAGGGAAAACCTTTAAATAGAAAAACCTTAATTAATTCTTTATTAGATTAATTTTTTCTATAGCTTGATTAAAAGCTATAGTATTTAGACATTTAGTAAAGATATCCGCAGGTTACTCTTTAGTACTAATATAGTCTAAATTAATTAAACCTTCTACAATCTTTTCTCTTACATAGTGATATTGTATATTAATATGTTTAGATTTAGAATAGTATTCTGGATTTTTAGCTAATTTAATAGCAGGTTAATTATCACATAATAGATAATAACTTTTAATATTATTATTAATATTTAAAAGTTTAAATATATTTATTAAATAAATATATTCTTTTAAGGCTTCTTTAATAGTCATATACTCTGTCTCGTAACTAGATAGTACTATAGATGTTTGTAATTTACTAGACTAACTGATAGAGGTATTATTAATAGTAAAAATAAAGCCACTAGTACTTTTTCTTTCTACTAAATCACTCCCCCAATCTAAATCTACGTAATCTATTAGATTAAATAGATTATTACTAGATTTAGATTGGTTTTTAGTTATAGTATTATTAAATACTTCTAAATTCTGTCTAGAGCAGTATAGTGAGAAGAATTAGGATTAGACATAAATCTAACACAGTTATTAACTGCGTAGATTATATCTAGCCTAGTTTTACTAGATAAATATATTAAACTACCTATTTATTGTTAGTTATTAAATGGGTACTCTACAGCTAGCTGTATAGACATCGAATTCTAATCCTCTATACTGGCAAGCGTGGAGGGTGTACGGGGCGATTGTGCGAGGAAAAGGAAATAACATAATAGAACGACTTGGTATTAATTGCTTGTCTCTAGAGAGGGTGCGGATAGAAAGGAGAAGATCTTGCGGCGCACGGGCCGCGGCGCACGGGCATCACGTAATCCCCACGTGATGCCATTGTGCGCCAATATTGAAACCTCAACACCCTCGGGTGCCCTTGCCCGTACGGTGTACGGACACTGGCAACTTTTTGTTTTAAGGTTGCTGTTAGTGGTTCTCCCTTCCTCCGCACGAACTATCTACTTGCTAATTGTCAAATATACGGGTATTCTTAATGAGTTGAGATGGAAAAGTGGTGGGTTAATTAATTAATTATGTGTGTTCTGTCGGAGAAGCTTGGCTACCGCGAGAAGTAACTATCTAGTACTAAGCCGCACTAGTACTATTTAGACTAGTATAGGGGCAGTGTAAAATAGTAGTGCGCCAGCCTCCTTAGTGTATTTCACAGTGAAATTACAGTGATTTACACTAATTACTACTGTAAGGGGCCATATGATCGTACACACCTACCCACTGGATTTTATAGTGACTGTCTATCTAACACACCCCCTTAGCTTGGAACCATCTCAAGCTGGACCCAATTCTTCGCAGCCGTACTATAACTTATAGTCCAAAAGCTTCCATCCTGTCTTCTAATTCGTTAAGGTCGACCTCTTGGTCGGTGATCCTACCCCTGACGTCTTTAAGTCCGAGTTGATTTACGAACTTAGTCTATTTGCTAGCTGGCAGAGCCTTTGTAAGGCCATCTGCTGCTATTTCTTCTAATTGTTGGTACTGGATTTTAATAGCTCTACGTACTACTTCTTGTTAAAGCTAATAATTGTGTATGTTAACGTGCCTAAGCTTTGTTTGTAACTTGGCAATTTCTTTGGTAACAAGTTGGATAGTTTGTTAATTGTCGCAATTAATAGTAATTGTTGAGGATAAGAGTTTAATCTTAAGTTTAGCGATTAACTAAGCTATAAAGAGTGCCTTTTTTGCAACCTGTAAGAGTGCCAGCAACTTAGCTTTAGTTGTTAAAGTGGTGACAGTGTCTTGTTTATTTGCCTTCTAGGCGACAAGTCTACTAAACAGCTTAATAATATATCCTTGCGAGCTCTTTTTGTTAAGGGTATTGTCTGCAAATAACGCGTTGCTAGCAACCTTGTAGGTGTCTACATCTTTAAAGCGTAGCCCTAGTAATTGGGTGGAGGATAAGTATAGCAGTACACAGTTGGCGGCTTTGTAATAGTCGTTGCTGGGATTTAATAGAAAGCGCGATAATTAGGAGCTTGCGAAAGCGATATTAGGGCGCGTGGTTACTGCAGCGTACAGGATTGATCCTATTTTTTGCTAGTATTAGTTAATCTCTGCCTTTGTGGCGAGTCCTTCTTAAGGTAGCAGTTTGACTACTAACATTGGGGTTTCGTGTTTAAGGTCGCGTCAGTTAATAAGGCGACTAATCTTGTCTATATAGAACGCCTGTGATAGCTAAAATTACCTACTTGCACGGTCTCTAACGATTTTAATCCCTAGAAACCACTAAAGATTGTTACCTCTAGTAAGGGTGAACTTTGTACTTATCTTTTTTATTACTGTGTTAGCAGCGTGTTTCTGATCCCTTAAGTAGGCGACAATAAGGTTATCTACATAGAAGAATATAATAATGCCGTCTTTAATTATATAGCAAGGCTTATAAGGGACTGCGGTAAAACTAAGATCCTTAAGAGCACTGGTAAATTCTCTCTACCATAGTAGTGGTGAGATTTGAAGACTATACAGTGCCTTATGCAACTATAGGATAGTGCTGGGTCGGGTATAACCTTGGGGCATTCTCATGTAGAGTTCTCTGTCTAGTTTCGCATGGACGAAAGCGTTGGTGACGTCGTACTGGCTAAGCTCTAGGTCATACTAAGCTGCCATAGCCATAAGTAGGCGAAATGATCGTCCTGCGAGAGTTGCGGCGTAGGTGTCTTAAGTAGTAAGGTAGTGTTGTTAATCTCCACGTACTACTAACCTAGCCTTGCACTTCTAAAATTAATAATGTTTGTTAAGTTTGTATGTATACACCTACATACAGTTAAGGATTTAGTAGCCGCGTGATCGCACTAGGGCAATAGGCACCTTACTCTAAGACCTTATCTCTTTGTGGCTTTATAGGTGTACTCGCTTAGTATCCTTCTATATATTAAATAGCGGGTAGTCTTCTAACCATGTTCCGCAAGATGGAGGCTTTGGCAATTCACTTTAGTAGGGTTTCTTTCCTGCTATAAGCATGCGATTGAATTGCGCTTTGTTAAGCGGCTTCCCCTTATATTTGCCTCTGCTACCTGCCTGTGTTCTGGCTAGGAAAGCGGCTGCCTATAGCACAGCACGTTAATCTGGCTGTGTTAATCCTATAGGTACTTGTTTATATTAATCGTCTTTAAAACTCGCCATTAATTAGGCAAGTAATGTGACAGGCGGAGGTGTCGCTGGTGGTGTTGGGTAGGTGTAATTGATCTTCCTCCCCTAATAGTACCCTGGAGGGTTCTTCTTATCCTCGCGATTGCGTGAGTTAGTGATCGACTTATCCTTATAGAAGGATTTAGTATTTTCTTGTTTAGGTAGTGGAGGTGGTAACTCTACTAATCGGGTCTATGCAGCAATCTCTTTAGTAGTACTATGCATAAGGTTGTCTAACAGATCTTCTATTTTGCCTGAGAACACCTTATCTTTGTTAAAGATGACGTCGCGTGTGCTAATAACTTTGTTAAGTGGTGGGATCTATACCCTCCAGATGTTTAATAATTGGTAGCCCACTAGGTATCTAACCCATGCCTTTAGGTCTAACCTTTGGAGCTTGCTCTTGCCGCGTTTTGTATTATTAGTTAAGGCGAAGGCTTTATAGCTATAGGCCCTAAGGTAAGCCTAGTTTGGTTTCTTTAGTTAAGTGACAATGCCGTTTTGGTAAGTAACTATTGTAAAGAATACTTCGTGTGGTGATCGCTATTAGTTGGCGTAGTTTGGAGTTCGATTGTATAGGTATACGGCCGCTTGTGTGATTTCTGGCTATAGGTTAAAGGGAAGGTTGGCGTTAAGTCGCATTGCACGACCCTTCTCCTTAATTACACCCCCTGAGTGTTTAGCTCCTCTATTTTGAGCTTAGGTGTTAGGTGCTAAAGGCTTAATAATAATACCTTTACTAATGCACCACCTGTGAACGTCTTGTTTGACTAAGAAGATCTTATTGTTGGATTCAATGACTTTAATAGTTATATTAAATTGTACTTTTATGAATTGTACAAATTCCTTTAGCAACTTAATAATTGTTCGTGCTAGTTAGTTGTCTTTGAAATAGAAGTCCCAAGCTATGCCTAAGAATCGATTAGTGATAAGCATCTGGCTTTTCTCGCTAGTAAAGCTCTAATCTTCGTAGTCGTAAAAGTCTATAGCGACTCTCTTACTAGGACCATTATTAATTTGCCTAGGTTATTATCTAATTTGTCGCTTAAGCTTTGATCTGCCGCAAGCGTCGCATTGGACTGTAGTAAGTCCTTTAAGCTGCACCCCCTTACAGTGATTCACAGTGTGTTCTAGTGCCTGGGGACCTGGGTGGCCTAGTCGTTTGTGCTAGGTGATGGCGTCTGCCTTCTGCGCTTGTCGTGCGGTACGCGTGGTGATTTTGTGTGTGGCATACGTACTATTGTGTATAGTACGATTTTGTTTGGGCATGTATTCTAGTATCTATTAACCATAGAGTTCTTAAAGTTCGGCTAGGACTATATTGTCCCTTCTCTTAATTGTTATTAGATCTGCCTTTGTGTCCTACTAGAGGCCTTGCCTGCGGAGTAATTGGAAAGACACTAGGTTGCATAGCAGATTAGGGCAGTAGGCGATGTTGTCTAGCCTTAGTATCCTATTTCCTTGTACGCTTTTAACGTGTAGATAGACACTCCTATATCCCCTTATCCAAACTCGTGATGATCCCGCCCATATGAAGTCTCCTGGCGACGGTGGTCGCAGCGTGACGAAACGATCGATATTGTTGAAGATATGGCAGGTTGTGCCAGAATCGAGGATCGCGGAGTAATGTAGTGGGTAGGTGTTCGGGTCTAAGTAGTAGGAGGCTGCGATAGCATTAAAGCTCGCTAAGAGGACAGTGATTTGTCTGCCATCTAGTCATTTATTGTTAGTAATCTTAGTGATTCGAGTTAGAGTAGGAGTGCTTAATTGTTTAATTCTTAGTGTCTGTAATCTTGGACGCTTTATGGATCTTACGCTCTCTATAAGTGTAGGGTTATTTTCTATCCTGAACTTTATAAGGGCCTTTATTGCTGGCTTCGGTTAAAACTAATTAGGTGCCTTGTTAGGAAATGCGTAAAAGCAGTCTTGCAGACTATAGCGTTGTTCACAAGCAGGGCACTTGGGGTATAATCCTCTCTAGCCACTAACTGCTGTTGGCTTATTGTCTGTGTTCGCGGACTGCTTGGATTTGGCTTTAGAGCCAGCTTTCTTAGCGTGTGATCTGCCTCGCTTGAGTGATACTGCTTCATCTATAGGATGGGCGTCCCTATCTGCGGTCTAGGTGGGTGCACCACCGTCAGCGAGAGATAGTCCTGCAATAGCAAAGGCGCCCCTTTGTTTACCCTTAATCGGGTGCTGCATTGCCATTTAATCTCGGAAGAGTTTTACCATATCTTTTCTTAAAGTGTTTAGGTTCTTATTCCTATATTGCATAAAGGTTATAACCCACTAGGATACAACGTTGGTAACCGCCTTTATAAAATCTTGTTTGACTAAGTCTAGCAATATAAGTTCTAGCACACTATTGTGCTCTGCTTCTGTTGCTGCATAATTGTACTCAGTGAGCCAGGTGGACCATAATCCAGCTAATCTTATGGGCTTAAGAGCGTCTTAGTATCTGATCCTCGCTCGTTGTAGTTTGTTGTTTTGGTCTACCCTAACCGTGTTTGTAAGGTTGATAATCTATTGTCTAATTAATTAATCTGGGGTGTAGTAATTAGTCTGCAAGTGTGCTAAGGTCGTTGATTGAATGAGGGCAACTATCTTGTCGAGGTTCGCCTTCTGTTGTTCGTACCTTTGGTCGAGTAACTTGAAAGTTTTAAGTTGATCCTTATAGAGGTCGTAATCCTCTCTGTACGCCCTTACGCTAGTTGTCGACAGGTCTGACGGCCTTGTTGGGCGTGCGCGAGGGTTGTCGGTATTCGCGTTGATAAACGCTGGGCTTGGTGCATAGCCAACACTGATGTTTGGTGGGATTGGAATAACTAGTTGGGTCATAGGTTGGATCTCTTGGTCTGGGTCGATGATATCCCAGATCCCTAGAGATTGGGCGCGGGCTTTAATTTGCCTTAGCCATGGTGTATAGTTTGAGTAATTGGATAGGATTACTGTGGGATCTCTAAGCGTTAATAAAGACATAATAATCAGCTTGATTAAGGCAGTAAGACTCTTAATTGTCAAATATACGGGTATTCTTAATGAGTTGAGATGGAAAAGTGGTGGATTAATTGATTAATTGTGTGTGTTCTGTCGGAGAAGCTCGGCTACCGCGAGAAGTAACTATCTAGTACTAAGCCGCACTAGTACTATTTAGACTAGTACAGGGGCAGTGTAAAACAGTAGTGCGCCAGCCTCCTTAGTGTATTTCACAGTGAAATCACAGTGATTTACACTGATTACCACTGTAAGGGGCCATATAATCGTACACACCTACCCACTGGATTTCACAGTGACTGTCTATCTGACACTAATATTCACCCTGTCTATTTATTATTCCCCTGTCCGTACGGGGATGTCCGAATCGTCGATATGTCAGATTTAATGGTTGAATGCGATGATGCGCCTTAATAGATAATGATGATTGTATTGTGTTTGTGTCCACCGTGTTTAGCTAGTTCTGACTTCTTCGCTAGTGTGCCAAGCCAGGTGGTCCCTACTTTATTGTACAGATCCAACCTTAACGCGCTTGTTCTATCTAACAGCTGCATATCTGACACACCCCCTTAGCTTGGAAGATCCTTGCAAGCTAAACTATTTAGCAGCCTATTATCCTAAAGTAAGGTTATTAAGGTGCCCTTAAATTTCCTTAAGAGGTGCTTTATTTGCTACTTTGCGTTTTGTTATCTTAACTAGCCCAAGTTGGGTTAGGAACCCTTTTTACTTATTAACTAGGAGGACCTTTGTAAAGCTATTAGCGATTATTTCTGCCAATTGTATGTACTCCACCTTAATCTTTCTAGTAGAGACTTTCTATCTTAACTAGTAATTGTGAATGTCGACGTGTTGTAGTTTAGTCTGAAGCCTAGATATCTCCTTAGTGACTAGTTAAATAGTTTGCTTATTATCGCATTAGACGGTAATTAACAATAAGCGCAGTTTAATCTATAGTTCGTCCAGTAGTCTTAATATAAAGATTGCTTCCTTGGCCACTTGCAATAAGGCGAGAAGCTCTGCTTTAGTTGTTAAAGTTGTGACAGTGTCTTGTTTGCTTGCTTTCTAGGCAATAAGTCTATTAAATAGCTTAATAGCGTATTCTTGCGAGCTCTTTCTGTCTAGTGTGTTGTTAGCAAATGAGGCATTGCTGGCTACTTGAAGGCAGTTGCCTCCTCTCAGCTGTAGTGCTCTCTATCTGGTGCTTGATAAGTATAGTAGTACTCGATTAGTGGCATCGTAATGTTCCAAGCCTGGATTTAATAGGAATTAAGCTAGCCTTAAGGTTGCAAAGGCTATGTCCGGTTAAGTTGTTACTGCCGCGAATAGAAGCAATCTAATCTTGCGTTAGTATTTGTTAATTTCTAAGGGTGTCGCTAAGCTGTCTTGTGGTTTCAGCTTAATAGCTGCTATTAGGGTGTTGTGTTGAATATCCCTCTTGTTAACTAATTAACTAATCTTGTCTAAGTAGGCAGCCTAAGAGAGTTAAATTGTCCTAGTCTTTTAATCTCTAATAATCTCTACGCTAAGGAACCACTAAAGGTTGTTTTCTCTACTTAAGGTGTATTTTTCTTGTAGGCGCTTAATTGCTTGTTGGGCTTCTTCCTCTTTCTGCTTGTGAAAAGCTAAGATAATATTGTCAACGTAGAAGAAGACAATAATTCCGTCTTTAAGAAGGCAGCATGGCTTGTAAGGCACTGTCTGGAAACCTAGAGCTTTAAGTGTTAAGGTAAACTCTTTCTGCTAGAGGAGTAGTAAGATCTAAAGACTATATAAAGTCTTGTTAACTTAAAGTATTATTTTAGGCTTCTAATAGCCATAGGGCATTCTTATGTATACCTCTTAGTCTATACTTGCATGGACGAAAGCGTTTGTAATATTGTATTGCTTAAGCTCTATATTATAGTGAGCTGCTATTGCCACCAGCATTCGGAACGACCTGCTGGCAAGTGTGGCTGCATAAGTGTCTTAAGAGGTAATATTCTATTGTTAATCGCCCCGGACGACTAGCCGTGCCTTGCACTTTAGTAAGTGATAGTGTTTATTAAGCTTGTAGGTGTATACCTACATATAGTTAAGGATCTGCTGTCCTGTTAGTTTAATTTTCTTTATTAGTACTTCTAACCATAATTTTATTTGTTTGTGGCTTGCGAGGTGATCCCGCTCTGCTTCTTTAAACAATTCGCCCATCGGGTGATCCTCAAGCTTAGTACGGCACGTTGGCAGAGGTGGGAGTTAACTTTAATAGGGCTTTAAGCCTTTAGCGAGCGTTCTTATTATCTTAGCCTTGTCTATAATATCCCCTCTGTATTTCCCAACGTGGCCAGCTTAAGTTCCTGCCATGAAGGCGGCTGCCTAGGGGATAGTTTTGGATAACCCTTTTAGGTTTATTTTTGATTTATTTCCAGCTATTAACTACGCAAGTAATGCCGCAGGTGGTGGTGTAGTTAGAGGAGTTGGATAGTTGTCCCTAATCTTCACTTCTTAGTAGTAGCCTAGTGGGTCTACTTCGCCTTGGGGATTTAATAAGCCTCTAACAGTGTCGTCTTTATAGAAGGACTCTGTCTCTAGTTAATAACTTAGTGTTAGGAGTTCGATTATTCTTACGTATGTGCCAATTTCCTCCAGTATACTATGTATGAGGTTATCCATAAGGTCCTTAGTTTTGCTACTAAAGACAGTTTGTTTGTTAAAGATAACGTCGTGGGTGCTTATTACCTTAGCAAGTGACGGTATCTAAATTTAATAGATATTTAAGGACTAGTATCCTACTAGGTAACCAATCCAAGCCTTTAGGTCTAGGCGTTATAGCCTTAATTTACCTTAATGTGTATTATCCATTATTGCGAACGCTTTGCAGCCATACGCTTTAAGGTAAGCAAGATTAGGTTTCTTAATTAAGGTGACTACTCTATTATTTAGAGCAACTTGTGTGAAGAATATCTTATATAGCGTTTTCTAGTTGTTCGCATAATTCGGTGTTCGATTATAGAGGTATACTGTAGCTCTTGTAACTTTAGGCCATAGTTCCCAGGGTAGGTTAGTATTAAGACGTATCGCGCGCAATTTCTCTTTGTTTACACCCCCTAAGCGTTTAGCACCTCTATTTTAAGCTTGTGTATCTGGGGCGAAAGGCTTAATAGTAATTCCTTGTGATGCCAACTAGCGCTTAATTTCCGGTTTCACCATTATAATCTTATTGTCCGCTTTAATAACCTTGACCGTAATATTGTAATGGTTTTTAAAGAAGAAAAAGAAGTTTAATAGAACTTTAATAACTAACTTTGCTAGTTAATTATCTTTAAAATAAAAGTCCCATTGCAGGCCTGAGTACCTGTTAGTAATAAGTATCTGGCTCCTTTTGCCAGTGCTACTTTGCGCCTTGTAGGCATAAAAGTTAATAGCTAGTCTTTCTCCTAGTCCTTTATTGTTAATTTGCGGTGCTTGGCTAATTTGTTGCCAGATCTTTGCTTTCCTATAGGAGTCGCATTAAACTATTGTAACTCCCTTAACTCGCACCCCTTTAGCTTGCTGCATAAGATATTTAATAGCTGCTAGTCTAGGGTGTCCTAGTCTCTTATGCTATAATTTAGCTAAGGCCCTTTATAGTGCTCCTTTTATTTGTAATATATTTTTGCAGATGTAATATAAAGTGGGTGGTAGCGAATTATACTTAAGTACCTATTAACTGTGTATCTTAGATAGTTTTCTAATAATCTTATTATCTGGTCCTTTTAGCGTAGTTGGGTCCGTTTGCGTATCCCACTAGATTCCTCTATGCCTTAGTAGTTAAAAGGAGACTAGGTTGCATAGGAGGTCTGAACAAATAGCCATATTATATAGAACCAACGTAGTTGTTCTATATTAGCCTCTTAGTATTAAGTTAACAGAGCTGTAGCCTTTTATTCATATCTTTATATTGCCAGCCTATATATAATCTCCGAACGTAGGTAGATAGAAGTTGTAGATACGATTAGGGTTATTTATAATATGGTAAGTTAATCCTAAATTAAGAATAAACAAGCGCTTTAGTAGGTAATTAGACACTTCTATTTCCATTAGCGCTAATATAAACGCAGCGTTAACGTTTAATATTCTCCGTCCCTCTAGTTAGTCCTTAGGGGACTTGAGAATCTCAGGTGTGGGCGTATGCGATTGTTTAATATTTGGTGTTTTTAATCTTAGTCTACTTTGTCCTCTTAACAGTCCTTAAAATTCGGGATTGTGCTCGCGCTTTAATGCGACAAGTTCTTTAATCTTCTTGTTTAGTTTCCACTACTTAGGAGCTTTGTCTACATTAATATAGAAGCAATCCTAGAGTTTATAGTAATGTCCACACGCAGGACATTTAGCGCCTCCTATTTTTGTAGGTTTTTAAACTAAGAATAAGTTCTTATTATCTTTTTGGTTATCACGTTGATATTGGGGTCTGCCCTATTTTCTAGATAGTGCTGCTTTGGCATTAATGCCCTGGGTGGTTTTCCCACTTTTAGCGAGGTATAATAAGTTATCTGCCACAAATGCGGCCTTATGCTTCCCTGTTTGAGGGGTTGGATAATTTAATATTATATGCTCTTAGAAGCGCTTTATTATTTCTTTCCGATTTATGCTAGGTGTGAACCGTCTGCTACCCTAAAAGGTTGTAGACTAATTAGGCGCAACTTTGTTTACGGTAGTTAGAAAGTCCTTTGTAATTATATTAATCTATATTATTTTAGGGACATTGCTTGTCTCCGCTTCTATAGCTGCTTAATTATATTTAGTAAGCCATGTGTCCTAATTTAACGCGTTTCTTATTAGTCTAAGGGATGTAAGGTATTAGTCGTGGGCTTGTTCTCTCTCAAATCGTTCGTCGACGCCAACTGTGGCTTTGAGGTTCGTAATCCACTGTCTTAGTGGTTAATCTAGGAGGCAGCAAGTGCGCTAAAGATGTGGGCTAATAGTAGCCTGAATATAAATAATAATTTGCTAGAGGCTTGTTTACTCCTTTTTAAAATTATATTAATTGTTCTTATACTGCTTGGCAAGAATCTTATAATACTCAAAATCTTCTTTAAACGCCTTAAGTCCTGCTGCTAATAGTTTAGACTGCCTTGTTGGGATGCTAACGTTCGCTGCTAGAGTATACCTATTAATTAGCGGCGCCCTTAGGGCTATAGGTTTAGGTTTTATTAGGATATTTAATATAGGATTGACTTTTGGCCAGATGCGATATGCGACGCATCTAGACTAGAGCTGCATTATCCATACCCTGTAGTTGGTGTGGTCTTAAAGGGTTACTGTTGGGTTACGCTGGGGTAGTGCAGCCATTTTGGTATTAATTAAGGCAGTGAGACTCTTAATTATTAGATTTAATGGTTAAATGCGATAATGCGCCTTAATAGATAATGATGATTGTATTGTGTTTGTGTCCACCATGTTCGGCTGTTTCTGACTTCTTCGCTAAGCTAGCGTATACAGATACGAGTCACATAGGGTTTCGAGTCACCCCACCAAAACGCGACACCTGCACAAAACACGCGATATCTCTCCACAACGCTCATCAATATGGACGCCCGTGAGGTAGCTATACAATCAGCTATTGCTGATTATAATGCAGGCATTTATAATAGCTAGTGGGCTGCAGCTAAGGCGTATGGCATTCCTGCACCTACTCTCTCTGCACGTATACGAGGCGCAACTGATAGCCGTACCAGCTATCAACACCAACAGCGATTGACTCCTCTACCGGAGGACTTCCTAGTAGACTAGATCCTCGAAGAAGACGCACGCGCCTGCCCTCCCTCACACACTCGCGCTCGAGAAATGGCCAATCGAATCCTACGTATAAACGGCGATAATCAGCCTATTAGCAAGCTCTGGCTATCCTACTTTATTAAGCGACAGCCACGCGTCGCCTTAGTTATTAGTAGAAAACTCGAGGCTCAGAGAGCTAATACAGCGACTCTAGAGCAGTTACGCGCGTTCCTAGAGCGCTACAAGCAGACTCGATAGCGGTTCAATATATAGGCGGAGAATACATATAATATAGATAAGACTAGCGTCGCTCTAGGAGTATGTACAAACACTAGAGTACTCTCTAGTAGTCAAAAGAAAAAGGCTTATATTCAATCACTAGAGAATCGCGAGTAGGTCTCTATAATTGAGTGCGTATCAGCAACAGGGCGGAAACTACGCTGCGCAGTCATCTTCAAAGGCCAGAGCCTACAAACTACCTAGTTCCCATCGTCCTACGTACCTAGCTGGCTGTATACAACCTTAGAGAATGGATAGACGTCAAACGCGATAGGTGTTAAGTGGTTACAGCGCATTTTTATCCCCAAGACAGCTGTAGGTGATGGCCAGTACCGCCTCCTTATCCTCGACGGTCACGGCAGCTATATTGACATAGACTTCCTATGGCTTTGCAAACAGCATCAAATTAAGCTTCTCTATCTACCTGCGCATTCGTCGCACGTCCTACAGCCTCTAGATCTCGCTCCATTCTCTGTAATCAAGTCTAGTTACCGACGCCAGATCCAGGAGCTCGCATCGCTCGACGACGCCGCACCTGTTAAGAAGGAGCGCTTTATTGCCTGCTACTATTAAGCTAGGGAGGAAGGCTTCACAGAGCGTGTGATTCGAGCTGGCTAGCAGGCTGCTGGTATCTGCCCATTCAACATCAATCACGTGCTCAGCTCGTCGCAAGTCTCCCAGAGGCCTACTACGCCTACGCATCAGCAGCAGCCTCAGCAGCAGCCTTAGAGCTTCCTCTCGACCCCTTAAGGCCCTCGCGATCTCTATATAGCGCAGCGCGACGTCCAGAGCGTCGAGAATTTAGGTTGTAGGACCCGGCTACTCCTACAAAAAGCAGGTAAGGCGCTAGCAGCTGCAAATGCTAGAGCTGCAGGACTTGAATTAGAGAAAAGACGCCTTAAGCATTATCTACAAACCGCTAGCTCTCAGCGTCGTCAAAAGCGCATTCAGATAGACCCAAATCAACGCTTTGCAGAAGTAGAGACTATTAGAGAGGCTATGCGCGCAGCTGAGGCTTTAGCAGCTCAGCAACGTAGATCTACTGTAGCAAGCGCTTCAGAAAGGGCTGCAGTAGTTATAGCAGCTGTAACGCTTGAATCTATGTGTACTTAATGGCAATTATAAAGGCGTTGTAGAGAGAAACCGCGTGTTTTGTGCAGGTGTCGCGTTTTGGTGGGGTGACTCGAAACCCTATGTGACTCGTATCTGTATACGCTAGCTTAGTGTGCTACCGAGGTGGACGGTCGAATGAGCCCGACGGCCGAATGAGCCACCTTGAACACCAAAACAGCCCCACAACTTGAGGCTGTAGAGCCTCACACAATAGCTATTATCGCGATATTTTCTAGTGGTGATATCTATAGGCTTTAATTGATATATATAGCTATTGATATCGCGTAGAAGGTGTGATGTTGCGGCTGCGTCGTGACCTGAGAGCTGGCGCGCCTGCAGCAGCACGCTGAGGCTCTCCCCTACCTACGGGCCTCACAACAGCTCTCTTTTTAAGAGTTACTTTTGCAGAAGCCTTAAGGCTGCGCTTTTTGCCCTTTTAAGAGGTTTTAAGAGCTTGTTAGAGTTGTTTTACAGTCCTGCGAGCAGCTGCCCTAGAGGCCTGTTTAGCAGCCTTCTCCGCCTTCTCCTTCTCCTTTACTAGATTAGCTGCAGCCCTTGCCTAACGCCTTATTTCCTTCTCCTTTGCCTTTGCCTATCTTGCCTCTTTACAAAGCCTATTTGTCTTAGCTTTTTAGTGTTGTACCTGCTCCTCCTTGCGCTCCTAGAGCTGCCAGCGATCACGTGCCTTCTTCACCTTCCTTGGAGACCAAAATATAGCTCCACCTTAATACTCCTCAGGCTCCTTAAGTAGGAGAGGCTTGCCTCGCTTCCTACGCGTTCTCTTGTTGATTAGAGCCTCGCGTAGGCCCTTGACCTTATACTTAAGGAGGGTCTTTTGAGTTAAGATTTGGTGGAAGGCCTGGCTTAGCTTTTAAGCTCGTTTATCACCTTAATCTTTTACTACCTAACGTAGTAGGCCTTTAGTCTTTCTCTAGTTTAAGGCACTTAAGGCTAAGGACTTGCTATTGCTTGAGGAGCTTAGGCTAGAGTTAAATCTCTGTAGTATAACCTTAGGATTGAAGGGTGAGAGGCCTGTAGCCTTAAAGGCCTTTAGGATTGTTGTTTCCTTAAAGGAGGCCTACTAGGCTTAGTAGAAGAGGGGGAAGAAATCCCTCTTGCTTATTGAGCAAAGGCCCTAGCTCCTTTCTATAAAGGCTAAGATCTCCTTTAAGTAGGCTGTGGACAGAGGCTTGAACATAGCTACATTAAGCGGCTGCAGCATATAGGTTGAATAAGGAGGATATACAGCGAGGAGGATCTTGTTTTAATTATAGTACTTAATAAAATCCATTATAAGGTGAGATCTATAGCTATCTAGGATGAGCAATTAATAGGAAGATCGAGCCTTCGCCTTTGTACCGCGATTAAACACCTGTTTAAGCCACGTAAGGCCGATATTGTTATTTGTCTAGCTAGAGGGCGATGAGGAGATTCGAACCTGATAAGTCGCATAATTGAGGGCCTGTAGCCAGGAGTCCTATATCAATCCTAAGGCTGACTAATAGATAAGAGCGGGCTCAAGGTAAGATCCATCAGCGCAGATACAGGCCAGCAGCGTTATCCACTCTTAAGAGCCATCCTGGATAGTACCCCTCCTCTTCCTATCCTCATATAAAGCCCTGCTAAAGATCCTCTTTAAGCGACCTACAACACTAAGCATAAAGCCCTTCTCATCTATATTATAGGTATGACGCGCCTTAACGTAATACTAATTAATCTTCTCGCGTAGAAGGTTAAAGTAGAGGCTATACTTCCTCCCTAAATCAGCCTTATAGCGACTATTATTAATGCCCGTTGTCCATTTTAAAATAAGCTCGTCTAGGTGTTAGTGCATAAAGCGATCAACCTAGTGTACTCTAACCTCTTTCTGCGTAATCTGTGAGGCGAAATTTCGTATTATAGCTTGTATAGGTGGTAGGCCTTAATTTGTAAGACGTTTAATATAGTGTAGAAGCTCTAGTTCCTATTGTGGATAAAGAGCTTGTTGATTCTCCGCCATTGTACTGCGTGACCTTAAGATGCCTTGGTGTCGCCGCGCGAGCGTTGCATAGCTGCAACCATAATCTCTCGCAATCTATCTATAGCTAAATTTTTCTGTAGGTCCTAGCGATTCAATCGCTGCAATCGCAGCCTCAATTGAGCTTATAGTGGTAGAGTTATCGCGTGTTGAAGTTGAGGTGTTGTCGTGGTGGGGTGGCTCATTCGGCCGTCGGGCTCATTCGACCGTCCACCTCGGTACCCGTTTTTCTCGCCTGACGCACGGGCTCACCTGGCGCACGGTTTTTGCCGAACATCGTCAAATGCTTTTAAAGCTACTGAGCCTCACACAAATCTCTATATTGTCTAATTTTGAACAGTAGTAGGCAATTAAGTATGGCGAAAAAGTCTACTTGATTATCTAATCACGATATCTTGTAGGGAGGTTGATATGCCGCCCCCGACGATTTGTCGCCTGCGGGGCCTCAATGACCTCAACAACCAATTGCTCGCTGCCACGAACCTCCTAAGGGACAATAGACTGCTGCTTCCTTGCTTTTCTAGCCTGTTTAGCAAATTGGATGTCCTTTTAAAGCTGCGCAGCAGCAAGCCGAGCCTGTCTATTGTCCTCCTTTTCCTGCTGCTTCTGCGCTTGCTCTTGAAGCCAGATCTCCTTTGCAGTAGCCTTTATATGACGCCTCTCCTCTAAAGCTTGTTGCTTCTTGGCTTTCTCAATTGCCTTGCGCTAACTATCCTCCTCTTTTTGGAGCCTCTCTGCCTCTGCTGCCTCTGCCTTTTGAGTTTCACGCTTACGCGCTAGCTGCACCTTGTTTGGGCTCTAAAAGATAGCACCACTATCCTGAACTAGAGGCTGCTTAAGCTGGAGCGCTTTGCCTCTCTTTCGACGCTTCTTCTCGTTAACTAGCGCTTTTTTGAAGCCTTAAACCTCAAGTTTTAACATTATATTTTAAGTAGAGAGCAAGTGGATTATTTGTAAGAGCAGCTTAGCCTTGGAGTTGTATACGTCGTTAACAACTGCTTGTAGAATCTTAGTAACCTTTCTCTAATTGTCAGCCGTAAGGACAGACCTCGAGCTCTCGCTGGATAATGGTCTCTTAGCCTTAGTGTGGCTAAATCGTTCTAAGATAACCTCTAGCTTAAAGGGGTGAAGGCCACACAATTTAAAGCTAGAGAGGATATTCTTTGCAGTAAAAGCTTTCTCCTACGCAGTCCAGAACATGCGAAAGAAGTCTCGCTTAGTAAGTGCAGAGAAGGCTTAAGATTCCTCCATAAATCGTGCTACCTCGTACGAGTAGGCTTGTGAGAGTGGCCTAAACAGAGTGACGTCAAGCGGCTGCAGCGTATGAGTACTATGAGGAGGATAGACTGCTAGAAGGATCTTGTTGTTGTCGCAGTACTTAATAAACTTCATATTAATGTGGGAGCCATAGCTATCAAGGATAAGCAGTCGATACTGTTGCGGTCAAACCTTTAATTTAGTCTCTTAATCAAAGATAGTCTTTAACTATTAAAGCCTAAGGTTATTGTTTGTTTATCCGCTAGGAGAGGAAGCAAAGAAGGCCGTGTGTATTATAGGATTAAAATCCTGCAGTTATAAGTCTTAAATATTGCCCAAGACAGCCTAGTAGATAAGGCCTAGGGATAGAGACAATCCATCAGCGCATATGCAAGCAATTGTTGTAATCTATTCACAATTGCCGTCCTGAATCATTTGCCTAGTTCCCCCCTCCTTATACCTCTGTCGAGAGAACACCTGCTTCATCTTTGATAGTACGCCAATAAGGAAGCCCTTCTCGTCCATATTGTAGGTGTGCTGTGGCTTAATCTCGTACTGCTCAATCTTACGCTTTAAGAGCTCGAAATAGAGTGTATACTTGAAGGCAGAATTAGCTCTCTTCCTATCCTTGTCCATGCCATTCGTCCATTTTAATACTAGGTCGAGATAGTAACGCTTAATGAACTAATCTAGCTAAGAGCTTCCTACTTGTTTGCCGCTTATTTTAGTAGTAAAGTTGCGTAGCATGTTTCTTGTAGGCGGTAGCCCTCGCTGGCAGAGCTCGTCAACGTATTGTACCAGCTCTAGCTCCTAACAGTCGTTGAGAAGTCGTTGATTCTTATATTGGGCTGCACGGGAGCCCTGTACACCGCGCCACCTTCGCGATAGCGTAGATCGTTCAACACCATACTTTTTTGCTGTCTGCGCGATATTAACTTTTCCTCCAAGCTCCAAGGATTTCAAAGATGCCAGCGCCTGCTCAATCAGGTCCATATTGGTGGAGCTACATCTATTTCAATTGTGGGGATTTTTGGAAAAGTGTGCGTCAGGTGAGCCCGTGCGTCAAGCGAGAAAAACGGGTAAGCCAGGTGGTCCCTGCTTTATTGTACAGATCCAACCTCAACGCGCTTGTTCTATCTAACAGCTGCATATCTGACACGATAAAGGCGACGGAGTTCTTGTTTAGTAAAGAAAGACACAATTTCTTCCTTGCTAACATTAAAAAAAGGGTGTCTCCATTTGCGTACAATAGGTATAGTTGTGCTCTCCTTTTGTACGATAACATCTAGAATATTGTTAAAGTAGGCACTCAGCTTGTTAGTATCTGCTAGTAATAGTAGGAATAGTGTTAGAGTGTCTAGGATGTGGTAGGTAACTATTCCTATTAGATTCGTAATTTATATGGTTCCTAGAGATTCTTGTAGGTTCTGACCTCTAAAGCTAATATTAGTGTTGCTAGGTGTCTAATTAATCTTTATATAGGGGTTTTCTTATACGCATGCCTCTAGCTATATTTTACCAATAGTAGAAATTCTTATTGCACCTATATTTCATAGTTTATCTTAGTATATTATATAGTATTAATATTTAAGAATAAACTATTCTATACACTCCTCTGGCTCTATCTTATAAATGTGTTCGCTAGTCGTGTAGTAAAGATAGGCAGTAGTGGTTAGGTAGGACACTTAATTGTTGCCATTTTTATTATCTTTACTCTGCTTCTCTTCTTTGTGTAAAGCAGGTTTCTTATTATTATACCCTTCTATATTCTAAATATAGGACTAAACGGTTTTGTACAAAGGTGTTTTATTATTATACTCTTTATAGAAAGTAAAATACTGCCTTATTACGCGGGTACGCTTATCGCGTAGATGGTTAGAAGACTAATAACCTTTCTTATAGCACACAAAACACTTCTTTAGTCTTATACGAATATTGTTTAATTAGGATCTAAATTGCGATAATAATAGTACAAATTGTCTGCGAAATTCTTGTCTATAAGAGACTAGTGGTCTGCCTCTTTATGTGGGAAAGTTATATTTACGATTAGTATAGTATATATTAGCCTCTTATAAGTGATAATTAGATTAGCAATTAATTGCAACTTAGATTAACGCACAAAGATTAGTAAATAGAGCTTTATAGGTAGGCTTAGGGGTGAATATAGCCTGCTCTAGCTCTAGATATCCGCGGCATGCTTGTATAATAGTAGTATAGAGAGGAATTTCCCTAGCGAAGTCTGCACCTAATACTCTCTATATAAGAGTGAGCCTATTAATTATTACCTCTAGGACTTTGTATAGACTCTTATTAGGATTCTTGCGCTAGCATTGTGTAAAAGTTATTATAGTCTAGCCTATTTAATACTAGTTATAGTTAATAGTAGTGTTAAAGTAACCATTAAGTGCTTTGTATAAGCACTTCCACGATTATCTGGGACAGATAGTATAGAGGTAATACTATGCCACACGGCTAGTAAGAATATCTAGAAAGATGTCTGAGTATTAATCCTTAGTAATACCTAGACGTCTATATAGATCTATAAAAATTCTAGTCTTATCTACTAAAATGTTGTATAGAGCTCTAGTATAGTTATTATCCTTATTCTATGCCTTTTAAAATTAGATTATCTTATTAGCTAGAATTCTCTAAGAAGGTAGGTTGTACTTAGATAGAAGCTTATATAGGTTAGATTATAGCATAGGCTTAGTCTGTGTAGATTAGTACAGTGCCTATAATTCGCGTTTAACTAGTGGTGACTCTATTTTGTACGGCGTTTAATAATCGCGAGCAGGTAGGCGAAATAATAGTTGGGTACTATGTGCGAAGAGTAGTAGTTTATTCGGTTATTCGTACGAATGAGATTGTCTTTAGTACTTATATAAAGGTTCTCTTAAGATGTCTATAGGGATCTACAGCTGTGTAGGTGCCTATAGTAGCAACGGCTTGCTCTGTTCGGATTTATGCGATAGCCTAACTAGCTTAGGTATTTTTAAGATTAGCCTTAGTGTTTATATATATATAAGAAGTTAAGCAAGCTAGCAAAGGCAGTATTATATAAGTAGTATCTATATTGCCTTGGGCTACTTTATACAGCTTACTAGTATTTATGACTCTAGTATCTATTCTTAGCTTAATGCCCTTTTCTCTTAGAACTGCTACAAGCTCTCTCTTATACACATAGTCTAACTCTAAAAAATAGTGTTCTTCCCATTCTTTAAAGTCTTTCTAGAATGACTTTAAGAAAGCTGTTCCTTTCTAGTATAACGTATAATACTTAGTAATAGTATATGCCACGTACAATTGTATTTCTAACTAAGAAGGATTGTTTGCCATATTAATCTTATTATTCTAATATATAGGTCTTATTCTCTTGCGTAGTATTTCCTCTAATATTTCTATTCCTTTAATATACTAATTATATAGTCTAGTGTACTTAGGCATATTAGTGTTATCTTATAAAGTAATAGGGACTTTGTGTAAGACGGTAAAGACTTTTTATAAAGTGGTAGGGGTAGCTATTACGTAACTAGTTCGTTTAATAGGTTAGTTGTATAGAGAGTTGCGCTTTATTAGAGTTTATTGTTGTCTAACTATGTCTTTATATAGTTACTAGTAGTGTGCTTAGTGCACTATCTTCTCTTAAATCTTGTATAGTAGCGATATCTACTTACTAACTTAATAAAAGAGTTAATCTGCTATTTTTATAGATAAGAATAGATTTTATATATTTTATATAATCGCTTCCTATGTTTTATATAGTAGCGATATCTACTTACTAACTCTATAAAGGTTTAATCTGCTATTCTCTTACGTATATAGAATAGAGTATAATAAAATAAATTATATAGCTAATAACGTCTTATATAATTGCTTTCTTTGTTTTATATAGTAGCAATATCTACTTACTAACTTTATAAAGTTTTTAGTCTACTATCCTCTTATATATAAAGGATAGAGTATGCGAAACAAATTATATAGCTAATAATAACTCGTGCGATCTGTCTTTACTCTTGCCAATTTGCAGTTAAGAGTTAGTTAACTACTAATTAGTGTTAAATAGGTACTCTATAGCTAGCTGTATAGACATCGAATTCTAATTCTCTATACTAGCAAGCGTGGAGGGTATATGGGGCGATTGTAATAGTTTGTAGCTGCCTTCCTACTAGTTATTTACTATTATCTTTCCTTTTACACCCTAATAGCGCCTTTTACCTTATAGAAGGCGCCTTTTCTAGTTAGTGTTAGCGCGTAGTTCGCGTGGGCCTGTGCCCTACGCTGCCCACTACATAAGTAAGGGCCCCCTAGTTCCTTTTCTTATCCCCTATCTTAGTATAGTCTTAATTTAGTTATCTCTTTTAACTATACTAGCTGTCCCTAAGAGGTTTGCCCTATAAGGCCATATACCGCCCTTATATTATACTAAGATTAAATTTCTTTAGCTGTAGATAGCAACATAATATCTACTCCTTCCTTAAGATGCTACTCGCAGGTAGTTAAATTAGTGGAAGTTTTAGCTTACTAGGTTAGGCTAGAAGCGTGTTAGTTACTTTGGTGCTAGGCAGTATTGTTACACTGCGCTAAGGTAGGTTAGGCTATTGCTTACTAGGTTAGGCTAGAAGTTTATTAGTTACTTTAGTACTAGGCAGTATTACTATACTACGCTAAGGTAGGTTAGGCCATTACTTACTAGGTTAGGCTAGAAGTTATTAGTTACTTTAGTGCTAGGTAGTATTGTTATACTACGCTAAGGCCTACTTAGAGAGGTTGCTTACCTAGTTAGGCAGGGAGTTCCTAAATAAACAAATAATAATCACTAAATAATAACTACTACGCCACACTCTATAGAGCTAACTCGCCTAATAACCTCCTTTTGGCGCTATTATGGCAAGGGCACAAGGCACGAAGCCAGGCCATAAAGAGGTAACACAGAGGTCGAAGTTTTACGCATTTTATCTTATACTTTATCTTTTACTAAATCTTTTCTTAGCTTAGACTATGTGCTAGCTCGCACGCTATATAAGACCTGCCACCCTAGGTCTATTCACTATATCCTCTCCGCAACCCCTACTTCGCTCCACCCTACTACTACTTACACTATGGCAAGCCGCCGCCCTTTAATTTAGGAGACTCCTAGAACATTCCTAGCATTCTCTCTATCCCCAGACAGTTCTAGGATTAATAATATAGAGGTAAACGTTCGCCTGCACTCTGCACTCTGCCAACAATAGTCTACACAATGCTTGCTTTAAGAAGATTCCCTTACTTAACTCTACTAGTAAGCTGTTATCTATCTAGCGCGGAAAGCAGCTAATGGCTGCTCCCTAGACAACTAGTCGCTTTGCTCCTAGCCTAAAAAAAAAAAGAGTATTATTAAACTACTAAAAAAGGTCTACTCTAAAGGAATCCTTTATAACACATAGTATAATTACTATATTACTACACTTAAAGCGGACTAGCTAAGCGACAAATTTTTAATAGCAGACCTTAAGTAGCTTGCGCACTAAGGCGAAGCTAAACTTAAAGCTACTAGTAAGTATAACGCGTTTACAGGACAATTTAAGCCAGACTAATTAATTTAGCATAGCTTGGAAATGAGATAGTTACTTGCCACCTATTAGCTTTGGGCTTATTATTGCTTTTCTTAAGGCCTATTTTTAGAGATAGCACTAGATTTAGTGACTAGAGCTGTTATAAAGTCTAAAGAAGACCCTAAATAGAAGATCCTTATTTGGTCTTTATGCGAGCGCGCTAACATATTTAAATAAGCTTTTACTATACTTAAGACAACAATACCTTATATTATAGGGTACGCAGTCTTAAAAAATTTCTACTCCTAGCCTAATATTGCCAATTACACAGCTATTAGATAAGACTTATTTAGCCCTAAGAAAGTTCTCCCCTCTATTAAAGATAGTTATAATCCGCAGCACTGCACTTAAGTCTCCTTAAAACCCCTTAGCTCAGAAACACCTAATCTACCATATGGTTTACGCCGCCCTTAGGCGGCTAAGTGAAGCTTATCCTACTCTACCGCGCCCTAACGTGCACTACGACATCCGCCCTAGCTTATAGTGCCTACTCTATAATAGGATAACACCCTTTACTACTTTCTAGTCCTAGGACACATACAAACTAAGCTCGCTAATAGCGCCTAGATTAATATACCCTAGGGCAGACACGCTTTAGCTACCCTATCTAGTATATCTAAGTCAGAACGCTCTATAAAGCTACCTAACGTTAATAAGTACTATAAAAAAGGTTAACCTAGCCCTAGTATTAAAGATTAGCTAAAGAATATGCGCAATAAGATCTGCGTAAACACGGACTATTACTAAGGCGATAATAATAAGAAAGATTAAGACAACCTTGCAAAAGCCATCCTTAGCTGCCTTAGAGGCGCGCCTTAAGAGGTAGCGCAAAATTAGTGTTAGATAAATTAGGCCCTCTAAGAAGATTATGGACCTAAAGCACTCTTTAAATTTCTAGAAGAGACTTACTATAATCCCTTTGCTCCCTAATAGGCACGCAAGAAGTTTTATAAGCTCTTCCTCTCTAATAGAATATATGCCTAGACGTTTCTATAGGCTTTTAAGAGCCTAGCTAGGATAGGTAGACTAGACGCAAAGACCTAGAAGGACGAATTATAACTTAAATTAACTAGAAGTCTTAAGTTAATACTCTGGGAAGAGATAGAAGACTCTAATATTAACTACCCAGTAATTAAACGCTAAATAACTGCAGCCAGCCGCACTCTTTAAGATAATAACGTAACAACTTCTTTCTAGGCGCACATAAGAACTTCTTTCTAGGTATTACTCTTTAGATTATAGCCCTTATATGCGGCCCCTACTAAATTAGCACCCTGCTTTAGACCTACTACTAATAATTAACCCGCTATTCCCTTCTCTACTCTTTACAATTAGACTAGAGCGTAGTGTATCTAGAACTACACCTATTTTAAGTGTAGCAAAGTAGAAAATAAACACTTGCGCTACTACCCCCGCACTAAGAAGATAGCTATATAAGCAAATGTGGATATAGCGGACAATCTAGATTTAGATAAACTTAGTATTACCTACTACTCTAATTTAGAGGCAGGCGATTTGTTGGATAACAAGGCTTTAAATACGCGCTACTAGACTACTCTAATCTAGTAGCTTATATAGGGGCCACTAAACTAATTAATCTAGATAAACTATAGTTCTAATTATAAAACGCAGATGCTAAGCTAAAATTGTCACCTGTAGGCAACAAAATAGTAAGGGTTCCTAAGCTATTTAGAGACTTCTAACTAGTCCTGCTGATGCAAATTATATTCTAAGGATTGGCTCTTAGGTTATAAGCCTTAATAGATACTAGTGCTAGCGCTTATAACCTTGTCGCTTTAAGGTATATAAAGGCAGTACAAAAATAGCTTAAAGCTAAACTTCTTTGCCTAAAGACACTAATCCCTCTTAAGAACTTTGTAGGAAAGAAAAGCGCGAAAGTAGACACCTGTTTTACAGCCCAGCTTAATATTAATAGACGCAGCTTTACTATATAGTTTGTTTTCTATAATATAGAAGACCACAATCTTATTATTAGTAGAAAATTTTTTAAGCAAGCTAATTGCCTAGTTAACGCTTAGGACTGCCGCCTTTGTTAGAAAGATAATAAGAATCTAACCTTTGCTAGTAACCTCGTTCTACTATAGACTTTTTCCCCACCCAACCCTTCCCACTAGGACAACGCCACTTAATAGGATAGTCTACTTAAAAAATAGAATTACACCTGCCAAAAGACTCGCTTATTAAAAGCTAACTAGAGCGTCTCTAAGGAAATCTCTATCTAGCTTCCTAACCCTACTATCTTAGTTATTAGAATATATTTAAAGGCTTACTAGAAACTAAGCTATAAGGACAACTTTAATAGAGATAGTAGCGTAGAGGCTGTAGAGCTATCTTCCTTAGACGAAGAGCTATTTAATAACGAGTCGCCTATTAGTTACCCCGTTCCCGCTATCTAAGAAAGCCACTAGCAAGACTAGCCCCTAGGAATTGTGCGGCAGAATCTAGGTATTACCTCTAGCCCTAGACCTAGAGACTATGATTCTACTAGAGAAGCTAATCCGAGGATTAGACAGCTCTTACAGAAATTAACTATTTAATTAGAACTACTCTAGCCAGAACAACCTAGGATAGCTTCCTTCTACTCTACTAAATTACTAACATAGAAGGAGAATTTGCAGAAGATAAATAATAAATTGCGTTTGGCAGACCCACTAGCCCTATAGAATCTAGCTAACCTTTTAGAACTTATTTAGGCGCTAACGCGGAAATAATTATACGCTACTAGCTTTAATATTAATATAGTAACTGCCGCAGCCTTTGCTTTAAATAGCGGCTATAAGTCTAATATAATTATAGGTTGTACTAGCCCCTACAAGCTAGCCAAACTTATTAAGGACCGCAAGAGCAAGATGCACAGCCTAGAAAACAAGTCCTAAGCTAACCTACTCGCCAAAATGGAATAAGCGCTCCCCTGGCTAGAATACGCCAGAGCGAAGCCCACCTATTTTTTAAAATTAAATTCTAACGCCCTCCCGCCTTACTAAAAGGGTGTTAATTACTATATTAATCTTACTAAAGACCTATCTACACTTACTACCTTGTCTTTATATAGTATATCCTTAGAGCACCTTAAACTCCTTAAAGCCTATATTAATAACTATATTAAGCGCAGGTTTATTATCCCTAGTAACGCTAGCTTTGCTTTGCTAGTGTTGTTTGCTAAAAAGCTAGATAGAGGTTAGCGGTTTTGCGTTAATTACCGCCAGCTTAATACTATTACTAAAAAGGACATTATGGCGATTCTACTTATTAAGGAGACACTTATGCGCCTCTCTAGAGCGAGACTTTTTACTAAGCTTAATATTTGCTAAGCATTCTGCTAAATTTAGCTTACCCTAGAGACTAAAGCGCTAACTACTTTTTAAACCTAGTATGAAAACTATAAGTATAGGGTCTTACCCTTTAGTCTCTATAATAGTCCTGCCACCTTTTAATAGTTTATTAATAGCGTTCTAGACAATTATCTAGATAACTTCTATACTATATATATATTAATAACATCCTTATCTTTTCTAAGAATTCTCTATAATACAAAGAACACATTCGCAAGGTCCTACTCCGCTTAAGAAACACTAATCTCTACGATAATCTTAAGAAATGCGAATTCGCTGTAATAGAAACTAAGTTCTTAGAATATATTATTAGCACTAAAGGAATCTATAAGGACCCCGCAAAGACTGCCGCAGTTTAGGAATAAAAAGAGCCTACAACACTTAAGGTATTATAGAGCTTTTTAGGCTTCTATAACTACTACTACTTCTTCCTTCCTTACTATAGGTGGGTTGTTTACCCCCTAATTAAGCTGCTAAAAAATAGTGCCTTTTACACCTTTAGAGACTAGAAACGTGCCGCCTTTAAAGCTGCTAAGCAACTTGTAGCCAGCGACGTTCTAGTCTTATAGTACTCCCTATTTTAGATTACCTATATAGAAACTAACTCTAGTAATAGCGTTAATGCGGGCTCTCTTAGTTAACTATAATCTAATAGTACCTAGCGCCCAGTTGCATAGTACTCTAAATTATTAAATTCCGCTAAGTTAAATTACAATATTTATAATAAGGAAATGTTAGCAGTTATATAGGGCCTTTTAGAATAGAGAGCGCAAATAATTAGCCTCTAAACCACTAAGCCCTTTAATATTATTACTAATTATTAGGCCCTTAAGTACTTTAGTACTAAACGCAAGCTCTCTCTATAGCAAGCCTATTAGTCTAAGAAGCTATCTAAATACCATTATTAAATTACGTACTAACTAGGCACCGCAAATGTTGTAGCTAATGCGCTATCTAGGAAATAAGATAAGCTAAAGTCGCAGAAGAAGAAGAATTAAGAGGCTTGCACCTAGTTTTTTCTCCTATAACTACTAGATACTGCTAAAGCAGCCCTTAGGGCTGTTACAATTATAGAGTAGAAGGAAGAAAAAGTTAATATAAGCCCTAAAGGAGCCTATTCTTATATACTTATTAATCGTCTACTATATACTAATTAAATACACAAGGTGCTTAAATCGCTCTAAGAAGCTGCCTATTCTAGATTACTAGGTTTTGCCTTTACCCCTTTAGGGTTACTTCTCTATAAAGACTACCTAATAGTTCTCTCTATAGAGTTTCTCTAGACGCATCTAATTTAAATAATGCATACTTATTAGGTTACTGCCTATTTAGGTCTACCAAAAACTCTCTAGCTTTTACGCTAGTTGTATTACTAGAAGAGTATAAACACTAATATTAATAGGTATATTTCTAATTACAAAGACTGCTAGTAGAGTAAGTCTTTGCTAGATAAAAAGTTAGGCTTATTACACCTACTTTCCATCCCTAAAAATGTCTAACAAGATGTCTTAATTAATTTTAAATTATTCCCTAAGGATAAGAAAGGGTACAATAACGCAATAGTATCTTATTACTACCTATTTAAGCGTGCCTTTTCTATGCCCTACTGTAAGATAGTCACGGCTAAACAAGCTGCTAATCTCTACTATCAGTACATTTTTAGGGTCTTTAGCCCCCCTTAATTAATTGTCTCTAACTGCGGCCCCTAGTTTATTTTCGCTTTTCTAGCTGCTTTGTGTAAGCTTATAGGTATTAAGTAACTTCTCTCTATAGCGCAGTATTTGCAAACTAATAGCCAAACTAAGATTATAAATTAGTACCTTAACTAGTGTCTACGTCTGTTTATTAACTTTTATTAAGATAACTAGTTGGATTTGCTACCTAGTATGGACTAGACCTAAGCAATACTGCCCTATAATAGCACCAGAGTTTTGCCTTTTAAGATTAAGTTTAGGCATTAGCTATACTTTTACTAGAACTAGTGCGAGCGTACCTAACTAGTTACTAAATCTCTAGATAACGTCACTTTAGAAAAGACTAAGGCGTGGGTTAAGACCTGTGCTAAAGCCTGCGAATTTGTCTGTGACACCGCCCGTGCTAATATGTCTACTGCCTAGTAAATGCAATTAAAGCAGGCTAACAAATATAGACAAGCTATTAATTTCGACGTTAGGGACTAGATCTTTGTCACCCTAAAGGGATTTATTACTAAACGCCTGTTAGTCAAGTTGGATTATTAAATAAAAGGACTATACCTAATTATGGGCAAGAAAGGCCACTTATTTGTACTTAAACTCCTATAATATATAAGAGTTTACCTAGTGTTTCACGCTAATAGGCTTTGAAGGGATCTAAATAATCCCTTACTAGGTTAATTGCAATCTCTAGAACTACCTATTAAGGTAAACAGAGTCCCTAAGTGGCTGGTTTCTCGCATTCTTAACAGTAAAGTAGATCGCGGAACACTAAAGTACTAGGCAGCGTGGAAAGGGCATAACCCTAACCTAACCTACTACCCTGCTGACAACTTTGTTAACTCTCCTCTGCTAATCGAAGCTTACTATTAAGAGTACCCCAAGCGAGCTAGTCCACTAAAACAGTTGCCCATTTGACTAGACGCCGCCCTCTAAGACACCTTTCTAGAGCCTATCCCTAAAGATAATATGCCTGCGAAGACAGGGTCGAAGCGCCGCATTAGGCGTGCTTAGCTAGGTGCCTATTACTTTTTAACATCTACACGCCCTTAGACTCGCGCGCGTAACCAGATACCTATCGCTTTTTAGTACCCTCACCCCCAGACGTCCCCACTACCACTGGCAGCCCCTGTGGCTTTAGGGGCCGCCCTGCCCTAATTAAAAACTATATAGTTAGGTTAATACGCTTTTTAAAACGCTCTTCTATAGTACTAGGAAACCTTATGCAACACAATTGCGCCAGCGCGCAACAAACTAACTAGAAATTTTTTGGCTAATTGGGTTTTTATATAGTGTTGGAGCTAAGAATGCGCTCTATTAGCGAAATGCTAAACGCTAAGATGTGGTTTCTATCGCGTTTTTTCTACTAATCTACTAATTTACCCCCAATAACTTTTCTTAATATCTCTACTAAATAGCACCCAAATTAAAAACTAAGGCCACCGCTAGAACCGTAGGGGCCTGTTGTCCCTACTCTAGCCCTCTTCAGCCCTAAAATAGTGCTAGTTACGTTAAAAATCCGCCAAAACACACTATTTTCACGTACTTTCCTTTCTATTTTTAGGCCTTAAAAGGGGGGTTATGTAATGGTTCATGGCTGCCTTCCTACTAGTTATTCACTATTACCTTTCCTTTCACACCCTAATAGCGCCTTTTACCTTATAGAAGACGCCTTTCCTAGTTAGTGTTAGTGCGTGGTTCGCGTAGGCCTGTGCCCTACGCCGCCCACTATATAAGTAAGGGCCCCCTAGTTCCCTTCCTTATCCCCCATCTTAGTATAGTCTCAATTTAGTTATTTCTTTTAACTATACTAGCTGTCCCTAAGAGGTTTGCCCTATAAGGCCGTGTACCGCCCTTACAGCAATCGTACAAGAAAAAGGAAATAACAAAATAGAACAACTTGGTATTAATTGCTTGTCTCTAGAGAGGGTGCGAATGGAAAGGAGAAGATCTTGCGGCGCACGGGCCGCGGCGCACGGGCATCACGTGATCCCCACGTAATGCCATCGTGCGGCAATATTAAAACCTTAACACTCTTAGGTGCCCTTGCCCGTACGGTGTACGGACATTAGTAGTAATTAATTCCTTTATCTGTTGCTTAGCTAGTATTTTTATTTAATTTAATTTCTGGCTTATAGGGAGAACTAACAGAATTTATATTTAATTTATTATATTTTTAAGTATATTATTAAGATATTTAGTTTGACTTAAACTAATACTATCTTTAGTTTTATTAATTTCCATGCCTAGAAAATAAGAGACTTTACCTAAATCTTTAAGATCTAAATCTAGATTCTTAAGACTATCTTTTATAAAATTAATAAGTTGTAAATTAGGTCCTAATACTAGTATATCGTCTACGTATACTACTATTATTATATTAATTTTAGAATTAAGAAAAACTCCTTGTTCTAAAATAATAGGTAGGAAATCTAACTCTTTTAACATGTTAGCTAAAAAGTTATACTATAGTCTAGGTAATTGTTATAATCTATATAAAGCTTTATTAAGCTTATAAACTATAGATTTATTACTATTAATATTAGAATTAATCGAGTAATAGTCCTCTATTAAATTACTATTATTAATAATAATATTTTTATTATTTAGAAAATCATAAGGTTGTTCTATATAATCTTCTTTATCTATAGTAGCATACATAAAAGCATTTTTAAAGTCTCATTGCCTTATTTCTAGATTATAAAATATAGCTAGAAATAATAGTAATTTAATTATTTCTGGCCTAGTGGTATTTGCGAAGGTTTCTAGGTAGTCTAAGTAATAGATTTAACTAAAGTCTTTAACTACCCACCTAGCTTTATACTTAATAATCTTATTATCTTTATTAGTTTTTAATTTATAAACCCATCTACATTTTAGAGCATTTCTATTACTAGGTAATTTAGTTATAAGCCAAGTATTTTATTTTACTAAAGAACTAATTTCTAGTTCTATAGCTTTAATTCATTCTAAATTATTACTAGTAATAGCGTCTTTAAAAGTATTAGGTTTATTATTTAATAAAATAGTAGATAGACTAAAGTCTAAAGTATTATTATTAACTAATAAGTTATAACGCATAAAATCCTTTAATAGTTATTTATCCTTATAAGATATATTAACTATAAGATTAGAGCTATTATTTATAGTACTATCTATAGAATTATCTATAATAGTATCTATAATATTATTATCTATAGAATAGTTTTCTATAGATTTAGTAGACTTATTATAAATAGAATTATCTTCTAAGTTATAATTATCTATAATAAGCTCTTTATAAATAGGCGTAGTATTAAAACTATAAAATAGTAGAGATTATAGTAATTCATAGTAATATAGGTTGACTATAAGAAAAGAGGTGTGTTATTACTATAGAGGACCGAGGGCCTAAAGGTGTATAGGTAAGGCTAGGCATAAGATTATTCCGGCCGAGGTTATGTGACTAAGGACTGACTATACAGCCATGCGGCAGTCTTACACACCCCCTTTAGATTGCCAACAGTAGTAATCTAAGAGATGCTAGATCCTAAGTCAAAACAGGTATACGTGGCAATAAGAGATAAAGTTAAAATAGCGCAATAGGCAACAAACAACTCCCAACCTTAGTAAGGAGAAGAAAAAGAAGCTATTAGTAGGTTCTTATATGGGCTGCTTACTATAAAAGTTACCCTAAAACACTATAATAATAGTGTAAGTGAGCTAAAAGGTGTTAGACTAAAGGGGCGCGTAGCTATGTGTCCCATTAACATAGTGTTAGACTAGAGGGGCACGTGGCCATATAGCTTATTAATAGTGTAAAACATAGTAATTTTGTAGACTGTAAGTGTAAGGATAGGATAAGATTTATTAGTTACCTAAATCGCCAGAATAAGGTAAGACTAATAGGTTATCTAAGCTGTCTATGTGTAGGTTAGCGTCTAAGTATCCTTAGTATATAGCTTATAATAGTAGATTAGGTCTATTTTAATATAAAATTACTATAAGAAAGCAGTCTGCCTAGGTACTAGCGTAAACAATTGTAACTATTCTATATAGCTAGGCTAGCAAGTAAGGACGTACCTTATAGAAAAGTCTAGTCTTAAAATAAGAAAAAGTGGGTCCTAGTCTAGTGCTAAGGTCTACCTATGTTTATTATTAATATAAGCTGTCTTAATAACTCTAGTGTAATTAACTCTAGCGTAAGTGGGCGAAACTACTCTATATAGCTGCGCCAGCACAAGAAGATAGAACTCCTTACTAATACCTAGACTTATGCCTTAGGTGTGTAGGTACTAAGAGAACTAATCTATAGAATAGGTAGCTAATCTACCTAGGTGTAGATAGTTATTAGCTATTGTTAACTTTTTAATAAATAGTGCTCTGCGTTAGACGTTAAGATTCTTCTCGCTAGAGCCGTAATATAATACATATAAGGTCTTATCACTATAAAATATAGGGAAAGTAGGGTGCCAGAACAGAGCAGTGCTTAGGGGCAATATTAGACTAGAGGGGCGCGTGGCTATATGCCTTATTAATATATAGAGATAGAGGAGCATTAGACTAGAGAAGCGCGTAGCTATAGGCCTTATCGACATAGTAAAACACAGTAATTCTAGAGACTATAGGCGTAGAGACAGGATAAAATTTATAGGTTACTTAAACCGCTAATGTTCTACTATAAGGTCGTAAAGGCGTAAGAGCTTAAAGACTCTACTTATTCACCTATAATCTGCTTTAGAATAGGCTTAAGTTGTAAGAGCTTTAACTATTCCTAATACTTCTATTTAGGTAGAAGTTTTGTAAGGCTGTTAGCGGGCTAAGAGTTAGTTTTAATATAAGCGGAAGTAATAGTTCCTTATAGTGCCTATTCCCATAACTAATAGTAGTGTATATCCTCGTGTGAAAGAGTTATCTTTAGCTAAGGGGACTCTGTAACTAGTAAACGAATTGTCTATTTGTTATTACAGTACATAGAGGGTTGTTTCTTAAAGTCTAGATAGAAATTATTAAAGATTCTAGACTACTAGTAGTACTTAGTGTACCCTATAGAGAGTAAGATAAGTTCAGCTTTAGTAGTTAACTTAACAACGCAGCGTTAGAGCGTTGCTTTCCAGTTAATTAGACCGCCAAATAGAAAGAAGATATAGCCTTATAAGGACTTGCGGATTGCCTTATAATTAGCGTAAGACGCGTTAGTTGCGCCATAGAAGTTAGTCTCTTTAGTATCTTTTTAATAAAGATGCAGAGTAGTGTAGTCTATAAAGTAGTGCAGTGTCAGGTCCTAGGAGTAATGTAGGTATGCGAGGCACTAATATGCAGCTAATAAGTATTTAGGGCCAGGGTTAGTAAGGAATTTAGCCAATTTTAAATAAGCTTTGGCAATATCTAGATGTGTAGCACTAGCGGCGTAGCTAATAGATCTAACTATCTAGAAGTAACAATAAGATACGTCCTTATTCTTAGACTCTGTTAATAGTATAAGCTCCTTAAAAGGTAGAGGTAAAGTAGGTGCCTTAGTCCAGGACGAGTTTTAAGGTGCTGGGTATTTGGCGTAGATTTTCTAGATGTAGTTACGTTATAACAACTAAAGATAACTATTATCGCGGTCTCTATATGTGGTAATACTACAGAAAGTAGAGTTCTCTTGGCCTTACAAGTTAGTAATTTTATACTGTTTAACAAGCTTGTGTTTAAAGGCGTTAAGAAAGAATAAATAACCTAGAAGGGCCATGGTAATAATGTTGTTCACATAAAAGAAGACGATAATACAATTGTCTCTCCATAGACAGGGTGCGTTAAGTACTAGTAATAGACTAAAGCTCTTAAGTATAGTTGTAAAGTCTTCGTACTAGAGTAGTGGTAACGTCTTAAGGCTATAAAGGGCGCGATAAAGTTGCCAGTAGTGCCCGCCATTATAGAAACCTTCTAGTTAAAAGGTGTAAATAGGTTTAGGGAGTTTGGCGTTAGTAAAAGTATTAATAGCGTTATATTAGCGTATGTCTATATTAAAGTAGGCAGCAATTATTATAAGAGCGCGGAATATTCGTATAGTAAGAGTAGCAGCATGGGTGTTACCCATAACAGTCTATAAGTCTCCTCTTACAATAATCCTTGCTTTAAACTTAGCTAGATAGCCTTAATTAAATTTATATATAAAGACTTACATAAGTAGCAAGACTTTAGTGCTTAGAGGAAGCTCTAAGAGCGAAATCTTAGTATATGTCTCTTTTCTAGCAATAGTATTCAGCTCCTTCTTTGCAGCTGCTATGAAGCCTTCTCTAAACTATATAGAGAGTTGTAGGACATTATTCTAAAATTAAGGCAAGGGCGGAAGCTAGTCTCTGTGGACTCGCCGTAATAGTGCGATTAATTAGGGCACTTTGTCTAGTAGTAAGGCCGACGCGAACGTGTTCTACTAAGTCTAGATAGCGTTAGCAGCAGAATTTCGTGTGCGTTTAGGCAACACGTTAGTAGTTTAGAGATAGGTATTAGTCCTATATCACTTTCTTTGCGCAGGAGGTCCCATTAATATAGGTGTAGGGGACGCAGAGAACTAAGAGGGCGTTAGTGGTGTAGCTAGTACTAACGTTAGCGGCGCGGAGGTCCAATTAACCATAGAAACTAGTAAAGGGTATGCATCTCTGCCACAGTGTACATTATAAGCTTGGCCTAATTTCTCGCCTGCGAGTAGGGTTTTAGTAAAAAGGATAGACAGCTTAGCGTCTTTATGTACTTCCTTATTGGAATCTTCCTACTAACTTTCTAATTCTTTAACCTTAATATTGTCGATAGCTTAATCTAACTAAATGCTAAGTAGGCTCTCTTTATTAGTAGACCTAAAGAATAGTTCTTTATTAAAGATAACATCCCTTGTTCGAATAACCTTGCCTCTGTGTCCGCGGAATACAGCTTTTAGTACCTATATACAGTAGATATTGCGTAAGTCTACACCTACTAAGTAACTAATAAGCGCCCTTAGGAAAAGCTTATCTGTTTAGAAAATCTTCTTATAAAGGTAGTATGCTCTACATCTATAAATGTGTAGATAAGCAATAGAGGGCAGTTTGCTGTGTGCAGCCTCAAATAGTGTAGTCTAGTTTAATAATTTAACAGGAGTCTAATTAAGTAGATATGCCGCATAGACGTACATCTCTTCGCACAGGTAAAGTAGAAGGTTAGACGAAGTCCTAAGTAATTAAGACATAGTAATTAGCATCTTTCCTAACTATTCTGCATAGCCTAATTATTCTGTAGTGTTAGGGGACCAAAGCTATATAGTAATACCTTTTTGTTTATAGTGCTTAACTACACTAAAGTTATTCTAAAATCTATAAGCTCTCTCTCTATCTATTAGTACAAACACTAGGCTGGTATTATAGCGGCGTTTAATATGTCTGTCTATAAGTTTAAAGACTCTATCGAGGACATCTATAGATTAATTAGGTATGCTATACACCATATAGGTCTTAGAGACAAGATAGTAACTATAAAAGATATACTAGTTGCCTGCGAGAGATTTAGCGTTAAATATAATAATATTAATAGCAATAGCTTTAAATACACGCGTAGGTTAGTACTCTCTATTAGATTTTTATAAGATAATTTGTAAAGCCTTATTAACTCTATATTATTCGCAGTCTTGTGTACTAGGAGAAGGAAATATAAGCGGAGCTATGCCAGCAACGTTGTAACTTAGTTTCTCTATTAATTTAGCTCTAGCATAGCCCATTAAGACGTGTGCGTAAAGACCGAATAACGTGCAGTTAGGTAGTAGTGCAATAGAGGGTTTCTTATAGCTCCTTTTATTAGCAAGCGCTAGAAAAGGTCTATTAGTATGGTCCTCTAGTGGTGCTAGAGGAGACTATTAGTCTACTAAAACATAGTAACTGCCTATAGGTTTAACTATTGCCTAGATGGGATTCTTAGTGCTATCCTTTATATACAGGCATTCACGCCCTAAGTTAAAGTAGATATCTTTTTCTCTAAGCCTTAAGAGCGACACTAGTGAGGTAATAAAGCCCAGACATAAGGCAACGTTCCTTAATATAGTCCTTATGGGTCCACCTAGTGTCTGGATTTTAATGTCGCATTTACCCCATACGGCGATTTTCACTAAGTCTTCTCTATAATTAATCCTTTCGCCTAGTATTGTAGGACAAATCTATATAAACTTATTAGGCTTATTATAGACGTATATATCCAAACCATAATTAAGAATCTAAGAGTAATAGAGTACTAAGATTAGACGTCACTTATTACTTATTATAAGATATTTTATTATGTGTGCCTATTTATATTCTCTATTAGAGGCTTAGTTGCCAGCGTTAATATAACCTATAGGTATAATACAATCTTGCTTCGCCTTCTCTCTTATTTGTATTTTATTAAGTAGCTTAGCCTATCTAGTAACCTTACTATATCTTTAAATGGCTTTAACGCAAGCTAGGTTAATTTTAAACCTAATTCCTTGCAGCCAGGTGCAGATATATAGACAAGCTCCCCATTATAGGTTACCTAGGTGGGCGTCGCCTTTGCTATAAGAATAAGGCTTCCTTTGCAAACTACTAGCGATCTTAGTATTAGTGCGCTTTCTATTGTTCTAAAGTCCTCCTATATTGTTTAAAGGCGTTAAGCTACAGCTCTAATTTCTTGCATCTATATAGTAAGAAGACTATACTTTATTAAGCGCGGTATAGGCGGTGCCTCGTATATTGCCCTTATTTAAGCTATATAGGTACGGCGTTATTTAGTAGTGTTAAATAAGCGCCGCAATAGATACCTTATTAGGTATACTCGGTAGTAGTGTAGGGACTATAATAAGTTACTCTGGTGTAACAATAACGCCTGCGTAATTAATAATAGCTAGTATAGTATAGACTATTAAAGCTAGTAGGTTAAGTTCTATATTAATATATACTAAATAGGCCTTATAAACTTTCTTGTTTATTATCGCTACAAACCCTAAATTAATAGCGTGAAAGACCTTAAGAAGATTAAGCTAGAGAGCGAAATCCTAGACAGCAGGAACCTTTAGTTTAATGGCCTTGTTAAGATGAATTTAGAAGTTGTTTATCTAGTCCTTAATTAACTAGCGACTAGGCGTGTACTTCTTCGTCTTATTATATTAATAGTCTACTTCTTCTTGTTTTATAACCATTCGTTTTAAGTAGTTCTTATAAAGGAACCTAATTTGTTCTACAATAGTGTAGTTAGTAGGCATAGAAATTAGTATATTGTCCCTTACTATACTTATAATGTGGCTTTTAAGCTTACTTAGTAATTTCTTACATTCTTATTTACGCTTGTATTTCTCTTTCCACACTATAATATCGAGGTTTTTATTAGGATTAGATTTAACGTCTTCTAGCACCGCAAGGTTTGTAGTCTCTAGGTTAACGTATTTTAGAACGCGTAGTGTGCGCGTAGTACGTTTAAAAACTGTGTACTATGGTTTAAAGTTATCCATCCCTTTTAGTATGACTTTTTCGTTCTTTGGCGTTGTCATTGTAACGCGTTTGCGATAACTTTTCGCGTGTTTAGCCACTAGTGTGGGCTTTTTGTCGTGATTCGGAGTCTTATAGTGTTTTATAGTGATTTATAGTAACTGTAATTATGGTTTTACAAATGACTTTTCGCGTTATTATTGTGAAAACTCTACTCTGGTCCGTGCGAGCGATAATGTGGCAGCAGGACTAACTAGTAAGGAGTTTTAGAGGGTGCGTAATAAGCGTTATGCTAGGCTTATAACTGTAAGATAGTGGAGATCACAGTAATTTATAGTAATATGGGTTGACTATAAGAAAAGAGGTGTGTCATTACTATGAAGGACCAAGGGCCTAAAGGTGTATGGGTGAGGCGAGGCATAAGGTTATTCCGGCCGAGGTCATGTGACTAAGGACCGACCATACAGCCATGCGGCAGTCTTACAAAAACTAAAAAAGTTTTCTTCTAGTACTACTAGGTCTCTAGTCTAAGTTTCTTTTCTAGTTATAAAGTCTAAAACTTTATAACTATTAAAGTTATTAAAATCTATAAGAATTCCCTTTTTAGCTCTAGGCTCTAGTTTTTAATTTGCTCTTTATTTTTATAGAAAATAATAGAGCCCTAAATTGTAATTAACTTATAGTTAATTTTAATATTAGGATAAACTAGATTAAAAGGTATCTTATTATTAAGACTAGAATAGAGTGTTATATTATATAAATAAACACTAGAAGCTAAAGCTTCTCCCCATAGATAAAAAGAATAATTAGAATTATATAATATACACCTAATAGTCTCTATTATAGTTCTATTTATTCTTTCTATTTAACCATTTTATTCTAAGGTCCTAGGACTATTAGACTCTTATATTATACCTTCTAGAATACAAAGGTTATTAAATAAAGAATTTTTAAATTCTAGGCCATTATCGGTTTTAATTCTTTTAATTTTACAATTAGATTACTTTTCTACCTTAGTCTTAAAGTCTTTAAAAGCTTTAAAAATATCACTCTTATTTTTAAATAAATAGAAGTCTAGGTATCCAGTAGCAGAATCTAATATAAATAGAATATATTTATAATCTTTAGAAGTACTAGAAGTAATAGGTCCACATAAATCTAATACTACTTTATCTAAATAACTACTAGCGTTAGGAGTAATCTCTCTATTACCTTTATTAGTTATTTTAGCAGCTAGACAAATACTACATTTAATATCCTTATAACTTTCTTTATAAGGTATATTTAATATAGTAGTAATATCTTTTAGATTTTTATAGCCTAGGCGTTTATGCCATAGTAATAAGTCTTTATTACTAATATCCTTTTAATATACAAACTAGAATTAGTCTTTATCTTTTTATTACTAAGTTTTAGTAAACCCAGATTAAGATCTAATTAGTATAAACTATTACTTTTTATAAAAGTAAAAACTAGTTTATTATTATAATTAATATCTGCCTTAGAATTTCTAAAAAGAATATGGTAATTTAATTCTTCTAATTTAGAAATAGAAATAAGATTTATATTAAAACTAGGTACAAATAGACAATTTTTTAAAGTAAGAGTAATAGACTCTAAATTTAAAATAACGTCTCCTTTTCCTAATACTTTTATAGAAGTATTATCTCCCCAGTTTATTGTATTATTATAATTATAAAAAGTACTAAAATAGTCTTTATTTATAATTATATGCTAGGAAGATCCAGAGTCTAAAACAAAGTTAGTTTTAACCTTATTTAAATTAGACTCTAGGGTAGTAAGTACCTTATAATCTGTTTCTTCCGCAGTATCTAGTAAATCTAAATTATTTAGACTACTAGAACTATTTAATTCTATATTAGAGTCTTTTAACTCTATAGAACTATTAATAATATTATGAGTACTATTATATAAGGCTTTTTCTTGCCTTTTTTCTTCTAGAAACTGTGAAAAGCTTTTAGATGGCTTTTTAGTAGGACTATGCTTAGCTAATTTAATAGCTTTATCGTTTTGTTTCTTAGAAGGCTTTAAAGCATTAATATAATAACTAACGTCTTCGTTATTATTATTATTGTTATTATAATACTTAGTCTTGAAAGATTTCTTAGTATTATAGCCTTTTCCTTTAAAGCTTTTAGCTTTATTAGGAAATAACTTAAAGCAATCTATAGTAAAATGACTATTGGATTTGCAGTAGTTATAATACTTATTATTTTTAGACTTTGTAACTTTAAAGCTTTTAGTCTTAGAATTAAATTTACCCTTTTAGTATAAAGAGTAGATTTATTTTCTAGACTTTTAATCCTTCTAGATTCATCTATTAAATTAGAAAACAAAGTTTCTAAATTAATAGTACTAGAATTATCTTAATAGAATTGTATAGTAGTAGTAATAAAAGCCTCGTAATTACTATTTAAACTTTTTAAAATAAAAGCCACTATAATTTGTATAGGGATTTCTATTTTTCTAGTCTTTAAGCTAGTAACTAGTTCTTATAACTTATATAAATATTCCTCTATATTAGAAAGATTATTTAAATTAAGTGTAAAGAACCTTTTACAAAGTAGGTATTCACTAATAAAGCCTTTAGGTGAATAAAGCTTTATAAGTAAATTCTAGGCCTCTTTAGTATTTGTATAATTTTGTATTTGCATTAAAGGACTATTACTAACCAATAATTTAATGATAGCTAAAACTTTTAAGTTTAAGCTACTATTTTAATTATTAATAGTAGTAAATTCTAAGGCTTTTGCGTAGTCTTTTTCCTATAGGGTAGCAAAAGTTCTAATTTCCCAACTAGGGCAATTAGACTCTCCTACTGGTTTTTCTTAACTAGTAAGAAAACTATTAGAAGACATATTTAAATAGCTTTATATATTATATACAATAATAGGTCGGCTTGCTAAACACCTTTTTTAACCATTTTTTTAGTTTATGGTTAAAGTAGATTAAGATAGAAGGTTATTATATACTATATATAGCATCTAATTCTAATTAAAAACCAACCTTAAATATCTAACAACGTAATAATAGTTTAAACTTTAAACTCACTCGCACCTTGTCTATGCTTTATAAGCTCCTAACTTATATAAGATTTACTTACGGCGTATATAGTACACCTAGCTTATTACTACTATTATTATTAGTTATCTGCGCTCGCGCGCCAAATAAGCCAACTTAACAGCAATAATAACTAGAAGAATCTTGCGAATCTATGCAACGCTTTCGTCACACTAGAGCTTGTTAATAAAGACCTTATTATCCTCCTTTTGTGTCCTCTACTAGATTCTATTACTAATAAGAAGCAATTGCATCTACTAGAGCGGAAATTTAACCTTATAGTACTTCGCAAACTAGATAAGCTGCCAACCTAACTAGTACACTAGGACTGCCTTATGGATAGTTAAGTATACCTACTCCTCGCGCTAGATAAGCATTTAACAAATAGAATAAAACTCTAGCGTGGTTACTTTAATAGCCTCTTTAATAGCAGTGGTGCAAATCTTTAGTGTGTACTTTTTAGCAATAGCAAGTACTTCTTTAGAAGCAACGTTAATGCCTAGATAGATAGTAGTGTCAGATACGTAAGTATCTTTGATGAGATGAGATGAAAGTGATGGATTTGATGATGAATTGATTGTCGAGTGATCTCTGTCGGAGAAGCTCAGCTATCGTACGCAATATCTATCTAGCGCTAAGACGCACTAGTAATAGTGCGGAGTAGTGTAACAGTAGTACGTCAGTCTCCTTTGTGTATTTCACAGTGATCTCACAGTGAAATCACTCTAAGTTACACTAACTGTCGTTATAAGGAGACCATGTGATCGGACGCACGTGACTACTGGATTTCACAGTGAAATCACAATGATTTCCAGTGACCTGATATCTGACAAGTAGGGTGTAGAGAGATAGTAATAGGAGGAGATTTGTTAAGAATAACCTTAATGCGGCAATAGAGCGATAGTGTATCTAGTACGTATTACCCTTATCCCACTACTATAAGTATAGCAGTACATATCTATTAATATAGTAAATGCCAAATATTAACTTATATTATTTGCAACAATTTAGATAGCGGTTTGCGATAGTTAGAATGGCGGAGGATAGATAGGACTTATAGCGTGGCCGCGCTAAAGCCTTTTATCCCTCTTCTAAAGTTCTAACTATAGCCTCTTAATAAATTAACTTTGCATATCGGAGCTATGCGCGCTAAGACTGCCAAGCTCGCTTAGTAGTTTAAACGCGCATTTTTTTATTATTACCTTTTTACGCCTGTTTTAATTACTAAGCAGGGGGCTCTGCTTTTTTTATTATGTTATTTAAGATAAAAGCCTTTGTCTTCCTACCCCTAGGTAGATAAAATAACGCCACATAAAATAATAATATAATAGCTTTATAAAAACGCTACTATTTTATCGTTTATTATTAGAGTCTTATAAGTAAAAGATAAGGTTTAAAACCTATAATAAGTTTTAATAAAGTTTTATTTATAAAGTATTAGAAGTTTTTAGAGTAATAACTTTTAATAATACTTTATAAAACCATACATAAGTATTTTAAAGTAAAAGCTAAAAACCTTATAAAGGATTTAAATTCTTTTTATTTTTATAAATACTTAGGTATAGAATAAAGACTTCTATATCTTTTTAATTCGCTTTAATTTTAAAGTCCTCTTTAGACCTTAGAAAAACAAAGAGGATATAAGCTTCTAGCTTAAATTTCCTATGTGCTTTTATTATTTCTTTATATAATACTTTAGGTAAAGTATTTTTAAGAAATAAGGCTATATAAGACTAAGTAGCATAATTCTCTAAATCGAATTCCCCGTTTTAATAAGGAGATAAATAATTAAAAAGGACTTAATACTAGGTATCAAATTTAGTTTTTAAATTATTGTAAGATAGTAGAGATCACAGTAATTCATAGTGATATGAGTTAACCATAAGAAAAGAGGTGTGTTATTACTATGGAGGACCGAGGGCCTAAAGGTGTATAGGTGAGGCTAGGCATAAGGTTATTCCGGCCGAGGTCATGTGACCAAGAACCAACCATACAGCCATGCGGCAGTCTTACACACCCCCTTTAGATTGCTAATAGTGGTAATCTAAGAGATGCCAGGTCCTAAGTTAAAACAGGTATGCGTGGCGATAAGAGATAAAGTTAAAATGGCGCGATAGGCAACAAACAACTCCCAACCTTAGTAAGGGGAAGAAAAAGGAGCTGTTAGCAGGTTCTTATATAGGCTGCTTGCTATAAAAGTTACCCTAAAACACTATAATAATAGTGTGAGTGAGCTAAAAGGTGTCAGACTAGAGGGGCGCGTGGCTATGTGCCTTATTAACATATAGAGATAGAGGAGTATTAGACTAGAGGAGCGCGTAGCTATAGGCCTTATCGACACAGTAAAACAAAGTGATTCTGGAGACTATGGGCGTAGGGATAGAGTAAGATTTATAGGTTACCTAAACTGCTAATGTTTTGCTATAAGGTTGCAGAGGTATAAGAGCTTAAAGACTCTACTTGTTTACCTATAATCTGCTTTAGAATAGGCTTAAGTTGTAAGAGCTTTAACTATTTCTAATGCTTCTATTTAGGTAGAAGTTTTATAAGGCTGTTAGCGGGCTAAGAGTTAGTTTTAATATAAGTAGGAGTAATAGTTTCTTATAGTGCCTATTCCTATAACTAATAGTGGTGTATATCTACGTGTTAAAGGGTTGTCTTTAGCTAAGGGGACTCTGTAACTAGTAAACGAATTGTCTATTTGTTATTATAGTACATAGAGGGTTGTTCCTTAAAGTCTAGATAGAAATTATTAAAGATTCTAGACTACTAGTAGTACTTAGTGTACCCTATAGAGAGTAAGATAAGTTTAGCTTTAGTAGTTAACTTAACAACACAGCGTTAGAGCGTTGCTTTCTAGTTAATTAGACCGCCAAATAGGAAGAAGATATAGTCTTATAAGGACTTGCGGGTTGCCTTATAATTGGCGTAAGACGCGTTAGTTGCGCTATAGAAGTTAGTCTCTTTGGTATCTTTTTAATAGAGATGCGGAGTAGTGTAGTCTATAGAGTAGTGCAGTGCTAGGTCCTAGGAGTAATGTAGGTATGCGAGGCACTAATATGCAGCTGATAAGTGTTTGGGGCCAGGGTTAGTAAGGAATTTAGCCAATTTTAAATAAGCTTTGGCGATATCTAGACGTGTAGCACTAGCGGCGTAGCTAATAGATCCAACTATCTAGGAGTAATAATAAGATGCGTTCTTATTCTTAGACTCTATTAATGGTATAAGCTCCTTAAAAGGTAGAGGTAAAGCAGGTGCCTTAGTCTAGGACGACTTTTAAGGTGCTAGGTATTTAGCGTAGATTTTCTAGATATAGTTACGTTGTAACAACTAAAGATGACTATTATCGCGGTCTCTGTGTGTGGTAATACTATAGAAAGTAGAGTTCTCTTGGCCTTGCAAGTCGGTGATTTTATACCGTTTAACAAGCTTATATTTAAAGGCGTTAAGAAAGGATAAATGACCTAGAAGGGCTATAGTAATAATGTTGTCCACGTAAAAGAAGACGATAATGCGGTTGTCTCTCTATAGATAGGGTGCATTAAGTACTAGTAATAGACTAAAGCTCTTAAGTGTAGTTGTAAAGTCTTCGTACCAGAGTAGTAGTGACGTCTTAAGGCTATAAAGGGCGCGATAAAGTTGCCAGTAGTGCCCGCTGTTATGGAAACCTTCTAGTTAAAAGGTGTAAATAGGTTTGGGAAGTTTAGCGTTAGTAAAAGCATTAATAGTGTTGTATTAACGTATGTCTATATTAAAGTAGGCGGCAATTGCCATAAGAGCGCGGAATATTCGTATAGCAAGAGTAGCAGTATAGGTGTTACCTATAATAGTCTGCAAGTCTCCTCTTACAACAATCCTTACTTTAAACTTAGCTAGATAGCCTTAATTAAATTTGTATGTAAAGACCTATATAAGTGGCAAGACTTTAATACTTAGAGAAAGCTCTAAGAGCGGAATCTTAGTGTATGTCTCCTTTCTAGCAATAGTATTTAGCTCCTTCTTCGCAGCTGCCATAAAGCCTTCTCTAAACTATATAGGGAGTTTTAGGACATTATTCTAAAATTAAGGCAGGGGCGGAAGCTAGTCTCTATAGACTCGCCGTAATAGTGCGATTAATTAGGGCACTTTGTCTAGTAGTGAGGCTGACGCGAACGTGTTCCAATAAGTCTAGATAGCGTTAGTAGCAGAATTTTGTATGCGTTTAGGCAACACGTTAGTAGTTTGGAGATAGGTATTAGTTCTGTATCGCTTTCTTTGCGTAGGAGGTCCTATTAATATAGGTGTAGGGGACGCAGAGGACTAAGAGGGCGTTGGCGATATAGCTGTTACTAACGTTGGCAGCGCGGAGGTTCGATTAACTATAGAAACTAGTAAAGGGTATGCATCTCTGCCATGGTGTACATTATAAGCTTGGCCTGATTTCTTGCCTGCGAGTAGGGTTTTAGTGGGAAGGATAGACAGCTTAGCGTCTTTATATACTTCCTTATTAGAATCTTCCTACTTACTTTCTAATTCTTTAACCTTAATATTGTTAATGGCTTAATCTAACTAAATACTAAGTAGGCTCTCTTTATTAGTGGACCCAAAGAATAGTTCTTTATTAAAGGTAACATCCCTTATTTGAATGACCTTGCCTCTGTGTCCGTGGGATACAGCTTTTAGTACCCATATATAGTAGATATTGCGTAAGTTTACGCCTACTAAGTAACTAATAAGCGCTCTTGGGGAAAGCTTGTCTATTTGGGGAATCTTCTTGCGAAGGTAGTATGCTCTACATCCGTAGATGCGTAGATAAGCTATAGAGGGCGGTTTGCCGTGTGCAGCCTCAAATAGTGTAGTCTAGTTTAATAATTTAACAGGAGTCCGATTAAGTAGATATGCCGCATAGACGTACATCTCTTCGCATAGGTAAAGTAGAAGATTAGACAAAGTCCTAAGTAATTAAGACACAGTGATTAGCATCTTTCCTAATTGTTCTATATGGCCTAATTATTCTATAGTGTTAGGGGACTAGAGCTGTATAGTAATGCCTTGTTATTTGCAGTGCTTAACTACACTAAGGTTATTTTAAAACCTATAAGCTCTCTTTCTGTCTATTAGTACGAACACTAGACTAGTGTTATAGCGGCGTTTAATATGTCTGTTTATAAGTTTAAAGACTCTATTTAGGACATCTATAGATCGATTGGGTATGCCATACACTATATAGGTCTTAGAGACAAGACAGTAACTATAAAAGATGTACTAGTTGCCCGCAAGAGATTTGGCGTTAAGTGCAATAATATTAATGGCAATAGCTTTAAATACACGCATAGGTTAGTGCTCTTTATTAGATCTCTATAAGATAATCTGTAAAGCCTTATTAACTCTGTATTGTTTATAGTCTTGTGTACTAGGGGGAGGAGATGTGAGTGGAGCTATGCTAGCAACGTTGTGACTTAGTTTCTCTATTAATTTAGCTCTAGTATAGCCTATTAAGACGTGTGCGTAAAGACTAGATAACGTGCGGTTAGGTAGTAGTGCAATAGAGGGTTTCTTATAGCTCCTTTTGTTAGTAAGCGCCAGGAAAGGTCTGTTAGTGTGGTCCTCTAGTGGTGCTAGGGGAGACTATTAGTCCACTAGAACATAGTAACCGCCTATAGGTTTAACTATTGCCTAAATAGGATTCTTAGTGCTATCCTTTGTGTATAGGCATTCACGCCCTAAGTTAAAATGGATATCTTTTCCTCTAAGCCTTAAGAGCGACACTAGTGAGGTGATAAAGCCTAGACATAAGGCAACATTCCTTAATATAGTTCTTATAGGTCTACCTAGTGTCTAGATTTCGATGTCGCATTCACCCCATGCGGCGATTTTCACTAAGTCTTCTCTATAACTAATCCTTTTGCCTAGTATCGCAGGACAAATCTATGTGAACTTGTTAGGCTTATTACAGACATGTATGTCTGAACCACAATTAAGGATCTAAGAGTAATGGAGTACTAAGGTTAGACATCGCTTATTGCTTATTGCAAGGTATTTTGTTACATATGCCTATTTGTATTCTCTATTAGAGGCTTAGTTGCCAGCGTTAATATAACCTATAAGTGTAACGCGATCTCGCTTCGCCTTCTCTCTTGTTTATATTTTGTTAAGTAGCTTAGCCTATTTAGTAACCTCACTATATCTTTAAATGGCTTTAACGCAAGCTAGGTTGATTTTAAACCTAATTCCTTGCAGCTAGGTGCAGATGTATGGACAAGCTCTCTATTATGGGTTACCTGGGTGGGCGTCGCCTTTGCCACAAGGACAAGGCTTTCTTTGCGAACTACTAGCGATCTTAGTGTTAGTGCGCTTTCTATTGTTCTAAAGTCCTCCTATATTGTTTAAAGGCATTAAGCTACAGCTCTAATTTCTTACATCTGTATAATAAGGAGACTGTGCTCTATTAAGCGCGGTATAGGCAGTGCCTTATATGTTGCCCTTGTTTAAGCTGTGTAGGTACGGCGTTGTTTAGTAGTGTTAAATAAGCGCCGCGACAGATACCTCGTCGGGTATACTTAGTAGTGGTGTAGAGACTATAATAAGTTATTCTAGTGTAACAATAACGCCTACGCGATTAATAATAGCTAGTATAGTGTAGACTATTAAAGCTAGTGGATTAAGTTCTGCGTTAACATATGCTAAACAGGCCTTATAGACTTTCTTGTTTATTATTGCTGCAAACCCTAAATTAATAGCGTGAAAGACCTTAAGAAGATCGAGCTGGGGAGCGAAACCCTGGACAGCTGGAACCTTTAGTTTAATGGCCTTGTTGAGATGAATTTAGAAGTCGATTATCTAGTTCTTAATTAACTGGCGACTAGGCGTGTACTTCTTTGCCTTGTTGTATTAATAGTCTGCTTCTTTTTGTTTTATAACTATTGGTTTTAAGTAGTTCTTATAAAGGAACCTAATTTATTCTGCAATAGTGTAGTTGGCAGGCATAGAAATTAGTATATTGTCCCTTACTATACTTATAATATAGCTTTTAAGCTTGCTTAGCAATTTCTCGCGTTCTTATTTGCGCTTATATTTCTCTTTCCACACTGCAATGTTAAGGTTTTTATCAGGGTCAGATTCAACATCTTCTAGCACCGCAAGGTTTGTAGTCTCTAGGTTAACGTATTTTAGGGCGCGTAGTGTGCGCGCGATACGTTTAAAAACTGTGTACCATAGTTTAAAGTTGTCCATCCCTTTTAGTATAACTTTTTCGTCCTTTAGCGTTGCCATTATGACGCGTTTGCGATAACTTTTCGCGTGTTTAGCCACTAGTGTGGGCTTTTCGTCGTAATTTAAAGTCTTATAGTGTTTTACATAGTAACTGTAATTGTAGTTTTTGCAAATAACTTTTCGCGTTGTTGTTGTGAAAACTCTACTCTGGTCCGTGCGAGCGATAATGTGGCAGCAGGACTAACTAGTAAGGAGTTTCAGAGGGTGCGCAATAAGCGTTGTGCTGGGCTCATAACTATAAGATAGTGGAGATCACAGTAATTCATAGTAATATGGGTTAACTATAAGAAAAGAGGTGTGTTATTACTATGGAGGACCGAGGGCCTAAAGGTGTATGGGTGAGGCTAGGCATAAGGTTATTCCGGCCGAGGTCATGTGACCAAGGACCGACCATACAGCCATGCGGCAGTCTTACAATTATAAATCCTTATAGGTCTAGTATATTTAAGGAAAATCTGGTCCTCTAGTTCTATTAACTAAAAAAAGAATTAAATAAAGTTAAAGAGCCTAATTTAGGCTTTTAAATAATATAGAACTTGTTTATTTTAGATAGTTAGTTGTTAAATATAATTAAAGTGTTTAAAGTCTCTTTGTAGTAAAAGACTTTTAACGAAAACTTCTTTGTTCTATTATTATATTACGTAATCGTAATATAATAATAAGTTTTAGGTTAGTACTTATAACGTAGTACTTAAAAAGATAATATTTCCTAATTAGGAAATAATATAAAGTTCTTTGTTTGGATAAAGGATAAAGACGTTTCTTTGTCTAATATTACTACCCAGGGTAATGGCTAACTAAGGCTCATAACCTATCGAAATAGATTACGTAATATAGTAGAATGTAGGTAGGTAGTAATATAATAAGTATAAAATACTTATATAATAAGCTAGATAGTATTCTTAGTAAGATAGATAGTAAGATAACTAACTTGGATATATTTTCTAACTTAGAGATTTAGCTTATTTATATAGATAAAGATCCTAGAGATTACATAACTATATACGTGCCTAGAAAGTTATTAAGTTCTACTTTAGGAAACTAATAGTTCTTTGTCTATAATTACGTAATAACACGTAATTAATAAGACAAAGAAAGTCCTAAAGTCTAGACTTTCTAGACTATACGTTTGTGTCCGATCTTAATTTATACAATAAGCTAAAAGGTAAGTAGCTACTTATTACACTACTATATAATCTATAGTATAAACTATATAATAGGTAATAAGTATTACTATAAAATAAAAGCTTATTAAAGTAAAATTACTTTTCGCTTTATATTTTAACATTTATTCTTAGTGTAATACCTTTTTCTTTTAGAACTACAATAAGCTCTCTCTTAAATATATAGTTTAACTTTAAAACATAGTATTCTTCCTATTCTTTAAAGTCTTTCTAGAATAAATTTAAGAAAGCTGTCCCTTTTAGTATAATATATAATAATTAGTAATAGTATATACTACGTATAATTACATTTCTAATAGAGAGGGATTGTCTACTAGGTTAATCTTATCCTTTTAGTACTTAGGTCTTGTTTCCTTGCGTAGTGTTGCCTTTAATATTCCTATCCCTTTAGTATACTTATTATATAGTTTAGTATATTTAGGTAACGTGTTTTACAAGCGAGCGGCCCATACAAGCGAGCGGCCCACCCTACTAACTTCGCGCACCTCTATAGGCGTACATCTCAACCACGTTAAGAGATAATTTAGAGATATTAATAAAATAAATTAAGCAGTATCTAAAGTATCTTTTTTGCATGTACGTGAGTTGTGCCCAGTCTCTCTGCACCTCTTGCAGCGCGCCAGAGCCTGGCGGCTAAGGCCTAATCGCTCTCTACCTTGACGCTGTTCACGCTCTATCTGCTGGTCAGCCTCCTTTTGAGCGAGTATATCCTCTCCCTCTCCCTTTGTTAAGGTCCCCTGCTTCTGTATCCGCTTCTTTTTGCGCTGCCTACGCTTTATTACTGCCTTATTAGCTCTCTCAAGGCTGGTAATCCGATCGCGCATCAGCTCGGCCGAGAGCATCATCACTTCAGCCCCCTTCTTGAGCTGGTTAATCGCCTCAATAATTGAGGCTGGCGATGAGCTTTTGTGCCGTTGAACGCGATTACGTATTAACGTTGATTGAGCCTCAAGCTCACGTACGTTGCTTGGTGTCCGAGCCTCCCAGAGGGCCTCTGGTAGAGCGGCTGGTGAAGGCGTACGCAGCTGCACATCTAGCTTTGATAGGACAACCTCAGGCTGAAGAGGAACAAGGCCTGCGCCTCGAAAAGCTAAGCAGATATTAGCTGCCGTAAACGATCGCTCAAAGGCTGCCTTAAAGGCTGGCAGAAATTCGAGCTTCGTGATGTGGTTGATGTGGTGGCGGATTACTGTGTCCGTGCACTCAACGCCCGGATTCAGTCAACGCCCCGCTGAACGCAAACCACCCCAAATTTCAACACGCCATAACGCCACTAATATGAGCTCAATTGAGGCTGCAATTAAAGAAATAGAATCGCTAAGGTCAGAAGAATCTTTCTCTTATACTAAGATCGCTAGCAAGCATGGTGTTGATCGAAGTACGCTGTCGCGAAGGCACCAAGCGATTCAAACGACGCGTGCAACTGCGGGGTTTAACTGACAGAAACTCAGTCCCTAATAAGAGCAGGAGCTTGTACAATACATTAAAGGGCTTACAGCGCGTCACTTGCCACCCACAAGAGAGATAATACGAAATTTCGCGTTAACAATAGCCAAGGAGCCAGTGAGCGAGAGCTAGGTTACTCGCTTTATTAACCGACACAACATCTATCTAATCTCTTAATAGGCAGCTGGTATGGACAGCAATCGCCACTAAGCTAACTTAGGGGATAAATACAGCCTGTATTTTGATCTCCTAGGTGCCAAAATCAAGGAATATGACATTGAGCCTCGTCACACGTATAATATGGATAAAAAAGGCTTCTTAATTAGTATCACTAGCCGATTAAAACAAGTGTTTAGCAGACGAATATAGGAGAATAAGGAGGTTATAGCATCTCTCTAAGATAGCTCTTATAAATAGATTACCCTCCTAGCGTGTGTTTGCGTTGATGGATTAGCCTTACCGCTAAGCCTTATCTATTAGGCTACCAACAAGGCTATATAATTAAGCTGGGTAGAGGATATTAAGGCAGGAGAGCACTTAGTACACATTTCCTTGTCGCCTTTAGGCTAGACAAATAATAATATTAGCCTTACCTGGCTTAAATAGGTGTTTGATCGCTACACTAAGGCAAAAGCTCAACAGTCTTACTAGTTACTCATCCTTAATAGCCATGGATCTCACATTACTATGGATTTTATCGACTATTGCGACTGTAACAGGATACTCCTAGCCATCTTCCCCCCTTATTTAACCCACACGCTTTAGCCACTTAATGTGGTTCTATTTAAGCCTCTATTAACTGCGTACTTAAAGGAGCTATTAGATCACCTCCACCAGAGCCAGGGACTCCTCCCTATTAAGAAAGGGGACTTCTTCCCTCTATTCTGGGAGGCCTGGACAAGCTCTTTTAAGGAGGAGACAATACTTAAGTCTTTTAAAGCAACAGGCATATCACTATTTAACCCAGAGGTTATACTCAAAAGGTTCACCAACACTACCCTAGATGAGCAGGAATCGCGAGAGAGCTCTACGTTAGTACTTAGCGGATCTAACTGGCGTAAACTAGACCGCCTTGTACGATCCGCAGTAGAAGATCAGAGTAGTAAGGACGCGCAGAAGCTTAGCCGCTCACTCCACCACATCTTAGTTCAAAATAAGTTACTTCACTATGAGATTGCTGGGTTAAGAGAGGCTCTTACTACGAAAAAGAAGCACAAGAAGAAGGGAAAACCTCTAGATCTGCAACAACGTCAAGAGTACTATGGGGGGGCGGTTTTCTGGTCACTAAGGAAGGTTAGGGAGGCTCGCGTACGTCACTCTGTGAAGGAGCAAGAGGAGAAGGAGCAGAAGCTTCAAAAAGCTAAGAAGGCTGAGTTAAAGAAGGCAGCTAAGCTATGCAAGGAGAAAATTGCAGAGGAGAAGCGTGTGGCGAGGGAGGCAGCTAAGGTAGCTAAGGAGAAGGAGAAGGCTAAGAAGGCAGCAGAGCGTGCTCGCTAGAGAAAAGCTCGCGATAATGCAAAAGCTCTACAATCTACCCAAAAGGGTAAGAGAAAGGCCTCGCAGCCATCTATACAGAGCAATAAGCGTCAAAAACACGTAGTTAATACTATAACTACTTAGGAGGCTTTAGGTGCCGCATTAGCAGCTCTACCTAAGACTACGCGGCACGGCCGCAACGTTAAGCTTCTAAGTAAATATAAGTAGCATAGGTGAATCGTAAGCATCAAAATAGTACTCTACTACAAAATCTCGTAATAATAGCGATTTTGTGTGGCTCTGCAGCCTTATTTTAGTTAAGCTGCTATGGTGTTCAGCGGGGCGTTGACTGAATCCGGGCGTTGAGTGAACGGACACAGTAGAGCCTCAATCTCACGGCTGTACGCGCGCTTCAACGGCGAGAAGCAGCCAACGTCAAGCGGTTGGAGTAGGTGAGATGAGTGAGGCGGCATGCAGAGCGTGTAGATATTGTTCTCCTGGCAGAGCTCTCAAAACTCAAGAGACTGGTGGCTCTCATGGCCGTCAAGGATGAGCAGCCAACGCGCGCCGACTACCCGGGTCTCTGTATGCTTAATAAAGTGCGTTAACCACTCAACTCCAAGCTCGTTGGTCGTCCAGCCATTGTCGCTAACAGCGATGGCCCAGTCGCGCGGGATATCCTCCTCGTACCAGGCAGATAGGTGGTGCTGGCCAGCAAAGACAATAAAAGGCGGGATAGCCCAGCCAGCAGCGTTAATTCCCTGGATCACCGTCACCCACTCGCGATTGCCTGGCTGGATAGCCTTTGGACGGCCTCTCCTCTCTAACCCTGTCACGACAAGCTGAGTCGTGATCTTGCCCATCATAAAGCCAGCCTCGTCGAAGTTGCAGACGTCCTCGTCACAGCTGCCGTACTTGGCCTTTGTCTGCTCAACAAGCTCGAACCAGCTCCTGATTAACACAGGATCCTCACACAGAGCTCTCTGCCTGTTATAGGCTCGGTTGAAACGCGTCGTAAGAGAGTCTGTACGCTTGACAAAGTTGCGCGGCCAGTGGACGCCAACCTGACCTCCGCCGCGCGCAGCCAGCAGCTTATCCGCCATATCACGTACAGCTACGTACGTAGGCGCAAATCCGCGTTGATCTAGGTCGAGTATATAGCTGATAATCACCTCCTCTTCTAGCTCAGTGAGCTTCTTCGAGTTAGGCTGGCAATCGCGTCGGGCAGCCTTGCCAGCGCGTCGGCGTCGGAGCGTCGTTTGGGGGACTTCAAATGTCTGCGCAGCACCTCTTACGGACTGAATTTGGTTTTGATTAATAGCTAAGATTGCAAGGTGTATATCAGCATTAGAAGAGGCTGGTTGGGCTTGATTAGGGGGAGCCATGGTAGGTAGGAGTTCACGTGTCGCAGAAAGTTAGTGGGGTGGGCCGCTCGCTTGTATGGGCCGCTCGCTTGTAAAACACGTTATATTAGTATTATCTTATAAAGTAGAGGTAGTAAAGATAGAGGCCTTGTGCAAAGTAGTAGTAGGGGTAGTTATTACGTAACTAGTTTATTTAATAGGTTAGTTATCTAGAAAGTTACGCTTTATTAGGGTTTAGTATTATCTAATTATGTTAAATGGATACTCTATAGCTAGCTGTATAGACATCGAATTCTAATCCTCTATACTAGCAAGCGTAAAGAGTGTACGGGGCGATCGTACAAGGAAAAGAAAATAACATAACAGAACGACTTAGTATTAATTGCTTGTCTCTAGAGAGGGTGCGGATGGAAAGGAGAAGATCTTGCGGCGCACGGGCATCACGTGATCCCCACGTGATGCCATCGTGCGGCAATATTAAAACCTCAACACCCTCAGGTGCCCTTGCCCGTACGGTGTACGGATAAATTATATATTTATATAGTTACTAGTAATATGCTTAGTACACTATTTTCTCTTAAATTTTATATAATAGTAATATCTACTTACTAACTTAATAAAAGAGTTAATTTACTATTCTTATAGATAAGAATAGGTTTTGTACGTCTTATATAATCGCTTCCTTTATTTTATATAGTAGCGATAGTTATTTACTAACTTTATAAAAGTTTAATCTACTATCCTCTTATATATAAAGGATAGAGTATAATATAACAAACTATATAGCTAATAATAACTTATATAATCCGTCTTTACTCTTACTAATTTATAGTTAAGAGTTAGTTAACTACTAATTAGTGTTAAATAGGGACTTTATAGCTAGCTATATAAATATTAATATCTAATACTCTATATTAGTAAGCGTAAAGGGTATATAGGATAAGTGTATAAAAAAGAAGATAATATAATAGAATAACTTAGTATTAATTACTTATCTCTAGAAAGGGTGTAAATAGAAAGAGGAAAATCCTATAGTGTATAGGCATTACGTATAGGCATTACGTAATCCCTATATAATGCTATTATGCGACAATATTAAAACCTTAACACCTTTAGGTGCCCTTGCCTATATAGTATATAAACATTTATATTTATAATAATAAAATCCCCTTCTAGGCAAGAGTTATAAACTGCCTCCACTTATTTAGTTTTTAAGTGGCCCTACTACGTTTAATTACTGCGTTTTTTTATTACGTTACTAGCGCCTATATAATATTATATGCACGCTAAGCTTAGAGCGCGTTAAAGTTTTTCTAACGCCTCTTCTAGCTTCTAAGATACTCTATAATAACAACACTCTACCTGCCTATCTATCTACTATGTTACTAGATAATTAATACCTACCTTTTGACCTTTTGCTATATTACTAGATAATTAACTACTTAGAACTTCTACTTTACTTTGCCGCTATAATATATAACAAATTGCGTACTCGCTTTCTACTTCTAATACTAAATAGCATCCTAATACTTCTAGTGTTATCCTTACTCTAGCTTTTTCTTCTAGATCTTATATAGTATAATTATATACTTATATATTCTCTATACCTTTAATACCTACTTAGTATAGCTATTATTATAAAAGCAATAAGCTATTAATTAAAAATCTAACATTATTTATAGCCCTTAGTAGTAATTGCTTCTATCAGCTATATAGTAGTATATAGCTGCTAGTCTAGACTTTTACTTTATAAGATAGCTATATTCTAGTCCTTCTTACTAATAGTTATAAGCACCTTGCACCTAAACTAGTATAGGGCAATCTATATTATAAGACTTATTCTACCTTTAATTTTAGACTTCTACTTAAAAAGATATATATTCTCCTTAATATAGCAATCTATTTTTGTAGTAGCTATTTACTCGCTATATAGGTCCCTAGCAAAGACTATATAGTTTTTAATATTAAGTAGTATCTAACTATTATATTAAGCTGCGTTATTTACGTCTCCTAGATAGGAGCGTAATACTACACGGCTAGTGGCAATAGCGTCTTTAGGGCAAAGAATAAATATAGTAATAAATCTAAAGATCTTACGTAATAATTAAATATATTATATAGTAGATAGATAAACACTTAATCTTTAGTTGCGGATTTTATATTACGTACGCGCAGGCAACTATATGTTATATTATTAACTACCTCTAGTATAAGGGGCTAATTTGCACGTGCTAACAAATAGTCCCTAACCTAACCTATCTTACTACTTTACCTTTTTTAATGCGTTTTTAGTATGCCTATAGCTTTCCCTTATAGCGTTATACTGTATACTAAAAGCTCTACGATATTTCTCTTTCTAATAATAATAAAATATATAACTACTATTATTATAATCTTTTTATTAGAAACTTCTTAGTTATAAAAGAAACTATATATTGTGAAATTATCTACCTAGGAATAGAACAACAAAGGCTTTAATGTTAAATAATATAATGAAAAAGTAGAGCCCCCTACTTAGTAATTAAAAAGAGCGTAAAAAGGTAATTATAAAAAAACTAAACTATTCTACATTGTTAATTAACTACCTAGGGGTAGAACAACAAACGCTTTTATCTTAAATAATATAATAAAAAAGTAGAGCCCTATAATTAGTAACTAATAATACTACTATAATAGCGCTTTTTTTATAACTATAATTTATACTCTTTTAATTTACTAAGTAATAGTTTACTTTTTATAACTAAAAGGTTTCTAATAAAAATATTATAATAATAGTAGTTATATAGAATAAAATATAGAAGACCTGGAATAAGTATATGTACTACTAATAGTTTCTAGAGTACCTTAATTACTATAATAGCCTAATAGCTAGGGACTCTACTCTAGTCTTAAATACTAACCTAAGATAGTTCCAAGGCAGTAAATAGTTTTAAAAGCCTTCTTTGCTATCTAGTTTATAGTCTAGTAGCCTCTCTACCTTAAGCTAAAGTTTAGCTACGCTAGATATTAATTATAACTTAGGCCTAACTTAGATAAAAGGAGAAATATACCTAAGTACTTCTATAATTAAAAAGGGTAATAGGTTTAATATACTAGCATAGTGAAAAGTTTATTAAATATCTTACCTCTAACTTGCGTAGGTTGCAAAAAATATTCTAATAGTGCAGATTTTATAGGTAGGTGTTAAGCGCGTCTTTAATACTAGTAGGAATATAATTAGGAGTTAAAGGTACAATCTTACTACTTAAATAATTTAAAAGGTTATAATAGTTAAGTTTATAATAGCTAATAACTCTAACAAAAAATTTAATATAGATATTGTGTAGTAATATAATAGTTCATTATTTATATCTCTTTATAGATAATAGCAGCAAGAGTCCTTAGGTTACTCTGCGTTGTGTCGCTGTACGCACACTTCTTTTGTTTTTTTTATTGCCTATTCTTTTAAAGGACTTAGTTCGCATTGTTATTTTATTGTTATTATTATTATTATTATTATTATTATTACTAGCATATCTATATAGTATTGCAATTAGTAAGTAGATAGAGGTACTAGTGCGTGTACCTCTTATTATTATTCTCTTTAATAGTAGTTAACTACGGATAGTAATATATAGCAAGATAGTTATAGTTGTCCTAAAGGTGCTTCTTTAGTAGGTAAAGGTCCTAGAGCTCTACTGCATACGCCGCGTACACTAGACTATTATATAACTACTTATATAGCAGCTATAGGCTAACCTCCTCAAGCTAGATAATCTAGAAATTTATCCACACCTAGCGTAGGTCTAGCAGGCCTTTTAGATACTGTATACCTATCTTTTTAAATATATCTCTTAGCCTTTTAGTATATAATAGGATTATAGCTTTATTAACTTACATATACACTTTAATAAGTACCCTAGGCATAAAGATAAGTTATATTAGTTAGTTTAGCTATGGCATTACATTTAATATAGTAGTAGAAGAAGGAGGTAGAGAATAAGGCGAGTAAGCAGCATTGCTAAGGAGTATTTTAACCTATTATGCAGACTTATAGGAAGCTAGTTAATAGTTTTACCTATAGTAATGCATTATATATACTTATAGTATATATGTATAGAGTGATTACTAATATATATATAGGTATAGTGCATCTAACTAATATAATTAATATTACATAACTTATTATATAACTAATAACTAAGCGTACACGTTTACTATGACTAGCTAACGTCCCTTATAGTGAAAATAGCCAAAGAAAAAAACACACATAATAGCTAATAAGTAATCTATAAAGTTATTAGATTCTAATATAGGGGATGAGAATTTAGAGGACATAGTGCTATTAAATGAAGAGGACAAGTTATATAAGCTGCTAGCTAATAAGAAGACTATTAAAACTATATAAGATTTTAAGATTTTAGATAGTAATCTACTAACTTGTTTCTACTAGAGGCAGCTACTATAAAATTAGTTAAGGCCTTAGCGCTACTATAGTGTTAGTAATAATAAGATATAATAAATATATATATTAATAGCAAAATAGTGTTAATTTTACTTTTACTTAGATTTTATTTCTTATATACCTTTAAAGAGTAACTAAAGTTACTAATCTTATTACTATTAATTTTATATAATATAAGTTACATAATCCTAATAGATACTCTAACCTAACCTATACCTAGAAGTCTATATAACCTAATCTAACCTATACCTAGAGTCTGTGCAACCTAATCTAACCTATATCTAGGGTCTATACGATCTTAATCTAACCTATACCTAGGATCTATACTACCCCAACTTAACCCTATATCTAAGCTGGGTACCCCAACCCTATTTATCAGTCTAAGTACACTATAATTAACTATCTTATTAGTATAAGGGGCCGATTTGCATGTGCTAATAAATAGTCCCTAGTGTTAACACGGGATTACGTACCTTATCCTAGTTTAGATTAGGGGAGATAAGATAACTTAGAGTGATTGTGCTAGTAAGCTTTAGAAGAAATTAAGTAGGAAGTTAACTATTCTATATAAGACTCTTCTAATTCTAAACAAGATAGAATAACTAGCACTAATCTATATAGGAGATAGTACTATAAAAAGAATTAACTACAAAGATTTAAATCTAAGAGGATCCTCTAGATCTATATAGTCCTAATCTTTATAGTCTAAAAGCTCCTCTTTACCTCTGCCTACTAGTTTAATAGAGCTTCTATTCTATCTACTAGCTTCTACTATATCTGCTAGCTAAGGCTAACTTTTAGTTTAGCTATTAACTTCTACCTTTTAGCGCTACTAAGATTAGCTTCTATTTTCCTTATATAATATCTTTGCTAATTCGCCCTGCTTATTACGCTGCTACTATCTAGTATTCCTACTTATAATTTTTCTTTAACTATAAGTGTTTAGTTCTGGCACGTGTATTATCTATTATATTATAATATTTGCTCCCCTATTAAGGTTATTATCCTAATACCTTAGAGATCTTAGCAACTATACTATTAGTGTGTAGTAAGTAGGTATAAAGGTGTGTGTCCTTCCTGCGTTTAAGAAGTTATACTCTTTTCTTTTCTTTTCTTTTCTTCTACCTAGCATGCCTCTCGTACGTACTAAAGCTAACTATTAGGCTTCTCTATCTGCCTATATTTGCTATTCTGGTTACTTAGTTATGCATCCTTGTTCTACTTATTTAAAGGCTAGTTGCTCTTGCGTATTATCTTACTCTTCTAAGCGCTGCGCTAAGTGTGTCTCTCGCAACACCTATTGCAACGTTTTTATCCCAGATTTAAAGTAGGATCCTCTTTAGAAGAACTAAGAGAAGTTGTGTTAGAAGCTTATAGAAGCTTAGCGTATTTAGAATTAGGCTATTAAGTAGTAGCGTACTGCGTAAGCCCGCGAAAATTGTCTTTAGAAATAACTTTAACTTCTAAATTATTGTAAGGCCGACTACGTGGCTCGCAACCTATTGTCTATTAAGGAGCTTAAGAAGCTTAAAAAGAAAGAGAAGGCTAAGAAGTTAGGTATAGTTGCTAGCGAGTAGCCTATATTACTATAATCTTCGCTCGCCTTAGGTGTTGTGTCTTCTTCTACTTTTAACTAGTCCTTTGTTAATTAGGCTTACTTGTCTCTATTAGAATTAACTTTTCTAGATTCTTTTAGTAATACTGCTTTACTGCCTCTCTGTACCTAAGTAGGTTCTTAATAGGTTGCTACGTGTTTTAACTAGTAGGCTATCCTTTTTACTTAATTAGATATCTCTACTAATATCTAAACTTTTATAGATTCTAGACTTCTTTAACTTTGTATTTCTTGTCTTTAAGTTCTAGTTATATTTTAACTTTAGCGTTTAGTAGTGCTAGTTTAAAGAGTAATTTGTAAAAGGTAGAGTATATACGGGTTTTCTTTAGTAACTTTAGCTTATAGTTTACTAGTCCTTGTTTCTCTAGTATTTTAAACAGTCCTACTTAGAGATAGTTAAGTTTTTTAGATAGTTGCTTAGTCTTTAGATTCCTCTATAACAGAGAAATTTTATCCTCCCTTTTAAGGGTTAGTTCCTTAAGCCTGTGTTTATTTGCTTATTTAGCTATTATAAAGTTCTATTAAGTAATCTATTAGCTTAATTTCCTATATAGCTTTTGTATAAGCTAGGCCTTCTTATTAGCTAATACTAAAAGGCTCTTAACGTCCTTTAGATTTTAGTAAGTAATTAGCTTATATTTATAGTTTACGTAGTATAGTAAGTGTCTTATTATACTAGACCTCGCGCTATTATATACTAATTATACTATTAGTAGCAGCTTAATTTAGTTATTCTGCAACTTATTAACGTATATTTATAGATATTATTTAAGTATCTAGTTAATTTGTTCTGTCTGACTATCTGTCTAGGTATGTTCTATTATCGCGAGCTTACGAATAACCCCTAGCTTTGCTAGTAATATTTCCTAGTACTTAGATATAAATAGCTTATTATAATCTATAATAAACTCTTTCAGCAATCTATAGTTAGTAATAAGAATTCTTATAATTTTATAAGCTATATCTTTTACTATAATAGACTTATTTGTGGGTATAAAATATACCCACTTAGTTAATTAGTTAATAATTACTAATACTAAGTCGCATAATTGTCTAGACCTAGGTTCTACTAATACTAGGAGCTTTACTATAAAGTCTATTATAACACCAGTCTATGGTCTTATAAGTAGTATTAAGAGTTGTAATAACCCATAGAGCTTATGTCTCTTAGGCTTATTCTTTGCATATACTAAATAGTTGCCTATAATCTTCTTTACCTTATTATACACGTGTGGAATATTATATTTTAGTTAAATTTGTTAAGTTGTTTTGTTAATGCCTAGATGTCTCTAGTTCCTTAACTTGTGTTTTAATTTAATTAAGGTCTTAAATATATTATCTAGTACTCTAATTCTGTCTTATTTTATAATCCTTTGTAGCGTATTATATCTACTAGTCTAGGTTATACTAATTTTGTTATTTCTAGCTTAGTTAGAAGTAGTTCTAAAAATTCTTAACTTGTGGTCCTTTGTATTAGAATATTGCCACTTTTACTAGTTATAGTTAGTTATACTAAAGGGTTCTGTCAATTCCTATTTGTAAGACCGCGTTGTGTATTTTAGATTAGTCTGTTTTCCTAAGGTCTGATTTTTAGCTAAGGGCGTCTGCTGCCCTATTTAGCAATTCTAAGCAATAGTAGATCTTAAAATTATAGTTTACTATTGGTTCTGCCTATCTAACCTACTATTAGTTAAGTTTCTTAGTTGTTATAAAACTTATAAGGTTCTAGTAGTCTAAGAATACCTTAATTTAGTGTTAAGCTTCTATAAGCTATAGTTCCTATTATTTAAAGGAGTCTATTACTACTAATAGTTCCTTATTATAAATGTTGTAGTTAAGTTCTACTTCTGAGAACTTTCTAGAATAGTAGAATATTAGTCTCTATTTTCTGTCTTTCCTCTACTACGTAAGCACAGCTCCTAAGGCATAGTCTAATACGTCTATTTCTACCTATATTAGTTATATTAGATCCTACATTTATAGTAGTGATACTATAGTAAATAGTTCCTTTAGCTTTTTAAAAGCTGCCTATTGTTTCTAGCCCTAGAAGAATCCTCTCTCCTTTTTAGTTATCTCTATAAGAGGCGCCATAGTTTTTAAGTATCCTATAATAAACTTTTAATAGAAGTTTGCAAATCCTAAGAAGGATTACACGTCCTTAACTATTTTAGAAACTAGCTAGTTCTATATAGCTGCAACTTTCTAAGGGTCTATAGTAATGCCATCTTATCTAATAATAAATTTAAGATATTTAGTTTGTGTGACGTAGAATTTACACTTTTCTAGCTATAGTAGTAATTAGTACTACTTTAGCTTATTAAGTACTTTTTTTATATATTCTATATAATCTTTAAGTAATCCCTTAGAGTATACTAATACATTATCTAAGTATGCTATATACAATATATCTAGGTATTTATATAGTGCCTTATTAATAACTACCTAGAATATTGCTAGTATATTTATTAATCTAAATGGTATAACTATATATTTAAATAGGCTATATTTTATTTTAAAGGCTATAAGCCATTTAAATTTCTTCACAATTTATATTTAGTAGTATCTCTTATAAATATTAAATTTTATAATCCACTTAACGTTCTAGAGTTAATCTATAAGTTTTTAGATAAGAGGTAAAGAGTATTAGTTCTTTCTTATAGCGTTATTTAGCTGTCTATAATCTACACAGAGTCTTAGCTTATTATTATTCTTTAGTATAAATAGAATTAGTAAGGCTATTAGGCTCCTACTCTGTTGTATAAATCCTCTTGCTAGATTCTTATTAATATACGCCTTTAGCTCTTTCTACTAACTATCTAATAGCTTGTATATATGTCTAGGCTTAAGCTTTGCTTTTTTCTCTAGGTGGATTTTATAATCTCACTCCTAGTGTTCTAGTAGATTATTACTTCTATACTCCTTAAAGAGCTTATAATATTTCTTATATTTCTAAGGTATATTAGGTTAGGGTTTATTCTTTATAGTTACAACTTGTTATATCTAAATAACTTTTACTTTTTAAGAGTCTTTCCTATGTATGCGCATAATTCTTGTTATTAATATCTTACTAATCCTACCTAGCTAGGGTGTACTATAGATTGTTAGGCTTAATTATAAGTCTTAGTCTAAAGCAACTTACCTTGCAGATTTCCTTTGTTCTCACCTTTATTGCAAAGCGACCTTATTTGCAGGCTATTAGCTTCTTAATATTTTATTTTGCTAATTAATAGTAGAATTGTGCTTTCTAAGCTAATTATATCTAATTAATATATCTTCTTCTCTAAAATTTATAATATTAATTTATTGTTAGTTCTTTAGTTTAGTAAGCTCTAGTAATACCTTTTAGGTCTTAAGGCATATTACGCTATCCCTATATTCTAGTAGTGTGTTATCTATAAGCACAACTTTTACTAGTTTTAGCTTATTCTAATAGGGTATATTATATTCTTCTACTATTTATAGTAATATAAAGGTCTACTTAGTGCCGCTATTTATAAGCGTGCAAATCTTATATTCTTGCACTAGTATATTTATCTTTAGGCGCGTTTATGCGTTATAGTATATCTTATAAATAGTTATTAATTTGCTCTTACTAGCGTAACCCTATTACTAAAAGCTTCCTAGTTTTTTGTTAGTTTTAGACCCCTTAGAAACTATTCTACGCCCTATTTGTTCTTAAGGTGTATTTAACACTAGTTTTTATAACATCCTATTTATAATATAGTTGCATATTATTACTACTATAGTACCTTATAAAGGGCTTTATTAGGTGGGAAGTATCTTGCTAATTCCTTTATTTCTTAATAATATTAGTAGTTGTCCTTGTTATACTTTGTCTAAGGTTTATTTAAATAAGGGTCTATATCTATATCTTAATACTATTACTTATAATAGTTTTGTGAATTTCCTATACGCTAGTCTTCTTCCTTATTTATATTACTATTCTAGTGTTTTTAGCAATTCCATATCTAACACTTCTAAGGCTTTAGGTGCCTATATTTAGGTTAATATCTACTAGTCAATGCTTTTTCCTACTTATAGGTATGTTTTAAGCATTACTTTTAGTTATAGTCTATCTATTCTAGTAAATTATTATATTCTTCCTTCTGTCTAACCTTATAGTTTTCTTAATTATAGAGTGCTTTGTCTATATTTCCTTCTTTTAGTTTTACTAGCTACTATCTTATTGCGTGCTTATGCGTCCTATATGTTTTGTAGGTATTATTATAGTATTAGTACTATCTAAGTAGCTTGTGCTAGTCCTTCTAATCCTATTAATAGTGAATATAGTAAGGACTCTTATTTTTTCTATAGGCTAGTTACGTTCCGCATTCTTCCATAGTAATTAGGAAATAGTTTTAATAGCTAGGCTATTAGGCTACAATTTCTTAGGCCTTTTTATACTTTTTATAGTATTTGTTATTAACTACTATTTTATATTCTGTCTAGTTAAGAGCCGCGTACTTTTTATTTAGGTTTAGTAGTGTTATTTCTTTGTAGAATTTAATTATTTCTACCCTAACTACTCTAGCTCTACAAATTCTTTGCTCCTCTAAGTAGTTTTACTTAAAATAGCCTTATTTGCTATATACTAGATATGCGTAGTTATTATAGAGTCTCTGTCTTTCTTCTTTTAATAAGCTATTGCCTTTTTAAGATTCCTTAGGTGGATTCTTCCTTTTAGAAGACCCCTTTTCCTAGACCTTATTAGTTATAATAATATTTTTGTTAGCGTTATAGTACTGCTTTTGGCTTTAGGTTTACGTTTGTCTTTAGATAGGGCTTCGCTACCCCTTTCCTTTCTAATACTTATTTTTATAGGCGATTATTAATGCGTGCTATAAGTTTAATTGCCTTTGCTAAGTTTTTTAGTTGGTTATAGTAGATTAGTGCGTCCTTTACGCTGTCCTTTAGCCTATAGTAGTATATAGCTTTGTAGGCATTATTATTCTAATCTACTACTGCCTAGAGTTGTCTAAACGTAGATGCGTACTTGTTAACTAATATTATTTATTGTAGCTATTGTAGTTATTATTCTACTCTTTGCTTTTTGTCTACTTTTTTAAATATAACACTTATTTGTTTTTTAAAGCTATTCTAGTTCTTAAATAATACCTTAGTTTCCTTTTTAATGTTACCTGTGTTTAAGTATTATAACTAATTATTAATATAAGACTAGATCTAAGTGGCTGTCCTATCCTTTATGTGTATGCTTACTGCTAGCACTTTGTCTTATTCTGTGGGCAATAAGAGACTGTTAAACCAATAGAATAGTTTTATCTACGTAAGGAAGGTCCTTAACCCCTATTATTATTATACTTCTTAATAGCAATGCGAATATTTTGCTTTGCCTTTTCCCTAGCTGCTATAGCAACCCCTTTTAACTCTACTCTCTTTTCATTTAGCTTTGCGATTCTTGCTTACAAAGCTATAATTATCTGCGCTAGGTTTATTATAGATCCTCCTATAGCACTGCTAGCTAGGGCTGCTTATTATAGGGTTAGAGTTGCTATTATTAATTGTTGTCTTAAAACCTATTAGGTAGTTAAAGTGTTAATATAAGGTTACGTACCTTATTCTAGTCTAAATTAGGGGAGGTAGGGTAACTTAGAGTGATTGTGCTAGTAATCTATAGGAGAGATTAAGTAGAAAGTTAACTATCTTGTGTAAGACTCTTCTAATTCTAAATAAGATAGAATAACTAGTACTAATCTATATAGGAGATAGTACTATAAAGAGAATTAACTACAAAGATTTAAACCTAAGGAGATTCCCTAGATCTATATAGTCCTAATCTTTATAGTCTAGAAGCTCCTTCTTACCTCTGCCTACTAGTTTAATAGAGCTTCTATTCTGCCTACTAGCTTCTACTATATCTACTAGCTAAGGCTAACTTTTAGTTTAGCTATTAACTTTTACCTCTTAGAGCTACTAAGATTAGCTTCTATTTTCCTTATATAATGTCTTTGCTAATTCGCCCTACGTATTACACTACTACTACTTAGTATTTCTGCCTATAATTTCCCTTTAACTATAAGTGTCTAGTTTTAGCGCGTGTATTATCTGTTACATTGTAACACCTAGCCTAATCTATTTTACTACTTTACTTTTTTTTAATATATTTTTAGCACATCTATAGCTTTTTCTTATAGTGTTGTACTGTACACTAAAAGGTCTACAATATTTTTCTTCCTAATAATAATAGTAGTTATTCCTTCTACTATTATATATATAGAAAAGTATTTTAAGATGTTAATAAAAAAGGTTAACGTATTAGCTTAAGCTTGCTAAGCAAGCTTAGCATACTTATACTAACTAAAAATTCTATATATAAAATATAGTAAGGCTATATTACTATACTATAGTTTAAAGTAGAGAGAGAAGGTATAAAATAGTACTAGTGCTATACTACTGTAACTGTTATCTTTCTTTTTTACTATTATCTTTAACGATATTACTAAAAGTAATAGCTATATTAGTAGGTTTATACTACTTATAAGTAATATATACTAAGTAAGAAGCTTATATATACTATAAGTATACTAATATTCTATTTCTATATTAAAATTAACCTTAATAAGGCTTTTACTATTACTTTATTTTTTACTATTTTTCTAAACCTTAATACTAATACTACTATTAACACTACCTAAAAGTATACTCTAATAATCTATTTACTTAAAATTACTAGGTCTATACTAGAGTACTACTTTATTTAGAAAATTATTAATAGATTAAAGTAGAAAATATACCTTAGCCTATATAAGGCAGTTCTAGTATACTAGTTAAACTAGTAATAAATTAGTAACTTAAGGTATAAGAAGTATATAAAGTTCTTATTATAGTTTCTTATATTACTACTAGTTAGAAAGGTAGCAATAAAGAATAAGATTAACGGGAAAAATAAGAAATTTACTAATAAGTTACTAGGAAAAGAAAGTATTGCGTAGATACGCTAGATTCTTATAATTATAGTATTAGATAAGCGTAATATATAAGGATACTATATAAGTATACTATATAAATATAGTGTATAAATATAATGTAATTACTAATAATAGTAAAAGAGTAAGAGTTAGTGTACTATACACACTTTAAGTAAATTTAATAAGTATTAAAGTACTTATAGATATTAGGCAAATGCGTAGTTAACTAGTTTATTAAACTATTATTATATTAGTAGAGACTAAGAGTAAACTATATTTTTAGGCGCTATACTAGAGCGGCCTTTCTATTCTAACCTATATAGGCTTAAATTATAAAAGAGGGTTAAAAAGGGTGATTATCACTAAATAAATAATACAACTAAAGATAATTATAAAAAGAGTAATATTTTAACTGTAAGAAGTTTTTATATAACGTTAAGCTTTTTAAATAACTTTCTAAATATAGAGGCCGCCTTTATAATGACTTAAATAAATATAAAAACTTAATAATATTATTATTTACTAGAAGGGCAATTATAAACCGACTTTTAGTCTTAACTAAGACTTATAGGCACTTTATAGTTAGATTACATAATTAAATTTTTTTAATTTTAGGAATAATATAGTTATAGATTTATATAATAGATATCTTACATAGAGCTGCTATATAGAAAAATAGACTATAGCTAGTTATTTCCTTTACTAAAGTATAGTTACGGAATGTAGCTTTATTCACAAAAAAACAGTGCAGGGGATAGCTGAGGCCGACAATGTTAACAGGGTAGACGGCGTTAAAATCTAACACCGGAACTATCCAATAAACTTTGCAGTTTCTCGCACGCGAAGCAAGCGTGGGGCAGGAGAAGAGCCCCTACTCCGAATGATCTGCTCTCGGTAACTTCTGAGGTGGCTCGCTCCCATTTTGCGAAGGGGAAGGATCGTTTGGCGAAGACTTTGGGCGTCCGACTCGAGACAGGACGACTAGGTCTGACATTGGTCCGGGCTACGTAGCGTAGTGTCAGTGCTTACCACGCCTTTCGAAGTTGCAGGTGCAGGGTCAAGTCATGCAACGGCAGATGAGGGGCTCGTCGCACGCGGCGCCGTCTCCAAGCACAAACCAAGATGTGCGCCAAGGTGTAGCATCCCCGGGTTTGCCATGTGGCACAGGCTCGCGGACCTGGGCCTGGAGCAGGGCGATTGGATGCAGATCAGACCGCTAGACCGTAAAGGACCTAGCCTCACTGCGCACTGACCTTGCGCGTCCCCTTGGAGCATTCCTTGAAAGCTTGGTATTTTGGGGATAGGTGAACAGAGAGAAAGGCCCTGAGTCTGTGAAGGGCGCATGAGTAGAGATCACGAACGTTCGGCAAACCTTCAAATGCGCCCGTGGCGCTCTCCACCAATCTAAGGGCGTTTACATTTCGGAGAGAACCCGGCGCCAGCAAAGGTGGTTGGTTCAGGCTAGATATAATTATCCCACCTGTTTCTCCGCATATGAATTGATCCAATAACCCTATGAACTTCTTCTGTCCCTTAAATTACCCAGAATGGAAAGTCACCGGCCTGAGATCTACATTTCTTGCAGCATTACTCTTTTCGCAAGTACCATAAGTCTGATCCTGAGACTCATAGCGAGAAGAACGACGAAGCTTAATTTGTGGTGGGATGACTATTTTGCTATTGCGGCCTGGGTGAGTGCGGATGAGTCTTTTTACTGAACATCGTGCTAAAACTTGCGTGCAGGTATTCGCAGCAGGAGCAACAATATTGGTTCTATTTTGTAAGCATTCCTACTATTTCAGACCGTTTATCTCTACTAACTAGTCAAGGGGTACCGCTTGGCCTTGGACTGCATTTGGAAGATGTTGCTCGGTTAAGACACCAGTCGATAAATGATACCATCTCCCATACTCTCCGGACTCTTTGGATTTCCGATTATATTTATTCCTTTTCACTCGGTTTCACGAAGATATCGATCCTCTGCTTCTACGGGCGCATGTTTAGACACTGCAGGACGAAATTGGCAATCCAGGTTCTAGGCGTAATGTCAGTTGCGTGGATTTGTATGAGGGTAAGGTCCGAATCTGAATAAACAGGCGAGGAAGAGAATAAATAGCTAACCTCCTTAGGTGATCTTGACCACTATTCAGTGTCTTCCCGTCCAGGCGTACTGGGACCTAACAATCACGGACAAATATTGCCCTATCCAGTCCACGAAATTCTTCACCGGATCCGTTAGCACACACCTATCTATCGAAATCGCGATAATTTTCTTGCCTGTAAGGAAGATTTGGCAGCTGCAGCTCCCGACGACACAGAAAATCGGAATTGGAGCTGTGTTTATGTCGGGCATATTGTTGGTATCCTAAAAATAAGGCTGGGTGTGTATTAACTGTTTATAGCATCTGTGCTTCGTCGGTTGTGCAACTTGTAACAGTTTTAACGCATGATGCCAACTCTACCGACGTCACCTGGAATTTGGCCCCTATTATTATATGGGCTGTTGTGGAAATGAACCTGGCCTGTTTTGCGAGTACTTGACCCCTTTTGTCGACTTCGGATCCCGATCTTAGCGGACTAAGCTTACCCTTCTTGTAGTTTCTCTACCTCTACTACGACCTATCTACGTTGTTTACATACGCCAAAAATCCCTCACCAACAGGACTTCCTATGGCGATCATATGAGCCGTTCTGGCCGTTCTGGACGCCCGCACAGGTCGGGCGACATGCTACGAGTCGGAGAGACGGAGGAAGGAGACTCTACCTATGAACTCACGGCTGATATCATGAAAAGTGAACATGACTGTCATTCCGTACGCGGCGGGCAAAAGGGAACAACAAAGACTGTGGTTGGACAATCGTGACATTTCGAAAGACGCCAGCAAAGCGGCGCAAGTACAATGCGCCCCATGCCGAGCTACGGAAAGGGACTGCTCCGAGAGTTGCCTTCCAACCTTATGAGTCTAGGGCTGTGGGGGGGCTTTTGGTTGCTGTAAGGGTGTTACTAGGGCACCTAGTAGATAGAGAGACAGAATAGGGTAATATTAGGAGGTAGGCTGGCAAATGGGTATAGGTTGGGTTGGGGTTAGGGTCTTACGTAATCTAACCCAACCCCAACCTAACCCTACTTACGTAAGACCTTAACCCTAACCTAACCCTAGATTATGTAAGACCCTACCTTAACCTTACCCTAGGGTACCTATTTAGTCTATAATAAATAGCTATTATAATTAATTAAAAATATATTTTAAATAATATTAAATTAAGTTAAATTAAGCTAGGATCTTATATAATTAGACTAGGGTCTTATATAATTAAGTTAGGTTAGGTTAGATTAGGTTTAGGGTCTTATATAATTAACCTAACCTATACCTAAGGTCTGTGCGACCTAACCTAACCTATACTACCTAAGGTCTATACAACCCTAACCTAACTCTATACCTAAGCTAGGTATCCCGAACCCATTTACCAGCCTATTAGAAAGTGGGTTTATGCTATGTAGGCAGCAGTCGCGCGTTATATTATTGTTAACTTTAGTACCTAGTATATCTTATAATTAACTACCTTATTATTAGTATAAGGGGCCGATTTGCACGTGCTAATAAACAGTCCCTACCTAGCCTAATCTATATTACTACTTTACCTTTTTTTAATATATTTTTAGTATACGTATAGCTTTTTCTTATAGCGTTATACTATACACTAAAAGGTCTGCAATATTTCTCTTTCTAATACTAGAAGGTGGGTAGTAATAAAATAAATTACTACTTACTCTTATCTAAAGTAAAAGGGATTTTTATTTAACTTTTAGCTAGGCTTAAAAAAGCTACTATAGTATAATATTTTATTAAGCTATTTAAGTAGTAAAAGAGCATTATATTATCCCTATTCTAAGATTAACCTAACGTACCTTACGACGAGCGGCCTACACGGGCGAGTAGTCTACCTATACTAATATCCTACTAAAACTTATACTCTTTTATATAGTATAAAATATATTAATTTACTAATATATAACTTACTTATATAAAGATTAAGGGTCGTATTGTTTATTTAGTATTAATTACCCTTTTTAATCCCCTTTTTTTAATTTAAGCCTGCGTAGGTTGGGATAGAAAGGCCGCTCTAGTCTAGCGCCTAAAAATATAGTCTACTTCTAGTCTCTACTAATATAATAATAGTTTATAAGAATAGTTTATAAACTATATACTTACCTTACTATCTATAAGCGCTCTAATGCCTACTAAATTTACTTAAAGTGTATATAGTAAACTAACTTATTTTATTATTACTATTATTAGCAATTGCGCCGCTTATGCGTTGCGCGTATTTAACGCTATAATAAATATAAGAATATAATGCATCTATATAATAGTCTTCTCCCCTAGTAACTTATTAATAAATACCTTCTTCTCTTGTTTTTTAATCTTGTCGCCCTCTATTACTACCTTTCTAACTAGTAGTAATATAAAAAACTATAGTAGGAACTCTATATATCTATTATTGCGCCTTTAGTTACTAATCTATTACTAGTCTAACTAGTATACTAGAACTGCCTTATATAGGATAAGGTATACCTTTTACTTTAACCTATTAATAATTGTCTAGATAGAGTGGTATTTTAGTATAGGCCTAGTAACTTTAAGTAGATAGATTAAAGCGTACTTTTAGGCGGCGTTAACTACAATTTTAGTATTAGGGCTTAGAAGAATAGTAGGAAATAGAGTAATAGCGATAGATAATATCTTATTAAGGTTACCTTTAATATAGAGATAGAGCATTAGTATACCTATTGTAAGGGATCACTCAAGGCATTAAAGGTTAAAATCAAGAAGTTGATTTTACTAAGATATCGAGGTGGCGTATAAAGACTGTTAACAGCTGCCTTATATACCCACACGTAGCCGAGGCGCTAATGCCTAATCGGGTAAGGTTCCGGGGCTCGGCGGAACCTTCCGCCGGGCGCGCCGCACCTCAGGAATCCCTAACACCTATAATATATAAGCTTCTACTTAGCATATATCTTATAAGTAGCACAAACCTACTATTATAATAGCTATTACTTCTAGTAATATCTTTAGGAATAATAGTAAAAGAAAGAGATAATAGTTATAATAAGTACCTTTTTATACTCCACCCTACTCTAAATTAGTATAGCGATGTGGATTTACTATATTTTGTATGGTTTTTTTGCGACTAAGCGGTTTCTAATAAAAATATTACAATAATAGCAATTATCCCTTCTACTATTATTAACACAGAAAAGCGTTTCAAGGTAATGTTAATAAAAAGGGGTTAGATTTTTTGTGCATAGATTTTTTTTTAGTTAGAGTAGGCGCGCTAAGCTTACTTAGCAAGCTTAGGCTAACGCGCTAACTCCTTTTTATTAAATACCTTAAAATGCTTTTTTGTGTTAATAATAGTAGGAGGAATAACTGCTATTATTATAATATTTTTATTAGAAACTCCTTAGTCGCAAAAAACATATACAAAGATTATTATCTTTTTATACTCTTTTTAATTACTAAGTAGGGGCCCTACTTTTTTTATTATATTATTTAAAATAAAAGCCTTTATTATTCTACTCCTAGGTAGATTTAATTAATACTATATAATTTTTTAAAAGAATTAGATTAGATAAAAATTAGTATATTCGAATTTATATTATATAAGTATATAGTGGGGTGATATAAAAAAACTAATAATTTTTTATACTCTTTTTAAAATATAATAACTTACCTATTTAGTAATAAAAAAATTATAGGATTTTTATATATGTGTTGTTAAATTATCTACCTAGGAGTAGAACGACAAAGGCTTTTATCCTAAATAACATAATAAAAAAGCAGAGCCCTCTGTTTAGTAATTAAAAAGAGCATAAAAGGTGCTTATAAAAAAGCGCGTTTAAACTTACTAAGTAAGTCTTAGCGTATAAGCTTCTATAAGCAATTTTTTATAAAGAGGCTACTTAGAACTTTAGGAGAGGAATAAAATAGCTTTAGCGTTGCTATACTATAGTTATCTATTTCTATCCTTTACTATTCTAATTATCACAAATAATATAAGTTATATTAGTAGGTATATACTATTTCTTATAAATAGGAGAAGGGTAATATATACTAGATATACTATTACTTTATTACTATATTAAGGTTGTTCTTAATAGAATTTCTACTCTTTCTCTACACCCTACTATCTATCTAGGCATTAATATTATTTCTATAGAAGTACTTGCTATTGCTAAAAAGTACACACTAAAAATTCCCACTGCTACTACTAGGATAATACTAATACTAGAGTTCTATTCTATCTATAAGATAATTATTTATAGGAGACTAGTATACCTAACTATCTAGAAGGCGATTCTTATATGCTAGCTAGGTTAGTGACTTATCTAGTTCTTAAAAACTAAAAAGACTATATTCCCGCTCTAGTAGATATAATTACTCCTTATTAATAATAGAATCCTCTAATAAGAGACGTAAAAAAAGGAGGATAATAAAGTTTTTATTAATAAGCTCTATTGTGGCAAGAGCGTTGCATAGATTTATAAAATTCTTCTAGCTATTATAATTATGTTAGCTTATCTAAGTAAGTACGCTGTGTAAGCAGCGTGCAAGCGTAGATAGTTAATAATACTAATAGTAATAATTTAGGTAGGCTATAAATAGTATAAGTAACTTCTCCTCTAGGATTAATCTATAATGTCACGTGATCCTAGACCGACTGTTTAACTAACCACTATGTTACGTAATTAATAATTTCTTTAACAATATTTTTATAGCAATAATAATAACAATAATTATAATAGTAATTAACGTAACTATTTTATTACTCTTCTATAGTAGATTTTTCCTTGCAACTAGCAAGCTATATACTGCCCTCCTAGGACCTTACTACTGTCACCTATCTCCTCTATGCTCTCACTACTACTACTACTCTTACTTCTTATTATCCTTATACGCCCGCATAATTTTAACTACTACTAAGAGCTTCTCCTATTATAGCTGCGCACGCGCGCTCTAGTAATATATAAGAAATATCTACTTTTCTTCTAATAAACACCTACTACTATATCTTAGCCTATTCTCTAGTCTTGCTAGCAATATAATAGTAAGGTGCTATTATTTTCTTATAAAGGTTATTGTATCTCTTCTTAGGTCTTTTTATAAAAGGATAACCTAGCACTTAAGAATTTTCAGTTGCGTAAAAATTATATATAGCCTAAATAGATTATTAGATATAACCTTTAGGATAGTATAATTATAATTAATTTAGTTCTTTATTAGCCCTACCTCTTAAACATTATCTTATAGCAGGTAGGCTAGATAGCTACTATTACCTAGCTAGTTATCTATACTAGTTTTAAATTCTCTAGTAGCTATCTAACTATAGGTATTAGACAACGTAATCTTAGAATGCTACAAAGGTGTCGCGTTATCGCATATAATAAAGAGATATTTAGATTTAAAAAACTTAGTATTATATAAATTAAAGGTAAAGATTTAGTGTACTAGGCGTTACTAATATTATAAGAGGTAGACTTTATACGCTATGCGTATAGTAAACTATAGTTACACTACTACTAAGTTGTAAGCGCAATAACTAAACTATAGTTAAGTATTCTATTACTCATACTACTCTCACAATTGCAACTCCGCGTAGGTCTACTATAGCTCTCTAATAGTTTACTAGTTAAGAGATAATATATAACTTAGTTATACTAAATAGCAGACTATTTATTAACTACTATTAATAATATCGCTATGCAAAATAATGATAACAAAATTATTATTATTCTGTGTATATTTTATTACTACTACTATATGCTAGATGCTAGGTTTTAGTGCCTCCTATTTTACTCCTCTCTATATATAGTATGGATTTAACCTTAGTTAGAATCTTAATATAATAAAGATCTTTAATATAGTGTAAGTAAACCTTGCGTTAGAACTAGAAGCTTATAGGTATTAGAGAGTGTAAGTAAGTTTAAACTATTATCGCGTTATTAAGATGTTTAAGGTTAGTTTTTAATTAGAATTAGGTGCCGTATACAGTAGTCTATAATAACCTTCTATCTTAATCTACTTTAATTCAAACTAAAAAAAAGGTTAAAAAATGTATTTAGCAAGCCGATACCAGTTTTATATATAATAGAGAAAGTTAGTAAGTTTAATAAGGTATACTTACGTAATGCTAACGAATTAGCGTAAAAGAGATTTTTAGTCTTAAACATAAGGATTTTAAAATACTAAAATTAAAATGTAAAAACTTTTTTAGTGGCGTATAAAATCTATTTATATTTTAATATAGTCTAGATATTAATATATAGCGTTAAATTAACTACCTAGAGGTAGCACGATAAAGGCTTTTATCTCAAATAACATGATTAAAAAAGCAGATCCCCCTGCTTAGTAATTAAAAAATAGCGTGAAAAAGTAATTACAAAAATGCGCTAGATATTAATAAAACCTATTTATGTACAAATTTTCAGTATAGGTTATTTTCTAAAAATTACTTTTACTATTAGATTATTAACTTTTTCTATTTTTAGCTATAGAATTTTTATTTTATAATTTAATTAACTATATATAGAATTTCCTAATAGCTAAAAGGCTAATAAACCTTATAAAGGTAGAAAAATTATAGTATTAAAGTTATTTTTAATATATTATTTAAATCTTAATTTTCTACATAGTCTAAGGCCCTATAACTTTTCTATTACGTAATCCTATAGTCTATAATTTTATTATAAGATTATATATTAGGAATTCTAATAATATAGAAGTTTATAGTGTAATAGCTATTGTTTTTATAGAATTATTTATAAGAATAGTACTTTTTTACCTTTATACTTAGAATTCTCACGTTATTACATTAAAAAAATTATAAAATAGTAAATATTTAATTACTAGTAGTTAGTATACTACTCTTCAGCCTCTATAATAGCCCTATAGCGCTTTGGTAAAGATAATATATAATTATCTATATTTTTTTATAGAATTAATTGCCATTTCTCTTTAATAGTCTTTTTAAAAGCGTTATAACTTTCTTGGCTAGCCCCTATTCCTAAACTACCTATTTTACGCTTAGTAAGTCCATTTTTTTAATAAACTCCAAACGTTTTCAATAGGAGATAAATCTGAACTAAGGGGGTGAGAAAAAATATTAATTTTATTTCTTTTAAACCACTCTAAAACGTGGTCTGTTTTATAATTAGGGGCATTATCTTGTTAAAAATACTAGCCTATTAATTAATTAGTATTAGAAATAGTATATAAATAATATAATAATAATTAAAGTAAAGTAAAAAGAGAGAAAAAATTAATTAAAATAAATAAAGATTAATCGGGTTTATAATGCTTTTTACCTATAGAGAATAATATCTTTTTAATATTGTCAAATATACGGGTATTCTTGATGAGTTGAGATGGAAAAGTGGTGGGTTGATTGATTGATTGTGTGTGTTCTGTCGGAGAAGCTCGGCTACCGCGAGAAGTAACTATCTAGTACTAAGCCGCACTAGTACTATTTAGACTAGTACAGGGGCAGTGTAAAACAGTAGTGCGCCAGCCTCCTTAGTGTATTTTACAGTGAAATTACTGTGATTTACACTGATTACCACTGTAAGGGGCCATATGATCGTACACACCTACCCACTGGATTTCACAGTGACTGTCTATCTGACACACCCCCTTAGCTTGGAACTATCTCAAGCTGGACCCAATTCTTCGCAGCCGTACTATAACTTATAGTCCAAAAGCTTCCATCCTGTCTTCCAATTCGTTAAGGTCGACCTCTTGGTCGGTGATCCTACCCCTGACGTCTTCAAGTCCGAGTTGATTTACAAACTTAGTTTATTTGCCAGCTAGTAGAGCCTTTGTAAGGCTATCTGCTGCTATTTCTTCTAATTGTTGGTACTGGATTTTGATAGCTCCACGTACTACTTCTTGTCGAAGCCAATGATTGTGTATGTCGACGTGCCTAAGCTTTGTTTGTAACTTGGCAATTTCTTTGGTAATAAGTTGGATAGTTTGTTGATTGTCGCAATTGATGGTGATTGTTGAGGATAAGAGTTTGATCTTGAGTTTAGCGATTAACCGAGCTGTAAAGAGTGCCTCCTTTGCAACCTGTGAGAGTGCTAGCAACTTAGCTTTAGTTGTCGAAGTGGTGACAGTGTCTTGTTTGTTTGCCTTCTAGGCGACAAGTCCACTAAATAGCTTAATGATGTATCCTTACAAGCTCTTTTTGTTAAGGGTATTGTTTGCAAACGACGCGTTGCTAGTAATCTTGTAGGTGTCTGTATCTCTAAAGCGTAGCCCTAGTGATTGGGTGGAGGATAAGTATAGCAGTATACGGTCGGCGGCTTTGTGATGGTTGTTGCTGGGATTTGATAGGAAGCGCGATAATTGGGAGCTTGCGAAAGCGATATTAGGGCGCGTGGTTACTGCAGCGTATAGGATTGATCCTATCTTTCGCTGGTATTAGTTGATTTCTGCCTTTGTGGCGAGTCCTTCTCGAGGTAGTAGTTTAACTGCTGATATTGGGGTTTCGTGTTTGAGGTCGCGTTGGTTGATAAGGCGACTGATCTTGTCCACATAGGACGCCTGGGATAGCTAGAGTTGCCTGTTTGCACGGTCTCTAACAATTTTAATTCCTAGAAACCACTGAAGATTGTTACCTCTAGTAAGGGTGAACTTTGTACTTATCTTTTTCATCACTGCGTTAGCAGCGTGTTTCTGATCCTTTGAGTAGGCGACGATGAGGTTGTCGACGTAGAAGAATATAATGATGCCGTCTTTGATTATATAGTAAGGCTTATAAGGGACTGCGGCAAAACCGAGATCCTTGAGAGCACTGGTAAATTCTCTCTGCCATAGTAGTGGTGAGATTTGAAGACCATACAGTGCCTTATGCAACTGTAGGATAGTGCTGGGTTGGGTATAACCTTGGGGCATTCTTATGTAGAGTTCTCTGTCTAGTTTCGTATGGACGAAAGCGTTGGTGACGTCGTACTGGCTGAGCTCTAGGTCATACCGAGCTGCTATAGCCATGAGTAGGCGAAATGATTGTCCTGCGAGGGTTGCGGCGTAGGTGTCTTGAGTAGTAAGGTGGCGTTGTTGATCTCCACGTACTACCAACCTAGCCTTGCACTTCTGAAATTGATGATGTTTGTCGAGTTTGTATGTATACACCCACATGCAGTTGAGGATTTGGTGGCTGCGTGATCGCACTGGGGCAATGGGCACCTTACTTTAAGACCTTATCTCTTTGTGGCTTTGTAGGTGTACTCGCTTAGCATCCTTCTATATGTTGAATAGCGGGTGGTTTTCTAACCGTGTTCCGCAAGATGGAGGCTTTGGCAATTCACTTTAGTGGGGTTTCTTTCCTGCTGTAAGCATGCGATTAAATTGCGCTTTGTTGAGCGGCTTCCCCTTGTATTTGCCTCTGCTACCTGCCTGTGTTCCAGCTAGGAAAGCGGCTGCCTATGGCACAGCACGTTGATCTGGCTGTGTTGATCCTATGGGTACTTGTTTATATTGATTGTCTTTAAAACTCGCCATTAATTAGGCAAGTAATGTGACAGGCGGAGGTGTTGCCGGTGGTGTTGGGTAGGTGTAATTGATCTTCCTCCCCTGATAGTACCCCGGAGGGTCCTCCTTATCCTTGCGATTGCGTGAGTTAGTGATTAACTTATCCTCATAGAAGGATTTAGTGTTTTCTTATTTAGGTGGTGGAGGTGGCAACTCCACTAATTAGGTCTATGCAGCAATCTCTTTAGTAGTACTGTGTATAAGGTTATCCAACAGATCTTCTGTTTTGCCTAAGAACACCTTATCTTTGTTAAAGATGACGTCGTGTGTGCTAATAACTTTGTTAAGTGGTGGGATCTATACCCTCTAGATGTTTGATGATCGGTAGCCCACTAGGTATTTAATCTATGCCTTTAGGTCTAACCTTTAGAGCTTGCTCTTGCCGCGTTTTGTATTGTTAGTTAAGGCGAAGGCTTTACAGCTATAGGCCCTAAGGTAAGCCTAGTTTAGTTTCTTTGGTTAAGTGATAATGCTGTTTTAGTAAGCAACTATCGTAAAGAATACTTCGTGTGGTGATCGCCATTAGTTGGCGTAGTTTAGAGTTCGATTGTATAGGTATACGGCCGCTCGTGTGATTTCTGGCCATAGGTTGAAGGGAAGGTTGGCATCAAGTCGCATTGCACGACCCTTCTCCTTAATTACACCCCCTAAGCGTTCAGCTCCTCTATTTTGAGCTTGGGTGTCAGGTGCTAAAGGCTTAATAACAATACCTTTACTAATGCACCACCTATAAACGTCTTGTTTAACTGAGAAGATCTTATTATTAGATTTAATAACTTTAATAGTTATATTGAATTGTACTTTTATAAAGTGTACAAATTCCTTTAGCAACTTAATAATTGTTCGTGCTAGTCAGTTGTCTTTAAAATAGAAGTCCCAAGCCATGCCTAAGAATTGATTGGTGATGAGCATCTGGCTTTTCTCGCCAGTAAAGCTCTGATTTTTGTAGTCGTGAAAGTCTATAGCGACTCTCTTACTAGGACTGTTATTAATTTGCCTAGGTTGTTGTCTAATTTGTTGCTTAAGCTTTAATCTGCCGCAAGCGTCGCATTGGACTATAGTAAGTCCTTTAAGCCGCACCCCCTCACAGTGATTCATAGTGTGTTCTAGTGCCTAGGGACCTAGGTGGCCTAGTCGTTTGTGCCAGGTGATGGCGTCTGCCTTCTGCGCTCGTCGTGCGGTGCGCGTGGTGATTTTGTGTGTGGCATACGTACTATTGTGTATAGTACGATTTTGTTCGGGCATGTATTCTAGTACCTATTAACCGTAGAGTTCTTAAAGTTCGGCTAGGACTGTATTGTCCCTTCTCTTAATTGTTGTTGGATCTGCCTTTGTGTCCCACTAGAGGCCTTGCCTGCGGAGTAATTAGAAAGACACTAGGTTGCATAGCAGATTAGGGTAGTAGGCGATGTTGTCTAGCCTTAGTACCCTATTTCCTTGTACGCTTTTAACGTGTAGATGGACACTCCTATATCCCCTTATCTAAACTTATAATGATCCTGCCTATATGAAGTCTCCTGGCGACGGTGGTCGCAGCGTGACGAAACGATCGATATTGTTGAAGATATGGCAGGTTGTGCTAGAATTAAGGATCGCGGAGTAACGTAGTAGGTAGGTGTTTAGGTCTAAGTGGTAGGAGGCTGCGATAGCATTAAAGCTCGCTAAGAGGATAGTGATTTGTCTGCTATCTAGTTATTTATCGTTAGTAATCTTAGTGATTTGAGTTAGAGTAGGAGTGTTTGATTGTTTAATTCTTGGTGTCTGTGATCTTGGACGCTTTACGGATCTTACGCTCTCTATAAGCGTAGGGTTATTTTCTATCTTGAACTTTATAAGGGCCTTTATTGCTGGCTTTAGTTAAAACTAATTAGGTGCCTTGTTAGGAAATGCGTAAAAGCAGTCTTGTAGACTATGGCGTTGTTTATAAGCAGGGCACTTAGGGTATAATCCTCTCTAGCCACTAACTGCTGTTAGCTCATTATCTGTGTTCGCGGACTGCTTGGATTTGGCTTTAGAGCTAGCTTTCTTGGCGCGTAATCTGCCTCGCTTGAGTGATACTGCTTTATCCACAGGATGGGCGTCCCTATCTGCGGTCTGGGTGGGTGCACTACTGTTAGCGAGAGATGGTCCTGCAACAGCAAAGGCGCCCCTTTGTTTACCCTTAATTAGGTGCTGCATCGCCATTTGATCTTAGAAGAGTTTCACTATATCTTTTCTTAAAGTGTTTGGGTCCTTATTTCTATGTTGTATAAAGGTTGTAACCCACTAGGATGTAACGTTAGTAACCGCCTTTATAAAATCTTGTTTGACTGAGTCTAGCAACGTAAGTTCTGGCACACTATTGTGCTCTGCTTCTGTTGCTGCATGATTGTACTTAGTGAGCTAGGTGGACTATAATCCAGCTAATCTCATGGGCTTGAGAGCGTCTTGGTATCTGATCCTCGCTTGTTGTAGTTCGTCGTTTTAGTCTACCCCAACTATGTTTGTAAGGTTGATAATCCATTGTCTAATTAATTGATCTAGGGTGCAGCAATTAGTCTGCAAGTGTGCCGAGGTCGTTGATTGAATGAGGGCAACTATCTTGTCGAGGTTCGCCTTCTGTTGTTCGTACCTTCGGTCGAGTAACTTGAAAGTTTCGAGTTGATCCTTATAGAGGTTGTAATCCTCTCTGTACGCCCTTACGCCAGTCGTCAACAGGTCTGATGGCCTTGTTGGGCGTGCGCGAGGGTTGTCAGTATTCTCGTTGATAAACGCTGGGCTTGGTGTATAGCCAACACTAATGTTTGGTGGGATTGGAATGACTAGTTGGGTTATAGGTTGGATCTCTTGGTCTGGGTCGATGATATCCCAGATCCCTAGAGATTGGGCGCGGGCTTTGATTTGCCTTAGCCATGGTGTATAGTTCGAGTAATCGGATAGGATTACTGTGGGATCTCTGAGCGTTAATAAAGACATAATAATCAGCTTGATTGAGGTAGTGAGACTCTTAATTGTCAAATATACGGGTATTCTTGATGAGTTGAGATGGAAAAGTGGTGGGTTGATTGATTGATTGTGTGTGTTCTGTCGGAGAAGCTCGGCTACCGCGAGAAGTAACTATCTAGTACTAAGCCGCACTAGTACTATTTAGACTAGTACAGGGGCAGTGTAAAACAGTAGTGCGCCAGCCTCCTTAGTGTATTTCACAGTGAAATCACTGTGATTTACACTGATTACCACTGTAAGGGGCCATATGATCGTATACACCTACCCACTGGATTTTATAGTGACTGTCTATCTGACAAATATAGTCCCTATTAGTGTATTTAGGCCTTTCGTTAGAATTTTAAGATAGAGGGGAGTCTTTTATAAAATATAATTCAGATCTCCCCCCTATTAAAATTAAGCCCCACATTTAAATTGTTATATCGCGGCCTATAAATAATAAATTAGTATAAATTAAATTATAGATTTATAGTATAACATAGTCGGCTTACTAAATATCTTTATAACCATTGTTTACTTTAAGGTTAAAGTAGATTAAGATAGAAGGTTATATATACTACTATATATCGCACCTAATTCTAATTAAAGACTAACCTTAAACACCTTAATAACCCTTTACCCTGTAAGCTCCTAACCTATGCAAGATTTACTTACGCCGTACATAGCGTGCCTAGATTATTGCTATTACTATTATTAACTATTTACTTACTTAAATAAGCAAATATAGCTATAATAGCTAGGAGAATCTTGCGGATCTATGCAACGCTTTTATTACACTAGAGATTGTTAATAAACACTTTATTCTTTACCTTTTACCTCCCCTTTTAGATTCTATTACTAACTAGAAGCAATTATATCTATTAGAGTAGGAATTTAACCTTATAGTTCTTTATAAACTAGATAAGCTGCCAGCCTAACTAGTATACTAGAACTGCCTTATAGATAGTTAAGTATACCTACCCCTTGCGCTAGATAAGTATCTAATAAATAGAATAGAACTCTAATATAGCTACCTTAATAGTAGTGTTACAAATCTTTAGCGTGTACTTTTCTATAATAGTAAGTATATTAGCGTTAAATAATTTAGAGTTAATACTTAAGTAGATAGTAGAGCGTAGAGATATATATAGAGTAGAAGATTTATTAAGAACAATCTTAATATAGTAATAGAGCAATAGACGTATACCTAGTACATATTAACCTTATCCTACTTATAAGAAATAATAGTATATACCTATTAATATATTAACTTATATTATTTATCACCTTTTCACGCTTTTTGTAATTACTAAGCAGGGGGCTTTGCTTTTTTTGTCATGTTATTTGAGATGAAAGTCTTTGTCGTACTACCCCTAGATAGTTAATTTAATGCCACACACACATATTATTTGTAATAATTAGGATAGTAAAGGAGAGATAGCTTATAGCGTGGCGGCGCTAAAGTTATATCTCCTCTAAAATTCTAAGTAGCCTCTTTATAAAAACTTTGCATATAGAAGCTATGCGCGCTAAGACTACTAAGCTTGCTTAGTAGTTTAAATACGCTTTTTTTTATAATTACCTTTTTTACGCTCTTTTTAATTACTAAGTAGGGGGCTCTGCTTTTTTTATTATGTTATTTGAGATAAAAGCCTTTGTCGTGCTACCCCTAGGTAGTTAATTTAACGCCACACATAGTATAACATGTGCTTTATAATTCTATAATTTAAAATCTAAAATTTACTAGTTAGTTATCTAGTAATTAGACAGTATTAAAGATGACTTTTTAAAAGTCTATTTTAAACACTTCCTAATTACTAGATAACTAACTAGTAAATTTTAAACTTTAAATGATAGAATTAAAAAAAAACGTTTAGCGTTTTTTAATATAATAAACTTTAAAAAAAACTTACTATTTAAGCGGATATTATTCTGGTTTTAAAATCTAACTTTTTGATTTCTTTTTATTCTAGGGTGTTCTACTCTTGTCCCGTGATCTCTTTGAATTGCACATTCGCCTAACAATATAATTCGTTCTAGAATATAATTTTCTAGAATATTTTTATTTATGTCTTTAGCAAATTTAAGCCTATTAGTAGCTTTTACCTAATTTAAATTTGCAATTTTCTGAGAAATTGTTATTTTATAACCCTCCTCTTTTAAAAATCTTTATAGAGTTTTTTTATAGTCCCTAGATTATTCTCTACTATTAATTTTTTATTAACTTTTTTAGGACTTTTAACTAAATTCCTATTAATAATTCTTTTTCTCATTCTGAAATCTTTTTAACTCTTCCTCTTTCTAGAGGCTTTTTTAAATAATTCTTATTCTTTTTAGCTTTTAAACCTTTTATAGTATTATGTGGCGTTAAATTAACTACCTAGGGGTAGCACGATAAAGGCTTTCATCTTAAATAACATGATAAAAAAAGCAAAGCTTCCTGCTTAGTAATTAAAAAGAGCGTAAAAAAGGTAGTAATTATAAAAAAGCTTATAGTATTATAAATACTTTTAATAGGTTTACTTAAAGTAGTAGGAATAGTAAAAATAGAGATATTAGCTTTTAAAAGAAGATTAATATTATATTCGAGCTAGGAAAGATTTGGATTCATAGTAAGAAAAGGCGAGGAAATAGGTACCTAAGTTTTTTTCTAAAAAGTTTCTTTATAATTCTAGATTAGTAATTAATTAGATAATATAGTCTTAGTACTTTAATTATTTTTAGAATATTAAAACTTTACTTCACTAGTTAAAATATAAGTTCGAATTTCTAGCTTATATAATTAACACTAGTCCTATTTAGGCTTAGCGCAATAATAGTTATAATAAGATAAATTAAAAATTAAAAATTAGTATTATTTTAGTGTTTTAAATATACTTTTTTAAACTTTAATATATTTATAAAATAGCTTACTAAGCAAACTTTAGATTTTTAATAAAGAAATAAAGATTTTCTTATTATAAAGAGTTAAAAAGTAAATATTTGCACGTGCTAATAAATAGTCCCCAACCTGTCTTGCTGCTTTACCTTTTTTAATGCGTTTTTAGCATACCCACAGCATTCCCTTATAGTATTGTACCGTATACCAAAAGGTCTGCGATGTTTCTCGTCTAGAAAAACTAAATATATAGCTTTAATATTAATAAAGTTATAATAGTTTTTAAAAGATACTATAATCTTTACTATATAGTCAAAAATAGGAAAAATAAAAACCTTAGATAACAAATAATTAGAGAGATAACCTATACTAAAAATTTAACACACTATACCTCTATTACACTATTTTAACATATATAAAAACCTTAAATTTTGATGTCTCTAAAAAAGTTATTGAGGTTTAAAAATAGAGATTTTAAAACCTCTATATTTAAGTTCTTTAATGTATCCAGTTTATAATTGCTAATTAAAAGTTGAATAAATTCTATAAATTTAGAAGGTTTTGTCTATTATATATAAAAATAATTTTTTTAATAATTATCTAAATAAAAAGTTATAAGCTTTTAAAAGAGTATAAAAATTATTAGTTTATTTCGTGTTACCCCACTATATATATCTAGAGTACCTATATAGCTTTATACACACTTATATATATTTATACACTTTAGTAGCTTAGTATAGACTAATATTAAAAAGAGAAATATTATAGGCATTTTAGTGTATAGTATAACACTATAAGGAAAGCTATAGATGTGCTAAAAACGCATTAAAAAGATAAAGTAGTAAGATAGATTAGGCTAGGTAGGAACTATTTATTACCACGTGCAAATTAGCCACTTATACTAATAATAAGGTAGTTAATTACAAGATTTATTAGATACTAAAGTTAATAATAATATAATATACGGCTGCTGCCTACGTAGTAAAAAATACGCAACTAGACAAAGATTGCCCATTTATATAATCTTTCTATCCTCGTAATTATTTAATTGCTAGTTAAAATCTTAAAGTTAGTTACTATATCTATCTCTTACCCTAAAGAGGCTATTACTATTAGACGTGCAGTATTGCGCTCCTACCTAGAAGATATAAATAATAATAATGCGGCTGGATATAATAGCTAGATACTGCTTAATATTAAAAACTATATAGTCTATGCTAAGGACCTGTAGATAGCTATTATAGATATTAGATATACGAGTATTAATAAGATAAGATATAAGTAGTATAGTTAATTAATTAATTATATTATTGTTTTCAGAGAAGCTTAGCTATTATAAGAAGTATTTATCTAGTGCTAAGACGCACTAGTACTATTTAGAATAGTATAGGAGTAGTGCAAAATAGTAGTGCGCTAGCCTCTTTTAATTTTATAGTAAAAACACTATAATTTATACTAACTACTAGTGTATAAAGGCTATATAATTAGACACATCTAACTACTATAATTTATAGTAAAATTCTAGTAATTTATAGGGAGTATCTATCTAATACACCCTCTTAGCTTAAAACTATTCTAAGCTAGACCTAATTCTTTGCAATTATACTATAGCTTATAGTTTAAAAACTTCTATTCTATGTTCTAATTTGTCTAAATTAACTTCTTAGTTAGTAATTCTTCTCCTAACATCTTTAAGTCTAAGTTAATTAACAAACTTAGTCTATTTACTAGCTAGCAGAGCCTTTATAAGACTATCTGCTACTATTTCTTCTAATTATTAGTACTAGACTTTACTAGCTCTACGTACCACTTCCTATTAAAGCTAATAATTATATATATTAATATGCCTAAGCTTTGTTTATAACTTAGCAATTTCTTTAGTAATAAGTTAGATAGTTTATTAATTATCGCAATTAAAAGTAATTATTAAGAGTAAGAGTTTAATCTTAAGTTTAGTAATTAACAAAGCTATAAAAAGTGCCTCATTTATAACCTATAAAAGTGCTAGTAACTTAGCTTTAGTTATTAAAGTAGTAATAGTGTTTTGTTTATTTGCCTTCTAGGCTATAAGACTACTAAACAGCTTAATAATATATCCTTACAAGCTCTTTCTATTAAGGTTATTATCTGTAAATAATATATTACTAGCAACCTTATAGGTGTCTACTTCTCTAAAGCGTAACCCTAGTAATTAGGTAGAGAGTAGGTATAGCAGTACGCAATTAGCGGCGTTATAATAGTTATTATTAGGATTTAATAGAAAACGCGATAGTTAGGAGCTTATAAAAGTAATATCTAGGCGTGTAGTTACTATAGTATATTGGATTAATTCTATTTTTTACTAGTATTAGTTAATCTCTACTTTTATAGCAAGTTCTTTTTAAGGTAGTAGTTTAACTGCTAATAGTAGGGTTGTATATTTAAGATTGCGTTAGTTAATAAGGCAACTAATCTTATCTATATAGAACGCCTATAATAGCTAGAGTTACTTATATAGTTTCTAATAATGTTATTTCCTAAAAACTACTAAAGATTATTACCTCTAGGAAGGATAATCTTTATATTTATCCTTTTTATTACTATATTAGTAGCGTGTTTCTAATCTCTAAAGTAGGTAATAATAAGGTTGTCTATATAAAAGAAAATAATAATACTATCTTTAATTATATAGTAAGGTTTGTGTAGAACTATAGTAAAACGAAGATTCTTAAGATCACTAGTAAATTCTCTCTACTATAGTAGTAGTAAGATTTAAAGACTATATAGTATCTTATACAACTATAGAATAGTGCCTAATTAGGTATAATCTTATAGTATTCTTATATAGAGTTCTCTATCTAGTTTTACGTAGATAAAGGCGTTAGTAATATTATACTAGCTAAGTTCTAGGTTGTACTACGCCGCTATAAATATAAGTAGGCAAAATAATTATCTTATAAGAGTTGCAGTGTAGGTATTATAAGGGCGGTATACAGTCTTATAGGGCAAAGCTCTTAGAAATAACTAGTATAGTTAAAAGAGATAACGAAATTAAGACTATTCTAAGATAGTAGATAAGAAAGGAACGTAGGAGGCCCTTTCTTATATAGAGAGCGGCGTAGGGTATAGGCCTATGCTAGCTACACGCTAATACTAACTAGAAAAGGCGCCTTTAAGAAGGTAAAAGGCGTAGATAGAAGAAAATAGGGTGTAAAAAAAGATAATAGGGTGTGCTTAGTAAGGAGGCTAGCATAGAACTAATATATAATCCCTCTTTTAAGGTCTAAAAATAGAAAGAAAAGTATATAAAAATAGGGTGTTTTAGCGGATTTTTAATATAACTAGCACTATTTTAGAGCCTAAGAGAGTTGTAATAGGGGCAATAAGCCTCTATAGTTCTTATAGTAGCCTTAGGTTTTAATTTAGTTACTATTTAGTAGAGATATTAAGGAAAGTTATTAGGGATAAATTAGTAAATTAGTAAAAAAGCGCGTTAGAAACTATATCTTAGCATTTAGCGTTTTGCTAATAGAGTGCATTCTTAGCTCTATCACTATATATAATATAGTTAGCTAAAATTTTTCTAGTTAGATTATTGCGCGCTAGCGTAATTATATTATATAAGATTTTTTTAGTACTATAGGAAAGTATTTTAAAAAAAATATATTAACCTAACTATATAGTTTTTAATTAGGGCAGGGCAGCTTCTAAAGCTATAAGGGCTGCTAGTAGTAGTAGGAAAATCTAGGGGTAAGGGTAAAAGTGCTAAAAGTCATAGGTGCCCTACACATATATAATAAATAGAGAGCTCCTATATTAGTAGTAGGCTAGCCAGCTAGAAAGTTAAACAGCTAAGAGTAAGGGCGCTAAAAGTAATAGGTGCCTACGCGTAGTAGACTAGCTAGGAAGCTAATTAACTAGTAGTAAACTAGGCTATCCGCTTCTATATTTTAGAGTATCCCTTAGGACAGAATAATTTAGGTAACTAGTAGATTAAATTAAGGGCTAATAGTTAGGGGGCAGCTCCTAATTATTAGCGTTCTAGAATATTTTATTAGGCAGTTTACTATTTAATTTATTGTCTAATTATTCTTTTTATAAGAAGTTAGACTTAGAGTTAATTAGGTTAGTAAATTTAGGGCTATTATTAGGGAGGTTGTTGTAATAGGCGGGCTTTCTATCTTTTAATCTACTACTATAGCAGGCAGTATTATAATCGTCTAGACTATTACTATAATAAGTAATACTAAGTTTTCCTTTTATATTAGTAATTTAGTAGGGTAGAAAGGTGCTAACCTAGGTTGTTCTAGCTAAGATAGTTTTAATTAAATAGTTAATTCTGCTAGTAAGAGCTGTCTAATCTATAAATTAGCTTCTCTAGTAGGTTTATAGTCTTTAGGTCTAGGGTTAGAGATAAGACCTAGATTCTACTATATAATTCTTAGGGACTAGTTTTACTAGTAGCTTCCTTTAGTAGTAGAAATAGAGTAACTAAAAGGTAATTTATTATCTAATAGTTCTTTATCTAACGAAGATAGCTATATAGCCTTTATACTACTATCTTTATTAAAGGCGTCCTTATAGCTTAGTTTCTAGTAAGCCTTTAAGTATATTTTAATAACTAAGATAGTAGGGCTAGGAAGCTAGATAGAGATTTTCTTAAAAATTCTTTAGTTAGCTTTTAATAAGTAAGTTATTTAGTAGGTATAGTTCTACTTATTAAGTAGACTATTCTATTAGGTAGCATTGTTCTAGTAGGAAGGGTTAGATAGGGGAGAAGTCTATAATAAAATAAGTAGGCTGGTAAATAGGTTCGGGGTACCTAGGTTAGGTATAGGGTTAGGTTTGGGTCGCATAGACTATAGGTATAGATTGGGTTAGGTCGCACAAACCTTAGGTTGGGTTAAGTTAATTACGTAAGACTCTAAACTCAATCCAATCTATACCTAACCTAAGTACGTAAAAGTCTAGCTTAATTTAACTTAGTTTAATATTATTTAAAATATATTTTTAATTAATTATAACAGCTATTTATTACAGACTAAATAGGTACCCTAGGGTTAGGTTAGGGTTAAGGTCTTACGTAAGTAGAGTTGGGTTAGGGTTAGAGTCTTACGTAAGTAGAGTTAGATTGGGGTTAGAATCTTACGTAATCTAACTTAACCCTAACCTAACCCTACTTATGTAAGACCCTAACCCCAACCTAACCTATACCTATTTGCTAGCCTAAAAATAAGGTTGCTAGTAAAGGTTAAATTCTTATTATCTTTCTAACAAAGGTGGTCGTTCTAAGTATTAACTAGGCAGTTAGCTTGCTTAAAAATTTTCTACTAATAATAAGATTGTAGTCCCCTATTTTATAGAAAATAAACTATATAGTAATACTATATTTATTAATATTAAGCTAGGCTATAAAATAGGTATCTATTCTTATACTTCTTTTCCCTGCAAAGTTTCTAAGGGGGATTAGTGTCTTTAGGCAGAGGAGTTTAGCTTTAAGCTATTTTTATACTACTTTTATATACCTTAAAGTAATAAGATTATAAGCGCTAGCACTAGTATCTATTAAGGCTTACAACCTAAGAGCTAACTCTTAAAATATAATTTGCACTAGTATAACTAACTAGGGGCCTCTAAATAGTTTAGGAATTCTTACTATTTTGCCGTCTATAGATAGTAATTTTAGTTTAGCATCTACGTTTTATAGTTAAAATTATAGTTTATTTAAATTAATTAGTTTAGTACCTCCTATATAAGCTACTAAATTAGAGTAGTCTAATAATATATATTTAAAGCCTTGTTATCTAATAGATTACCTACCTATAAATTAGAGTAGTAGGCAATACTAAGTTAATTTAAATTAAAATTAGTTTCTACTTCTACATTTGCTTATATAGCTATCTTAGGGTAGCAGCATAAGTATCTGCCTCTTAGCTTTTCGCCACAGCTAAAGTAGGCGTTATTCTTAATACACTATGCCTTAGTCTAATTATAGAGAGTTAAAAAGAGAGAAGTAGGTCTAGAATAGGGTGTTTATTTTTTAGTTGCCGGGACTTTTAGGGCGGCCTCTCTAAATAGACCTTAGTGTAGTATAGTAACTACCTAGTACAACTAGTAACTAACAAACTAATACACCCTTACTAACTTATAGTAGGTAGATAAGTGTAAAAGTAGTCTCTCTTAATAGACTTTAGTGTAGTATAGTAACTATTTAGTATAACTAGTAACTAATAAACTAATACACCCTTACTAACTTATAGTAGGTAGAAAAGTAGAAAAGTAGTCTTTTTTAATAGACCTTAGCGTAGTATAATAACTGCCTAGTATAACTAGTAACTAATAAACTAATATACCCTTACTAACTTATAGTAGGCAAAGAAGTATAAAAGCAGCCTCTCTTAATAGACCTTAGCGCAGTGTAATAACTACCTAGCATAACTAGTAACTAATAAACCAATATACTCTTACCTAATTATAGTAAGTAAAGAAGTTATAATAGCAGCCTTATAGACTTTAGCGCAGTGTAACAACTCCCTAGTATAACTAGTAACTAATAAGGTAAAACTTCTACTAATTTAACTACCCGCAGATAGTATTTTAAGAGAGGAGTAGATATTATATTACTATCTATAGCTAAATAAAAAGGTTAATCTTAGAATAATATAAGGGCGGTACACAGCCTTATAGGACAAACCTCTTAGGAACAGCTAGTATAATTAAAAGAGATAACTAAATTAAGACTATTCTAAGATAGTAGATAAGAAAGGGATATAGGGGGCCCTTTCTTATATAGAAGGCGGCGTAGGGCATAGGCCTACGCTAGCTATATGCTAACACTAACTAAGAAAGGCGCCTTTAGAAAGGTAAAAGGCATAGATAGAAGGAAATAGGGTATAAAAGAAAGGTAATAGGGTGTGCTTAGTAGGAAGGCTAGCATAGGACTATTACAAATATTCTAAGTAGTAAAGTAGCCTTATTAATCTTTATATACTACTAATCTAGTCTTGCACTTCCTAAATTAATAGTATTTATTACGTTTATAGATAAATATCTATATATAGTTAAGAATTTAGTGACTGTATAATTGCACTAGAGTAGTAAGTATTTTACTCTAAGACCTTATTTCTTTATAGCTTTATAGGTGTAATTGCTTAGTGTTCTTTTATATATTAAATAGTAGGTAATTATTTAACTATGTTTTATACAATAGAGGTTCTAGTATTTAACTTTAATAGAGTTTTTTTCCTACTATAAGTATGTAATTAAATTGCGCCTTATTAAGTAGCTTCCCCTTATATTTACCTCTCCCCCCTGCCTATATTCTAGCTAGGAAAGCGGCTGCCTATAGTACAGCGCGTTAATCTAGCTATAGTAATCTAATAGGAAATTGTTTATATTAATTATATTTAAGACTTGCTATTAATTAGGTAAGTAGTGCAATAGATAGAGGTATTACTAGTAGTATTAGGTAGGTGTAATTAATATTCCTCCTTAATAGTACCCTATAGCATTATTATTATCTTTATAGAAGTTAGTAATTAACTTATTCTTATATAAAGACTTAGTATTTTTATATTTTAGTAGTAAGGGTAGTAGCTCTACTAATTAGATCTATGTAGCAATCTCTTTATAAGTGCTATATATAAGATTGTCTAATAGGTCTTCTTCTTTACTTAAGAATACTAATTTTTTATTAAAGATAATATCTTAGGTACTAATAACTTCCTTAAGTAGAGGTATCTATATTCTTTAGATATTTATTAAGTAGTAGCCTACTAGGTATCTAATTTATGCTTTTAGATGTAACCTTTAGAGCTTGCTCTTACTACGCTTTATATTATTAGTTATAGCAAAGGCTTTATAGCTATAGGCCCTAAGATAAGCCTAGTTTAGTTTTTTTAGTTAAGTAATAATGCTGTTTTAGAAAGTAACTATTATAAAGAATACTTTATATAGTAATGCTATTAATTAGCATAATTTAGAGTTTAATTATATAAGTATTGTAATAGTTTGTGCCTGCCTTCCTACTAGTTATTTACTATTACCTTTCCTTTTACACTCTAATAGCGCCTTTTACCTTATAGAAGACGTCTTTCCTAGTTAGTGTTAGCGCGTAGTTAGCGTGGGCCTATGCCCTATGCTGCCTACTATATAAGTAAGGGCCTCTTAGGTCCCTTCCTTATCTCCTATCTTAGTATAGTCTTAATTTAGTTATCTCTTTTAACTATACTAGCTATCTCTAAGATGTTTGCTCTATAAGGCTGTATACCGCTCTTATATTATACTAAGATTAATATTTTTATTAGCTATAGATAGCGATATAATATCTACTTCTCTCTTAAGATACTACCTATAGGTAGTTATATTAGTAAAAGTTTTACTTTCTTAGTTACTAGGAAGAATCCCTAGCGCTAGGGAGTTTGTGTTTTACTACCCTAAAGTCTATTAAAAGAGACTACTTCTAAGTCCCTCCTTTACTTATTATATAAGGGTAGGAACTTTGTTAGTTACTAGAAAGAATCCCTAGCGCTAGGAAGTTTGTATTTTACTGCCCTAAAGTCTATTAAAAGAGGCTACTTCTAAGTCCCTCCTCTGCTTATTATATAAGGGTAGGAACTTTATTAGTTACTAGAAAGAATTCCTAGCGCTAGGGAGTTTATATTTTACTAACCTAAGATCTATTAAGAGAGACTACTTCTAAGTCCCTCCTCTACTTAATATATAAGGGTAGGAACTTTGTTAGTTACTAGTTATACTAGGCAATTATTATACTATACTAAGGTTTATTAAAAGAGGCGGCCCCTAAAATTCTAATAGTCTAAAAATAAATAATAAATAATAATTAATAAATAGTAACTACTACGCTACACCCTATAGAGCTAACTTGCCTAATAACTACCTTCTAGCGCTATTATAGTAATAGTATAAGGCATAAAGCTAAAAGAATTAAAGCTAAGCTATAGTAGTAATATAGAAGTTAAAGTTTTATATATTTTATTTTATACTTTATTTTTTACCTAATCTTTTCTTAGCTTAGACTACACGCTAGCTCGCACGCTATATAAGATCTACTACTTTAGGTCTATCTACTATATCCTCTCTATAATCCTACTTTGTTTAATCCTACTCCTACCTATACTATAGTAAGCTGCTGCCCTTTTATTTAAAAGACTTCTCTAGCTCCTAAAGCGTTCTTTAAGTCTTCTTAATATAACTCTATAATAGACAATATAGTGGGGGACGTTTGCACGCACCCTACTAATAATAGTTTATATAATATTTATTATAGAATTTCTCTACTTAACTCTACTGGCAATTTATTATCTATTAACTACAGAAAGTAGCCTATAGCTACTTCTAAGATAACTAGTTACTTTGCCCCTAGCCTTATTAAAAAGAAGAGCATTATTAAACTACTAAAAAAGGTCTACTCTAATAGAATTTTATATAAGGCTTTTAAGCATAATTAAAATTTTACTAAACTTAAAGCAGATTAGCTAGGCAATAATTTTTTACTAGTAGACTTTAAGTAGCTTGCGCACTAAAGCAATACTAAACTTAAAGCTACTAGAAAGTTTAGTGCGTTTTTAGCGCAATTTAAACTAGACTTATTACTTTAGTATAGCCTAGAAATAAAATAATTACTTGCCACCTATTAGCTTTAGGCTTAGTATCGCTTTTCTTAAGGCCTACCTTTAAAAATAGTACTAGATTTAGTAGCTAGGGCTATTATAAAGTCTAAAAATAACCCTATATAGGAGAGTATTATTTAGACTTTATATAAGCGCGCTAATATATTTAAATAACCTTTTACTATACTTATGATATAGACACCTTATACTATAATATATATAATAAAGAATAAATTCTAATCTTAGTCTAATAGTACTATTTATGTAGCTATTAAAAAAGACTTATTTACCTCTAATAAAGCTTTCTCTTTTATTAAAAATAATTCTAATCTATAGCGCCGCATTTAAGTCCCCCTAAAAGCCCTTAGTTTAGAAACGCCTAATCTACTATATAGTTTACACTACTTTTATGCAGCTAAGCAGAGCTTATTCTACCTAGTTACGCCCTAATATACGCTCTACTTAGCGCTCTAGTAAGCGCCCTAATATCTACTTTAGCTTATAGTGCCTACTTTACACCTAGATAAAACTCTTTACTACTTTCTAGTCTCTAAATATATATAAACTAAGCTTACTAATAGCAATTAAATAGATATACCCTAGGGCAGATACACTTCTACTACCCCCTTTAGTATATCTAAGCTAGGACGCTTCGCAAAGCTACCTAATATTAATAAGTATTATAGAAAAATTTAATCTAGCCCTAGTATTAAAAATTAACTAAAGGATATTGAACATCTTCGTCGTGTAGAGATTCTAACCAAGGTCGAGTCCGCACCATACACAGAGAGGAGTAAAACAGGAGGTACTAAAACCTAGTACCTAGCACATAGTGGTAGTAACAAAATATACACAAAATAACGATGATTTCGTCGTCGACTTTCTTTACAGCAGTATTGTCGACGGTAGTCAATAACTAAAGGATATATATAATAAGATCTAAGTTAATATAAACTACTACTAAAGCAATAACTATATAGAAAATTAAGATAACCTTGTAAAAGCTATACTTAGCCGCCTTAAAAGGCTATATAAAATTAGCGTTAAATAAATTAAGCCCTTTAGAAAAATTATAAACATAACTTACTCTTTAAATTTCTAAAAGAGACTTACTATAATTCTTTTACTTACTACTAGATATGTAAAAAGTTCTATAAGCTCTTTGTCTTTAATAGAATAAATACCTAAATATTTCTATAGGCTTTTAAAAGTCTAGTTAGAAAGGGTAAACTAGATATAAAGACCTAAAAGGACAAATTATAACTTAACTTAACTAAAAGTTATAAGTTAATACTCTAGAGAGAGATAAAAGATCCTAATATTAACTACCTAGAAATTAAACGCTAGATAGCCGTAGCTAGCTACACTCTCTAAAATAATAATATAATAAATCTATTTTAGGCGTATATACAAACCTCTTATAAGGTACTACCATTTAAATTAAAGCCCTTATATATAGTAACTAAAAAATAAGCACCCTACTTTAGATCTACCATTCTCTTCTTATCCTTTTATAACTATAATAGAATATAGTGTATTAAGTATAATACTTATTTTTAGTGTACTAAGATAGGGAATAAACACTTAAGCCACTATAACTATTTCTAAAAGATAGCTATATAAGCAAATATATAGGCAGTAAATAATCTTAATTTAAATAAACTTAGTATTGCCTACTACTCTAATTTAGAGGCAAGTAATTTATTAGATAATAAGGCTTTAAATACAAGCTACTAGACTACTCTAATCTAGTAACTTATATAGAAGCCACTAAACTAATTAATCTAGATAAGCTATAATTTTAATTATATAATATAGATACTAAACTAAAATTGCTGCCTATAGGCGGCAAGATAGTAAGGGTTTCTAAGATATTTAGAGGCCCTTAGCTAGTTATACTAGTGCAAATTATATTCTAAGAATTAGCTCTTAGGTTATAAGCCTTAATAGACACTAGTACTAGTGCTTATAACCTTATTACTTTAAGATATATAAAGGTAGTATAAAAATAGCTTAAAACTAAACTCCTTTACCTAAAGACACTAATTCCCCTTAAGAACTTTGCAGAGAAGAGAAGTATAAAAGTAGATATCTATTTTATATCCTAGCTTAATATTAATAAATATAGCTTTACTAACATATTCTATTAGTAGCCCGGACAGATTAGTCCGCCGGATAGTTTTTGCCAAGACCACAACACTTCACTATGAATTATGTCTCAACAACACGACGCGTTATCATCTAATTAAGAAGGCAGAATTGAGCTTGCCCTTCACGCCTATTAGAATAAGCAAATTTCAAGCCTGCGACGCGCTGCTGCAGTATATAATATCCCAAAGTCTACACCAAGCAATTAAATTAACGAAATCACCGCCTAAGCAGATACACAATTAGGCATGGCAAAGCTTACCGCGACTAAAGAGCAGACGCTCATACAGTATATCCTCAACCTAGATTCGCGAGGATTTGCACCCTGGCTAGGTAAGGTGGAAGATATGGCCAACAAACTGCTAGCTGCGCGGCACAGAGACCCTATAGGATAATGCTAGGCTCAGCGCTTTGTAAAGCGCGTACCTAAGCTTAAAATAGCTTTTAATTAAGCGAAGGACCGATAGAGGATATAATAGGAAGACCTAGAGGTTATAAACGCGTAGTTTCAGCTAGTGGAGGACATAAAAGCTAAGTATAGAGTGCAGGATAAAGATATCTATAACTTTAATAAGACAGGCTTCTAGATAGGAGTTATTAGCTTAATAAAGGTTGTAACTGGTTTAGAAAGACGTTCTTAACCTACGCTTGTTTAGCTAGGCAACCGCAAGTGGGTTATAGTAATTTAGAGTATTTGCGCTGCTAAGTATGCTGCCCCGCCCTTCATTATCTACAAAGGGCGAGTCCATATCTTAGCGTAGTATGAGGAGACTAGTATCCCCCGCGATTAAAAGCTCTTAGTCTCTAAGACTGGCTAGACTAACAGCGAGCTTAGAGTCGCGTGGTTAAAGCACTTTAACGCGTATACAAGGCCGCGCATAGTGGGGTTATGGAGGTTACTTATTCTAGACGGCTATAAGAGCCACCACTCCTAGGATTTTAAGGATTATTGCCTGGAACAGAAGATCCTAACACTCTGTATGCCAGCGCACTCATCTTATATCCTCCAGCCGCTTAATGTGGTCTGTTTCGCGCCACTAAAGCTGAAGTACTCCCAGCGCGTGCGGGACTTGGCGCGCTAATGCGTCTTTTATATTAACAAAAAGGGCTTCCTACTGGCCTTTTGCGACGCGTTTTTTAATGTGTTTACACTAGAAAACTGCAAGAAAGCCTTTAAGGCCTCTAGGCTTGTTCCTTTAGATGCGTTAGTAGTAGTAGATCGCCTTAATGTGCGTATTCACACTCCACCTCAGGGTACCCCACTGGATACACCATGGCAAGCCAGGACACCAAGCAATACCCTTGAGTTTGGATCCTAGTCAAAGCTCGTACGCGACTCTTTTATTCGGTCTCCACCCAATACTAAATCGAGCTACTCACAGCTTATAAAAGGTGCTGAACTCATGCTCTACCATAGTGTACTTTAAGAGACCCGTATTAAGGAACTTAAGGAGCAAATTAAGGTTCTAACAAAGCGAAAAACGCGTAAAAGAAAGCGCATTCAGAAAGGTGGGACGCTAGGCTTTGCTTAGGGAGCAGATTTGGGAGTAGAAAGCCCTTCTATTAGGGTAAAGTTGTCGAAAAGGGCGCGAGGTAGTGGTGAGGGAGAGGCAGGTCCCTCAACACAACGCCGCTGTGGGAGGTGCGGAGAGCTTGGGCACAACTCAAGGACCTGTCAGATAGATAAAGAGATAGAGAAGGAGTTAGATGTTACCCTTAGCGGCTTATTTTCAGATAGTGTTGATAGTAAATTAGAGTGATTTTATTATAGGTTACTATAAGGCCAAAAATGACGGGTTAACTTCATCTTGCAATAGTACGCACTCAGTGACTAAAAATCAGATAAAGTACTACTTAAGATATAGTATGCTTCACTGCGAATTACAATAAGTATACTATATATTGCCTACGTATAGTATGGTAGATAATATATCGTATATTATAGGGAGTCTTGTTGTAAGTTCGTATTGCCAAGAAAGACTCCTTAGCTTTGCGCGGCTGCAGCAGCCGCGCAAAGAGGCTGCACGACGTAAAAAGTAGATTAAATAGTAACTTGGTATATTGTAAGTTATAGTAGGTTATTATGAGTCACTATGAAGTAACGTTGGTGGTGTTCTATAATGAGTTATGAGGGACCTCGAAGTTGCCAAGAAAAACTGTCCGAGCTACTGATCTGTCCGGGCTACTGATAGAATATGTTATATAGTTTATTTTCTATAAAATAAGGGACTATAATCTTATTATTAGAAGGAATTTTTTTAAGCAAGCTAACTACCTAGTTAATGCTTAGAACTGCGATCTTTATTAGAAAGATAATAAGAATCTAACCTTTGCTAGCAACCTTATTCTACTATAGACTTTTTCCCTACCTAACCCTTTCTACTAGGATAACGCTACTTAACAGAACAGTCTACTTAAAAAGTAGAATTATATCTACTAAAAAAATTACTTATTAAAAGCTAACTAAAGCGTCTCTAAGGAAATCTCTATCTAGCTTCCTAACCCTACTATTTTAGTTATTAGAACGTACTTAAAGGCTTACTAAAAACTAAGCTATAAAGACAACTTTAATAAAGATAGTAGCGTAGAGGCTAAAAAGCTACCTTTCTTAGATAAAGAACTATTAGAAAACAAATCGGCTATTAGTTACTCTATCTCCGCTACATAAGAAAGCTACTAGCAATACTAGCCCCTAGAAATTATATAGTAGGATCTAGGTATTACCTTGAGCGCTAGACCTAGAGACTATAATTTTACTAAATAAGCTAATCCGTAAATTAGACAGCTTTTGCAGAAATTAACTATTTAATTAAAATTATCCTAGCTAGAATAATCTAGGTTAGCTCTCTTTCGCCCTACTAAATTACTAATATAGAAGAAGAACTTGCAGAAAATAAATAATAAATTATATTTAGTAGATCTACTAGTCCTATAAAATCTAGCTAACCTCCTAGAACTTATTTAGGTGCTAATATTAAAATAATTATATGCTACTAGCTTTAATATTAATATAGTAAGCGCTATAGCCATTGCTTTAAATAGTAGCTATAAGTCTAATATAATTATTAGTTATACTAGCCCCTATAAGCTAGGTAAACTTATTAAGGACTATAAGAGCGAGATGCATAGTCTAGAAAATAAGTCCTAAGCTAACCTACTTACTAAAATTGAATAAGCGCTCCCCTAGCTAGAATATACTAAAGCAAAGCCTGCCTATTTTTTAAAATTAGATTCTAACGCCCTCCTACCTTACTAAAAGGGTGTTAATTACTATATTAATCTTACTAAAGACCTATCTACACTTACTACTTTGCCTTTATATAATATATTTGCATGCTATATACTTAGTCCGCATAATACTTAGCTTAAAGGAATTAGTTATAGCTTTAGTAGTAATGCTATATTAATTAAGTAAGGAGGTTGCTATAGACGGAATAGTTAAAAGCAACTCTCTAGAGAGTTGCAAGGGTTAGCTACTAGGATAGATAGTTAACTTAGATAAGGATCCCTCTATATAGAGTTACGTTATGTTAGTTAACTGCCTAAAACAAGCTACTACTAAGGATACTATCCTATAGCAAATTATTATGGCAAAATAGAATAGTATGCAATGCTTGCCTATAGTAGTAATTTATAATTATAGTATTAAGGGTAAGCTTTAGGACTACTATATAATAAATTGCCTAGTCTACTACTATAACTAAATCTTTATTTCTTTTAGTAACACTGTGTATACAGACGTTATATAATTCTACTATAAACCTTCTAGAGTAGATTATGCTGGCAAACGCGGCACATATTATAAAGTTAGCCAGCACTACTTTTAGCCTAGTATAATAGACTTAGTTACTTAATACACTCGCAACTATATTACTTATTAGTAGTCTAAGCCTTTTAAGAAGTAGAAATAGGGTTTGCTACGTCTATTGCCTATGCCTAAGTAATTCTAGTTAGATATCTCTATTAACTTTATTATGCTGTTACCAGAATGTATACAGAGTAGAGTTACCTATTATTATATTATAGTTATAGTTAACTGTCTATCTAAATAGCACAAATATATTGCGCTACTATTACTAGATATAAAAGTTATTGTCTAAGCCATTATTAAGTACGTCTGGCACGAGAAAAGATTTCCTAATACTATTGTCTCTAACCGCGGAGCTTAGTTCACGTCCTATTTTTAAAAAGAACTTTGTAGGAGTATTAGTACACGTCTAGCTCTTATAATAGTATTTTACCTAGAGGGTAATAGTTAGACTAAGATTATAAATACTATCCTTAAAGCGTACCTATAGTGTTATATTAACTACACATAGAATAACTAGATTAACTAGCTACTTATCGCGCAGCTTATAACTAACTATAAGGAAAATGTGTCTATAGGCATTATGCCGCTTCTTATAACAAAGGGCTATCTTTTATAATAAGACTTTAAGTCTATTACCCTAATTATGGCAATAGAGTGTTATAAGAAGCTGCAACACAAGAATGCCTAATATATAGTTTAATATATTAAGGATATTATACGCTTTATAAATAAAAATCTAGCCTAGGCCTAGTTAAAGATAGAGATTTATATAAATAAGGGATAATAGCTCACACTAGCGTACAAACTTAGTAATATGGTTTACCTTAACGCCTATAATATACCCTTGCTGCGCCCTAGTAAGGGCCTAGACATTAAAAACTTAGGTCTATTTTTAATAGCTAAAGTTTTTAACAATTATATGTACTAACTTAAGCTACTAACTAGCTACTATAACGTCTATTTATAATTTTACGCCTAGCTGCTATATAACACTCTCTACACTATTTGCTTACTTAATAAAAAGGGTACAGTTATAATAGATACGTATATTATCTCTCTAGTAGAATTGTAGGACTATTACGTTAACTTTATTATAGATAGTAAGGTTAACCGCTATTATAAGAACCCTTTAATAGGTAATAAGGGACTACTTATATATAAAGTTAGGTATAAGAACTATTCTAGATAAAATACTAATTCTGAGTAGCAACTATATACAGATATACTAGGTTGCGAGAAGGCTATAGAGGGATACTATTATAATAATAATAGTAAGCAAGGTCTATACGCACTATATAAGGACCTAGCGTTATATAAAGACCTTATAGTAATATACCTAAGGAATAATAGAGTAGAGGACCCTAAGCTTTTAGCCTCTATATACGCACACGCATAGGATTAAGGTACTTCTTAAGATAATTTTATATCGCAAAGCTGCCAGAATAGGCATATGGCGCGCCTACTATTCAGATCTTTTAGATAACCTTTTTAGGTAATATGTCTCTCTCTAGGCTACGCCTAATAGAGACGCCTAGGTTATCTTATTATTTTGGACGTAACTACTATCACGCGCGGCGAAGAGGGCGCTTACTTTACTAGCTTATATACTAGGGGAGGTTATTTATAATAGTTATTTGTCCTATTATAATATTTTTAGATAGTCCTAAATAGTTCTAGATAGTCTATAATAGTTTATAATAAATTCTAGTAATTTATAGTAGTTATTAAGTTACGTAATTAGCGCCTCTAATATATTCTTACCTTACTAGAGCTAAGGCTTTTAGAGGGAGGGGGGGGGGGTAATGTTAGAGATTGCTGCCCATCGGTCCATTAGACCTCTAGTCGGCCCAATGTTAATCTAGCCCCGCGCGCTAGTCCTAATTAGATAGTATGCAGCACCTAGTATCCTTATTATAGTAATTTAACCTATTTAACAATTAAGCCCGATTGCTTCCTTATAAATTTATCTACTATCTAGTTATTTATTATTAGCAACTTTAGTACTTTAAGTTAAAGTGCTTAATTATTTAATTCTTAATATCTATAATCTTAGAAACTTTACAAATCTTATACTTTCTATAAGTGCTAGGTTATTCTCTATCCAAAATTTTATTAAGGTAACTATTACTAGCTTTAGTTAAAACTATTTAAGTTATTTCTTAGAGAAAGCGTAAAAGTAGTCTTTTAGATTATAGTATTATTTATAAGTAGGGCACCTAAGGTTTAATTCTTCTTAGCTACTAACTACTATTAGCTTATTATCTATAATTGCAGACTACTTAAATTTAGCTTTAGAGCTAGCTTTCTTAGTGCGTAATCTGCCTCGCTTAAGTAATAATACTTTATTTATAGAATAGGCGTCCCTATTTATAGTTTAGATAGTTGTACTACTATTAGTAAGAGATAGTCCTATAGTAGTAAAAGCGTCGTTTTATTTACTCTTAATTAGGTATTGTATTACTATATATTCTTAGAAGAGTTTTACTATTTCTTTTCTTCTAATAGTATAATTCTTACTTCTATTCTAATAGAAGATTATAACCTGAATAAATATAATATTAAACACTACTTTTATAAAATTCTTCTTAACTAAGTTAGGCTTCTAGAGCTCTAGAACTCTATTAAACTTAGCTTCTATAGCTGCATAATTATACTTAGTAAGCTAGGTTGCCTATAATCTAGTAGTCCTTATTAGCTTAAGGGCATTTTAATACCTAGCCCTTACTTATCATTCTTTATTATCTTAGTTAACCCTAACTATAATTATAAGGTTCTTAATTTATTATCTAATTAATTAATCTAGTATATAGCAATTACTTTGCAAGTGTACTAAGGTTATTAATTATATAAGAATAACTAGTTTATTTAGATTTGCCTTCTTATTATAGTATGCGCAATTAAGCATTTTAAAAATTTTAAGTTAATTCTTATATTAGTTTATATCCTTATTACAACTCTTTAAACTAATTTATAATAGCTGCAATAGTAGTGTTAGATATTTATTAGGGTTAGTTAGGTGTGCGTTAGTAAACACCCTATTTAGTTAATAGAAACTAATATCTAGTGCTATTAGTATAATTAGTTTAATTGTAGGTTGAATAGGTAGGACTAGGTTAATGAGATTCTAGACCTTTAGTAATTAGGCTTAGGCTTTAATTTGTCTTAGCTATAGTGCGTAGTTTAAATAGTTAGTTAGAATTACTATAGAATGTCTAAGTGTTAATAGTAATATAATAATGAGTTTAATTAAGGTAATAAGACTCTTAATTATTAGATATGCAGATATTCTTAATAAGATAAGATAGAAGTAATATAGTTAATTAATTAATTATACTATGTCAGTTTAAGAAGCTTAGCTATTATAAGAAGTATCTATCTAGTGCTAAGACGCACTAGTACTATTTAGAATAGTATAGGGGCAGTGTAAAATAGTAGTGCGTCAGTCTCTTTTAATTTTATAGTAAAAACACTATAATTTACACTAAGTAACTAGTGTGTAAAGGCTATATAATTAGACACACCTACCTACTATACTTTATAGTGAAATTATAGTAATTTATAGGGACTATCTATTTAATAATAGTAGTTATACTAAGTACGTATAAAAGACGTAGAGAATATAGAAATATATAATTATACTATAGGATATCTATAGGCAATAGATAGAGTAAGGCTAGTAAAGTATTAGAGTACTATTTAGTATTAAAAGTAGAAAGCGCGCGCATAATTTATTATATATTATAGTAGTAGTAATAGTAGTAGAGTATATATATGTGTGTGCAGTAGGTTATCTATTATCTAGTAATATAGTAAGTAGGCGATTAAGTTAGGGTATTATTATTATAGGGTTAGTTGTCTTAGAATCTAGAGAAGATATTAGAAAAACTTTAATGCACTCTAGACTTAGCGTATATATAATATTACGTAGGCACTAGTAACGTAATAAAAACGTAGTAATTAAACGTAGTAGGGCTACTTAAAAACTAACAAGTAAAGGTAGTTTATACTCCCGCCTAGGAGGGAGTATATACTAATAATTAGGCTAATATACTAACCTCTTTTTATTAATATTATCTTAAAATACTTTTCGATATTAATAATAGTAGAAGAAATAACTACTATTATTATAGTATTTTTATTAGAGACTCCTTAGTTAAAGAAATTTAATAATAATATTACTTTTTAGTATATATATACCTAAGACTACTAAGCCTCCTTAGTAGTTTAAATACTCTTTTTATATATATTAAATTAACTACCTAAAGGTAGAATAATTAAGGCTTTTATCTTAAATAATATAATAAAAAAAGCAGAGCCCTCTAGTTAGTAATTAAAAACAGCGTAAAATAGGTAATTATACAAAAACATCCTTTTTCTATAATTCTTTTATACTCTTTTTAATTAGTAAAAAGGGCTCTGCTTTTATTATTATATTATTTAAGATAAAAGCCGTTATTATTCTACCTTTAGGTAGTTAATTTAATACTATATATATATAAGGTTATATAAGAATATATAGCAAGCCATAGTAGTAATAAGTGTTACTGCTTAGTAAATAAGTTAACGCGTTATATATACTTATAGTATATAAGTATAGAGTAATTACTAATATATTAGAAAGAGAAATATTATAGACCTTTTAGTATACAGTATAACGCTGTAAGGTAAAGCTATAGGTGTGCTAAAAACGTATTAAAAAAGGTAAAGCAGCTTAGAGATAGATAGGTTAGACTAGAGACTGTTTATTAGTACGTGCAAATTGGTCCCTCCTATTAGAGGTAGTTAATTATAAGATATACTAGGTACTAAAGTAATAATATAATACGCAGTTGCCTGCGCATATATAATATAAAATCTACAATTAGAAATTAAGTGTTTATTTATCTACTATATAATATATTTAATTATTGCATAAGACCTTCAGGTTGCTATATCTATTCCTTGTCCTAAAGATGCTATTACTATTGCTACTAGACGTGCGGTGTTGTGCCCCTATCTAGGAGATACAAACAATAATGTGGCTAGGTATAACGCAGCTAGATACAATGCAGCTAGGTATAATAGCTAGATACTACTTAATATTAAAAACTATATAGTCTATACTAAAGACCTATGCAGTAAGTAGATAGCTACTATAGAATTAGATTGCTATATTAAGCAGAATATAGATATTAGTAAGCAGAAGCCTAGAATTAAAGATAGAATAAGTCTTATAATGTAGATTGCCCTATACTAGTTTAAGTGCAAGGTGCTTGCAACTATTAAGAATAAGGACTAAAGGAATGTAAATATTTTTATAAAATAAATGTCTAGGCTAGTAGCTATATACTACTACGTAGCTTATAGAAGCAATTACTACTAAGAGCTATAAGTAATATTAGATCTCTAATTAATAGCTTATTACTTTTATAATAATAGCTATACTAAATAGGCGCTAGAGGCGTAGAGGATATATAGGTACGCGCTTATACTATAGGATTTCTATAGAAGATAGGTAGAGTAATAGCTAGGTGTCTAGAGGTTAATAGGTTAATAGATTATTAGAAGAGAATAGTAGGGTGCTATTTAGTATTAGAAGTAGGCGCGCACGTAATTTATTGTATATTATAGTAGTAGAGTATATATTTAGGGGTTCTAAGTAGTTAATTATTTAGTAATATAGTAAAAGGTTAAAAGGTAGGTATTAATTATCTAGTAACATAGTAGGTAGGCAGGTAGGTAGAGTGTTATTATTATAGGTTATCTTAGAAGCTAGAGGAGGCGTTAGAAAAACTTTAACACGCTTTAGTCCTAGGGCTTAGCATATATATAATATTATATAATATAATACAGACGCTAGTAACGTAATAAAAAAACGTAGTAATTGAATATAGTGGGGTCACTTAAAAACTAATAAGTGGAGGCAGTTTATGCTTCTGCCCAAAATGGTTACTAATATATATATAAGTATAGTGCACTAAACTAATATTATATAATTAATAACTAAGCGTATATAATATATAATTACTATAGCTAGTATTTCTCTTAGTAAGAATAGCCTAATAAAAATAAATAAAAAATAAAAATATAAACCTATACTACTAGTATATCTAAAGTGCCTAAAGTACTTAAAGTACCTATACTATCTATATAATACTAATTAATTCATAAATAAAACCCTATAATTAGCTAGAATTTAAAAAAGCTTAGTAAGCTACTTAGTAAGCTTTTTAAAAATATTTTTAAAGTATAAAGTTAAGACTTAGTTAGAGTCTCTTACTATATAGTAACTACTACTTAAAAAAGCGCTACTAAAAAGTAAGTAATATATTATTATTATAGCTATTTATTATATATATATACTCTAATAATATATAGTTATTATACTTAGAAAAATTAAAAAGTGCTAAAAGAGTATTAAGCCCCTTATTAAGAAACTTCTATTTTACTACTTTATTAAGAAGATAATATAGAATAAAAATAAAAATATATATACTTCTAGTCTACTATACTAGCTATTTTTTAAAAGGTAATAAAGGCTTTTTTAGTTAGAATATTTAAAGATATTTCTTTATAATACTCTACTTCTACTATTAAATAGGTACTCTACAGCTAGCTATATAGACATTAATATCTAATACTCTATACTAGCAAGTGTGGAGAGTGTATAGAATAATTATACAAGGAAAGGAAATAATATAATAGAATAACTTAGTATTAAATACTTATCTTTAGAAAGAGTATAGATAAAAAGAAGAAAATCCTATAGCGTATAGGCCGCAGGGCATAAGCATTATATATATTAACGTTTCTATTGCTTCTAAATTTTCTGTAAAGTAAATACAGCCACAGGCAAATCGTACAGGTAGACAAGGAGCACTTTCCCCTAGTGAAAAAAGCCCTTTAAAGGGAGTTAATGGCAAACTAACACTAGTGGCCTATTGTCTGTCCAAAGCGTAAATTGAAATTTCTAACAAAGTTTTTCCTAAATTAGAAGATAGTAATATGCCTTAATTAACTTTCTCGTCCTATAAGTTTAAATCTTAATAACTTATTAAGACTAGTAACTAGTTAAAGATTTCTTAATTATTAGAGGTACTTGCTAATAGCTTTCCCATTCTATAAGTTTAATCTAGTAACTTAGTTAAGACTAGCTTAAATAGTTAGAAATTTCTTAATTATTAGAGATACTAGCTTATTTAGGCTACTTTTCTTCTTATCCACAAAGATTGATTTTTTGGTGTTTAAAAACCAGAGGGGGAGAGGGCGAGATTCGAACTCGCTAAGGAGTCTAAGTTTTCGCTTATTTCTAGACTAAAATCCTCGCTTATAGTCTCCCACCACAGCGTAGATTCTCCATCTAGACTTCTACTATACTTAGACGATCTTACGCCCGTACCCACTACGATACGCCCCTCTAAGCATTATATAATCCCTATATAATACTATTATACAATAATATTAAAACCTTAACCTCCTTAGGTGCCCTTGCCTATATAGTGTACAGACACTAGTAACTTTTTATTTTTAAGATTGCTATTAGTAGTTCTCTCTTTCTTTATATAAACTATCTACTTACTAATATTCACCTTATCTATTTATTATTCCCTTATCTATACCCCTCCTGCTCTAGCTAGTCTACTCTAGTTAGTAGAAAGATTCTATTAAGTAACTATTTATTATACTTTGCTACTATTTGTTAGAGGCGTAATTAAGCTTATTAGTAGTAGAGTAGTAGTCTAGCTAATAGCAGTTAAAGGTAAAATTGCGTAGTTAATAATAAGATTATAGTAATAATATATTATTTATATATAGTTCTTTTTACTTAGTTTATTCCTTATATAATAGGTAGACCTATTTGTCTTATTTATTTAGGTAGCAATATTAGGCAATTATATAATATTAGATAAGAGAAAAATAAATACTAAGAAGGAGTAGAAATTAAGGCGTTAAATAGAAAGGAGAGGCATATAAAGTAGACTTTCCTCCTTTTATTCTTCTTTTTCTTATTCTCTACTTTAAATATCTCTCTATACGTGTCCCTTCTCTCTAGCTCTTTTCTCTTTTTTTCTTTATTAAGCTAATCCCCTATTTTGTATAGTGCTAAACTATACATCTTATTATATAATATCTTATCTTTATATAGTGCTAACTTACTATAGATAATAGTACTTATACCAGCTAATAACTCAGTTAGTTTCTCTAGCTTTAATCTTATTATATATAATTTTCTAGATAGAAGAATATATATTACCCTCCCTACTAGTTTCTATATAAACTATATATTCTTTCAGAATATCTCTATTAATATAAGTTCTCCTATTCCTTGCAGGTTTACTTTTATATAAATGCTAACTTTTAAAATAGGCTTAAGAATTTAATATTGCGTATATGCCTTCGTATAATATTAATATTGTTCTTCTAGCTAGTATAGACCTATATTTATAGGCTACTAAAGTTATTTAGCGTAAAGAATATTTCTATGCGCTATTAGTCTAGTTATATAGTTGCCTTAGGGGCACTCTATACGCCTACTACTATAGTAGTATAACTAGGCTAAGGCTCTTTACTAAGTGCTATACGATAGTAGGCTTTTAGATAGAATTATATAGTTCTTATATATAGTAAAACTATAGTACTAGGTGTAATTATTATATAGAATAGAGCTAAGGTAATAGGGTAGATAATACTAGATATTATCTATTAATACTAAAATAAAAAAACTCTTTTCTAAATAAATATATATTATATCTCTTCTCTTTTTATGCAAATGATAAATAGGAAGATGCGTATTTTTAAGTAATATATGCATATAGAAAGAGCTTACTTAGACAGGCTTAAGGCAATCTACTAATACTTTAATAGTAATTGTTAAGGTATTACTAGAGATTAAGGACTCTAGAGCCTAGTTTAGGGCCTTCTTTATATAGGTATTAGTAGGGTTATTCTTCTTATTAATCTATTTAATCTTGAAGATCTTATAGTGCTTATACAATTTGTAAAGTAATATAATATTAATTATAAGGCGCTTCTTATTTATAGTTTCTAGTTATATAAGGTAGTTATAAAGAGACTTTAAATCTATATAGATAACTATAGAAATTAGCGGCAGACTAAGCATGCGTATAATCTTCTAAAAGTTATACTAATAATAATAGTATTATTAAAGCCTCCTACTATACTATACAGCTTACTAGTAAAAATACTTCTTATTACTTTCTTATACTTAGTTAAATTCTAGTATATAATATTTATTAGAATATTAAAGTTGTCGCTATTATCTATATAATACTTATTGCCTAGAGTAATTAGAAATCCTAGCTATAAGCTTAGATTCTTATTATTAGCAAATAAGCTATTAGTAAAGATAAACAGCTTTGCGTAATAAAGATCTAATAGTATAAAGGTAAGACTACACTTACTATTATTAATCTACTATTAGATTTATATATTTAATACCTTAATATTATTATATAAGAGTAATATAGTCTAAGCAGTAATAGATAAATTAAATGCGGCTTCTAGTTAGTATATAGATATAATATAGGCGTCTCTTATATACTGCTCTATATACCTCTAAGTAGCATTCTTATCTTTAGGATTAATTATGCAAAGATCCTTTGCTTAACCTTTTATATAAAAACTATAGCATTATATATAAGCTGAATTCTTCTACTATTAAATTTAATAGATTAGTCCTTAGTAAGAATAGTTTTATTCTTTATATAAAAGGCTACCTTTTTAGCTCTTCTTCTTCTCTTTATGCAAAGTTTTTATTAACGATACTAAGAGTATTATCTATCTAAAGGCTAGTAATCCTAAAGGTGTACTTTTCTTTATTAGTAATAAGCAAATATAAGTTGTATAATAAAGTCTTTATACTAAGTTTCTCTTTATAGTAGTTATAGTAGGTCTTAAACTAGTAAAGACCTAATTTAGCTATACTATAGAGTAGGTATATAATATAGAAGATTGTGTCTTATAGAAAGTTTATGCGCAATTTCTTAGGTAGTTTAGTATAAAGTATATAGTTTAGTTTATTAGTAGACTAAATATAGGTCTAGGTAATATATTATAACTTAAAATACATTCTATATATTGCTTAAAGGCTTGCTCCTAATATAAGAAGTAGGCGCTAGCTTATACTTTAAATACTAGGTAATTAAGTAAGAATTTTATCCTTCTCCTTATTAGAGTGGCTAGTAAATATAAGGTAGAATTTCTTATATAGTTAAGTAATCTTGCCCTTAACTTCTTATAAAAGGCAAAGGTTAAAGATTCTATCCTTATACTTAAATAGGTTAAAGAGAAGAATCTTAAATATACTATTAGTAATAAGAGCGTCTATTTCTATATAATCTAACTTTTTAAAAAGTGCTCTAAGTGTTATAATTACACCTTTTATATAAAGCTTTAGAGATAGTTCTTAATTACTTATCTTTTTATGCAGTCTCTCTTCCTCTTCTTTAAAAAGTCCCTTTATATAAGGGCAATATTATCTACTTTATACAATAGTAAAAGAGTATAATCTTCTTTATAATAGTATAGCTTAAATTATATATAGTAAAACTTTACTAAACTATTCTTTAGGTTAAAAATTATATTTCTATCTTTAGTATCCTTAATCTTATATAGGCCTATCTATCTATCTTTTTCTCTTTAGACTATAATCTTAGATCTAAGTAGAAGCTTAAAGACTTTGTGCGCTACTAATAGACTATTATAAGTGTTTAGCGCACAATTAATATTAGTTTTATTTCTTTCTTTTTATAATATTTTTATTGCCTTTTACAGTAGGATGACACAAAAAAAGCGCCTTGTAAAAAGATACCTTTTTAAAAGTTATATAACTAAGTGAGTTTTAATACTATGTAAACCAAAAGTATACGGTTTAAAAGAGGAAATATAGGAGATTAAGATTGGGTACTAGTTACGTGCTTAATAAGCAGAGTCCTTAAGGTATCTATCTCTAAACTTAGTGTTTCTAAAAAGTCAATTTTTAAGGCGTTATGACTTGTTTATTTAGTATGCTACTAGGCTAATGTTTTTACTAGCTATTCTAGGCCTAGTGTAGAGTACGTAAGCAAAATTTCGGAGTACTTATATAACTTAATTAAGAAATTATATAAGGTTAAAAAATTACGTGATTTTAGAAGTTAATTAAATCACGTGATTGATTAGGAAGATTATAGTATAATATAATATCTTTTGTCTAGTAAATTTTCTCTTTTGTATTTCCTCGAATGGAGCCAAAATTGTCAAAACTCGAAAGTCAAGTTTCTTTACTTAAAAAAGCAAATACTTCTAATTCTACTATTACTACTACTCTTAATAAGCCTCTACAATCTATTAAGACTGCTATTAGACGTATTAATAAGAAAAATAAGGGAGATAACTTATTAAAAGGGGTAAAACAAGGAGAGTAACTAAGGTTACTTCTAGGGAGAAAAGAGTTATTAATAGGGATTTAACTAAAAGTCCTAAGAAGACAAATAAGAGGCTATTAGAAGAGAATAGTTTTGGCTTTGCTAAGAGGACGTTACAGAGAGTTTTAAAAGGAGAAGACTATTCTTTTAACGTCTCTAAGAAAAAGGCCTATTTAATTAAAGAAAGAGCTAAAAGAAGAGAATTCTGGGCTAAAGAGATAGTTAAGGAGGTAGAAAATATTAACTTTGCTAAGGTTATATTCTCTGACGAGTCTACTATCCAAAGGGGGCATGGTAATAGGCAAGAATATATAAGAAAAAGGGGAAAATCGAAAATTGGGCCTGAACAGTGCACAAACCGAACAACTAGTAAGTTATTAATTTCTTTTAAATTTCAGAATTATAGAGCCCTTTTCTCTCTATAATTAGGCTATTCTACTTTTTTTATATCTTTTTTAGTACTAATTCACTGAAAGCGCGAGATATTTCTATCTCAGTCTGAGGCTGTATTTGGATAGGAGGACGTTCTAAACTAGTGTTTTTAAGGGACCCTATTAAAACTAGGACCTTTAATAACACTAGATATATACAGAAGTGTTTAAATCCTATCTTAAAACCTCTTTTAAAAAGAGGTAAGTAAAGTACCCCTTATTCTTCTTTTTTCTTTTTTCTTTTAATATATATAATATATATATATATTATTTTTTTATAATCTTATTCTTTATACTAATTATAACTGGGCTGGAAATTTCAACAGGATAATTCGAAGATCCACGGAACTCCACAGGTGAAAAGGTGGTTTTCTAGGAATAAAGTCTTTGTTTTTGGGCATCCACCCTATTCACCAGACTTAAATCCTATAGAAAACGTTTGGAGTCTATTAAAAGATAGGCTAGGAAAAATAAATACGGCTTCTTTAGGCTTTGGCACTAGTAAATCTAGTGTAGAAGCCTTTAAAAGAGCTATACAAGAGGAGTGGGATTTAATTCCACAGGAGGCTATAGATCAGTATATACTATCTTTGCCTAAGCGTTATAATGACGTTATAGAGACTAAAGGATGGTATACTAAGTACTAGTTATATATTATTTACTAGTTCTATCTAATTGTTTAATTTTAATTAATTTTTATCTTTTTCCTTATAATTATTATTTCTATGAATAAACCTATAACAAAAATTAAGTTATATGGTCCTTATGGACTAGACTATAATATATATAAGTCATAGAATTTTATCTACGTAGAAAAAAAAGTTATATAGAGTCAAAGTTTTAAGAAAAAATTTCCTTAACTTTACTAAGATACCTCTAGTTAGCGCTGATTAGTAAGCTCTTACTAACCTTTTATACTAAATTTTCTGAACCTTCTCCTTAAAACGGTAAACTTTTTATTTACATAGTATTAAAACTCACCTAGTTATATAACTTTTAAAAAGATATCTTTTTACTAGGCGCTTTTTTTGTGTTACCCTACTGTATATAGTAGTTATATATATAATAATATTAGGTAATAGGGGAGAATTTATACTAATTCTAAGATATACGCTAAAGACTAGTAGTGTAGGTATAAGGCTATCTAGGCCTATAGTATTATTAATAGGTTTAATAGCTATTTAGAAAATATTCTCCTTATTTATATAATTTTCTAGTCTAGCCTTAAAAATATTAAAGACTTTATAGAGAGGTGCGTGCAAACGCTTAACCTTCCCTATTATCTAATATACTTTTATAGGTATCTACCTATAGATTACACTAATAATTTTTATATAGTTTTTAAACTTATCTAATATAAAGTTTATATCTAAGTTATATATAATATAGTTAGGTAGACCTTAGTAGATATTAATTTAGCATCTATAAAGGGCTTCCTATGCATTTTATACAGATATTAATTTTAAGAAGATTATAACTTAAAATAATATATCTATATTTATAATACATAGTACGTCTCTAGTTTTAATATATATAATACTAATAATAATCTTATAGTTAAAGTAGGTGTTATCCTTAATAATAAACTTAAAGCAATATAGAGCTTATTTATACAATTAATAGTAGTAGTAAAACTTTTAAATTTTGTTTAGTATAGTAGTATCTACTTTATAGCTAGTATTAGTAAGTATCTTCTAAATTCTTTTTATATAGAGTTGTCTAAATTATTAATAACAATAGAGTTTTTGTTTAGTAAAGAAAGACAGAGTTTTTTCCTTACTAATATTACTAAAAGAGTGTCTCTATTTACGTATAATAGGTATAGTTATACTATTCTTTTATATAATAATATCTAGAATATTATTAAAGTAGGTACCTAGGTTATTAGCATTTGCTAGTAATAGTAGGAATAGTGTTAGAGTATTTAGAATATAGTAGGTAACTATTCCTATTAGATTTATAATTTATATAGTTCCTAAAGATTCTTATAAGTTCTATCCTCTAAAGATAATATTAGTATTGCTAGGTGTTTAATTAATCTTTATATGTGACGTTATTTTATCTACCTAGGGGTAGGACGACAAAGGCTTTCATCTCAAATAACATGACAAAAAAAGCAGAGCCCCCTGCTTAGTACTCAAAAAAGGCGTAAAAAGGTAATGATAAAAAAAGATTCTTTATATAGGGATTCTTTTATTAAAGATCTTCGTTGTGTTAAGATTCTAACTAAGGTCGAATCCGCACTATACACAGAGAGGAGTAAAACAGGAGGCACTAAAATCTAGCACCTAGCACATAGTGAGAGGTTCTTTTATATATATGCCTCTAGCTATACTTTACTAATAGTAGAAATTTTTGCTGTATCCATATCCTATAGTTTATCCTAGTATATTATATAATATTAATTTTTAAGAATAAACTATTCTATACACTTCTTTAGCTCTATCTTATAAATATGTTTGCTAATTATATAGTAGAGATAGGTAGTAGTAGTTAGGTAGGATACTTAATTATTCCTATTCTTATTATCTTTATTCTACTTCTTTTCTTTATATAAAGTAGGTTCCTTATTATTATACTCTTTTATATCCTAAATATAGGACTAAATAGTTTTATATAAAGGTGTTTTATTATTATATTCTTTATAGAAGGTAATATACTATCTTATTATGTAGGTACGTATTACGCAAATAGTTAGAAGACTAATAACCTTTTTATAGTATATAAAATACTTCTTTAGTCTTATATAAATATTATTTAATTAGAATTTAAATTGCAATAATAATAGTACAGATTGTCTACAAAATTCTTATTTATAAGAGTCTAGTAATCTTCTTCTTTATATAAGAAAGTTGTATTTGCAATTAGTATAGTACGTATTAGTCTTTTATAAGTACTAATTAGATTAGTAATTAATTATAATTTAAATTAACACATAGAGATTAGTAAATAGAGCTTTATATGTAGGCTTAGGAATAAATATAGCCTACTCTAGCTCTAGGTATCTATAGCATGCTTATATAATTGTAGTATAAAGAGGAATTTTCCTAGTAAAGACTATACCTAATACTCTCTATATAAGAGTAAGCCTATTAATTATTACCTCTAGAACTTTATATAGACTTTTATTAGGGTTCTTGCGCTAGTATTATATAAAAGTTATTATAGTCTAGTTTATCTAATACTAGTTATAGTTAATAGTAATATTAAAGTAACTATTAAGTGCTTTATATAAGCATTTCTATAATTATCTAGGGCGAATAGTATAAAGGTAATACTATGCCACACGGCTAGTAAGGATATCTAGAAAGATATCTAGGTATTAATTCTTAGCAATATCTAGGCGTCTATATAGATCTATACAGATTCTAGTCTTATCTACTAAAATATTATATAGAGCTCTAGTATAGTTATTATCCTTATTCTATGCCATTTAAAAGTAGATTATCTTATTAGCTAAAATTCTCTAAGGAGGTAGATTGTGCTTAGGCAGAAGCTTATATAGATTAGATTATAGTATAGACTTAGTTTATATAGATTAGTATAGTGCCTATAATTTATATTTAACTAGTATTGACTCTATTCTATATAGCTTTTAATAATTGCAAATAGGTAGGCAAAATAGTAGTTAGGTACTATGTGCGAAGAGTAGTAGTTTATTTAGTTATTTATATAAATAAGATTATCCTTACTACTTATATAAAGGTTTTCTTAAAATATCTATAGGGACCTATAGCTATATAGGTGCCTATAGTAGCAGTAGCTTACTCTATTTAGGTTTATGCGATAGCCTAACTAGCTTAGATATCTTTAAGATTAGCCTTAGTATTTGTGTATAAGGAGTTAAGTAAGCTAGTAAAAGTAGTAATATATAAGTAATATTTATATTATCTTAGGCTATTTTATATAGTTTACTAGTACTTATAGCTCTAGTATATATTCTTAGTGTAATGCCCTTTTCTCCTAGAACTGCAATAAGCTCTCTTTTAAATATATAGTTTAACTTTAAAAAATAGTATTCTTTCTACTCTTTAAAGACTTTCTAGAATAATTCTAAGAAAGCTGTCCCTTTTTAGTATAGTATATAATAATTAGCAATAGTATATACTGCGTATAATTATATTTTTAATCAAGAGGGATTATCTACTAGGTTAATTTTATTCTTTTAGTACTTAGGTCTTATTCCCTTGCGTAGTGTTGCCTCTAATATTCCTATTCCTTTAGTATACTTATTATATAGTCTAGTATATTTAGGCATATTAGTATTATTTTATAAAGTAGAGATAGTAAAGGTAATGACTTTATATAAAGTAGTAGTAGAGATAGTTATTACATAACTAGTTTGTTTAATAGATTAGTTATATAAAGGGTTGCGCTTTATTAGGGTTTATTATTATCTAACTATATATTTATATAGTTACTAGTAGTATGCTTAGTGTATTATCTTCTCTTAAATCTTATATAGTAGCGATATTTACTTACTAACTTAATAAAAGAGTCAATCTACTATTCTTATAAATAAGAATAAGTTTTATATATTTTATATAATCGCTTCCTTTATTTTATATAGTAGTAATAGTTACTTACTAACTCTATAAAGGTTTAATCTGCTATTCTCTTATATATAGAGAATAGGGTATAATAAAACAAATTATATAGCTAATAATAACTTATATAATCTATCTTTACTCTTACTAATTTATACTTAATAGTTAGTTAACTACTAATTAGTGTTTAATAGGTACTCTATAGCTAGCTGTATAGATATTAATATCTAATACTCTATACTAGCAAGTGTAAAAAGTGTATAGAATAATTATATAAGAAAAGAAAATAATATAATAAAATAACTTAGTATTAATTACTTATTTCTAGAAAGGGTGCAAATAGAAAAATAAGATCCTATAGCGTATAGGCTACAGCGTATAGGCATTATATAATCCCTATATAATTCTCCTCTGGGGTTAATTCGTGATGTCACGTGATTCCGGGCCGGCTGTTTGACCAACCACTATGTTACATAGTTAATAATTTCTTTAATAATATTTTATACTATAATAATAATAATAATAATAATAATAATAATAATAATAATAATAATAATAATAATAATAATAATAATAATAATAATAATAATAATAATAATAATAATAATTATAATAATTATAATAGTAACTAACCTAACTATTTTATCTAACTCTCTCCCTATAGTAAATCTCTCCTCGTAACTAGCGAGCTATATACTACTACCTAGGACCTTGCCACTACTACCTATCTCCCCTATGCTCCCGCCGCCGCCGCTTACTCTTACCCTTATTACTTAGTTATAGGCCCCTACCTTAATAGCACTCTAGATAATTACTACTATATCTATAAGCTTCTTGCGCTACAGCTACGCTTTTAAACTCCTATAGTCCCTAAAGAATTGCTACTTATTATCTAGTAGCTACCCTATACCTTTGCTTTACTAGTCCTTATCTTTAAGCTTCTCTAGTAACGTCTTTGCTTTGTCCTATTATTATAGTATAAATGCTTAACCTAACTCTCTATCTAGGTACTAAAGAAGTGCTTTGCACTCTAGGATCTAGAGTTATAGAACTAGCTAATAGGGCCTAAATAGCTAGAGCTAGGTGTTATTAAAGATATTAAGATTAAGAGGCCCCTTTAATAACCCTACTTACTATATAAGATTACTAAATCTCTAGGAATTATTCTTAACTTTGCCTAGCTAATCCTCTATATACTCTTAGAACTTTATTATAGCTATGCTACCCTATATAGAAGAAGTAGTGTAGTTAGGCCACTAGAATATTATCGCATTACTAGATATAATAGATAAACAGCTAAATTTAAAAGATAGTAGTAGTAGTTATGCGTTAAAAATAAAGATTTAGTATACTAGGTATTACTAATATTATAAGAGACAGACTTTATACACTATATATATAGTAAACTATAGTTATACTATAGCTACTAGATTATAAATACAATAACTAAACTATAGTTAAGTGTTTTATTGCCCACACTACTTTTGTAGTTACAACTCTATAGTCTACTATAGCTTTCTAATAGTCTACTAGTTAAGAAATAACATATAACTTAGTTATACTAAATAGTAGACTATTTATTAACTACTATTAATAATACTACTATAAATAAAGTTAATAACAAAATTATTATTATTTTAGATATATTTTATCACTACTACTATATACTAGGTACTAGATTTTAGTGCCTTCTATTTTACTCCTCTCTATATATAGTGCGGACTCGATCTTGGTTAGAATTTTCACACGACGAAGATGTTTAATAATCTCTATATAATGCTATTATACGATAATATTAAAGTCTTAATTCCCTTAGGAGCCCTTACCTATACAGTGTACGGACAAATACTTTTAAATACTAATATTAAGACTATTTATATAAAATAGGTTACTATATAGGCTAAAAGTATATAGCTAGTAAATAGGTATTATAAAAAATATGTAAATACTAGATAAATAGTTAAGTGCTTAGTTAGATTTAGAATAGTTAGGCGCTTAGTTAGGTTTAATATATATATTTAATACTAAAGCTATACTTTTACTATAATAAGTAAATATAATAATTACTACTATAATAATAAAGATATTTTCTATAGTAATTTACTATAAGAATTATATATAGCTAATAAAAAATATAATTAATTAAACCTAATATGTGTTATTAAATTATCTACCTAGGGGTAGAACGACAAAGGCTTTTATCCTAAATAATATAACAAAAAAGGCAGAGCCCCCTACTTAGTAATTAAAAAGAGCGTAAAAAGGTGCTTATAAAAAAAGTGCATTTAAACTTACTAAGTAAGTCTTAGCGCAGAGGCTCCTATAAGCAAAATTTTTACAAAGAGGCTACTTAGAACTTTAGGAGAGGGATAATATAGCTTTAGCACTGCTACGCTATAGTTATTTATCTTTATTCTTTACTATCCTAATTATTATAAATATTATAAGTTATATTAATAGGTATATATTATTTCTTATAAGTAGGATAAGAGTAATATATACTAGATCTTTTTTTGTAATTATCTATTTTATGCTCTTTTTTAATTACTAAGTAGGGGGCTCTGCTTGTTTTATTATATTATTTAAGATAAAAGCGTTTATCGTTCTACCCCTAGGTAGTTAATTTAATAACACATACTAGATACACTATTACTCTATTATTATACTAAGGTTATTTTTAACAAAATCTCTACTGTCTTTCTACGCCCAACTATTTATTTAGGCATTAATAATATTTCTAAAGAAGTACTTACTATTACTAAAAAGTATACGCTAAATATTTACACTACTACTACTAAGGTAATACTAATACTAGAGTTTTATTCTATCTATAAGATAATTATCTATAGAAGACTAGTATACTTAACTATTTAGAAGGCAATTCTTATATACTAGCTAGGTTAGTAGCTTATCTAGTTCTTAAAAACTAAGAAGACTATTTTCTCGCTCTAGTAGATATAATTACTTCTTATTAGTAATAGAATTCTCTAGTAAAAGATATAAAAGAAGAAGAATAATAAGGTTTTTATTAATAAGCTCTAGTATAGTAAGAGGATTATATAGATCTATAAGATTTTTCTAGCTATTATAGCTGTGTTAGCTTATTTAAGCAAGTATACTACGTAAGCAGCGTGTAAGCATAGATAATTAATAATACTAATAATGTACTTTATACTCGAGTCAATTATTTCATCGAGTTGATCACTTTGCTAAGACCCCACTAAGTTCTATACTATTTACAATAGTATAGAGTTAACACAAACTATTTTTAATAGTCTAAATAGGCCAATCTATTTAGAATCTACTTCTACAGGCTGTCTACAGGTTGTTTTATTATGCCTAGGCTTGCCGCAGCATCCACAGCGCCGTTGAGCAGATTTGCCTCTATTAGCGCGCATCCTCTTCTTCGCCTTTTGCCCATCACTGCGCGCCCTAAACTCCTTTAGAGTGGCTAGCCGCTAGCTCTCTTTAGCTGTAAGAACTCCTTCACGCTATACTCGCTTTCTTTTATATAATTTACATTGCGTAGCGGCCTTATTAGCAGCTTAAAGTTCGGCGTTGCGTTTAGTTATTAACACCAAAGAATGCCCTATTAGCTTGGCACCTTTAACGAGCTTTTCCACCGCCTTAACTATATAAGTTAGGGAACTATCTATATACCTTTAAATCCTCTGCTTAACTAGCGTTGATTGCAATCTAAGTTCTATACTATTTTGCGAAGTTTGCGACTCCTATATACTATTACGAATAGTACAAAGTGAAGGCGTACGCAGGCGGACGTTAAGCTGCGATATTACAACTTCTAGATTGTAGGACACTAGGCCAGCATCTCGAAAGCCTCCTTTAATATTACTTTTAGTAATTAAAGCCTTAAAAGTAGTAATAAAGCAAGGTAAAAACTCGATTTTAGTGATGTGCGTGATGTGGTTGCGCATTAGATTCTTAGCTTAGCGTCTATACGCCTTTTTTAACAGCGCAAAACAACCCACATTAAGTGGCTATAAGAGGTGCGACGAATGTGAAGACATATAGAGAGTAATAATATTACTCTTTTTGTAGTAATTCTAAAATTCAAGCGAGTTGTAACTTTTGTGGCTATTAATAATGAGCAAACGTACTCTACTAGTAGTATGCCTCTTTGTATACTTATTAAAGTGCTTTAGCTATTACAGACTAAGCTTATTTATTGTCTAGCCATTCTTAGAGATTGCAATAACCTAATTATAAGGTAGATCCTTCTTCTTATACTAGGCGGAGAGGTGGTGCTTGCCCCCAAAGATAATAAAGAGTAGGATCTACCACCCCATTGCGTTAATGTCTTGGATAACTATTATCCACTCCCTATTGCCCTACTGCACCTACTTTGGCTGTCCTTAACGCTCAGAGCCTATAACTATCACTCTAGTTAATATTATGCCTATTATAAAGCCAGACTCGTTGAAATTGTAGGTGTCCTTATCTAGGATACTATACTTAGCCTTTATATTCTCTACAAGCTAGAACTAGTCTTGTATTACCTTAGGATCCTCCTAGAGGGCTCTCTTATAGTTGTACTTTCAATTAAACTTAACTTAAAGCTTTAGCTAGCGCTTAACAAAGTCATAAGACCACCTCTGGCCAACTAGCTTGTAGTGGCGTGCAGCTAGTGAAGAATTGGCTATATCTTTTATGGCATTAAGCTAGGGCGAAAATCCTCGCGCGTCTAGGTCGAGTATATACTACATAATTACCTGCTCCTCTCTTATAGTAAGTCTTATTTTATTAGGTGCGCAGTTGCATCTAAACGTCTTTTTAGCATATTAGTTGCTAAGTGTACTTTAAGAGACGTTATAAAGGGCTATAGCGCGTCGCTAAGAGAGTATCGCGTCTTATTTAATAGCCTAAATTGTAAGCTGTATACGCGCTTCTTTTAACACTAGTAGTTTATTATATGGTTAAGGCATCGCGTTATACTATTGCTAATAGTACGTTTTAGTAGAGTCTTGGCAAAGTAATTAACTTAATAGAATAATTAACTCGAGTGCAAAGTACGTTAGCAATTGTTTTTAGTATACTCACAGCTTTCCCTTATAGCGTTATACTATATACTAAAAGGTCTACGATGTTTCTCTTTCTAATACTAATAGTAACAATCTAGGTAGACTATATATAGCGTAAGTAAATCTTATATTAGAACTAGGTGTTATATATAGTACATAATAACCTTCTATCTTAATCTACTTTAACCTTAAACTAAAAAAAAAGGTTAAAAAAGGCGTTTGGCAAGCCGACTAAAGCCTAATATAATCTAGTTTATATAACTTTAATTTAATTTATAGCCTATATAACTTTAATTTAACTTATACTTATTATTATTATAAAATTTATAGGTAGAGGTTAGGTTAGGGTTAAGGTCTTACATAAGGGAACCTAACTCTAACCTAACCTATACCTATTTGCCAGCCTAGTCTGCGCATAGTTAAGCAGCCTCTCTAGAAAAATCTTTCCTAATGTAGCCTTTAAAGTAATTAAATTGTCTAAAAAACTAAGCGTATAATATATTTCTACTATTTATAATATATTAAAAAGATATTATTATATAATACTTATCTTAAATTATTAAGCCTTTGTTGGGTTTGTCGGGCAATGTGCGGTACGACGGGACTGTGGAAGCGTGGTCAAAGAGCGGTGAGTGAGACTGACGGAGAGGGTGTCAACATCAAATCGGTAAATCGCAAGGACGTAAATTCCGCCTGGATGTCATGTTAGAGAAGGATCATTTCGACGATGTAATGTGGAAGGCGCATCTTAGCATTGGAGTAAGTGCGAATTGGCTTCTTTTACCTTCTGTAATAGGTACAAAGGTTGCGTCACTTGCTGGTGAGAAAAAATTTCGGCCCCTCCTCACCGACAAAAACCATTTTGGTTGTCACGATTGCTGGTGAGAGAAATAGGTAGGTCTTCCTACCGTAGTCTTGAGGCAAATACCGACGCGCAATTAGGATCAAGTATAGTGGGGAGCCGAAGCATGACGCGATGATTGTAAAGAGGCAATCACATGAAAGTTCTCCGCCTGCCGGTGCAAAATGAGGTTCGGGGATTTGGTGCTGCGGAAGTGCCGGGACATGGTACGGAAATTCAGGGACGTTGTGCTGCAGCTTCCCGACAGGTAAAGGGGAAAGGTCACACAATCCTCTCACCCATCAGACAGCAGTTCAGAGTTATTGTGCTGCAGAAGCTTAGAGACACCGTGTACCGAGAGTGCGCGAAGTCTTCATTCAGATAGCTTAGAGACATGTTGCTGCAGAAGTTCTGGGGGCTAATACGTGGGATACGTTAATGTGGGAACAAGGCTCACGCAGGTCAATCTACAGTACTAGGACAAAAGTGTGAGTACAATGTGTTACCCCAGGATAAGCGATACAGATGCCAACTGTACTTACAAAGTAAACGTAGGAGCTGTAGGTAGTTATAGACTTTAAACCTCTCTATTTAAATATAGTAAATTGGTAGGTGCGTGGGGTTTTAGGGAAGCGGCGTTATTAGGAGTGCGCTTAGGTCCAGAATGTAGTACAATGGGGCTGCGCGGGGTTGCAGTGAATGGAACGAGAGTAAACAATGCGTGCAGGAGGTACCACCTAGGATGATCAAAGCTGCTTTTTTGGTAGAGGGATGGAATGGGTTTGAAGGTTGCATCCATGCATGGGTGCATTTAGGACAGCCGGTGGTGGGCGTGGAAACGGGACTGAAGGACACATGCATTGGCGGGGACCTCGGGAGGTACGCGTAGGACACCCAGGGGGGCAGTGTGCGCGGAAGGCTCCGATGTCGTGTAACAACACTCATTCGCGATCTGGGACACTTCTATTCTAATGGCTGACGGTCACTAAGCTGGTTTCGTGCAGGTGTGTACAGGAGCGGCGCAGGTGGTTTTGATAACTTACGGTTGATGACGACCCCTTCCATCAGAATCCATGCGCTGGTGATCGTTCGGCTGTACAACCGGTACGAGTGTCCCTGCACACTTCGTGCGATCCACATTTTGAGAACTACCTACTGAAATTGTATAACAGGGCTCACTGGATTATCTGAAAGAAGACTTCGCGCACTCTCGGTACACGGCTCACTGGATTATACTCTGTTTTGGAAGCAACGCGATCAAAGTCGTCACTGCTATCATGAACGGCGTTGTCTTCCACAATATAGCTGTTTTAACATGGTGTGCCCAAGGTCCTTCTCCATGTGTCTTTTTTGCAAGATGACAGAACCTTGGTAATGTAATCCAGTCATCAGCTTCTCCATCATTGCACCGTTTACATCTCAGTGTCTCCCGCCTCCCCCATATGCAGGTCTGCGGTACAGAGCTGGTGATGCTGCCTCTGTGTGTGCAGAGACTCAAATGTGCAGACTTTATTGTACACGGTAGAAACGTGCATCCTATTTTCAACAAGGGTTGTATGAGAGATAGAAATACCGGGACTCTGTTTTTCATGCACATGTCGGTACTACGAGGGAACGTGACTGATAGCACAGGCCTGTCGCCTGACAGAATGATACTCGCATGCCGCTTTTACTGATTGGTGGTACTGCATCTGTTGTACAAGGGATTTTCCAGGTGATGTTCCTGCTCGGAGGCGTGTCTTAATACGGCCTAGAGAGTGACATTGTATTTCGCAATATCGCAACATGCACCTGATAGCTTGAGCTGGCTTAACTCTAGGAGAAATGCACTGTGTGAGAACTGAGCATATTACATGTGCAATATTCCGGTGAGAATCATGAGAAAATCTTTGGATGAGACAATATATGCCCAAAAGATGTCTCTTATTTTGCAGAGAGCGAGTACAGCATACCGTAGTCAGATCAGACCTCGGGGCGTGCTGTTTTCAGCGATGAAAGGTTGTGAATCAACCATACTTCCATGTGTCACTTGGGTTCCATCTATCGTAGTCGATGGCAAGGCTCCGTTCCGCAAGCATCCGCCGTAATTTATTTTAAGAAGTCTTCTTTAAGCGGTTAGCTATAGATATGTTAATAAGTTAGTAGTCCTCCGCTTCTACTAGTAGGTGTCTAATAGCAGTCTTATAGCACTATAAAAAAATTGTCTCTGCATCTGCCTTTTTCTTTAGCAAAACTATAGCTAACTTATTATAGGGCTTATTAGGAGACTAGAGATAACTACTATATTCTAACTTGCAAACCTAGTGTTAAAGCCTATTAATTACTTACTAGAGAGTAGATACATTAATTGCGTAGAAACTGGCTTTAATATCCTTTTTAGAAATACAGCTTAAAAAATATATAGTAGTATAGAGATCTATATTAATTAGCTCCCTAAAGGCTAAGGAAGAAGGGAGCTGCAGATAGTTTTGCAATTTAGTTAAGCATAGGTGTCAGATATCAGGTCACTGGAAATCACTGTGATTTCACTGTGAAATCCAGTGGTCACGTGCGTCCGATCACATGGTCTCCTTATGACGACAGTTGGTGTAACTTACAGTGATTTCACTGTGAGATCACTGTGAAATACACAAAGGAGACTGGCGTACTACTGTTACACTACTCCGCACTATTACTAGTGCGTCTTAGCGCTAGATAGATATTGCGTACGATAGCTGAGCTTCTCCGACAGAGATCACTCGACAATCAATTCATCATCAAATCCATCACTTTCATCTCATCTCATCAAAGATACTTACGTATCTGACAATAGGCCTCTAAGCACAAAGCCCAGTGCAGCCAATCGCGATCGTGGGCTGATAGCCCACGAATGCGATTGGCCGCTGTGTCCCAAGACACGCCTGTAGGCAACTCTTGTAGTATAAGGAACGCAAGGCTCTCCATCCACTTTCATCCCAGTCATGCAAGTACCAAGCGGGTAATTGCATGCGGAACCTCTCCCGACCGGGAGGGATGTACAGGCTTGGCGTGAATGCACGTTGGCACTCATGGCTCGCTTCCCTCGCTTCCCCGGGCCGCAGCCTCAAAATGCGGAATATCGGATGTACGGTAGAACTTAACTACGAGCTCTTCGTCTTCGATCCAACAGGAGGAACGAATAGGCACTCTTCCGCGTTCCGCGAGATCGTCGTGTACGGACAGAATTTGAGACATATAAAGCAAAGCATCCCTTCGTATGTCTTGTCAGCGTCTATTGCGCCAGAACCCCAAACGACCACATTGAACGTTAGCTGCACCCGATGACTATCTTGTCTGTCGAAGTAATCACCACCATCATCTTTAGCGGCTCTTCGCTCATCATTGCGGTCCTTACTTGGTGGGAGGCCCGGAGAAGACACCGAAGGAAAGGTGCGCTGAAAGACGTCCGCATCTGTATTGCTATACATTACTGACTTCTGTGCAGATGTTGATGATCCAGAAGGTGGCTTTGCAAATCAGACTGGACACAATCAAGCAATGCCCCTCGGTGTACCACATAACACCAGCGGACAAGGCAACAGCGGTCACTCGTCATCATGGACCCCAACTGGCGGTTCCCCGAACATCCTCTCTATCATCTTCAAAGGCCAGTCTAATGCTCGATTTCGGACTCAAACGGAGTGGATATAGATGAAGGATCTCGAGAATCGATAATTTAATCGCAATGATTGAATAGACTGCGAGTTTGGCTTTTTTGTAGCGCATCCTGTGGTCATTCGGTTTCGAGCTGTACAAGTCCTGCAAGCGTTCTTTCGAGTACTCACAACCTCCATGTCGTTTAGAGGTGATATAAGGGCATTGTCTTGCCTAGGCAATAATTGAAGCAAGGTGTTATGCCAGCGCTCGGCATCATGGGTAGTTCCAACATGTCCTAAGCCACCACCTAATCAAGCCTCGGCCTATCCATGCTTCGGGCCTTCAACTGTGCGAACATAGCCCACGCTCCCAGTGCAATGCAACAGAAGAGCAAGATAACCCATTGGAACACACCGATGCCCAGCCCTTGTACCACTGCGCCAATGCCAAACGGTAGCGCTGCACCGCCTATCTGTCCCACAGACGCCACAAAAGAAATGGCTGCGACATGCAGCTCGTGCGGCAGCAGTTCCGATAACACAACTACTCCAGATGGAAATAGTGGCCCCATGATGAAACCAGCAAATGTCATCGTGATAATGGAGATAGCCGGAGAAGTAATGATCGCAAAGAGCAAGAGAAGACTGATAGCGCAAGCAAGGTACATGGCTACTGCACGACGCACACCGATCCGTTCCGTCACGTGACCAAGCGTTAGACGTCCTACGGCCATCCCGGCCCAGTACCCAGAGGAAGAGAGACTGGCTAGGTAAGTGGAAGCGTGTCGAGACCGTGTCATGAAGGAGACGACCCAGCCAGATATCGCTGTTTCGATACCAACATCGGCGAGGAAGGAGGTGGCGGCCACCCAGGTAGCAGGGTGCCTGAAGATTGCGTTCCACGAGGCACCGTTTTGTTCGAGGGCGACGTGGCTTTTTGATTGGTGGTATTTGGCAGCCGATTCGAGTCTAAAAGCGGTCGTCAGAACAATCAACTCTAATACTGATGCTCCGGTCTAATAAAAGTCAGCGATAGTTCTAATCCACTGTACTATGTCGGAGTTGATAGCAAAATAAACCATGACATTGTGATAGCCGGTGTTAGATGCACAAGGCCAACGGAGAATGTGCCGGCCTGAACGCCACTCTCTGAAGGAGGCAGAACAGCCGAAATTGGAAGACTTTCGGACTTACAAGCACATAATACCACTCCCACCATGGCCTCACTGCCTTCGAAATCCACAACCCTGCAGCAAATGGGCCCACCGCAGCTCCAACACTGTAACTCCCATGTAGTAACCCACTCACTACATTCGCTTTCTCCAATCCGCCCGCCCATGCACACCAACTCCCATCCACCAGACCAATTCCCATTGCATTAAGGACAAATGCACCTAATAGCACAGGGAAAGACGGATGCATGGCGATCCCCGTAGCCGCTAGCACGTGCAGAAGGGGTCCTAGGACAGCAATGCCACGCTGACCGAAAAGTGAATGTATCATAGCATTGGTGGAAGAAGACAGCACGTATCCAACGGGTCCGCATAGGAAGATGAAAGAAACATGAAGGTCGGACAGGGCGTAATAGTGGGAGATTGGGGCGAGCACAACGCCGATTGAGGCATTGAAGAGGCCAGTGACCATGAAGGAGATCATTGTCGCCACGACACGGAAAGTGAGACTAGTTGAGATTTCGGATCCCTTCGGAGATGGAGGATGTGATCCATTTTGACGCTGTGTAGTGGGAGAATTGGGGGCATCTGCTGCTGGGGCGTCTAAAAGACGAGTGGTCTCACTGTCACTTTGTGATGACATGTCTACCGCCGAGCCTTCGCGCTTTTTGTGAGGGGGCAAATCGACCACGACACGCGAAATGCATGCGACTGTGAATGGAGGTTGAGCGAGCGAGACTCCTGCGGCCGGTTTGTCCAGGTGTCGGGCCGAGATACAACCAATCACGACACGTCGTCACTAGTCAGCTCCAGATGTCTAATCGATTTCGAACCGGAGCCACGGCGAACAGACATTTCGCTATTTGTTCTACCAGGCTCTGGGGAGTGTGAGTGGGCGATTGAAATCTCATTGTTTGGGTCCTTCAACGATGCCACATACCCTGTCTCGGCAGTCAATGCGCACCGTCACTCAATGCGCAACCCCAACATGACGCGCCCCAACTTTGACGCGCCCCAACTCCACCAATATGGACCCAATTAACGCCGCGATAGCAGCAATCGAAGCGCAAGAACCAGGAGAATTTTTATCATACAATAAAATCGCCAAAGAATTTGGTGTTGTACGCTCTACGTTGACGCGCAGGCACCAACGCGTCACGCAGGCGCGTACTATCACTGATGGTACACGTCGTCTACTCCATCCACAACAAGAAAAGGGGCTTCTATAATACATCACCTACCTTACTGAGCGTGGCCTTCCTCCTACACGGCAGATGATACAAAATTTTGCTTCCTATATGGCAAAAAGAGATGTTAGCATGTCCTGGGTTGATCGCTTTGTTAGGCGCAACCCCGACTCCTTGATCTCACGATGGACGACTGGGCTTGACAGCAATCGCCACAAGGCTGATTTAGAGGCAAAATACAGGCTCTACTTTGAGCTTTTATACAAGAAAATTACAGAGTATAGTGTAGAGCCTCAGCATACGTACAATATGGACAAGAAAGGCTTCCTCCTTGGTATCACTGGCCGCTTAAAAAGGATCTTTGATAGGCCTCTATATGAGAGTCGCCAAGTAAGGCAATCTATACAGGACGGCAGCCGTGAGTGGATCTCGCTCATCGCATGTATATGCGCCGACGGATCTACTGTTGATCTAGCGCTAATCTATTGATCTGACGCCGCGACTCTACAATCAAGCTGGGTTGAAGAAATTAACGTCAATTCTTACAGAGTCTTTATCACCTTATTAACCTCTGGATGGTCAAACAATGAGATAGGGCTTTAATGGCTTAAACAGGTGTTTGATTGCTGTATAAAGGAGAAGGCTTGACGGTAGTGGCGACTCCTAGTCCTTGATGGGCATGGATCTCACGTTACTATGGATTTTATCAACTACTGCGATCAGAATAAGATCCTCCTTGCGATATTTCCCCCTCATGCGACTTATACGCTGCAGCCTCTTGACGTCTGCGTATTTAAGTCTCTCTTAGCTGCCTACTCTGACGAGCTCTCTGGATACCTGTATAGGAGCTAAGGACTGTCAACAATCGCCAAAAGAGACTTCTTTACGCTATTCTGGAAGGCCTGGACGACGTTAGTTACGCCGTAGTTGATTACTAAAGCTTTTGAGTGTACAGGTATCTCGCCGCCAGATCCAACGCCTATCCTTAAAAGGTTTAACAAAGAGACTCTGCCAGAGCCAGAATCACCAGTGAGCTCTACCTTAGTACTTAGCGCGTCAGATTGGCGTAAAATAGAGCGACTGTTACGCTCCACTATAAAGGATATCGCGACTAAGGAGTCGCGTAAGCTGAGCCAGACGATACACTTAATCTCTGTACAAAAGCAGCTCCTAGAGCATGAAAATAAGGGTCTCTGAGAAGCTCTTGCAAACCAGAAACGGCGTCAAACAAAAGGCAAGACTCTGCCCTTAGAGCAACCTAAGGAGTGGCATGGAGGAGCAGTTTTCTGGTCACCTGCCCGCGTACAGAGGGCGCGTAACTCGCTCAGCCAGCAGGAGGCTGAAAAACAACAGTTACAACTCCAAAAAGCTCAGTAGCAAGAGATTAATATAGCTAATAAACAGCTTAAAGCTCGTTTACAGCAGGAGAAGCGCGTTGAGTGGGCAGCAGCCAGAGATGCGCGCGCCAAGGAGAAAGCTGATCAAGCTGCTGAGCGACGCCTCCGTTAACAGGCTCGCAAGACTTAACAACAACTTCAAAAACGTCTCAAAATTGCCAAAAAGGGAAGTTAGAAAGCTTTAAAAGCTACTCATACAGTTACAAAGAGGAAGAAATCTACGCCAGCACCTGTACGCGTTGATGCGGCGGCATCTACGCCATCAACGCCATCATCGCGCTGTGGCCGTATAATCAGAACACCAATCAGATATCTATAATCTGACTAGCTAGCAATTATCTATAGCTCTATGAGAAGCCAACTCTAGAAAATCTCGCGATAAAAGCTTTTGTGTAGAGCTCTATAGCCTCATATTGCTGGCTGAGCGATTACGTTGGGGTTGCGCATTGAGTGACGGTGCGCATTGACTGCCGAGACAGGGTACCCGTTTTTCTCGCTTGACGCACGGGCTCACCTGACGCACACTTTTCCAAAAATCCCCACAATTGAAATAGATGTAGCTCCACCAATATGGACCCAATTGAGCAGGCGCTGGCATCTTTGAAATCCTTAGAGCTTGGAGGAAAAGTTAATATCGCGCAGACAGCAAAAAAGTATGGTGTTAAACAATCTACGCTATCGCGAAGGTGGCGCGGTGTACAGGGCTCCCGTGCAGCCCAATATGAGAATCAACGACTTCTCAACGACCGTTAGGAGCTAGAGCTGGTACAATACGTTGACGAGCTCTGCCAGCGAGGGCTACCGCCTACAAGAAACATGCTACGCAACTTTGCTACTGAAATAAGCGGCAAATAAGTAGGAAGCTCTTGGCCAGATTAGTTTATTAAGCGTTACTATCTCAACCTAGTATCAAAATAAACGAATGGCATGGACAAGGATAGGAAGAGAGCTAATTCTGCCTTCAAGTACGCACTCTATTTCGAGCTCTTAAAGCGTAAGATCGAGCAGTACGAGATTGAGCCACAGCACACCTACAATATGGACGAGAAGGGCTTCCTCATCGGCGTACTATCAAAGATAAAGCGGGTGTTCTCTCGACAGAGGTATAAGGAGGGGGGAACTAGGCAAATAATTCAGGACGGCAATTGTGAATAGATTACGACAATTGCTTGCATATGCGCTAATAGATTGTCTCTATCCCTAGGCCTTATCTACTAGGCTGTCTCGGGCAATATTTAAGACTTATAGCTGCAGGATTTTGATCCTACAATACACACGGCCTTCTTTGCTTCCTCTCCTAGCGGATAGACAAACAATAACCTTAGGCTTTAATAGTTAAAGACTATCTTTAATTAAGAGACTAAATTAAAGGTTTAACCGCGACAGTATCAACTGCTTATCCTTAATAGCTATGGCTCCCACATTAATATAAAGTTTATTAAGTACTACGACGACACCAAGATCCTCCTAGCAGTCTATCCTCCTCATAGTACTCATACGCTGCAGCCGCTTGACGTCACTCTGTTCAGGCCACTCTCACAAGCCTACTCGTACGAGGTAGCACGATTTATGGAGGAATCTTAAGCCTTCTCTGCACTTACTAAGCGAGACTTCTTTTGCATGTTCTAGACTGCGTAGGAGAAAGCTTTTACTGCAAAGAATATCCTCTCTAGCTTTAAATCGTGTGGCCTTCACCCCTTTAAGCCAGAGGTCATCTTAGAACAATTTAGCCACACTAAGGCTAAGAGACCATTATCTAGCGAGAGCTCAAGGTCTGTCCTTACGGCTGACGATTAGAGAAGGTTACTAAGATTTTATAAGCAGTTGTTAACAACGTATACAACTCTAAAGCTAAGCTACTCTTATAAACAATCCACTCGCTCTCTACTTAAAATATAATATTAAAACTTAAGGTTTAAGGCCTTAAAAAAGCGCTAGTTAACAAAAAGAAGCGTCGGAAGAGAGGCAAAGCGCTCCAGCTTGAGCAGCCTCTAGTTCAGGATAGTAGTGCTATCTTTTAGAGCCTAAACAAGGTGCAGCTAGCGCGTGAGCGTGAAACTTAAAAGGCAGAGGCAGCAGAGGCAGAGAGGCTCCAAAAAGAGGAGGATAGTTAGCGCAAGGCAATTAAGAAAGCTAAGAAGCAACAAGCTTTAGAGGAGAGGCGTTATATGAAGGCTACTACAAAGGAGATCTGGCTTCAAGAGCAAGCGCAGAAGCAGCAGGAAAAGGAGGACAATAGACAGGCTTGGCTTGCTGCTACGCAGCTTCAAAAGGACATCTAATTTGCTAAATAGGCTAGAAAAGCAAGGAAGCAGCAGTCTATTGTCCCTTAGGAGGTTCGTGGCAGCGAGCAATTGGTTGTTGAGGTCATTGAGGCCCCGCAGGCGACAAATCGTTAGGGGCGGCATATCAACCTCCCTACAAGATATCGTGATTAGATAATCAAGTAGACTTTTTCGCCATACTTGATTGCCTACTACTGTTCAAAATTAGACGATATAGAGATTTGTGTGAGGCTTAGTAGCTTCAAAAGCATTTGACGATGTTCGGCAAAAACCGTGCGCCAGGTGAGCCCGTGCGTCAGGCGAGAAAAACGGGTACCGTAGCTTGGCAGCCCGTGCAACACGTCAGCTCATGCAACCCGCAATGCAGCGCACCAACTTTGACGCGCCGCATCTCTACCAATATGGATCCAATTGAGGCTGCGATAGCAGCTATCGAATCGCGGGAACCAGGAGAAAACTTTTCATACAGACAAGTTGCCAGAGATTATGGTGTTGTTGTTTCTACACTGACGCGCTGGCATTAACGCGTCACACAGACGCGTGCAGATAGGATAGAAAAATAACGCAATCTTAACAGCTATTAAGAGGCAGAGCTTCTACAATATATCAAACACCTTACTGAACGTGGCCTTCCTCCTACACAGCAGATAATACAAAGCTTTGCTTCTACTATTGCTTAAAAGGAGGTCTCTTTATTGTGGGTTGATCGCTTTGTGCAGCGCCACGCTAAATCCTTAATATCACAATAGACAACTAGCATTAATAGGGATTGCCACAAAGCTAATTCTCCTACTAAATATAAGCTCTACTTTAAGCTTCTGCAGCATAAGAATAAGTAGTACTTAATTAAGGCCTAGAATACCTACAATATGGACAAAAAAGGCTTCCTACTTAGCATCACCTCCCGCTCAAAAAGGATCTTCAATAGGCCTTTATATTAGAGCAAGGCTGTAAGGCAAGCTATCTAGGATGGCAGCTATGCGTGGATATCGCTCATCGCCTGTATCTGCGCCAATAGTTCTACTCTAGACCTAGCTCTTATCTATTAGGCTGCCTCTACAAATATACAATTAAACTAGGTTAAGAATATTAATCCTTAGCACTATTAGGCCTTTATTACAGTATTAAATTCTGGCTAGTTAAACAATTAGATCGGCCTTATATAGCTATAGTAGGTGTTTAATCGCCTTATAAAGGCCAAAGCTAGGCGATTATATTAACTATTAATTGTAGATAGCCATAGATTCTATATTACTATAAAGTTTATCAACTTCTATAATTGCAATAGAATCCTACTAGCTATCTATCTGCCTTATTTAACGCATATACTGTAGCATCTTAATATCTACATCTTTAAGCCTCTATTAATAGTATATTTAAATTAGATATTAGCCTTTATAAACAATAGCTAGGGGCTTAGCTTAATCGCTAAGAGAGACTTCTTTACATTGTTCTAGGATGCCTAAATTAATACTATAAGGCCGCCATTAATACTCCGCGCCTTTAAGGCTACTAGTATCTCTTTACTAAATCTAGCGACTATCCTTAAGAGATTTAATTAGGGATTAAATTAGGCTAAGCTACCTAAGCAGTAATTATAAGAGAGCTCTACCTTAGTACTTAGTGCTTTAGATTAGAGAAAGATTAATTAGCTACTAAAGGCTTATACGAATATAGGGGATAGTAATAGAGCTAAGAAGCTAAGTTAAACTGTACACTATATCTCTATACAAGCTTAGCTTATAGAGTATAAAAACAAAGGCCTATAAGAGGCTCTAGCAACTTAAAAAAAGCGCTTAAAGCGAGGCAGGCCTCTGCCTTTTTATCAGCCAGATAAGTATTATAGTGGAGCTATTTTCTAGTCACCTTATAGCGTACAGCGGGCGCGCGATTATTAACACTAGAAAGATATTAAGGAGCAGCAATTACAGCTTTAAAAAAGGGAGCGAGCAGAGGCTTGTTAGGCTAGCCAGCAGCTTAAGAAAAGGCTTCTCTAGGAGAGGCGCGCGCAAAGAAGAGAGCTAATCAGGCTGGTAAGCGACGCCTCCAGCAGCAGGCTCGCAAGACCTAACAACAACTCTAGAAACGTCTTAAAATTGCTAAAAAAGGAAGTTAAAGAGCCCTTAAGGCTACTCCTACAGTTACAAAGAAACAGAGCTCTACGCCAGCACCTATAGGCGTTAACAAAGCTGCATTAGCTGCGTTAACTCCGTTAACGCGCAGAGGCCGAATCATCTAAACACCAATTAGATATTAATAATCTAAGTAGCTAGCAATTATCTATAGGCCTACAAGAGCTCAAATCTAGAAAATCTCGTGATAATATTGTTTGTGGGCGTCTCTATAGCCTCATGCTGCTGGCCGAGCGATCATGTTGGGGTGTTGCATGAGCTGACGTGTTGCACGGGCTGCCAAGCTACAGTATGGCCCGTGCACGCGTTTCGGGCCCGATGCCTTCCCACTCGCACCCGAACACTATCAGACCATCACATCAAGGGACCGAGAAAGGCATCTCGGGAATGCATTAGATGATGGTCGAGTTGTATATAAGAAGTAATTTAATTCGTACGGTCTATATACTCGCATGCACACTTCGCTTTTAACCTGCACGTGATTCTCCTGGCAGGGCCCATACACTACACGACAGTGCCCGATCCAAGACATTCTAAGGGAGCCATAAGATGGCTACATACTCGGAGAAGAAAGTTCTTAAAGAAGTCCAGAAGACGTCTCAAGCCGGGACCACATCGACCAACGAGGTGAAGCCGTCAGAACATGTTGCTGAACATCAGTATCCTACATTAGGTCGTCAATGGGCTATAATGAGTTGCCTGTATCTCAACGTATTCCCCACTGCCCTGGTACGTCTATTCCATAATCCTATTCCATCATCTCGTCGTACAGACTAACACCTCTAGGACATGACCATCCTTGCGACAGCGGTTCCTCGCATTACAGACGACTTCAACTCTCTGTCCGATATCGGCTGGTACGGATCTTCCTACATGCTCACCCTGTGCGCTCTTCAGCTCGTTTGGGGTCGCATCTACACCTTCTACCCCGCAAAAGCCACCTTCATCACCGCAGTCGCAGTTTTCGAAATTGGCAGCACCATTTGCGGGGCGGCCCCATCGTCTCCAGTTCTCATTTCGGGGCGTGCAATCGCTGGAGCTGGAAGTGCCGGAATATCAAATGGATCTATCGTCGTGATCATGGAGACTACCCCATTGAAGAAACGACCGTTGATGGTAGGATTGATCGGCGCAGTCTTCGGTATTGCAGGCGTGGTCGGACCTCTTCTCGGTGGCGCCTTCACCGAGCACGTCAGTTGGCGATGGTGCTTCTATATCAACTTGCCTTTCGGCGCGGTAGCAGTCACCATTCTCATCTTGGTGCTGAGACTGCCACCGAAGAGCCACGAGCGACTGTCATTATGGGCCCAATTTCAAAAACTGGACCCCATCGGCACGATTCTCTTCCTTCCATCAATCGTTTGCCTGCTATTATCTATGCAATGGGGTGGCACATCGTACGCGTGGACGAATTGGAGGATCATTCTCCTGCTGGTGCTCTTCGCGGTGCTCTTCGTCGCCTTCATGTGCGTCCAGATATGTATGCCGGAAACTGCGACGCTGCCAATGCGCATCCTTAAGCAACGAACGGTCGCCTCCGGAGCACTCTTCTCCTTCACCAGCCAAGCCAGTTTTCTTGTCGCCACCTACTTCATCCCTGTATTCTTCCAGGCGCTGAAGAATTTCTCGCCGACTAAGTCCGGCGAGGCTACTCTATCGCTGATTTTGTCAATGGTTGTCGCAATCATCTTCGCAGGAGGCATGGTACAACGAATTGGATATCCAGCACCTTTCATGATACTTTCAACAATCCTCTCCTCGATAGCCGCAGGTCTGATCACCACATGGCCAGTGAACGTACACCACAGTGTCTGGATCGGCTACCAGGTTCTTTTTGGGTTCGGCGTCGGCATTGGCATGCAACAACCCAAAATGGGTGCTCAAATTGTCCTGCCCAAGGAGGACGGCCCGATGGGCGTGTCGCTCATGATGTTTGCGCAAAACCTCGGCGGCGCTATATTTCTCAGCGTAGCGCAGAACGTCTTCACCGACAAACTAGCTCGACAGTTGACCAAAATGCCCGAGTTACGGCTGACTAAAAATCAGATCGTGGAGATGGGTGCAACCAACATCCGCAGCATGGTGCCGCAAGAGTTGCTGGGCATGTTCCTGGAGTATTATAGGATTGCGATCAGAAACGCATTCTATGTTTCGCTCGGTCTCGCATGCTTCAGCTTAGTCGGCGCTGTGACGGTTGAATGGAGGAGCGTCAAAGAGAACGAAAAAAGCAAGACAAAGGAAGCGATGCCTACTGTGGACGGCAAGAGCGGAGATGTCTGAGTCAAACAATCGATAGTCGTACGTGGCGTAGGATCACTGGTAATAGATACAGCTACAGGACCAAAGTTTCAGTACCGTCCGTCTCGGTATTGCTTGTACTGGGGTAACACAGTGTGCTCAGGCTTTTGTCCTAGTACTTTAGACGGAGCTCTTTCATAGTATTAGAAAAATAAAACAAACTTTTCTCTCTGTAATTACTCGTTTGCCACGTTACTTGCAGATTCCAATCTAGCACTGAAGCATACTGTCGGAATGATGGGACTGCCGTTTTCGAGCGCGATAGCATAAGAGAAATGTCTGCACACGAGATGGAGAGGACTGAATAAAGTTTTAAGAGCGCACTCAACAACTGCTCTGAGACTGTCTCTGTCAATTTTTAGGGTGTCGAGTGTAGGCGACTTAGCACTTGTGGTAACGTAGACGAGGCCGCTCTTCGCATGGCCGAACCGTCCACCAAATCCAATATTGCTGAGCGCACCGAATATTTCTTGGCTACTTCGACTGAGGAGTTCTGTTCGAGTAATTTCCTCTAGAGTTTTTGATCTCAAACAGTTTCCATATCATGTACAAACAGCTTGTTTTGTTTGCTATCTTGAACAATGGCAAATAATTGTCTCAAGATCTCACTATATGATAGAAAACTATCTTACTATAGTGAAGTGTAGATCTACTTCAACTTTTATCTGTTCGCATTAAACATATCCAGCCGAAGTAGGTCTTAGCACCTTGCTCAGTCAATGACAAGTGCGGTTATGAATCAGCACACAGCATAGATAAAGTGAGGTACGTATGAAGTCATTGTAACACTTGTGACGTACCTAAGAGGGTGTTTATCCGGATTGCGTGACTCGTGAGTCACGATTAAGTTTAGGGAGGGATATGAAGACCGTTATGGCGATGAACGAGACGCGAGACGCACGCGATCTGACACTGAGAGCTTGACAGGGACAAAGCAGTTAATAAAACTATCCCAGATCTGGATTGAGCGCTCGGTGTGAAGTCCTCTAGCGACTGTTTTTGTATTCTTTCCACGACTAGGCCGATACCAAAAACACCATTTCCCTAGACATTCATGATGTCCATATTGAGTTTCCATGATCTATTTTATGCTTAGCTTCCTTGGCTGCAAACAAATGATAACACGCGCTCACGTTGCGTGCGCACTCCCAGTATCGTGGCTGAACGCGCGCCACGCATTATATATATAACATGCTCTATGCCAGAATTTGGATCCCCACCTCACAGATTAACTTGGTTGAAGTCTCGACTTCGAGTAAAAGCACACATTCAGTATGGCAAACTCTCGTCTCCCCTCTCATCCCGCACTGTTCAGGTGAGCTTCTTTAACACTGCTTAAAGGAATACATTACTTAGTCCAAATAGGGCATATAACAAATCCGAATATACCGACATGACGATCACTTGTGGCAGTGTGAGCTTTCGTGCCCACAAGGTCATCGTATGTGGTGGTTCGTCGTTCTTGAAGAACGCCATGATGGTCTCCGACAGGGTAAGAACTTAATTCACAAATACACTGACGCGAGTATCTTTGTCCATTGAACGAAGCTAATTACGAGTAGGAAGGGAAGGATGGACTCGTGAACCTTCCCGAAGACGACCCTGAAATGGTTCGGCGCATGATTGTCTTCATGTATCTTGCCGACTATGACCCAACGAACTTCTACCACGTCGAGGACTTGCGTAGAATAGAGTCCACGTGCAAAGATCCCGAAGGCATGAAGAAGTTGACCTGGAGCACCTGGGATATTGGCCATACTCTCTCGTGTGCATGCTATGCGTCGAGCTCAGACGACCAGACAACCCCTTCGAAGAAGTCTCCATATCAACCTAGACACCTGGTACTAGAACCGCTCACATTACACTCCAAGATGTACGCGCTCGGCAGCAAGTACGGAGTGGAAGGACTCTGTGAAGCAGCGATCGCGAAGTTCAAGTCCTGTGTAGACGAGCATCACTCGGATTTCGAGGATCTCATCGCTGCGGTGAAGACTGCTTACACTTCGTCCCCCAATGAGGATTGTGATCTCCGAGATACAATTATCCAACAATTCAAGCACCGATACAACGTCGACATGAGCGAGTACCCTGAAGTGGAGAAAGAGATGGCAAATTTCCACATGCTCTCCCTTCAACTCATCAAGGCCTTGGGGGAGAATCAGAAAGCCGTCGAGCAGCTACGGATGTCAGAGACCATTCTATATATAGAGAAACATCGCAACGCTCGCAATGCGATGAATTGATGGAATAGGATGGGCACGGGAAGAAGGAGATGGCCTGAAGCGCGTGGGTATTATTGTGGCATGTGTATCTTTGCAAGAACGACATTATTAACTTTCAAAATTTCCCACCTGGTCTATCACGAAGTGTATTTTAGTGGCAACCGCATAATTAGTAGCGGGATCTTATCCATATTACCGGCGTTTGCGCCATCTCAGTGACCATCGTCGACCATGATCGTGCCTTGTTACACAACTCACATTCCTCACAATGCACAAAGCGCATTCCTCCCAGACCATCCCCGCCTTCCCGCAACCGACACTTCCTACTTCCGCAAACCACCACCTCCCGCATCCAGCACTCTCATCATCCGTTCTCGAAATCTCAGAAGCTGCATGAAAAAGGCAGTCGCAAGTCCACTATCATGACCTTCCCACTTCACAAGTGCGAGCGCCAACGCACATCACATACACGCAAAGCATACTTCCACAGTCACATTTGTATGCGAGCGACGAGCGCGGTTCATCTTTGAGCATCACTTTACCACGTTATATTGTACATCTTTCGAGACTCTTGCCAGGAACCACTGTTAGCGATGTCGACGGGTCGATCAAACGCCATGGACGCCCTACCGCACGGTTCATTCCTCGCCTACTTCTGCTCTCCTGCCCAAGAAAAGAGACGCACAAGCCGCTGGAACCAGCGCCCCCCTCCGCCTTACAGCCAGCACTGCGCGCAATCGCCGCTGCTTCCGCGCATTGACGAAGACGTCCATGTGAACGCCAACGGTGACGAAGAGTCGCAGCTTGGTCTCTGGAGCGAACGCAGCGCAGATTCCGACTCCGAATCCAATGACGAAGACAGCGAGGAAGACGACAACCTCTCAGCTGCACTTTTGCCTCGTCGGATCGAGCCGCGATGCTCCTACCTCGCGTGTATGGCGTTACACCGAGCCCAACACTCATGATAACTGTACCACGCAGGCTGTGGCTTTGCATGCTAGCGCGACCGAAGAGTGGAAGCTGTTCCCGGATGATAAGATCGTGATTCTGGTGGCGGAGAATACAGTTAGCCAAGATAGGGAAGGGAGGGGACTTGGCACATCATCAGTAGAGGGGGAACAGCACGGATTGGGAGATGATCTCGCAGAGGAAGGGCAGTTGAATTGGTGGCGAGAGGCTGCGTTGAAGGCTGGGTATGACAACCGAAGGCAGGACTTGAACGGGCTTCCCTAGAAGCAAGTCGGTCTCGTTTCATTCATGAATTTTGGCATTGCACGAGAAGAATTTTTTTAGCATCAATGAAGAAATAGAAGTTAGAAGCCACGAGATTACTATGTTGCAAGCAAATTGCTAATCATGCTACATATTCTTTAGTTACACGATGAGATATCTTCCTAAGATACATGTCTGACATATCTTGCTTCAGTACGGGTCCTTGCTAGTATACTCCCGCTTTCTGGATGACATGTTGAATCTTCGTAAGAAGGTATACGACATGGACCAACTTCATCGCATTCCGAAAGAGCACAAGATATCCCCTATCCGGAAAGAACTGGCGGGGAAATGACCTTTTGAACGCCAATCTAGACCTTTGCCTCTCCACTAAACCCGCTGATTGATCCAGTGCAAAGCAAGCTTGTACTCCTCGGCTGAAAGATGTTTTTCCAGTGGATTGGGCGATGAGAATCTCGACATATAAGAGGAGAATCTCGGGTTATAAGGCTTCAAGCGAATGCGAAGCTCTAGATGACGACGTCGAATTTCATTGATCAAGGCTGCCATCTTATGACCAGTCTCAACGAACTTATTAGCATCTGCTTGTGTCGCAAATTCCTCCATATCCCATTCGTAGAGCAAAAGTGTGGAGGAAACGTTTTGCATCTCCTCCGCCTCTTCATTGAGCCACTGGAGAGCGTCTGAAATTTTTGGTCCAGAATCAACGACGAAGTTGACTGAGCGAATAGCAGCAACCACACGTAGCGACGCACGCTCCTTGAAGTAGCGGTATTCCAATAAAGCATTGGGAAGTTCGGATTGAATGCCGAAGGAGCGAGAACTGCGCAGACCAAAGAAAGTAAGGTCGTTAACTTGGAATATCAGATCGCGCGTCTCATTGTACAACTGGCGCGATACTTGGCTGATCGCTGTCAGGTAGGGGAATCCATTCTGCATTCCGTGGAAGCCGTAGTATGCGTCTGATTCATCTCTTCTCCAGTTCCATAGCGCAGTGCGACGATGTCTCATGGCGTACTTAGCGATCCCAATTCTGAGTTCCATTCGTAAATCCAAGAACCTGAACGTGGCCGATGGAGATTTCTGGATTACTGGCGGCCTCACGTATCCTTGGACGTAGTTCCGAAATGTCGGATCATCGATGAACCTTATATATCAGTGAATGCTCCACACTTTCTGCACTTTCTCATACCGTTCACACATCTCTTTGAGCAAGGGTCGACTGACCGATGTCAAGCTTTGATATGCTTGTACGAGTCCCTTAAGATTATCGTCATGAACAGCAGTCGTGCCGTTATAATCCGGAACCGGCTGATCACACAAGTCTTCCGAGTGTAATGCGATGGCCGAGGTTGTATCTCTCTCTCGTGAAGCAGACGTATGATTCGTAGAGGATGTGGTCAGAACGAGATTTTCGTATGAATCGTGGGAGTTCGTATGAAGTGCAACTTCCGTGTGAGGTTCCTCGACTGGAATCCAGGTCTCATCCGCTGATGCCATTCTCGGCTCATGGTGGTCGCAGGGTGCTGGGCTATCGGCTCCACACTGCTCGTCGGGATCACTCATGGCTGCTTCGTAGAAGCCAGACCGGCTTGTTTGTCGTGAGGTAAAAGGTGAGAGGTGGCGAAGTGCAGACTTGGCAACAATCAGTCTGAAAAAGTCAGACTGATTGTTTGATTGCTTTGTAAGCAATCAGTCAAACAGTCTGAAGGGCTCTGATTATCCAATCAAACAGTCTGAAAGTTGCCAGACTGATTGATTGATTGGCTAAATATAGCCTTTTTTCTTGTGGATTTGGTGGATAAATCGATGTCGATATATAGCCCAAAGTCGCGATACTTTTTTAGTATTGAGGTTTTAGAGAGCGAAAAATCTGACGCCTTACCTAAATAGGCAGCTCTACCCAAACTTTCAACGACACAGCTTCCGCCATTAACACCTAGCTACTTCCACCTATACTCTCCACTCTACGCGCCCTCCCACATCTACGCTGCTCTATAGTATAAACAGAAACGCAAAAAGAGTCTTTAGCGAGCGTGTTACACGCGCAAACCGCAAAAATACGGCCCCAATATCGCCCTCCCTTGCTCCCGAACTCAATAACGAGCCCGATGAAGTCCAACCAATAGATGACGATAATCGCGACGAGCAATTCGACAGCATTAAGTGGAGACGTGTCCCACACCTACAGCGACAAGAAGAGGACAGCAAGAGAGGCTTTACAAGCTGGATATACGAATACGGGTGGCCTCTATAGCATAGCAGGAAGCAAAAGAGGTAGTGGCTCTGCAAATATTATCATATCCACAAAATGCCGCGTGGCGAATATGACGTACACACATCAACTTCCTCTGCTGGTACACACCTCTCTGCTAACACTCTAGGCCACAGATTCCATAAGGATAGGCCGATAAGCTTCAACCTGCCGCCAAGTACAAGCTCGATCGTCCATCAGTTACAATAGAATGGTGTTGAAGTATCACAGAAGGTGGCAAATAAGATGGCATCAAGCTTCTCACAGAAGCGATTCCGGGACGCGCTTATTAACTAGATAGTCGCCAATAACCAGTCGCTCCGAGTCATAAAAACTGCTGCCTTCCGCCAGCTAATTAAAGCTGCTAATCCTATTGCAGAGCAGTTAGTTTGGCGGAGTTACAATTCTCTCAGCCGCCATATCCTAAGCAAATACCACGCGATGATCCCGGCCATTACGCAACACCTGAAGAAGGCCCGATCCCTTATCCATATATCCTTTAACAATTGGACTACGTATGGCGGCAAGCGCGCTCTCACTAGGATATGTGTACATTATCTGGACGAGCAGGGCGACATTCAGGACTATGTGCTTGGGCTACCGCAGCTCTATGGCCGCCACTCTGGTGAGAACATTGCCCACATTGTAAGTGAGACTCTCCAGATCTTTGATATCGACGAATCGCGACTTGGCTACTTCGTGCTTAATAACGCGACGAATAACGACGCAGCTGTCAACGCGCTGGCTACACAGTACAACTTCTGGGCGCCCCATCGACGACTCCGCTGTACATGTCATATCCTCAACCTAAGCGCTCAATTAGTGATATGGGGCAAAGATAAGGAAGCCTTTAAGAACAAGGACTCGAATTTACAGGTAAAACTAAGCGTCTAGCCTCCTCACTTTCCTGCCGCCTGCTAACTACTTGCTAGGAAGAAGAAGCGTTTCTCAATAACTGGCGAAAGTACGGCCCAATTAGTGTACTGTTCGATATTATCGCGTCTATCTGTACCTCGCAAACCCAAGAGTTATTTGAGAAGCTACAAGTTCAGGAGGCCAAGCAGCTAGGCAAGTCATTATTAGAGACTTATGAGCTTATACGCCCTGTCAAGACTCGGTGGAACTCCTATTACAGGGCCATGGAGCGAGCTGCCCAGCTTCACGGTCCTATCGACGACTACACCCATATAAAGATTAACAAGGCTAGAGTAGAGGCGGCCTCGCAGCGTCGCAATACACAATTGCAGCGCGCTAAGCCTAGGTTATTCATACAAGAAGGAGGATTAATAGCTAAGGACTAGGCGACAATTAGCGAATACATCAAGCTGCTAAGTCCATTTAAAGAAGCTACAAAGCTACTAGAGGGAAGAGGCCACGTCGGCCGCCATAGAGCTATCTGGGAAGTAGTTATTACTTTCGAGTGGCTTCTTGACAAGCTTGAAGAGCAGAAATCACGACTTGAAAAGGTGGACTTCAGCGATCCTAATGCCCCAGAGGATCACCTGGCAGTCAACATCAATCTAGCCCATGCGAAGTTAGCCAAGTACTACTAGAAGTTTGACAACTCGCCAATATACTACACCGCAACAATCCTCTATCTACACTATAAGCTCTATCTAGAAGCTTTGTAGAGTGTACTAGATAACTACAACAAGGAGAAAAATGGCCCTTATCATAAGAGAGACTAGTTGCCAGCGCTTCCATCCGTACGTACACCCGTACACCCGTACAGTAAAGGGAGTCTGTACGGACCAAATCTTGGCGTATTTGGTACGCGTACCGTACAGTGACCCGTACGTACGGGACCGTATACGGACTGTCATCTGTACGTACGGGACCCGTATACTGAGGGCTGTACGTACGTACGGATCCGTAGATTTGGCCGTATATACGGATGTACGGGTCCACTTTTTATAGTGTTTTTTCAGTGTTTTCACACTGAGTATAGTACTTATTGTACTTATCGAATAGCTGACCTAACAAGGTTGTTGAGGTGACTTTGTACAGCTCCTCTCTTTACCCAATTCTTCTGCAATTGTAGAGCTTCAATATTGCCGCCCTGGAGACAATTTCGGTCGCCAGTAACTGTCCTCCCTGCCCCGCTAAACGCTCTCTCACAGTCGCATGACGTTGCGGGGATAGACAGGTAATCAAGGGCAATTCGATAGAGAGTGGGATACAACTTAAAACCAACCTGCTCCCACCAGGTAATTGGATTGTCTAGGCGTTTGTCGTTGGTGTTTGCAAAGACAGCGAGGTGTTCATTGTGGGTCGCATAGTAATCGTCAAGCTCGCTCATGCGGGCCTTCTTAGCCTTGTGCTTATAACCCATCATGTAATGGGTGTCAACAGCCAGCGAGTCCTCGTATCGCGACGCGTAACCGTCAGGTGTCTTCCGGCGAGAAGGAGGCTCGGTCTTCTAGCCTCTCGTCGCCTCCTTGCAACGGCTGCTCCGAAAATCGCTCAACGTATAGCTCAAAGGTCGCCTTCATGTCCGACTCCACCTTACGATAATATTTGTTGTCGTGCCGCCATCGCTGCTTGAACCAAGCAATACGTAGTCGCGGGGCGAGGACGGTGGCGACAGCGTACGGAGACGGCGTGACGTCAAATATTATCCTTAACCAGTATGTGTTGAGCTTTTCAAAACCTTGATTAATACCTCCCTTTAGGAACTCGTCGTGGCTGTTTTCAAGGGTACGTTTTTCCTCCCTAATCGTCAAGTCAAGGACGTTCAGATTCGTGATTGTTTGCCAAATAGAGCCAAAACCAGACTTGCTTGTGTTGCCCTCAAGTCTTTTTGTCATCTCATAAAATGGCTGGAGCATATCGGCGAGGCTCTTGGCCTGGTCCCATTCGTCAGGCGTGAGACAATCGAGTGCGGGATTAAAGCTGTCCTCCTCCTCCTTGTCCTCCGCATTATTGACGACGCCCTTTGACTGACGCCATCGGCGGATGAACCAGTCAATGGACTCCTTCAGCTCATAGCCGCGCACCAGCATAAGGTACACAGAGTGCCACCTCACCCCGCTGTCGACAACCAGCGTTAAGGGCGTGAACTAAAGAAGCTCGCCAACGTCCTCGCGTTGCATCTGCTGGAACGTATGGCGACGCTTGTTGGACGCGTTAATAGCGATGACAAGGTTGTGCAGCTGTCCGACAATGCCGCGACGGCGAAATATCGCGAATTGCAACTTGGGTGGTGCGTTGGCTAGGTCGCGCTCAAATTAAGAGACTCCGTCGCTGTATATGATGGCCTTAACAATCAGATTAATGATGTGTCCCGCGCAGCGTATTCGGTTCTCAGCTGTGAGTTCGAGCTTAAGGAGTACGTTGAGGGCGTTAATAAACGTCGCGTCGTTGTTTGTCGCGTTGTCACCCACAAAGCAGCCAAACTTGTCCTGAAACCCATACTCTAACACAACCGCCGCGACAACGGCGCCCTAGTTTTCGCCTGTGTGGTCACCAGAGAGGTTACAGAAGGCGATAAGGATGTCCTAGTGGACCTTTTGCGCGTCTATATAACAAAGTTAGTAAGTGTACACAACGCCTGGAGCTGGTAGGTATGTACAACTGACCGACAAAGTGCGCTGTGACGCCAAGAAACGACAGGTAGTTGCTCGACGTCCATATGTCGACGCTGACATAGACAAGAGACTCAGCACCGCGCAGCAGAGAGGCCACCTCCTCTGTCCTCCAGCATGTTTGTAACGTACGCCGCGAGCGTCGTGGGGTTGGCGGGGAGGGCAGCGAGCAGCGAGCGGCGATTCCAGGTAAGCAGCGCCCTCGTTGCCGGCGAGGTCGCCTCTGCAAAGGACATATCATTAGTGATAACCCAGTCAACGTAGGCCCTCTGCAACTCCTCCTCTTGCCATAGTGCCTTTAACAGGACGCTGTCTGCACCCAGAACACTAATCGCACCTCGAGCGGCGTCAAAAGGCGTCACGACCGCTGGCCCCGCCACCAGACCGCCCGTCGCTGATATGAAATGGGCCTTTTCTAGGTGTTTTGTTATATAGTGGGTGGACTCCGAAAACTTCGCACAATCGCGCTTCTTCATCTCGTGGCAGTACTTACACAACCAGACGCGTCTCTCCTTACCACCAGCGCTGGCGTCGCGAAACACCAAATCCGCGCCGTAATCGTATATAGGCGACCTGGCCGCGCCACCAAGAAGTTGGCGCTTGTTGACAACGCGATAACCCAGCGCGTCGCCCGGCAGGTGCTGGTGGTACTTATACACGTTGTTCCAGTCGATATCAAAGCGCAGGCCAACATTGGATTCGTCCTCAGCGTCGGGGTACGCATGAGGCAGGTTATATGGCAAGCGCGACAAGTCAAGAGAGGACGCGGACGCGGACGCGACGCCGCTCAAGCCGCTCAAGCCAATTGGCGACTCAGGCGGTGGCGAGGATGCTGGCACCAAGGACACCTGCGACGACGAGGCTGTGGAGACCGTGGACCGTACTGGCTGTTTACCCAGCCTCTTTAACGCCGCAGAATGATACGGCAACTGCTGCGAGGACGACGACGACGATGCTGAGGCCTGCGACGAGCCCTGAGCTGCTCGCGGTGGTTGACTGCGCAGGTGGCGATCCATATTGCGCTAAGATAAGACGACGATAATGGCTGGCGGCGACGGCGACGACGTGGTAATGTGGTTGATGGAATTTGAAACTTCACCGTGACTCACTGTGGGCAGGACGACGACGACAACGCACAAGGACGGCATATTAAGCGAAATCTCTGATCACTAGAGCTCAAAAGTTGACGCTGGAAACACAGTGATTTTGGTGTTTTTCACACTAAAACAACACCAAAACAACGCCAAAACAACACTAAAAAGGGTACCCGTACGTCCGTATATACGGCCGTATATGGCTGTACGTACGGATCCGTATTGCGACCTTGTACGTACGTACGGGGGCCGAGATGGCTACTTGTATGGTTCCCGTACGTACACCGTACGGATCCGTACTACGGATCCGTACTACGTACTGATGGAAGCGCTGCTAGTTGCCGAATAACCACAAGGGCTTCATAAAGCTATACAGATCTTATTAGGAGAAGCTAGCAGCTAAGTCGGGCAGGAGCTCTCCCAGCAATCCACGCCCAGCTAAAAAGCCACGTATATCAGCATCTGCTAGCCGCTCAGCCTTTCTCGAAAACTCTATGAAGGCAGCTCTCCGTCAAGTAGAGGAGGCCCTTAAGGATGAATACAAAGTCTGGAGGCGCCAAACACTACTCACAGAGGACGATCCGCTTTCGCTCAATCCTATCAAGTACTGGCTTCTTCAGGAGAAGCAGTTTCCTACGCTGTCTAGGCTTGCGCTCGATATTTACTCGATACCAGCCTCCTCTGCTAACTGTGAGAGGATGTTCAGTGAGCTTGGAGGCCTCTTAGGCCCTCGACGCCTGCGTATGAAGCCCGATCTCATCTCCGCCCTACAGTCGGTTAAGTCCTGGAGGAGAGCAGGCATCAAACGTTTAGCAACTACCAACGCTTCTACTACTTTAGAGACCTCTCTTAACGACTTAAACAAAATCGAAGCTCAACTAGAGCAGTTTGAGTATAGGTAACGCAAACAAGCAATCAATCAGTCAATCAATCAGTCCAAAAGCCACGTACTCTGTCAAACAGTCAAACAGTCTCAATTCACGCTGAAAAGCTTGGCAGTCAAACAAACAGTCCAGCGGCCTCGAAAACGCAGTCAAATAGTCCCTACGCTCTCTGGACTGACTGTTTGATTGTTGCCAAGTCTGGCGAAGTGTGTGCGAGAGAGACGAAGCGACCCGTTGGTTGCTCCTCCTTCTTTAGATGGCGCTAGCCGTTGCCAACGCGAATGACGCGCCATTACATAAGCCGCCCTTACTGAGAGAAGCACGTATGTTTAGAGTAAGAGACGGAGTCAAATATGACAATAAGAGACCCAGTTGGGATTGCAGATGCTGAGGCCGGCGTGAAGCGATGCCATCGTCCGAAGTGAAAACCTAGAACCATGATCACGACATACAATTATTGGACAGGAGAAGCATGCAATTCATTAGCACAATTCGCACCGAAAGCACGTCGGGCGCGCTATTCCACGCTCATTGTATTTTTTGGAGACCTAGCCGTCTTCCAACGCTGCATGTGAGATGTACCTCTGCTGACCTGTCCGGTGCCACGACGCTGAACTGAGTCTATCAATTTCCTTAGTCCGATTGGGTAGCTTGAGTGACACACAGAATTATCATACCATCTCAGAGGCCATGGCTCCCAGGATGCGTTGCGGGCTCGGACATCTAACAACACCTGGACCGCATCATCTGACGCAGTCATTTGCTCGCTATTTTTAGGCAATACATCAACATGCTCCTTCCACGGTTCGATGACGAACGAGTCGCGCATAAAAGGTAGTTTCCGAGCTCTGGTAGCCGTTCCGGGACGAGCAGACATTGATTAGTTAATCTTAAGGCTGGGCTGTGGCAAGGTTTCATTTTCCATTCAAGTGGAATCGAGACTAAAGAGCTTTTATATAACATAGGTGGCATTGGTAATCGAATCGCAAACTTGATTGTTGATTTTCCACGCCCTATCATGAGCTAAAATCGTCCCCGGTCACTCAACTACGCCACCGCTCGGAAATGGATTGCAAATATTTCAAAGGACGCTCCCTCGACTTCGGCCTTTGAATCGCTTGACCCGAGGTAACACACAGTACCCAGACTTTTGCGAAGTAACTGCCAGGCCCTCAGACCTATGCCCATCAAGTCAAGTCTTGCGACTAACTCAGGGGTGTATGCTAATGCATGTTCGACCCAGACACTCTACATCGAGATCTGGACTGAATTCTTATAAGCAGCTTGAGGGCGTTAGCTCCGGCTAATGATGATACGTCGATATACTTGCCTTTGTAAATTGCCTTTGCAGAGACCTTTTTGTCTGTGTCCTCATCCTTTTTGGAATCCTTCTTTAGGAGAGCGTCCGTTGATGTCGCCGAATCCGTCGAGCTGCGAGCTGCGATATTGTAGAGCGGGAGCTTGTCTTTGTCGGATTGAACGGTACCGTAGTTGGCGGTGTTGTCGCCGTTGCCTGAGGCCATTGTGGAACCCGAGCTTGATGGTGGAGAATGGTGTACCTTGGGATGAATTGATGGGATTTGAGCAACGTGGTTGCCACTCAAGGAATGTGAGCACCAAAGATGATAAGTAGCCAGAGAAGAACTGGCCGACCAGCTCAGAGGTTCTTATAGGACAACGTATGCATGGTGGTTGACGTGTCGGAATGAAAGCCTAGCGACAGTCCTGTTACGGTAATAACTCCAGCGTAAGAATACAAAAGCTGCTGCCTAGATGTCTCATCGATGCTAGTAGTGAATTGGTAATTCCGTATCGCATTGTCCTATCATGCACCTCAGCCTAATGCATGTGAACAAAAATAAATGACGCTCGGGAGTTTGGCAAGCAAGAGAGCACCGTATACGTTGTAAGCGTGGAACCAAGCTCCAGCAAGTTCCACCCTTACCGTGGCCAAAGGTATGAACCTCTGAATGCCGCTGCGGCGTTGATGCGAAGAAAGTACGACTGTCATTGGTCGCCTAAGCGAATACGAATTCCGCGGAAACGGCGTTGGAGCCTGAACTCCGCATCTTCGACCTGCACATGTCGGCCGCGCGACTGTCCTGCGGTGCTGGAGGAATGCTTTTATCTATCAATCCGCGCCTTTTCGTCATTGGAAAATAGGTCGGCGTTCGATCTGGCTTGCATTTCGCGGTGAATCGTTGCAGAACATCAGGCAGCAACGACATACGTCGACGGTGAAGACTCCTATCCGTCGCTGACTGCATGAGAGATTATCACCTGTGCCGATTCGATAGATAGCTCAAGGGTTCAACGAACCCCGAGCACTGTCAACCCTTGTTGAGTCGCGTCTCTGCATAGCTCGTCGATGCTTCACAATGGTTCGGAGTATCCAAAAACAGACTAGCGATCTTCGGCTGACTGCTTTAGACGGGGAATTTATTTCCAGCACAATTGAGTGAGAGGCACGAGAAGCGTAAGCTTAACACAAACTTCCGGCGGAATGGGAAGTTGCAGTCATGTGAGCCTTGTCGCAAAGGCAAACTCCGCTGTGATCATATGACACCAACATGCGGACGCTGTAACCGACGCAACAAGGCCGAGCAATGTGTGTATCATCCGGCACCTCTAACAAAGCGCGGTAACCTTCCTACACCCCCCACCGAAAGTGATCATAGCAGTCCTTCCGCCCTTCTTCGGTCGGAAGAATTGTGTGCTCCCGCCCCAACTACATATCTTGCACCTCGAAGAGAAATCGTCCCAGTCTCACAGCCATCTTTGGATATCAACCCAGCAGCTGGTTTACAACGAGCGATCCGCGCTACCAGTCTACCCGCCCAACCGTGGTTGTCGCCTAGCTACGAACAGCAGTCTATTGATGAGCTCCGACGACCTCTGCCTGAAGCACACGTTAGTGGCGATTCTATATTACAGTGCCCAGTGGCGGGCTTTGTTCACCACACTGCGGTTCTCGATGAAAACGAACTCAGTATTGGAATTTCACAAGCGCCTGGTGATGGGCCTCCCACCGCCCAGGTTTCACCGCTGTACATCGAAAGGGGTGCCGCCGTGCTTACTGTGCTTAAGGACTTACCGATATTGCAGAAATACATTGACAAATGGTTCTCATTCGCCAAAGGCATTGTTCTTGTCGAACCCATGGTCAAGATTTTCACCTCAGGCATATGGTCAACATGGAGCAAGACTCTGAAAGAGCAGAACGCAAAAGCCCTGCGGAAGATGTCGGAGAAGATTTGGGAGAATACCTTGAGACCGGCATCGCAGTTGCTCAGTAGAAATACTAGCCCACGCGAGTTCTGCTTTGCTGTTACAGGGGAGAATATCAGATGGGAAATTGTTGGCATTACGGTGACATTGGTGGCGTTGCTGTGCCAAAGTTTATCGGGTAAGTTCTTCGTCGTCTCAATGTCCCATCACTTGCCGTCTTGATTCCCAATCCCTACAATAAGGTTCATCACTTCAGTTGTCCATGTTCCCGTCTGGCATTGGAGGCATGCGAAGCTAATTGTCCTAGACGGCGATCCGATTTTCTGTTCACACGACGAGCCTCTCGAAGACCGAGCTGCATTGATCCTCAAAATGCACAACGCGTCGGAGATTTGTCTGAATCTTTGCGAAGACTTTGCGATTGTGAATGACCTATACTTGTGGTTCTTGTACCAAAATACTATTCTGTACTGTTCGCTCCGCACCAGAGGAAGTAAGTTTTTGCGTTCGAATTTGATGGCGGTGATGATGTACCAGCCTGCAGAGCATATATATTAACGAAAAGACATAGGTTTTGAGAACTGGAAAAAGTCCAGTGTATTGTCGACCGCTCTCACATTCTTCAACCTCCACCAAGAGATTAAGGTTGACGACAATACACCCTTCTTTATTGCTGAATTGCGGAAAAGGTCATAAATTCCATCTCGGTACAAGGTGCATGGTTACTAACTTCCCTTAGACTGTTCGTGTCTGCTTATGACAATGATAAGCACTCCTCGATCTACAATGGTCGACCGCCGCGACTCACTCGACAATACTGTATGTTGCAACTTCCACTGGATCTCAGTGACACTCAAATCATGTTGGAGGGTCCAGATCTGGAAAGCGCAGTGGCAAGCTTGGATGGGAGTGGCTGGAATCCAACTGGCCAGGTGCAATGTAGCACCTTTGCTCGCCTGTTTGTGTCTAACTCGCTAATTGCAGAGGAAATATTAGAAATCTCCATGGGGTCACATCCCCGGGAAGAGATCATACGAAGAGCTGCCGATATTGAACGAAGGTCTGTCGAACACTTGGAAAGTCTGCCAGAATTTCTCCGCATAGGTGACCAACCATTTACGGAAATGAAACGAGCGCCGATCGAACTACTGTACATGGCTTTCATCAGGCTGGATTATCTGAACCATCACTTTCTTTTGCAACGGACCCTAGTCAAGAAGATAGGTGCCGACCACTCCAAGTTGCTATCTACATCCCAGGAGATGTTCAGCTTCATCGTACTACTCGTCAACCACAAAGACGTCTTCAGAGATTTCCAGGTCGACATGCTACAGCTACTTACCTACAATGGTATCCCTTCAGCGGCGATTATCGCAATGGAATTGCTCCACCAAGAACAAAATCCAACGTCCGCTTCTGTACTGACAAATCCACTCCCGAGATCGAGCACCATTCAAGACTTATCCGTTTTTGTGGCTTGCTTGGGTACCGTGAAGCCATGGACGAACGCAAGTACCAGTTGCAATAGGGGACGAAAGTTTTTGAAGAAGATTCTCGATACCATATTGGACCCGGAACCTGCGCTACTGGCTGGAGACGACCCGAGTGCTCAGAGCTTGGGTGATGTGAGTTTTACAAGCCCATTGTTTCAGACGGGTAATGATGGCGACTTCATGCGATGGCTCGACACCATGGAATTTGAATGCGATGGCTGGGTCAATTTTAATTGAATGCAAAGAGCCCTCGACAGAAATGCAGTGGTGGTACACATGTCTCTTCGCATTCCTCTTGGCGTTGGGACACTCCACTACGATTTAAACCAAGCTATCATTCGTAAGGGGAAGTAGACTACTGAAGTGTGGATTGAAGCTGCATTCATACTCTGGGCCAGAAACATTGGCGACAAATATATCATTGAATCGCCAGTATATCCTCTACATTAGGTTATTTTTACTCTGATGCGCGAAAACAGACGTAACAAACTTCTCCACCTCCTCTATCCGGTCCCCAATAGAATCGTATCCACACAGGTTTATACTCATAGGGTGTCCCATTGCCGCGTTGAAATTCCATTTCTGAGGTCTACAACACAAAAACACGAGGTGTCCTTCCAAGTTTTTACGGAGAAAAAGAAGATTAAGACTGATCCGTCGACGATTCCCGTCATCGTCGGCGGCAACACAATCTAACAAGGCTTCTGTGGTATCTCCGAAGCGATATGTCCCTCCATTCTTGACGTGTATATCCATTGTTGTCATTGGTAAAGCAATCCGCAGTCCAAGATTCGTCCAGGCAGACGAGGACCAATTCGCCCTCGTCATCGGCGTTACCGTGCCTGAATTTTGGAAACAATCTGGTGATTCGGCTAGCAAGCGATAAGAAGGTGTGTTTGAGTGGTACCACGCAAGGATGCTCTGGTCGGTAGTTTCACTCATGATTTCGCGCTGTAGCCTTGTAAAAGCTTTTTCCAACCCTTCCCCGTAGAGAATAGGCATATTGATCCCAAACAGGCCCATCAGGCTGTAAGCACGATCCTCTGCTCTTGATGTTTCCCTTCGAGAGGCCCAAAACATGCGCTGCGATACACACGCTTGCGCAAGAATTTTCTCCCCTACCAGGAAATCGGCCGGAATGGTTGTTATCGTCGATATCTCTTCGGCAAGATTGGCGCTAGGGAGAATCTTGTCGGCGTCAGTCTCGCCGCCACTGGAGACTGTCTGGTTTTCCTCTTCCCGGGTCGTAGTCTTATGACCGATGGGAACCCAATCCTGCGCAAAGAACACGACTTTCCGAGGCGCAAGCAATTCCTGAAGCGTCCAACCTCGGGTAAACCATTTGCTCTTCGAGAGCATGGGAATAGCCTCGCTACCGCTAAGCACGTCGGAAAGATAGACATAACACCGATCGGAAAGTTCGTACCACCGAAACATGGAGTTGATCGCCTCCGAGAGCTCAGCGCTGCTGCGCTTGTCAATACAACAGGTATCCACCCACACCCAAGCGAATCCATCTTTCTTGGCTTGAGCGCAACATCCCTCGATTTTTGAGAAGCCGGCCATCTGCCTAGCGCTCTCGCGGCATTTGGGCTTCTTCATCTCCACGAATGACACCTCTTCTGAACCCCATGTGTGCGAGAGGGTTGCGTAGGCGGGGATTTGTTCACCGATGAACTCTTTCAGCTCGAGGGTTTCCACGTCGAGGAGCCACATTTTTCTAATAGTGCGGGGCTATTTTGCATGCATGTCTAGAAGGTGAGAGATAAACGGGGACGGAACGACAAAGGATCTCTAAGGAAATGGAGTCAAGCCGCTTGAAATATATATGTTGAATTTGCAAGGCTGGAGCTGGTGGCGGTGCTTACTTGCAGATCATTGATGTCCGAGTGGGGCCAGAGCTCAGTCACATGATCATCGACAGCCCGGCCGGGCTACATATGCAAGATCTTGCAGATTCTAGATCAAGTACAGCTCAGCTGAGAGCCCAATTATAGCTCAATATGTCCAGGAGGCTTGACAAGAGTCTGTACTACTGCGACACCATAGATGCCAGTGATCACGTGATTATGAACGAGCCGCAGAGTTCGGCACTTGGACCTCAAAAACACTGTTAATGACCATTTTCAATGTTTCAGGAATATTCATATAGCTAGTAATTGTTAGGCCAAACGCACCAGTGCTTACCAACTTTATGTTTACCCTCGTGATTATATAAGTTGGCCTTTACACTTCAGCCTCATAGCCCTGATCCTCCATCAATTTTACACCCCACTTCTTCATCGGCGACATTGAATATGTGGATGAGTGCTTTATTATCTCTCGGTTTAGGGAGGCTCCACGATCTATTTAGACGCCACGATATGCAAGACCGAGTGTCGCAATTCCAAAACACCATCCCAAACTTCAGCTCCCAATCGACCGGCAGTCGCTCCTCCCTTTCTTTGTTGCACTAAGTGCGCGAAATTTCTGTACCCACAGGCTAGCTAGATTTTCCTCTATCGCTTTGGTGTCTGCAGCATGCATCAACCAACGTCACATATCGCCCGAAAAAAAAATTCGGCCCCTCACCGACAAAGATGTTGGTTGTCACACTTATCAACGTCTGCCAACGCATAGCGCCTTCGATTCATACACACACAAACGTCAGGATACTCAAAGCAAACACGGAACAGCGGTTCCTTTTCAAATTCAGCACGACACAGGGGACGATTGGCCTAGGCTAAGACGTGCACACGTCAAAGCTCTCGCGATGCGAGTCACAGCAATGGAACGCGTGGTACCAAGCTCAAAATCAAACAGTTCCTCCTATGCTATCGTGGAGACGTCATTATTCAGGGGCAGAGCGCCAGGGCTTAACCTCGCGAGCTTGCAAATTGTTTTGTGCTTCATATTCGGCGCGGAGTCGCTGTTTTCAAGGAGAATCCGTCTTTCTTTTCTGGTGCGATAGTCCACTGAGCCGAGCGCGATGGGAGAGAAAAACAGTGCGGGCGGTTCACACACTTCGAAGGGTGCGAGATCATCTTCGCCGCACCTGGAGAAGCGGAAGTCTGACGACTACTTTGTATAAAGGCTTGACCACTCCTTGTGTTCTACGCCTAACGATGCAGGCTGGCCCTCGCGATCTGGATCATCACTCCAAATGGCCAATGTGAGTTACATCACGTTCAATCAAATACCAGCTGTTTAACAATCGAATAGTTACTTGCAACTCCGCGGGAGTATCACACCCGAAATGATACTGCCACTCTTCTTCGTGGGCGGCTGGTCCGCCATGATCACCTGCATCAGCAAATTCGTATACGACCGTCACTCCACATCTTTTCTCTCTATTAGAGAACAAAACTAATGCTCGCACAGTCGGGATCAACCAACTTCTTCTCACCGTCCTAGGTTTCGTCGTCGGTCTAGCGCTCAGCTTCCGCTCCTCCACTACCTCCGAGCGCTACAGCGAAGGCCGCAGATACTGGTCACAACTCGCTTTTGTATCGCAGAATCTAGCGCGCTTGATCTGGGTCCATGCCGAGGAGCGACATGATGATCCTGTCGTCGGGAAGAAAGATCTGCTTGCAAAAATCAGTTGTTTGAACATGATCGTCGCATTTTCCATGGCTGAAGCACAGGCTGCGCTTCGAGCCGTATACGAATTACGACGACCTGCAGCATATGATCGGCCATCTATACACCTACGCAAAAGCCGTGAGTAGCACCGAGATCGTTTCAACCCAATCAGACACGAACACACCCCATCCACCCTCCAGGCCGAAACCCCCTCTCCCCAGAAAAAAACAAAGCCCCCTCAAAACCCTCGGCCTCTTCCTCGGCCTCCCCATGGCTCAAAGCAACCCCCGCAAGGCGCTCAAGAGAGCAAAAGCACCACTGGGAAACCTCCCCCTCGAGCTCCTAACCCATCTCTCCGCCTACCTAAAAACCCTGTACGACAACGAAACCCTAAAAGTCTCAATCTACCAAACGCAATCCCTGTCCGCCCTCTCGACCATGAACGACATCCTCACAGACACAGACCGCATTCTGAGCACGCCCCTCCCCATCGCGTATCAAATCGCAATAAGCCAGATAACGTGGGTGTACATCCTCATCCTCCCCTTCCAATTATACAATCAACTCGGCTGGGTTACAATTCTAGCAAGTTGCTTTACTATGTATATTATTCTGGGGATTGTACTTATTAGTATAGACTACGCTTACTTATTAGCGTTCTACTTTTTCTTTAACAAGGGAAATGGCACTACATAGGTAGTTGGAAATTGTATTAATGGTAAGGAAAGGTCGTGAGATTGAAAACCCCTTCGATGACGACGTAAACGACCTCCCGCTCGACGCCTTCTGCGGGCAAATCCGCCAGGATATCGATCTCATCATTTCCAAGCCTGCGCCCGTGCCTGACGCTTTTGTCCTCAGCGATGATAACGAGGTCTTGTTTCCGCTTAGTCGGTTAGGGGGTAGAGCGTGGGTGGAGAAGAGCGTGGGTGGAGAAGAGCGTGGAGGAGATTCGCGAGGCGTTGGCGCAGAAGCCGAGCGTGCGGTTTGGGCATACGGTTAGTGACGGGGTGAGTGCTGTTAGGGCGAGTGTTGATGTTTGAGGGGAGGCTTGGAGTTGAGAGGGGTGGGATGTGGATTGGTGGGGATGGATATGTGTTTTCGCTGCTTGGGTGGGGAGGGTGGGGGATGTAATATGCTGAAATAATGGGGCATGGAGTTGGAGTTGGTGTTTGAGTTGGATAGCTTAGCCTAGAAAATGATACAAAGTACACTTCTTGATCGTAGTATCCTAACCTTGCTCTCCCATCTACCCACCCATCCTGCAAACAGAACCCTATGTATCTTACACATGCAACCAGCAGCGCCTACCTCACGTCCTACTACTCTTCCCCCTAACCCTCCCCAATCGCACCCCCCACCACCTCCAAAAAAGCATCCAAATCCCAGCCCCACTCCCTATCCCCCTCCCCAACCTCACTCCCCAAAAACCCCATCCCCCTCAACCTCCCCCACGCCTCCCTACCCACCCTCTCCGCCCCCACCTTATCCCCCACCCCAACCAACATCCGCACAAGCCTAACCTCCCACTCCGCCACCAGCCCCTCCAGCCCCTCCCCCCTCACCAACTCCAACCCCTCCTCCACGCGCCTCACAGCCTCCGCACGCCGCCCCGCGCTCCACAGCTTTACCGCTTCCTTCTCCGCGCGCTCAATGCGCTGGCGGCGGGTATCAGATGCGTGTAGCGCGGCGGGAGAAGACGTGCACAGGTCGCAGGTGCAGGTGAAACCCCAGCGTTTGGGGGCTGCGCTGCGCGCGGGGGTCGTTTGGCCGAGGGTGAGGTAGGAGATTGTGAGTTCTGTGCCTGGGGGGAGGGAATGGTAGGCTTTTATGGACATGGAGATGCCGTCGAGGGAGAAGAGGGGGTAGGTGGTTGGGGTGCAGGCGTGGTTGATTCGCTAGCGCAGTTTCGCATGAGAACTTGTTGGTAACATGTTTGTTGAGGCTGAGGATGAAGGGCGTAAGGGAGAAATGGTGCGTACCGAGATAAAAGTGAGAAGATGGTACTGCATTCTCGTCCGGCGATCGTGCTGCCGAATGCGTTTGTTCGCATGATGGATTCTTCTAATCGACCCTTCTCCTCTTCCTCTGCAGCATCCCCGGAGCCCTTATGTCGCGAACTCAACCCCCGCAAAATACCCGGAACACGCAATCTCCCCACCGCCTGATGCAGCATGCCCCTCCGCTCCTTCTCACCAAAAGCCTTCTCGACATCCAAATCGACGACCAAGCTCGCCTGGTCGATCATGATAGTCTCCCATTTCTCAATTTTTCTCGTCGTGCGCACGCCCATGCCTTTGCCGTCGATTTCGATGACTTCGTAGGGGGGTTTTGCGCCTGTTCGGTAGAGCTTGGAGGCTTGCGAGGGAGACAGAAAGGTGTGGATGGGGCTGAGGTCGAGGTAGGATTGGATTTGGGCGGCGGTTTGGGGCGTAACTGCCGCCGTGCGAACGTGGTGAGCGCTTGCGTTGAAGAAGGGAGGTTGGAGATTTAGGGGTGGGTTACTCACCGATTAGCGATATACCTGTGGGACCGGTCGTGTTGGATGTGTAGACGCAGAATTGCTTGCCGGCCGTGGGGAGGTTCTTTGAGCGGAGGCAGAAGGGGTCGTGGGTCCATGGTGGGGGCTCTGTGGCTGTTGAGGAGAGGGGTTGTTGGTCTTTTGTGTGGAGGAGGTTGTCAAGGTCGACGACGCCGACGGTTGCGATGCAATGTTCTATTAACGCTGCTGCAAGAAGCAAGAAGAGGGACTGGTAGGACTGCATAGTGACAACCACGATGGAGAGCCCTCTCTGATTTGGGTTGAAGAGTGCATTGTGCTGCCAAAGTATTGTTGGAGAAGTAGTTGCAGGCCAGTCTTCGGGCGTGAGGCTTAACCTTCTTATTACCCGGAGATTAATCACCCGCACCGGAGCGTACCTCCAGACGACCAAGAACTTGGGTTTTTCGATTGTGAAAAGATCGCTGGACTTTTCCAATGGATGACACCCAAGAAGGTATAGATGCAGATCATAAAGTGCGCCGCCCAGCTAAGTAGATTCGTTCAGCGTCGATCAGTGCTGCTCGATAGTCTTCAACCAACAATGCTTGCTCCAAGAAGTATATACCTGAGACGTTATAGTTCAAGCATAACTAATATTTTGATGCTAAACATGATGCTTTCACGAGGTTGTTAATGTTGTTTATAAGCTCTGGGCACGTCGCATACCTGTTAATCGAAGAAGAGCTGCCCTGTATGTGGTCCATCAGCTTAGAAAGTGTATGTTCAATAAGTGGAGTGTCTTATTGGATACAAATGAGCTATGATGTTTTGTCGGGGGTGTTATGCGAGCGACGAAGATCCAGGAGAGATGCTTGATCATCAGTGCCAGTGTCAAGCTAGGATGTTTCGAGTCAGTGGTACGATCTCACACCACAGCGACAACGGATTAGACGACGGGCAAGGAAACCTTACAAGGACGAATGAGCATAAACAGAATGATGAACGATTTCTTGGTAGTGAGAAATATGCATTTTCTTTCGACTTTTGCTTCATCAGGCAGACTAGACAGTGTCCACCAATTCTCTCATGCCATGGTCTTCGTAATCTCGCATAGCTGTCGACTTTTCAGCCCAATATTTAACCTGCAAATACAATGTCAACATTACCATGCCGTTCCACGCTCAGAGTTTCGAGCTCGTACCAGCAAAGGCAATGCACTCAATCTCGACAGGGACGCCCTTGGGCAGCGCCTTGACCGCGACACAGCTGCGCGCCGGTTTATGCGCAAAGTACTTCTCGTACGTGGCGTTCATCTCGGAAAAGTTGGCCATGTCGTCGAGGAAGACGTTGACCTTTGCGGTTGCATCAGTGATCAGTGGCCAACCTTCTGTTGAAGGATTGGGGAGGGCTTGTACCTTGACTACGCGTGTAATGTCCGCACCGGCATCTTTAAGGATGGCTTTGATGCTCTCGCAGCACGCCGTCGTCTGGTCTGCTATGCTGCCTGTCACCAGGTTGCCCTCCTTATCCGCAGGGATGCAGCCGGATACGTAGATCTGACCACCAGCAATGACAGCGTGCGACTAGCCATTCGGATCAGCAAGAGTCTGGAGCTCGGAAGCCAGCTGAGGGATGGCAGGTATCCTTGGGTTGAAGATGCGGGGTAAAGCATGCATGATGGGCATTTGTTGAGAAAGGAAAGATGCATTGAAGAAGCAAGGAAGCGGTTGGGCGTACATAGGGTCCCGCAGCTGTACATATATTAGCAGAAGCTCAGCAAGGCCTATTGCGTGGGGGACGGGGGCATACGCGGCATGGCGTTCGCCGAGATGATCTTCTTGATGTCGGACATGGCTCTTGTGCGGGTGCTGGATGGGCGAAGGGGCAATGGAGCTGGGTGTTTGAGTTTGTGGGTGAGGAGAGAAGAGCGCGAGAGCTGGCGCAAGGTATACCGTGCGCGCTGCATGGACAGATGGTACTGTTCAGGCAAGTGGAGGCTATTGTCGGCGGAGCAATCTGATGACACACTCACACTGCACAGAGGCCGCATCGGAGCGCTATCGCTTGTTGGCGCGGCCAGGAAAGGCAAGTGGGGGTGGAGAGGGGCAGCGGGTCCGAAATTTTCAGGATTCGCGTCGCATCGAGCACCGAGCTGTCACCGTGGAGCCAAGACGATAGCATAGCGAGACAGAGAGCAAAAGGAGCCAGAGTCACATTGTGCCGCCGCCGTCTATATACCGCTTGAACCATCCAGAGTGCCATCGGAATTAGGGGAAAGCCAAAAGCAAGACAGAGCCGCGTGAAGAGCAATCCAACCGCCGTCAGCCTACGACTACGACCCGGGCCCTAGGTAGTATGCCGTAGTATCGTGAAACCAACGCCTTCCCATGCAGGATGCTTCTATACCTCGATAGGGGTGAAGTTCCCAAGTTACTTTTCTTGGCTCGAGAGGAGCGTGTAGACGGGCGCGTCGAGCTTGGCGCGCCCTTGCAGGAAGTCGAGCTCGAGGATGAACACGAAGCCCAGCAGCGTGCCGCCGAGCTTCTTCACGAGCGAGCCTGCCGCTGCCGCCGAGCCGCCTGCGGAAAGTCAGTAGCGGTTCCCATTGAGACGGGTGCGGCGGCGTGGGTGCCTACCAGTCGCAATGATGTCGTCCACCACCAGCACCTTCTGCCCCGGCTTCACGCCGTCCGCCTGCATCTGGAAAAAGTCGGAGCCGTATTCCTTCTCGTACGCGGCCGTCTCGCAGGGCCCGGGCAGCTTGCCCTGCTTCCGCACGGGCGCGAAGCCTGCACCGAGCCGCAGCGCCAGACTGGGGCCGAACAGGAAGCCGCGTGCGTCCAGGCCGACGACCACGTCGGGCTTCTCGTACGCCTGCGAGACGTGCAGCTCGAGGGCGCGCACCAGGTCCTCGTGCAGCTGGGGGTCGGCGAAGAGGGGCATGATGTCCTCGAAGAGGATGCCCGGCGAGGGGAAGTCCTGGAACTGGCGGAGGGCGCCCTTGAGCCTTATTTTAAGACTGGCGAGTTCGGCGGCGGCGGAGGGACCGGCGGCGGCGAGTCCTCCTTGGGGGGCATGGCTCGGGAGCGTGGGGTCGGGAGTCTGCGGCGGGGGGTTCTTGTGTGCGGGCGGGGAGCGCTCGGCCGTCGACGTGTTGGAGGGCTGGTGTCCGCTCGAGTGAACGTCGGACATGGTGGACCGAGGGGGGAGCTGGCCAGAAGTACTGGCGCGGGAGACAGCAAGGCTGGGGTGCGGCGTGAGAAATCCGGATGCGCCTTGACCGCGCAAACAAAAAGAGTCTGGAAACGGGCCGGCCACCTGGGACCGCCACTCATGGCCGCCTCCGAGCGCGTTGCAGAGCGCGTTGGTGCGACTGTGCCATTGGCAACTCGCACCCTGTCGTCCAGCTGCTGACGAGGCCCCGATAAGCCGCCCCCCATACTCTCGCGACTCGATATGTGGATTCGCAATGGATTCCGCGTCCCAACAAATGCGAAGCTCTCAAGACAGGACACACCCATTCGCCCCGACTTGATTATTGCGTCCAACTTTGTCACCGCTCTTCCGTGGCCGGGTGAATCACAGACTGTGTGCACCTCCTCGTGCTGTAGGCGCCTGCAGCCACCGAGTCCCTGGCGGTTGTGGAGTCCTGTTACCCTCCAGAAGGCGGGAAGACTGCTGCATTACACCTCGATATGAGATACATAACCCGGCCGCCAGCCGTGTTGCAGCCCTTCCTTCTCCACAGTAAGCACGCCACCTCCTCGTACTGTAGGCGCCTGCAGCCACCGAGTCGCAGGCGCTGTCGGTAGGCAGTACCGCTGCTTTGCCGCTCGTAGTGCCGTTCTGCTAGCCGCTCCCCGAGTGACAAATGGTCCACGGGCGAGACAACAAGGCACGTTTTGCATGTGGCTGACGAGCGGCAGGTTGGACGTTCAAGACATGGTGGCCCGTTTGGGCAAGGCGAACACCAGGGTGCTCGATATGGCAAACCCGACGGCTTTCTAGACCACGGCAGGCCCATGGGAACTGCGAGTCATCCCACCTCATACAATATGGCGTCCATGCAATATGCCGCTGATACAGCTAGTGAGGGAGGGAACGCCAGAGATATGGATTGTTGGATCGACTTGGTCGATCCACCGTCATCTAATCGCCAAATGTATCCTGTGAAACGTGCTTGCCTGTGGCACCCAAGCTGTCGAACCCCACACCAGAAGTCGGTCGACACCTCCGCAATCCACGCTCGAGATGGTTCCCCTCGTGCCACTCTGTCCACTGCCCCACCAAGCCCTTCGCACATGTCTTTGTTTCCGGCGTGTAACGGCAACCCAGACCTTTGAAATAGCGGAAGTAAAGCAGTTGAACCTTACTTTGAACTTTTACCTCATCGCCAGACATCCATGTTTTGTACTATGCACTCCTCCGCCGTCTTCTTTACTAGTGATCCCACCCTGTACACCTGCTCTCCGTTTTCTTGGAGAAGGTCTGTCGCGGCTCCGACCTTCTCCTCGCTCACCACAAGAACCATACCGAGGCCGGTGTTAAATGTTCGGCAAAACTCCGCATCTTCGAGCCGCCCGGCTTCTTTTAGCCACTTGAAAACGTCCAGGACGGGCCATGTCTTTGCGTCGAGCTCCGCCGCAAGCGTGTCGGGCAACATGCGAGGGATGTTCTCCAAGAGACCGCCTCCGGTGATGTGTGACATGCCCTTGATCAGCCCTTTTCGTGTTGCAGCCAGCAGCGGCTTGACGTAGATGCGCGTCGGTGTCAACAGACTGCCACCTACAGTCTCGTTAGCGCTCCAAGGCGCCGCGTCGTGGAACGAAAGTCCTTTCTTCTCGACAATCTTGCGAACAAGGGAGAATCCATTCGAATGTACCCCGCTAGACGCAAGCCCCAAGAGCACATCACCCGGTACCATGGCAGCAGTGTCGGGCAAGATGGTCGCATCCTTCTTGATGGCACCGATGGCACAGCCTCCTGCGTCGTACTCGCCTTGCTGGTATATCCCAGGCATCTCTGCGGTTTCACCGCCAACGAGAGCAGCACCAGATTGTCGACATCCATTGGCCACTCCTTCCACAAACTTGGTGGCACTTTCGACGCTTAGCTTGCTGCAGGCATAGTAGTCAAGAAACATGAGCGGTTCGGCACCTTGCACAACCAAGTCATTGACGTTCATCGCGACCAAATCGATGCCAACGGTGTCATGCTTGCCCATCTCGAAGGCAATCTTGACTTTGGTGCCAATGCCGTCAATTGCGCCGACTAATATCGGCGGCTCGGTGTAGCCAGCTGCTTCTAAGTCCAGGAGACCGCCAAAGCCGCCGATCTTGCCGTCGGCGCCAGGACGTTTCGTGGCAGCTGTCAAAGCTTTGATTCCTTTGACAAGATCGTTTCCTGCATCGATGCTCACTCCCGACGACGCGTACGTCAACGCCTCCTCCGACTGTACAGTCGCGTCTGCTGGCCGTGCCACAGTCGTTCCTTCCTCGGCAAGCTCGAGCAACTTCCAATCGCACGTGATTCCTTCCTTTTTGAATTCAGCCAACAGATGATCTGCTATGGAATCGAAGTTGCTAGTGGCCAAAGCCAGGATGGTAGGACCAGCACCGGATAGACATATGCCCAATAGCCCAGGGTGAGACTGCGGAGTGACCGACTGCAAGATCTGGGAGAGCCCGGGAATCAATCCGCTCCGGTACGGCTGATGGATCTTATCTTGCATAGCGGTGTAAATCATGCCAGGATCCGGCGGCGACTGGCCCAGGGCTGTCGTGAGGACAGCCAGTCTCTGCATGTTGAAGATGATGTCCTTGCGGGCGTAGGTGGCAGGCAGGACTTCGCGTGCCTTGGCCGTGGACACCTCAAACTGCGGTATTATGCATATGCACTTGATCTCGGGAGACCACTTGAACTTGGTGTAGTGTCCAATATCCTTGGGCGGCTGTGGCGGACGCAGACCCGTGTCCACGCCGCCCGCGGGCTCTGGCAGCACCTCGCTGAGGGGAATCTCTAGCCGCTCCGTGTCCTCGGGGGACAGTTCGTTGAGGTAGGTGCCAACAAAACCGCCATACAATGCCGCGGCGACATTGTCCGGATGCCTCTCCTCCATGAGACAGTAGTCGAGCATCCTGGCCTTTGACAACTGGAGGCGGCCGACTTCGTTGGCCAGGTTGACGCCGGCCACGATGGCTGCAGCCGACGACCCGAGGCCTCGGCCGAGCGGTATGGGGTTCTTGACGTGGACGTGCGTTTCGGCGGGGAAGGCGCGGACGCCATGGCAGCGGAGGACGTAGACGGCGGTGCGGGTGATGAGGTTGTCTTCGGCGACGAGGGACACCGACTCGGCGTTGACGCCGTCGTAGGTTATGCGGCAGTTGAGCGAGTGCGACGACGAGGCCTGGTGGGTGACTGTGAGCTGCACCTCGAGGTACATGGCCAGGGCGAGGCCGATGACGTCGAAGCCGGGGCCAATGTTGGCCGACGAGCAGGGGACTCTGATGATGGTTGTCATTGCGGTGCCTGGCTGCCCTCGGCGTGCGTGTGCGGCTGCGTGCGGGCGAAGCACAGGTGGTTCGAATAATTTGCCGGGCCCATGTTTTCCATGGGCGGGGTTGGACTCAGGGCTTTGGGGACCGATGTCGCGGGCGGTGGGGGCTGCACCGCCACCGCGCGCACCGCCACCGCTCAACCGACTGCTGCCCACATGCTGCTGCCCACATGCTGTTGCCCACATGCTGCTACTCTCGACTTCGAGTCTGCCGTTCAGAGTCAGCTACGTGATTCAACCCGAGAAGACGGGCCCTCTCCACACCATGACTCACTCACTCTACAGACGCACTCGCTGGCGCCTGGCGCCCTCAACGCAAATAGGATATGACATGGTGAGCGTCGTCCACTCACAGGCGAGAGCACGATGCAGCCTTGCCCGCTCTTACACGTGCGCAAGCTCCAGAGGCGCCCTTCCGCCCTGGCCTCAGACTCAGCCGCCTAGGTCACCGGAATCGAGCCAGGCAGCAAGGTGAGACAGCTTTTAATACCGTCTGGCTACCGCCGGTATTCCCTCTTCACTTTCATTTCTCGAGTACCTACGCCGCTCCAACGTCACTTCGCTACGCACGGCCCTACGCCCTGCCCGCTCACCTTGCCAGCTCAGTCCTCACCGGCACCTGCTAGAAGGCAACTTTTGATTGTTTTCGAAGAAATCCACTCGACTGCGAGGGACCGAGTGCTGGCCCCATGCACACAAACTCACGGCTTATACTCTCCTTGAACAGCACCTACCACCCGCAGTTACGATGCCCTCATCTACGTCACCATTTCCCTTCCATCCCCCTCACTCGCCTTCGCTAGCGCCCTCTGTACATGAAGATCAAGGGCCGAAATCCGCCAAAGTCACCAACGGCACCAACGGCACCATGGAAGGAGCGGCTGAGAATGGCACCAACGGCGCACAGAAGCCCGAGGAATCCGAGGATGAGGAGCCTTGCAAACCAGGCATGAAGACGGGCCTCAAGCATCTGTATTCGGGCAAGGAGGACGATAAGGGTCGTTATCAGTGGCAGGACAAAGTCCCAGATGACTTGGGCGTTGCCGCCGAGAATGACAAGACGGCCAAATGGTCGTTGCTTGTCCGGCATGTCAAGGTCTACAACGATCCGACTCGGGTTCTCGCCGTCCATTCCGTCGTGATCCAGAGCCCGTTGCTCAAAAAGCTGCTGGAGGGTGTCCTGAAGAACTACCCTGGCGTTACTGTAGGCCTCAATCGCCTTGAGTTCGGCGGAAGATTTCAGCCTCTCATTCATCGATGGGAAGGCCTCCAATCAGCCATTGCTGAGCTTGGAGATGAGACCGAGGAGCAACGGACGACAAAGGAGCACGCGGCTCTCCTACAGGGTATCCTGAGGAAAGAGTTCAAAACTCTCATCGATACGTCCCACGATATGAAAAACAAGCGTGTTATGACATATGAATATCTCTGGACACTCTTTGAACCTGGCGCGGTCATCTTTACGCGACGGGAAGGGCAAGAGACGGCCATGTTGGTAAAAGACACAAGGTATGGCGAGGACGCCCAAGGAAATCCTTGCTTCTGGGTTCTAGGCAAGCACGTCGACTGGGATGGCACTAGGTTCGGGATCGTCAAAACCAACACTTCTATTCCCGCTTTCGTTGGAACGCGGCCCATCTCTCAGCTGCGCGCCTATCCAATTGAATATCATGCAAACGCAGAGCAACTCAAGAAGAGACTGATCGAGCGGGGTGCAAAGGCAGAAGAGCTAGCTGGCGTCAACTACAGGGCGTATGAAGGTATGGGCTGGCGTGTAGGCGAACTGGGGACCAGGGAAAAGTACAATATCAAAGGACGCGTAAGTACCCGCTTCTATGATTTCACTGTTATGCTAACAACCGCAGGTCGTGATCGACACCTACGGCTGGAACAAATTTGAGCCTGTTAAGGCCATCTACACGTCGCGCCTCGTCCAGAAGGAAACTACCAACGAGCTGCGTGGGGATAATCGCGAAGATGACGATGGCGAGGTGGCGGAGTATGAAGAGCCAAACGACTGCGACTTCGACGATACTGACATGCCAATTGACGGCCATTTTGGGGACGAGGAGGATGCTTCGCAGCGGATACCTTTGACGACCGAGCAAAAGCTTCTCTGTTCGCCTCTGCTGCGCGGTTACAGCCTCAAGACCAAGATGTGGCTGAATCTCTTTGTCAATTGCGTCAAGGAGATCGAGTGGCAAACGGACGCGTTCGACCGACTTGTATTGCCGCAGGACTACAAAGAGCTTATTCTCGGCTTCACCCAATCACAACAGAAGCACCGCGAAGCATTCGACGACGTCGTCGAAGGTAAAGGCCGTGGGATGATCATTTTGCTCTGCGGCCCACCTGGTGTAGGCAAGACGCTCACTGCCGAAGCAGTCTCCGAGGAGATGAAGGTCCCGCTCTACATGATGAGTGCGGGTGACTTGGGTTTGGATCCTAGGCGCATCGAGTCCAAGCTCCTTGACATTTTAGCGATGTGTACCCGATGGAACAGTATCCTCCTGCTCGACGAGGCAGATGTATTCTTGGAAGAGCGTTCTCTTCACGAGCTGGAGAGGAACAAGATTGTGTCCATCTTCCTTCGTGGTAAGTATCAAACATATGCACTTGTAAGCCAGACTAACTGGGTATGTGTGCAGTCCTAGAGTACTTTGAGGGTACGATGTTTCTCACGACGAACCGCGTTCAGGCCTTCGACCCGGCTTTCGCGTCCCGTATTCACATATCGCTCAACTATAAAGATTTGTCAACCAAGTCGCGACGAATGGTGTGGAAGAACTTCCTCGATTCCTATCCTGAAGAGCACACGATTACCAACCGAGAACTCGACGAGCTCGCAAGCCGAGACATGAACGGCCGCCAAATCAAGAACATCCTCAAGATAGCCCGATTACTTGCCCAACGAAAGGATGCCAAGCTCAGTCACGATCATATCATCACGACGCTAGATGTGACGCAGCATCTGCACAACGAGACCCAGGTCACAGAGCGCACAAGAGGTACTTTGTATGGTTAGATTGGTTTGCTAGCATGCACTGTTTGGATTTCTAGATACGGGTAAATCTTGCGAGTAGAAACCAGGAAGCGAATGAGCACCTACTAGTGATATGGCGACGAGCACATCCGGGTCAGAATGGTATCACGTGACTATAACATTCGATGGGCAGGGCTGTTATACCGGCTCGCATTGTGAGACCGTGATTTTGAAACAGTGAACACCAAAAAGCCTCTATCTCTTTACGTCGCACCGTCACGCTTGCCCTATCTGTTTCCTGATAACGATTTGTTCCTGATCTGCGCGTACCCCGCATATTGCCGGTTCCAAGGATGCAACCCTTGCATCCCAGATACCGACTATGGTCATAACCCCTGCTCTCTCTCTGGATAAAATTTCGTTTCCCGCATTGCTTTTTTAACAATGGCCGTGCTCTTGACGTCCTGTTCCCTACTTCCCTACTTGTGAGTTCAGCCCGTCGCCATGTTTGTCAGATCTCTTATACAACTCGGGTTACTTCTACGCTGGACAAGTCTGACGAGATGTGAGCCGCCGTTCAACAATCCAGCCGGTGTGGATGTTTGGTGCGGCAAGGCGTATCGAGAAACGGTATTTGCTCCAGCCTAGATTTTTACGCAACGGAACTTCTACTAAATAGCGCAATAGAACTCCTCGTTCGACCCCGGCGGCTGGCTCGAAGCACCCGAGATTAACTCTCCTCCGTATCCTTTGCGCCTCTCGTTGCATGTATATCCTCGCTACAACTTCTATCTCACCAGCGAGAAGTCGGGTACGTAACTTGGGGCTGTGTTGTACATGTTCCACGCTCAGCTGACATGCGCGCTATTCCTTAGGCACTTTGATCGTCGACACACGTGTTTCTCATGTCGGAAACTTTGGCGGAATTTTTAAGAACTCGACATTTGACCCAGAGAAAGAGCCGAATGGGACAGAGCCCATTGCGTTTACGGAGCTGGTGCTGAAAGTGTACAACGAGCAAAAGACTTTAGTTGACGATGTGCGGATTCCTGTCAATGAGTCCGACATTCAAGTATCCTTTGATATACAAGGCGTGCAGGATGGGGATATGTATATTGCCATGGGAAGCAGCCCGGACTTCATTCAGACTTTCCAGACAACGACCATAATCCAAGTCCTTCCTGCGCGCAACGATACAGGCAGCATGTCCAGGATCGATCGGCTGAGTGGTGGATTGCACGTGCGCTCGCATATTACGAATGATGCCTGGAAATCGATCTTCCCGGTATCTTTCTACACGCGATGGGACTGGATATCCTGGGTCATCGATCCGGATAACCATCCCGTGCCGCCAAACCTCGCCTCAAACAATACCCAGGATCTCACTGAATTTCGTCAGCGCGGATACAACATCATCCATCCCGTGCCGCCGGGCGGTTGGAATCCATTCGACACCGACCTCTTCGATAGATTCCTTGCCATCTGTGATGACCTAGAGCTCTACGTCATGTACGACATGCGTCACACCTACCTCAATCTCTCGTCGATCTCGTACCAACTGCCTCGCCTACAGAAACACCCTAGTCTACTCCTCTATTACACAGCCGACGAGCCCGACGGTTGGACAGACCCGCTCAGCGGCACGGAACTTGCCTACCGCCACATACAATCCCTCGACCCGTACCACCCGGTCTCTCTCGTGCTAAATTGCTATAATTTCTACTTTGAAGAGTACGCATCTGGTGCAGACATCATCATGGAAGACACGTACAACCTCATCAAATCCTCGAGCTTCAGCACGGTGTACAACACACCGTGTAACAGGACGTACGGCGACTGTGGCTGCGATTTCTGCCATACGGGAGATGAGGCATATCCTGAGTATGTCGCTGAGCCGTTCTTAGATGTGGAAGAGAGGGTCGATCGACTTTATGAGTACCAGAGGTGGACGGATAGTTCGTTTACGAAGCCGGTGTGGGGGGTGCCACAGTGGTTCTACGACGCGAATAGTTTCTGGTCGAGGTGGGCGACGGGAGAAGAAGCCATCGTGATGGCACTACTTCGGGTTAATCACGGTGCAGTGGGTCTTGTGGGGTGGCTGTTCCCGACGAGTGAGGAGGTCGAGAAAGCGACGACGGACCTTGCGATAGTGCTGACGCGGGAGGACGTCACGAATCTTCTGATCGATGCGCCACGGCAGCTTCTGCAGTCGGAGGTAACCCCTGCGCTTGATACTGCGGTATGGATAGGAGAGGAAGAGATGCTCATCATCATCGTATATCCTGTGTTGGAGGCCGGACAGGGACAGATAATTAAGTTGCCGAGGAACATAACAGGCGTGGATACGCTGTTGGGTAGTGAATGGGGATTCAAGAAAGATGGGCTTGAGACAGAAGGGCTGTTCCCGTTGGCAGTCTCTGTGCTGAAAGCCCGTCTGGCCTGATACTGAGGCTCAGGTCGCGATATGTAGTCAATCGACGGCAAGATGATCTGGTACAGATTCTTTTCAGGCGCTATCCCTTGTTTCACTCTTATCGCACATATTGGGAAGTTGACGAAGCGCGCTCGCGCCTTCCTATTCTTATGAGTCGGCAGTGAAAGAGTAAGGCACGACACGACACGCTTGACGTACCCTAGAAACCGCACCCCGTCCCCATCAACACACCACCCCAACAGCCTCAACTTTTACTTATCTCGCATTCCCAAAAAGCATGGATAATCCACCTACACCTTCTCGTCCGCGAAGGGGACGACCGCGCGGGTCCAAAAAAGTGCCACCCATGCCTAGGAATGCGCTGCCAGACGCGCAACCGCCTCCGAATGTGGTGCCAATCCCACAGCGGCTTGATAACGTGTCCGCGACCAGAAAACTGCGGGAAGTTCTTCATCGACCTACGACTCCGATGATGCAGTTGCCGCATAGTGCGCCGGGCGAGAGCTCTCGTGAGGCGAGCAGAGCTCCTTCGACTGACCTCACCACCCCGGATGCGCAAGTACGGTACAAGAATATCTTATCTTCAGCTCAAAATGGCAGGTCAGACATACGAGACGACGCGTCAAACCGTCTTAGAAGTGTTGCAAGCACTCCCGATGCCGCTGGAACTCCAGCGTCGAACCTGAAGAACCAGTTTCCGCCACCGACCAAGAAAGCTTCTGCAGAACACTTTAGGGCAGGGAGCAAGCAGCGACACGTTGCGCAGCATATCAAGCAACAAACAGCGGGACGCTTCCCCACAGGCGGCAAGCAATCATATATACGACAGGAAACCGAGGAAGCCAATGCCGGTACGCCATTCTCAACTGACCAAAGCCTCAACAGGCGGAAAAGACGGTTGACCCAATCGCCCTCACCAACGGAAGATTCAAACGACGTATATCAAGATAGCGGCGACGACGACACACCTTCCTCTCGGGCAAACCTTCGCTCTGCAACTCGTGGTGGACGACAAGTGGGTAGATGGCAGGAGAATACACCCGGCCGAGATACACCTTACCAGAGTATAGAATATTCGAATGCGCCCTCGGTTAGCACGAGAAATCGGCGATGCAACGAAGACTTCCTAGACGACCGCGCCGTCAGCCACGCAGCATCCTCCTACGAGGAAGCCCAGCCTCAATTTGTCAAAAATGGATTCCCCTGCCAAATCGACCCAGTCACAGGAATGGCGGTGGCGTCCATGTCAGGCCCGTACATGGTGTCGCCGGAACTGCAGGGCGTCCGGAACGCAGTGGGCGAGGCAGACTGGGAGGAATACCTGAACTTGATGGTGCGGTTTGTGGAGGGCGAGATTGATGAGCAGGTGCTTGATCGCGGGGAGAGGAAACTGTTTCAAGTCCTGGAGATGCGCATGCGGATGAAGATTCGGAAGCTGATGAATCAAATGGTTGCTAAGGTTAGGATGCATGAGGTCGAAGAGCAGGGTTAGAAATCTCGCTGGCTGGGTTTGGATTGGTCTGGTGCGCGTCTTGGATGAAGTTCGTATCTTGAAATAAGCACGGTGGGAGGACATCGATGGGACGGCTTGTCGGGACGTGGAGATTGGCGCGACATGGAGATGAAGAAGGCGGAAGAGACGAAATTCCGATGAATGCGTGCGCAGACCATCGGCGGAAAGGCTTCTCTGGAATGCCACTGCACCGCGTGGCGCTTGCCCCCTACGCCTCAGAAAGCTCGCGTTCAGCATCAGCAACGGACACTTTCTCTCCTTAGCCACCAAATAAGTTAAGCCAGTTTTCTATAAGACATCAGTTCAATTTTATCGGGTCCATATAGCTACCTTCTGCATTTCTGTGGTGTGTCGTCTGTCTAGACGTGCACGTTGAAACGAGCGTATGAGAGTTGAGTGGCTGATTTCATAGCTTACTTCCTCTAAAAAAACTGCTATGGATTCGAGCTTCCTTTGTATTCAAATACACTATAAGTGATGCCCCGGCGGCCTTCCCATCTCGCTTAATTCATTATTAGTTAAGTAGTCCGCATACCCAGACGGAGAATGTTATCCCTGGACATATAACAATTTTCGAAAGGTGAGGAGATCACTTGTCCAAGCGCAAGTCACGGCATCTGAAGATTAAGGATGAGGTCCCGTTCCTCCGCATTCTAGATAATGAGGGATGAGGTGATGATAGAATTTTAGTAGGCCGTTTTTTTCTCGTGTGTGCACCATGAAACGCTGCGTTGAGGCTGGTACGTGTTGTTTGCTGTTTTTACAGCAACCATGCGCTTGGAGCAGACGTGGAGTCGCCTGTTGGTGAGATACCCGTATAGAGCGGGGCCCCAAATTTTGGGAGCATTGGCACGTTTTACATACAATCATCTGTACATCCTATCTATCTTTTTCTTTCCGACATTGTGTGCACTGGTCAAAAGACGAGACATCGCGACCTTTCGGTACACGGTAAAACGCTGTAAGGGAAAGCTGTGAGGGTGCTAAAAAAACGAAGTGAGCCAACGTAAAGTAAGAGACTAGGTTTGCACCTGTTCGTGAGTATGAGCAAATCAACCCCTCATGATGTTTGATCCGGTAGTCGGTCACATGGTTCCAAAGGTGCCCAGGTGTGCACTGATGTCATTATTGAGCGACAGAACAGCTGAAGCATACGTCAGGTTGAGGAAACACGTGGTGGTGTTGTTGTATATTCTTATCCGCCATGTTCTCGGTGGTCTTCGGCTCGACGTTGTAGTTTGGTGGACTTAGCATACAAAGGTGCTCCAGCTGCGCAACCACTAACTATCATTAGAACCAACCGCGTGTGACATCAAATACAGCCGCCCTTTTTGCCTTCCGTTTGGCTTCCACCATCTCAAAATCGAAATCAGTATCGAAAGCGGTGTTGACGGCGAGGGTCTTGAACGTGACTTTACGCAGTGACGGCGCATTGATGAGGAATTGCTCAAGAGTCTCATTATCCAAGAAGCTAGGCTTCTTTGTGGTGAAGGTGAAAGATTCCAAGTTATCTAGACCACCGAGTTTATCGAAGCATTGGAGCAGATTATGGGCGAACGTGCAGTCGCGTAGGTTCAGGTGGATGATCTTAGAAACCGCGAGCACTTCGTAGTCCTTCTTCGTGCTGCGAAAATCGACGTCATGGAGGGTCAAACTCGCAACATTGATGGGTGTCTTGTAGCCCAGCTGAATAGCTAGTGTTTTGATCACTTCGTCATTCCTTATCCGGGAAAGTTCCACCAGCAGAATTTTCGCCGGGCATTTATGTGGGCCGAGGAGCGATCGGATGGAGCTGAATGGTGTCCCAGATATGAAGGATGCTTTTAGATGATCTCCGGACTTCGTCTCGATTTCTAGTCGTCCACAATGAGATATGCAATCCTCCGCTCTCACATTGCCACCCCAAAGGAATTTGGCCGCGAAGTCTACATTGGTTATGGATGAAATAGCCTTGATCCTGTAGTTCAGTAGTTTGATTGTAGTCGCAGGAATCAAAGAGCCATTGGGGAACTGGACCTTTAATCGTGCGTCTTTGGGATGTGGCGGCTCGAGATCTTTGAGGAGTGTCCGAAGGCGGTCTTGGGCAGTCTTTGAATCGTCACATCGGATGCTCAGTACCCTTGTGCGTCCTTCCTCGATGTGGTGTATAGCATCGGGGATGAAGAGCCCGTGCCGCTCTCGGCGAAGGTCTAATCGGATGTTCTGGAATACTAGTGGTTGGAGTAACTTTCGATCCCTGGGCGACATATTCGCAATTATGCGCAAACCCTCGACGTGAATGGGATTGTCAACGTCAATCTAGTCAATTGTTAGCAAGGATGTTGATTGTCTTAGCTTGTTCTTGAAACTTACATATTGAATTATACTCTCGTACAGTTCCAGGGGATATTGGGCGAGACAAGAATTTTTTGCCGTTGGGAATATATCATGAGCTGCCGCGCATCCCGGCTCACCCTGAGAATCCACTTGCAACAAGTCAATCCTCGTCCTTCGACTGTTCTCTCTGCTCTTATTCAACCTCGCCAAACTATACTCAAAAGGATTTTTCTTGGTCTTTGTGGCTCCAGGCGTCCGGGTGGCATTCTGCTCGAGCGTGGCGGTGCAATCTTTCTTGTCGCGTCGCGTTTCGTCGGGTCGCGGGCTGGCGGATGGCGGACGGCGGCGCTCCTGTGTCGCCATAGTTGGTCGGGGCGAGGTACTAGGTGGACTGAGCCACGAGGGACGTTATTTAGTGTTGACACTAGTGGAAAGTGCGCGCTCTTTTGTGAGGGTGAATGCAGAATCTCGTCGCATATACTCTGGCATAGTGAAATAGTCTGCGGTGCACCAGCACCAGCACTTTGACTGAAAGTGTTAATAGAAGCTAGAGCACCAAAATCAAACCCGAGCCATGCACGTTTGTGCGCATCCTTAACATTTCCCAATTCTTCCGTCATATTGTAGGTCTACAACATCTATCAGCTATAGTGCAATCAATGCACTCACATTGAGAGTGCTATCTATCAATGCACATTCCAACAATTAGCAGCCCCTATGGGTTTAGAGATACCAAAACTCTAGGAGCACCAGTGTGCTAGCGTTATACCGATCTAAAGAAGCTATGAAGATAATATGCTGCGCCGACATCGGTGTCGTGATCGCGACCGTTTGCTAGAGCTTCTGCTTTGCTAACAACATGTACGACCGTTATATACTCAGTAGGCGCTCATAGCCACTGCATCCTAGGTAGTGGGTTTGGATGTCTCCTCTCTTTTATCTTGTGACCCAAACTAGGTTACCATCTCCCACAACATAATCCAAATAAGTAGACGCTGATAGATAGCTGATCTCTTCCTCGAGACTTTGCGCACGGCAGTAGAATCAATGAAAAAAATGGTAAAAGGCAACTCCGTCGAGGCCGGTATGACACAAAAGCCACCCTTTAGGCCGGCCCCAAGAGGCCAGCCCGACACCGTCTATCATGACGCCGCCATCCGAAAACATGGCAGCACGTAAAGACGGCCCAGAAGAACTCAGGATTCGCAACGTGTCACATCCACGAGTACCAAAGTACTCGCTTCATCCGTACGTCCATCCAGTTTGGCTTGACTCAAGGTCCAGGCGTCATGATAGCGGAGCTGGTCCGGTCGTCATCCAAAAGCCCCAGCGAGCAGTTGGACTAGCTACCTTTGCCGGTTGTCGATTGAACCATGAAGCTGGCCCTTTGGTGGAAGTCCATCCCCTCCAGACGTGGTCCATGATTCGCCGAGGTAGGTACCTATTTGTTGTAGGCCTGTGCTTCTGTAGCATTCCCTTGTCCAGGGGCGTAGAAACGACCATCCTACCAAGACGCCACCGCCTACGCGCAGAGGCAGTAGGGCCGTAACGAACGCAGGGCTCGCTCGGGCTCACCCATTATACCTTACGGTTGGCTGGACTCTAGGTCCAGGCGCTCTGATAGGAGGAGCTGGATTCGATCGCCGTTCAATACCCCAGCAGGCAGTTGAACTAGCTACCATGACCGGTTGTCGAATGAAACCTGCAACAAGAATATGGTGCATGTTTCGCCGAGGTAGCACCTAGTCGTAGGTTTGTGTTTCTCTTGTACAGAGTCTAGATCGAAGAACTGTATGACCGTCATTGACACAAAGGTGGGCTATACATACGTAGATCCAGAGCTACTCTGAATCGCGTACAGACAGTCAACTCTGCGAAGCGTGTAATGGAACTGCCTGTACGTGAGGCGACACCCAGAATGTGTATATGGACGGAACTGCCTGCACGCAAAGGCTAGGCCTACGCTGCGTTAAGCGGGTCGAAGTTGGGATTATACGTACGCGACAGAAGGTGCGTGCAGACAGCTCAGGTGCGGGGCCATGGGTTAAAATTCAACCTGTAATATCAGTATTGTCCATGCAGATGAAGATGGCAATGCGTTGTCAGACTCACCTTGCGCGTCTCTTAACAAGTAAGCATGCTGCACTTGCAAGTGCCACTCGAGGAAACTCGATTGTTGGTCGGGTAAAAAATAGAAGTTGCGATATTGGGTGGTTGTGGACGAGGAGAGGCGGACGGTGATTAAGTAGGCGGGGTGTGGGCGCCAAGCCGCGCTAGTGCCGTTTCGTAAGCGACATTCACCCTCGCGCTCTTAAGCAAATTTTTCACCTGCCAGTGAGGAGAACCGTTTGAAGCATGGGCCACGACGTAGGTCATACTTTCGCTGAGCCACCTACTTGTCACACCCTTTGTTGATTTTTCCATTCATTACGATGTCCAATCGGCGACCTGAGAACTTTTCGTTCAAGGTCGGTCGAGCATTCAAACTTGCGTTCATTTCTGCTTATAACCAAATTATTACAGATAACTACCTGCAAAAACCGTCCACCCTGACTAATGTATCTCGTACTCCTCGCGTAGTGCTGCAATAGCAAGCGTCGAGATCGGCGATCATGACACCCACAGTTCAGTTTGAAGGACGTAATGCAGCTCAAGAATCCACTCTTCATCCCTCATAAGTCTTTCGATTAAGGGTACAGTTTTCCTCCAGCTCAGGCATATCCATCATTTATCCAGGAGTCAATATCAAAATCGAGCGACTCGTGCTCGTCTTTCTCGATGCTAGGCATTGGTGCGGCCTCAGGCTGTACACCTAAGCTCTCTTCCGCGGGAGTCGTGCGAGCCCTCTCTACCATTATGTGCTGTAGCATGACCATCGGATCCGCGAGGGAATGATTTACCTGGTTCACGTTCATGAGGCGCGGAACGTTGGCTTGTGCCCACCCATTCTGATTTGAGTATGGCGTGCTGTCGGCCTGCAGCGACTGATCGGTATATACATGATCGGGGGATGTTGAAAATGTTTTCCCAGATGCTGGGGGCTCGGGGCTGTTCGTCCGATGGCTTGTGTGCCTGGCGTAGTGGGATTATGTCCTAGGTTCGCACGCTTGGAAACGTGCCGCGCAGCTGATGGAGAGGATTCGGGCATAGGACGCTTGGCGACTGGTACTATTCTGTTTGTGTTTATGCCGCCTGCAGTAGACGCGGGTTGCGGAGTTTGGGGTGCTTTGCGGCTTACGAACTCCATCTTCAAAATCATCTGTTGCTGTACCGTCATTTCCTTCAATCGATCCTTGAACCTCAACATCTCAAAGAGATAACTATGAATATGGACGAGATATTGTTCCATATCTTGTTGAAACATCATCTTCTGAGCGAAAGCTTTGTAGTACTTCACGAGCAGCTCGAGGAGATAGATGCGCTGCCCAAACGTAATCGTCGCGTCGGGTGAACCTGGTTGCGGTCGCATCGCTGGTATTCGCCGGTACTGCAAGCCCGTAGCACCGACAACATGGAGAGATATGGTGGCTTCAACAAGACTCCAGCAGATAGCTTCGATGTCGCGCAAGTCCTGCGTCCAGGCGCCACCAGCGCGAAACTGAGAAGCCAACATCTGGCCCTGTGGACCATCGTAGACCACGCTGGTTTCCAGAAACGCATTGAATAGTCGGACGACGTGAGCAATATAACCTTCATTGTTTTCAGGAATGCCGTAGCTGCCAGAGGAAGGACACCAACTAGTGACCATCAGATGAGTCGTCTGTGCGTCGATTGAATTGCTGAAGCGGTTCCCAGCAGCTCCTGTCACGTTGGGGGCTCTTGTCTTGAGCGGGGATTGCGTGAAGCCACCATCGCCAACCTGGGGAAAGTTGTTCTGTGGATTCATGTTCCCCTTATCGATCGCATGCTGGTTTCGATAGCTGAACGCTGGATACTCGTACGGGTTGTTTGGGACAACATTGGAAGGAGATGGCGAACGCCGGCACGTTCGGGGCGCTCGGAGCGGTAGAAGTCGGTGGCGCGCGCTTGTATGGACTGCCCGAGTGATACTCAACCTTTGGTCCTTTGTCAGCGGGTAATAGCATAAGCAAGAAGCCGATCGAATTACTGTGTGTTGACCATCCTTCATTCCGTCATTAACCCTATGACGTCCCACGACATTATATGTCCTTGACATCATCCAATCCTGATATTGATCTTGGACTATCGGAAAGCTCTTCGACTCGCTACCATGTGCGATATCTTGAGGTGACATCACCTGCTCGGCGTTGCCGAACGGGTGGATCATGTCGCCACGTAGTTTGTAGATTATGGTAGAATTGAACTGCATGTGTTGGTTAAGAGCGCTTGGTGCGCTCAATTCGTGCTTGTGGGCTCGTGCGCGCCAAGACTAAGACAGTGAATGCTACAGCATGCATTCACACCCCATCAGTTCTGTCGCAACATTTGAACTTCCTAGATCTCGCAACTCTCGCAAGATTCGCAACTTACAAATAAAGATAGTGTGCGGGTACCTAATATTGTTGAACGCTGAGAAGGCCGTTTTGCGTCACTGTGCGCGCGGAAGGTGCATGTGCTAGTATCGTATATGATGCTTTACACCTGGTCGACCGCACCTGGGTGCCCTGGCGGGGCGTCTCCAGGCACGTGACTATGAGTCAGCCCTGAAGCCCAGAGAGCCACACTCATTTTTAATACGTGTATCAATTGCCATTCGGTCTAAAGCAAGGGACCAAATGTAGTAATAGCGGAGCACATTTGAATGGTCATCGCCTGTGACGCTCCATAAGATATTTGGGCTTCGGACGCATACCATCTACATTATCCCCTAGTTCTACAAAGAATACCCTTGCCTAGCATAAACAGTTCCTACGAGGTGCTTCAAGATATGGCACCGTGCAACAACATCCTCTTTCTCTGTCAATTGTTGTTGCGGAAACAAACCCAAGATCCATTGCTCATCACGCGCACCATTATCTTTGTCAGACGCGGGCCCGTTGGCTAAAGTACTCTATCTACACTTGATTGCAAGATAAAAAGCAAAACCGGTTAAACTGGAATTAGAACTTTGTTGTCGCAAAATGACCCGTCAAGCTCACGCAACTTCCCGCTATATCAACATCAACACATTCTAAAAAAGACTTGCAACCCGGAGCTTCATGACCACTGATGCCTCCCTATCGTCCAACCTCCGGAAAGAATGCCTACTCGTTTTTACGAGCGCGCTTGGGAGAAACTTGGGCGAAATCACCAACTTCGTCGTCGTTCTCGCGAACACGTTTGTGGTTCTGAGGATGATGCTGCACGACCTCGGGGCTTTCAAACGGATTAGCCTGCTCCGCAGAGTAGCTAGCAACTACGCTGTTCCAATCCCCTGGGGCGAAGGTTTCTTCCTGTTGTAGATTTTGCCTCAAGTCGGATTTTTCCTGCCGCTCGAACCGCGAGCTTGATTCGGCTTGCTCCGGTTGTGCTAGATATTGTGAGGACATGTGAGAGATAGGGTGTGTCGTAAAGCTGTTCGGCTGCTGAGAGAGCTCCTGCGGTTGTGAGAAGCCCTGCTGCAACCGAAGACTCTGCTGCAGATATGAACCTTGATGCGGATGAAAGCCCTGCTGCTGATGAGACTGTTCCCGGGGAGACTGTCGCTGCAGAGACCAATCCTGCTGGTTTATCTGAGAGTTGGTCTGCCCTATAAGATCTTCCTCGGCGTATTGACCAGAAGCTGCGATATTGAATTGGTCTGGGGACCATGTAAAGTCGAGATTCTGGGGAAACCCTTCGTCCGGGAAATAGCCGCCAAAGTTGTTGTAGCCAGAGTAGCTAGGGTCCTGCGGCTGGTTAGGTAGATCCAGCGGCTGTGGACCAACTCTATGGTTCCTCAAATGATTTTCTTGGGGATTCTGATGTTGCCCAGACCCAGCTTCAAATTGTTGGTCCTCCGGATGGCGACCAAATTCACGCTTATCCTGGTCACCAGCCGTGCCCAGCGGCGCATCCGCATGAATAGCGCTATGGTCATACTCTGTAGAGCGCTGTAGATTTCCAGGGGAGCGAAGGCGAGCTTCGTCGTCTGGTTGAACAGTCAGCAAAAGTGTCATGTGTAGCGTCTCCAGAAAACTCACCCTCTTTGGTAATCTCTGGTGCGCGGCTCTTCCTCTTTTTGTTAGGATTTGCCGCTCGACCAAGTGTCAAATTTAATTGTCGATCGTCGTTGGCCTTGCGATTGTGAGTTGTATTCTTCCATGCCTGCAGAGGCGTCAAGATGATGGCGTGACTAGTAACGGCCAGAGATCCTTGCATCATCTTGTCGCACCGGCATTTGAAAAAATACAACACTTTCTCAATAGCTTCGAGTCGCTCATGAAAGGTGAGGTCTTTCTCCTTGATCGCTTGCTCGTTCAGAAAGGTTGGGTCGGGCATGTTGATCCATGCAACGCCTTCTTTGTGGATCCTGATGGTAGTCTCCTGGAAACGAGTCAGTCAAAGTTCAGTACATTTGTACAGAGATAATACTTACAACAATTTCCCAACAGACAGCTTCTATTTCCGGCAGACTGTACCACTCTCCCGGGGCCACGGACTTCCCATCCTTTGTCGCATTTGTCCAGCGGTTCTTCAAGATGGCGTTGGATTTCTTGTCTTTGATTCCTTCCATGTTCAAGAATGCCGCGTACAGCTTCTTAACCCATTCTTGCTCTTCTTCTAGCGTCTTTGGAATGCTGTCGTCGTTTTCCGGACAGCGCCAAGTTGGACCAGATCGGGTCCGTCGAGCTGCCTGAGCAGCGTCTTTGAAGAATAGCCCCAGGCCAGGAATTTTCTTAGAAGATGCTTCGGTAACTTCCTGGTCTTTTTGGATGAGTGGGCTCTTGTCTTTGTTGCCTTTCTTGACAGCTCGCGGAGCCCTGGGAGAGAGATGGTGTCCGCGTAACGAAGGACTAATCGGGGCATTGCTAGTCTGCTGCAATTCGGGCCGTGTGCCAACAGATGGCCCAGAAACCATTGTCCCAAGGTTGTGGAAAGAGACCTCGTTGGCTTGCTTGGGGAGATATACATTATCAAGTGAGCTCATACCTACTCCCAGTGGGTCTGGATAATAGCCAGTCATTTGATGGAGCGGGTCAACATCTTGCTGAAACAAGTTGTGCAGAGAAGCCATGCTGGGTTGCAGTTTATTGGTGGGGAAGGATGAGGATGGAGCCTCTGGGTGACCCTGGGTATGAGACATTGATCGGGTTGGATGATCAGGGTGGCTGTGACGTTGAGGTGGGAGTTCCAAGCAATTTCTCGGATGAGGAAAGGCTGAGAAGGTAACCAACTAGACAGTTGCTGAGATCGGTGTCAAATCTTCGAAGTTATAATTCGAGTCCGAAGTTGAGGTTGGTTGCCGTGAGGTGTGTTGACAGTAGGGCTGAGCGGGGATTTGGGAATTATAAGGGACTGGGGGGAGCTCGAAACGGTAGAGCGCGCCAAGACCGTGAAAGTACCGTCGGCTCCAGTCTCCGGGCGAAAGATTTTCCTATGCCTTCCTCGGGGTCGGGCATTCACTGATTTATTTGCCCGCTGGGTCTTCAACGTTGTGCGTTCGCAACGAGTCTTCCGACCAGCGCATTCATGCATGTGACAGTATCAAAGCGCTCTTGCTCAAGCTATCCAGCTTTCCTAAGTCACGAAGACGTGGTGTGTAGTTGATTTATATGTTAATTTCCATGGTTTCCAAGGCCCAAGGTAGACTGGTTATTGAAGATCTTCGTCGTGTGGAGATTCTAACCAAGGTCGAGTCCGCACCATACACAGAGAGGAGTATAACAGGAGGCACTATAACCCAGTACCTAGCACACAGTGGGTAGACTGGTTATATACCGTCCCTTATGCAAGGGAACGACCGACTCAACTGACACATTTGATATGAAAAGTGCAGTAGGAACCCTAATACAATAGCTATTTTCCCATGCAACATCTTACTAGATGCTCCGCATGGCGGAATACAGTAACCCTCGAGGCCAGAAGAGTCTCGCGAACGGCGTCCGATGCCAGCATACATCGCTCCAAACGGAAAACAAAAATTCGAGCTGCCGAGGCATAGTGCGTAGAGAAACCTCGATCTTCATGGAGAGCTGTTAGTGGTCATATAGGTGGGCGCCGTTTTGAGCACTTAAGGACACCACATTTGATAATGTATATATTAGTGCCATATTTTAGCTGGATTCGATCCGAAGAGCAGGAGAGATAGAAAGCTTCCTGGTGGATGGAAACAAGGTTGCTTGGTAAGGAAGAGGCCGTAGCAGGAGATGAAAAGAATTGTCCAAAGGGACAGTCTAGCGACGTCGTTGCGCAGACGCGTCGCGCTAACCATGTATACCGGTAGTCTTAGCTCATCCCCTCGCTCATCGGGACAGCGGAGTGGCTAGATATTCATTCAGCATGAATATAAAATTATGCTATTGCGTTATACGCTTTAAAAAATAGTTTTACGATGGTTATTGTGCAATTTCTTTAGACGTGCAAGTCGATATACCTCGAAGCTCGAATTTGGGACACGTGGTAGGGAGACCATCCTCTAAACGGCTAAATGTGGAGGGAAGATAACACCAGTACGCTTAATCCAACTAGGGAATTTAGCTGTTAAGTCTACAATTTGCTAGACTGAGTTGGGTGACAGGGTTTGATATCTGTACCAACCGTGCAGGTACCTGGAGATTGCGTATGCTGGTTTGTACCTTGTCAAGAAAGCAATAGAGAATTTAGCCTATCCTCACATGAAGGATTCCCAACATAACACTATGGGTTGAACAACACTGCTGCCTTTGATCGGATAGCTGGAAAGTCAGACTTTAAGCTGCGAGAAGATTGCATGGAGCAAACTGAAAACCATGTTCTACGCAATGCTCTATGTCACAATCAAAACAATTAACTGTGGTCGAGAATCTTTGTATTTGCTATGAAGAGCATGATTTCGCACTGAGCGAAGTTTGTACCGCTAATCCTTGCGCACGCCATCGACGCTCACTTCCGAAATCCTTGCAAGACCAGTGCCATTGTGTAATGCGTCTATCCCAGTCTATCCCAGTCTATCCCCAGTCTCCTGACAGATTCAACTGCTAGTCTATGACTCCAAATCTAGAAGAGAGCTCTATCAAAGCCGCGAGTCTAGTTCCTCGCCCTACGAGGGGCGGAACCATGCTCACCGGAGTACTTGCGCTTTTGAAGGTTTGTATTGGCAGTGCTCTCATCATAGCCTTGGTCGCTCGTATACTCGAATTCCCCATCGATATCGGAGTCGACATTCTGATCGCAATTGCCGAAATCCGCATCTGCGTTATCGGTTGCTTAAAAGGTTAGTTGCTTATTCGAAGCCGTTTCATACAAGGATCAACAAACCAACTCCTCCAAGATCTGCTACCTCCAGGCTTGAGTCTCCCTCAACGAACCGTCGATATTCGTCCACGTCGAACGGGTTGTCGGGTAGATTCTCCTGGCCATTGCCCACCCCAGTATACTCTCCTGCCTCTTTTGCGTCGAACGACAGAACATCTGGGCCAGCGGCTGGAAGCGCCTCTTGTAGTTCCTTTTTCTCTTTTTCCTCCACATCCCTGCCTCTCTGGATTCGCTTGGACCTATTGTCGTTCGCAACACGATTCTGCCTGGCGGTCCCAAGCATGATGTTCGGAAAGGCGACATGAGATTCGATGGTGCTACCTTTGAGAACGTTGTCGCATCGCGCTTTGTAGTTAGTGAGAACCTCGATGAGACAGTTCATGCGCTGCTCGAATTTCCACTTCTTGGTACCGTTCAGTTTCTGTTTGAAGACTGGATCCTGTGACTTGAAGACTGCCGGGCCATGTGTATGTAATCGCTCGGCGGTATGCTATTGCTATTAGTTATTGAATGAGGGGATGTCTTAGCGTACTACTCACAAGAATCTCCCAAGAAGCCTTCTCAAACGTCTTGCGACTGTAGAAGTCCTGATAAGTCGGGTTCTCCTCATCCAGGTTGCTCCATCTCTTCTTGAACACCGGTCCACCCTTGTCCTTCACATCTTCGATATTGAGAAATGCGCGTACCAGCTTCGTAATCCACTGCTTGCGCTCATCATCGTTGGTCGGCAGGCTGTCGTCGTTACGACGAAGGCCCCACTCCGACGGTCCGGTGTCCGCAACAGACTCTTCGTAGTTATTATAGTACAACTCAGGCGACGAAAGGGACTCGCTTGATGGTGTGTCGGATCGATCGTGAGCGCTGCCCTTCTTGACATCGATGGGGAATTTCGCTGTGTGCGTAGCGTTCGTACGAACAGGAAATTGAGGCATCATCTGCAACCTACTGGACTCTTTGTTCGGCTTAGTGGTAACGCCTACGTAAGGTGTGGCCGGGATGACTGGGCCAGTAGCTGGGGCCGTAGGCAGGATCATATGACCATAGTTTGGACGGCCATCAGGAAAGTAGCCAGAAAATCTGCCCATTATCGATTGCATATTTGCAACATTGACCTGCCGAACGGATCCTAGCGGCCCGAAGTAGATGAGGTGAGGATCCAATGCACGCAGCGTGTTCGCTCTATTCTTGGATGTGCCTTGTCCATATCCACCAGTCAACGGGAGGGCATTCGAATTTTGCGGCTGGGGCGCGGCTGACTTGTCGCCTTGATGAGGCTGGCTCGATCCGAACAATTGGCTGTTCAATTGCGCTGTACCCTGCTGTAGGAGGGGGGCAGGGTCATCAGCCCCAAGGCGAACGAAATCGCTAGACGGAGCGGGCGCACGACCACCAGAAACAGCTGCAGGTGCATGAAGATTGAACATAGAAGAGACTCGAAAGCCATCTTTGGCCTCACGGCCAGCCTTTGCGGGCGTTCCTGTCATGTCAAGGTGCTTGTCGGTTGAGACAAGGTGCAAGGTGCCAAGGTACTGTTAAAAGGGATATGGGACAGGGAGAGGGAGTTACAAACCTTTTGGAGGATTTAGAGTTGAAAAGTTGGCTTTGATTCGCAGGTAGTTCACAACATTGACATTCGCCGCGACACTGTTGAACGTCGCGCGTGCGTCGGCCGCGTGTGTCGTGTACGTTGGCGTCTGGGGCAGCGGGGTCTTGAAAAGGTGCGACTAGCAACACGGATCTTTATGTCGCCGATAGCCCGGGTTATCGATAGGGTAGTTGATGGTGAAAGGAAGGTCTGGTTGCCCGGCCAGCGAAGTGGGTGAAAGACCTTTCCATACCACGACCATACTTCCTAAACTTTTCGGTCAGTGTAAACTCAACCAATGTTCTTCTTCTATTGGAACCACATCATAAATGGTGCAAAGAATGATTGCTTCAAGTAGTGGCGGATCGGGGCACATCTGAGCGCTGAGGATATGTACACGACACATCTAGCGGTGGCGAGCGCGTCGGCATGTCAATTAGACGAGCTACTGTCGGCGAGGTAGTGGAACAGGTTTTTATCACCAAGGCAGCTGAGCGAATCTTTGAAAAGCCTGTAATCTTCGATAAAATGGCCAATGCCTAGTATGATATATATGGAGAATGCCGGGAATAAGACATCATTGCCGTCTACATACACTTCAATCATACCGCTAGAATCTGTCGTGAAGCCCTCTATTAATGCCACCCAAAACATCGGTTTAACTCTCCTCTGGTCCCGAGGGCGGACCTTCCGAGGTCGCATCGCTCAACTGATACCTACCTAAGGTAAGGTACACATAGACATCTATGTGGATCACGATGGATGTCAGCGCCAATCTAAAGACATCCAAAAAAGAGTAACCAAACAGCTACGGAGACCTCACCGCATTATACACGCCAAATACTGTTCTTGCTATGCGGGTGTTTTATTTGCCCAGCAAACATGTTGGCGACGTTTTCCGTGGTTCTTCTCGTTTTCGGTATAGCTCAACATGGAGCGTTTAGACAAATTCTCACAACTCGTGAGACGATCCATGGCCAGATTGGACTTCGTCAAGAATGAGTGTGTGACGTTCTGGATATTGACGCGTGGGGCAAGACACTAGACAGAAGGTAGCATGGTTCGTGACGAATGTACAACTTAAGGTCCTCGTCAATGAGTACACTCAATGAAGCAGAAAATTCCAAAGTAGTTGCTCAGATTTTTACAGTGGCGGACATGAAATAGAATAAACGTGTGATGATTCCACCTGAAACAGGTCTCTATGGCATGATTGCTGCGGCTATTGCAGCATCAAAGGCAAGAGCCACAAGCTCTAGAGAGTGGAGGTCTAGTGTCCATAATCTTTTTCTACCAAGTCTAACCGCAACGTGTGAACCGAGACCCATGTAATAAGTTCAATGCCATGACGCAGCATAAACTACCATTGCAAGCCTCCAAAGACGCTCGTTTATACCGAATTCTCGTTGACAAGCACCCATATGAAACTCAGACCACTAATTGTAGTGATCTGCTGCATCCAAACGAGTATGAATGATACCTACTCGTAAAATTGGTTGTAATCACCGTAGGTACCGTCGTCCTCGTCTTCGGATGGAGACTGCTCGACGTCCTGGTCCTCAAACTCCGTTCGACCACGCTTACGACCCACCGCCGAGAATTGGGCACCAGCACCGATGTCGGGTGTGTCAACGATGGAGGGCGAGTTGAGACTGAAATCGGTATGAACAGCGGACTCATCTGCGTCTGTTTTGCATTAGCCAGCTATTTGCGCGTGAGATCAATGCTGATACGCACCACCCTTCTTGGTCTTTGCATTGATGACGACTCTACCCTCCTTGAGGAACTTGCCGCGCCTATGGTTCTGTATCTTATTGTTCGTCGTGCCTTTGAGTGCGTTCTTGGGCGTCGCGACCGTCAGGCCAATAGCATCGCCCTTCATCAAAGGGATGATGCGGGACTTGTACTGGCGGAGAAGATTGCAGATTTCCTTGATGCGCTGGCCAAAGGTCCAGTCTCGTGTACCTCGAAATGAGGCGAGGTACTTCTCGTCGTACGCGTTGAGAATGTGTGGTCCCTCTGTATGCATTCGGTAGGTGAGTGTCTGTTGTGAAGTTAGTCAAGTCACGTAATGGCGTGAACATGTGGAAACCTTACCATCATATCCCAGCACACTTTCTCCATATGCTCACGCTTATAGTAAGTTTCATTGATGAATCGACTCTTGACAAGCCTGGAGTTGGTATCGAGGGACTGGCTGTTGTCGAGCATGGCCTGCAACAGGAGCTTGACAATCTTGCGCTTGTCCTCGTCTGACTGTGGCACAGTGCGGTCATTCTTGGGCGGCATCCAAGCCTCGGGGAGTTTGCCAAGGTCATGTGTGCAGGATGCCCAAGCTTCGCCCTGGCTTCTGAATGACAAGTTGATATCAGGGTCGGCCAGTTCCTGACTCTGGAGGGGGGATGCTTCATTGGAAGGCACGGCGAAACGAGAAGCTTCCTCGTTCGGAACCACCGGCAGGGAGTCCTTGGGGAGTCCACGACGAGTTCGCTTCTCCTTCGGCTCATTTTCGCCAGTTGAGGACTCCGACATCGCTGCCTTGCTGATCTTCACGCGCTTGGTGTGGACGAGAGGATCTATGAGCGGGTTGGGATTGGCCGACCTATGTTTTATCAGTAAGTATTGATTTTTCTAATGTCCTAGAGTAATTTGCCCATACCTATGGTACGCTGGGGCGGGGTCGTTGTTTTCCTCCATTTGGTTGGATTGGTCGTAGGTTGCGAATGAATATTGCTCGTTGGCCGAACGCACGTGTACCTGCTGGTGAGAATACGACCCAGAAGAGGGATACGTAAGATAGTCGGAAGGACCGGGCTGTTCTGGGAAATAGAAGGTCTGCAACGGTTGCTCAACGTAACCCTGACCGCCTTGGACAGAATGGTCGCCAGGTATCTGTGCCTGTGGTGGTTGGACCGTACTGCCTGGGACATCTTGTATGAGTTGATCTGTTCCCCACAAATTGGTCGCATTGGCCTGACTAAAGCTAGACTCCAGCCAAGATAAATCGAAGTCGTTCATGGTTGGATTTGACGACAAGAAACTTGCAGACCACGTGAGGAGTTATCCTGGTAATGTTTTGGAATGGTACTTACTACGTACTCAGGTTGTATAGAAAGACACCTAGGGGTTGAGGGCGATGTTGAGAGCCAGCGAGTGGTGAGCGTCGTGCAGACAGGGAAGGGATGGATTATATATCGAGGAGGGCACGCACGAGCCCGGCGGACAGCCGCAATGACCACCCATTGGGTGTGAAAAAACATCGACAGTGAATCCTCGGCGTCGAATCACTGTTTAGACAACAATGAGGGGGCAGATCTCCTATTTTCACCGACGAGTCTCGCAGTGTTTACGGAAAATTGGGACGGAACTTGAACTGCACGCCCGACCAGTAGTTTTGACCAATAAATCGACAACTAAATTTACGCAAAGTTATCCATCGACTGCAATAGATAGTGCAATAAGCTGTGGTACCTAGATATATCAGTTACCTGTGTTCTATACTTACTTCAATGTTCCCAAGAATACCACGAGATTACTCGGTTCCCTGTGGACGCTACTTCTTGAAAGAATTTATAGTGCAAGAATACTTCTCGGTTAACTTAGAAGCAATTAATGAATGACCTACGTGTGCAAATGTTTGCTACAGTTTCGTGGCTAGCACGTGATTCGACACATCACACGGCTGCTGTACGTAGTAGCCGCTACGCCTGCTGTATGATACAGATAAAATGCGTCTAATCACTCTTTCTTTTGAAGCCTCGCATGCTTAGACTTTGGAAACAAGTCCCAGGAATACGCCGAGAGTAAGGTACACAATTGTTTGTGGCCATTGACCACGGAAAGTATTGCACAGCAGGGATAATATGTACTGAAAGCTGAAAAACTGAGCAAAAGCTAACTTTGAAGATGATGAGAGGGTGCAAGTGCACATGAAGTCGATAACGGAGAAGATCTGATCTGGGAGCGGTAGCCTTGAGTCGAAAACAAATAGACAATAAACTGTTAGCAATTCTTGGGAAAACGTATACAAACCAGGACGTAAAGCAAATTATCGACGTTATATGTCATCATCCCACCCTCTTCGCAGATTTTTGGAGATATTGACCACATGTGCAGTCTTTCATCGGCCCTCAAAGTTTTAGCCATATTGGGACTAGCTCCAAGGTAAGGGCCTTCTGAGATTATACACTCATACTGCGCACCTCCAGTGTCGCGAACACAGAATTTCTCGGACAACCACGCTCCTCTTGCGGATCGCCCTACCCTCGCCTTCGAAATGCCTCTCCTCGTGGTGGTAGCCATAAACGGCCGCCAAGGCACCTCCGTTGCGAACGCCTTCTTGAATCTCCCCGATTGGCGCATCCGCGGGCTGACGCGCTCTCCAAACTGCACCGCAAGCAGAAAATGGGAAGAACTTGGGGTGGAAATACTGGAAGAAACCTACGACAATGAGACCAGTGTGCGCAAGAGCTTTGCCGGGGCCACGGCCATATTTGCGTCGACAAACTTCTACAGTCAACTGGAAGACCGACGATTCAAGACTTTATCTGAGTTGTGGCCAAAGCTTAGCTTCCTGGACGCCGCTGCGACGCAGGATGTCAAAGTCGGAAAGATGATCTTGGATGCCGCGGCGGATACCCCTGGGCTTCAGCGCTTCGTGTGGTCGGTAATGCCTCTGGCGCAGCAAGGTACAACGTTGGCGACTGCGAAAGGCAAAAAGCAATTCACAGCCAAAGGTCACCTCGCCAACCATCTGACTAAGGGCCTCCCTGGCCTAGCTCAGAAGACAATCGTGGTGAGGCCTTGTATCCGAATGGAGGACTATGTGACGACCTTGCGGAGTGTTAGTAGAGGCGACTTCCAAGATGCTATGGCAAGCTAACTTGGGAGAAAGAATGAGGACGGGCTCTTGTCCTTCGGAACGACGGCACCAAGCCACGGTCGGCTACCCTGGATCAATATGATCAACGATTTAGGTAGATTCTGCTACACAGCGTCCTGCTTTTCAGATTTCTCACTCAATACAGGCCCTCTAGTTCGCGTTTTGATCACAAGAGGTTACGCGAGGATCGGAGTCGCTGCCCTATCCGAATGGCTGTCCGGTGCGGAAATCTGTGATCTCATCACCAGGATATCGGGGCGAGCCTGTGAGTACCGACAGTATACCCCAGAGGAGATGGACAAGATCGGTCAGTACATTCAACCCGATATGTACCCGTATAACCCTGAGTCCATCTACTACGAGGACCACACAATACTCCCTGCTCAGATTGCCCAGTCCTCTGGGGTGCATCTGCCAACAACCTCTTTCGAAGAATACCTGAGTGAGGTACTGCCTAAGCATTTAGACAACTTGGCCAATGTCTCGAGCGCCGCGCTGGGCTCCGTTATTACCTCCAATATGCCGGGAGCCACGGAGGAAGCACGCGCAACGAGAGAAGCAGTTGAGAAGCGGACGCATGTTGGACTACGAGCGAACTCCAGCGGTAATGAGCTCATCTTCTATCAAAAAAGGCAAGAATGACTCTCTACTCTCCCTAGACTCTTGGTATGGGTGCATCGTCCGTGGAATTGGTATAGTTTGGTATATTCTGCCGGGGCGAGGACCGCGGCGCTGGGTCATGGGAAAGTTCTGGCGTTGTTTCATTAGCTACACGTCAGTCGAGACGTTCTGTCCCTGCCTGTGTATACCTCTTGTCTTCATTTCTTTTTCGTATCCGTTCATAGACAATTCGAGCTTTTGACAGATCATGAGACTCAGCAACGCATACCCGGAGTTTCACGGTCAAAGCGAGTATAAAGGAGCATATAACATCAACTGCGGCGCAAGCTGGAGTGTGATGTGGTGACTGATTTGGTCTCATTATGACTTACCTATCGCCCCTATACGGATCTCCTCACCGACAGGTAAAGACAGCACTGTAAAGGGCCGATAATATCTCTCTGGTCTTTCCACAGCATTCGTACATCTGCTGTGTTACTTTTGCCTCGCTCTAGGCCGTCTGACACCATTTCATAACAGAAATAGTGATTGGTATGACTGTTTCTTGTCTGGTAGTCTTTCGATTGCGCATGAGGCCAACAGCCCGATGGACAAAGTGGCTGAGTTCGGCGCAACAGGCAAGCTGCCCGCTGGTCTTCTCGACATTTTCTTCTTTGGAAAGCTGTGAGGGGCAGCGGGGGATCATGCAGAGTCGACTGTTGGCAGAATCGAGTGCCGCATTTTCGTATCTAGAGCCAGGAAGAACGATGTAGATGCACAAGCCTTGCATGACTTCGAATGCTGACGTCGGGGAACAAAAGAGGAAGGAGGGTTGGTTCCAACCCGGGTTGGAAGGCGCTAACCACCTTCGTACGACATCGACTCCACGGCTGACTTCGCCATCGCATCGCCGCCGAGTATGTCCTAGCCACCCGCTTTCTTGACTCCGGACAGCTACGTGTAACCGGTCATCTCCAGCTTCTTTCACATCCACAATGCCTCCGGCCTAGGGCTTATTTTGCTGCGATGTGGCACAGGCTACAGGTGCATCTACATTCCTCGTGACACTCACCTTCACCAACTTTTGGAATTTTGAGAAAGTGGTAAAATTGCTAAATCTTTATCTCGTTTATCTCAGTTTCATCTGAAATCCGACTCCTAGCCATCCCCAGGCACCGCACGCGTGCGGTGGGTTGATGATAGCGATGGAGACGCCTCAGAGGCCCCCTCCAGGGGCCTCTACAGTGACTCGCCCCCCAGACCCTGAGTCTGCGCGGCAGACTAACATCCAGCACCCCTCCAGGAAGCGCCAACAGACCGATGTCCGCCCTCCTAGACGCCTTTCCTTTGGTGGAGGCGTGCCTATCCGCCCAGAAGCTGCTATAGATACAGCAGCCAACGCCCTTAACTCCCACCTTACGGCTGCGCGCAAGGCGGCAGAGACCCAGGAGAAAGTCGCAATAGCTATGGCCGAAGCTATCAACCACTGCATCGCTAATCTTAAGCGCCCAGAGGAGCTGGCGGCTGCCTCTACCCTCCGCAACCGCCTTATACAGACACTGAAAAATTCAGCCACGCCAAGCCTTCGTCCTAATGTAGTTAGGACCGGCTACGACTCGACAACCACCGCCTACACCACAGACAGCGACAGCGATCTTGCCGCCCAGCCTCAGAGGACATGGGCAAGTGTGGCATCCGCCTCCCACGGAGACAGCGGATACACGACCACAGCTAGCAGCAGGAAATCCACAACCGTGGCCAAGCGGCAAACTACACCTAGACAGGCAGCAGACCCACGGATCTTGCTCACAGTCGCAAACCCGGCCAACCGGCTAGGTCAAACCTCTGCCTTCGCTGTACGAACGGCTATCTGCGCCGCTACAGGGCTCGACCTCAGCGCTATCCCTACGGCCACAAGGACCCGCACGGGGTGGGCCATCACCCCAGCCTCCAACGACATACGACAGCAACTCATGGAACAGGAAAAGAAGGAATCAATGATGAGATCCATTGAAGCTGACAGCGCTGAGTTGCCCATGCGATGGGTTAACTACGCCGTACCTGGAGTACCTAGCAGCTACCGCTCGCTGCTAGGGGAAGACGTGCCCTACTCCCTCCAGATGGTAGCGGAAGAGGCTTACACGCAGACAAAACAACACCCTACTAACTGCCGCCCCTCCCAACACGGCCCTAATTAATTTGGACACACCACCTGGATAGTGTCCTTTGAAAAGCCTGCGGCGGCTTTCCGCCTCTTTGGTGCCAGCAACCTATCCCGCGAGATAATCAAGAAGCGGGCTATAGAACGCCATAACCCTAGCTGCCAGGGCTACTGCAACGCGGCACAATGCACACGCGCACCCCGCTGCCGCAACTGCGGAAAGAAACCTAGCGAGCACGAAGGCCCAATAGGAGACAACTGCGCTCACAAGCAACAATGCCCCAACTGCCGCGGCCCACACGCCGCAGACGACCCTACCTGCTTAGTGAAACCCAGGCGGGTGAACAATCGCATTATCCGACCGACTCGCCGCGAACTGGCGACACTGAGACGCGCCGGACAGAAGGCCTTTGACCAGCTACACAACCTACAGCCTCAATCCGAGCTCACCGCCCAGGGCCAAGACACCTCCCCCAGCGGAGAAGACGACACCAGAGAAGAAGCCCCTCTTGACGGCAATGACGCCGCCCCCGCCAGGGCTAACGTCCAGACAGACACTCAAACTGAACCCGTGCTGACACTACCAGATCAGCCAGAGCAGGAACCGATGGCCCTAAGCCATCGTCCCCCAAGAGGACCTCGACGCTCGACCCCGTACCCCGACACCGCCTCACGACAAGCGGCCCCACGCTTATCGAGCAGGCCTATGCGATCCTCTGCGCCTATTAGCGGCAGCCTAAACCTCGCCGCGCTCTCTGCTAGAAGCGCGAGACAAGAAGATCACACCCAGTCCTCCTCACAGGAGGACCAGACCATGGACGAATCCTCAAGTTAATGAGGAACAACCGCCGCAGATTCACCCCACGTAGGGACCCTGACATCAAAGTATGCTGGACAAACGTTGGCAGAAGCGGCCCAGCACACACAGCCGCCCTCGAGATCGCTTTCACGGAGGGCATCGACATTATTTGCATGCAAGAGCCGGCTACCTGGCCAGGCACACGCACTTCAAACCACCCCGGCTATAACCTCCACCCACCAGTGGACGGCTGGGACAGCCGGGAAACCTGGGAGGCAGAACGCCCCGAGTCCTTATCTTTACCCGTAAGGGCAACCGATTGAAAATTACACCACGTACTCCACTTCATGACCGGGACATGCAGTGGATCGACGTTAACGGAATCTCAATACTTAATGCCTACCGGGCGCCACAGACTACGCCCGTTCTCGACTACATTACCCACCTCACCCCGCCTAACAGGTGCCTTGCTGGGGGCGACCTCAACGCTAAACACGACATGTTCGAACCTGGTGTCACGACTACACAGGGCGGCGCTGAACTGGCCCAATGGGCCACAGACAGCGGCATGGATTACATTGGCGAGCCCGGAGTCCCCACCCACCGGGCGGGACACGTCATAGACCTCTCTTTCTGTAACATCCCCTTCGCTACCACAGCTGTACGGTCGGACATGAACTGCGGCTCAGACCACAACATGCTAGTTACCACAATACCCGGCAGAGGACAGGAGCCGCTCAACCAGTTCCAATATAGGGTCCCCACTACGAAGCTCCCGTTATTTGTCGACGCTGTCGCTAATGGGATGAAGGGCGCTCCTAGCTCAGACGGGCCACGGACCCGCGAGCACGTTGACAGGCGCGTCGCTGCCTTAGAAGAAGTCCTTACTGACGCCCTAAAGACGGCAGGCAGGAAGAAAAGAGGCACAGGCCATTCGGCGCCCTGGTGGACAGACGCCTGCAAACAAGCTTACCGGGCACACTTAAACTCGCTAGACGGCCACACCAGCCAGGGCCCTTCCAAGGAGACGCGCACTTTCCTAGCGACAGTCCGCAAGGCAAAGAAGGAATACTGGCGACACACTATAGACAACGCAGAAGACGACCAGGAACTCTTCCAAATTATTAATTGGCATAAGCTAGAACCCACTAGAACCCAGGCGCCAATGGTCTTCAGAGGCATGGAGGCGACTGAAGACAAAGACAAGGCTGAGATGCTTCGACAAGCACTGCTCTGCAGATTCACGGCGGAGGACGACCTGCCGGAACCGCCCTCCCCACAAGAGAACCACATCATCCCTTGGGACACGTACCTGTCTATCGAAGAGACGGAGCGCTGCGTGATTGGGGTCTCCAGCACCTCACCAGGCGCTGATGGCATAACCGTCCGGCTGCTTACAGCATGCTGGAACTACATTGGACAGTACGTCTGCGACATCTACCGCGACCTACTTGAACTCGATTACTATCCTGCCGCCTGGACGGACGGGGAGATCGTGTTCATCAAGAAGCTCGGCAAGAAGGACGACACGGTCCCAGGCTCTATGAGACCCCTCGCCATGCTACTCTGCCTCGGCAAGGGATTCGAAAGGATTGTCGCCAGGCGCATAGCCCACTTAGCTGTGCTGCACGGCGTACTAAGCCCCCAACACGGGGGCTCTGCCAAAAGGTCAGCCATGGACTTGATTGCCGCCTTCACCCACGAAGTGGAACTGGCCTTCAGCAAAGGCCAGCACGTCACCATGGTTACTATGGACGTGCTTGGGGCCTTCGACGCCCTCCTCGTCAACCGACTGCTACACCGAATGAAAGAACAAGGCTGGCACCAAAAAGTCCTCGTGCTTACGCGCAACATTCTTACGAACCGACACATACTTGTTCGCTATGGCCAACACCGATCCAGCCGCCACCCAGTGGCTTGCGGCACCCACAGGGCTCGCCCCTTTCACCAGTTATCTACATGCTGTACCTGGCGGAACTCCTCCTCCAGGACACCACACTGCGATTCGGATATGCTGATGACATCTGCCTATACAGAGCCTCGCACAGCCTCGACCTTAACGTTGAACAACTCGCCAAAGACGTCCGCAAGATTAACGGATACGGCGCGGACAACAAGATCGCTTTCTCACCAGACAAGCTCGAAATGATCCACCTTACACGGCAGAAAGGAGACTACGCTCCTCCCTGTACCGTCGACGAGAACCTCACCATACACCCCATTCTCCCCACGAGTGAGAACGGGGCCTTGCGCTGGCTGGGCGTGTGGTTTGACAGGAAGCTGACCTTCAAGGCCCACGTCGCGACTCGCGCCGCCAAGACAAGGGTGGTCGCACATCACATCCGCAGCCTGGCTCGGATCAAACACGGCCCCCACCGGGGTCCCTCCGCAAGGCGGTGATCGCCTGCGTCCTCCCACGGCTCCTGTACGGCGCGGAGGCCTGGTACGGAGGCAGGACAAAGCCCTCCAGAATCACGTGCCAATCGAGAAGCGCTGTGGTAAGCACCCGACTGGGCTGGCACATTGACGCACTCGACAAAGTCCTCAAGCAGGCATGTAGAGCCGTCGTACCGGCCTATCGGACCACACCCACCACCGCCGTCTTTAGGGACGCAGGTCTCCCTTCAGCGGCAGTGGCACTTGAGACATGCAAGCTTCGCTTCGCAGCACACCTGCTAACGATTGACGATAAGCACCCGCTAACTGCTAGAACCCTCCTGCCCACAGTCAGAAGAGGCCGAGGCGCAGGCCTCCCACAGAGAGCCCGCTCGAAGGTACAGCAACTCGCACAGATCTTCGACCCAGTACCCCGACCGGAGTTCCGCGCCCCCACTACTCCCGCGGGAGCCGCGCCGACCCCACAGGCCGAGTGGCCAAGAAGGACGCCGCCCGTCACTTCAAGGAGTGGTGGGCTCTCCTCCCGCCGACCGCTATCACCGTCTTCTCAGACGGCTCCGAACAATGGATTGACGGCGTCAAGCACGTCACGTACGGCTACGCCGTATACGAAGGGCAGGCCCTCACCCTGCAGGGCAACGGCTCCCTCAACCCCAGGTCCCACGTTTTCGATGCCGAAGCTGTCGGCGCGTGGCGAGGACTCGCCCACACGCTCAATACGCCCGCCTACCGGCTGAGACGCATATACATGTGCATTGACAACACTTCTGTTATATGGTGCATAAGAGGCAACCCGTCCCCCTCCTCGCAGTGGGCGTTCGTCAGGTGCCAGGAGACAATGGAGAACTTGGACATCGCTGTCCGGTGGGCCCCAGGTCACTGCGAAATAGAAGGGAATGAATTGGCGGACCAGCTAGCCGACGACGCAGCAAAGTCCCCTCGACCTCCATACGGCATGGCAGCTGAGCCTACGGTCTCAGGCCTTAAGTCAGACGTTCGCGCCTACACTAGGAGCGCTGAGATGGACTGGTGGCGCGCCCGCTCGCCTAAGTTGTCTAAATGGTACATGCAGTGGGACCTCACTTACCGCCCTGCGAAACAGCCAAAGGAGCTCACCCTCCAACGACCGACGCTTGCTAAGCTGTTGTCCATGCGCACCCGCCACGGACACTACGCCTGGTACCATAAGAAGTTCAGGCACGAAGACGCCGTCACAGAATGCCCCTGCGGGGCAGACCTGGCGCCCGACCACATTGTACACTGCCCACGATCAGTTCGAAAGTTCCGCTACTGGCCGAAACGGCCAGCGTGCCCCAGCACCACTAGGGAGGGCGTGGAATACCTGAAGGCACTTGAGCTAAAAGATTTCCAACTTCTACTTGAACTTATTAACCCTTTAGAAGATTAACACTTAGCAACAAAAAGCTACCTTTTATTCTTAGGCTTAACTTACACTATATGGACAGCTCCTCTAGCGCCAACTCCGTTAGAGCTCCCAGCAGGCGTGTCTCTCCCCGTCAACTTGCTACACGCGGCAACTCCCTACCTACTCTCCACTCTCCTTATCCCTCCCTTCCTTTTCTAGCTACTCTCCTTACCTATTCTTACTAGTTACACGCTAAAGTCTTAGCACTTTTCGATACAGTTTCAGGGCAGCTGAAGCTGCCCCTACTTTAGTTTTAGTTTACATGTATAATAGATACACCCTGACACCTTAGCCTATAGGCAAGAAGACAAAGATTTAGCCCCCGCATGGAGGGGGGCGGACTCTTACGAGCCGCTGCAAGAGATGGCGATAGCTTCACAGCAAGAAACGCCTTCACCATTTTGGCTGGCTCCAAAACGGTTGCTCGGCGCGTCCCCATGCCCCATGGGAGGCTAGAACATTGCGTTCCTGGACGTTAATCAATACTACTACTACTACTACAGGCTACAGGTGCCGTCGGTATCTTGCGACGGCAATGCAACGAAGCGGCGACCTTCTCTATACTCGGACCCCACATGCCTACTAAGTAAGACACCAAGAAGTCCCCGCATATGGCATCCGAGACCGTGTCGTAACGCGCCACGGTTGCACAGGAGAGGCATGACGATCGCAATGGCGTGTTCAATACTAGAAGCAACCCGAAGATAATCAGTGGGAACTCCGCCGCATATTGTAGCCACCGCATACCATTGACGCCGCATGCGGAATCAACGAACGGCAAGGCCAGTCGTAACGCATCCATGGATCTACCTGGATGAGGCAGAGCCTTCATGCCAGAGTATCAATATCCCGAAGAGGCCAGAACGTTTCTCAACCGGGAAGGCCTCGCTTTCCCCATTCCTACCCACATGGACCTGTGGACGTTACACGCCACGTGAGGTCGCACGCAAGAGCCTTCCTGATGTTGAGTCGAGCAAGCTTTCTTGCAACAAGCGAATCATCCGTGTTCGCTCGATTAATTGGTATTTTTCTAGCCCCCACACGTCTCCACGCATGTGTCCAGAAGCCACTAATGCGCTTAAGATAGGGGCATCTGCATTGGGTGCATGCTGGGCCGTCCAACTGCTTTCTCGGTGCATTTTGTAAGCTAGCGTACAAGGATCCTGATCACCCGGTGTTTCTGATCACCCCATCAAAACGCGACACCTGAACAAAACACGCGATATCTCTCTACAACGCTCATCAATATGGACGCCCGCGAGCATGCTATACAATCCGCTATTCGCGATTTCGCTGCAGGTCTTTATACAAGTCAGCGTGCAGCTGCAAAGGCGTACGGCATCTCCCAGTCTACGCTATCGATGCGACTCCGTGGCGTAACAACGAGCTCGCTCAGTCACCAGCACCAGCAGCGATTAACTCCTCGACAGGAGGACTTTCTAGTAGAATGGATCCTTGAAGAAGACGCGCGCGCCTGCCCTCCCTCACACGCTCGCGCGCGAGAAATGGCCAATCGAATCCTACGTATGAACGGCGACGATCGTCCTGTTGGCAAGCACTGGCTATACCACTTTATCAAGCGCCAGCCACGTATCGCCTCTGTAGTCGGCAGAAAGCTAGAGGCTCAGAGAGCTGATGCAGCGACTCCAGAGCAGTTGCGCGCGTTCCTAGAGCGCTATAAGCAGACTCGACAGCGGCTCAACATACAGGCGGAGAATACATACAATATAGATGAGACTGGCGTTGCTCTAGGAGTATGTACAAACACTAGAGTACTCTCTAGTAGTCAGAAAAAGAAGGCTTACATTCGGTCTCCAGAGAATCGCGAGTGGGTCTCTATAATTGAGTGCGTATCGGCGACAGGGCAGAAACTACGCTGCGCAGTTATCTTCAAAGGCCAGAGCCTACAGACTACCTGGTTCCCAGCTAAATCCGTGCCTAGCTGGCTCTATACAACCTCTGAGAACGGATAGACGTCGAAAGCGATAGGTGTTGAGTGGCTACAGCGTATATTCATACCTGAGACGGCTATAGGTGATGGCCAGTACCGCCTTCTTATCCTCGACGGTCACGGCAGCCATATTGATATAGACTTCCTTTGGCTCTGCAAGCAGCATCGAATCGAGCTCTTATACCTACCTGCGCACTCCTCACACGTCCTACAGCCTCTAGATCTTGCTCCTTTCTCTGTAATCAAGTCTAGTTACAGACGTCAGATCCAGGAGCTCGCATCACTCGACGACGCTGCGCCTGTCAAGAAGGAGCGCTTTATCACCTGCTATCATCAAGCTAGGGAGGAAGGCTTCACAGAGCGTGTGATTCGAGCTGGCTGGCAGGCATCTGGTATCTGCCCATTCAACATCAATCACGTGCTCAGCTCGTCGCAGGTCTCTCAGAGGCCTACTACGCCTACACGTCAGCAGCAGCCTCAGCAGCAGCTCCAGAGCTTCCTCTCGACTCCCCAGGGCCCTCACGATCTCTATATAGCGCAGCGCAGCGTCCCAGAGCGTTGAGAATCTAGGTCGTACGACCCGGCTGCTCCTACAGAAAGCAGGTAAGGCTCTAGCAGCTGCAAATACTAGAGCTGCAGGCCTAGAAGCAGAGAAAAGACGCCTTAAGCAGCAGCTAGAGATATCTACCTCTCAGCGTCAGCGTAAGCGCGTTCGAGTAGACCCAAATCAACGCTTTGCAGAGGTAGAGAGTATTAGGGAGGCTATGCGCGCAGCTGAGGCTTCAGCAGTCCAACCACGTAGATCTACTATATCAAGCACCTCAGAAACAGCTGCTATAGCTACAGCAGCTGCAGCGCTTAAATCTATGTGTAGTCAATGGCAATTATAAGCAGCGTTGCTGAGATATCGCGCGTTTTGTGCAGGTGTCGCGTTTTGGTAGAGTGATCAGAAACACCGGGTGATCAGGATCCTTGTACGCTAGCTTAGTGGCTACAAGCCCGAGAGTGGATCTTCTCTGCGATTGGAGGTCAAGAGCCGAGACATTCATATGTCATGATATCGTTCTGCAATCTCCTTCCTCATGGGATTTTTTTTTTTTGCGACCAAGAGGTTTCTAATAAAAAGATTACAATAATAGCAGTTATCCCTCCTACTGTTGTGGACACAGAAAAGCGTTTCAAGGTGTTAACAAAAAGGGGTTAGCGCGTTACAAGGAGGTGCTCGCTAGCGAGCTTGGCGCACTCTCCTTCCTCAAGGCTCATATGATCACCATTACCCGCGGCGCACAAAATACTCAGCTTAATTTCTTGCCCCTTGTGGTGGAATAGTATAAATTCAACTTCCCCTTCATCCTATCCTAGCTGTCTATCACAGTTTAATTCTGTAGGCCGTTACCTCCCTTACACAACCCGTTTCCGATTATCCAATAGTTTCACTCACTACTTGGCCTTCAAGTAACACTATGAAACTGCTGTTTTTTCTTTTGGCTGTTGTGGCATCGTCCACTTCTGCAATCGGTAAGTTTGCGGACTTGAGTGGTTCGAGATGAGTTCCAAACTACTAATGCACATTAGCACTCACTACCCAGCCGAGCTTCAGTTTGGCAGAGCTTCTAGATCTCCAGGCCAAGTTCTACGATCGCTTCCTATATCCGAATAATATCGAAGAAGCTCAGAGTATCAACTCGACTGTGTTTTCTGAAAATGTCAGTTTTTTACCAGCTTGCCTGCAAGATGCCTTCAAGACTAGGTGACTGATCGATGTGTAGGTTCAAGGTCGCGTCTCTGACACCCGTAACTTCGAAGGACGCGAGCTCAATACCGAATACATTTTCGGTCTCTTCACGCCCAGCGACTCCTTGACCATCATCGGCCGGCCTGTCGGACCCTACGAGATCATCCAATTTGCCGCGAATCAGAACATCGCATCAGCGACTACACGCATCAATTTCACCTTTCCTTCCTTTGGCAATATCTCTCTGCCCATCACTGTGGATACATGGTTCACCTACAACGCAGCCAAGGAGATCTCACAATACGACGTCACCTTTCGCTGGTTCGCGAACCTTCTCCAGGAACTCCTCCATTCCGTGGATCCAGATCCTCTCAAAGCCCAGGCAGCTGCCAAAGACCTACTCGCAAAATCCACATGTTCAACTCACTCCAAGTACTGCACTGGAACCAACTCGCAATACGAATCATCAGATGATTGCTACAGGTTCCTCACTGAGGAGATCCGCTTCGGCCAAAGCTTTGAACTTGGCATGAATACTCTCTTGTGCCGAAATATCCACGAGATTATGGTCAAGTTTCGGCCTGACGTGCACTGCTCACATATTGGCAAGTCTGGTGGTGGCAGACTTGTCAATAAACAAAACAAACAAAATTTGTGGCTCTGAATTTGTTTGTTTGACGACTTTCTTGGTGTTGTAGTTTGTTTGTTTGATTTGATGGAGCTATAGAGGCGCTTTTTATTTGATTGTTTGTTTGATTTTGAGTACTTTAAGAGGACTGTGAAAGAGACTCTGGTGGTGTTATAGGCGGCGGCTCCTCCCACTTATGTATGCTAAACTGTTCGTTGAGCTTATTGTCATTGTACGTTGCCACCACCTTTGCGCTTGGAGGTTTAAAACCTGCTCGAATCCATCGTTGAGTACAAATTAAAGCAGCTAATAGTTGGCTGCCTATTTTGCGTCTCTGTGGCTTAAGTACGTCGCCAGTACCTGAGAAGACTCGCTCACAGTTAGCGCTGGAGGCAGGGATAGTTAACACGTCCAGCGCCAATCGTGACAAATTGGGATACCTTGGCTTGAGCTGGTACCAGTATTGGACAGCTGTACAGCCAGTTTTGTACTGTTCTGATGTCCATGTTGGCTCTCTAAGCCAGCTCTCGTACTCATCCGCCACCCCTATTATCTCGTCGCTGTTGTCAAGTACCGAATCGATCGCGTTGTTAAAGCTGCTTATCGCGTGTTTAGGCGCAGTTGTTATTGTTGTTGCTGTCGCTAGGGCGGGCTTGTAACGAGCCCAAAGCTGCTCGAAGCTCGCGTGCGTAGCTTGTAACTGTGCGGGCTTCTTACGCCAGAAGCGTTTAAAGTAGTTCTTGAAGCGTGGGTGGAGTGCCGTGGCAGTGTAGTAGACGGGGATTTTGAGGAGTTTATTAAGGTACTTGCTCGCCTTCTTGAGCGCAGCACGTACGTTGATAGCGACGTGATCTTCTGGCGCCTCGTCTGGCAGGTAATTGACGCTTTCAAACAGTCTAAGGCGGGCATCTAGGTCAGCAATAAGAGACTCAAACACAGGGATAACCTCGTATAACGCGCCGTAAGTGCCAGCTTTGCCGCGACCTTGCAAGCGATTAGTTGCGGACTTCAGCGGCTCAAGCACCTCAATGTACTCGGTAATCACCGCCCAGTCTGCAGCTGCAAGCCCGCCTGATCGCATCCACTGCGGCATAATAGGCGGCTTAGTGTTGTTGCTTTTGGCAAGCTCGTCAGCGTGCTCAGTCTCTTGTATGTGGTAGGAGGAGTAGCTGTTAATGGCGTGTTGTAGCTCAACACCGCGCTTAAAGCAGTCATGATAGCTGTTCTAACGCGTAACTCCAGGCTTGAAAGGCTCACGGCGTCTTGCTGTAGCGCCAGCAGGCATCTCAACTGCTTCGCTGTTCTGACAATCCTCAAATATACCCTATTGTTTTGGCGTGTTAATGTAGTTAACAATATCAAGAAACACGCCAAGCGGACCATCTTTCCGCTATTGCTTTATATAAAACTCCTCTTTGTTGTAGTGTTCAGGCTCGTTATCAAAGGCGTCGGAGTCAGTGCCAAACATAATAGTTTGCCTAACGAGGTTGAGTATGTGGCAAGCGCAGCGGAGGCGTCGATTGTTGGCGATAAAGCCGTACATTGTGCCGAGTTTATTAACTGCAGTATCGTTGTTGTAGGCGTTGTCAAGCACGAAATAGCCCAAATTGCTGCTAGAAATCTCAAAGTAGCGTAGGATTCGTACGACAGCTTCCGCGATCGCTGAGCCTGTGTGCGCACCAACCAGCTGCGGCAAGGCGATGGGAAGGTCAACTATATTGCCTTGAGAGTCAGCGTAGTGCGCACAAATTGCAAAGAAGCCGCGCTTCCCCCTTAGTAGTCCAGCCGTCAAAGCTTATGTGTATTTTGCTAGAGGCCTCAGACAAGGCGCGCTTAACTTGAGGTTGTAGCCAGCTGTAAAGCCTCATCACGAACCTCGAAACGCTGTTGTGAGACCTCCATAGCGCCGCCTCTGCCTCTGGGTTGGCGAACCTGATTATCGCGCGGAAGGACTCAGTCTCAAACTCGCGTAATGGCCTGTTGTTGTTGACGAGCCATAACACTGCAGCTTGCCTGAAGCCTTGTACGTCGAAGTTACCCAGCTCCTGCGTTGCATCTTGGCTTAATGTGACCCCGTTTTCTTCCGCCCATCGCAGCGACTTCTGGCCAGGTTTGAGCGGCCTCTTGTGTACGATAGTGCCTTGTTTGGTGAGCCGATGGCCGGGAAGGTCTTGCTTCAAATGGTTGTTGGCGGCTGTAGTTGACAGAGTGGTCTAGTGTAGGCCGCCCTTCTTTCTGTTGATGTGACAGTGCTTGCATTAGAAGTAGATCTTCTTAGGGTTAGTACCAAGCTTTCGAAGGCGATAGCCGTGCCTAAAGACCTAGCTGATGTTGCCTGTGGGTGTGGATAGAGGCACATTGAAGCCCAGCAGGCGCTTCAAGTTAAGGCCTTCGTAGTTGGTAAAGTCAACACTAGGCGCAGCGTCCTCCTCTACTAAAGCCTCTGTGGCAGCATTACTAAACGCGCGCGGCGGCTTAGTAGCTATAGGCGGCTTATTAGCCACTAACAGCAACTCCCAAGCTGGCTCATCGGCCTGTAAGGCTTGTAGTATAGGCCGTGGTGATGGCCTCCGGGCGCGCTCCTCTAGCTCGGTTGGTGGCTCTATTAAGCGCGGCTCTAGAGTACTTTTAAGCACCTCAATAGGCGGCTCTGGCTCGTCAACTACCTTAATAGACAGCTAGGTTGGCGGAGGAGTAAGCGGCCGCTGGCTATCCATAAGGCGCTGGCTGGGTTTCGGCGCACGTTGGGAACGTTTAGGCATAGGTTCGGATGCCTTAGCAGGCTCGCGGCTTCGTTTTGGGGGCATAGTAAGCGTGAAGGTAAGCAAAGGCGCGAAAAAGTAAGCTGTAGGCGCAGGCAAGTAAGCCAAAGTATAGTGGGTGTGTAAGCGTTGACGCGCAAGGTACGCGGAAAGTACGCGGTCGGCTAGCCAACATTACCACTTCATGCCAAGGCGTACTGCGCGACGCTCTGCAGCCCGCAACAATAGAGATATAGTAAAACAGGCGACAGGAATTAATTTAGCAACATTGATTTAATAGTTTAACTTATAGAAGACAAGATTTATTGCGTGGTTATAGCAAACGATTTTTAAGAGTAGTAACTAGGTTCAGAATATATAAACATAACTTAGGCTTCGCTGCAACAGCGCAAACTCACTTTGCTACAATACCTCAACACTATAATATTAGCTTATTTAGATTATTATATATATATTTATTGTTTTAACAGCTTATTACCTACGTAAAGAAAGAGGAGGAACAGAGGATAGGAGGTGCTAAAGCCGAATAGCAATTCATGTATATCAGTTGCTGGCGGCCAGTGGAAGCACACATCCGTTATGCGGGCTTTTTTACGCAGGTACAATCCACTTAAGAAGCTCCGTTTTTGCTCTGTTTACTATAGGAATACCTATATAATTGCAGCGTTGGGAAAGTTATTGTTACATCAACACTAAGAATATATCACTAACTCTAGGGTACCTTATCATTACAGTATGCTAAGCGATTCAAACAAACTTCAAATTTTTTGACTGCAATTGCCTCTTTTGTTTGTTTGACCTATCAAAATTGCAGCAGCAGCTTTTTGTTTGGTTGACGTTGTCAATTCAAACAAAATTCAAACAAAATATTGAGGCATGTTTGGTTGTTGACAACCCTGGGTGGTGGTCAGTGCGCGGACGACTATACATATACTCAGAAGGTGGAAGAAGATTACTTCACCAATGCTCCTTGGATACCTGATACTGGGGGTGATTAGTAAAAGTGAAGAGCAAAGTGAAGGTCCTCGTTGTTGGCGGGAGCCCTTGGGGCACCTGGCAGGTGCTGCGATCTCATTGTTTACAAGCTATTATGTAATGGCGCTATATAGCAGATCTTCCGATCAGCTCAATCCAACAACATTACATTCCACTTTCTTCACTTGTATGCTGGCTCATGTGTATACTTGTCGTGTTGTTATCATAGGCTTTTGTATGCATATGTACCGCCACAGGACCAGGGTTTGTGTACCTCTAGACTTTGTATTGTCCATCATGAGGTGAACTGGGTATTTGATGTCTATGCTGAGTTAGACCGGGTATTTGGCCTTTTGCTTTAGTACCTATGTACCTAGGTAATCTATGAAATCATGTGTTACACAAAACTTGGTCCACAATTTGAAGCTGCTCGTGAATGGAACGGAGTTGCAGGACAAGCAGTTTCCATGCATGCGTTAGAGTCACGAGCATGTACAAACAAATGGTCATCTAGTAAGTCAAACTCATAGATAAATAAGCAGCAACTCCGAACTGGCATACTATAAAAGCACATCGATCTCACGTAACCTCTGTGTTCCATATCCTCTCAATCAGGTGAAGCTACTTTACCAGGAGTGCCAAATGTTCTTTCACTATGGATACAATGCACCCTCCTTTTCACACCCAACACACTTTGGGTTGTCTAAGCAATCGGCGTCCGTTGCGCAGAGACCGACGCACGCGCCATAGATAAACAAACCGTCTTCGAGATCCACCTTTGCGTTTCTCAACCCTACACCTTCTACATCCTTCATCAGCACCCTCTACGTTGACTATATACAGTTTTAAGATGGCATATAACACGATCCAATTCCTCTTCTACAACCCAATCGAGGACTCCAACGCGCTCGAGGACGATTCGCCCGAGTCCTGGGCCTTGACACCGCCGCAGCCAACTGTCGTCACTCCTGTGATAGCGAGCCAACGTAATTGCCGCTTCCTATACTTTATGCCCAGCGCGTACAACCATATCATATCACCAACGGAGCGCAAAGAGATCTATGCGGCATTTCTCGCTCTCCCCACGGAGTCGATCATCGGCGAGTTCGCACGCGGCAACACCTTCATGCACGAGCCCGGCGAGGCAACTACTCTTCGAACCTACCATTCATATGTGGAAGTACGGAAAGGGTGGCATCAATGGCCACACGCACACTGCAGCTTGGAACTTGGGTGGATGGACATGGACGGAAACAGGAAGCAAATCTATGCGAAGGCGCACCTACACCAGAACGGCGTCGAAGTCATCTTCGAGGAAATGAGCAGGAAGGACGGCCTGACGGAGCTGGCCCGGTTCCTCGGGAAATTGACGTACATTCGACGTCCTTCATCCGTAAGTATAATCTCTTCTTCATTCTCTCCCTCCCTCAGCACAAGATAAGCACTTTTCGGTATTTCATGAGATATTGATTGACTAGGCAAACCAGCGGCGAGCCGCACCACCTTCTGCGCCATTCCACCCGGCCCCTCCTCACACAGCGCTGCCGCCGCGACCACCGCCCTGGAGGAGGCCCGCTCCACCCCTGTCACCTCGGCCTCTGGCACCACCATCCCTCTCCGATCTGCTTCGCGCGGGTCCGTCGCCTTTCGCGCCCCCCGTGCCCTTCCCTCCTCCATTCCCGCCCCATATGGGTCCACCAGGGACCGCGCCGCCACCGCGTCAACCCTGGCCGCTTCCCCCATTCGGCCATGCTCCAAATTTCCCGCCGCAGCCCCCATCCCACGCACCTTGGAACGGAGCAGTTCCGCCATTTTCTCCGCCTCGTCCCGCTCAGCCGTCCCGACGCGTCTTTCGGGACTACAAGGATTACGACACGCCGAAGGAGGAGGACGCAGGCGGTGACGAGATGGACTACGGAGGGTAGTAGGAGAAGAGCAACCCCTTGGTTTAGTGGAGGACGAGATGGATAACGTTCGAGTTGGTCGGAATGGACTTAGTATAGGCGTTGAAATTGAAGCTCTCTTCCCATCTGGCAAACTTGCGTACTGATAAGTCATGGATGGCAATGAAGCCCCGGGCATACACCAGCAGGCATCATACTGATTCTACTCAGCCTCCGTATAACTCTCCGCGGGACGTCTCGATCCTAAAAGCAAGAACGACCGAGTAGGATGAATATGGAGGCGGGGAGGAGGCGTGTGGGTCGGGCGGAAATGGTCGACATTTTGGATGATATATGGGCGATGCGTATGTACTTTTATGCGACATCTGCGAGCTCCAGAACGATAGATATTGGACAATGAGAGTGAGGTTTGAAGTAAGAAGAAAGGTCGAAGTGTAGGTGGTAATGAGGTTCAGAACTATGCTAGCCTATTCTAGCCCAGCTCGTTGTAGTTTCCGATACTATACACTAAGTGTAACCATAGCGGACTAGACTCCGTCAACCACGACTCTGCGAGAGGAAAGCACTAGTGAGACAGAACAATGTGTTATCATGTTCCTGATCTCCACCCACTTCATGCTTTATTCCTCCAGGTCCTTACAACGGTGCAGATAAAGTACGGTCGATTTGGTTCACAAAATCGTCGGCATCGCTTTGTCTCTGGCTAACTCGATATGGGCATCTTCAAACGGGAAGTCGTGTAGCCATGCATAAACCTTGGCATATGGAAGCATACTAAAGGATAGATCGTTCTGAATCCGAGTACTTGTACTCTAAACAGCCCTACAACAGTCAATGCAGCTACTAGGTCAGCCTCATGCCGCGCTATAGATGCGCGTCTTAAAAATAAACCCCGCAGAAGGAATACTACGTTTTAAATCACAAAATATTGTTAGTAGTTGAGATTCTGCTCCCTATGCGATCAATTACAGTTCTGTTGTAGCTAAAGATAACCTCTTAGCTAAACAGCGTTTTGGTCCTTTAGCGCACATACCACGTTAAGTAGGTATAGGTAATAAGGTTATCTGACCTGCTTGATGTCCAGATCGTTTGGGCGTTAGCGTTTAGATATTTTTTATATCTCGCATTCGTCGCTAAGGAGGTAGCTACCTGCCGCGTAGGTCAATCTTAAATACTATGAATTTTTGGAATAGATTATAAACGCGCCACTTGCAGGCCCTAAGGTAACTACTGTATTAAGGAGTGTTGGAGTAGATGGGCCAAAACAGTAAAGAAATATCGTGCACCTAGAACGTGAGCTGTGAGAGACCGTAGGTCGGGAAGCAAGCTAAACCGAAAAGGGAACCTTGCATTAGCCGAGGTAAAAATAGATTCCATTTTCCCAGCCTCCAAGTTCATGCGTCCCCGATCGCGCAGAACATCTACGCAGGAGGTTCTCGGTTGTACAGGCATCGTTCGCATCAATATCGTTGTGTATCCTGGTCGCCAATTACCCGGGCTCCCATATTGCACTTCATCTATGCGCTCTACAACCGATCAACAAAGGCACACTTCTGGAACACCACGTTGCTCAACAGCATATGAGTGGCCACGAAACTCCATTTTGAGGACGGATCTGCAGGAGGCTTACGAACACATCGACTGAGGTTGCATTCGTTTGTGTCCTATGCTAATATACCGCATGGGCCCGCTTCGTGGAAGCGTGGACTGCCAGACATGGATCAGAGGTCGCGGTTCAGAAAATTATCCTGGACGTTGATTTTTCGTCTCTTTAAATCTTCCAACTGTGACGCGGCTCTGGCGATCAAAGCAACAACCCCGGAAGAATTTTATATTGGTAAATTTTGAGTTCGCGCCATGGACTGCGATGTTCTTTATATAGCCGTCTCCCCGACACCTTCCCCCCGCTTCCGTGTTCGGATTCAAAATAGCAGATTCTGAGGGAAGTTCTGCAATGGCGCCTTCCTTCCATTTGTCCAGTCGCCTGTTGTTAGCCACGGTACTCACAGCATGGGCCAACGCAGCGGTTACCATCAACACCACATTGCTAGTCCTCGTCCGCGATAAGAACGCGACTTTGCCAGGAACCTTTGTACTACAAGGCTATGGTATTCCTTACCAAGTGGTGGACCTCTCTCTTCCCGCTGCCGGTTTTCCGCAGCTGAACTCGACACTTGATACAGGCAACTTCGGTGGCATCGTAACGGTCAGTGCCCGGGACTACAAGAATGGCGATGACTGGAATGTGGCACTGGATAGTACAAAATGGCAAGAATTGTACAAGTACCAGGAAGCTTTTGGTGTAAGAATGGTACGACTTAATGCTTGGCCGAGCACAGAGTACGGTGTGCAGAGCTCAGGTGGTGTCGTCTCCGTTGATCAGCCGGTCTCCATTACGAACACGAATAACTTTCCGACTGCGAACCTCATTGCGTAAGTAAGTAAGTATAGAGTGGCAACAGCATGTTCTGATTTTCGGTTACAGCAACGCTCAAACAAATACTTTGAACCTGTCCAAATATCCCGCCAAAATCACGAACACTTCGCTCGCGACCGAAACTGCTCAATTCAATAGTGATAGTTCGAAGAGCACAGCAGCTGTCATCAACCAGTTTCCCTCCGGCCGCGAGCAGCAAGTCTGGTTTACTACATTCGATGCCGGTTCCACATCATCAACACTCCTATCGCATGCGTGGATCCACTGGATAACGAGAGGAGTATATCTTGGTTTTCGGCGCACTTACTTAAATACCCAGGTTGATGATGTCTTTGTTGAGACGGAGCTGTATCAATCTAACAAACCGTATCGAATTCTGCCGGCCGACTTCCAGGAACACGTCAAGTGGGCGAAAGAAGTCAACTCTAAACTTCCTCCGGGATCAAATTACGTTATTGAGCTCGGTCACAACGGAAACGGAAACATCGAAGCAGCAGTCGAGAACGACTATGACAACGAACCTGCGCGCTGCAATCCTCAAGAAGGCGTTGAGTACGGTGAACAGATTGACGGACCTCTTGAGTATATGAAACCAATCGGAACCGGCAAGGATTTGTGGAACAAGAAGTTCAAAAGCTACTCATGGTCTGCTAGATGCTCCCAACTGGATCCTCTGGAAGTGTACTTCGCGAACAAGGCTAACATGCATTCATTCTTCCACGTCTCTCACACATTCACGCATGAAGACGAAACAAACGCAACGTATTCAGACGTCGTAAAGGAGATCACGTGGAATCAAGCTTGGTTCAAGGCTATTGGCTTTGCTGATTCGGCATCTGCAGCTTATTTCTCACCCAATGGCCTCATCCCGCCGGGCATCACTGGTCTGCACAACGGCGACGCGATTCGCGCGTGGCTCGAAAATGGTATCACATACACAGTAGGCGACAACTCGCGTTCAGTCCTCATGAACGTTGCAAGCCGCAAATCGGATTATCATCCTATCATTACCAACGTCAAGGAAAACGGATACCATGGTGCGTACATCATCGGCCGGTACGGTACAACTATCTATTATAACTGCGACACGCCAGACTGCGACAACACTGAGTGGAAGGCAATCGCGGGTGGGTCTGGAGACTTCAATGCGCAGTTGGAATACGAGAAGAGCGTCAACACCAAGTACCTACTTAGCCTGAGGTGGGATCCATACATGTTCCACCAAGCCAATCTTCGCGTGAGCGATACCAGAGCAATTACACTGCTTGGGAAGAATAAGAAGTGGAGTCTGCTGATGGCCTGGACTGAGGCTGTAACGTATGAGTTTGCAAGGCTGTAAGTGGACGCGCTTCCTAATATACCTTTGCGTGGATCTTATGCTGATATCGCTACAGCGTCGAATGGCCTGTCATTACACTCAAGCACGACGACACAGCCAAAGCCATTATCGCCCGCAAAACACGTGACGAATGTCTCCCTAGTCTTACCTATCAACTTTCCGACGACAGGAAAACAATTACCGGCGTGACGGTCAGCGCAAAGAA